>CM067081.1:190874509-192124509 GCA_034008185.1 Gorsachius magnificus | reverse complement strand
AACTTCAATTCATAGTGTGGCACCAGTTTCCAACAGAACAAATAGTTTGTTATCTCCATGGTCTCAATAGCCTCACTTAAAACCAGATATTCTAGTCCTCAAGTGTTTTTTTAGACTGAGGCTTCCACAGAAATACATACACAGTGGGTTCACAGTTCCCAGTTTTAGTGGAACCTTAGTTACACTGCTCTTTGATGTTTATTTCCACCAATTTCTATTCTATTCTTTTACCAAAGTCTAATTCATCATCCATAATTGTTTCCTTCTTACACATCTACTTGTACCCAGTTCCTGAATTCGAAATGCCTTTTTTTCACTTTTAAATAAATGTTGTAACAGAACCCTGGTTTCATTTTCATTCAGATGAAGCCTGCTTTTTCTGCACATATTCCTATTGCTGGTGAATTTAACTCGTTTTACTTCCTTGACACACACCGAAACACTGCCTCTCTCCCTCTCTTCTCTTCTGCATGGGTTTGGAAAGCTACCGTGGTCATGATCTTCCAGCCTGACAGCCCAAAGAGCAACCCAGTGCCAAAGTAAAAGCTTGACGGGAAAGTAAAAGCCTGACGGGGAAGTAAAAGCCCGACAGGAAAGTGTATTTTTTTTAGTAGTAGAAAGAAGGAGGAAGAAGAAAAAGGGAGTAATAATTTTGTTTCTGCTCAGTGCTGCTGCATGAAAGAGCCATACTGAAACAACAAAAGGAAAGCTACAAACTATGTCCAAAATAATCAAGTGGGGAAAAAAAACATAACTACAGAAAATCTTCCCATTACATTCACAGTCATAGAATCATAGCATCACAGAATCATAGAATGTTTTGGGTTGGAAGGGACCCCTAGAGGTCATCTAGTCCAACCCCCCTGCAGTGAGCAGGGACACTGCTAACTAGATCAGGTTGCTCAGAGCCCCATCCAGCCTGGCCTTGAATGTTCCCAGGGATGGGGCCTCCACCACCTCTCTGGGCAAACCTGTTCCAGTGTTTCACCACCCTCACAGTAAAGAATTTCCTCCTTATATCTAGTCTAAATCTACCCTGTTTTAGTTTAAAACCATTACCCCTTGTCCTGTCACAGCTGGCCCTACTAAAAAGATTGTCCCCATCTTTCCTATAGGCCCCCTTTAGGTACTGAAAGGCCGCAATCAGGTCTCCCCGCAGCCTTCTCTTCTCCAGGCTGAACAAACCCAACTCTCTCAGCCTGTCCTCATAAGAGAGGTGCTCCAGCCCTTGGATCATT
The DNA here is from genome assembly GCA_034008185.1 of Gorsachius magnificus. Lineage (NCBI taxonomy): Eukaryota > Metazoa > Chordata > Aves > Pelecaniformes > Ardeidae > Gorsachius > Gorsachius magnificus. The sequence continues at coordinate 192,123,271 of CM067081.1, read as the reverse complement.
TTTGTAGCCCTCCTCTGGACCCGCTCCAACAGTTCCATGTCCTTCTTGTGCTGAGGGCTCCAGAGCTGGACGCAGTGCTCCAGGTGAGGTCTCACCAGAGCAGAGCAGAGGGGCACAATCACCTCCCTTGACCTGCTGGCCACGCTTCTCCTGATGCAGCCCAGGGTACGGTTGGCCTTCTGGGCCGCCAGCGCACATTGCCGGCTCATGTCCAGCTTTTCATCTACCAGCACCCCCAAGTCCCTCTCGGCAGGGCTGCTCTCGATCCTTTCTTCCCCCAGCCTGTACTGATACTGGGGGTTACCCCGACCCAGGTGCAGGACCTTGCACTTGGCCTTGTTGAACCTCATGACACAGGCCCACCTCTCCAGCCTGTCCAGGTTTCCTTGGATGACATCCCGTCCTTCTGGTGTGTCAACCGCACCACAGTCAAGGGTCTAATTTGAGGATCAGTTTTCTGATCCTGTGCTACGTGCACAACTCGCAGATCCAACCACTTAGGGGCCTGCATTTAGGCTTCCTGACATGCTCCTCTGTGTTACCCTCGGGATTCTACAGCAGGATTAACCGTTTCTCCCTTTCTTCTTTCCTGAACCATGTATTCGGTTTTACATGGAAACCACTGTCCAGGAAGGAATATGGCAGCTGCAAGACAACACTTACCGTGGTTTTCCTCCCCTTCCTATTTCCATCTGTGCCCCGGAAAGAAGAAGGCAGTCCTGCCCGTGGGTATCTCTTGACATTGTAGGGATTTTTTTCTTTTTTTAAAAACCACATGGAAAACAGAACTTTTGTGCCTATTTAAGCAGGTGCCACTGATCATTGGGAGAGAGAGACATCAAGGTAACTGCATTTGCCCATGTATGTATTAGCTACCCACCCACCAGGGAAATGTCCTCCTGCACAACAATCCTTCAACGTGGGTCACAAAGCAATTTCGTATGCAAACTCAGCCATATTCTTCCGAAACCAGTTCAGGGACAAACTTTCTTTTGACAAACGTACAGAAAACATTAATTTGAGGAGTTGAGGTTGTTTTATTTTAACACCTAATACAATTCAAATTTAAAGGATTACTTGCACAAAAAAATAAACACATTTGGTATAAAAATTTATCATCACTTTAACACCTTTTTTTCCTCTTATGGCCTGCCCTTCTCTGGAGCAGAAACATATAAAGACTAATGGCACAAGTTCGTTTTATTCTACAGCATTTTTTTTTTTGTTTTTACATACTCAAGTACCCTAGAGGACAACAGCCCGCTGTATACAAGAACCATTTTCTTCAGCCTGCTGAATTAAGTTTCATAAAGAACCAAAGCTATAAAGGCATTTTAAAAACCATTGTCTCATTTTTTTTTCAGAAGCACTGACTTTTTGCACCATTTATATACATAGTGTTACATAACAGCTCTTGAGTACAGTACATGCAGCAGAATATATCTGTTGAATATAAAACATACATTTAAAATCTTGACTTCTTGGAATTTTTTTGAAGATTGAGTAATTGTAGAATGCCCACTGCTTAAGAGAAAATGGTTTGATAGTACAAATGTCTGCATATGTCAGCCACTGGAACAATCCAAGGCTCACTGGAATAGTATCTGTAGCACGTCAATGTGCATAAATAATTTACTTACAATATTAAAACACAACTAGCAAAATCAAGATCTTATGCCTGCTATGTTAACCCCTAAGTGGTTGCAAGAAAGTGTGGTGGGGGTTCCTCCCCCTCCCAAGTCCTCTATAAAACCTTCAGTATGCAATTTGTTTTCCAGACGAAGAAACTTATTTATGTCTACTGCCTCTTCTCTTCATTGCAGCTGTACACTGTGGACAGTACCATTTCCCTTTCGGTGCTTCTGTCAGTCCAACACACCCATAGTGGAACCACTCAATAGGGCACTATGAAAACAGAGTTAAAGAGAGGGTTTGGGATTTGGGGATTTTTTCAAAACACCTGTCACAATTACAATTCTATGAAAATGAAGCGTGAGTAAAAAGCATAGATTCTGCTTTCCACACAAAGTCAGAGGACAAAACAAGAAGAGAGGAGGATCTCAGTCCCTAACGTACACTCAACAGACCAAGGAAAGCGATAAAAATTCTAGGAGTCGTATATGGACTCACATAACAGAGCAGAAGAAGTATCTTGTGATTCAAAATACTTCATTTCACAACCCTAAGTGACACAAAAGCAATCACCCACTTCTGTTTAAATGTAGCATCTCAGCAAGTACGCGATTACATCCAACTGTCCTTCTAAAACTCTTTTTATTTGAAGGGGACAACTGATATTAGTACTGACATAGATAAAAGTTCCCAGAAGTAAAGGGCATTTTAAAGATGTCAGACCTTCCCAATAAAGGCTGAAGCCTTCTAAAAGAACCTGTACTGTGGGGACAGATGAGGAGAAGCTTCCTGAGGAATGGTTCAACTCATAAGTGCATTACTCTCAAAAACTCTAACAGCAACTCCAAAGAAAAGTAAATCCTGCAAGCGATAGTTACATGCACAAGCGTCTCATGAACCTTTTTAACTTTGTTACTTACATCTTGGTTATCACAGCCTACCATTTCACCATAGGACACCTAGTAAATAAGAAGAAAAACCCTTATTAATGGTCATATTACTAATTAAAAGCAACCTATGTTTTCAAAGGGCTAAATTTCAAGTTTCTTCCTCTGACGAGTTTTTCCATTAACAGCAGCAACAATCTTAATTTTTTTGCTAAACAACCCAAAGAACATGTTCAAAGCAAATTGATTTTCACAAATTTTTTAGGCAAAAAAAAAGCTGGTCCAAAAGATACTTCTGCGTATTTCAGACTGGATGAAAAAGGTCAGCATTCAAAACCTGAGTGAAGCACACCATGCTCAGTATATTATCAGCCCAGTTTTCAAGATTATATTGATACCTGGCATTTCCCTTGCATGCTTGACAATTTCAAGCACTTTATTTGAAACAACCCAGTATTTTCAAGAGAATTACAGAATTCTATAAATGCTAAAAAAGCCAACACTCTTAAAAATGTTTAAAATATGAACAGACATTTTTAAAGAAAAGTTTCTCATGTTCTCATTTAGTGCCTCAAATTTCCAGATGATAGCTTCTACAAAACTAATATTTTGTTTGTTTGGGGTTTTTTTTTTTGGTTTGTGGGTTTTCTGGGTTTTGGTTTTGTGTTTTTGTTTGGTTTTTTATTTTTAAAAGGAAAATTGGAGAGACCAGGCAAATCCCCTACTAACGTAAAATTTTAACAAAATTCACTATGAACCTATTCAATTTTTAATTTAATTATTCCTGAAGTCTTCGTTAAAAGGTTTAAAACTCTCCAGATAAGTCACATCACTGGAAAACTTGCTTGTTTTTAGCTTCAACTGTTGAGTTCATTATTCATATGACCAGTAACATTATTCGTATGACCAGTAAGTAAATAAAAACAGATCAGAATTTCCAGACTGCAAATAGAATGTTTTTAAATTAGCAACCAGAGAAGGAAATTGAACTACAGCAAAATAGCAGCTCTTGTTATATTTTGGGTTGGAGCCCATCCTTACCTGATTACAAATGCAGTAACGTGGCTCATTTGGATCATAGGTCCAGTCAACCTGGCTATTAGAATCAGACTCTGGTATTACTGCTGTTTGCTGAGACAGTTCTTGTGCCAGTGCAGATGAAGAAGAACATGACGACAGAGATGAAGAAGAGGAAGATGATGAGGACTGCTGACTTGAGGATTTGTTGTTGTTTCTAAAGAAATTGGAAAAAAAAAAAAGCATGCATATCGTAACTTAAACTCATTTCCTGCCAAGTGAAAGGATCACAAAACAAGTACTTTGTTCATTCTAATACTGCAGTATTTAAATCGCAAAGCATCATTCAACAATTGCAAGAACAGAAATGGAAACAATGAATGCTCCTTGGAAAAGGAAACAAATCTCACCAGCTTACAAGTGCAAGACAGGCTATTCTAACCAATGGAATTTAACAGCTTTAAACTGTCAAATGGCTTTAATCAATGTTTTTCTTCACAAAATTTTCCATCAACAGCCTTGGTGTAAAGTCCCCATAAAAAAATGCATTACGAATAAAACAGGAGTTTACATATAAATAATGTCATATGTCATGTAGAATAGATGGCTGTGTTTTGAACATGACTATGTTAATCTCCACTCAAGCATCACCAACCACTCCACAGGAACAGTGCCAGAATACAAATTCTATGCTTTTGCTTATAGGTCAGATCTGACACCCAAGATATCCATAGATGAAAACTGCTTCTAAGACAAAACGATTAACTGCGCTGTGAACAAACACAGATTTGTATGGAGAAAACCACACAAGTCGATTTAAAAGGACGAGCATTCTGAGACAAACTCTTTCAAGCACAACTTGTGATTGCTATCACAATGTGCTGTGACATCATGTTGTTTAAAATGCTTTTAAATTTCATTTTAATCAGAAATAAAATTCATTCTGTCTCCTGTCCTAGAAGGTTAGCTATCGGAAAGCGTTGTCATTATTTGTGAAGTGGCGTGAAGCAGATCTCCAGATTATTTCAAAACCGCCTACAAAAGCAGAGTAGTTTCCAACATTTGCTGTTAGGCCAAATCTTCTCTCCAGAACACAGAAAAATGAGGGAAGAAACTAGAATATATCACAGATGAAAAAACAAACCAAGACATTTATTTAAAACCTTGGAGTAAGTTTGTTTAAAGAAAAAAAAAGTGAGAGGACAAAAGAAAACCCTGAACAAAAGAAGACCAGCAGACAGTAACTATCTTTTGCTGATCCCCCCTCCCAGATATTAAATATGAAGTATTTCTAATATGGTCCATGACCTTTAAAATAAGGCTTAGCTGTCTTAAAAGCTATAATTGCAGTCAACAAGAAAACCTACTTGCTTTTTCTGCCACTTCGTGAATCTGTGGTTGATGAACTTAATGTCTGTGTTAATGTAGATGCCAGAGCTGATGACGAATATCCAGTTGAATCTCTGGATAACGAAAATTCTCTTCCAAGCTGAAAATCACTGTTCTTAAATGCTTCATAGCTGGCTTTTAGACTGGATGTTCGTCTTCCTTCCTTCATCTAAAAGGAATACTGGTACTGTATCAGATTACACAGTAGAGCTTTTACAAAAGTCATCCTAGGCTGCTAATTGCTAATTATTTGCTCAGGTTCATTAATTACCCTGTTAACAAAATTTTGTATAGTGAGTGGTAAAAAGGTGTAAGAATATCCCACAGGAAAAGCTAGAAAACAAGCTGTCCCTTTATGCAAGTTTTACAGGATGAAACTGTAGCATATAAACAAAAACGATAATATGAGAACTGAATCCCATCAGCTGAGAGTGACCATGGGAATTCAGATTAAAAAAAAAAAAAAAAAAAAAAATCACTAGTCTTTCTTCTTAGTCAACAGCGGATGGCAGAATGACACGAATGTTTTGACAGTACCTGCGCCGTGGCTTGCACTGCTTGAGCTGCTGCCATGGTAATTGCACCGGCCCCGGATCCTGAAGATAATGAGCCCAGGTTATATGATGCCAATGGTTGAGAAGAGTTTGTATTGTATGCATTGTTTGAAGAGGATGATGAATTACTGTTTCGACACCCTTGATGAACAGAACACATTTATGAAATTCAAAATGAAACTAAATTCCTTTGCATTTTAAGAAGAGTTATATATGACAACCAGTGAAAGAGTAGAAATTCCATTTATGCATCAGAGCAGTCTGATCATTTGGAAAAAGTTTAAAGTCATCTTACACAGCCAGTATTGGCTTAAGGAAAAAAAAAAAAAAAAGAGTTTGTTCCTCATGTGCAAGGAGTCCTGTTAGAAAGACAGTCCTCACTATCATATTCAGCTATCAAAGGACAGATGCAGCTGCTATGTCCATGTCTACATAATCCAAATCTCCGTTGAAATGATGCTGACTACTGTAACCATCAAGAAGAGATTAAGAGTTTGACTGTACACCTATACTGTTTCTGAAGAAAAACAATCTTCATTCTAAAAACTACGAATCACAGTTTTAATGCAACACAGAATTCCATGGCCATCTACAGACTGACAGCTGCAAACACTTTATTTGCCACCTCATGTGAAGTTCCTTCAAGAGAAAAGTAAAATGGACGTGAGGGAGACTACTTTAAACTGGTCAACAGCACTAAATTCCAAAACGTAAGGCAGTTTACTTCCATAAGCTCTCACAATCTTTTATTTTCAGAAAAGAAACCATGAAACACCCTAATTTTGAAAATGGGCAGAAAGTTGTGGGGTTTTCTTTTTATTCACTACCCCAAAATAGACAACACAGAAAAGAATTTTATTTTATTATAGCCAAATGCCATGTCAGACCGCCCCTTAAAAAAAAAGAAGTGTGAAAATTATTTTCCCTTATTTTGGAAATTGTTGTATGCATTTATTTTTCACAAAATAATAATGCATTGATCTCTCATATTTCTACTACCAGCTGAATGAAACTGTACTGTTATCTTCTTCCAGGCAGTGTAAATAAAAAAACCCCAGCCACCGTAAATAAAAAAAAAAAAACCAGCCACCATACAGCTGTTAAGTGACAGCAAAGCTGATGCACTTCATGGACAACACAGATGAGTAACAATGCCTGCAACTTCTCATGTTTCAAATGACTGAAAATCCCAGAGGAAAGGGTATGAGCCTCTGATTTCAAAAGACAGTAAGTAACTCACAAATATAGTTGGGTTTCTCTTCTTCCAATTAAAAAGCAATAAAATGCAAGACAATCAAGATTACCTGGTGTATTTTCTTTAGAAGCATCTGAAGTCAGGGTAGATAGGAGAGCTTCAGATTTAAACTTCTTTTCAGGAACATGATCTGTGGTACTATGGTGAGAAGACGGATTGTGTTTCCTTTCTAAATGAAACAAATGAAGGGAACTTAAATGCAAAACCTTTTCAACTTGAAAGTCAAACTATAATTAGAGATAACAAAACAGCACTTTCAACTAATTCCCATCAGCAGAACCTTATTATTTCATCCTTGCACTTTTTCTGAAGACATTATCATCATTGCATTATGCCTTCCCCCCCAACGTTTGAAGAGAAAGAAAGAAGTTCTGATTTTTTTTTCTTCCTTAATACTACGCAACAAGGAAACATTAAAAGTGGCCATGTTTTCAAATCTCAAATACTTACTCTCTACTGGAGTGTGAGAATGGGCATGATGGTTATTCACAGGCTGTGATGGTGTATCCAGCTCGAGAGACCCTAAGAGAGAGGTAAAAAGGATAAGAAAATTTCAGAGTCATCATTGGCATGGTTTTGTGTTTTAGCTACTAAAAAAGTCTTTACAATATTAACCAAATCACTATGCAGTTATATTTATTTTAATCAGAAAGATTTTTTTCTAGAGTTGAAATCCTTCCTGTAGCCCAACCAGGAGCCAGCGAGAACAGCAGCTTTAAAATAAAAATTGGTGACTGCTGCTGTTCAACTGTGGAAATTGAGAAGTTAAAAAAAAGGCCAATAAGGAAAACAACAACTTTTCTCTCAACATGCCACTTATTCAAATGAGTTGCACACAAGCCGGTGATGGTTGGAGAATGCTGTACCAAAAGTACTGGCAGTCTACACCAATATGAATTGAAAAGAAGATTGCAACAGGTAAACTACATTAACGAGGCATCTTGTCCCACCGAGTCCATCTTGTCACATTAAGTCACACAAGCACTAGCAACATCTTTTAAGATGATCTAACATTCAACAGGAAGGGCTTCTGACCATTATCCAAATTTTCTTAACATTCCAAATACACAGAGCAACAATCCAAAGAAGAAAAAAGAAAAGGCAGGGGGGCACAAACTCAAGTCTGTATCTAAGAATAACATTTCTTATAATATGAGGGTAAATGATTGCACCATAGGAGAAACTTTGACCATAAATTTCCGTTAGAACAATATACAACAGCTTGTGTGTCAATCTTTGGCAAAAAGATTTTGAACTAGCTGCAATACCTACCAACTTGCATTTATACAGAAGACAATTCAAGCAAGTAATTTGCATTCATTTTTCAAAATCTGTATCTTCAGCATTTCTTTGCCTCCTTTTTCAGTGATTTCAAAAATGTACATAAGTGTATTACAAAGTTTAAATAAAATTATTCTAGAAGAGGTTCAAAGCATAAGGAGATATTTTGGGTGCGCTAACATTAATCATGTTACAAACAAGTCCATAGGCTGCCCTCTGGCGGAACCTCAACAATATGTATTTTCTGAAAGCTAAAAATGTTAAGAGGCTTCTACTTTTCACTTTGTTAAAAAAAAAAAAATAAATACCTTAAAGACACAACATGCAGCCTTGTAGATTTCTATTTTGAGTTATTGAAATTCTACCTACCTACCTCACCAAACACATAGCTCAAATGAAGGTGGTATCATGTCTTAAAACTGCAGCTGGGATTCCAACTAAAATGAACTGGTCCTTTCCTGTAGTTGCTAGTTCATTAAAAGCACTTTTCAGTTTTCTTTTTTGTGAGTGTTATTTGTAATAGCAGTTACAAATAAGATATCCAAAACATTCCAGCTTTTATGACAAAGCCACACAAGGTTCAAAGAAAGAGTATTTATTCTTAATGTCTTCAAATGATTTAGGTTACTTTTCACTGTCCTTGCGTATGAAGAACAGTCACTGCCTCTTAGCTCCATAATCACAGCAGTTAAATCAACTTTGAAATTTATCATAATCATATTTGAACCTGATGTCTAAATGCTGACATGTACAGAAAGGCCAGATTCTTCTACACCAAGTTGGCCAAAAAGCCACTTCTGTTCACATTCTGAATATATTTGTTAAGCATGCAGGTTTCTTACCCAGAATGCTTTTCCCTTGCTACCCCATTAGAAAACAACCATTCTCTCCCCTTTAAAAAAGAAAAGCACCAAGTACCTAACTTCACTTGACACTCCACACGTATATCCAAAATACACTCTAAAATATACTCCTCAATTTGGTGACAATCTTCAAGTAAGGAATGGTACGCTTTCAACTGGGTAGGTGGCAAGCTTAGGCTGAAGTACTTGTCTGAATACCTACAGTCATTAAAAATGGGTTTAAAGAATTCTGTACCTTAATGTAGCAACTCACCAGTGCAAGAGTTGTGTGAAAAAACCTAACTATTCTAATTACTCAGTTGTATTTTGACTTTACTGGTGAAAATTGAGGTTGAAACTAACATTTGAGAATCACGGACTGATGAAAAGCATGCGGGTCAAAACACAATTTTGGGACAAATAGAAATAATGCAGGCCACTGGCAAGTTTATGATAATTTAATTTTGCAAACTCACAGAAAGTCTGTCAAGTACTTAAAATCACGCACACTTACTTCTCTCTAGTATTTCTGTAATTCCAGCATTATCTGCTTCAAGTTCCATTTTGAACTTAGCAAGTTCCTGGTCCAATTTTCTCAAATGACGGTCTACCTGTTTTTGAGACAAAGCAACAATAAATAGCATCCAGTTCTGGAACATGAATATCTACACCCTTAATCTACACCTTAATCTCAGGCCTGCTAAGTATTTCCCCTCCAGGAATTCTCTTTCATGCAGCACTCAGCACGTATAAAAACACACAGAAGCATAACTTCTCAATCACCTACATTTCCCTAACTCAGCAGAGATACTAGAATTAACACCAAATAGCCCTGTTGCTCCGAAGCTGCGCAGTCAATCACAGGATACAATAAGGCCGCATGTTGGCTCAGCATCTAGAAGCCTTCCTCTTGCTGTAGGCAACGTTCCAAGCCACAACCTTAAGTGTTTCTTGTGGGGAAAAAAGATTAAGAGGACTTAGGAGTGTTGTAGATACGGGTAGAGAAAGAAAAAGAGAAAGAACAGTACATGACATGCACTTCAGAGGAGGCTGGGCTGCATGGGGAAATTGCAAGTTTACTGAATTGCAAATTGTATGCCATTATACACATCGATAAGCTTAAGTATTGAGTAAAAGGGTCTCTAAACTCAAAATGTAAAGACTCTTGTGCGTTTGAGTAAAGTATGACATGCTTTTGGGTATAGAGAATTGCCTTAAAAAAATTTAAACTTAGTATCATGGAAAGAAACACTGAGTTCCAAATGCTTTCTTCATCTGTAGTCACACAGCAGAATACTGTACCTATCTCTAAACTATTAAAAATTGAACAGGTTTTTGCAGTTACCAGCTAACCAAAGAAGAGGGGGTAAGTTCCAACTTTTGGAACTAACTTTTGGTTAGCTGAAGTGGAACTAAAGCAGACAAGAAATATTTGGTTTATGTCTGCTATATTTTAGCACAGTCTGACTTGTGGGTTCTGTTCTCTGAGAAAATGTAAAGTAAATACACTTAAAATTCAAACCCCACATACTATAAGGAAGAGTAACTTACTTGCGGTGTCTTTTCAGAAGCAAAAAAATCACTAAGAAAATCAACATGCCTGAAAACCTTAGGATTTCTAAAGTTATCTCTGCATGTTTTATATTTAAATGACACTTTACTACCCAAAGCAACAAAACTCTTAAAATTCAATAAAATATTAAATGTTTCTTTCACTGGCAAAAATATCTGTATGCAGCTGACATAACAGTATAGGTAGCACAGCTGTAGTGCTTATCAAAATGTTTAGAACTCCTTTGGGCATAAATTCAGGTAATTCACCATGAGCCTTCTGTCTACTTACCAAATCATATATTTGATTAGCCAGTTGCACTTTTTCATCTGCATCTTCCAAAGCCTTATAATAATCCTGTTATAAAGAGAAGTTTTTTTTAAAATTATGAATGTAACGGAATGAATTTCAGTCATTTTAAGCTATTGTTATCCAGCACAAAATGTAAGTTAAAAGGAGGAATTCAAGTCAGTTTTCAGAAAGACTGTGAAACTCTACAGTAAACAGCAATCAGCTATATTTTAGATGAGAGATGTATTACATGGCGATTTCTTGTTTGTGCCTTAGAAAAAGCCATACTACAAGATGTGGACGCTTCCTGCTGCAGTGATATTTAGATTTCTGCAAGAAATGCTACAAGAATAGAAAGAGTCTTGGATTTATTTTGTATTATACAGCATAAGGTTATGGCCTCAAAACGAGATGATGTCTTTTACTTTGTATAGATGTTTAGGACCATTGTAGATACTACTGCCCTTCAAAATGATGCTAAACACTACTGTGAAGGGAGGCCTTTCCAGGACTGCAGTTAAGTAGAGATAATGATGTATATAGTTTATAGCTTAAATTATTTTAAAATACATTTATATGACTCATAAGTGTATTATAAAATAATTTGACTAAAGCAATCCAATTTAAAAATCTGCTCTAACTAATGAAAATCCACAGACAAAACTTATTTTTTTTTTTAAATTATATTTACACATGTTTTTACTCTAGAATTAAACAGGTTTAAGTGCCTTTTTGTTCTCTACTTCCACTGAAGAGTATCTTGCTTAGGCAATACATTTTGGTCCAACTAAAGTCAAAAGCAATTTTTTCATTTATTCTAGAGAAGTCAGAGCTTTGACTTTTTCTTTTTTTTAAATACATAAATCTATTTGTATTAATTAAGGAACCCCCCCTGCTTTGGCCAAATAAGGGGCTGAAGTAGCAAGTGTAGGAGACTAGAAAGGAGTTTCTCCTGACAGAATGATGGACTACCTTGCTAACAATACCACCACCAGTGCACGAGTGTTGAAGGATAAACCAAAACATATCCATCTTCTTATTCCTCCTTCCCTAAAGCTACATATACCATATACATAACATATACGAGGACATATGCAGAATCACAGGAAATGCTGAAACTAAGCTTGAAAAATATCCTCTAAAGGAAAGCCAATTAACTTACGCAGCTTCATGTTACACAAGCAGAAACAAAAAGTCTGAGCTGAGTATTTAGTACCTGGTTTCCTCACCATTTCAGGATCATAATTTTCAAAATGTTAGCAAATACTAGGTAAAACTTGAGAGAAATGCTTGATCAAAGAAACCTTTCAGTCATTTTTCTCCTTCTAGGTAGTTCTATCCATCTCTGTGATAGCCCAAGGGAAGTCACAGTTGTGAACACTTACGTCTCCATCAATCATAAGCTATTTTTTCCTAAGGTTATCTTCATTTGCAGAAGAAAAATGTGACCCACTCCTGTGATATCCTTACTTTTTTGATTGATGTCATTTGTTCTTCTCTCCATTCAGGTTTGTTTTTCTTTGCGTTCATAAAAAATTCATTTACCCTCTGCTCAAGCTGGTCCATTGCATCTGTAGCACAGGAAAAGATTAAGATAAATGTTATCTTTTCAGGTATATAAACATTATGAAATAAGGTGGATTTTTTTTTTTCTTAAACAAAGTTGACAGGACTGAGGTGCAAGCTATTAGAGAGGAAAAAAACCAAAACAACCAAAACAACCAAGTGACAGTGGACAGAGGAGGGAAATATTTACCTTAATTTCCAAGAAGCAGAATTGCATTCTGGTAGGATTCTCATCAAGGTTCTTGTGCTCTCCAGCATGGGACTGGCAGGACTCCAAGTTCTAAAGGTTTTTTGTCCCTAAGAGCAGTGGTAGTGACTTAAAGCACGACCCAAACTCCTCACCCAGGGCTCTAGACTGCTGACTTTGGAACATTCTAGCCAGTTACAAACTGAGCAGGAAACAAAATGTTCTCCTAAGAGAAACAGTCAAATACAAAACCAAATAATTGAAAAAATTAGTGCCTCAAAAAGGTAGAGCAACTGAAGAGTCAAGTCATCGCCTTTAAGTCCAGGCCCTCTCCGTTGTATGCTAGGAGGGGTGAGAGCAAATTGAAAGCACTCACAAAATTATTCCCCCCACCCCCACAGGGTAGCACTAAGGGGTTAAATGCACTGATGAAATACTATTTGGACAGGATTCTCACTTACATGAAGTTGGGAAATGTAAGGGGAAAAAATAAGGCCACCAATTCTCTAACTTCAACTATCATAAGAAAGGAAAATGTCAACTACAAGTCATTTGTTTCGTTGTTCATTGAGACAGGAACAGGGATTCCTTTCCCTTCACCCTCCTTAAAAAAAAAAAAAAGCAAGCAGTTTACTATTTCAACAGCTGGACACTTGTGCATGCAACAGCTTGCGTATTTCCAAAACCAGGCAGCTGCCTCAGTCAAACTAGCTTTGACAGCATTGCTAGTCTCAGGATAGATGGTAGTACTGAAAATTTTTTCACAGCACTGTCAGCGATACTGTCCAGGTAGCAGTTTCAAACTGAATGTGACAATGCACCACCTACCTACAGACCTCAGGCTCTGGGTGTACAACACTTAAGATACTTTCCAGAAACCACCATTAAAACTGAATCACATGACAACCATCATCTCTTACACACACACACAAAAAAAGTGAATTAACTAGTTCAAGGAACTCATGAATCCCCAAGTATGATCACCTCTTCAAATCCAATAGAGCCACTCGCTCTGCAAAAATTCACAACTAGAACTAACTATTTGCATAAATAATAAAAAATCACTCCTACTAAATGATCAAAAATGTTCATTGATTTTCCCTATGCTGGGAACATCCAGCATCAAAACCAACAGGAACCTAACAACTGGACAGAGCGCAATTAATGGCAAGCCAGAAGAGTTGTGACGTAAAAATCAACTTTAAAAAGAAATCAACTTTATTTAGACCCAGACAAACAAAGCAGTCAAACAGTTTTGGTGTAAAACAGGTTACAGATGGGCGAATCTGTACCATGAGCATTTTCCACTTGCACCATATTATTCAGGGAGAAGATTAAGAAGCCTGAGCAGCAAGCAAGCAGCACACACTTTATGTGGAGGCTTCTAAAACTTTGTTCTTTGACCAAATGACTCTAATTTGGTCCATAAAGCAAACAGACAAAATGTTTTATCTCCTATTCCCAGAGTGCAAACAGCTAGGTGATAATTATTCTAATGGCTCCACAGACATGAAAAGAAATAAAAAAAATTGTCCCTCTACTTTTTATTGAGGACACTTATCAGTCTGTGTGAGACCCCATAAAGGAAAACTTCCATAGAAACTTGGTCTCCCCTGAAAGGGCAGAAACAGCAAAGGGGAATGCAGGTCAGATCTATTAAATGATATGAGTTGTTCTCACTGGTACACTCAAGTTCCCTCTCCTTTTCTGCCTCCTCCCTTTTTAATTGAACTGTGATACTGTATTCTGAGATACTAATTTCTTAGATCAGATTTCCCAAGAGAGTTGCCAGAAATTCTGTTAGAAGAGAGGGCTTTTTCCAGAGCTTGACATTTTACCATGGAGGCCTGATAATCCATGATTTGAACTTAAACAGAGAAACACATTTTATGGTCCATATGGAGCTCAGTTAAAGCTCAAGAATCAAGTCACAACTCAGACGGCCTTCATTTTTTCCACAGCAGCCCTATCAGGACGTACAGTAGCTACCGCTGGTTTATTATTTCTTCCAACAACAAACAGCAGCACCTGCCCCATTTAAAGTCCATGCAGTCCAAATAGGACACAATATAAAGTCAACATTGACTCTGAAAACACAGCAGCACAATTATTGCTGAATTACAACTCATGTAGGGTTCCGGGACAGCATCACTCGTCAAAGTACTCTTTTCAAGTACTTCTGAGACACTAAATCTTCACAGCAAGTCCCTATGTCACAGCATGAGAACAACCTCCGAGTTCGCATGTAGCATTCAGCAGGCAGTTTGGGAACCGATGTTGAAGAGATGCTAGTCCAGAAGTTTCATAAATGTCTTTGGATGCTTTGTCATTCATGGTGCAATTATTACAGAAGTACCAAGGCCAGAGAGAATTTTTCTCTGGGCCTAAGGCTGGTCTTAGCATACAATATTCAGCATTATTTTCTACTTCCAGTAATACAATATGGAGTGTTATTTGCCACTTCCAGTTAAAGCAGAGGAAATGACACTACTGCAACCTTGGCAGTGCTACTTGGCTCAGTTCTGAAACACACTTAAAAAAAACCTACTAGCTGCTTTGCCTCCCTACTAAACAGAGGAAAAATCTGTGAACTTACTCAGAACTACCTAAGCAGTCAGCGAGCTGCTCACTCTTTCTCCTCATGCTCCCTAGGGATAGTTACTTCAGAGGTGTTATCTCCCATAGGAGCCATTGCTCTGTTGCCATAAATTTAAGCACTGAACCCAAGACAGCACTTAGGCCATAGTATAAAATAAATAAATAAATAAACAAACCCTATAGCGAGTTCAACATGTGTCAATAAAGCCCGTTAAACAGACCTGCTGGGTCCACTAAATATCCAACGGAAAGCCTGAGACCTCACTTCCAAGTATTGCAGATTGAACTATTGTTTTCAAGAGCTGTGCTCCCCCATACCGCTGCATTTTGTCTTCCTCCACGGCATTCACTTGTTATTCCAACCCTTGCTCTTTCTCTCATTCTTCTTTACAATAGTCCGACCCTTCTGTATTGATGATTCCTCTCATCTTTTGTACAGCAACAGTTCCATTAACAAAGACCTTTGCGTCACAGCTATAGATGAACATATTAGTTGCGCGTTAAATGACAGCAACACCTAACCAGGCGTTACGGGACACCCAAGCCCCAGATGAGACTGCATTATGAAAGATGAAAAGGCAACGCATGCTGCCAACAGCGTAAGGCAGCGTGTTGCACCAGGATATAAGCTGAGATATACGAAGTGGTCTACAAAGAGACCTAAAGCAGACCCTGTATTCCGTTAGATGCCAGCTGGGGCACAAGAGGCTAAGCAGAAAGTGCCTTCGCATACACTGTTACGAGCGAAGCTGGCTGGGAAGTTTCAGAGACAGCATGCCGCTACCTGCTGAAGGAGCGGGCATAAATCACGTTCCAAACCACCATCACTGCTCTTAGGGATCAAAAATCTGAAGAGTTTGGGACGTGCCACCGAAAACGCCTCTGGGAGCAGCACAAGCCCCGGAGCGAAACTCCCGCCGGGCCCTACTGGGGCCGAGGCTCGACTCGGGCCGGGGGCGGGGGCCGGGGCGGGCGGGGGGGGCGGGCGGCTCGGCGGGGTCGCGGCTCGGCGGGGCTGGCTGACAGCGCGCCCGGCGAGTGCGCCCCGCCCCTCGCCGCGTCCCGGCGGCTCCCCGCGCCGCGCCCGGGCCTCCGCAGCGCCGCCTCCCGCGGCAGCACCAGCGCCCGCACCGCCGGCCCGAAGGAGCCGACGCCAGGCGCCCGCTGCCGACCAGACGCGCCCCGGCCCCGGCCCCGGCCCCCGCCCTTCCCCGCACCGGGGTGGGGGGGCGCGCCGGGGCGGGGCGCGGAAGGGGGGTCGGCGGCGGGGAGCGGAGCGAAGCTGCCCAGGCAGGTCGGAGCGCCTCAGCGCGGCGGCGGCAGCAGCGCCGCCGCTTCGCCCCCTCCTTCCCTCCTCTGCCTTCCCCTCCCTCCCCCCACACCGCAGGCCCGCGCCCTGCGGCGAGCGAGGCGGTGCCCGCGGCCGCCCCCCGCTGGCGGGGCGGGGCGGGGCGCGGCGGGGCGGGGCGGGCGCGGGGAGGGGGCGGGCGGCGGCGGCGGGGGCGGGACTCACGTACTCTGCACCGCAGGTCCATCTCGCGCACTCGGTGAACCTGTGCGCAGATCCATGGGAAGCTGCTCGATCACTGCGGGGACACGAGGGGCGGGGGAGCGGGGAGAGAAGGAGGCAGGCAGTCAGGCCGGCAGGCAGGCGCTCCCCGCCGGTGGGGGAGGGGGGCGCCGCCCCTTCGCCGCGGCTCCCCCCCGGCTCCCCGCCACCGCCTCCGCGCCGGCCCCCCGGCCGGGCCGCGCCAAGGGGTCCTCGCTAACGGGGGCTCGCCCTTCCAATATGGCGCCGCCGCCAACAACACCAGCAGCTCGACTCAGCGAAAACAACATTGGCGGCTGACGGCGCTCGCTCCGGCCGCGCCCCCATTGGCTGCCCGGCCCGCTGACGCGCACCGCGGCTCGCGCTCCCCCCCGCGGCTTCACGGGAAATGTAGTCTGGCCGCGGGGAGGCGGCGGGAAACTACGTGTGCCGCCATGCACTGCGGCCGCCGCGCCTCCGCCCGGCCCGGCCCCGGCCCGGCCCCAGCCCGGCCCCTGTCGTTTCGGCCGGGCAGGGGCCGCGGAGCCGTACCCGCCGCGCACGGGCCGCGCCCTTTTCCTCCGGGAGCCCCCTTCTCAGCCCCCGCTTTGCCGGGCGGAGTTGGGGCGTGCGGCTGCCGGCCCGCCGCCGGACGGTCCCCGGCACCCCGGGGCGGCGCCGCGAGTCTGACGAAGAGAAGGGAAAAACTTGCAGCTTTTTGATCAGACGTCATGCTTTCGTTGGTTTATCCGTTATCTTAAATGCCCACAGCTAGTAATAGTGCGCAAGAAACATAAGAAATGGCAAAATTAATGAAATCACTCGTTAATTTCCGTGTTTTCTCAGGAGCGACCCAAGGTGAAACAAGCTGCTCCCTTCAGCCCGCGTCAGTAGCGCCGGCAGCCGCAACGCACACGGGGGCCCGAACTTCCGTGCGCTTCAGAATTGCTCTTCAGAGTAGCAAAAAATAATTAGCAGATGGTAATGATTGCAATCCAGCTACAATACTTCTTACTGTCATTTACTTTTAAATGTTTGGGGCTGAGGTTTCTCATGTGGTCTCAATCCCCCAAATGGTTTATTTCATTGCTGTTTTATCACTGCCTAATATTTATTGCTCTAATCATAGACTGATGCTTTTATCCAGACTTTTTTTTTTTTTTTTTTCCTTTGACAGGGGGAAGGAATTTTTGGGGCTTGCATGATGTCAGGTGTAGGTACTGGAGTGTAAGAATTGCAGTAGCAGAACAGGCTAGCTTTCCACCGTGCTTTTTAACTCCTTTTAATGTTCTCATCTGTGCTGTATGCATCCAAGCAAGGAAAGAAAGTGTATGCTTAAGCCAAGTCTGAGTAAAAACCTGTGTGGGACGTTTTTGAGTGTCAGGACCAATGGAAAATGGCATTCTTTCCTCATGTTTTAAGTTCCTATATTGTGAGTAGTTAGCTAAGGATGACTGAGTTTTGGTAAGTGAAGCGTAAATTTTGTGTGTAGCCTTTATGAAGACTGATGTTAGCTACGTCTCGAATACATAGGGTATAGCTAAGTGTTTTTGGGTTTGGTGGGCTTTTTTAATTCCCGTGTTATTACAGATGAAAAAAAAAAAGTACAACAATAATTACCAACTTTGAAAAAAAGTGCCATGCCAAAGAGGTCACTTTCCATACTCATTCCGTCATAGCCATGTAGTCTGTACTGCCAAAACAGAAACATCAACCAGTTTCATACATTCCAATGAACAGTTCTTAGCTGGTCATTAAGTTCAGTTACTGTCCGCCAGATGCCTTAGTTGAAAGAATCTGTATGCTATTGCTCATACAGATCACTCTTTACTGTATGACTTCTGACGTACTGGTGTAGGAATGACAATATTTTTGAAGTTTTGTGTGAGAAATTGCTTTGGCTCCATTTTGTTATGTAGAAGACAAGACTGACCCTACCTAGGAATATAAACGCCGGGACTTTTATTGAAGTGAAAGGGTTTGATGCAGCAAGAGAACTTAGCCCATGGAAAAGCACAGCAAAGTAACGACATCCTGTATTCATTAGGAGAAAAGCTAGGTGAATTTAGGGAAATCTGAATCGATGGGGTCACTTTCTTTCATGCTCTTTTATGGTGGCTTTAATACCTTTTAAAGAAAATTTTTTTTCATGGCCATGTTTGGGTGCGCATTTCATGCAGCAGAAGTTTAAGAGAACAATATTGCCCACACATACCATACAAAGACTCCACTGTTAGAACTACAACTGAAGCACAGTCATACCGTAAGTTCTTACCATTTACTTCATGACCAAAATCCTAGGACAACCAGGACATCGGGACCTTGTGACTTATCCAATGCTCCAGTTTTCATACCTGACATTTGCCACATTCTCATCTTTGCAAGCTTGGGAACAGCCAGCAAAATCCTCACTGAGGGCTACTGTGCAAGGGTATTTTCATCTCGTTCCTGTGCCTTGTGGTGCCCCAGATCAAGCAAACCAAGGAACGCAGTTCCTGGGGCTGTGTCTCAGTGATTCCCTTTGGTAATAGCGTGTGCACTGCCTGCATTAGTGGAAAGGGAGGATGAAACTTGGGCATGCCAACAGGCTGCTGTCTTCCCAAGTGCCCCCCTTTATATTTCATGGTTTACTGGAACATGTGAGAGGCTTTTATAAAAATAGGAACCTGCTTCAGAAATTGTTCATTGTAGTGCTTTACAGCAGGGGATGGGAGAGGATTGTGTAGCAGAATACGAATGAAAGTACAGTTCAGCTTTGTTCAGTATCTGTTGAAAAGCAAACAGAAACTTATTTATCTACCTGTAGTCTTCAGTATTTTTTTTTTTAGACAGGTGGAGAAACTGTCATATTTTTCATTTCTGCCAATGTTAATTCATATTGTATAGTCAAATGAGCAGCCACACCAACTTCAGTGGGATTGTGTGTTTAAGTGCTGCTTATCATGACATACCGATGGAACTGAGCTTAAACTGACATTTAAGAAGTGATTATCCACTCAGGCCGTAAAGAAGAAACTATTTTTACAATGGAAATGTTCCTGTTGTGTGTACATGTAAAGAATTAACTCTATTGATTAACTCAACTTTTAGAACAGCCTAATTAGAACAGCTCCTGGTAAGGAAACATGGATTAATGACTGTTTATTGGGATGCAAATAGAGTGAAAAAGAACTAAACACCGACCGGGAACTCAAGGTAAAAAGAAATTCAGTTTGTGAATTCCAGTTGACATTGCTCAAAAGACTTCCGTACAGCAACAGAACTGCTTAGCACAGAGAAAGGAAGGGAGGCTGCAGGAGCCACTGTTTTCTCCTGTTGATATAACGTTATTACTGTGGATGGCATTTCTCCAGCAAATGTTTCACATAAATCATGTATCATCACTTGTGACAGAATGATGGCATAAAGGAATATTACAGTTGCTCTGTGATCTACCTTAAGCTAATTGCTTGCATAGGTTTCATTAGTTTTCAACTGACAGGAAAAAGACTGATTAAAAACATGGATTTATGTTCTGCTATACACTTCTCAGATGGGGTTAAGGCTTTTAAATCTTCTCCCTCTCTTATGTCTTTACCCATTCCAGATCTCTCTAATGTCCTTTTTCTACTATTCTGATCTCTTCTATCTCTTCCCACGTGTAGGGTTGTTTGCCACATCTCTAACTCCATCCTTTCCATCTTCGTATTCCACCGGCTATCAGTCCGTTGGTCCTTCCCTTTCCTTGCTCCTTACAGATCAATTCTGTCTTCAAAGCTGCATGATTTCTGGGGCTTTCTGCACCCATTTAGGACTCTCGCAGTTGCCTATTTTCATCAGTACTCTGATTTCTAACTCTTGTCTAATACAGTGTTTCCAGACCTGTAGTCCTTAACATTTAGTTTCTTTGTTTTCAAGAAGGACATGGTTCTAATGCTTTGATTTGAAAAAAATGAGGACAGACCTACCTAGCCCATGCCAAGATTGGCGCTCCAGGTCTCAGCTACTGCTGGTAGGTTCCTGTGTTTCTATTTCTCATGAGGGAGCCTCACTGCCCACTGCACACATGGATTGCTGACGTATGGAGTGCAGAAAGCAAAACCTGTCTGTTGCTGAGGGCTATCCTGCTCTCATAGAAGAACTTTAAGACACAGTGACAGCTAAGCAGCACCAGACAGTGGTGCAACAGAGCCTACGTACAGCTATGAGCCGGGGCAGCTCTCAAGCTACTTAGAAATGAGCATTTTGCTGTTCTTTGGCACCTGCCGCTGCTGCACTACAGCAGTCCTGTCTGGCGGGCCAGAATCCATTCACCACGGTGCACTGCTGCGAGCATGTGTTGTCGATTGCAGCATTCCTAGCAGTTTTGTCTGCCAGTGTCAGCATCAGGTCTGCTGGTCTCCTCGCACGCTTTCGACTATTTTATTTTAATTCCTCCTCATTTCCTGATTGTTGCCTGCTATTTTTCTGCTGTTGCTGCTGTTCTTCCATTCTTTCCAGTCCTCCCAGTCTCGCATCCAGCTGTCCCTCCCAGCTGCCATGGACCCCCCCATCTCCCATATTCCACCCCTTCTGCTGCTGCAGGGGCATCACCCACAGCCTCATTCTCCCTCTGCAGGAAATAACTATCATTCCTGCTGTACTACACACCATGGCTATTGGAGGACATTAGTTAAATAACTAAATTGTCTTGAGACTGAGCACCATGTAAGGGTTACAGCATGATCGTATTTGTTCTGGGCAATCAACTTTATGTAATGGGAAACTCCATCCAAAGCTGCATCCTAGGAAAAAGCTGGGTGAGACTATCAAAGACATAATGTTACCCTTGTCTAGTGCAGCACCGTGCAGAAACTTCATGCTTTCATTAAATGATCCTCAAAAGGGCAAATTTGGCCCAGAAATATTGTGGCTGGCTGGTAATCTATCTGAGCAATCACTTTCCTTTTCTACTTATTACAAACTCTTTCAAATTCGGAGACTGACATTCCTATTGCTGGAAACAAATCCATGACCCCAGATAATTAATTTGCTTTAACAGTCAACAGGAAAATGGAACTGCCATTTATCTTTCAGCTTGACTTTGTGTACAGACTCAGGCAATTACATCTTCATCTTTTAGTTAATTTTATCTGCTACAGATGCTGCTACAGTTAAATTTACTTGCAGATTTCAGTTATTTCCTGAAAGTCTGCAGGATATGAGCAATTGCTGTTTATATATTAATCACTGAAATGTTTTACCCTGACTTCCTAGGGAAATAAAGGTTATATGAGCAATCCATATGTTTGTATGCATACTTCTTTATCTGTCCTTTCACTCTGCCCTGTCTCTGTTGAAATTAGTTGATGAATTTCAACCTATCTGAAAGGAAAGGTGTTCTTTTAGAGGTGAATTGTGCACTCCTTAAATGCTGTGTTGTCCCTAATAGTTTTGGGGTTTATTTCTTCCTTTCACTAAAGAACAGGTTATGATCTGAACCTTCATAGAATCATAGAATGTTTTGGGTTGGAAGGGACCCCTAGAGGTCATCTAGTCCAACCCCCCTGCAGTGAGCAGGGACACCGCTAACCAGGTCAGGTTGCTCAGGGCCCCATCCAACCTGGCCTTGAATGTTTCCAGGGATGGGGCCTCTACCACCTCTCTGGGCAACCCGTTCCAGGGTTTCACTACCCTCACAGTAAAGAATTTCCTCCTTATATCCAGTCTAAATCTACCCTGTTTTAGTTTAAAACCATCACCCCTTGTCCTGTCACAGCTGGCCCTACTAAAAAGATTTTCCCCATCTTTCCTATAGGCCCCCTTTAGGTACTGAAAGGCCGCAATCAGGTCTCCCCGCAGCCTTCTCTTCTCCAGGCTGAACAAGCCCAACTCCCTCAGCCTGTCCTCATAGGAGAGGTGCTCCAGCCCTTGGATCATTTTTGTGGCCCTCCTCTGGACCCTCTCCAACAGTTCCATGTCCTTCTTGTGCTGAGGGCTCCAGAGCTGGACGCAGTGCTCCAGGTGAGGTCTCACCAGAGCAGAGTAGAGGGGCAGAATCACCTCCCTCGACCTGCTGGCCATGCTTCTCCTGATGCAGCACAGGGTACAGTTGGCCTTTTGGGCCACCAGCGCACATTGCCGGCTCATGTCCAGCTTTTCATCCACCAGCACGCCCAAGTCCCTCTCAGCAGGGCTGCTCTCGATCCTTTCTTCCCCCAGCCTGTATTGATACTGGGGGTTACCCCAACCCAGGTGCAGGACCTTGCACTTGGCCTTGTTGAACCTCATGAGGTTCACACAGGCCCACCTCTCCAGCCTGTCCTGGTCTCTTTGGATGACATCCTGTCCTTCTGGCATGTCAACTGCACTGCTCAGCTTGGTGTCATCTGCAAACTTGCTGAGAGTGCACTCAGTCTCACTGTCTGAGTCACTGATGAATCTATTAGACTCAAGAAAATCCAGAAACAAAAGCAATGAGTGCTCCAGCCATGGAATAATCTTCAGTTGGCGAATATAACTCATGAGACACTGCTGCAAGCCACAAATGCACAAGGAACCAACTTAAGCAGTTTTGCTGTTCACGAATGTCTGGTTTTGTTCACTTGATTTTCTTAAAATCCTGAATGCTGGGTCACGTGGCATGCATGGGAATTAAGTTTGAAAATAATTATTTTAATGATTATTGAAATGCTTCTAGTAAAAGTTTGTTTCAAATGCCTTTAGCTGATTATCTGTAATGATCTTTCATTAGCTGTAATGAAAGATATTTCTTGTCTTTTTAGAATTGTCAGATGTACAATCACAGAATCATAGAATCATAGAATCACCTCGGTTGGAAAAGACCTTTAAGATCATCGAGTCCAGCCGTTAACCTAGCACTGCCATCCCACCACTAAACCATGTCCCTAAGCACCTCATCTGTCCTTCTTTTAAATACCTCCAGGGATGAGGACTCCACCACCTCCCTGGGCAGCCCATTCCAGAGCCTGACAACCCTCTCGGTGAAGAAGTTTTTCCTAATGTCTAGCCTAAACCTGCCCTGGCGCAGCTTCAAGCCATTCCCCCTCATCCTATCGTCTGTTACCAGGGAGAAGAGGCCGACCCCCACCTCACTACAGCCTCCTTTCAGGTAGTTGTAGAGGGCGATCAGGTCTCCCCTCAGCCTCCTCTTCTCCAGACTAAACAACCCCAGTTCCCTCAGCCGCTCCTCGTATGACTTGTGTTCCAGACCCCTCACCAGCTTGGTTGCTCTCCTCTGGACCTGTTCCAGCAAGGCAACATCTTTCTTGTAGTGAGGGGCCCAAAACTGAACACAGTATTCGAGGTGCGGCCTCACCAGCACTGAGTACAGGGGCACGATCACTTCCCTACTCCTGCTGGCCACACTATTCCTGATAGAAGCCAGGATGCCATTGGCCTTCTTGGCCACCTGGGCACACTGCTGGCTCATATTCAGCCGGCTGTCAATCAGTACCCCCAGGTCTTTTTCCACCAGGCAGCTTTCCAGCCACTCTTCCCCAAGCCTGTAGCGCTGCATGGGGTTGTTGTGACCAAAGTGCAGGACCCAGCACTTGGCCTTGTTGAACCTCATACAATTGGCCTCGGCCCAATGATCCAGCCTGTCCAGGTCCCTTTGCAGAGCCGTCCTCCCCTCCAGCAGATCAACACTACCACCCAGTTTGGTGTCATCTGCAAATTTACTGAGGGCACAGTCAATCCCCTCATCCAGGTCATTGATAAAGATATTAAACAAGACCGGCCCTAGAACTGAGCCCTGGGGGACACCGCTTGTGACCGGCCGCCAACTGGATTTAGCTCCATTCACCACGACTCTCTGGGCTCGGCCACCCAGCCAGTTTTTAACCCAGCGAAGAGTACATCCATCTAGGCCATGAACTGCCAGCTTCTCCAGCATACTTTTTTCCATGAGGTCAGCACATTCTTGTGGCTGGAAGAGGTCTATATCTGCCAGCTTTCCACCAAGAAAGGCTATAAATGGCTGCTGCACCATCAGTGGCACAGAAGAATGTGGGGTATGACACCATCTATCCCCTGTGCTGCTCAGAAGATGGGTCCTCTGAGAGTTGAGGTCTGCAGATGGAGCAGGTTAAAAAATAAAAAGCTAAAAGTTAGGAGGTGACAATGTAGTTGTACTACCCTCCACCCAAATTCGTGCTCTTGCAGCCTCCTTTGTCCCTGGAGCAAATTCAAAGAAGTTGAAAGTGGCAGCAGGGGAAGGAAATACTCTGAGAAATTTGCCAAAATAGTGACATTATGATTGACTGAAGGAGCACGGCTGCCACAGGAGAGGATGCAGACTTTGAGGGCAGGCATGATCTTCACTGCTCCTGGGCATACACTGTCAGATACATGAGGAGAACCCAGAAATCACCTCCTCCTTCATGATAATTAAGCAAGATCTGTGCAGGGATTAGGGCACCCGAGAAACTGGAGTTCAGACTCAGAGGAACTGCAGGAGAGGACAGATCCTTGTGACAGAGTGCAAATACCATAACTTCTTACCAAAGGAGAGGAGATCTACTGGAATTTAGCATAAGACTAAATTCTACCTCTTTCCTGTGATAATGTTAGGCAGAACTTGGGGGGGAAAAAAAGGAAGAACAAGTGACTTCCTTGAAATTTTATTACTGTTTGTATTAGTGATGGTAATAACATTGTAGCTGTGATGCTCTAAAGATATAATCAAGTGATCTTTCTGGGGAAGCTAATTTACATGATAATTATTTTATTAGAGATGCATACAATTGATGAAAATACAGACAATTTGGAGAGCCCATAAGCTCTTTGCCAACTGTCCTATCGACATTTTTTTGTGTGATGTTTCTAACTTTTACAAATATTTCACATGATCTAAACATGCCTGGTTTATATATCCTTGGACAAATTTGCATCACAATTAAAAATATATCTGCTTAGCTTACAAATGAACTAATATTGTTCCCTACTGACTTGCATCAGCTTACTTTAAGGTCATTACTGTTTATCTTTTTTGTTTTGAAATGCAAATTCATGGTCCCACATGTGGTGAGCCCTGTCATGTTAGTTACTACAGAAATAAAAAGTGGCCACGGGCTAAGTTAATACCTAATTTGTTTTTCATTTCATGTATTGGTGGAGTAACCTTACCATATTTTTAGATGACTTCTAAAGGTTTGCAATCAGCACATACCGTATTGATGTAACAAATTACCTAATGTTTGCATAAATGCAAAAATCCTTAATGTAAGCATGCCCAAGGTTATTTGAAATTGCATATCTGAAACAGAACAGGCAGTAAGTCCCACTGCAATCCATTTTAGAAGGACTGATCTTGTTTCAAGTTTTCAGACATGTCTGCAATTCTCATGTATTTCAAGACCAATTCTTTCCAAAAAAAAAGAAATCTAAATCTTAAGTGTGCAATATTCTTTTATTTTAGTGCACATGGAGGGTTTGCTTGTTAGACATCTGCCTTGCTTTAGCATTGTACTTCAGCAAAACATGAGGAGAGTTACATAGCCACTTTGCGCTTTACTGGCATGATATTAGTTGGCATTCATTGCAACGAAGAGCGTATTTCCCGTGTAGCAAGTGGTAGGAATGCCACTTCAAAACCAGCTTTTCTACCATGAGCGGGAGATCTTACTCACAAACGAGTTAATTTTGGTGAAGAAGTTCTAACTGAGAATTTTTCCAGCTGTCATTTTCACGCAGGTTGGTTGCAGAGCTGTCTGGTTTTTTACATTTGCAGATGTTTTGCCCGTTCAATTTGTTGGCATCATGGAAGTTATAAGAATCAAGGGCTTTACCAGAAGAGAGAGCTACATCATGGGAGGCCACAAGTTGAATGCCAGTAACTCTGAACTAATGTGGCAGGGAAACATTTTTATTAAGAAAAAAAAAATCCTTATTGTTAATTAACTGTCAATAATTTATAAGGAATGTAATAAACTTACTGCATTTTTTGCTCCAGTTCGATTTGAAAACAAAAAGTAAGTATTTTTTCCCCTTTAACAAGAAATCCTCTATTCCACTTCGTTACAATCTCAGATCTTCTCTGCTCTTCTCTGTGTCCCTGCCCTTAAGATTAATGCAAAACCCTTGGGAATGCAGCTGACTGGGAATTCTTCAATGAAACATTTTTTCACTGGAAAATACTCATTCACTATATGCTAAAGGACTTGCAAGAAACTAGATACTTCAACAGAACTTTTACTGAAATGCAAAACTCAAAGAGAGTGAGAGGTATAGTAGGTGACAGCTTTGTGATCGTGAAGCTTTCTCTCGGGAGATAAGCAGCAAATTCAGGAGTCTCTTCTGCCTTATTTAGGTGTTGGGCCTGAGATTTTTTCTTCTTGATCTTAACTTGGTCCCCTGACTGCTAGGTGTGAGAGAAAGTGCTATAGAGCTGGCCCAATGATTATTCTGTCTATCCAGGGTGTTTGGTATTCGCCTCACAGCTTTGTTGCAGAGAATTTAAACAAAATATAAGAATACAAAAAGCTGTAACCCCTGTCTGGCTTAGGCAAGCCACCACAGAGTTGATTTCCTGGTGGTAGAGGAGGTTTCTGGGACAGGGAGGAATGGCAGACATGCAGACTGAACCTGGATCTTTCACATCCTAGGTAAATTCCTCTCATTGCCAGACTATTATCTGTGCATCCATAAAATTGAAAGGGGTTAGTGTCATTTAATAAAGAACATTTAAGAAACCTTAAAGTCTTACAGGATCAAAAAAATATTTCCTGGTCTAACCTGGTATTGAGCATCTTTCATCAACAGGGGACAGATTTAATAAAAAATATTTATGATTATAAACTCACATTATTTCAGTTTGACTGTGTTTGTATTTATATCTCAATATCATTAACTTTGACTTTTGTTAGCAGTGAAATCTGGTGTTCTATGATTGACAATGTTCTATATATAGAGAGGGAGAGTCTCACTTGAAAAATTTGACAGAAAACTTGAAGAACTTTATATACCTTCCAAGAGTGTGTTTTACAAATTTTTAAGAAAAATCCAATGGCCCCTAAATTCTTTGTGTAAGGTATAATCTTAAAACTATCAGGTAACATGATGTTGTAATTTTATGAAAAAGTTTAGCTGCTAATTAACATAGTAACAGATAAGTATTTGGTAAAAATAGAAACAGGTCTTAATTCTTTTTTGTCACGGATGTCAACATTTCTTTGCTGTGATTAAATCTGGGCTATTTTTCCATTTTGAGGCTAAACATAAATTCCGATTACAGATGCTTGCTTCTAAAGAATATCTACTGGAAGAAGAAAAGCCTAAAATAGTATGTCTTAGCAGGTCTCTTCTTTTGCAAACAGGATTAACACAACCGGTGCTGCCAGAAGAGGATGATTAATGGTCCTAAACACCATAGATCTGCATTATGTAATGCATCTCATATCCTTGAAATGAGGACTGTAATTTGTCACTGTTGTCTAGAGCTAAAATTACAACAGGCAATTTACAGGAATAGATTGTAGTGGTTTA
Organism: Gorsachius magnificus; assembly: GCA_034008185.1. Classification (NCBI taxonomy): domain Eukaryota; kingdom Metazoa; phylum Chordata; class Aves; order Pelecaniformes; family Ardeidae; genus Gorsachius; species Gorsachius magnificus. Next base: position 192,095,226 of record CM067081.1, on the reverse strand, counting down.
TAATTGCATTTTTTTAATTCATATGGTCTTCTATTCGAATAAATGGTAGATCTCGGAGCAATGCATTCATTTTCTGTGTAGTGACGCGCAATGGCTGGATAATCGATCATACATTTGTTGAGCTAAAATGACCTCTATCGTATTTCTCACAGTGTGGTGCCCTGTGTGGTCGCTGTGTAAGTAGCACCACAGAATAGAACCATGCTCTTCCCACCAATGAGCACTCACTTTCTACTTTTATTTCCTCGTCCCTACTCAGCCCTGTGACTGGCAGGGTCCACAGCTAACCCTTGGGGTTGGAGCACATTCTGCCTGCTCGTGGGAATGACCCCCTGGTCTCTGCTCAGCATGCCCTTACGGGGGGCTGCTTTCTCCCGGGCCCTCCCCGGTGTCGTGGTTTAACCCGGCTGGCAACTAAACACCACGCAGCCGCTCGCTCACTCCCCCCCCTCCCTCAGTGGGATGGGGGAGAGAATCGGGAAAGGGAAAAAAGGTTAGAGCCGAGGGCTGAGATAAAGACAGTTTAATAAGAGAAAATAATAATAATAGTAATAATGAGAATGGTAACAAAATATACAGAATATACAAAATGAATGATGCACAATGCAATTGCTCACCACCCGCCGACCAATGCCCAGCCCGTCCCGAGCAGTGATCCGTACCCGAGCGACCGACCGACCCACCAACCCCCCCGAGCATGACGTTATATGGTATGGAATAGCTTTTTGGACAGTTTGGGTCCTAGCTGTGCTGCACTCCCAGCTTGTTATGCACCTGGCCGAGCAGGAGAAGCTCAAAAAGTCCCCGAGTAGTCCGAGCACTGCTCGGCAACAACTAAAAACGTCAGCGTGTTATCAACATTCTTCTAGTACTAAATCCAAAGCACAGCACTATGCTAGCTTCTGTGAAGAAAATTAACTCTATCCCAGCCGAAACCAGGACACCCGGCACCTCCCCTCGCCCCTGCTGCGTCCCTCTATTTTAGAAATGATTTCTCTGACTGGCCTTGGCTCGTATCAGGGATGTGGGTCATTGGAGGCTGCAGAGTTCATTAAAAGGCACGCGATATTTCACATTCAAACGATTTTTCTCTCCAAACCTTTCTGTACTCTTTCATAGAATTACAGAAAATTTATGTAGGAGATGCCAGACAGAAAAACCTGATTCGTGGCATTTTTTTTTTTTTTACGGGAATGCACTAAGAATCCAGTGTTTTGGCTTATGATATGTTCTAACATGCCCTAATCATTTGAATGGGAAATTCCATTAAATCAGTGACTTACGGTTCTGGAATTGCTCAGTGACCTCAAGTGCTGGAGGACAGATGTAGCTTGCCTTCTTTATTTACTGGTGCTGGCTCATAAATGTATCTTCCTAGCTTGGACAACAGAGACGGCTCCCTTGTGGGCCACTTAGTTGAACTTGACTGAGCAATGTCTGCCCCTGGAAAGAAAAATATTTGGTTTCCAACAGAGAACTGGGAGTTTCTGTGCCAAATCGGACAGTGTTTGGAACGAGCTGGAACCAAATGGAGAGATTAAATTATCATGCTAGGACTGGAAGTTGTTATATAGATAAGTAAAAGCATAATACACCTGTGCAGGTATCTGTCTACTGTGAATGTTCTTCCTTTTATGTTTTCAAGCAGTGTTAACTGCATAAAGCTAATGTGCAATCACTCATTGGCACTTGCTTTCAAAAATATAGGCACATTTTGTTACACATATAGCATAGGCAGCAAGTGATATGGTCACATCAAGATGTTAAAAGGAAGACAAGTGCAGGTCGGGTAAGTCTTCAGAGACTTTACAGGGCCCTGAAAAATTAGAAGTAGCCAGAGCTACATGCCTTTGTATACATACAGTGCCTTTCTATACATACAATTCAAATATAGTCTGGAGGTGGTCTGTGCCTGCTGTCTGTCTCAGAGATGTAACAATTTATTCACTGTTAAGAATCAATATATTATACAAATTCTTAGTTCAGAACCAGCACATCTGAATCAAGGAGAAGTATCGTCATCTGGTGAAGACTTCAGCTCTAATCACCCACTCAGATTTGAATTTTAATCACCCCCTTCCAAACATGCATCCCCTCTCTATATCTACATGTGCATGCGTGTGAATACGTATGTATACATACATGTGTTTCTTTGGCAATGGTACTCAGATCTTGGTCATAACACTGTTCCCCGTTATCTGTCCTTGCATATCTCGTTTCAGTTGATACAATATATACTTAGAGATTCAGAATGTGAAAGGGATAGGAAAAGAAAAGAATGCATATTTTCAGTGGAGGCGTCTGTGTGGTTTTATGTAAGGTTTTTGTAAGACCAAATTGAAGAAGGGCAAAGAGAGCATCATGAAGTTAAACCTACAGAATTTAATGGAATGTTATACCTCTGACATTTTTTATCTTGCGGATTTCATTAGGAAGTAATAGTCTCATTATAGCATCTTGTAAGATAATGTCAAAAATCTAAAGGACACATATTCAGACAAGTTCTATAAGTTTTAAAGTAATTTCTGTAGAATCCTGCCAGCCTCCTCACCTCTGGTGAGTTCTGAAGGATTTTCTGTAGAGGCCGTATCCTCCAGGCTGTTCACAGGGGGGCTGAAGGCACGGATACAGCTGGGTGATACACGTGCCTCATTCACTCAGTTACTAGCAGCTATCATTTGCTGCCTTGCCACAGCAGTAACAAAATAGTAACAGAGAGCAAAGCTCTCCTATCGGGTAACACGCACGCACCAGCTGTCCCTTTAACCCACTGCTCTCCTCCTTCCTCACAAAACCTGTCTTTTTTTTTTTTTTTATCTTTAAATATTGCATAGTTTTCATTTATGAATAATACTTTGCTTACAATGTTAAGTACCCAGTGAATTATGGAAAATTCTGTGGTTTTAATGGAAATAAAATACTCACTTCACACTGATAAAGGAATCACAGAAGTTTGCCCTTCCTGTTAGTATTTGTGTAACTTTAAGAAATGTCTTTGCATCGTGTACACAGGTGCCATGTGAGTTACCATGGAAACAACACTATTGAATGGCAAAATCAGGCTTCAGAATAGCTTTATCTTAATCACCTTCAATTTTTCCATATGTTCAGAGTATTTGTCTCCGTTCAACATGGAGTGAACGTGAAAGGTAACAAATCTGTGGGCTGAAGATGACATGCTTCAGTTGCACAACTTTTCAGGCATTGCCATCCTGTTTTAGTAATAAATTCCTTTTGTTCCTATTGTTACTTGTATTACTTGTATAAAAAAGACTAGTAAAGGACAAACCATATATGTACTTTATCTACGTATTTTCAGAAGACGTTGTAAGGCAGACATCTCCCAGTGGAGACTTTAATACTTTAAGGACTCCATACGTAATGGTGATCCCACAAAAGGTCCATCACTGGTGCCACACTGTGTTTTATGGAATAAAGGAGAACAGTTTGTTTGAGAGGGGACCCGAGAAACCACAAAACCGGTGGGTACCGGTCAGTCGAGCACAGCCACTATTCTATCACATTAAGACCTCTATCAAACGATGCCTCCTTCTTTGGATATAAATTTCATCATATGAAAGGACTTTTAGTTGATTCTTTGTATTATAAGGTGAAAGAAACAGAAAATGTACATGATATAATGCTTCACATAAAGAACTCCTCTTTTCTAACAATAGTGATGACCGGGCCAACGTGTTAAATGTACTTAAATAATATAACTCAGATCAATACTTTTTATCACATCATTCAAGCTTTTTGAGTATCTAACAAATAGTAAAACATTCTTAAACCTTTATGCTGTCAGATTTAGAAAAGAGTAACAAACCATGTTGCAAAAATATGTCAGTGTTAAGGAGTACAACATATAGTTGCTAAATATATGTTATATATACGCATGAAAACAACGGCATGAAAAAACACCAACACAGTATCTGTAAGTATACAGATACATATTTAAATGATGGTCATGTCACACATAACTCCATCTTTGCTGTTCAGCCACCTAAACTTTTGTTTTCTTATTTGAGGTGGTTCCTTTTTCCTGTGTAGCTAAGTAAAGTACATTCTTAACAAACACACCATATGTGATGATATGAAAAATCCTGCTCAGTCCCAGCTGCAAATGAATCATCTCATAATTTCAGAGAAGGAAGGAACCTTCTGCGAATGGGCAGATACAGAAAGGGAGGAATTTCCAAGAGATGGATTTCACTTACATCAGCTTGTAGAAGCAAAGGTTTACTGAGGAATGCTTACAAGAAAATGAAAGAATTAGATGCCCTGCTGAAAACTAAAGATAGAGCATATGAGGAATGTCAGAATGAGAGATAAAGGAAGAATGGAAAAGCTTACAGTGAGGAGCTCCAAGTAGCCATAAGGATTTGTCTAGCAGAATTCAGACTGAACAACATAAAAGGAAATTGCTGTTCAAAATGACCTATGTCTGGAAGATGGGAGGGAGAAAGAAAGATTTAAGGGTAAGAAAGAGAAGAGAGGGAATAGGGCAGATGAGTAATGCAAGAAGCAGAAATGAGAGAAGACTGTGAAGGACAGGAGACTGCAAAGTCACAGTCACTCATGAAAGGCCAACATATAGCCAGGGACCGTGTAGGAAACAACGGTGGCTGGCCAAAAATCATTTGGATGGCAATCTCCTAGCTAGGTCAGTGTTTAATGAAGAGAAGGCTAAACTAAATGGACATTTTGGTAAGAAGAGCAATCACTTCAGAAAAGAAAATCAGAAAAATTATGTCAAAGCTAGAAGGAGGGAAGAGGTCAAATGAGTGGTCAGAACCAGAAATGCAGCTTCCTTCATACTTAAGAAATTGGAATTTCTTATTCTAGTCTTGAAATTGTACTTCCACCCAGTCATTTCACCCCTCCACCTCTGTTCTTCTCAAAATTTATTGCCAGTGCAGCTTTCCCCTCTCAAGAAAATGTTCTGTCCTTCCCTTGCCTTCTTTAAAAATCAAGCATAACATCTGACATTTGATTTTGACAGGGGTGTGGACTCCTTAGTTGATATGGCTGTATAAATAAAAAGGATGAAATGCTGAAAAATTTCATTGTCACTGTAGTTCATTATTAGTTAGGACAGGGATTTTATAGGCTATAGAGAATATTTTCTGAAATCATAGTTGAACCTTCTGCAGTGAAAACTGCCATCCCAAGTACCAGAAAGTGGGGATGGAGGAAAGCAAGCCTGTGCTGCTGGGTAGCGGTGTGCAGTGTGAGCCTGTGGCGAGCCCTAACCATTTTAGCATCAATACCAAGTTGTTGTCATGATGTGACACAGACAAAAGTTCTTTTTGTTCATCTTCCAGATCCAGCAGCTCCTTACAAATATAAGGTGTCCCCAGAAGAAGGTTTATTAGTATTTTAATCAGTTTTGTTTATAAAATACTGCTTTTTGTATGTCATTCTGCTTCCATTTTTAAAGTCTTACGAGATTGAATTAAATGTATTTCAATAATTATGAAGCATGAATACCAGTCCGAGTATTTAAACCTGAAAATGAATTCAAACTTGGAAAACAGATTGACTTCTTTTTCATTCATAAAAAAAAAAAAAAAAAAAAAAAAGAAATCACAGGCCAAAAAAGTTATCCGAGGCAGGTCTCATTTGCAAAAGCAGCAGCAATATAGACATATATTACATAAAAGCCAAAGCAATTAATATCTGTACAACAAAGTGCATAAAGCAGTAGTTCATACACAATGAGAATGTTTATCAATATGGTGATAGGCGCTTTATATATATAAATATAAATATATATATAAATTAATATATTAAACCAGCCTATTAATCTACAAAGCAAACTTTGTAATCAGTCCAGCAATTTTTCAGTCTCAAATAAGCCATTTGATGGGAGTCTAATTAGATTTGTCTTTCAGTTCTGGAGATACCATTGTGTGCACTTTTTCTACTGCTTTATAGGCCATAACATGTTGTTCCCAGGACACTTAACGGACAAGTCACATTTTCATCATTCAGTGGAGCCTTGAGTACATTTCGGACACATTCTATGGAGCTGTTCATTGTTGTGGTTCAAGGACACCTGGTGCTGTGGAACAAATATAGATTTAATGAGTTTCTGACGTGCAGGGAGATATCCTTTGATCCTGCAAAAGAAGAGTTGATATGTGTGGTGCAAACAGAGAAGATTTAAACTAAGGCATGTCATAGCTATCAAAAGCATCCCAGTGCTGTAATACTGAAGCAAGAGCTCTTTGATAAACAGTCCAGCAGGACTGCAATGTCGTTTTAACACCTTCTGTGGAAAATCATTGAATAAATGACAGTAGGTAAGTGTCCAGGTCACTGATGTGATAGATCAGAGCAGACAATTCTCTTTAATAAAGGTGTTTTAGTGTCAGACAAAATTGAGCTTTATGGCATTTGGGTTCCTACTGTGTTTTTCAGAATTGCTTGCAAAGTCTATTTATAATCACTCTGGCTTTGCCAGGATGTTATACTGAAGTTGTACGGCATTTCTGCACCCCTGTTTCTGACCAGTTTATCTTATCTGGTTGATTATGTAGCTGTGTTCAGCCATGTCAGTGCCAGTGGGTAGTGGCACAAGAACTGGTGACCTCCAGCACCACTGAATGGCAGTCCAGTTCTGCGTCCTTACGTCTGCATGGCAAATCCAGCACCCGCCCTCCCCAGGGTGTTTGGTCCACAGGAGTAATGCATCAACATTTCAATAACACATTGTTTACATGACGAGCAGCCAATTCACCCCCTTGAAAAATGGCCTACATTCATGAAAGTTATTATAAAGAGACTCTTTATGGGGGAATTTCAACAAATAAATGCCATACATTCTCATCTGTCAACTTAAGATTCAAGACACTTGAGAATTACAAGTACTTGTGAAAATAATGAGGTTTTGTGTTCAGAGGAAACTGTACAATGATTCTGCTGTACATATTTATGAAGTATCACTGTTTGTCTTGCAGCAAGTGTATAAAGGCTCCAAGGAAAAATCAGAGTCTATGCTGAGCACTACCAACAAAAAACTAGCACAAAGATGGCTCAGATTTAGGGCACAAGCAACCTACTTCAGATAATATACAGGAAGTAGAAAAAAATCAGTGAGGAAGTCACAGTCATCCTCTGTCCCATGTAAGATCATTTCTGATTCCGACTTTAATGAAAGCTAGTTACTTGCTGGCTCTCGTGATATTAGCCTATTTTCTGACATGAAGAATCCTTCATATTGCAGAAATGTGAGACTGATTACCCTGTCAAGGAAAAATATGATAGTAACCCTGGTCTCACTCATCATTCTGGGGAGAAAAACAGTTTTGGCTTAGATACCTAAGTATGTTCACTTCTTCTGCACATAAGTTCAAAGCAATTAAGACCCAGCACTTGACAATTCCAGATATTCAGTAAAATAAACGATGCTTTGAGAGGCATCCTTCTCATCAAGACTTTCCATGCCTTTTATATTTTTTCTGTTTAGATAAGTATCTTGGCAGGCCTGTACCTCTGTCCAATACAGATCTAATTATCACGCATTAGAGTTAAAAAATCATGGCAAAAATGTGTGTCTTCTAACATGGAAAAATAACTTTACTAGAATGAAGAAAATTGCAGCCAGACAATTTTTCTTTCCTTCTCTGAAGAGCTTCAGTCTAAAGCATCTTCACTCTACGCTTCCTGCCAGGCATTATAACAGCGAAGTAATATATAGTTCAGGTGTCTTCATATCCCTGGTTTTCTTTTTCAAGCCTCAGCATCCCTCCATCATTCTCCAGATTTTTACATCATGCTCTTTTATCTAACCTGTTCTTAATGTCTTTGAATTTCCACTCATCTCTGTCATTTGTGTCCTGCTTTCTCCTGCATCTCACCCAAGCCTCCAATGACAGTTTCAGCAGCAATTTTCATGGGAAAACCCCATGGATTTTCATGGGAGCCAGCCAGGGGGGGCTTTCAGATCCAAGGAGAAGGGGACACGATTTGTCTTAAGGCATCTCACGCATTGTAGCTCCAGGCTTTGTCATCAGTAGGCTTTGATGTAAGTGATCCAGACACAGCTGTCACCTCGGACACTTCTTTATATGGCTCCTGGATGACAATCTCGATGCAGAGCAGAATCTGGACAAGGAACAGCAATTTAGGAGAAAAACTAGGTTAGTTGCAGAGGATATTTAGAAAAGGAGAAAGAAAAAAGTAGAGATAAAAAGAAGGGTAGGGAGAAATGTGGTGAAGGTGAAGCAAATCTTTTTAGTAGGGCCAGCTGTGACAGGACAAGGGGTGATGGTTTTAAACTGAAACAGGGTAGGTTTAGACTGGACATAAGGAAGAAATTCTTTACAGTGAGGGTGGTGAAACACTGGAACAGGTTGCCCAGAGAGGTAGTGGAGGCCCCATCCCTGGAAACATTCAAGGCCAGGTTGGATGGGGCTCTGAGCAACCTGATCTGGTTAGCGATGTCCCTGCCCACTGCAGGAGGGTTGGACTAGATGACCTCTAGGGGTCCCTTCCAACCCAAAACATTCTATGATTCTATGATGCTATGATTCAAATGGGAAGAAGGAGAATACTTCTCCTGGCCTTTTAAGGCCACAAGGAAACAGATGATCACTTAAGTGCTCTTCTAATGCTTCACAACACCAGATTTTGCTTCATCGCTTCTAGTTAAGTTTTCTGCTAATTCTTAATCAGAGTTGAGCTCTGATTGTCACACTTTTCAGACCTGGGACATCTATTACAGGAGATAATCCCATCAGGGTATGTGTACTTAGATGGAACAACGGGATGGGACAGCAACTCTGTACCGCAGAGTGACTGTGTGCAGAGCGGCACATTCACATCAGTTAGCAAGGGAATCTGTTCTGAAAACCTATTTCATGTTTGCCAGGACCTCCCCAAAGAAAAAGTGCCCTAAGGGATAATTTGTCAAACACTGAAAAATAAGGAAGTGTCTTTCACTCAGATGTCTGTGAATCTTTAATCCCTTATTAAATTATGATGCTGGCTTTAGTTACACAATCATACACATTTTTTCCCTTGACCCTTGCTTCATTACGTGCAAAGAATGAGCCTTTTAATGTACTCTTTTGGCTTCATTCAGCATGTGGTCTATTTACTTTCCACTATTGAGTCTCAGCTGTGAGGACAGCCATACCTCTCCTACTCGCCTGCTCTGTGGCTGTCATGGCCCATAGATGTTGCACAAACGCCCCTCTCCACAACACTTGCCCTGGAAGAAAGGAGTTCTGTCATCTCCACTCTACAGCTGGGAAACTCGGGCTGTACGACACGAGTATCTGAGAATTCAGGCTGATCCATCTGAGCAGTTCACAATGGGTAACATTTCATATTTTCAAAGGGCAGTTCCCAGTAGCTTCAGATACAGTTGTGAATGTTTAAACATTTCTGCAAATCGGCCTGTGCAATCTCGAGCTGGACAATGAAAACAAAAGAACAAAATAACCGCCCGGGAAAAATGTGATTAAAGGAACTTGCCACAGAGGAACTCTGCAGCGGAGACCGACTCCAGTTCTCCAAAGCAGCTACTGTCTAGTGATGAGATCTCCCTTTTATTTCCCTACAGCACCAGGGCTTTATGATAAGAAGTGTCATGCAACCTTGATAAGCAGCAGTGCTACTGGCACATCACAGATAGTACAGTGTGCTCTTTGCTCATGTAAAATCCCCTGTTGTGCCTAGAAAGGAAGCGCGGGCCGTAATAAACAGGACTCTGAATATCACTGTGCCTTTCCTTGTTTCCGGAGCAGTTACAAATACTGAATGCCTCCTTATGGGATTTAACTAGAAAAGAATGTCTAGCAAAACCTCCGTGACTGCTGTTATAACGTCAGGCACCGTATATTGAAGAAAAGCCACCAGAAAACAACAGAGAAGATTTTTCAAACTGTGTCTTTATTGCAGGCAAAGATCTTCCTGTTGAACTGAAATCCGTACTTTGGGAGGGGGGAATAAGACGAGGAAGAACAGGCACTGGGAAGTGCCCTAGGATCAACGACAAAGAAATTCATTCTATGGCAGGGATAAAACAATCCAACTTCATATTTTTCAGGTCCTCTAGCTGGGCTCACCTTGGGAGTCACTTTAAACAGCACCACTCTTTTAAATCCATAAAGTTTTCTTTTTCCCGACCTCTATGACCACATGACATTTTCTTGCTTGCTTCTAAGAAATTCACAGTTACACTGTCTGCTTAAATACTTTTAGCGATTAGCTCTGGTAGCAACCTTCCACCTCTCGCTGGTTCTGCATGTTTTCTGGAATGGATGGGATCTCCAGACTGTCCTAACAGGGAGTTAACTCCTAATGAGTTGATGTGCACCCCTACTAAAGATTCTCATCTCCTGGCTTGTGTAGCACATTTCAAGACTGTTGACCTAGAAATCACAGTGCCAGATTCATCTGTTTCTGATTATCGGCCGCATCATTTTTGTTATTCCTAACATATTAATTTTGATATCAACAACATATTTTTCCAGCTGAATTTGGTTCTCACATCATTTGTTTGACATGCAGATTTTTATGCATTTTTATGCTCTTTTTAAAAAAACACATAAAGACTGAAAAATGTGAGTCGTTCTTTTTCAGTTAGTATTAAGAGCAAATTTGAATCTTCTCATTTTTCATTTTTCCAGCTGCTATACCATATATTATTCTCATATTTTTAACGTGCATTATTGTTTTGCTCCATTCTTTTTCTTGTTCCAGATGCCCTGACTTTGAAGAATCCATGCTCATCCATACTTATATCCATATTCATCTTCACAGGGAAACACATTGTGGTGGATGTTGTAACTCCTTGGTTGCTTGCTCAAAATGTACTGTGTACGAATTATATATTGTGCATTTTGTTAAGAAGAGTTTTGCTGGCTGTGAAGAGGAAGGCTGTTTGCCTCGTCACTGCTGCTGCTGTCCTCTAGTTAAGGGAAAAAAAAGAGGAGATTGCTCCCCGGCCAAAGGGTGACCCAGAGAAGCTTCTAGAGGGACACCGATGGCCAGGACAGGAGACAGAGAGGAAAGGGGTAGAAACATAGGCTTAGAGGGTAACTCGGCTGGAAGGGACCAGCTGTGAGGTCAGACCACATTGCTGGGGGATTTATCCATCTTGGGCTCAGATGAAAAGATAGTTGAGGGGAGAGGAGAGCAGATCTGTAGCAAAACCTCTGAAATGATGGAGAAAAGGAAAATTGTCAGAGTCCCAGAAAAAAAATCTGCTGAGGTGTTATTTCAATTCAGGGAGCCATGGGAAGTGGCTGAACTAGGAAGCAGGGAAGCTCATTTGCAAGAGCTCATTAAGCCAGAGTGTTTTCAAGACTATGATTTTAATCTCTTAACCTTCTGTATTTTATTTTTTTCAAGTGCTACCTTATTCCAGACTGTTGTTTTCATGTTCCAGTAAAACCAAGCTTTAGAAACTGTAAACCCAAGCTTTAGAAACTGTTGTCTTTTGATGTCTTTATTTCAAAAGGAAGAAGGGCGCTTTTACCTCACGGGTCTTGAGCAATACTGGGTCCTGTTACAAACACGCATTTACCCGTCGGGTTATTCCTGAGCCACCTAGTACACCTCCACTTTTATAGATGGATATCTGTGTATCTGAGAATTTTGTTCTTAAGCAAACCTCCGTCCTGCCCTTGATATTAATGCTGTCATTAGGGAGGGATATTGATTGGGCAGACGGTCATAACCAGTGCTGAGGACCAGGCTTAAAAACAAGGCAGACCAGACCCTGGAAAAATTAAGCAGTGTACCAAGCAAAGAGCAAGAAAACGGAAACATGGACAGAAGGGCTCTAGAGTAATTGGCTCAAGGAGCGAAGGGAAGGAAACTGAGGAAGGCTGAGGAGCAGACAGACCTGGAGCAAAGCTGAGAAAGAGCTATGCTATGCAGACAGGACCAAAGTATAGAATACCATTACAATCAAGTAACACACTGAGAAAGGAGAGCAAGTGGTGAGATGCCTACCTGAGACACTGACAAGCCACCAGCTAGCTTCAGAAGCCCATCCTCAGAGGTCAGTGTCAGCTATTTACATATTTACTGTACGTACATAAATTTGTGCATGAACAATTTGCTCATTGGAGTAGCCCGAGCTGAATGATACCACACAGAATTAAACGAGTATGTGCCAAAGCACATCCATGTGTATGTTCCTCCATTCAGTACTCAGATCTGAGTAATTCTTCATGTCATGGCAGCATATAAAAAGGCATTGCTATAACTCATTGCTTTTTCAGTGATAAAGTTTCCTGCCATCTAGGATCAGGCAATTGTTACCTACAAATGTACACGCATGCCTAATGCTATTCCACTTGATCAGGCTACTCATGCAGTTTAAATTAAAGATGCTTGCAGCTATGTGCTGGATGGGTGTCTTCAATACCTACTCCTCTTTTAGTCAGGTTTCCTGATAAGAAGGAGGGGCTTATGAGATCACACTGTAGTGTTCACGCAGACATATGCCCGTCAATCCACACTCTTCTAATAGCTTTTAACCTGTTGGCCAATTTCAAGCGCATTTGACAGAGGCGCTAGCTTACAGATATTAAGTTTCCATACATCAAATTAAAATAGGCAGTTATGCAGAGGAAAGAGAGATTATTGGAGTTACTTTTATTTCCATCCCCCTCCTCTGCCATTGATGGAAAGGCTGCATCATGAACACTTTTATTTAAGTCTACAGAATTCATATTAGAAAGCTGTTGTGGATGCCCTGTCAAAGAAAAAAGCTTCACAATTTGTAGTTTATTAGACATTGGAGAATCCAAGCAAGCAATACCAAACCGGAAGGCTTCAATAGTTTCCAAGCCTCCAGGCTGCACATTAAAGAAGCATTACTTGCTTACAGCAAACTCTTTTTTCAAAAAATTATAAATAGGCAGAGCTTCGCCATTAGACTTCCGTTTGCAAAAAATCTCCTCTTGTCTTGCCCTAAATAAAATCTGAAGTATTTAGTTTAAAGGAAAACAACAAAGCATGCAGTGAAGCAGTATAGTAGCTTCTCTGGGTTTTTTGGGGAGGTAATTAGCTAATACTTCCAGTTTAGTTACTGTTTTGAATGCATGGGAACTTTCTGTGTATTTCTTTCCCAGTGTTGACATCATGGAAATGTCACAAAGCTTGACAGCCTGGTAGAAAGCAGTATTCCAAAGGGACCTTCCTCTGGACCCCATAGCGTTGGGCAGACATTCATAAATAGGACCTGTTTTCTTTAGGTTTTGAGCAAAATCTCTTCTGGACAAATAACGTTTCAGCTAACAGCAAAAGGACAGAAAAATTCTTTAACCCACTAGGGTATCCTCTTTATATTTGTGATGGAGTTATTGTAACAGAATTTTAAAAATTAGTCTGAAAACATCTAATGACCAGAGACCTCAAAGAATGGAAACTCAGAGACATAAAATCTTGGAAGTGTCATTTTTAGCAGGATTTGTAACAAGAGGTTTAAGAGACTGGTTTTCTTTTTCCTTTCTTCAAATTCCTTATGCACTAGGAATAGTTCAGCTCTAGGCCAAAAAATATCTGAAACAAGTAAGAGAACTTCTCATTTGCTGTATTAGGCACGTTTAAAGAAAAATCGCTGGGTGTAAGATAATTGAATATTTTTGCAGTGCATTTTTTATAAAACCTTGCTCAGGTCAGTTATTCTCTCCCAAGGAATAATCAATAAAGCAAACGCAACCTCAATTATTTTTAATTTGGTTTGTAACAGACTGCATTGTCCTCAGCCAAAGCTGGAGCTCGGTTGTAAACTGACACTATTTTTGTCAGCGGGCGTGGGTTCACTGAGAATCCCGGACCTGTTCAAGATCTGTCTCGCTGACTGCGTTCATCTGAAGTCATCAGTAATAAGAGGAATGAATGGTATGTAAACAGCACAATGAATGTACAATGTCACCTTTTAGCAGTTTCTGTCTTAGCTGAGTTTGCCTTATTTAGGTATGGAATTAGCAATATTCACTGAAGATTCCAAATGTGGCATACTTAACTTCCTGGAGGGGCTCTTGATTCCAGAAAAGAGGATCAAAATAGCAGTTAAAGCTTAGCAAATTTGAAGGAAGAAAAATCTTCACGCACCACATTTCTGCAACGTTTTTGAGTACTTTCAACTTTACTACCATTTTCACTTCTATAAATTTGGCATAAAATCCCTGTTGCATGGGATTTTATGTCCATCCATGTCCATTTTACTTTCTTTTTAAGGAGGGATAAATACACCTGAAGAGTTGGTCTGCCCCGATTCATTACTAATGGCACGAAATTCCGGAAATGAAAGCCGACGTGAGATACCCCCAACAGCCTTGGTGACAAGCATTTAAATATCTGGAGTTTGTGTGTTTTTCCAAGTCATTGTTTCCACTGCTTCACAAAACAGGTTTTGCTTTGGCCTCACAACAGCAAGATTTCATCCATTTCATCCTTTTTCCCCCTCTTTCTCAGCTTTTGCTAGCAGTTGTTAAAGCAGTCTTTATACAGCACGTACCAAAGACCGTTTTCCTCTTCTAGTTAAGAAATGTTTTTCGGTGTATTTTCTTCTAGTTTTTGTGATGGCGGCACCGCAACACCTTTAAAAGTAGTCATGGAAAATTCTTTGCTCTCTCTCTCTATGTGTATAACCCTTTTCAACTACATTCTCAACAACAAATTTTCCTTTTAAAATATGGAGACATGTATACAATGAAGCAATATAGACATCAGTAGGAATTTATCGCCCTCATCAGCAGATGCAGACACACTTTTAACAGATTTCAGAGACAGGGTGACTTTTTCAGCTGAGTTGTGGCATCTGCGAGTACCATGCAGAGTATGGGGCAAATCAACGGCTGTTTTGCCTAAATAATAACTCCAGATTTTGCCATTTTCTGGAATCATTTATCTCCAACATGGTTGCGCTTCCAAATTTGCTGCTTGGTGGTGGGAAACGGGCATTGGGCTGTCAATGACCAGATTTGTGTTTCATGCCAGCAGGGTTTAATTTCCGATGCAACAGCACTGAAACCTTCTGAAACGCCTGTGAAATCTTGCAAACCCGCCATGTTTTGTCAGGGTTTTGCCACCCTGGGCCAACCTGCCACAAGAGCGGGGGATTTCGTGTATTTCTGCTTGTCTGGGCCCATCGCTTAACGTCTCCCCTGAAGGAGGAAAAAAGCAAACTAACCCCCCAGCCTCGCCTTAAAAGGGGTTTTGAGTGTGAGTGCCTGTCAGCAGGGCACGCATTTGTGGGGATGCCCCCTACGGGCTTTGCCCCAGAGGCCGAGAGCCAAAACCAGCCAGGGCGGGCGCAGCTCCCCTGAAGGAAACCCGCGCTCCTTCCCACCGAAATTCGGGCACGCCCCGAGCTGTCACTTCCACTCAGCCTCGCAGGTACGCGCCCATACTCAGCAGGCTTTAGAAGCGGCCGCCGCCCCGCCGCTCCCGCCCGCCGGCGGGTCAGGCCCCGCAGGGCCTTCCCCTCCCCGCGGGGCCCTGACGGGGCGGGACGCGCGGCGCCGGCGGCGCTAGGACCCGGCTGGCGGCGGGCGCGGGCGGCGGCGCATGCGCGGCGGCGTGGGTGCCGCTGGCCACCGCCGGGCTCGGCGGAGCGCCGCGGGCGGGGGCGGAGGGGCCGGGGCGGCCGCCGGGACCTTCCCCGCAGCGCCCCGCCGCAGGACAGCGCGTCCCTCCCGGGCTGGGAGGGAGCCGGCGCCCCCGGGCTGTGCCTCGCTGCCCTCAGCCCCGCGCTGCGCCCGGGGCCGCCCGCGGCTTCTCCCCTTTCCGCGGATTTCTTATTTTTATTACAAAACCTCGCCCATCAGTACCTCCGGGAGCGGCGGGCGGGGCGGGAGGCGAAGGGAGGCAGCCGGGGGCGGGCGACCGGTGGGCGCTGCAGGGGTCCCCGCGGGGCTCGGCCGCTCCCGCCCGGGCGCGGCGGGACTAGGGCCGCCCCGCGGCTCGGCTGGGCTCCGCCGCCTCCACCTGCGCGCCGGTTCCTCGGCGAGGGGGACTCGCCCGGCCCCACTCCGCCTCTTCCCCTGCAGGGCGCCGGCGGCCCGGCCCGGGGAGGGAGGATGTGGTGAGAGGATGGGGCTGTCTCCCGCGGGGGCTCGCCATGGCCAGGGAGGACTCGGTGAAGTGCCTGCGCTGCCTGCTCTACGCCCTCAACCTCCTCTTCTGGGTGAGTGGGGCGGGGCGGGGCGGGGCGGGCTGGGCTCCTGCCGCCGCCCGAGCAGGTGGCGGCCCGGCGGCGCGGGTGACCGGGAGGGCGCCGGGGGCCCGGCAGGCACGGCCGCCTCCCGCCGCGGGGCTCCCTGTGCTCGGCCAGGCGGAGGCAGTTGCCCGCCTTGGCGTACGCCTCGTGCCAGGCAGTTCGCTCATGTGAAAAAAAAAAAAAAAAAAAACCCTTTGGAAACTAGTTGGCAGTAAAATGAGCTTCGGTATTAACCTTGTGTTATAAATACACGTGTGAATTTGTGCACGTATGGTATGTAAAGGGGGAAATACTGACGGGCGCTGTGGCTTCCTGACTGGATGAGTTTCGGAGCATCCCCTGACCCGAGCGGAACTCCAAGAACTCCAGGCTCTTGCAGGTATCGGAGCAGCCCGCAGCTCCACCGAGGCCTTGCCCAGGGTCTTTTTTTTATTTTTTTGTGCTTTCAGTGGCCAGATCCCAACCGGCAGTAAGGCTTGGGATGACTTCTGTCTTTTGTTCTCAGCGTTTCAGTCAAAGCTGTATTTATAGCAGCGGGGTTTCTCGTTCTGCAGCATAAGTGGGTATGACCAGCACTTGTTCCAAAATTTTCATAGCTCTGGGTAGAGAGCATGATGGAGGTTGCTCGCAGTCCTCACTCACTCACAACAGATGAAATCTGTCTCCCCTATACAGTTGAGATTTATGCTGGATAACTGTAAGAGAACAAAAGGGCAAAAGGTGTGGCGTCCCACAACTGTTCCCAATGGCTGACTGATTCCTGAGGGTTGATACATGGCCTGGGACCCAGCTTAGTTTATAATGGAATTGAGGTGAAGTCCCGTGATGACGGAAAGTTAAATGGAGATCAGAATATGAATGAGAGAGAAAACTGCTAAACAGCGTTTGGTACAGAATGGTACTTTTTGTATAATGGAAGTGACCTGAAAATCTGTTGAAAGTACGTAGCTTTGTATATTGTGTTTAATAGTGGTGAAAAGAAGTTACTTCTGTAGTGCATGGAGGAAAAAAGCCCTTTGATAGGAGATGAGGAAATTTATTTTTTTTTTTTTAAAAAAAAGGATGAGTAATTGTTTCTCACATCATACATGGTTTTCATTGGATACTGTACAAAATCTGAAAATCTGTATTTTCTTTTGATTAAGATGAAGTTTGTCTAGGATCAGCTGATCTGAGTTCAACTTTGGATTTTTACATGTGCTGTTAGTTGAGTGAATGAACATGCACATGGTTGAAAACCTGTCCTGCCCTTCGCCTGTTTGCTGCTTTCCTCTGGTTTCCATGATTCCTGCCTTGAGCTGTCTTCATCAGTTCCCATTCACACCTTAAGTCACCACTGTCTTTGTCCCCTTAAACTTACTCTGTTCTTTTCCCTTGTCCTCCATGCTCGTTGCCTGCTGTGTCCCATCGTATTTATTATTTGGTGACAGCTTTTCACAGTTGAAGCAGCCATTTAGGTGGTAGCCAGGTTACGCATGAGGTCATACCCCCCATGCTGTGTCAGTCAATCTGTTATGTGATGATGGGGGTCTTGGTGCTGGAGCAGAGCGCTTTGTTTCTCGGTCCTGAGATGCTTGCTTGTTGTAGGGCAGCCTGCCCTTATCTTTGGAGGGGGCTAGTGTGTTGTGTTGCAGTTCCCCTCTAGAGAGATCAAGGTCTCACCTGGGAGATTTAAATGTGTCTGCCCTCTTTGCTTAGATTTTAAGTTCCTTTACATGTCAGATTGCTCCTTCCAGCTTTTCATGGTTTTGTTCATGTGTTTTTCTGTTGTGGACCTCGGGCGTGGGACTACGCAGCACCTTTGAGCCTGGCAGTGGAATAACACTAACTACATCTGTAACGTGGTGCTGCTGTTAGCTTTGTCCATTCTTAATTCATGTCTAGATTTGGTTTAAAGCATTCATGGCTAGAAATAATTTCTCATTCTTTAGATTTTGTTGCCTTTTAAATAATGATGTCTCAGATCACCCTTAAGTAGAAAGTGTGATTTTTTTATTTATTTTTTAGGGTTTTTTTTTTTTTTCCTAGTCATATAGGAAAAAAGGATCTTTTGAGTCTGTTGTGGTATGACAAGTCCTAGGGAAGAAAATGATAACTTCTCATGTTTGTCTCCAAAATATAAAGAATGGCTGTAATTAATCTTCCTAGCTGAGGCCAGGACACTGGAAATTACACCCAAGCAGCTAAGTGAAAGCTGTGTAGTGCTGAAGCGTGTGAATATGTAATTAAATAATAAATGCCAGTCTAGCAGATGACTTGCACCACAGAAGTTGCAAGGAATTAAAGCTGTCTTCCATAATGTATATAAAATTAAAGGTTTCCGGACTCAAATGAAAAATTGGCCAGTTCATTTGGAGTTCTCTGCATTTGACAGAGCATATGAATGCAGTGGTTTAATTCAGATCAAATAAACAAATAAGCAAAAAACCCTGAGTCTGCCAGATTTGTGTGGTAAGACGTGGGTTTCGTGGTGGGTGGGTACATTTAACTAAATGTATTGCAGTTACAGTAGACTTCTTTGGAGGAATGTGTGTGTAAAAACCTCTTTCTGCTTCCAACCTGGTCCTGTTCAGATGTGTATTTAACAGCTAAGTACAAATCTGCTACAAGCTGCTTGTTTTAGTGAAATCTGCCATATCTCCTCCTCTGTCAGAGCTTGAATATTCTCCTGTTGGGCTCAGTAGGAGTTTTGCTGCTGCCTTTTCTGAGTGTCAGAGCATGAGCCACGGGGCAGAGTTTTCTTGTGAAGAGTTCCCCTAGCTGCAGGTGCGTACCCACTGGCGTGTGGATGAGGGCTGTGATTTCCCCTTGCTGCTGTTCTTCCTTCCCTTTGGAAAGCTTGAGCTTGCCTGTTGCTTATGTTAGTGCTTACCATGGTAAAGACCAGCCCAGGTTATGGGCTGGATGTCAGGAAGTTCGGAGTAGATCAGCCCCTTGAAAATGTGCAGCTGAGTTCCTCCTGCGTCCTCAGCACGGTGGGATCTGTCCCAGTGGTTGAAGATGGGAGCGATGCATGATTCCAAGGTCTGTACAGACCTCCCAGATTGGGATGCGTACCTGTGATTCTCTTCAGGACCAATTTTGGAGGGTTTTACACTTTCCCTTCCTTCCTTCCTTCCTTCCTTCCCAAGGGCTGTTGCCTCCAAACATCTTCAAGCCTATTGATAGCGTGTCCAGTTGCTGTGCCAGTTACCAGTGTTTGGCTGAAAACATTGAAGAAGTGTGTGCTGACTTTCTAAAATTGTTGTTTGGCTGAGGGTCCTGGCTGGAATAGGGTGGCACTCTGTCCTTGTTTCACCGTGGTGGTGTCCAGCGGTAGGTCTAACCATACGTTGTGCAGAAAGAATTGCTTTCTCCTCCAAGCTGGGGGCATTAAAGCTTTTGAAGGCCTGACAAAAACTGTTCAAAACCCGGTAGTCACTGTCTGGTATGATCTGATTGTCAACCTCTTAGAAGGGAACTTCTAAAGTAAGCTTCAGGTGTGCCATGTGTGCAGGTGTCCAGTGTGTGTACAACGGGACTCTGGCCTTTGTCACTGGCAGCCTGGTGAGGGCAGACTAGTGCACGTGCCCCTCCTTACGAAGGTGTTACGCATAACAGACCTGGCTAATCGGACATCAGTCTTGCTGAAAAACTTAAGATGCAGATGGCTGCCACAACGTGCTGGTTTCTTCATAATTTGTCTGCTGCTGGAGCCTACAGAAGCAGAGAAGTGAGAGAACTTTATTAGTGGCTCTGCTACCATCCTTGTAGCTTCTCCGGAGCATTGCTCTCAAGTGGACAGCTGCGTGCTGTCTGTTTGGAGAGAAAGAAACTTTTTTACTGGGTGCAGCTGATGAGTTGTGATGTGGAATGGTAGACAGGGCGATGTGCCTGTGTGTGCATGAGAGGGAGGCGGGCGACGTTGTTCGTTATGCTTTTTGTCATTTTTTGGCCTGAAGGCTGCTTAGCTATAAATAATTCATAAGCAATCAACTGGAAGCCCAAGGCTCTGTTTTAGTGGTTCATCCTGTTTTCATAATGGGCCAATAAATGTACTGCCTCTACTGCTCCAGATCATCACTGGTTTTGTGGATGTGAAGGGATCAGTACTTCCGGAACTGCAACTCGCAGCAGATCTTGGAAGGTGTTTTCTTCTGAGGTGGGAATAAATCTGTTGTCAGTGCTCTAATTGTTGTTGAAGTGACTGACTGTGGTAACAGACCTGATGATACCCTTCTGGAAGCTGTTTCCAAGGTCAATTGAATCACGCATCTGACTGCAAGCAATGGGATTTGCAGTTTCAGGACCTCCTTGGTGTGCTAATTTCATAGGGTTTTTTTTTGACAGTGCCCTGGCCAGGGAATGTCCTTCAGACTAAATATCTGCAGTTAACATTTGGTTTCATTCTTCTGCCATCCTCATGTATAAATGAGCATCACTTCTTAAAGTAATTTATGAGACTGAAAGACCCAACTTGATTTCTGCAGGTTCTTAAACTCTGTAGCACCGCTATTTGCAACATACTACATTCTGGACAGCCTAATAAAGAGGGGACGTTCAAAAAACGCATGATTTGGTGTTTTGTAGTCAAGACTTAGTCTTAACTAAGCAGATTATCTTAGTGCTGCTTGAGAGAAGACGTGCTCCTACCACTTCCTAATTTTCTCTTCTTAGTGGCAATACTGGTCTTTATTGTCACTAGATAGCATGTGTCAGGACTTGACAAAAATTAGTTTTGATAGCTCTACAAACATATTTTATCCAGTTTATAAGACTATGGGGTCTTTCCTTCTGGTGGGGCTTTTCTGTATCAGCAAGCTCCTGACACTGTTCCAGCTCAGGAGTGGTCACGGATGTCACGTGAGCATCTTCATTCATTTTGAGCGCTGTATAACTTCCTCACAGGAATCCTCCTCGCCACATTTTGCAATGTTGCCATTGTTCTTCTGTACTTTGCTGCGGTCTCTTTCCCAATTAAACGACCTTTGAAAGCATTTACGCTAGGGAGAGCTTCAGCCGCAGAACGTGGCCCACCCGCAATAGTGGCACAGGCATAACGCAGGTGGTTATCCAGGGGCGGTGGCCCCTAGGCGATAGTGGATGCAAGTAAAAGCAGTGTAATTTTTTTGTCAATTTTCTCATTTAAAAAACAAAAAACCAAAACCAAAATATAGCTAACAAGCCAGAAAAAGTCTGTATAGACTTTATGTCTTGAGAAACCGGCCAGCTTTTTCTTTTTCTGCTGAACATGTGAGGCAGAAAGGAGGAGCAGCTGCTGTTGTCTGGCTTGTAATTGAGGATGACGGTACTATAATGGCTTGGGCAAATCAAGGTTGTAAGTTGCAGATGACTCTGTCATAGGTGGTAAGGATCTCTCAACCGATGATTAATAAAGTCACTGGATGTTCGAACCAAGCCAGCGATGTTGCCACATCCTTCACCATGTGAGGTTTTTCTGCCTGGGGATAATGCTGTTTCTGTTGAGCAGTGCCTAGGCTTTCCTTCATGTACATAGCAGTACCGTCTAATTTGGGCTATGCGGTTGCAGCTAATAAACCCTCCTGGCAGGTAGTAGCAATTGTTTTGCATCTATCTTGAATTTGTGCTAGTGAACAAAAAAAAACAAAAACAAAAAAATCACATAAAATCAGAGAGGAGCAAGCTTCCAGTTAGTTTTCCTTTTGTTTCGAATACCTTGCACATTGAAATCCTCTAGTTTTAACCTGAGAATTTAGAGCCAAGGGAATACCAGTGTGCAAGGAAGCACTAAGGGTGATTGGAAGTGGTGGTATTATGCTTCCTTCTTTTTCCGACCTCAAATATATGTTGAATCTTTTAATTTTTTGCTTCATTTTTTTCAAATCTGCTGTGACATGAGAAAGAAATCAGGCTGTCCTCCCTTCCCTGGAACCAGATTCTGCATAGGAGTTATGTTTCTTCTGCTTCCCAGTTTCCTCTTACGTCGGTGGGATTTGTAGATACTTGGAACAAATAGAGTTTAGGGTCAAGTTTTTAAGGAATTTAAGTGACTAATAATATGCACTGAAATGAATGCTACCTGGCAGGGTACCTATAGCAGTGTAAACCTGGGGTTCAGTCTAAGCTAATATACTCTGATTTTAGAGGCTGCAGTGTAGACATGCATAATTGAAACCTGATTTTCTCAGCATTCTTGTATAAAGAAAATACCTAAAAACCATGCAAGAATAACTCCAGCTTCTGTGGGAATACAGGGTCTTTTAAAGGAATGTATTCAGCAGAGCAAGCTGTAGGAGGAATTTTAAAGGACCAGAAATACTTTTAATTCTGGTCCTTGACAAATCTTTCACTTTCTGGTGTCTTCAGGCTTGCATTATTTATATAACATCATTACATTACCTTACCATATCCTAACAAAGTAGAGTTCAGGCATAAGTCATCTTTATATCTACTTCTGTATAACCCTTTATCCCATGTATATCTTTGTAGGTGACATGGCTCCCCCCACATGGCATGTCAGCAGTGAATTGGTAGACAAGTCTCTGCAAAACGGTCCTGAAAAAGAGAGTAGCTTGATGTGATGACGGAAAGCAAAAAATAAACCCCCACCCTAATTTTAGAAATAACATTAATATACTTCTTAATTGGCATTCGGAAATCAATGAAACCACAGAGATTTTTTGGGTAACCCTCATGGTTAACTGTGGAGCTCACTGCATCTGCCCTGAGGGTGAAGGCACAAACCTGTGCTGGCTAGATTTAAGCCAGTAGCTCAGGGGGAACTGCTCATACCAGTAAGCCATGATCTGCAGCAGAACTGGGAAGGTCCTGTAGGTACTTGTAAATTTGCACTTCTTTCTGTAGAAGATAGCTACACAAGTATTCACGAATCTTCAGCCACTGCTTCTGTACCGTGAAGAATTTCCATCATCTCGGTAGTCTGTGGTAGACACTGGGCAAGGGTCATAGGAATAATACCAATTTTTTGTAGCTGTTTCCGAAGGTAGAGGGGACAGTTTAATTTCATGCACTTTTATAGGAATGTGTGATTTCATTAAAAATGCAGGCTTATTTTAGTAATTTCCATGTGCTCATGAGTATTCACGTGTAAAACAGGAAAGTGGTGTACTTACAACCAGCTGTGGATCATAGGAAGTACATACCCTTTTCTCATCTTGGTCTTCCAGTTATATACCCTGGGTTTAAAAATAATTTGCCTGCCATCTGTGAGGTTGACTACTGCCTGTGGAAAAAAAACAAGCTCTCTCACAAACAAAATTAAGAGTAAATTGTGTCTAAGTGAAGGCATGTCACTTGACGGTAGTGTGTGGCTCGCGATGTGGATCCAAACACTTGAACTCTCTGTATGGCTGCAGATTACCCACGATCAGCAGCACGTGCTCTGCTTCCCCAAAGGCAAAAAACAGTCTCTTGACACTGAGATGCTTACTTTTGAGGGAAAAGTGGCACAAATCGCTTCCTAACAAGAAATGCAGTGACTAGTAAGTCACAGAGAGAATGCATGCGGAAATAAATATATGCGTTTTCTTGTCCCTCTCTGCTTTTAATGTACCCATATGCTGGAGCAGCCAGAAGTTGATACGTGGGTCTGACACTTGGAAGAACCAGCTGATGGATGAACTGTACCTCGACCTGTTTGCATATTTGTGTTCTTACTTGTTCTTTATGCTGTCCTGCTATAGGAACCTTGCACAGTCAACTGCGGGAAAGCTTGCTCGCTTCCCCCAGGAGAGCGACCCGTGAGCAGCCTGTCACTGCTCTGGCAGTTGCCTTATTGCGAAGTGTGCAAGTTCCAGCCCGTGCCAAACGTGGAGCAGGTTGTTAGCTCGCTGTTGCAGCTGTGCAAGCAAAGCCAGATTCAAAGTGCAAATAAGTACATGCTTCAGCCATTTGCAAGTGGGAGGGGACCAAGGCATAACCCTGTGTAGAAACCTTAGCTAAAACTAAAGGTTGTCATGTCTGTAGAACGTAAGGTGTGTTAGTGGGGAATTAGGGGAATTTCCTTTTTTATAGGCCACCCTTTTTTCTGTAAACATTTACATGCTTTTGCCAGGTAATACAGAAAAACAAGACCTCTTGTCCTGCTCCCCCCGCTCTTACGCCCCTCCCTCCCAAAAAGATGTGGTCGTCTGTTTGTCCAGAGATCTGAGTCATCTGTGTTTGTTCAATGATCTGAATATAGAATTGTGAAAATCCTGTGAAAGCATTGCAACATGCTCTGTGCATGACCTTGTAGTAACTTCTGCCCCGCCACCCCCCACCTCGGTAAGTCGCAGTTCAGGTAACCTAAATCAATTTTAGCTGGAAAAATTTCTCAAGGTTTAATTCTTTACTAAAATTAAAGGATGCATTCTGATGAATGTTGTCATATCTTGGAAGTAATTTCTTTGGAGTTGGAAACCTTTTTCTGCAAAGCGAGTTGCTCTGTAGCGCTGCTAGTCAGTGCTTTGTACGGGTACCAGAGTGTGGCCTGGAGTTGTTTATCCCATCTGTTTGAATAAAAAGAAGTGTGTGTGGTGTTTTTTTTTTTTTTTTAAAATGTGGAAGATACTTTAAATCTTCACACTTCATAATTAAAAAAACCCACCCTTCTCTCAACTTTGAGCAAAGCAACTTTTTTTGTTAAAATATTAAGGTGTTAGAGTGTTTGAATGAAAAAAAAGTGACAAGAGAATGCCAATAGATGTGTACATAGCTACAGCAATCGATCTTGCTCCCTCAAAGACAGAAATTAATGTTTGTTTATTAATTGAAAATGCAGATTTATTTTCCAGTTTAGGTATGGCCTCAAAGACATTGTGAGTAGTACTGTCACAGTAAGGGCTTAAAATACATGCTTAATGAATAAAAGATGATGTGATGTTTTCCTTTTGATTTGTGTGATTTATGTAAAATCATTCCAAAGACAGTTTAAACTATGCTTGGAAATGACCACTCCTAGTAGTTTTGAGTCCATAGTTGGATATTGTAGTTCAGTTGTCTGAGAAAGCTCTAGCGGCTTTAAAAACTTTATGCTATGTGTTAGTTTGGAATTTTAATAGGTTATTGTGTGATTTGCATATTGCTCGTATATAAAAATATAATTTATTACCTTAGTTTAATCAGGGTGAACATATATTTAAAATCAAGGATGTCAGCAGGCAGTTTTGTAAACCCTTTGGTGTCGTGTTGATGGCTGTATAACATACTGTGACGGTTCAGAATGAAACCCATCGTGACTTGTGCAGCCAGCTGCAACAAATAAACATGTTTTACTGCCTACTATCATATTATGTTTACGGCACAGCAGACTGGCTGTCATCAGAGAAGCTTGCATGAAAACTTTTTGGTGAAACTGCTCATGTGGTGAGAATCATCTTGGTAGTTTTGTTTCTCATAAACTTGTGTCCTTTCATCCGACTGCTCGATACAGATTTCTAACTGCATTTTACATCTAAATTAATTACAAAACAATAGCTGAAGTAGGGGCTGTCATTTTTTTTTAAGGCTGCCTTTTTTCCATCCACCAAATGAACCAACAAAAACTGTCATCAGGACCTTGCCCCTGCCCATGACTCCTTGAAAATCGCATGGCAGTGAATTGCAGTGCTGTGACTGCTGTTCTTTGCTGGTAGGTTTGAATGCACACCAAGGTTTTTGGGGAGGTTGTTACTGTTCCTGCCTACCAAGCCCATGGGACGAGTTGCACTGCTGGTGTTGGCGTTAAGTCCTGTGCTTTTGGCTGAAGATCTGCCTCCGCTGTGGTGTGGTGGGTGCCTGGAGCCTCCTCGATGTCTGAGGGTGCTTGAGGGTGCGTAGCGCTTTACAGGGCAGCACGTATCATCTTGAGTCATCAGCAGGAGGCTGCGGAGGTCAGGCACGCGTCTTGCTGCAATTCCCCCGTGGCTGTGGAGCAGGTGAGCATGTGGATCGATGGGTGCGAGTTAGTGCTTAATAGCCTTTGCCTCTAAACTAAGCATCAGTCGTTGCGCAGGGTCGGTCTGGCGTTGCAGATGCATCCTGCAGGGTGTTCCTGCCCGGAGGCTCACTTCTGCTGATGAGAAGGGGTATGACTTTTTTCCCAGCGCTTCCCTTTGCTGGTGAAGAGCTACCAAGCACTTGCAGGGTTATGTGCCACAAAATACACCTTTTGTAATCAACCTATTGCTGGATCGCTTTTTTGAGTTACTGCCATTTGCTCTTCCCTGGGCCTCTTTGTTCAAGGAGAGCTTTTTGAGTATTTGCCTCTTCTCTTTCTGAGCCGTGTCTCTATGCCACCCCAGTTTGACAGTGTTACTGACTTTCATGGACTGGCACAGCACTCTGGTTTTCAGGTCATTTGGAGTCATAATTCATTTGGACTTTCTTCAAAATAAGGTGCCAAAGGCGCCTCCCAGGGAATCCGTCTGGTGGGCAGGAGGGTGTTGCGCAGGTAATCTGTGCGTAACATCTGTGTAGCAGCGGGGTAAGGCTTTGTGCGTGTACGTTTTTAGGGTAATGCTGAGCTAGCTCCTGTGTTGATACGATACGTGCATTGTAAGCGTAGCAGAAGTCAGTAACACCCGAAGGAGTTAATGGTGGGGGGGGTGTCATTCAGAGCACAGGGTAGGTGAGCGGGTTGAGCTGTAGCCTGGCTCTCACAGTGGTTACAGAGGGAATTTTCTTGCATGTGACTTATGTCCAGCAAGAAACAGTAATAATTGGCCGTTAGCTATTCACACTGAAGGAGAACAGCCAGGGGGGACCTAAATGGCTAAAAGCTTTTTGAATGAAGCAAGGGACCTTTCATAGAGAGCTTGTTCTTGTGAACTAAAATAGTGTTCAAGTAGTCGTTATTGGTGAAGGTTGTGTTTCTGAGGTGAATGGAAGCAGTCCTTTTCTTCCAGCTGCTGTTCACAATAAGTGAAAACGGAGTCGTGTTCCATGATATGGTCATCAAGCATTTCTGTAGAAGTCATGTGGCCATGTGCTGGACACAACTTGGAGATGTATCTGCCTAGACTTACCCCTCCCTGCTTTTATGTGGGCAAAAATACTTATCTAGGTAGAAAAAAAATCAACTTGGGCAGACAGAGCAGAAATAAAAGTTCTCCTCTTACCTGATTTCTCTTTGTTGGCAAGTCTTTTATTCTAGGAAACGGAATGATTCTCTCAGTGGCAGGACTCTGCTCATTTCTTCTAGTCTCTAGGAAGTCCTTTCCATCCCCTCTGCCTTTTAGCTGGCTGCTCCATGATCTCCCTGTTGTCTCTGAGTAACCTGCAGGCTCCAATATCCTTGTGGTGACTCTTTTGCCTGCCAAATCTTAACCTCTGCTGAAGGAGTGATTGCTTGCCTTCTTCCAAGGAATCTACCTCCACCTGTTGCTGTATGGGAATGTATTGCCGCATACCCAAGGCTGAAAGAAAATGAGTGCAGCCTGTGAGTTCCTAACGCAGAGTGGGGAGTAGGCAGCCCACCAGTCTGGTATGGGAGGAAAAACATGATTTAGCAAGTGAACATTATTCTGATAGAGTTTTTGTAGTAGGACTGTCTGGCTCTTATTAAAAGTTGCTGAGGAGTGTGGTTTTGACGGACTTCTCCCTACTGAGCACCACTGCTGTAAAGCAAAGTAACCAAATTGCTCTTAAGTATTTTACTATAAAGAGTGGAAGTGCGAGCTGACACTTTCTCTGTGTGTATCAGTAGGCCTTTCAGGGAGATGTGGAGGGTTAAAAATGTTTTCTGTTGCTTTCTTGACCATAAGAAACGGTTGGACTCGATGATCTTAAAGGTCTTTTCCAACCGAGGTGATTCTGTGATTCTAAGAAGGTAGGCTGTCTGCTTGTAGTCTTTCTTTACTTTGGTTTGTGTTAGAAACGTGATTTTTATTGCTTGTGTGGTATATTTGCCTGATGCTTTCTTCCAAGGAGGTAGCTGCTGTCAAGGAGCTTATCTAGGAAGAGATTCTAGTCATCTTTTCCTTGCTTCTGCAGCTTCCTGCAAATAACACAACAGAAAATGCTCTTTACTCCTACTGTTCCACCAGCCAAAATAGATCCCACCGAGCGTAAAGGACATGTGTGTATGAAGTAGACTTGCAGCATTCACTAGCTTTCAGGAGCATGCCTGCTGTGTGCCGAGCACCCAGGGCTCTTGCTGGCACCACCCAGAACCAAGGCAGTGCCTGTACTTTGTGCATCAGTTTTGGAAAGCAGGAGGAAGCCGTGGGGTAGCCACTTGGACTTCTAATGAAGTTTTAAAGGCAGAAGTAGCCTGCTGTGGGTGTGCTGCAGGCAAAGGAGAGCCGGTAAGGACACAGACTGACTTTTCTTGTGGGTTAGGCTTCAACCAGTGAACTTGTTATGAAGAACTTCAGGGAAATATGAGGGAGTGTGGGAAGCTAGCTGTTGAAGGCAACAGGGAAGATTAGCACTTCTCACTGATTTAAGAAGCTGTTAGTATAATGCTGAGGTTTCCTGGCATGCACCTGTACAATGCATGAAGACAGTAGCATTCGGGAGAGCCAGCATGCTTAAGTCTCCCTCCCTCAGCTAGACAGTGGTGCTTCGAAAGCTCTGAGGCTGCCAGGTTCAGCCCCTGAGCTGCGGTTCAGGCTTAGGTACCCACATGAGATTGACATTCCTAAATTCTCCTTTGGGTATAATAAACCAGCTGAATTCCCTGAAATGTTTTGAGAAGTAAGTAGTGGCATTAGTGACCTTAATTTTGCTCTGTTTCATAGAAAAGCTTAGTGGTTACCTCCTCTCCCTGAAGGATTTTATAGCTGCATCTCTTGCCTTCTGTTTGGGGAGTGGTGCTCCGAGTGTCCTGTGCGTGCAGGAGGAGAATTGGTGCTCTTGGGGCCAAAGAGCACACACAAAGGTGGGGATGACTGCCGCTGGTCGGTGAGCCCTCCTCCAGGAGAGGGGACCTACTGACTTGCCTAGCCCAGTGCAAAATACGTGGAGAAGTGCCGTGAAGAGTGCTTCGTCCTCTCGCGGTACTTCCACTACAGCAGCAGAAGAGCTGGTGCTGTCGCGGTGTGGCAGGTACGTTCAGACCACGTTGTTCAGGTTTGGCTTCTCGAGGAAAATCAGAGGCCAAAGCTTCTACTGGTAGATCCCAGGTCCGCTGGAGCGGCTGATGGCATGAGGTGACAGAAATCTGGGTCTGCCGAGGTGGTGGCAATTCTGGGTGGGTTCAGTCTCAGGGTTTTATTTGCCGTAGGAGCAGTCCTGGTGAAAGTGTAGTGGCTTTATGCCTCTCAACTGGCTGGCAGGTTAGGTACCCAAACACTATGATGATCCGGGGTTTATAATTGAATCAGTGAGTTTTATTGTCATTTTATGGTTTAGGAAACTGAGGCATAGTGTTCATGTTGTGACTGTATCTGAATGAGTGAGAGAATCAGATTCTTCTAAATTTAACCCCAAGATAAATCTCCCCCCCCATGTGTCAGTGTATCACTACTGTTGTATCCTGTATGGGGCTTCAGGTGATTCTTCACTGGCTGTGTACCTTTGTGGTTTTGTACAGACTGGTGGATATCACCTGTGAGCCCTGGAAGAGTCTGATTTTAGCAGCATAAACCCTCCCTGTTGTTTCTGTGGTACGTTGTGCAGCGGTGGGACTTGAGCCAGCAGTGGCATCACTGGGTGGAAGAGGAGGTATTCCAGGCATTAATTACGCGTACTGGAAGAGAAGGTTATTGTCACTGCCTCCCTAAATTCTTGGGCAACAAACCAACTCTAAGCTTATAGAAGTACACTTTTGGGGACAGTATGCTGTCCGGATAAATTAATGCATGAAAGATGTTACTGATGATTGATTCTCTCCTTAAAATATGACTGATCTTGCAAGTTTTTTTAAGTACATGATAAATAACTTAATCTTTTTTTTTTTTTTTTTTTTTTTTTTTAGTTGATGTCCATCAGTGTATTAGGTGTTTCTGCTTGGATGAGAGACTACCTGAATAATGTTCTCACTTTAACTGCAGAAACAAGGTAAAGCTTTCCTTAAACCTATTAATCTGCGTGGGTAATTGATTGTGGTATATGTTGTTCATTCTGTATGGCAAGTTGCCTAACTAGGATTTCTAGAATTAAGAAGCCTTCAGTTGAGCTAATTATTGTTTTGTCGAAAGGTGTATTTTTGCTGCCATTTCTGGCATCAGTTGGAATTAGAGAAGGGGGAAAGAGATGAATTCAATCTTGTTTTATTCCCATGCCTTTCTCTTCTGACAGGGATCAATTTTTGGCCCTTTGCCAACGTGTAACCATATTATATTGCTGTTTAGTTTCAAATAGTGTATTCAGTCCAGAGATTTAGGAATGCTGTTAGTTTTATTACAGCAGTGCTTATGAGCCCTGGTGATGGAACAGGGCCTCATTGCGCTCCATACTGTGCAAGTACAGGACAGGAAGATCGCCTTCGCTCCAAAGAGGTTCCGGATGATGCATTACTTTCTGGTACTCAATGTAGCATTTGACTTTAAAACCACGTAGAAGAGATTTCTGTGAAACGTGTAAGGCACTGGAAAGAACACATCTGCTAATCCACAGTTTTTGTTTTAATGGCTATATTA
Organism: Gorsachius magnificus; assembly: GCA_034008185.1. Classification (NCBI taxonomy): domain Eukaryota; kingdom Metazoa; phylum Chordata; class Aves; order Pelecaniformes; family Ardeidae; genus Gorsachius; species Gorsachius magnificus. The sequence goes on along the minus strand of CM067081.1, from coordinate 192,064,509 downwards.
AGTTTTTCTTCTGTATCATTTTTGTGTGATTACGCTTTTTTTTTTATTATTATGGTTCTTGTTGGTTTTAGGGTGGAGGAGGCTGTCATTTTGACTTACTTTCCTGTGGTCCACCCGGTCATGATTGCAGTCTGCTGTTTCCTCATCATAGTTGGAATGCTGGGCTACTGTGGAACAGTGAAAAGAAATCTGTTGCTTCTTGTCTGGGTATGTTTCATAACCTCTAAAACCAGCTAACTTCTGCTTTGTTTCAACAGTGTAAGAAAAGTTTTCATCCACAGGCACTAGATAAATACTGATTATTTTTTATTACAGTGTTGAGTTATGATATCGGTGAGGAATTGTAATTGCAAAGCACACAGTGGGAAAGAATTTATTGCCTAGACTGCATTATGCTGTGACTGAAAGACAAGCAGCGTCTCATTTGCAAAAATCCACTTCATTTAGTAGAGGAGTTGCTGAAGGGAAAAATAACTCAAATTCTTAAGTACTAATAATTACAGGAACGTGAGTCTGAGTGCTCTGAAATAAACCCTTATGCTACCTTTTTGACTCTTGGCTGTGCAGTAGCTAAATAACCTAGACTTCGCTTTATCCCTACAGTTAATTGTGTGTGTAAAGTAACAGCATTTGTAACTGATGGAAGTTAATTCTGAGTGTATTCAGAGGCTTTGCCTTCTCTTACGTGGATGTGGAATTTTGAAGTTGCATTTGGCTGTGAGCAAGTTTAAAAATAATTCCAAGTACCCAGCTTTTTCCTTTGTTTGGAGGCTACATAGCTGAGCCAACAGCAGCTGAAAAGCAATAGTCTCCCCTGCACAAGGCTGTATGTACAATTTAACTGTGATGAGGCTTCAACTGTCAAGGGAGCCAAATGTCATCATCTTCATCTGGAAGTCAGTGACTTTGAGGACAATAAAAAACAACCAAACCAAACAAAATAAGAAAGCTCATCAAACTTGCACACATTTAAAAAGTTTAAAAATATTTAGACCATCGCCAACGCTGAGATCAAGGAGTGCCACGTAGCTGTATGCTGCTTAGAAGCCCAGTTGGTAGCCCTTTGCAGAGTTTGGCTTTCTCTTTTAACATGAGGATGAGCAAGATTCCAAGCATTCTGTAAGCCGGAAAGAGTGGGAGCAATGGATGTGAAAGAGATCTATCAGGTCTGACTACTCTAAAGTAAGAGAAAGTGGGCAGGTAAAATCCTTCAGCTCTTGAGAACATCCAGGAGTCTTATACAAGTAGAGTTGGGCTCCTGCTTTTTTTTTTTTCACTGCAGTGTGTGTTGGGTTCTCCCAAAGTGCATGTGGTTGCATTTTTCTTGTGGATGTGTGTGGGCTCAAGTACATGATACCTGGACCTCACAAATTTTGCATGAAATGACCAAAAAAAAAAAAACAAAAACCAAACCCAAAAGTGAGAAGTTTGCTGAGATTTGTGCAAACTCTGCTTTTGTCCAATGGGAAATATTCAACTGCAGCTAAAATGGTTGGGAAACTGTGCTGGGGTTTTGTATTAAAATGTCTGGTTTTATTTGAGAAGGTTGGAGTAAGCTTTATTTGAGATTTCCAGCTGAAGGTCTGCAGCAGAAGTGTTCCTCAATTGCGAGAGGGCAAGCGCTGTTTCTCCTTTTATATATTTGTTAAGCCTGTATACAGTATGAGGAATGTTTTTCAAAGCTATATAGTTAGGAAAAACTCTCATTTAAATCCAAATACTTTGTAGTAATACAATAGTCATGCGTTTTTTTATTTTTGGATCTTAACCTTGCAATGTTAAAGTCAATGGGAACAAGTTCTAAGGTATTACTTAGTTATGAGCACTTGCATAAAAATAATGGATTAATGTAATTTCATGCCATATAATTATTTATCTAGTAATCTTTCTTACGTACTTTAAAAGGGCTTTGTACGTATTTTTGTTTTATATAAATAGTGAAAGTACTAAAAGATGGTAAACTTATTAAGCCCTTAGTTTTTATGGTAAGGTTGTAAGATTATTTTCATAAGTGTTTTTTATTTTATAGTGGTGATAGTTTTTAATGTGAATTAAAATTAATTAAAAGGCAAAAGCGACTGTATGATATAGACCAATGCTACATAGTTTCTGGAAAAAAGTTACCATTTTTGGTATAAGCCTTGAAAAAAATCCTAACTAATTAAAAAGGAAATGACGTTAAAACTGGTTTTGCCCTTCAATTTATTTAAACTGCCAGTAAAAAGAAGAAATAATTTATAGCTTTTATTGTCATTTGGAAATAAATTATTTAAAGTGTGTTTAGGCACTCATTATACTAAATCAAAGCAAGACGTTTCTATCATTTTATGTTGCACTATTTCATTTTCAGGAGCCTGAGAATTTGCTCTTGCTGAGCAAACTGATAAGCAAGACTAAATGATATCTTCCTAAGTATGTCATTGTCTTTGATTAATTGTTAAATGAATGCAATCGTGTTATACCACAGAAGTATGCAGACATAAGTCAATGCTTCATTCATCAGACTAATCAGAAAAGTGATGGATCAACAAAATGAGCTTTTGTACAACCAGATGAACTAAAAGAAAAGAACCTTCGTGTAAAACATTAACAACCTCTTCAATCATGCTTTCAATCTTCTTTTTGAAGTACATGAACAGACATAATGATGGCATGCAGAGATATTTGGATACAAATCTTGACATTCCTGGCAGCATGCTAATTGCTGGTGCTAATGTTGTTAATTGAATTGGATTTTTGGAAAATCTAATAAAGCATAAGGACCATAAAATATATATATTATGGTGTTAGATATTTTTAGTACATCTGAATACATAATTATTTTAATTTGTTTTCGAAATTTTATCTTGCAATTAAATGCTTGAAACCTTCCCAGCTTCACATGGGGCATAAATATAAACTGAACTAATGTTTACTCAGCTTAGTAGTTAAGAAAATGTAACACTGCAGTCTTCTGAGGTGCATGCTCTGGATTATTTGTAGAACCAGCATTTTAAAGCCATGATAATTTAGTTTTAATTACTTCAGGAATGTATAGTCCTGAAGGCTTGTTGGTATAAAGAGCCCGTGTGTACCTTAAGTGTCTATAATATAATTTTTTTGTGTGTCGTGAATGACCAACGTCCTCATGTAAAAGTGGCTGTGATGCCAGCCTGAACGGAAAGATCTGGGCTCCTCCAAGTCACTGACTTGAATGTATAAAAAGTCCAAGGATGAGAAACTACAGTCCAGGTTTTATGGTGCTTGTTACAGTTTTTCAAACAAGTTTCTTTTTTCCCCCCCCACCCCCCCACCCCCCCCCCCCAGATTTATCCTTTGCCTCTTCTCTTATGAGGCTCTGTACATTTTGGATTGTTTTTGAAGTCTGTTGTGCTCATAGCCTAACTAAAATAAAAACACCACAACCAAAAACCCGAATACTCACCCCCCGCATATATTCTTTAAGAATAGTAACCTTAAGGGTGTGTGAATTTTTTGAAGTTCTTGTTTTATTAAGACAACAAGAGTAAACTCTGCTTGACAAGAACAGCTTCATGAAAATCCCACTGGAAAATATTTTCCTGGCTGGAGTTTTCATTGCAAATTCTGACATTTATAACTGTGAGTTCTCTGTAATTACAGCATTCAACCAGCACAGGATTCAAATTTGTCTGCATATGTTTTCACAAAATGAAAAACTGTTAAAAATATTTGATGGTCAACAGGGCAAATCATTTTACTGATTTTTATCACGAAGTTGGCAGGGAAATAAATATTCCTCAGAACTAAACGTTGTTAGACTCTAGTTGGTGTGTGGTCAAGCAGCTTGTTAATTCAGTTATGGCAGAACCTGGTTATAAATTGGAACTTGACAGACTAAATTATCTATTAATTGAGTTGAAACACAACCAGACAAAACGGTAAACTAAGCTCATCTTTCCTGTAAAAGCAGGCAATATTTCATGAATAAAAAAAAATGAAATAATACTATGTTATGGTTGAAAAGGTAAACTGGAGACGTATGACAAACCTGATGCGAATGTGGCTGTTTCATGTCAGTAGTTCTCAGCCAGCTAAACGCAGTGTTGGTGACAGGGGTGGCTTCTGTGAAGTCCATCTGAAGAATGACAGAGAACCACTGACGGTGGAACCACTGACGGTACCACCCCTTCAGGCAGACCCTTCTGTACTCATACGCCCATTTCAGTCCATGTGGATGCAGAAGTGGTAGTGGTGATTAAATTCAGACATCTGCTATGTTGCAAGGTATCGGTAGCTGCTCATCTCTTCCTAGAAGGGACTCTTACTATGTGTGAAACGTTAGCTGGCGCTGTGATAACTGTAGAGCAGCTACGCTGCAGTACTTGTGGCTACAGTTAGCGTGAATTAGTATGAGAGTTTAGTGATAATTTTTTTTTTTTTTGGTGGCAGCATGTATTTCTGCAATAATACATAATATAGTTTATTTGTTCTGTAATAATACAGGGTAATTGTTCTGACCCGTGTGGACTCCTACCACAGTCACGGCTGCTCCAATACCTTGTACTAACATTTGGCACCGGAATTGTTATTTATCAGCCAGAAGTATTTCTTCATTATTAAACTACCAAGCGTTGAACTGACAAACACGCGTGGTGTAAACTCGTGTAGTTTAGAATTAGGTTGGAGACTGGAGTTCATCACTTGCATATTTTGTGCCTTTTGTCAGCAGCTCATTTATGAACATGGTGTGAGTAGGTGGAAAACAGAGATTCACAAGGTGGGTTAGCCTGCCATTTGAAAGTCTGATTTAAGTGGGTTTATAAGGCTTTAGTACAGATTTGATGGGAAGCCAGTACTGTGCTAAAACTCCAGGTCAGATAGTTGGTGGGTAAGTAAGGGGCTGGATGTTAGCTTGCATTTTGAAGTGCTGCTTGTTTGATGTTCCACTTGTAGGAGAAAATACACTTAAAGTTCACCAACAGTTATTATACCCCAGTAGTTTCACATATGAACAACTTTCTCAAGAAAATAAATACAGGACTAAATTTTTTTTTTTTTTTTTTCCTTTCTGACTTTCGGTCCAAAGGTGAACTCTTTGAGGAGGTGCCTGAACGAATTATCATTAGACATCTTTTTGCCTTGAAACAGGGTGGAGGGTAAGCTTCTTTCCTGTTCAGATCAGGGGATTTAAGGGTCAAACAAATTGTTAGATTTTGAGAACAGCGTTGGTGATGCCACAGCACTGCCGCAGAGCAGGGCTCAGCTTTGCAGGAGCAGGTGCACTCTGCAGGGCTCCCAGCCCGGTGGGGTGGACTATGTTGGTCCTGGGGTCCAGTGCCAGCCTCTCTGTCTGCTTGTCTAACCATGAGGTGCATTCTGTTGACCTTGTCCTGTCCTGTGTAAATGTACAGCGCTGTGTATGTACTTAGAAGACTTTTTCAAAGCAAGGGCTTTGAAAGGGTGCCTAATTTTCTTAGCTGGGAGAGGGGGCTTACAGATGAGAAGTACATGTTGCCTAGCATTATGGGATATTGGGAGGCGTTTAGGGATGAAGAGTGCTGCCTGCTGAACAAACCACAAACAGGAGCAGCCATGTATTTGAACAGTGTGGAGGGAAGAGAGTTGGAGTGGAGGAGCACGAATTGAGCTGGTGTGAGTGTCCAGGTCTTCTTGCAAGTGCTTGGCTTAAGTCCAAATGTGTGCTGCGCTCAGAGTGATGATCTGCTTCCTTCACGCCGGCGCTCAGCAGCTCCCTCGAACGCGCAGCCGTGTGGCCCCAGGGCAGAGGCAGCATGGTACTGCTGGGCGCAGTTACCTGGCACCTCAAAGTAGCAACAACTGCCCAGCCCCTTGGGGCAAAGCCTTTGACTTAAAACAGCAAGGTTGGACAGTGCAGTTATGATGCCCTCAAAGAAAATACGTTTGTTTGCATACTTCTGCAGTAGTGAAGAGCCACTTGTTTGTCCTATCGAAAAAGGTACAGTGCTAAATGAAAAGGTAAATATCTGTTGACAGTAGCCATTTTATGGCTTCAGTGTGCGTGTTCAGCATGAAACATGCTGCCTGGACTTCTGTGACACACTTTTCTCTGCATGCTATACTTTCAGGCTCACCTAATGAGGGTCACTGCCTGGTTTTGGAGATGTATGTCCTGAGTATTGCTTTTACTAGGTGTCACCGTGTCTGGCCTCAAGATCCAAAACTTTTGGAGCAAGCCTTATTCCTTTTGTCTTCCTGGTTCCTGTTTTCCCCCATTCCCTCTTGTTACACTGTTAATAATTGCTTCCTCCCTCAAAGTTCTTGACAGTCATTGATGTCAAGGGCAGTAGAAGAGACTGAAATAGCACCGGAGCTGAAAAGGTCTCTGAGTGATACTCCCTGGTGAACAGAGGAGGGAAGATAGTAATAGGTTGGTGAAGTGGAATGGTGGAAGTGGATACCAGGAAACTATTGAAAAGACAAGGACTGGGGTTGTTGAGGCTAGAGAGCTGGGAGTGATACCAGGATGGGAATGAAGGATGCTGCATCTTGACTGAGAAGAGATGGGCAGCTGCTGAGATGATACGTGGTCTTGCTGCCACAGTGGGTTTTTTTTCCCCTTATGTCCTTCCCAGCTCCTCTTTTTTCATTGCTTGTTTGCCCGGCTTTTTTTCCTCTGCTGAAAGGAGCAGGGAATGGGAGAGTCCCTGAGAGCAAGGAAGGAGTAAATGAGTAGACAGATCCACAAAGCCCAGCCAAACCTCTGTGTCTTGTCTGAAACGCAGCCCAGCCTCACCGGTGGGACATGCCTTGAGGCTGTGGTTCAACTGCATTCTTGTTGCCGAAGACTGAATGTGGAGTGGATGTCCTGCCAGGTAAATGAATCTCTCTCTTGCCTAGTCTTGCCCTTTTGACTAATTAATCAGAGAGACACTTTGCTGTGTGCACAGGGGCTGTGGTATGGGGTTTGTATCTAAGAGCACTTCTTCACTCAAAATGGTGAATGTTTGAAGTGCATTGGGGCATGCTGAGGCAGAGTTATTGTGTGTAGCAGCACCGAATGGGACTGTTTTACAAGGGAAAAGGATTTTCTTGACCAAAGAAGCATTTTTATGGTGTTTTGTTTCCTTGGTATAAAACAAAGAGAGGTTAGAGAGATGAAGGATGCTGTGTTCTAAATGAGGGGAGAAGAAGGGGGAAGGGAATATTGTAAGCCCTGAGGAAATTATGGTCTAACGTCTATCTTTACCTATGTCCTGTTCAGTACTTTACCATGACCTTGCAATGACCCTTACTCCTTGGAGTTCATTGACTTGAAGTAATTGAGTCTTGGGCAAATAAATCCTAATAATTGTCTGAAGTGCGCATTTGCTTATTTCCAAAGTAATACCTGTTTCCTTATTTAAGCAATGTTTAACTGGTAAAGTAAAAATTTAAAAAAGATCATTAATATCTCATAGCAGAATTGAGGCTGTGAACAAAGTTCTACTATTCATAAATAATTTTGTTTAGTTTTTAAAAAAACAAATGGGTCAGTTAAAAGACCTTTGGACACATACCATAGAAAATTAAAATGTTGATTGCTGTAAAATATATTTTTTTTGATTCAGAAAATTAGTTATAAAGGTTTTGGAAAAAGCTACAATTATTTATATAAAACTTTGACTTTGCAAAGGTCACAGGTTTTAAGACATGTTGGACAGATTGACAAAATTTGGTGATCTGGGAGACTGAAATCTAAAATAATAGAGATATTTGATCATTTTCCTGTGGAATGTATTCTGAAGAACTGGATGGCATTCAGTAGCTAATGCTGTAAGCTGGTGGTTTCAGCCCATTTCCTTGTTGACTTGTGACTGTGTCTCTCACAAATTTCTGCATTGTCAAGCAAGAAAACCAAATTCTAAATCAGAATGACAAATGAACTGTTAATCCCTTCAGGGCAGGGCTGAGGGAACTGGGGAGGGAGGAAGGGGGGGCAGGGGAAAGTGTGCACTGCCGGACTGGATAAATGGAGATTTCAGTTTTCCATGCAGCTTGTCTGACTCCATTTAATGAGCATTTGCTCAGTTTTTAAAAAGTATAGCTGGATTAATCATTAAAATAACCTTCTTAGTTTTTCAACCATAATAAAGGTAAAGGGAACCTTAGCTTGTAATTTACTGAGGGAGGAAGGACTTTTTATTAGATTTTGTGCAGAAAGAGTCTGGTTCCTGTTGGCTGTCCAGCATTGTGGTGGTGGTGGCCATCTGAGGTTTCTCAGGGTGCAGACACTTGTCTGGATGGCTTGCGCCTCAGTAGAACAAGGCTGATGCTCTCAAGTGTTAGCCATTGGGAAATGCTATGCATAACCCTTTTAAAATCTCTTGGCATCTGTTTTACATACCAAGTACTCTGGTCTTTTAGAGATTCCTATAAGGTTGCGTTCTGCAGCTGCCTTACCCTTGGAATCTCCTTCAGCCCCTGCCCTTCCCTCCCAGAGCTTTCCTTGCCTCTCTTGCCATATGGACCATGTTGCCCAAGACGGTGGTGTGAGCACCAGACAGCAAGTCTGAGGAGGCTGGACTTGCTGATCAGCTACTCTTCATTTGCTCTGACATGAGGGTTGTGGTTTTTCTTGAGTCTGAGGGGGGAAAAAAACCTTTTATATCTTCTAGGAGAAAAGAAAAAATGCTTGGGAAGAGAGTGGTAAAGCTTGAAAAAAGATGTTTATTAAATGAAATACAGAGCACATGAATGATGATTCATTAATAAGTACAGTAACTCTTCAAAGAAAGGCACATTTGGTCAAAAATGGAAGGATTTCTACAGTCTTGTAGACCAGGTTCTCCAAAGCTGCAACACCCCCCAGTGCTCTCACTTTTCTTCACCACGTTACAACTTCTGACTCCAGTCGTTAGCCCCTGCCTGCCATTGCCATTTGCTTTCATATACAGAATGCTCTCTTGCTTTCTCACTGTCTGGAAGTGAGTTTAAGAAGTCGTCAATATTTTGAGTATGTTGTGTGATGGGATATATTTGTTCTCTAGGGATTAATTTAGTAGACTGCAAAGTCTCCTCAGGTTTTCTGGGATGGCAGTAGTTCACTAGGAAGCTGTCAGAACAGATAAAATAGGGTCCTCATCCCAGTAACAGGAGCATCATGCAACATGCAAAGCAAAGATTTGAGGGAGGAAAAAGATGAATTAAGCTACTCTTGTGCCTTTCTAGTTCCGCTGAAATTTAGGTTGCTGCAGAACCCTGTCTCTTGCTTCCAAATCACACTTCCAAACTGCAAACAAAATGATCACACCACGTTTGGTACGAGTGGGATCAAGAAAGCGTGACTGGGGATGTGTCCAGGTCTTTGATTCTCCTTGTGTGGGGGCTGATAGCCCACTGATTTTACAGGTTATAGTAGCTGAAAATGCTGATGAGGCGTTCGATAGGTCCAGGGAAGTGGTTGAATCCCCGTCCCTGGAGGTATTTAAAATACATGTATATGTGGTACTTAGGGACATGGCTTGGTGGTGAACTTGGCAGTGTTAGGTTTATGGTTGGACTTGATGATCTTAAAGGTGTTTTCCAACCTTAATGATTCTATGATTTTATAGGTCATTGGCAAAAAATTACTGAACCCAGCTGTGGCAGAGCAAAAAAAACCCCATGTGGTACTACTTCATGAACATAGTTGGGTATACATGGCTTTGTGGTACAGCTACCCTTACCTGCCTGGGCTGCTTGGCACCAGAGGGCCACAGTGACTTATTGGTCACGAAGCACCCTAAGTCATCAAACTTCTATGAGGGCTCCTGCTGCTAGCTTCGTTTCTGGCACAGTGCTTACGCTAGAGTTTGGAAGGGCATCCTCAGAGGGCAATCATGTGGGTTTTGTATTTGTATTTGTATCTGGGATTATCGTGGTGGCTGTTAATAGGGCACTGGGTATTCAGTACAGTAGCCAAGGCAATGTGAAGGAGACTGCTGCAGGACACTGGAGTTTTAACTCTAGTTTTCCTTTGCTAAATATAATTCGAATTTAATAATCTCTGAAAAAGTCCATGTTTTTGGAAATACTTTGGAGAAGGTTATTTAAAATAGGGACTGGGGTGGGAGGAGGAGCAAAATTTTTACAAACTTCCTCCATGTATTGTGTTTTCTGAAGTCCCAGTTTTTCTGTTGTCCTGTTGCCATGTTAGTAACAGAAACAGAAGATTATTTTTCACCAGTTTTTTTCACCTGTTGCCTGAAAAGCATAGATAAATTATATTAAGTGATTAATTGCAGGAATCGTGCAGTGCATTCAAGACAAACAGGAAAATCTCTAGAACTACAGTAAGAGTTTTGTATTACATCTCTGTAAAAAACATAAAACACTTTGCTTCACGCTTTATATCCTTCCCTGCAGTTGCCCACGATCGCAACAAAAAAATCCTGTACTCTGCAGGATAGAAAGCCATGAGGGAGAGATTTTATGTTAGGAGGCCCTTCGTGTGTGTGCTGTTCACTGTTACTCGGAACTGAATGGCAATTGTTGGAAGAAAGACCTTTTAAATGAATGCAAAATATCTTGGATTCAGTAATAGCGATTTTGTGCTTGTGTTTGCTATTTTTATTTGTGTTTGTATCTGGTGGTTGAGATGATCAAGAGAGAAATGTGTTCCTGTAATGTATTCTGTGGTGGTGGTCACTCACTTGGTTTGGTAGACCAGAAAGAATAGCAAAAAACCCTAATAATTTAATTAGGATAAATTAAGTTTGTCATTCAGCTGTTAGCCTTAGAGAGATAAGAAGACATTTTGGGCATATGCCAGAGCATATATGCTCCATATACGGAGCACTGGCATATATGGACCTTGTGTCCTCTTACGGGATGCTGCTGTTGTGTGCAGGAATTTTATTCAGACTAAAAGTTGTGATCCTATTTAGACAGTCCATGCAGATCTTTCTAAAAATATTTTTAAATAATTTTGATGTTTTTAATGCATAGGTGAATATAACATGTACTGCTCTGGTGCTTTATCACGTTCTGATACCCCTTATGCAGGTAGCTATCTGAAAATAGCCATTGGAAGTAGCACAAAACCTATTATTTCAGTCCTAGTTCCCGTTTTTTGGTTTCCTTTTTTCTGTCCTTGACTATTTACTTGATGGTTACCTTCCTTCTGTAGTTGAATTTCATCATCATTGGATTTCCATGCCGTGTGTTCCACTCTCCCACTGTCCTTTTGGTCTTATATATCGATTCCCTGTAGAAGTGGACTGTGGTTGTGTGACTTTCACAAGAGCAAGACCTCTCTGGAGGCTGTTAGAACTTGTAGTAGCTGAGTATGATCCCAGCATCTCCCCACTGGCTGTAAGAAAATGGCTCTGTGCTGTTGATGTGTCCTGCATCCGGGCTGTTGATCGTTCTGCATCGGAGGTTTCGGGGCAGGATGAGGTTGTCGGCTGTGGTTGCTCTGACACCTGTACCACATGAAGAGTTCCAGCAGAACAGGGTCTGGTGACTATTTAGGGAATATGCTTAATAGCTTTCCTTGGCCCTTCATCCCCGTCTCTTCCACATCTCTTTGAAAGTGGTTTTCGTAGTAATGACTCCATTTCTGTTCCTGCTTCTTTCCTGTTTACTCTTTTGCACAAGAAAGGAAGGGGAATGGGATTCTCCTGAACTCCAGAGTTCCTAGTCCCTTCACCTCTGTCTCAGGACTGATGCGCTGGAAAAATACAATTGTTTAAGCCTCCTCAGGCTGCCATTGCTGCAGCTCTGGAGATGGAGCCACACACACATACCCATCCATTGCTGCAGGAAAAAAAACAGGTGCTTCTGCAAGGTTCCAGGTATTAGAGGAGATGCTCCTGTTGGAAAGCTACTGCCTTACTGAGCTGCTGCCTGCCTCCTGCCTTCCTCCCCTATGGCCAGTGGCAGTGAGCAAGCTTAACGAGGAATTTGCAGCAGAACCAGCTCCTGCTAATTGACAGCAACCACTTGACACCGCAGGGATGCTGAAGTTTAGGATCTTGGCCACATATGTGTCCATGACTTAGTGAGGAGCAGTAAATGTCTTACTGCATTGTTTTTTTTTTTTTACTGGCAAATATTTTTTACATTGAGTTGTGTGTTTTCTACCAGCCTTTCAGTCATTCAGCTTCTCTCAAGGAAGCAACATTTTAGCTTTTTCACAACCTTACTGGCAGAAATCCTTCAGTGAAAGTGACTTTACTGGGTTTGTAACAGGATGAAGGCAGCATTTCAATTTTCTGATGACTTTGCATAGTCTGCTTGGGGAGAGAATGACAGTGGTTACCAATTGCCTACAAAGAAGTTAAAAGTCTGTAGGATTTGCCATGTAAATGCTCTCTAGTTTTTGAAGCGATCGTAGCTTTGTGTTACTGCTTGTAGATTTTATTTTATTATAAGCTGTAGATATCTCTGCAAAACCATTTGCTCCTTTCTGTGCCTTTCCTATCCAACCCTCTCCCTGCAAAAAACAAACCCATACCCAACACAAATAAAGTAAATAAACCAGTAGAAAATCTCTGGGCAGTGGCTGAGAGTGCTCGGAGGGAGCTGTGCTGTGGGAGGTGGTACCAGTGAGCTGCTGGCGCAGGTTTGAGTGTAGTGCATGGTGGTGTTCCTCAGTGAGTTAGTCACCTTTACAAAATGTAGCCATTCAGCCCATAGGAAGAAATATTAAGCCTTGCTTCAAAACCAAGTCCCTGTTTCTGGCAAAAAGCAGAAGTGTGTAAATGCAGGAAGATGCATTTAGCATTCAGACTCCTGTGGGGATTTAATTGGGGACAAGGAATAAGCATTGAAGCCAGTAATACTTTCTGTGTTTGGAAGATGGAAATGAAGGGTAATAAATTTACATAATGGTTAGAGGGTTTTTTTTCCCCACACAACTTATATAAGAATTATTTGTTTTGCAAACCATTACATTTGGAGAGAGGTACAATATTCCCCTTCAATAGCAGAGTGCAACTGAAGACCCTGTGTGCAGTTTTGGTGTGCCTGCAGTTGCTCAGGTCCTACACCAGGCTTTCATGTGTGTAAATTCCTTGTGTCTTTTTTTTTTTGCCTTTTGCCTTATGGACAGATGATGTGTTTTCTCAGGACAGAAGCCTTGATTCTGCAGTGTGCTGATGTGTCCAGCTGTAGCTGCAGTCAGGAGTACTCAATTCCTGGCAGACCCAGAAGTGGTTTATGAGTGAATCTGGCTTAATAGTTTTCTATCCTAAGCTATATTCAGGAACTGGAGAAAATCTTGGGTTTGGCTCTTCTGTCTTCAACTGCTACCAGAAACTCTCTTAACTGTATGCTGACAAAAATGAGATTTCAAATGTTAAGTTTTGTGAATGAATGAAATGTTACAAGGAATGCAAATTAAGAGTTTTCTGGAGAATGCCACATGTACACTCCCAGTTATATCACTTTGATCAGTGAGTTTTGCGTGAGATTTGGGGATAGCAGGCAGTCTCAGGCTTGTTATTCAATTAGAGTATAAAACTACTGACATTTTCTTTGACAGCTGAGGACTCAAATTTGCTTTTCCCCTAAACGTTTAGTCAGTATTACCCACAATGTCCTTAAACTTTTTTTTGGTATGAATTGAAGAGCTAAAGCACGTGGCATTCTTTGCTCCTTTCGAAGTGAATACTTCCCAAAGCGGTTTCCATCTTTTTTTTTTTTTTTTTTTTTTTTTTTTAGACTCTTATAACTTGCATCACTACAGTGTGTGGATACATTTTAAAGTTTAATTTATTTTTTTTTTTAGAGAAAACATCATTGTTCTTACAAGGTATTACTCAAATTTTTTCCTTTCTTGGACCTTTGGAGGATGAACATACTGGTTATTGAAAGCCTGTATTGGAGCTCTGCATGTCCTTCTAGTGTGGATTTAGAAGGATGTGCAATGTCTTGCTCAGCTATAATGACTATGAAGATGCAGTGTAATGTGGTGGAGACCAGCAAACCAGGATCTTTTCTTTCAACACCGTCTTTATTGAACAGACCTTTGCAGGGGTTGGATATAAGTGCAGGTTTCTCTTGAAAATTCACATGGATATTTTTACGTGCACGTTTTGAATTTCACTGTTTGTCGCTACAAATCTAATTCAGGGAGTTAGATTTGATCAGCAAGTAGAAGTTAAGGCAAGACACTGTTCAGTAGCTGCCAAGGTATCTGTGAATTACTCGGTTCCAGACTACCGTGTGAATGAAAAAGATGCTGTGTAGATGACCATTAAATCCTATCACTTGTGGATTTATTTTCTCTATTTTAAATAATATATCTTACTGACCTTTTAATAGGGCGAAAAACCCCAAAAACCAAAACCCACTTGCTCTTGGTACATGTTTTGTGTCCTTTATACCTGTCCTAAGTGGATTCCAGAAGTGACTAAATTAGAAGCCTTTCAGCATGTATGATACTAATGGAATTATATATATATTTATTCTATTTCATATTGTGATGGCGTTTCTTTGATTTCCAAATAAAATTAAAATCCATGAAGACTGTAACTTTAAGTTTTGTTTACTGAGAACAAGGGGGAACTCAGTCCATTGACGTGGAAGAAAGTTTGGAGTCAAGAATGAATGGAACTACTGCTTCAAATAAAAGATAAATGGCTTACTTTTAATAGAGAGCACCAGTTAAGACAGTCTTAATTTCCCTTCAGCTTTATCCTGCAGTTCAGAAAAGGTTTGTTGATGCTATACAGAAGATAGCCCTACTCTTTTTATTTGCAGCAACCATTTTTTCTTAACCATCATTACCAAGACCTGTACAGCTTCTTCATTTATACATGTGTTTTCCATTTTTAAATAGTTCAAGGGTTAGATCTGGTAATAGACAAAGATATTTCAAGCCATCCCAAGAAATATTTGTAGATTTATGCCTGACCTTGAATATCTAAATCACTTTGATAAGAATGTAGCTTTCAAGAACCTTGTTTGCTTCCGTCTTGTCAATTTTCTCTATTTTTTTTTTTTCTTCAGCTATTAGCATGATTTGGATATGTTGCTTAAATGGATAGAACTAAAAAAGACGTTTCTTTTTTTCCACATGAGGGGAAAAAAGATTGTCCTCTTTGGAACTGTTATAGCATAATGTATCATAGCCTTGTACTCTTGGGCAACAAGGAAATGAATTTATTTTCCTATTGTAATGTTCATATGCTTCATTTTAAGTTAGTAAGAAATATCACACGACTTAACCTTTTAGCAAGTTTGCTGCATGAATCTTTCATATTTTGGTTACAAAAAGGTATTTCGGATTCCATGTCTTCAGGCATGTGAAATGTTAATAATGTTAACATTGTTAAGTCTTTTTTTCAAAGTTAATCTGAATATCAAAAATAACTAAGACCGTTCTGTTCTCTGCAGTACTTTGGAAGCTTGCTTGTAATATTCTGCGTCGAACTGGCCTGCGGTGTTTGGACCTACGAGCAGGAAATAACGGTGAGTCAGAAAAGGAGGCTGCATTTTTTTCAACAGAAGAAAACAAAGATTTCCATTAGCTAGCTGTTTTCTAATTGCTGTAGTGTTTATCTTTGTGCATTATTCCGACAGTCTAATTTCATGCGACTGCCTTTTCTTAAAACAGAGAATTCTTCTGGGAAAGCTTATGTGTCTGGAAGGTCCTCTCTGGGTTTCTCCCCACCCCCTCTACGTTTGAGAGCCAAATCCTGCAGCCCCTGATTTAAGGACTCTATTTTTTGTTAATTCTTGCTTAGGCAGGTTGTCATTGGAATCAGTGGAAGTTTTGAGGATAAAGTATGAACTTAAGGCTTAAGATAAGTATTTGAGAAAGGAGATGTGAGAATTTGAAGGGATTTTGCCCTAAAAGTTCTTCATGTTTTAAAGAGCTATAGCTGAGTGTACTACATTGTAAACAGTGTGTTCTTCCAACAGAGGACTCGCTGTCTCTCAAAGTCTTCACACTGCCTCCACAAGCTATAAATGCCAGTTTTAAGCAAAACACGTCTTAGCTATAAAACACTCTTCCGTAAACTTGTGAAGAGGTTTTGTCTCTGTCTAGTTTTTATAGCTGTACCAACCTTTAATTTTGAAACTGAAGACTTGTAACCATCATGCAAGAAAGTAAGCGTTGAGTGGAAATTAAACTGAAATGTTACTCTGCTGGCTGCTATATCCTTACATCTCGTACTCAGTCTGGTACATTTTTATGAACAGAGGGACAAGTATTTTCTCTGAGCTGCCAAGATATGCCCAATATACTGGTCTTTCCAACAGCGAGCAGCAATTACACTGCAGTAAGATGGGAGGGAGCCTTCCTGATATTTCCACAGTACTGGGACCAAAGGAATTTCTGGCAGATTTGAAGTCTGAAGTTACGTGGCAGCACTTTGCCTCAGCATTCATTCCCTTGCGGTACAGATTCCAGAGGGGTGTTCTAATATAACAGCGATTAAGGCTATCCCTTTACTTCAAATGCCAGCTTACGTTGATGCATTTTAAAATTGGGAATGTGGACAAGAGGCATGCTTCATCCTATGGTCACAGCTGCCCTCTGCGGGGGGTTTTGCCAAAGATGACAGTTACAACTAACATCCATCTTTCCACAGAAATCTTGTCAGTGGAAGCTGCCTGAAATAAGATAGCTTTCAGTGCACTGGTACATGCATTCTCCAGCCTTCACCACTCAGTTAGAGAACCTGAAATTACAGTCTGTTTGAGTGTGACCCCCAAGCTTTCAGTTACCTGCTCTCCTACCGAAACCCAAACCTGGGACGCTTTGATAGCAGCTGGCATAGCCCTACTATATGTTAAGGCACTGGTAGTGCTGCTTTCCTCCAAAATAGCCACAGCTGTCCTGCACTCCTTTGCCAAAAGAAGCAGCGCTGAGTTCTGTCTCTGTGCCTTCTGCAGTGGGTACAGTGAACCCAGATACTCCACACTCCTCCGGTTCTTCCTCTTTCTCCCAAGAGTTCAAGTGTATGAACATGCAAATAGAACAGAAAAAAATCTCTTCAACAACTGCTTTTATTTTTTTTTGTCTCTCTTTATTCTCTCCCTTCAGTTTTTTTCTATTTTTTTTCCTCATCCTTTGAGATACTGATTTTTCTGTTTTCTCTTTCCATTTGTTTTCCTCTTCTTATTTCCTTTGTCCTAACACTACTGCTCTTCGTGTGATGAGGTGGGCCAGACTCAGCTTTCTCACTGCTGAGACCTGGCAGTCTGGAAGAGCACAGTTGTTTTTCAGTGGTTCTTTCATAACTGTGCAGGTCACTTCCCTAGAGCATGCTTTCTCCTGCTCTACTTGATAAATATAAGAAGACTCCGTCTTAATACTCATGGGGGTGACTTGATGTCATGTTGGTTTCAGTGTAGCATGAAATCACAGGAGTCCCTGGTGGTTTCAGAGAATCAGTTGGCATTAGTATAGGTGGGTAGGTGATGTTGTCAAAAACGTCACCAAGGCATAACCGCCTCTGCTGATCCAATATGGGCTCTCCTTGGCGTGTGAACAAGTTGCTGTAAGAGTCCTCATATAAACAATTTTCCTTCCAGCTCATGATAGCTCTCAGCGTGAATTGTGCCTCGTGACTAATTTATTCCACCTGCAGGATTGAAAAGCCAGTGTGGGTTCTCGGCTTACTTGGGCATTGGTCAAGCCTTGAGACTCATTAGAAAAATAATAATGAGTAAGTAGATCTCAACAGCAAACCGAGCTTTACAGAACTTACGCTAAAATCAAACCAGCATCTCTAGTTTGTGTTTGTCTACGCCCTACACAACAGTGCTGGTATATAGTCAAACAAATGCATCTCAAGGTCACGTACTGCTGTGCAGTACTGTGTGAGTGAGCTGACGGGAAGCTATTTAGTAGATACATCAATGTCCTTAGTTTGATATGTTGGCATTCTCGGAACAGTCAAACACACAGATTCCAACATCCCTTCTTAGCTCCAGAATTTGAATTGCCTTCCTACAGTGGGGTTTAGTTTGTTTTGACTTGCTTTTAATTTCCTTCTCTCACTTCTTGATTTTTTTTTTTCCTGCTTTCCATTGTTTTCATAAAGAAGTTAGACGCCTTGTGTTACGTGCGTAACCTTGGACTGTATTCAACTCAAATAAGATAATAAAAAAATAGTCTAGCAAATGTGAGCTTAATTGCAGCAATAGCAAATATTATCCAAAGAAAGCAGAGTGCTAACTTCCAGCTCAGTGGAAAGAGAAGTGCATTGAGTACAAAATCAAATTTTATTATTATAGTGACCAGTGTAAATGTTTGTGGTAGAAATCTTCTGTGATATTGTTTTTAAGTATTTTTAGTACTTTACTGCTAGCATGTTTTTCGTGTGGACAACTGTGAGTTCAATGCTTTATACCTTTAAGAAATAAAAATTTTGCAAAGTGAAAGGTGTGTTAAACTTGTGCAATGATATTAATATACATGATATATAAAGCTTTGCCAGGTTGGCAAAAATGTACTACAACTTACCAGCTGTAATAAAATACTATCAAATGGTCTTATTTGGATTACAGGGTCAGGCAGGCAGTGATTGTCGCTATATTTTTGTAGAGCATCTAGCGTGACAAGCACCAGGCTCCCTGGGGAAGTAGTGTGATTTTTTTTTTTTTTTTTTTTTTTCCCCTTGGGTTATATTTATTGATATTTGCAGAATGCCCCTACTGTTTGCTCCAAACTGAACAGGATAGCTAAGTCACAGCCTCTAGAGGAGCAGGGCTCCCCCACCCTCCAAATGAGAGCTGATTTTACAATTGTGATTTCCTTTGCCATGATTATTAAGGCTAATGGGAACAAGGCAGAACTCAGCATGAATAGTATGTGTGCCTAGATGGGCAACTGCAAAGTCTGCAGCTTCTTGTCTTAGTTTGGTACACTGAAATTTGTACTGCTGACCTGAAGTTAATATTTTATCTTGACTCTTAACTGCATTGTATGCCAGCTGCCATAGCACTTGCTTCTATTGTTTCTAACAAACTCCTAACTGAGGGTCATAGTCTGGCAGTGGAGAGCACCAGCTCCTAACTTCTGAGTAGTCAAATTTGAAAGAAAAATTCTTCGAGAATCCTTCTTTCAGAAGAAAAGATTTACAAGGCCATGAGTGTGTGTGAAGAAAAAAGTTCACAGGGCCTCATTGCCTACACTTCCTTGATTCTCTTCTTTAGCAAGATACTGAAATTGAGTACATTCAGGATACCCGTGTGTGGGACTCAAGGCAAAGCCAGAAAACCACTGAAAAGAATTTCAGGGTAGAATTAATCTCAGTTAATTTTACATATTTAGAATTTAGATCTTTAAGTTTGTCACCTTACACAGTGAATTGGATTTGAGACTTCAAGGGAATGATTCATCTGCTCTGTTTAAAATATTTATCTTGAGATGAATTGCCCCATATGACTGCCTGTTTGTTCTGTTTACTAAGGTGACACCAGAGAGGGACCTAAATTGGGGCAGACAAATGCCATCCTCAATGACTTGGATGGGGCTCGGTTGAAGTTTTATGCTGGATAAAAAAAATCTGGTAATGATCTAATCAAATTGTACCCAACTATCTCTGAATCTTCCCAAAATGCAGCTCCTTTTTCAGAGTACATTAATTTGTAAGCAAAGGATACAAATAATTTTTCCTGATATTTTAACAATGACTCATGAAGTTTCAGTATCGTAAAAATTGAAGCACTTGTTTTCCTGCTTTATTTGAATATAAAGTTATTTTGGTCATCGCACTGGAAAGATCTCAGAATAGATGGAAGTTCTGGGTTTGGAGCCACAAGCCAACTGATCTGTTGTATGAATCACTTTTCTTTCCTTGCTCCAGGTTCCAGTGCAATGGTCTGATATGATAACACTGAAAGCCAGGATGACCAATTATGGCCTACCTAGGTACCAGTGGCTGACCCATGCTTGGAATTTCTTCCAGAGGGAGGTAAGATGACGGTTAATTGTGAGCTGAAGTAATAAATGTTATTTGTCTGCTAAAGGAAAAGGTTTGGTTTTAAGTGAATAGGTAAATAGATGCAAGTTCACTTCATGTGAAACCCTGTGTAATGATGATACCTTTTAACATCCCTTGATATCTAACTCTTGAGCTTTTGTAAGCCCTAATCCACCAAAAAAAGTATATTATTACATTTAACTAAATTGCTAACACTGCCTTCTTTGCTGGTAAGGTTAGGACACCAACACCTTTTAGGATTATTAAAACATTTAAGAATATGATGTGTATAAAATTAAAAATCTGCAGGTAAAGTAAGATGAACATTTCTATATGCTGTTTTAATATTAAACTGTGCTCGCTTTCCTGTAGGCTCTGTTAGTTTCCTTTCATGGAGCTGTCATCGTTTAGATACATGTTTAGCTGGAAATGAATGGGAAAGGAAGTTTCCAAAAAGATGCCAACACTGTCTCTTTGGCTGAGATTAGAGAAAGTGATCAGAGTTTTTATTTCCTTTGACAGGGGGGCAGGAAACAAACCAAAAAGCTGCCTTGTGTATTCACAGCTTTGCCCTCTAGCCTACTAAAATTCAGAACTGTTTTTAAAGAACGAAGTATTATGTTACAAAAACATGAAATTGCCCAAGGTAAAACCCATTAACTCCAAATATAACTCACGTGCAGGAAGAGAACTCTTTAAATGCCTGTCATTGTGCTGCCCTTGTTGAAATGTTGAAATCTATCATTGTTGCACAGATTTCCTGTTTATTTAAACATTTCCTGGCAGCACTTGGTTAGTCTGTATTTATACTAAAACCTGAAAGAAAGAGTGAGGACTGCATTAGGTTAAATGCCCCCCATCCTCCCCAGACCCCTGCTCTGGCTATGCAAATGCTCTGTGAAATGGAGTAATCCTTCACACACAGGTAGAACGGTTGTGTCTGTTCTGTACCTGAAATAACATAATCAAATGGTCTCGACTTCCCTGAATGGAACTGATACTGTAATTTGGTTTAAATGTATTGGCTGAATAAATTAAAAGCTGCCTCTCATACTCCTGGTTGTCGTAGTGTCATCATAATGGCTGGTTTTAAAATGAATATTAGTAATAAAACTTCAAGTGTGCCTTAACTCTTCCAGGGGAGAAAAAGTGCCTTTTAGAAGTTAGATTTCCTATATTTCATCTCTGACTGGAGGAATGATTTGGGGAAAGTTTTTGAAGTGACCTGAGAAGGCCCTTACACAGCTCTGAGGTAGTTGGTGGGCTCTCACTTTTATTCTGTCTACTCATAACTCAGACGATGGATGTGTGAGCCTGGTATGTGCTTTATGCCTGAATGAGCATATGGGGCCCTTCTTAAGTCAGCATTACAATTTTTTTCCTAAAGAAAAAGATTTGTAATTACAATTTTGTTCCTAAAGATTCAACTGTGATCAGCTTTGTGCTCGTTTCTTCTGTATATTTTAACATTTGAGAGAGATGGGAAATGTCTTTTCCCCCCAATCTCTTGCTGGTCTGATATGAGAGTTGTGACCATGCTAAGGAAGACAGGAAGGGTCAGTTGAACTGGGCCAGAGGAAGAAAAGATTTGAGAGTAAGAAAAGGGTGTTTAATTAAGTTGTCTTTGTAACTACAATGAGGAGCCAAAGCTTGAGTTTTCCTTAGGCAGTCCCATGCTGGGAGGATTTTTATGACTAATGAGCTGATAAAAACAGAGGCATTAAAGCTGTGGTGAAAAAGGAAGAAGTGAGATTTGTAAGAGGACTGGTGAAGTCCAGGCACGGTGTGTGCCAACACAGCGTCTGGGCACCGATCTGCTTGACTGTGGCCAAGGAGTGGCATGGTATATACAGGACTCTGGCTCTGAGGTGGGTAAGGGGGGCAAATGTTCCCAAGCCCATGGGCCAAAGGAACCAGGTGATGAATTCCAAACACTCAGGCTGGTACTGGAGGACATCCAGACAGAAAAAAAGTAGCATCTTGTTCCTGCAGCAAAGCTTTTTTTCAATCATATCAAGTCCCAATCCAATGCCGAAGAAAATCTAATGTAGCAGCTTCAGCCCTTTTTTATGTGAAAGCAGATAGGAATGTGGTAAGCTGGTCGTTTGGCTTTAAATCTCTCTGGGTGCTTTGCAGAGGAGAAGACAGGTTGTTAGTCCTGGTGGTTTTTATAGCCAATTATGGCTCATCTGCTTTGCAGCCAGGCTTCCTACTTTTATGGTTGATTTTGTTGCAGTGTTTATTTTAGTGTGGTACCGTTCTTTCCATTCTCCTTTTTCCTTTCAGCATTTGTGATTTCTATACCTTTTTGCTCACTTTTTCATCCTTATTTTTTTTTCTTTATTCAAATAAATCTATGCTTTTTCTCATCTGGTTTCCAACAGATGTGTCCATAGTTGTAGTCTGCAGGGATAGTCCTCATTAGTAAGACCTTAATCATCTTTTCCTACTACTTCCTTCAGCCATGGATATATTTGTTAATTAGTTACCCTTTTGCCATGAAATTACCGTGTGTTAGTTCCTTGCAGTAAGGATAGCAGAATTACAGGTTAGGATAATTTCTGTGAAGCATCCTTCGAGGTAGCAGTTGGAATTTAAAGGACAGCAGAGCAGTATCATTGGCTGTTTCCAAGGTGTTCATTGGTCACTATATTACATTTTTCCATTGCTTTTATGTCAAAGTACAGCAAAAGAAGATATGTGGAAGCTCTTGTAGATGTTTTTAGTCCTATGTAAATATTTTGAAAGTTCTTAATAGGAATTTATTTAGCCTTTTCGATGACCTACCATTATGAGGAAGTAGCATCATTATTGCTGATCTTGGTTAATCCTTCCTTTGCAGTTTAAATGTTGTGGGGTGGTGTACTTCACAGACTGGCTGGAAATGACAGAGATGGACTGGCCGCCTGACTCCTGTTGTGTCAGAGAGTTCCCAGGATGCTCTAAGCAGGCGCATCACGAGGATCTCAGCGACCTTTATCAGGAGGTAAGAAGAAAAATGTGGATATTTTGGAAGGCTTTGTACATTCTTCCTGATCAAGTCGTTTTTCAAACTCATCACTTGCAGTGCAGTAGAAAATTTTGAGGAGTAATTGTGTTTATAGAAAGTGTTTATTGTGTTTGTTTATGTTTATTGTTTATTAATGCTGAACTGGGGGGGAGGAAGGAAGAAAGGAAGAACCCACCCACCCTTACCTGGAAGTCAGATAAATTAGTAGCAATGCATTTAACATCTGAGATATGCTTAAACATTGAGGTATTTGTTTTATATTGGGTAGGTTGGACTTGAAATTTGTTCCAATCAAAAAATAAAAAAAAATAGTTTCGGTTTAATGTCCAGTCTCCAGCTTGCCAAAGTAAGATTAATTCTACTTACTGTATGGTAGTGAGGACTGTAGTGGTATGTACAGTGAAGGGTGCTTTTGAGAAGTCCTTTGGAAGATGAGAGCTCTCTTGTTAACACAGGGATCGTGCAGGGAGGCAGGTAATTCAGTTGCTCTGCTGTGAGCATGCACAGAAACTTTGTGTGAAAATGCTCTTTCTCTCCAACTACTACATTACAGTATGATTATTATTATAAAAGAATTTTTAAAAGCCTTAAAACCCAGAGAGGACTATTTGAACTCAAAGTAGGTAAGGGAGGAGATCATAGTAGCAAGTCATAACTGTTCTTAGGATGAAAATTATTGTAACAAGTAAACATGTTCGCTACTAAAACTCTGGGCTGTTCTCACAAAAATGTCATAAAAAGTCACCTTTGTCTGGAGACTCCTTTGCTACCTACCTTTTTTTTTTTTTTTTTATGCTAACATACCTCTGAAGACCTTTAATTGTGCATTCGGTAATATCAGAATGACCAACAGTCCAGGTAGTTCAGTAGTAACAAAAAGCACATCTCAGTCAAGTAGGTATGAGGATCTGAGAAGAGGTGCATTCTTCGTTTGCATGCTTTAAGAGTAATATAGGGTGTGTAGGAAGGAGGATGGTCCCGATGAGCGTGCTTTCAGATGCTGCAGCATGAACATTTCTCTAGTGGATAGTGTAACTCTGCATTTTGGAAGAGCACCCAAAAAAACATTTTATCTTGTCCCAGTCTCCTACTGCTGTTCAAGAGTCTTTCTTACAAGAGTCTATTATATGGCTCTTGTATCTCTCCACGGCTCCTGAACCTCTGAAACAGGGGAGATTCACTATATAAACAAGCCAAGATGAATATTAGCTATTGCCAGGAAACAACTGAATTTTTGGGAAGTGGCATTGCTGATGTGGAGGGATTTGCTAGATTTGTATGGCATTGATTCTACAAGTAGAAATAATACAATTTATTCTGGACTTTCAGACATCCATGCTAGGCCTTGTGTGCTTCCAACTAGGAAGAGGGAAGGTAGCACTGCCAAAAGGCAGGTGCCTCAGAAGGCCAGTCTGTGCTAGGGAACCTTAAAGACAGGGGCAGAGGCTGTTTTCTTTCCACCAGCTGCTCGTAGAGCCTCTCCTGCCTTATGGCAAGGCTTGCAGCACTGGTTACACTTTAGAAGTGTCAGTCTCTGAATGGGAAAGCCATTCAGGTTTCTTGTGGGGCCTGTCAATCTCTTGCACATTCTTGAAGAAGAAAGCTGTGCCTCACTCTGCAGTAATGGTTGTTTTTTGTAATACTGGTGCCAGTATTGATACCATACAGCCAACCTCTGCCATAAGGAGCCCTCAAGGAGCGTAGATGTATGGAAGCTGCAGAATGTTCATTTGCCTTGGGCGTCTTTCCTGCTTATGTGAAAAGGCAATCGTATGTAAGCAGTGTCACTCAAAAACTAATTTTTGAGCTCAGGAAGCTCACAAATTTCTGAGGAGTACTAGTCACGAGAGTGTCTTGTCGAAACTGCAAGGTTTTCTCATCTCTTCTGCTAACATCTCATTCCCACAGCCATATTCCAGGAAAGTGGTTCTCTGTGCAATTTGTATATTCAGGTTCTTTTGGTTCTACTTAAGGAAAATTAATAGTGAAAAATAATTATGATGTAAAACATAAGGGCTCTGAGATTTTAAAACCCCCTGATTTAAAAAAAAAAAAAAAAATGCCCCCTGGCTTTTTTTTTTTTCCAGAAGAAACCTAAAGGGTACATTCTGGTTCTTCCTCTACCCAGAGCATTTTGGTGGATTTAGTTTAGCAAAAATTTATTTTTTTGGTTGTCTACTGCAGAATCAGTTAAAAAGGGAGGCTGTTTTCTGTTTTACTGCCCACAAAATACTCTATTGCTCTTTGAGATATGTGCAGTATTTGGTTGGCAAAACATTTTTTCTTCCATGGTGCTTGCCTATGGGTTGTCTCACAAGCTCATACAGTATACTTGCTAATATGTTTATCTATATCATGCAAAGCCAACTTACACTTGCAAGGCTAATCTGCCTGACTTCTGCTTTGGAGAACTGAAGGAGAAAAGCTTTTTTAAAAAGTGATTCAAAGCAAACTTGCATAGTCTGGTGGTTCGAGAGGGAGCCTGATGAGATTAGCCTTGCTAGCCTAAAATTGGCTTATGTAGATGCTTCGCAAGTCCATTCTGGTACTTCAGAAAAATTCTGTGTAGTACTTCAGAAAACTGAAGTTTGGTTTGGCTGGGATAGATAAAATTGTTTTGTTGTCATTGCGCTGTAATTTTCTGCTGGGATCTCAGTGCTTTCTGTAGTCGAAGTTGGAATCCTTCGCAACATAATTTTTGTAGAAAGCAAGGTGGCGTACTTACAGTTCTGCTTGAGAGTATTTTTGGCAAGAATCACGTTTGCTGGATTTTGAAAGCTATTTTTGAAATGTGTTTGTCATCTTAGACTGCTTTTATTCTGACAAGCTTCTCCTTTGGTGCAGTTCGTGGAAGAGACTAACCTTAGAAAGAATGTGGTTGAGGGAGGTACATGCAATGATGATGTGGCCTTGGAGGTTCCGTGTGGTCTGAGGACAAGGGGAGCTCTGCCTGTCTTGTGATTGGGAACTGTAGCCTAGATAAAATGATTGGTAGCAGTTAATATCTTCAGAAAAATCAAAATAGCGTGTTCAATATTCGTTCTTTTGTTTTCTTTTAAATTTTTATACTCAAAATTCGAGCATACAACAGATCTGTTGAATATTCTGATGGCTTATCTGTTCTGTCCTGAGAAGTGCCTCATTTAAGATCTGGTCCTTATTCTGTGATGTTGCAGTAAATCAGAAATGTATGCTTTGTTTCCATTTTAAGACTGAAAATATAAAATGGCCTTTGTAATAAATATGAATCAGGCTTTTAATACATAGCTCTGTAGGAGTTCGAAGCTAATTCTTCTGAATGATTGCTGCGAAGTTTTGTACTATTTTTGAGTTGTCAACAAGAGCTCCTTGTTTAGTGACAAACTTTTACTTTTGCTGAGAAAAGTATATTTATGTACTCTTTAATTGCAGGCTACCAACTATGAATGTGTCGCATAAGCAGAAATAAAATGCATAGATGTGGCTGGATATTTCTCAATTTTTAAACTGATTTTGAACCTGTGTTAGAGCAGAACTGTAAGAACATTATTAAATGGAGGGAGGCAGTCTATCTAGGTGGGTCATAATTTGTCTCAGTTATGTGTCTGTACTGCTGGAGATGTAGGCATTAATGTTATTGCTATCTGTTAATGGATGTTTCCTCTAGGCAACAAATGAACTGAATTTGAATACTGCTGTGGTTGAGCATTTTTCAGTTGTGACCAGCATGTACCTTCATCCCTTAAAGTTATTAAATTATTAAAATGCAGCCAGTTTCTTTGTAATTAAAAACAAATTTGGAAAGTAATGTAGTTACAACACTGTCTTCCAGGTGAAGAAAAAAAGACACCAACGTGACAATTTTTATTCCTCATCAAGTTCAATTACATTGCTTTTGCTACAGTGTGGGGTTTTGTGGGTTTCTTGTGGGTTTTTTTTTTTCTTTTCGGATTTCAAATAATCCATATTTATTTCTTGTTCTGTCTAAACTATGTTAATGTTTAACAAAATGAGACACTGAGATGATGAATGAAGAAAAGACATTAAGATCCTTTAACTTTGGTACAACTGTTAGATAGTACATAAATTTTATTTAGATCCTAAATGAGAATCTGTTGACTGCAGTGTGAATTTTTTGTGTGAGGCAGGCAAGAATCAGGCTTTTCATCAAAAACCTTGAGGACTGTAGCATTTGCAGTTGTTGGCTTTGGAGAATCTCTGTGTGATTGAAAACTTATTTATCATGTCCTCTCTTCAGATTCTGCAACTTGGATCAATTGCTTTCTTTCCATAGAAAAGCCATAAGGAACATGCAGTAAGGATATAAATGCAAAAATGACATTTTGAAGATAATGCCCATTTTGATGGGTTTCTGATGTCATCTGCTGGGACCAATGCCTTGTGGTACCCATGGTGTTATCCTGTCCAGATTATTACTCTGAATTTTCCCTTGGTGGCTGTGTTCCTTTGATTTCTGTGCTGTGAAGCCCTGTAAAGTTTAGAATAGAGAATAAGTATGGCCTAGAGTAGCTCAGGGCATTCTCTTCAAAGTTTTGTCCGTTCTAAGACCGGGCATCAGCTTTTCTGAGCACCAAGCACCGTAGCCTGTGTTTACACAGTAGTTCCCAGAGCCAGTGTCTCTGTGTATCATTGCTGCCTTATGAGGGCTTCGGAGCTTTCCTGAAGCCTTGTACAGTAATTATTTGTCCATTTAAGCAAACTCTGGAGTGTGCGCTGATGAATTGGGAGGAGCTGAGGAGTCAACAAGCAACTACTCTTTCTAAATTTCCGTTCCGAGGAAGCATCAACTTGTGATCTTTTAACATACTTTCTGTTCATCAGACTTTTTTCTTTGTAAATAGTAATAGTAATTATTATCATTCTTTAAATAATTGCTTTGGATTTACACCTGCTCAGCGGTAGGGAGGGGTGGTGTGTGACCATCACCCTAACACAGCGTGGGGAGGTCAGCCCTTTGGAGCAGGGTCTAGCTGCCTGCCAGGGTTTTTGCAGACCCTGGTGCAGGCTGGGTTGTTACAGTTACTCCCTTGGTATAACACCATCGTAATAATTGACAGAGAAGTTGCTACAGTCAGGACAGAAATGAAGCCAGTTCATTTTAAAATACAGGCTACAGATAGGGGAGATAGGCGGAGTGTAGCTAACCTGAATGGATACACTTCTTGCAATGAGGAGATGCTTCTAGTTCAAGAATAAAAAGCAGGAGCAAAGCCACATGTATGTGATATTATTACTACCAAGTAAAATCTGTTTGAATGCACTGCCTTCTGGAAATTTGGCAGAAGTCCTCCATTAAAGGTTACTCTGTTCGATGCTCCTTACTCAGACAGTGTCTGGAATGTAATGATTTTTCTGCTCCCTAGGGACTTTCTGCAGAACTAATAAACTGGCACATAATGAGTCCAGATAAAACACTAAAAAAGAAAAGGTGGGAAGAAACACTGATGAGGTTATGCAGGTCTGGAGACCTTTCCTAGAATATTGTTTTAACTTCAGATTGTGGTATTATTTGTAGAAAAAGTCTCTAAAGAGTTTAAAATAATTGACAAGCTTGAAGATCTGCAATTTAAGGAGAGAAATGAGGATTATAAGGATTTAATGGCTTTTAAATGTTCACAAAATGAGTTGAATTTTCTTTAAAAATCAGTGATAGTTGATAGGAACTCAGATTCTGAATGGAGTGATTTCTGAATTGAAGAGTAGCACAGCTTGTTACATGCAGTGAACTCTCAGCGTATGAGAAAACTTAAATATGGCATTATGGAAGCGATTAAAAACTAGGTAAAATAATTTTCAAAGGACTGTTTGAAAGAGGTGAGAGAGATATTTTGGGGAGCCAGAAGAGCCAGCGCTAGGTTAGGACGAGCTAAACCTTGGGAATTGCAAGCCAAATAATACTAATTTTTTTAATTTATTTTTGTTTCATAGGGATGCGGTAAAAAAATGTACACTTTTTTGAGGGGGACAAAGCAATTGCAAGTGCTGAGATTTCTAGGAATCTCTATCGGAGTAACGCAGATCCTGGCTATGATCCTCACTATTACTTTGCTGTGGGCTCTGTACTACGACAGAAGGGATCCCGGGGCAGATCAGCTCATGGCCCCAAAGAGCGATGCCTCGCAGCAGCTGTCGTGCCATTCCATGGAGCTGCTGAAACCAAGCCTGACAAGGATCTTTGAACACACATCCATGGCAAACAGCTTTAATACACACTTCGAAATGGAAGAGCTATAGGTGATGCAATGAATCTGAGAAGTCACGAAGGGTTTGAATTGGGTTTTGTTGCTGTTTTTATTCTGTTCCATCAAGTATGCTGAATATACCAGTCTTCCTATGCTTCGGAAAACAGCTGATGGGTGGAAGTGAAGGAGGCCTGTGTAGGAAGAAGGATAAGCCTGTCAGCCTCTTAGAAGAGCCATGAAAAAGTTGATTTTGTTCCTTTGTTTTTTAAAAGGCACTCATTTGCTGGGCACAATAATACTTAACTTACTGTCACAGGCTGTGTGATGTGTAAAATACTGGTTCATTCACAGGTAGACAGAACCTCTAAGGAAGCATCACGGGAAAGGAAGAGAAGTGCTCGTCTTCGGAAGAAATGACTGGGCTTTGGACAAACAAAATGTGACTTCAGCTGAAATTGACTTTTACATTTTTAATAAGCCATTTGGAAAATGTCTTAATCAGGGATCTATGTATATACAATTGTGTGTTTTTGTGTGTGCATGGAAAGCAGAACTACAATTCAAGTCAATACTTGGATTTAAAAATTTGCAAGATTTGTTAAAAGGGCAAGATTTTCTTTTTTCTAACAAAACCTTTATCTTAGCTGTTGTTAAAGATGTTCTAAAACTTCTATTTTTATCTAACATAACTGTTTAATTTTTAATTTTAAATATATTAAACAGGGATTAAAAACAAAACTATTACTCTGGACAATAGACTTTAATTTTCTGAGTAATTCTGGAGAATTCTTCTTTGAAACAGTTTCTTCTATGGACTATTTCTTTGTAAAAAGAAAAGAACCTGTAAACATTCTTTCCAAAATGGGAATCAGTATGGGAGTAGCACATTATAATAGATAAATCTTTTCTCCTGTCTGTGATTCCCCTGAAGGTAGAAACAAAACACTACATGGAAAATGCTTACATTTCGGGATGCTATTGCAATAATTGTAAAAGTACATAAGGAGAAATTATACTTGGCAGTGTCTTCATTAAGAACTCTCTAGTGGCTTAAAATGCCAACTGGAAACAGCGTTAAAATGTATTTATTGAGGTGGGGAAAGTGCATTTTACTGTATTTTTATGAACAATGTTTATTTCATAGGATTATTTTTACAGTTGGCCACACTCCTGAAATATATATTTGTTCCACTGAGTACAGTAGTTTGTGGCAAATGGATTTTTACATAATATTACATTTAAAAAAATCTTTCATTTGTTTTGGAATTTGTAAAAGAAAAAAAAAAGCAAGGTGTGACTTTGGTAGACAATAAATTTACTTTTGTCTTAAATTCCATAATGGCTTTTATATTTTTGAAGTCCTAGAGCGTGAAGGCTTTGGGTGCGAGTTGGGAGGGTCCTCCTCCTGGTGTGAGTTTATTTGCCGTGTCTACCCATTCCACTTACTCTGGTGTGGAGAAACAGAATTGTAAATTTAATCTTCTTTTTTTATTGCTTCTGAGAACTTCTTAAGGGCTTGTGAAATTAAGCTCTTCAGTTGTGTGGGCTGCTGCTTGTGTTTTAGCAGCCTACATGTGGGTGTAATTATTTCATGGGTACTACTGCTGCAAGCAAAATTACCTTTCTGGTTTTGTACCTCTCCTACAGAAATGTTAATGCTTATTTTGGGGTACCTCTCCTACAGAAATTTTAATGCTTATTTTGGGGTACCTCTCCTACAGAAATGCTAATGCTTATTTTGGAAGGTAAGAAAAAGGCTGAAGGACAGACTTCCCAAAAATTTTGCTTGGAGTATCTTTGTTGGAATTACTTTCTCATGCACTGTTTGGGAAGCCTTGTGCCCAGCGTTACGGCAGATTTCCATCCTTCCCATTGCTTAGCCTGGGCAGCGTTTCCATAGCTAAGGGCAAGGTTCCTGCGCAGAAAAAGAGCCGGTGTCTGAGAAAGCCTGGATGTAGACCAGCTCTAGACTTCAGAGTGCTACAGAAACCTGTGATGCTACACAATGGATTGAGCCATTGCTGGGGTTTTTTCCCCCTTTTAAAAAAAAAAAAAAAAAAAAAGCCAACAAACCAGATTGTGGAATGGTTTGATTGTGTTTTGCATGGATTACATGTACACAGCCACATTCAGTTTGTGGATTACAGCTGACTGTAGGGCGTTTCACCCTTAATGTAAAAAAGGGCAAGAAAAAGACCTGCCTTTTGTTTGGGAAATCCTGGCACTTAAAGTTTTACCCAAGGAGTGTCTGTGGAAGCTCCCTTAGGCATGCTTCAGCTATCCCGAGTCCTCCCAGTGAGGTTGCCTGTGTATCTTCTCGTGTCTGGGTTAGAGCTCATGAAGCAGTAAGTACAGCAAGCTGAGGTAGGGAGATTTGTTGAAGAAGTCCACAGCTGGAATTAGAGATACTGACAGCCCAGGTCATTTGGGTTTTGGCTTCCTTGGTGGTGAGGAAGAGCTACCATTAGGTGTAGCCAGGTAATTCTAAGAGCAGGAGTGCAGCTGTCCAAAAGGTGTTGGTGTGCTTGCTGGGACAGGCTCAGGGGCAAAGGCTCCTTCCTTCCAGAGAAACGGTCATGTGGTGGAGTCCCTTGTTAGGGTCTCCTTACATCCAAAACCATTTGTACATTGACTTGGAGTCATCCTCTTCCTAGACATTGAGGAATGGTATTTATGTGCCCCAGATGTTAGTCTGGCAAAAGAGGTTAGAGCTGCACAGTGACAAAGTGTTGGGGAGCTTCTGTGTTTGGGGTGGGCATTGGTATGTCATCCTTGTAAGCCCAGGGTTGCTCCTACAGGGCTGTAACCAGTGAGGTTCCATGTATGGTCCTTGCAGGGGCTTCCAGTCCTTGGAGTAAAAAATAAGCAAAGTATTAAAGGCACCCTGAGAAACACCAGAAGGATTCAGGGTCTGCAGATGTTCCAGGGATCTGCTCGATTTTTCAGTAAAGCAGCTCATTGCCTCTTGTTCAGCTCAAATAATGAAGGGTATTTCTCGTATTGCAGCTAAAACAGGACACTCTAGGTCCAGGAGATGGTAAATCCAGGAGGTGGGGTTTGAGGTAGCACTTCTCCAAAACTAATTTGGTGGTGGTTCCCTCATTCAAGGATTGTTTGGGATAGGGCTCCTTTGCTATACGACCAACCTCCCAGACCAGTGTTTGTGGACCCCCAGGGCAGTGAACATTAGTGGTCAGGGTCACCTCACTTGGGCTTGGCTACCCAAATCCTGAGCCAGTTTGTGTTCAGAATGGGCCTAATTTCATTAGGGGAAAGACCCACGTGGCAGGAATGATAAAAGTATTCCCTTCCTTAGTAAGGACTACTGATAAGCATTTTGGGAAGGAATCCTATTTTGAGTATGTAACCACATTTGCCGAAATGGGTCTCAGCTGTAAATTGGAACACTTTCAGACTTTTTTCTTACAGCATGCTCAGGCTATGAGGTGTCTCTGTTTTTCTAGGGCTTGCTCAAAGAGCCTTAAAATTAATTGACTAGGCTGCTGTGAGTCTGTTCTTTTTCTGTAGAGCTTTAGGATATACGTCGGAGAGAGGCTGCCTGGCAGGGGGGGAACATTTAGAGTTATTTGCAGCAGTGAAAAATACTTCATTCTTTTATCTCTGTTTTCCCTCAGTTTTGCAGGAGTACCTTGAGGAGAAGGGTGGTGTGTTCTTTCTTCTCTGCAGCACAAACTGTAATGAACCAAATCCTTCTTGTTGCGACAAACAACGATGGAGCTGCTCCTTAATGGTTTTCACAGGTGGCTTAATGTCGAGGGGAGCAACTGCGTTAGAAAAGGGGTCACCCCCTGCCTGCATCAGGAGTTTCCATGCAGCCCGGTGAATCACCCCGAGTCCGAGGGCCTGTGCCTGTAGCTGTGGGGCCGAGTCAGGTTTGCACCACGCCGTCGAGACTTGGGAGTGTGGGGATGCTTTTAGGAGGCAAAATTCACTGTTCCTGATCTTGTGGACAAGGTGTTGATTCATCTGCCAGCAGGTTGTATGACAGGGCTTTCTGAAGGAAACGTAACTATGTCTTCTGTTCTTCGTAACAGTTCATTTTGTAAAAGCAACCCCTGAATATAAGGGAATTAATAAAGAATAAATAGTAAAAAGAGAGGCTGTTGGTCACGGTGACTGTACAGTTAAATATGATAGAGGCAGTGATTTTCAAATAGTTTTTGAAGCTTTTACCACAAAAGGATTATGTTTGATTCATATGAATTGCTGTGATTGAAGTCAGACTGTATCTAAAGCTTTAAAACTCGTGTATGATTGACTACATTTCCTAAAAAAAAAAAATTGGGATGTCCTAGATACTTCAGAATTTTTATGCATCACTTGCTTTTTAATCAGCGCTCCCCCGCCTTCTTTCTTGTACACAGATATTGCAAATATGGGTACCTTAAAAGTAGATAAACAGATAATGCACACAGGTAGGAAGCTAAGCTGTGCGGGTAATTTGGTGTATCTTACAGTCTGTGTCAGTCTAAATATGTTGTTCACTCCTGACTGCTGTTTCAGCTGCACATTTACATAGCCTGTCAGCTGATTGCTATTCCAGAACACCTGAAAATCTTCAGATGTTTCCATGGTCAATGGGGAAAATAAAGTCCTGGAGGGCCCCAGAAGCAGGAAAGAGAACATATGACCTCCCTGCACAAAACTTTATGATCCTGTGGTTCCACTAATGTACCCAGACCAGTTTCCGAAAGCCACCCTGCTCCCTGGGGCAGCCAAAGTTGCCTCGCGTTCTCGGCAGCAAAAGCCCTCTCTCGGCAGCCAGTGTGTGTCCACAGCGAGTGTATCCAAAATGCTTCCAGTTTGTCTCCAGTAGCCATTTCACAGGAGGACACTCGTTCTCCTTAACAACGCTCTGGGATGGCTCACAGGCGGGTATTGCTTTTACCTCTTTCCCCCCCCCCAAAGAGCGGTGAGCTCCTGGCAGAGGCGGCATACGCAGCCGGTAGGGCAGCATCACCCGCACTGCCAGGCGCCCTTCGCAAGCGATGCGCAGGGTGTTGTTACCCGCTGCCACACCACAAAAGGGAGTTTAATCTCATCTGTGCACTAATACTTTATCAAGACAATTTGTTACTGGGTTTGGGGTGCCTCTGTAGCCTGGGAGGTTCAGATGAGCTGTCAGTGTCTGGACGTATTGAAAACATAGCATATACTTTTTTAAAACTACAGATAGAGAGGGGGAGTTCATATTGCTGGAAATAATTTAAGGCCCCAATTTTCTCTGCTGCTGCAGGCTGGAATGGGAAAGGTGATGGCTGCTCACACAGGAGGAGGGCAGCTCCGTGTCATGGAGCTGCGGCATCCCAGTCTTGGTGGCTCTGGTATGGTTTAGATGCACTCAGGGCTTGCCTGTAATTAGTGCTGGGGACATTTTTTGCCCTAAAATTCAGTGTTCCTTCAATCTTAGTAGGAAAAAAAAAAAGTTCCATCAATAAGTTATTGCAAAACCAGGTTGACCCATTCAAGCATGCAGATGTTTTATTTAAATATTCCTCAAATGTCTATTTATTCAGCATAACACATGTATTATGCTGCCTTCTGAAATACGATATATGACTGTCAAACAAAATTGTCAAAGCAACAACCTCGGTTTCTTTGTATGATACACAGAAATAATTACATTTCATGTACAGTACAGATGCATTTTACACAGTCATCAACAGTCATTCACTACCAAAACAGCATTTAAATCACCTAAAACACCAAAAGAATGTGTATTTCCCAAGTTCAGAACAAATTAATGATTTTGCATGTGACGTATGGGAATAGGAGACAGGACTGGAGTTCTGCAAAATCATACTAAATTATTCCTTAAGCTGCATTTTAAAAATGAAAGTACAGGCTGCTTCAGGGGTGTAACTGTTACGCAAGTGTATTGCTGTAGTGCTTTCTTTTTCAGTCCATACGAAAAGGAGAATAAAGACATTTTAAAAGACATGTGACCTGATGGAGTCAGTAGGTTTCCCTGGTTGTATGTAGTCTGTCCCAAAGTGGGCTTAGTGACTGCCTTTTTGCGTTATGTACCCGATGTAACTAGTCAAGAAGTACCATGTGGCCTAAAGAAGTTGTTGTTGCAGATTGCCAATATCAAGGCAGTTTTTGTATCGGTAACCGTTTGCCAAAAGGTGGGGACCAAGCCATTTTATGTATGAGTAACCATGGGGAGATGCAAGTAAAAACTCCCGAGCCATTCTGCCTCTCCTTTATACCCTGTTAAAACTTGGGTAACCCACCAGCTTCAGGAGATCTACTGCGATTTTCCAACAGGGTGGATGAGAGGAGAGCAACGTCAGGTAATCGTCCTCGGCAGAGTTCCTCAGGAGGAGCGCTCCTCTGGCTCAGAGGACAGCCTGCCCTTCTGCTCTCTGGTAAGGCTTGAAAGAAATGCAGAAGCTCAGTTTAGGATGAGTTAAGTTATTCGGATTTGCAAGAAAAGTGGGAAGTTAATTGCAAATTAACCAAGCTTCTGAATAAGTAAATGATGAGATAAGAGAGTATCGCGTGATATTATGTACTCCTTTTAACTGCAATTTAATATGTGAACTTGTTGTATTTCAGTGTATATACTCTAGCACGATAGTCTATCATCTACTCTTCAGTCTCTGTTGACAGGTTGAGAGAAAGACCAGTATTTGTGTGCAGTAAAAAGTGTATCATGAGCAAGTTTCCGTTTTTAGTGGGTATTTTCTCTTAATGTAAATTTTCAGGTCAGTAGAATGCTAGCAAATACTGTACTGAAACATCTACTACTCAAACTATTAAATAACTGTGTTAATCGTTTATTGTAATGGCATCTAATGCACTGAGCCTTGTGATTTATATGCATATTTTATTTTGCAGACATGCAATTATTTCTGATCCAGTGTTTTTGATGTATATATGTATGTATCGATATGCACATATTCCATGTATATTTCATGTATATCATGTATGGTATGTTATGTATATAGGAAGCATTATGATACATCTTGTAATGCACTCTCATGAAGAAAAATTACATTTTTTTTTTATCAGAAAGCTTTCTGGTAACATCAATGTCTTTTAAAAATGAAGCCAAAAAGCCTTAACTAGTGGAGCCTTCATACTAGCTTTTAGGCCTGCCCATGTGGGCAAATTCCAACTGGAATAAATTATCTTTTTATCGCTTTGGGACCAAATCCATTATTCTGTCAGTGTTCTTAGGTAATTAAATATCTTCACACAATATAAAATCTCAAACAAATTTTAGGATGCAAGTTTACAGGTAATTACAAAAAGAATTTAGCCATATTTTTTATTGAGTATCTTTCGGTGTCTTCCAGCGTAGCCAATACTCTGGGTGCTGCAGAATGTCGACAAGGAAGGTTTGGAGATAAGTGTGAGCTGATCCCAAACACACCTTTGTGGTAATTTTAATTCCAATAGGATTGATCCTGCAAGAGTACAC
Source organism: Gorsachius magnificus (assembly GCA_034008185.1). Taxonomy (NCBI): domain Eukaryota; kingdom Metazoa; phylum Chordata; class Aves; order Pelecaniformes; family Ardeidae; genus Gorsachius; species Gorsachius magnificus. The sequence goes on along the minus strand of CM067081.1, from coordinate 192,028,020 downwards.
TGGGAGGAGAGGTTTGTTCTGAAAAAACAGAAGTAGACAAGATGTCTACGGAAGAAAGGACTGTGTCGATTCACCAGTAGCCTTGAAATCCCAAACAGTACGGTAATGTTGGAGTGGACAACAAACTGTCATAGAAATAGAGGACAGCAGACAAAAAGAACAATAACTGAATAGCGCATTCGTGGTGCATGGTTTGGCTGTAAGATTATTTAAATGCTTGCCATTAAAAGTTTATAGTGTAGATGAAGTTGTGTAAAATACCTTAAAAAAAAAAAAAAAGAAATCCTGATTCCTGATACAACAGGTGTACAATGACTTATTGCAGTTGTAACAGTACCTAGGAAGCAAGATAAAACAATAGTAAATATTGAACTAACTGAACACCTTTAGTTCACTAATGAGTGTTTGAATAAGAAATACTGCATTTTTCAAAGGGAAGTTATTTGTACAACTACCATGGAACATTAACAATCAGCTTGTTGTAAGTGCACGGAAATGCCCCTTTCTACAGTAATATTTTATCATGCCTAATCTGAAAAACAACAGAAGTAAACTGAGATCACAGCTCCAAATAATTTCAGCATGCATTATGGTTGTAGTTCTTTCCGTCAGTACAAACATATTTCATATGAGCATTTTTTTCTTTCATTTTTTGATAGTTTCTCAACAAGTTTGTGGTTTATCAACAGGAAAAAAAAAAGAAAAGACACGTTATCAAAATGTCTCTCGTTGTTTTGCATTCAGCAGGAACACGTTTGTTTCTATTTTTTGTTTTGCGTTTTTTTTCTTTTTTTCTAAAAAGAGCTCTCATGATAAGAAGAAGCATCAATGGGGACATTTCATTGTGCTCATATAGTTAAGTCAGGATGGTCACAGAAGATTCCACCGCACGTCAGTTCAGACAAGGGGTAAGAAACTCCTTTTGGTTCACACTCTACGACGCTGAAACCCACAAAGTGTTTTGTTTCTCCCAAACCTTTCGGTCTGCGGCCGCCGGCGCACACGTCAAGGGGCGTTGTCTTTGTCAGCTCTCTCGTTCCTCGCGACTCGTTTCTCACTGCTTGAGCTCAGCTTGCAAGTGGTCTTTATGCTAATTTATAAATAATTCCTTATTTTATAAAGCAGATACTCTGACAATGTTTCCTCCTGAATACTCGGGAGACTCCGGCCTATCATCCCCTTCGGGTGTGGTGACTGGAGGTGTCGGGATGCTAATTATTGCTGTAGTGACGTAAGGCTGCTCACAGTTTAGTTTAACGCACTCTTCCACTTTGGCATTTAAGCTGGAACGGCTGGAGGAAGAAACAAAAATCCATGAAGAAAGAAAGTCTACGTTACTGCAAACCTCTCGTGTGCCCGATTCCAGTCCCTCGTCCGGCTGCCTCCATCCTACCCCAGTAAAGAGCTCAAAGGCGCAAAGCAGCACCATCCCACCACCCCAGCAGCAGGTGGTCCATGGCTATGTCTGTGGACAAGCCCCCTTCTTCCCTTCCTTCCCACTGTTTCAGCACTTCTAAAAGTTTCTGGGCTCATCACCTAAATGTTTCTGAGCAGGGGAAGCATTTGAGCTGCTCTCTGGGGAGCAAACTTTGCATAGCCAAAATGACTTGCTATGCAGAAAAATGGAAACTAAGGGGTAGTCCCAGTCTCCTACCGATTCCTCCGTGCCATGCTTATTTAAGAACATTCTGTATATTATGTATCCTCAAGAGTAAGACACAGTGATATATGCACTAATAAAGGTTAACGTGTTCGTGGAGTTGCTGCGGTACTGCAGCATGGTAAGCAGCTTGTAAAACTCAGACCGTTTTGAGGTGGGACTGGCATTTTTTACTTGTGTTGTTAGCTTGGTTTTTTAGCACAAAGCTCGTGCTTTGTAGTTTTGCATTCTCTGTGACTGGAAGCATGGAAGCAGTCCTCTAGCAGAGAAAGGATGGATCCAGGCAGAATATTTCCTGAAAAACTAAGACAGATTGGAGCTTTGTGCTGGCCAGGAGGCCTCATTGCACAACAGCTGAAAAACTTCAGTAGGTACAAGCTGCTGTTCATGGAAGTGAAATCCAAACCTAGTAACTATGCAAAGCAAATGACTCAAAATGCAATTTAACAAGAGAATCTCTATAGTGACTAGTCCTGTAAGCGCTTCTTTTTAGAATGGTGGCATGTTTGAGTTCAATAGAAAACACTTCTGAGTCTCCTGAGACCTTTGCTGTGTTTTCAGAGGTGGTCTTTGGATAGACTCGAAAGCCAAATAGTTTACTTGTGAGAGTACAGAGATGTTCAGTAAACTGCTGACTCCTACACTGCACTTTCCTCACTTTTGTAATAACTCCTCAAACTAGGAAATACATTTTTCTTATCCATTTCATATTTTTTATTTAGAAGAGTCTTTCTTATGACTGTTACACTTAGGATGCTGGGAATTAGTTTCATTTCATGGCTCTGCAGAAATGCAAGGAAGCCTCATATGCTTCTGAGCCAAACCAGTAGAAACAGCAGGTTCAGACCTTTCTTTCCCTTCCCGCTTACTCGTCTCGCATATCTGAATTGCACATTTTTCTATGCTAAATTTTTCTTGTTATGTGTTTGTCCATGGCGTATAACATTTGGTGCTCTATGTAATGTGGGCCCCCTGGATGCTATTTGCTGCAAATAGTACAGAGTAGTTTGTGGGGAGGGCGTGAGAGGGAAGAGTGGATGTAGAGAGACTATTCTGTTACCTTGGATTAAGCTTGGAGCAAACTAAGCGCAGGATGTTTCGGTACTAGCGTCCATTTTTGGATGACTATTTGACTTCCATCTTTAGCCTCACAGCCTACCTGCAGAGGCCACAACGCCTCTACATCTCTTCTGTAATGAAGAAAAGGACTTCAGCTCCCCGTGTGCTGATGCACGTGAAGTACCTGTTAGACAGAGGCGTCCTCTCCACACATCTGATCTGGATGGTGCTGAGCTCCTGTACACTGCCTGGACGGCTGCCAGTGATGGTGGTGTTTGGGATGCGGTAAGTCTTTTTATGTCTTCGTGAGCAGCAAGTGCTGGTAACACCTTGTTGAGATGAGAGAGAGGGGCTGTGGCTGGGGGGTCTTATTGACTGTGGAAACCTCCATACAGCTCTCTTCATAGACTTGCTCGTCCACAAACTCGTGATTCTAGCCCAGGGGAATCCAGCAAAGGGACAAAGCACACGCAGAAAGATAATTAAAGTGAACGTATTAATCATGATTGTTTAAAGGCTTAAATTGACAAAACTGAATAAATGGGAAAGTTAGACAGCGTATTCTTGATTACGGTGTTTAGCCCATATTAGCCTGTGCTGAACACCAATACAAATGTAAACGCTGGAACAAAACACTCAGAGCTCTGAATAAGAAAAAGTTAATCCAAATTATTTTGTAAAATAGCACATGATTGTAATGTAGTTTGCATTATAAATATTTATGAAGCGCCATAAAATGGGGGATTATGTTTATTAATAAAAATGCAAGTGGTGCTTATGTAAATGCTCTAAATGTAATTTGGAAATAAATAAGATTTATTGTATTGAACTATAATAAAATATGAATCATAAATATTTTCCAGATGAGTTTGTAAAGTTTCCTGTTGGATTATATGTTAGAAATCAGAATCTGAAACTGTGTTTCAAGGTATGCATCTATGTAAAACAAAAAGATTCAATTAAACAGAAGGTTTTATTAGAGGAGATGAGACAGTTATTTAAAAGCATTGAAAAAGTTCCTAATTCCTGTAGATGGATGTATTGAAAGCAGTTTAGAAGACTGAGCGTTTAGTTAAATGAAATAGTCTTTTTTCGTGCAATCTTTGCTTAATCCCAGAGTAGACAGTGGTTTTATAGGGTTGTCGTAGGGCTGAATCCAAATTCAAGCAAACGGCTGGTTTATGTTGACTCAGCAGGTGATTAAGGAGCATTTCACACGTAGCCGTGATTTCCCCATTATCTTTGTGTTCGGAAGAGTGTGAAATAGTGGTGTTGCTTATGGCAGGGGGAAGGAATTTTGACAGTCATTTTAAAGTAGCAGCCCAAAATAAGCAGCGGTTAAGATATGTTCATGTGCAGTTTGAGAAAGCCTCCTTAAAAAAAAAAAAAAAATCTTTCCAGTTACTGGTGGAATCAGTCTGTGTATCCTGAGAGTGGTTTAGGCAACATTTTCTGGGTTGTTTTACACTCTACTCAGTCTTGTTCACTTAAAGTTTGTTATCCTGCTGCATCTTTGTGCATTAGAATGAGAAACATTATTTTTTCCCCTAAAGAACGATGCGCTAATTGGAAAGGCGCTGATGTTTCCCAGGAGAATTACAATACAGTGCTAATATAAAATATGTGAGCAAAGCAAATAGAGTAACAACTGTAGCCAAGTGTTTGTGACAAATGTCAATACCTTTATAGGCATATTATTTTTATTTCCATTTCTGTTCTTCACTCAGACGTAAGTTTGTGTGGAAATGAGTAGGGTCGAAGAATGCCAATTTCAAATAATACGGAAAGAAAGATCTTGCTTGAAAATTAACTTCTAAAGGGCGTATGTCAGTCACAGTCAAGATTTTGAATGTGATCACACAGTAGACATAAAATTCAGAGAGAAAAATTGCTTAATCGCCATCTTTAGATTATGTTCAGTGGCTTGCAATATGTTTGCCAAGAACTCTGCTAGTTTTCCAATTAAAAGTAATTTTGTGCTTCCTAAAACTTTTATGAAGCATCCAACTCAATTCAATTCAACTCAATTCAATTTGTAGGGTCCATTAAAGAGGGTTATTGAGTGAACTTTTAATATAGACTGGAAACATTTTGAAACTATATAATGGCTCAAGTTAATATATTTGATTATACTTATTAATTAACTCTTCTTAAATCAGCTAAAAGTAGCCTGTAAAATATAACTTGCAGTGCAATTATTTTCATTATTAATGTAATTTTCACAGAAATCCATAATGTTGCCCACACTGCATTTTTTAGAGCGGAAGAGATCTTACCCTATTGACTTTAAAGTGCCAGAAAAGAGAAAATATGCCTTTGCTTACTATCATTTGGACTGATGTTTATACCAAATGATATTTCAAAGGATGAGGCGAGGTTGAGAAGGCACCTCACACTTGCTCTTATACCACAAACCAGCAACTTGCCAGATCCCACAAGCTGAGGGCCCAAAATGTCAGGTTCCCACTAAAATTTTAGGAATGCATGACCTGACCAGGCAGTTGCAGATGACAACTTGGAACCCCTGCATACATTTTTGTGTTCATGTGCCATATGAACATCAGTGCCAGTAGCAGGACCAAACAAACAAGGGAAAAAGAAAGTAGATTCTATGCAAATTTAGGAAACAAGATAGATAATACTTGCTCTGTAGACGACTTCTGTGTTTTAAAAAGAGAAAAAAAAGGTAGGCTTACATATTCCACCATTATCATTAGAGGAAATGTGAAACTGTAGGAGCCGAATCCAGCTCCCACCAAATGAATAGAATTTTTTTTCCCATGATTTCTATGAAAGTTTGGCAAGACCTATGGCTACTAACAGGGTTTTTAAATATGTTTGTAATGTTCAACTGTGGAACAATTTTTAAGGCAGATGGTTATTACCAGGTTCTGGTACAAAATGTCTCAAAAATGTTCCAAAAGGACCCAGACTGAATGTTGGCAAAGAAACCACATTATACTCTGAGTAGGAAGCAAGACATTTTGTCCTGAAGCGCATTATATAAAAATGAATACTCCAAAAGTAAGACCGGAGAAGATATAAGCACCTGCAGATGACATATTACTATCCAAGTGATGTAACAGCTGGGCCATTCTATTTACAAAGAACTGCTGTTGAAAGGAGAACATTAAATTATACACATACATACATCATATTTTAATTTAGCAATGTCTGTTGTGGGAAAACTTTTTAATCTCTTTTTTTTTTTTTTGGAGAAAGAGCAGAAAGACTTTCACATTGATCTCCGTCAAATACAGCAGCAGCATTAGTGGGTCTTTTAATGAAAATCTAAAACTAGACTATAAAGAGAAGGCAAAATATCATAAAGTTCCTCTGTGTATACAAAACTTAAAGAGAAATCATATAATTTTTTACGTGCAACTGGAATTTATAAAGCTAGATGTAATTTTGTAAATGGTAGTTTAATGGATGTTGACCAACTTACCTACAATATAAGGTAAATTCTACATGAGAGTATAACCCTCGCAAAAATAGAAAAATACAAGGAGATAATTTTAGCGTGCTCTATGTGAAATTCCCAGATCTACAAAGATTAAATTCATTATAATTAATATTTATGTTCTTAGTTTCCTTGGGAAATTATAACAGAGAAAATGATGTAAATTTAGGGACGATTAGGGTTATTGCTGTAATGTTATCTGTCCAGAAATATACTATTAGTAAACACGGCACATAGTTATTACTGAATCATAACTCTCCTGTAGTTTACTATCCTTTATGGCTGTATAATTATTCAGGTATTGACCAGGGAAAAATATAGAGAGCACATAATAAGTAGTCCTTTTGATTTATAGGGAGTTTATGATGCTAGATGAGCATATTTGGGCTGTTATAAATTACATCAGTGATTTCTACAGGGATCTCCATGCCTAAACTGAAGCCAAAAGACTTTGAAACTTTGCACCTGCATCAGGATTAAGCACCTGAAGTTTCAGAATAGGGTGCTTGGGGATCCTCTTTTACAGTCACTGCAGTAAGAATCGTGTTCACGTCCGAGGAAACACTCAGCAGCTCTGCCCATACAAAAGCCCAACATTCGCTCAGGCAAGAACTTGATTTGATGGTGCTGAGCATTGTATGTGTAAGGATTACAAATTGGGGTTTATGAACTGTACGGCAGGAAAGTACAAATGATGACATTACGGAGTGTGTGAAAACCATACTGGAGGTCACATATAGAGCTTGGCTATACTGATGTCATCTCACTGATGCCAGTGTCTTTCACCCTACATGAGGCTCTCATCCAGGACCTCTCTGTAATTTATATGCAGTGGGTATAGCACCTTAAAATAACATAAAATGGCTTTTCTTCCCAGTTAACTGCTTTCACAGAAAGGCTTATTAATTAGAAGAAATATTGAAAACATTCAAGACTAGGCTAGTGTTGGAATTCACAGGAAAACACAGTTCGCTTTTCTTACCGTAGTTTTTTCCAGGCAGTGAAGCAGGTGGTGGTGCTGCGTTTCAAAGGAAGAGCCAGATTTGCTGACAAAGGCCTGCTCTTCTTCACTGGAGGACTGTTAATACACAGAACTCTATTATTTTCATTTGTGAACAAGAGGGCTCTTATCCAAATATTTGATCAGAACTTATCTGGATTGTACATGGTAGAATAACTGCAATGTTTCATCTACACGGTATAACCCAAATTGTTTTGGACCTGAGTTATCTTTTGCTTGTTGGTTTTTTTAATCAAAGTATTTTCTTTCCTTCCCTTGCACCTCCTTTTAAATGTTTCCATCTTAGGTCTTTTATGCATAGATAGAATAGTACAATTTACAAGTGCAATCAACATGTAAGCTTTGAATGTTGAATCAATGCATACTTAAAATTATCATAAATTTAAGTGACAGTTAAATATTTTTTTTTTCCTGGGAACGTGCCTCATTTGAAGGAAAGTAAATATAGTTGTCCTCCTGGGATCATTTCATAGCACGAAAGAATTTGTGGTATTGCTGCTTATACAAAAATTCATGTCAGTGATCCCAATCTGCTGAGTTTGGAAAGCATATAGCAGATGTTACTGACACAGAATGAAGAATTAAGTAGAAAGCATCCACTGTTTATTAATTGCTTTCACAATTATTCACTATAAAGCAGAAAACTAAAGAGGGGAGGAAGTGGAATAATAGGAAAGATTAGAATTCGACTTTGGGATATTTGCAATCTGCATGGCAATTAAGCTATTTGGTGTCTTTTTAGTTCAAAGATTTGAGTTCTTTCAAGCAGGAGAAGAAGCGAGGGCTCCGACTGCTTGTCTTTTGTGCTAGACCGGACGGACGGACAGTCCATTCCTCCTCATCTGGCTATAGGTTAAAGCTTTCAAACACGTATTGAACAGAAAGGGCATAGAGGAATGAAAGCCTTCCTGTATCCCTCAGGGAATTGCCTAAATGCCAGAAAATGGAAGGGATTAAAAAACACTGTGTCTTCAGTCTTTCTCAGCTGGCTACAGCTCTGAGCAGCCACGGGGTTGTCTCCACAGCAAGGGTCACTGGGGATCCCAGTCCCAGCCACTGCCCATGGCTCCCGCTGCTGGTCCTGGCTTCCTCAGCAGGTCTAAGGGGGGAATTTGCTTTAGGTAACATTAGATTTCAATGCATTTGAGGTAATCACCAGGATTCTTCTTAGAGCAAAGTAGGCACTTCGAGGGAACGTTTTTCACCCTGCAACACCCCTCCCTGCAAAGGGTACCCCGGAGCTACCTCTTTCCCTCACTGATGATGAAGCCTAGTTTTGTCACCCATGTTCTACTTGTCTAAAGCCAAATGAGATAAATCCAACCTACCTCCTAAGAGGCAAACACTGTACATTATTAATGAGGCCTTCTATGGGATCTAACTCTAAAAATGTGGGTTACATTTGAATCCAGCATTTCTACCTGGCCATTTTCCACATCTTTTAATACCCCATCATCAACTCTCATAAGCTTCCTTTAACAATAGTAATTGTGCAGTTTATCCTTCCTTAATCTACCTCTAAGGATAACATTGCCTAAAGACCCAAGTTGACTTGCCCTGGTGATAAATAGCATAAGCTACTGCTGGGCCATCATTAAGCTGTTTCTCTGGAGGTGGAGGATATAATAACATTACCTGCTGCAGCTGGTTACTCAGTAAGCCATTTCGTTTGCTCTGCATGTAGGCATTAGCACTCCCACTCTTTGCTGCACGAATTCGAGCAAGTCTGGCTTTCTGCGTAAATAAACAAAAGGAAGAGTGTCACTTGTACTAATATCCATTATTCTGTTTATCTACAACTGCTAATTGGAATCAGCTGCTTATGAATACCAATATCATAACCACTGAAAGGCTGCATTGCATCTGTCCTCCAGGTGGAGCAAATCATAAGTGCCTTCCTATTTAAAATGCAAATGACAGAAATTTTTATTTGCTTGCATGCATCAGCTAATAAGAACAATGATTTTGGAGAAGGGATTAGACAGATCAGTGTGTAAGTGCCTCCTTTTTTTTGCACTGCTGCAACTGTGCCACTCCTTATGCCTTGTGGATCAGGAACACGGGCATCCTTCTCAGCTGCTCATGCAGTGAAAATCTCTCTAAAGGGGAAGAAACGTTTCAGACAAAACATAATATTGCAACTGCCATGAGCTGGTTTCTCAGAGCCTTTTAGGTTTTTAGAGAAGCAGAATGTGATAGTGGTTTTTATGCCGTCTCCCAGCTAAGTTCCTGAATGCTTGTCAGGCCTTTTAAAAGCCTTTTTACCTCTTCGTGTCTCTTAATCAGACTTAATACTTGTCATCATTGGTCATAATCTGTCCATAACCTGATTTTTTAGATGCTCCAAGCATCAAATTGCTGGGAGAGATTTGAGAATTCTCAGGTGAGCTTCATTGCTTGTGAAGGTGACTTTCATTCCACAGTAGAAGATGGCTCTCGTCCCAGAGTGGAAGGTAGCTCATGAGTGAAGGACGCTTTGCATCCACTGACTTTTGTACAATGGTTAAAAGCCAACATTAGGGGAAAGCGTGAAGGAAAGGCTCTCTCAACCAATAATATGGAAACCAGAAGCTTTTGTGGGATTTCTAGGATGGCATCCTGCTTCTGTAATTTTTGTGGCTGGTTACATGTGTAAGAGGGAGTCTGGGTTTGTCTTCATGCACTGGTTTCTTGTTCTGAAAGCCAAATGCTGGGCAGCATCTGGAGTTGAATGGCTGCTGAAGCACAGAAGGAGACGCAGTGAAGAACTTGAAAAACTGACTTTGATATATTAATGGGGATTTTCATACCTGGTAACTACTCAGTTGAGTATTTTCAGAGAATAGAGGGAGCATTTCCCCTCCCCCTGATTTCTGTGGCATTAAATGTCAGCATGAAATGATTGAAAATGCCTGAACACTTATAGAGGGAAGCAGCCTGGTCACTGCAGCCGCCAGATCTCTGGCATGATTAATAATTAACTGCTGATGAGGAATGACTCAACACCACGCTTCTTTGCACTCACAGCCTCAAACTCACAGATCTTCTGAACAGTGAGCCAAGAAATTCATGACAGCTAACAGCAAACATGGCTAGAATCTGGCTTATGTTATATGTCACGTATTTATTATCTTTTAATTGTTCTGAAAGAAAATAAGATAATGCTGTGCATGTGTGCATCACTGAGTCAGAAAGCTCACATGAGAGGCTGCTGCCTGATTTTGTGATATATTGGCCGTTTTAGAATAACACATTGGTTTGTCACCTTCCTTGGTGCACACAGCCTTTCCAGCTGTGCAGTTAATGCACCTTATTCTAGAGGTAAGGAGAGAAGTGCCCAGATCACCTGCACGGTGCTTCAGCTGTGGTGAATTCCTACCTTCCCCTTCCTCCTGTTAGTGCTCAAAGGACACCTGCAGCCCCACACCCCATCACCCTGAGTGGGTCCCCGGGGACTGAATTGGGGGTAAATGTCCAGTCAGGGCTCTTTCACTGAGCACCACGGCTGACCAGCCCTGGGCAGCCTGGCGTGTTGCAGTGAGCCACCTGAGAGGGCAATGCATCCCCAGGATCCGACCGGTGGGGAAAATGGTTAACAGCTCCGACCCTCCAGGCTCACATGGGCTCCTTGGTGGCACATCCAGGGCCTACAATGTGCTTAGGGCTGAGTCTTCAGGGATGGCAATTAAAAATCCCCTTGGGCAGGCAGAAAATAGGCTATTTTCAAGGTGGAGCTCTTCAGATACAACACCAGCATGAGGGCTGAAGGCTGGGGGAAGAGCTTTACCTGCACCGCAGAACACTCATGGGTTGGGATATGTGCATTGGGTTATGTTCATAAATATATTAAAGGTCTCTCTTAGCACTGCTGTTTAGCCTTAGGAGCTTTAGAGATGCCTTTGCAGGGTAAAACATGAAGTCCCATAAATAAGTTATTTCAGTCACAATTTTTTTTAGCTGTGGTACTTCTTAGTTTGCTCCTTATACAGGGAGATTCATTAGATTTAATGAACAAACATCTTACATACATTAGCTATGCTTTTCCTTTTAGCATGCATATTCATTTTCCCTTTCAGTGACTGAAGTAATAATTATGGTGCAGCACCTTTTAATAAAGAAATATAAAAAATATAACGGTTCATCAGATTATCTTAATATATCAATGTACTACAACACGTATAATGTAATGGTTGTAACTTTCCATGTGAAGATTTCAAATTACTTTGCAAATATGGATTTATCGTGTCTTAGAAAGCTTTTGTGAGGTGGAAAGTAATAGCTTACATCTTTCTAGCCGAGACTCATTCAGATGGCCTGAATTTACATCAATTACCAAAGAGAAGACAATAAATCTATTACCAAGACAGGAACCAGATATTATGGCTTCCGTGCTTATACATCAGCTTATAGAAAACACTCCTGAAACTGGAGGTGTTTAAAAATCTGTTAAAGTGCTAAGATTTCTTTTCACTGCTTCTGCCTGATTTATATCAGAGCCTGTAGCCTGAGTAGTCCAGTGACTGCTTACATTACCGATCAAGGAGTCATTAAAAGCTCATGATTTTAAGGGCTGTGTGCTGAGGATTGAATTCCCATGAAGGACACCAAAATGATGTGATGACATCAGGAAAACTGTGATTACAGAACAACTGCATTTTCCTTCAGTCTATGAACTGCATTTTCTGCCTTGTACAACAGAAAGGGAGTGACAACTGCCCCTTTCAACTTCTGCAAAGCCCGTCCTGACTCTCCCCTTTCATGGAATACCTAGCAAAAAAAGAAAGGATTACATTCTCCTGCAGTAGATTTTTTTCTTTTTTGCTTTGCTGTGTGGTTTTCCCTGTTGGCCATTGAATGTGAAACTTTGATTTTTGGTAATTTTTACGTTTTCTGGGACAAAACCAATGTAGCTGAAATGCGGTTCTTATACTTACTCTGACGAAATTCCACAATAATCAACTCAGGTGAAACTTCCTGAAGAAACTGATGATCGGCTCTAGTTCTTACCGCATCCCTTGTATTTGCCTGAACTTCTCTTTTGAATGCATCTCTTTTTTTTTCTAGCTTCAAATTTTACAACTTAGTGGTGGATCCTTGCCTATGGCTGCATTTATAGAAACTTCACAAAGGGAATTCACTGTTAGCCAACAACAGCTAGCTCTGTCAGTCTTAGAAATATAAACATTTATTTTCACAAGGTTTTAAATAGTGCTAAATGTAGCTCTGTGGGGTATTTACAACATCCAGCTTTTAACACTCAAGATGCCCTCAGCTGTCCAGCTGTTTTAAGAGAGAGATTTTATCAGGAACACTTTAGGGCAGGGCTTACTGCAGTATTGGGACTCATTTTTGGCAAGAGCCTCTCTTCAATTTACTATATAAGAAGTATAGGTAGCCTATGTAATATAGTACTTAGATTGCTGGTTGTGTCTTTTCTGCTTCTCTCCAGACTACATAACCATCTTACCATCAAAACTCAAAAATTACTAGTTACTGACCTTATAGTCATTATTTTTTAATGATCTTGTACAATTAAAAGAATTCCTTCACAGTCATTCTGTGTGTACTGGTTTTGGTTGGGACAGAGTGAATTTTCTTCACAGTAGCTAGCATGGGCTGTGTTTGGGATTTGTGCTGAAAAGAGTGTTGATTGATAGCATGGGGATGTTTTAGTTACTGCCGAGCAGTGCCTACACAGAGTCAAGGCCTTTTCTACTCCTCAGACTGTCTTGCTGAGTAGGCTGGGGGTGCACAAGAAGTTGGGGGGGACCCAGCTGACCAGAGGGATATCCCATACCATATGACATTGTGCTCAGCGATAAAATGATGGGGATGGGGATGAAGGTTGGCAGGGGCTGTCCTTGCTCTGGGACAGGCTGGAAATCAATCAGTTTGGTGGTGAGCAATTGTTTTCTTTTGCATCACTTTTTCTTCTTGGGTTCCCTGCCCCCCCCCCCCCCCCCGTTGTTTTTTTCCCCCCTCCTTTTAAAAAATTATTAAACTGTCTTTATTCCCAGCCACAAATTTATGCACTTTTACCCGTCTCTGATTCTCTCCCCCATTCCACTGGGGAGGAGTGAGTGAGCAGCTGGGTGGTGCTTAGTTGCCTACTGGCATTAAACCATGACATTGTGGCTCCTACAGCAATGGCCAAAATTGTCAAAAAATCAGTCACACTGTTGTTTACATAATTTTTTTGTTTGGCCTTTCATAAATCCATCCTATATGTTTTTTTTCAAGTGAAAAATCAAGCCCACATTTCATGCTCTGATTTTCTAATTTTCTGTAATTGCAAATAATTGACTTCAGATTAGCTGACAATAATTTATAGGATGCCAGCATGCAGTAGAGAAGAAAATGCTGTTTACTTTGTACATTAATGGATATGGAATCAAATAAGGTTCATATATTTGTTGAGTCGTGCCTTGCTTTCACAATCTATTCAAGTTATTGTTCAGTAAGCATACGTTTTACATGCTTTTGTGCTAAATTCAAAAATCTTGGGTAAGTTATTCTGTTATTATGCCTCTGGAACCCCAGTGAGATTAATAGCCTATCTATCTTGTTTAAAGAAGTCATAATGGCTAACAGCGTTCCTACTGCAAATTCTCAGCTCTAGACTGCCAGGTGCTGTTAAGCAGTCGTTGCAATTTATTCTAGAGCTATTTATATTTATCTAGTAACTAATTATTCATAACTTGACAGGTAAATACATCATGTATGATCAATAAATAATAAAGCCAAGCCAATGTTCAGGATATATTTTGCTATGTGAAGGTAGAAGACCATACTCAAATGAAAGATTCAGGTTGAATTTTATGCATTAAGTCAGGTTTTGGAGCTGATGATAGTTGTTTGGGTGTTCTGTTGAGGAAACACGCAAAGTCACTCTAGGGATAAAGTGCTTAGGCAACTAAAATTTAGGATCCTTCAGTTATCAGGTAATGAACAATAATGTGCAGACGGACGTGAACTTGGGCCTTGCTGGCTAAGAGGATATAAGGCTCTTGCCTTCAAAAGATGCAGGAAAAAATAGCAAGAAATGCTTCATTGAGGATAAGGAGGACATCGTCATCATAAGAGCTGCTGCAGTATGTTGGGATGGACAAGGCACCTCTTCCAAGAGGGTAGCTATGCCTCCTCCTTTCCCTTCCTTGTGCTAGCAGTCATCCCAGTGGATCTGACTCTGTGAGGGTCTAGCCGTATCTTAGCCCTCGATAAGTATCAAATGTGGAATAGGAAATTGTATCCAAGCTTACCTAAACCTTTCTTTTCCTTTTCCTGTCCTTTCTTTTCCTTTTTCCTTTCGACTCCTTTCCTTTCTTTTATATGTGGACCAGTCACAACACATCTGCCATTAACTGTGCCACCTGAAGGCACTGATGGGCAACCGAAATAACTTGGCCTCTTGAAGTTGTCTCTAGCTGAGAAAAGTTTCACAAATAAGATCCTTCAAAACTGTCTCAGTTGCAATAAATCTGCTTGAGGAAAAGGCACAGTAAGACTACAGGGCATAAGTAGTTCTGCCCTGAATGCCAATATCCATTTTGGATTATTTATTTGTTTGTTTTCGGGGCAGGTCAGATAGTTGGACCTTATTATCTAATAGAAGAAAATGTTCTGATAAGCATAGATTATTTTCTTTATTTTTTATTTTCATCTCTTTTTTTTTGTTTACATTGAGGTCTCTCTTACAGAAATGTATTTCCATGGTTGGAAGCAGGACCTTCCTTTAAAATGCATACAAAATGAGATGGTATATAAATAACTGTCTCTCTTCCATCTTCTCCTGAGAACTAATGTGAAGCATCTTTTTCCCCAAAAGAAACAAATGGAATTATCTAATCTTGAATGACTGTGCAGGACTCAGTAAATACATATACTGATGGTCACATAGCTCCTGAGCAAACCTAATATAAGTGACAAAATTTTTCTGCTGAAAATTGCCAGTGCTCCTGGGACTAGATTTCAGTTTTTCAATGGAGAACTTTCTCTTGAGTTTCCTTACAGCCCAAATGTTTTGCCATTTCTGAAGACTACCTTGATTAAACTTCTGTATGAGATACTGATAATGTAAGTTGCACAATTCAGATATCCAGCTCTCTCAATCAGATGGAAGCTGCTGTAGCCAGCAGGAGGTACCATCACCTGCAGGGGTTCATGCTGTGCTCCATGAAACAATACCTTCTTTCAAGCCTATGTTCTTCAGCCTTAGAGAATAGAAATAAGGTTGGTGCCTAGGGAAACATTTATTTTAGAAAACTGTGTAAAGCTTCTGTTGTGTTGAATGAAGGGAGGAATTTCAAACTTTGATAATGTGACCTTTTTGCTTGAATAGTCTTATACAATGCAGTAGAACCCTCCTGTGAAATGCAAGGCATTTAGCAAAATATTGCTAAATATGGACTATACAGTACCCAAGAAGTGCTTTTTGTTGATTTTTTCAGTCCGTCAGAGCCATATGCCATTCAACATCTCAGTCATTTTAGATTGACAGAGATTAGCTTTGCAATAGGAGATATCAATGAAACACTCATCCAGTTAATCAGACCTCAGTGCCATTTGGCAGGATTGCCATTCATCACTTCATATGCCTGTTTGAAACATACAATGAGCTGACTGTTTTGCAAGGAGAAAAAGTCAGTTATTAACTCAAGCAGTTTCTATTCAGGAAAAGATTATGGGGAATATCAGCCAGTCTGCCAATCTAATTTTTGCAAGGTATTTTCTAGTCTCACATCTTTTTCACTGGCAAGTGTAAAGCAGGCATAGAAAATTCTGTTTCATGACATGTGGTAGGGACAGTTTTTATCTGAAATAAAGCTGGTTGTGTCTGCAGTTATTATGAAAACTCAGAACAGGGACATTGATTGTTGGGATCAAGCAGATGTGTTATTCACAACTGGTGCAATACTCAGAGGCACTGTGTTCTGGCTGATACATCCTGTTCTTCCTCTGTCTGCTGCCATTATACAAACAAAGTGGAAAAGTTTTTGACAAAACCAACATAGTGTAGAATTGATGTGTTCTCTGCATGTTCCAGCTGTGGGAGTGGGGAATGCACAGATGGAACTAGCACATGGGACAAAATAGCATGCAAAAATGTGGGTGGAATTAGCAGATAGGTAAGGTATGATATTTGGATCACTGAAGCAGTATATATTTGAAATCAGGTTTCTAGAAAAGTGGGACATTTCTGTGATACACCTGGTTTCTTTTATGGCCATTTCCCTCATCTGACAGTGTTCTTCCAAGATGTTCCATTAAAGGGTATAATATCAACCTAGGCCTATGGCTGACTTTCTTGGCCATGTGTTCATTTCTTCTGATTTTAAAATATTTTGGGAATGGTATCACTGTGTACATTTACTTCATTTCCATGAAGAGATCAGTGAAAATGGTGACCTTTCTGGTCAAAGGCTAGAAAGAAATACACAATTTTGTATAGCTAAATCTGGTGCTGTTGTCTATACGAGGCAGATGCAGCCTGTGACAACCTGTGTTCACTGGTTTATGCACACCTCTGCAGGCAGCGATCCTTCTCTCTCTGGACCACTGGAGACTCAGAACTTCTGAAGAGAGACCATGGGACTACAAAAAGCCCAAGTGGTGACACCTTGGCCTTGGCAAGTTCTGTGTTGCATCCAGAGCCTACCAGCTGCCACCAGTAGAGGAGCAGTATGCAACACATCTCGGCTCCCTTGTCAGGGCTTCAAGTGCCAACAGAGGCTATCTGAACAGCTTAGCATTATCAGGTTGGGCAAAGTGGTTTTGGACTAGTAGTTTGGCAGTGATGTGGGAATGAAGGTGACTTCCCAGGCTTGGCTGCACCTCTCCTGGTAAATAGTTCTTCCTGGATCCTGATCTTACCCGTATGGGTCAGGGGCAGAAACTGTCTTCTTGTAGAGCTGGTTGATATTTTAGTGAGAGACTCAGAAAGTCAAGGAAGCTGGAAAAAAAATGATTTTGCTTTTAGCTTTTCCTGATTAAGCTCGTTTTCTGAAGCTTTTTAAGCAAACTAGAGCTGAGGAGACAAGTTCCCCAATAATCAGAGTACCTAGAGACTGAACCTGAGAGTTAAACACATGAATTAGTGAAGCAGTCTGTTAGGATAGACATTAGAAATCATTATTAAGGGTTTTATTTTTGGTTGGTTGTTTTTTTCCTTAGAAGACTCTGGTGGAAAGAAAATCTGCCTGAAAAACACAGAAAAATCTTCAGCGGATGGGACTGCTGCAGCTATTGCCTGAAAATACTAGATCTAGTCTAACAAGTAGGATGAATTACCACAATAATAGATCTGTAAATTTTGATAGAAGGGATATATGAACCCTTTTTTTTTTCCACTAAAAATAACACAGTATTTGCATCTGGGACACGGGCTGGGCATGTAGCACATACATATAGTAGTTCTCTTGCTAAGAAACCAAACTCACTTTGAAGATGAACAGCATATAAAAAGTCATATTTTATCTATTGCTGAACAACAAAAGTGGAAAATATTAGGCTCACCTTTTGTGCCCTGCGCTTGTCTGCTCGTTGATTCTGGTGGTAGATACGGCTGAAGTTGGAGACAATTACAGGAACTGGCAGAGCGATGACTAAAACCCCACTCAGGGAGCATATTGAACCAAAAATCTTGCCAGCTATTGTCTTCGGCACCATATCACCATACCTGGGTTAAAGAAAACAAAATGGTTAGTAAAGACAAAATCTGTTCTAAGTATTGAATTTCAAGGTGAATTAATTGCACAATAGATTTTATTTCTCTTGCAAAAAATAATCGTTGCATATATATAATACTTTATATACATATGCATACATATACAGCTTGCTCAGTGTTGTGCACAAATGATTTTAATTTCAAGATAATGTAGGGTATCCTGTGTATCAAACTGTGAGCATCTATGTTTTACATGCTCTAGTCTTACCAGGCTGCCTTTATTGCAATGGAGAGAGAGTGACCTTGCTAAGAAAAGAAAAATCAGTGTTGAAATCAAGTCCTTACCCTGTTTGCTTGTTGGAAGAACTCATCACTTTCCATTGGCAAGATCCTGGAGAGACCACTTGGTAAGTTAGATGCCAAGCTGAATAATCTATTGTCTCACTAAGTTGATACAGTACTTCCATTTAAGAGGGCAGCACATTTTTGGAATGGGTTGCTCAGGAGACTGTGCACTTTCTATGTTTGGACATTTTCAACCCTTGGCTAGACAAAAGTATGGCTGACCTAAGCTATTCTTGTTGATAGGCCACCTATGAGTGGAAGGCTGGACTAGCTGACCTCCAGAGGTCCCTTCTCTGGTCTAGCCAAAAGCAAACATGAAACACTCAAGCCACAGGCAAGCAACCAAACAAATTCTAACTGCAAGTCTTGGCAGTACTCAGAATTACTAGGGCTACAACCTTTCTTCTTGATGCTGGATATTGTTTTGTCCAGCAAGTACATAGTGCTGCTGAAGTATGTAGAGGCATTCCTGTGACAGCTTATTAAGAGATACCAGCCCTTTGCACTCTGTAGACTGCCATATTCTATAGACAAGTGTGTAATTACATATTACAGAATTTAATAAAGGGATAAATTACCTTTTAGTACCATTCTGGTTTTAAGTTTACTGGATTTTAAGTTGTTATTAAACATTGATTGTAGCATGTGAGTTTAGTGTGTGTGTGAGCAGAAAGATAGCACATTCCCTATTGCAAAGAATTTATAAACTGTAAACACAAGAAAAGGTAAGAATTAAAACTGCAAGAGGGACAGTGTTTAGAAAATGCTATCTGGAAAACAAACCCTGTCTTTTCAGCAAGAATTGGAAAAATAACAGAGAAGGGAGGGGGGAGTCTTCAAGTCACATGGTTCAAATTGTACACCTGATCTTGAGAAGGAGGAGATAAAGAGATGAGGATATCAGATGATGGAGAATCTACATGGATTTAGAGAACACCTTCTAGCAATGAGAGCTCAGCATGTGTCAAAGGAGATTATGTATCACCTTGTAGGTGAAGATGAATGGTTTTCATTTTGTGAGATAAGAGGAAGGTTTTTAATGTAAATAATTCAAATAAGTTGTCATCCAGTCAGATATAATATAGATGACCAAGTCTTAGACTATTGACAAAGATTATATTGTGTAAAAGAAATGTTTATTTGCTTTACAAAGCATGCCCAAGTGTAAAATATTCACGAGAAAAAATACATGAATATTTCTACCAATACCCCCCCCCCCCTCCCCGCTCAGAATTTGAATGCTATTAGTTTCTGATTTTGTGACATGAAGGATTGGATAAAAAGATATGATGTCATAAATACATCTCCTAAATTATTAATATAGCTGTTCTTAATTACAAGATGTATAAAGCTGGAAAAATACTAGCAAGAGACTCATGCTTTCCTTCACTTCAACATTTGCACCTCACAACATAGGAATTTTTGGTGCTTACCTTCCTAAAGCCAGAGATGAGTATCAGCCTGTCAGGATTGATGCATGCCCAGCCATTCTTTTCTTTGGGCAGGGAAGTGGATAAACGACGTTTCAAGGTCCCTTTGACAAATGGGATCCCTGACACCTAAGTAACCCCAGGTCTTTTTTCAGGCTGAGTGGTGAGGTGAGTGGTGGGCATGGGCCAGGGCGTTGAGCTTAGTGGCGAAGTCCTGGGATCAAATCATAGAATCATAGAATGTTTTGGGTTGGAAGGGACCCCTAGAGGTCATCTAGTCCAACCCCCCTGCAGTGAGCAGGGACACCACTAACTAGATCAGGTTGCTCAGAGCCCCGTCCAACCTGGCCTTGAATGTTTCCAGGGATGGGGCCTCCACCACCTCTCTGGGCAACCCCTTCCAGTGTTTTACCACCCTCATTGTAAAGAATTGCTTCCTTATATCTAGTCTAAACCTACCCTGGTTTAGTTTAAAACCATTACCCCTTGTCCTGTCACAGCTGGCCCTACTAAAAAGATTTTCCCCATCTTTCCTATAGGCCCCCTTTAGGTACTGAAAGGCCGCAATCAGGTCTCCCCGCAGCCTTCTCTTCTCCAGGCTGAACAAGCCCAACTCCCTCAGCCTGTCCTCATAGGAGAGGTGCTCCAGCCCTCGGATCATTTTTGTGGCCCTCCTCTGGACCCTCTCCAACAGTTCCATGTCCTTCTTGTGCTGAGGGCTCCAGAGCTGGACGCAGTGCTCCAGGTGAGGTCTCACCAGAGCAGAGCAGAGGGGCAGAATCACCTCCCTCGACCTGCTGGCCACGCTTCTCCTGATGCAGCCCAGGGTACGGTTGGCCTTCTGGGCCACCAGTGCACATTGCCAGCTCATGTCCAGCTTTTCCTCCACCAGCACGCCCAAGTCCCTCTCGGCAGGGCTGCTCTCGATCCTTTCTTCCCCCAGCCTGTACTGATACTGGGGGTTACCCCGACCCAGGTGCAGGACCTTGCACTTGGCCTTGTTGAACCTCATGAGGTTCACACAGGCCCACCTCTCCAGCCATCAGTGGTAAGCATTGCTGGTTTACAGTATTTGTTGCTGTTTTACTTCATCCTTGGATACAATCCAAGTATTTTCTTAGATTGAATCAAAGTGTATCAACAGAAAGCTATTTAAAAGGCAATATATATTTACACACACCTGACACAACCAGATCTTGAAGTGCAAAGTTTACACATGTCCAGTACTACTGGACAGATCTCTTAAATAAGATTCCTAAACCTGTATTTAGATGCCTACCACCTGAAATGCTAAATTGCTGAACCTTCATAAGCTCACATTTTTACTGATGGCTGCTGTGGACAGAAGGCATTTCTGGCTCTAATTAATTTGGTTTGAAGTTGCTCAGGGATATAGTTCATCCTGTTGATAATGACACTGTAATTATGTGAATCAAGTGCAGACTGGTGCTTTAGGAGTGGTGACAGGAACTATTAGCTGATCCATCCCTAACATTTCAGTATTTACGTGTGGACCTACCTACTGACATAAGAAGGTGCCTTTTCAAGGTATTTCAGTGTTATGGAGCAAAATAAATAAGATAGTTTGATACATGAATGCATTTTGTAATGTTTTTCTTACTTTCCGGGCAAAATGACAGGTAGATGGATATACTGCTTATTTTAAAATAACTTGCTTTTGATTATTTTTCTATTTCAGCTTGAATAATTTGTAGTACGGTGACACTTTCCAAATGTAATCTTGTTTTTCTGTTGTTTAGTGCTAATAATATCTTTCACATCATTAATAACTCTTACATAGTTATTTTTTATCCTGTTGATAAATACTGTATTTGAGATGTTTAAATAAAATTATGGTCAAAAAAATTACTTCCAAGAAATTAGCCTTCCTGCACAGGAAGTATGAGAAACATACTTGCTCACTTTTGTGACAAAACAGAGTTTTTACTACATTTACCCTGGTTAGCTTTTCTCTCCTTTGGGACAGTGACACAGATTTTAGTCTAGTGTAGCCATGACCAGAATTGTTAATGAAGTTCCTCCTGCTGGTTTAAACACTACCTTTACTTATACCTCATATATCACTGAATACCACCGCTGGAAGTGGATGACATAAAATGAAGGGAAAACTTCTTATTTTACCCCACCTGCAACTGCTTTATTCCTTGGAAAGCCTAAACTAAAAAAGAACATAACTCCATTTTCAGATGGCAGGGTACTTTTGTGATGTTTGTATTTCAAAGTAGAAAAATTATACTTGTTCTCTAAAACAAATCCTAAGTTCTGCAGAAAATCTGATTTCTTCAGTCACGGAGACACAACAAATATTGAATCTTATTAAGCAATTTTCACAGAGTCACTTTTCAAAAGGGAACTATTTCAAGGTTTTAGCTACTGATACCCTGCTTGGCTTGTTGCTCTTCAGACTGTAACTGCAAATTTATTCTCCTTTATATGCTTTTTTCCGAGTTGCTGTCTTCCCACGGCATTGAATATACTCTGTTCCATATATGTCTATTATTGTGGCCAAAGCTCAACTCGGTCTTTGGACATATATGATTTGTACTGACGATCTAATTTTGTAACATCAAAAGTGCCCAATATTGTATGCTCTGGCTGAGCAAAGAAAAAGAGATGTCGTACTGATCCCTGTTATCAATCAGGTGCATTCTACTTCATTAGCCAAAAAGGGAAGGGAAATGGCTATGACAAACTAGATGTGTCAATCAAGCTTTATCAAATCACAAGTCAGAAACTACACGATCAGGCTAATGCCTAGGTTTCACTAGATGTAGTCCAGACAGGTCAGACATGTGCTGTTGCTTGCAGTCTGTGGATATCTGTTCACTACATGACACTGCACAGGGATGGATGGATGGATGGATGGATGGATGGATGGATGGATGGATGGCTTTACAGGCAGGGGTGTTTGTCTCAGCTGTTTGTATCCTACAGGTGACAGACCACCTCTACATATTTGACTCCTTACTGCAAGGGAAGACAGCAAGCCAGTGGATTCCTTTATTTTGCAAATACTGTGTCTTTCAGAGTACTGATCTGAGTAACATGGGCAGGATTTCTTAGTGCTTTACATGACAGATGGGGGGCATAAAATGCAGTTTGAAATGCACACAAAAGGCTGAGCTATTGTGGGAGCTTGGGAAACATGAATGTATTTGGGTTTACAAATGCTGAACTTGTAACCTAAGCATTGCCACGTCAGAGCTTACCCATGGCCATCCACCTGCCAAAGCAATACTGCTCTCCTAACCGAGGGGTGAAATATATCTGATGTTGCATACCCAGAATTCAGGAAATCTCAGACAACAGAGGCTGTATTTGTGGCATCATCCGCTATTTATCATATTCCTGAACCCAATGAAGACTGTTTTTTGATGGCTCTAAGATGGAATATTTCATAAGTCAAAGGTCTGTATTATAATTGAAATGAGTCATACTTTTTGGCCATCTTTCCTTGATGTGAGCAGGGAAGGCCTTTTCTTTAATGGTCTTAACAAATGGAAGGGACAATGCTGCTTATTTAACCTCTGTTTGTTTGTTTTGAGCACAGGAGTGATTTTTTTCAAGTGTAAAATAAGTGTATTTTGGAGGATAAAATAAGTAATCACAGAAATTGTAACTTAGCAATATTTTTGTGTGTGTTCGACAGATCAGAAATTCATATTTGGAATAGCTTACTTGGGATAGACACAACCACACCCCCCCACACGCCCCCCGGATGACCGTTACATCAAAACATGAAAAGGGCATATAAAAAAAAAAATATTTTAAATTTAAAAATTGTCGATACTCAAAAAGCCTAGATGCAATAACATTTACTGACACTAGAGGGCATAAACGCCATTAAAAGCAAACGCAAATGCAAAAAGGTTTTTAAATGCGTGTTACAAATACATGTGCCCTCTCCCACCTCCTTCGAATTCATTTACGTTCTTTCAAAATATATTACATTGATTGAGGTGTCTCGTCTGCTCCCATCATATTTCCAGAAAAGGAAAGTTAGTTACATTTTTGTTTTCAAATGTGTAAAACGTCAGAAAATAATGGAGTGGTAAAATAAACAAAAAGCCATAAAATCGACTTGGTAATATTTGTTTTAAAAGCAAGGGAATTTAGGACCAAAGAACAATGAAAACAGTATGAAATACATGGAAACGAAACAATCTTTGTAGAAGCCAGCATGGCACTTTTTCTTTTTTTTCATGTGTGGGAGACAAATCACATTTCCCAGTGCAAGAAAGCATGTCATGCAAGTGGAGTTCAAGCTTTTTGCACTGGAGGTGCTTAACAGAACGCTGCCCTGCCTTTCCAGGACAGGGTTTCTACTCCCTTCCTCCAGCTGCTTGCTTGCTCAGGGCAGGGTGGGTGCTCTACCTGCCCGGGTGGGAGGATGCCATCGGCCCTCTTGCTTCCCTTCTCTCCTAATGGATGTATCCAGTTCTCTGGGAGCTGCAGGCAGAAGGCAAGAAAAGCAATTCCTAGCCTCTCTGACACTAACAGTAATCATGATGAATATGCAGCCTTGCCTAGGTCTTAAAATAACCTAATGATTTTGGGAAAGTAATTTCTAATGATATAAAATATTGCTGAACATTACATAGATTATTCCAAATTTTATTCCAGCCTAGGGAGATTCTGCATGGAATTGCAAATAATCTTCCCGGCTGCTTTTACTGCTGCAAAGGGCCCTCTGTTGCACTAGCCCTCCCTTCTGCTCAGTAGTGATGGACGTGGTCCCCTCTGGGGTCCACAAATGTTCCTCCAAGAGCTGGCCAGAATGATCATTCATGAATGATGAAAACCACATCTGCTTCTCAAGAGTGCCAGTGCTCCCTGGTCTTTCCAGCCTGCAGTGTAAGAAAGAGAGTAAAACTATTTCTAATGAAATTCAGGGATTTTTTTTATTTTTTTTTTTGCATACGCACCAGGGCTTTCATCCAAGAAGCTTAAACATATTTGTAAAGGTGGGCTTTAGTACTTAGAGGTCAAAAAAAGGAACTTTCACATGGAAAAGTTAAAAGGCTTGCTCAAGGAACCACTCCTGGCTTCTTGCAGTCAAGACAGGGATCCAGATAACTAAATTCCTTCTGTTTTCATTTACCATAAAATATTAACTCCAAAAAGGTAAAAAAATTAATCTTTTTTTCTTATCTCTCCCCCACTCCATAGGAAAAGCTAATATCCTTACTGTTCCTAAGCTGCTGCAAAGCATCACAGAAGTATGATGTCTGGTTCATGTTGTATGGGGGTTGTTTAAACCACCAGAGCTACAGCTCAGCTGACTCCTAACAGCTGCATTACAGTCACACAGATGTACTACTGAGATCGCCTTTTGGTTTGGGTTTTTTTTCCCAGATTTCAGAGGTAAAAATGAGCATGTTTGGTTTTAGGAAAAAGAGAATATTTCTGAATGGATCAGACACTTTTCACAGCTAAGAAAAGAAACACAGCAGAAAAGCTATTCTTGATGCAGAATTTGCAAGCTGCCTTTAATGTGTGTTTAGTGGTACCTAATGTGGGTTTCATGTTACCTAAATGTGGGGTTGGTGTTACCTAAATCATGGTCATTCTCACCATGCCCTGGCCATCATCCACTCTCATAGGTGAAAAATGGGCCTTTCTTAGAATTTGTGGGCAAAGGGAGCTTCACACAACCTTTTGCATGGTAGCAGGCTTCTGCGGCAAGTGCAGGTGCCCTCACTGTGTGGTCCCTGCCAGCGCCTGAGCCTGAGGTGACACTGAGACTGTGTCAATTGCTGCCTAGGGGCTCTGCACACCAAGGCAGGCCTTGGCTTGCGCTTCCAAACCCCTTTCTGGCTTTTGTTTTTAATGATACATCATACAGCAAGGCCCCTTAATGGAGTATTTCAGAACTGAGGCTTCCAGCACTAGCTTCTGTGATGGAGATGCTTACCTGGTGAGAGACCTACCATATGAGGAACAGCTGAGGGAACTGGGGTTGTTTAACCTGGAGAAGAGGAGGCTGAGGGGAGACCTTATCATCCTCTACAACTGCCTGAAAGGAGCCTGTAGCGAGGTGAGGGTCAGTCTCTTCTCCCAGGTAATGGGTGATAGGACAAGAGGAAATGGCCTCAAGTTTCACCAAGGGAGGTTTTGGTTGGACATTAGGAAAATTTTTTTCACTGCAAGGGTTGTGAGGTATTGGAACAGGCTGCCCAGGGAAGTTGTTGAGTCCCCATCCCTGGAGGTATTTAAAAGCCAGATAGATGTGGTGCTTAGGTACATGGCTTAGTGGTGGAATAGCAGCATTAGGTTAACGGTTGGACTTGATGATCTTAAAGGTCTTTTCCAACCTAAACGATTCTGTGGTTCTATGATTCTATATATTTGGTGGGGTTTTATGCTTAGTAGAGTGGACAAAGGATGGTACGTCAGCAATAAAATTCATCAGCTAGACTGCCACACACTCCGGAAAGGAGGAGCGACTGGTTAAGCCCTGCCTTTGTGCTATCACAGATGTGTGAATTAACCAATCTCAATTAATTCCCTTTGCAATAAGGCTAGCTCTAGCACCAAGCAGATATGCTGCAAGGGAGCAAATATCGGTGAACCACTTTAACTTCAAGACCAGTTAAAAAAAGACCATCAGTGAAGAATAGAAACTATCCATTCTGAGAGTAGAAGAAGTGCTACGCATAGAGCAATATTATAGAGATGTCAAATTATATCTGACAGTTGCAAAATGGTGTCCTTGTCTAAGGAGGGTGCTGTAAACTGTTATAAAGCTGTTTCCTAGATCTTCCAAGCTGCTTGGTGACTAAATGCTGGCAAGTTGACACTAATTAGTCACTTATTTCAACATTACCTCCAACAACAGATAATTTAAATTGCTACTGGTAATAAGTTTAAGTGGAATTTCAAAATAAGCATTCCAACTGTATTGCCTTAAAGATTCAACCTGTACATTTCCAATTTGAATAGTATCTAAGTTGCTGCTTAGGAGCTAATTCTATTTTTACAACACCAAAGTAAATGTGAAATGATCCAGGGCTAGATTTGGAAAAATGAGACAGAGGTAAGTAAAAAGTCTTCATTTCCTAAAATCATCTTTAGTCCTAAGAACACTATATCTAATTAATATAGAATTCATTTATTACTTTGTTGTATTACTTCAGAATTTCAAGTCATTAAGATACCATGGTGATAAGCAGAGAATAAATGCTTGGCCAGATAATTATTCATAAGATGGTATTACAGGAAGAATATGCTTTTCCTCCATCACTCTGATACTTTGCATTTTCTGGGGCCTGATGTAGGCATTCCCTTTTTTTTTTTTTTTTCATTCTATGTTATGTGAAGCCACCAGTGACTCAAAGAAAAAAAAAAAAAGACAATTTGATCTTTGCTTCTGCAATTCTGACTTACGTCCCTAAGAGAAAAGGTTCCAAGGTCTTTACTCCTAAAACCCCATGACTTACATTACTTATTTAGCTAGGACCTAATTTTTCAACAGTTCTTTTTTTCAGTGTGTGTGCCCTGACACAAGTACATATATAGGATAAACTGTCCGGCTCTTTGAAGGCTTAGAAATGAACAAAAGAATACCAGTGATAGGTCAGACCAAAGCTCCACCTAGCCTAGTATTGTCTCCAAAATTTAGCCTGAAGCAAACAGACACATAGGGAAAAAGAGCAGGCTAAAACCACATGATAATATCCTTGAATGCTCTTCCATCCTCCAACCACTTACAAATAACTCAAGAAGTACCAGAACTGTAATTGCTTTGTAGCTAGTGATCCTTAGTGGATTGCACTTCCACGGGCTTTATTTTTTTCCCTTAAATCCATGCACATTTTTGGCATTCACAAGACTGTTTGGCAGTTCCTTGGTCAGTGTCTTTTTGACTGTTCCAGCTGACGTTCCTTGCTTTGTATGATGCCCCCAACCAGGTCCTTGTATTCAAAAAAGCAGCCAGTGTGTGATCTCTAGCCACCCTCCTCGTGCTGCTTGTGTTTTCACACCTATTTACCTTATGCCTTTTCTAGCCTGACAAGTCCTACTCAGCTCATACAGAATCTACTCCCTAAATTTGATCATACCTTTTGCCCTTTTCTGAATCTTCTCCAAGTCTTTTATACTGTTTACAAGAAAACAAGACCAGAACTGAACACAGTTTCCCAGGAAGAGGTATGGACGAGTTCAGTATAGTTTATTTTTCTGGTGCCAAATGGGACAGCATGCCATTATTATTCACAATGTGATTTCTCACTCTTGTAATTCCCCTGACCAAAGCTTTATTGGTGAGAGCTGGTAAAATTTGCCTTACTTCCCAGATCTCTATCGCTGACAGAGGAAAAGGAGCTGTTAGGCTTCCGGCACAGCATGGGGGTTTTGATGACTGCCAAGACATCAGCCTTACAAAATAAAAGTTAAAATGGCATAGCTCACCTAGCACCTGTGCTAACAAAAAAAAAATGCACTCCTAGATTTGTACCGACATTTAGGTTAAAAGAAATGCGTCTTTGTTTGTCCTGTGAATATGAATTTTTAAGTTTGTTTGCTTGCTTGTTTGTTTCTTCTGTTCTTTCAGAAAATCCTTTCTTGTGAGAACTGGACTAAAAAGCAATACAAAGTTTATATAAGATGGAGAAATAGTATAGGAGGAATAGTAACCAGAATGAATGCACACCAATCCGAACACTCAGCATTTTAAATAAATTGATACAAATACAATAGACTATAAAGAATTTCCAGCAGTTCCTACTTGAGACATTAACTGGAAGCAACATGAACATCAGGATATAAAAGGCCCCACCTTCAAAAACACCACCATCTCTAGCCACTCTTCACATTCAAGGTTAGGGGTGAAAGATGGGCAATGCCTTCAAGTGAGGGTCTGGCCATAGTGCCTAGTAAAGACTGAACAAGGAACATGTAGTACAGGTAGTAAATGAGAGCAATGTGAGATTTATTGACTAAGCCAAGGTTGGCTGTAAAGAGAGTCCAGCTGCAGGCTCCATTGATTCCCAGCAGGATGGACTAGGGTTTGACACATCCTTCCTGGGAAACAATCCCAAAGGCAACTGCTAAACATCACCCATCATAAATGTCACCGCCACCTTGCCTTTGTTTGTGGACGCTCTCTGTTCCCTCAGACACCTCAGGAGCATGTAGAAGATGACAAAACTCACACATTTCTGCATTCTTCTACACATCATTTAGTAAAACTTATCAGCATCATACTAAAATTAGGATTGAGCTGTGAAGCACAGATTTTGGTGCAGATTCAAATGCATCTTTTTGAAGCCCAGGGGTATGCTTTGATGTGCCACCTCACTTCGGTGGAGGGGAGGGGAGAATTTCCCTATTAGCGGTGTGATTAGGTACATTCTGGGTCTAGTGTTCATCCCAGAAATATTGCTGAAAGTTTTATGTAATTAATTGCTCCTACAGATTTTCTTTTAGTTGCAATGCTTGTGCTAAATAATAGCAAAGTCAAAACAAAGCATTGATCTGCCAATCCATTCCTAAATTTCTCTTGAGTATATATTAGCCATCAGGTCAAACGGCTCCAAGTATAAATCACATTAACACTAGAAAAGCACCGTGGAAGTTTGCAAGGACAGCCGTACCTTTTTCTTTGTGACAGCTACCGGGTACAGCAGTGATATCAGTGAGCTGATTTCGCTTGGGAATCAAATCCAGCTGCTCCCATGTTCAAGTAGCACTCTGACTGACAGAGATTTTAGCCACTGCTGGCTTTAATGCTGTTCAGGACTCTAATGGGTAGATCAAGATCTGGGGATGATTCCCAGCAAATTCGGATCTTTGTTCTTTTTTTTTCAGCAAAGTACTAAGCAAAGTACCCAATCTGCAGTACAGATGTGTCTTTGCGCTTTGGCACACCTTCCAACTTAAAAACATTCTGGTTTGTCTTCCACATATTTAGTCCCATTAGATAACACTGGAATTTAATATGTTAAAATACTGATAGTAAAAATATTTCAGAAGTGTTCTTGAAAAAATAAACAGAATTATTTCCTTATCTTTAAAAATAATCAGAACTCCTTATCCTCCCAACTTTATTACTTGTTTTGCTTCAAATATTTTCACCTCATTTGAAAACAGGCTATTGTGTCATGTTAAGCACTGGCCAATTAGGCAAAGCTAATTTTTTGCTTGCCAACACAACCACCGATGGACCAGTGTTATTTTTACATTCCCTCAGGCAAAGCTGAAAAACACAAAACAGCTTGTGTCAGTGTGACACTGCTACTGGCCTAACTCTCTAGGGATCTCTGCCAAATACTGAATACTTGAGTTAATTTTTCTCTAATGCTAACTCTAAATCTGTTAAACCGAGAGTAAAAACTACTCTAGTATATTTTCATACACACACACACACACACACATATTATATATATAGACACACTTAGATAAGACTAAGAACTTTCCCTTTAAGATAATAATCATTCTTTGGTACAACATTAGTGCACTAGAAGATTTATCACAGTCCAGAATCTTAGTGTCCCTTTCTAGCTAGTAGTCAAGAGAGTAATTTTTCTGATAACATCTGCTGTTATTTTGCTTCCGAATTTCAGCTCTTTCCTCTTTCATGACAATTTTAATGCCTTTCTATTTAGAATATATTTGAGAAAACACATCAGTGGAAGTTACTAGCTGCAACAGACTATTTACTATTTTTTCCTTTAGTCTAATTGTGTTTTTTTCTCTTTTCCATTTTTCAGGGATTTCTGAGCTTGCTCAGCTAAGTCCAGGAAAAATGAAATAATTTGTGTACTTCAAGTCTAGCAAAACAGAAGTCTCTTCTGGGTTCACTTGAGGTTCCTCGCAACTCAGCTTTCCATCAGCGCTAAATCACCCCAAACCTTGAAAGAAGGGGGGGATGCTGTAACATTCAATCCTCTTAAAGTTTTCTGGCAGAGTAATTAGTTTCAGCTGAGCACAGTTATATCCCCTTTCTTGTAAAGAAACCAAGAGCCTTGGTGAGCTACTCTGCCCATGGACAGCTTAACCCTCACCCTCCCAGCTGCCAGGCACTGCCTCTGCAGGCTGTAAAAGCTTGGCATTATGTAGTTTATATACTTTAAATAGGGAAATTTGCAATTATCACACATGAGAAGTATTGGATCAGTTGTCAGGAGACTAAAGTCCTCTCTTCATCAGATGGTGCAGTATAGACTTTGAATGTTTCACCACACCAGCTTTGAGTCTTGACATGACTTTAGATAACTTTGGGTATGGAAAGGTAGCAGCACGTTACAAAGACTAGAAATGGGTTTGCCTAACTCTGCCAGTTTTGATATTGCAATTTGTAATGTGACCTCTTGTGTGCTAGTAATTGGACTGAAGCCACCAATGAATCTCTAAACGTTAGCAAACTGCAATGACATGGTAATGACTTTCTGTCACTACTAACCCATTCCGATTTGAATTCATGTCCCATAACTGAAAGGTTCTCTGTCTCACTACCAACCCTCTCAGCCATTCAGGCATAATGCTTCGTAACACTGACAACTGCCATTCTCTTCACAAGTAGTAAAGAAATAAATTTTCCCTGTGTTTTCTTCATTTAAAAAAAAGTCTCCCTCTCTGTTGCATACATTTTAAAGCTTTGTGCCAGAACCCTTTCAAAATCTAACCTTTTAGAGATCACTGATAAGGCTTGAATTTTCTCATGGATCTCCAGAAATGGAGCTGCTGGGCCACTACACAATCCTCTCCATCACATTTCTAAATGCAAACTCGGTAAAGTTGCAGTGGTCATTAAAAAGTCTGGAGCTTTGTGGAGAATTTGCCAGATGCCCAACGGTAAAAGCAAGGATTTTGGAAGGTTGTGTGAGACTTCTCTGCCCAGAGATATATGAGTATAGATACTCCACATGTGTACTCAAGAAATCATGCTATAGGGAATTCTGGAAAGGGATTTTCTCTATCTTTTCCTGTGCAGCTTGTATTTCATAAGATGCTTAAATATTCAGCAAGCCAAGCCTGAAATGTGGTACTGTTTTAAGTGAACAATCAAACCACAGATACAAGAAGTCTTATAGTTGTTTTAACCAATTAATTTTCATTTTCAAATTACGACATAGGGAAAATATCCACCAACAGTGAGTAAAGCTTTTGGAGACTGGAGCTTTCACAGAGGGTTAAATCCCTCATGCAGAAAAACTTTTTGATCCCAGCTCTCCAACAGTTGGTTTGGCTGCGCTAAACATCAAGACTAGAATTCAGAGGAAGCACCTGAACCTCCTTCCCTGCCCTTTGCAAGAAGAGCCTTATCCTACCCACTC
Source organism: Gorsachius magnificus (assembly GCA_034008185.1). NCBI lineage: Eukaryota > Metazoa > Chordata > Aves > Pelecaniformes > Ardeidae > Gorsachius > Gorsachius magnificus. The sequence continues at coordinate 191,996,104 of CM067081.1, read as the reverse complement.
CCTTCTTCAGGTTTTGAAATGCAAACGTCTTCCATTTAAGGTGATGGCTCAGTATGTATTCCCAGAGGATGTAGCCATCCTTGTAGCCTGGATCTAGATTCTGTGAGGGAACAGGAATTCAGTCCTACAGCACTATTTCGGCTTTTTTTTCCTACCGATTGGCTTATACTGACCTTCCCCAGAGGGCAGACTCCATTTTTAGGTGTCTAATTCTCCCGTCGTTATTTGGCACAGCCTGTGTGCAAATCGTTATGCCTGATAATTAGATACTGCAGTGTTCAGGGTTGTGACACAAGACTTTCTGAATCATTAATATTATGCCTCTGCTATAATTCTTTCCCCTTCCAAAGGTTGTGTGTCATGCTCAGAGAAATGCTGTGGTATGTCAGACACTGGCATGGAAGCACTGTAAAAGTTACCTTTTCAGTAATGATTTCTGTGCTGCAAATAAAGGCTCCTTCTGCTTTTCCACCAAGCAGTGAATTCCCCAAACCAGTGATTCCCGAACATTTTGAACTATGCACCAGCTTTCTTTGACCTACTGTGAACCTTTAGAATCACATTGTTAATTGAAAACACAATAAAAGCAATATACTGCAGATCATTTATCTTGGCCTTGCAGGCTGTGTTTTTGGACCCCTTGATGTAAACAATAACTAAGCAAGTAAAGCTCCTCCTGACCAGCACTCTGACCATAGCTGAAAGATTATTTCCTGAGCCGCTCTCTCCAGCTTGACCTCAAGGTCCACAGCAGCATCAAAGAATAATCTGACAGTCTCTACCTGCCTCCACTGCAAGTATAACTATATTCGATGTATTTATCTTTCTGTTTGTCAAAATCAATCAGGAACTCCAACCAATATCTGACAACCCTCATGCTTAATTTTGTATGTGCCATTCACTGAAAATTTTGTCCTTGGATTTTAAATTTCTACTCATCCTTTGCTTCAAACTATGTTTCTTTTATCTCTACAACAACAGGTACAATTTAATGAGGACTGCCAAACCCCCTCCTTTTTATGCATTTTCAATTAGTTTTGCTTCTCACTGAGTATAAATCTCTTTTTAGAGACCTTTATATAGCAAGTCTTCTGTCCTTTGCTGCTGCCAGGTTTGTTGTTTTCAGTGTGTTGGACACTGATTTTCTTCCTTTTCTCCTTGACTTTCTTATTATAGGTACTTTCTTGCTTGTGCCCACATTATAACTGCACAGCTTTGGGGATGGAGTTCATATCCTGGGAGAAGAGAGTCAATGCTGCAATCCTGGTGCAAAAAGATGATATACCTCAGAGCACTGCTTCTCCATGAACAGGGTTGGGGCTGCTTGACAATTGCCCCCTGGGTCCCCGCTGATTTTCAGGTCTGTGCAGGAGTTGTGTGTCTAGGGAATGCATGAAGAAACGACCTGCTGGCCTTGAGCTGTTACATGGTCCAAGAGGCAGAGGAGCGACAGGTATGGCTGCATGTCACTGCTGTGGATGCTGTGTCATGTTGCACACACTTCTCTCCACAAGTCAATTCTGCTCTCCTGTGGGAGATGGGAGTTGGTGTCTCATGATTGCAAGGACTCTTAAACTGACTTTTAGCCCAGAGATTTAATACACTGTAGTCTGAATCTGGGGTCATTGTAGTCTGAAAATCAGAGATGTTCAGTTTTTTCAAGGGTAATTTTTTTCAAATGTAGCATTTTCAACTGAAGTATAACTTCTGATGAGGACCAGATTCTGGCCTCTCCACTTGCAACAACAGCTTCACTTATTTCAGTAGGGCTTCTTTTATGACTGCTTGCTCTCATCTGTAGGTTATCTGTTGTTTGTGGTCTGGCTCACAACCTATATCTGATTGCAGAGGAGACTCCATCAATGCTGGTGTTAATACTATTTCTTGTGATGGTAAGGTACATTACTTAATGAGGTAAGTTGCATAATGCCTATTAATTTAGGCATTTTTCAGAATGCGCTCTTCAGAATGTGTCCCTTTTCAGAATGCGCGCTCCTCTTACATTTGTACTGGTCCCTGGTACACTGCTTAACTCCACCTGGTACCACACCAGAGGTTCTCTTTGGATCACTGCTGTGTCTCTCTTTTCAGTACCCTGTTTTCCCCCACAGCAACACCCTTCTTGTGGGAAGAGATTGCTTAGAGCCAGCTGGGAAGAAGGGGAGGAGGTAGGTAGAGCATGGATCTGCTCCACTGCCACAGCAAAAATGCACAGCAGTGGGCCATGCCATTCACATCTTCTTTTTCATTTCCATACTTAGGATTCATTTTATCACTACAAAAACTGAACTAATAATAATTTTCACAGAAAGAGTAAAAATATTTCAAGCATCCGAGACTGAATAATCATATGATCTTATTACCGTGACTCCCATCATATTTGCTGGCTTTTTATTTAGTGCATTTTGGGTCATCCTTCACCTTGCTGGTAAACTTAGACTGTGACATCTCAGAGTTACTTGTGCTGGAGAGCATATCGTTCTGGGTGTTAGGCAGCTAAAAAGCTACCAAACCATTTTTCATTGCTTTCGAAGTAGAGCAAATTTTGGTAAATATTAGGAGAGCTTTCCTTTCTTTGTACTCAAAACTGTGCTATTACAAGCTTGTATGTCAGATAGCAATCCAAGCCCTCTCTCCAGGCCTTTCTTTCTTTAATGTGCTTATCAGTATTAACCTCTAAATGCACTTGCCTTAGGAACTAGAAGATCTCTACTTTCTATTACCAACATTATGTCTTTAATAAGTAGGCATGCAGGTATATCACTGGCCTGTTCCTCTTCAGAAGGAGTGGGAAGGAATGGAGAAAAAATCCACAGGAGGTCACAAGAAAGAAAATAAAAGACCAAATTAATGAAAGCCTCTTAGGGAATAAAGCAGCAGTTCCTGTCTGTGCCAATAATCAGAACACAGCCGAGCAGTATTTTTTCCTTCTGATTTTATATTATTCCACTTTGCTTTCCCCCTCTTCTCCCCAGCCTAAAAATGTTCCATCTGCCTGCTAATCTCTGATCCTCTCAGTCATAAGAACTACTGTCCAGTCATTCAACCTCAAATTTCAGTTTGCAAGAACATGGCCTACGGGCTTTGGGATCCTGCCTTCATATAAAACTGCATGTCACCATATGCGTAACATGAGGACAAAGAGCCCCACAAAGAGAATGAAGAACAAAGGGCATGAGGGAAGGGAAGAAAGAGGAGTCTGGGGACATGGTTCCTCAGGAATTATTGTAGACAGCCATACGTGTGGTCCTCCTGCTCAGTGATTCAGTTCTGTGAAGGTTAGGTTGGGGAATTAAATGGATGCGTTGGTCACCATTTCAAGAGGTTTATCAGCTTTAGCTCAATGCTGGCCCAGATCAGGGCCAGATTTCATCCCATCACCTCAGAGGGTAGGCAGAATAGACATGCGAGCCGGTGGCTGTATCCCCAAAATGTTTGTTACTCAGTACTGCTGGCATTGTACAGGCAGAGGGGCACTGCTTCTGCTCTGAGGAGAGGATGGTCTGTGACCCTTAGTGGACGATATGGACCACATTTTAGGGTGTGGTTACTGGTGACTGGAAGACAGTGGCTCAGCTCATCTGCATCCATTCTGTCCTTGTGACATAATAATTATACAACTATTAAAAATGAGCGATCAAACAAAAACAGTCAATGTGGTTAGTTTTCCTGAAATACAGAGTTCACCAAAGCGTAGGAATGAAACAGTGGTGCCAAATTCCTGTTATTGTAAGTGTTTGCTGCAGCAAGAGGACTAAGCCCTAAATAGTTCTGGAGAACACAAAAGGCAATCAAAACTTCATGACAGTCCAAGTAATTGATGCATTTTAGCTTCTAGCTAAGGTATTGAGCAGATTCACTTAATCTTTGACCCCCCCAACCTCACCACCTTAAGTGTTTATAAACCTATATAACATATTATTTGAAAAATAAATCAGAACATGACGTAAAACAACAAGTATAATAAATGCTGTTGTTCTTCCAAAAACTTTTTGGACATGTCAGATGTAATTACATTGGTAACTATTTTATTCTGTTCCCATAAAAGGGATGAATTTGTGGAGGTCATGTACTGCATTATATCTAGCCCTTTTTACCCAGCTGAGCTGTTATGCAAGAAATGCATTAGGGTTACAGGGTAGCTCTTGCCAAAGGTCGAGTGGCACCATAAAAAAAGAACACTTAGCAGTGGAGACTTTATTAAAATATTTCTCTCCTCCTTTTACAGATGAATAATTTTGCTTTGTTGGACTAAAAATCCTGCTGTTTGTTACACAGTCATGGATGCTGGTTTTGGTATCGTAGTCTCTCAAGGTCTCAGGGTAGCAGGCATGGAAGCCTAACACAGTCTTTTTTGTCCTTCTGTGAGGAATGCCCTAAAACCCATTCCAGATTCCATCTGCAGCATTTGAGAAGGGCAAGAGCAGCTTAGGCAGAAAGAGAGGGGTATTTTCCCAGCTGAAGCCAATGTAAAGGCAATATGTGTGCTCTTACGTATACTGTCTGATCTTATTCATTGAATTAGCAAGAGTGGGATTAGACCTTATTGTTGGTGATGTAGATTTATTACTGTTGAAATGCTGATATACTTGTGTATTTATAAGTACTAATGCACTTACAGACAGAGATGAAGGCAGTGCCTATGCTCCAAAAACCTTAGCAGAGCTTATACAGACAGGAGATGAAGGCAAAATGGGGAAAAACCTGAACAGGAGTTAAAGTACATATTGTTGCCTATATGATTTTTGAGAATGGGAATTCTCCTTTCTGTAGCAAGAATGGTGGGACACATGATGTATGGTTCTACAGACCTTCATGTGGACTCACCTCGCCTCTCTTTGGAAAGCTATCTGAGGAATCTGAATTAGAGGCCTCTCAGTTCTCAATGCATAGTTGAGCCATTTCCAAAGATTTCAGGGTAACTTCTTTCTCATCATCATCATCTGAAAGCCTAGGCAAACTCAAATGCTTAAATATGAAGAGCTAAAAAGCAGAAGAGATGAATCTCAACCCATACATTTATGTTCTCAGAAGCAATGTTCAAGAGGCTCAGAGACCAATGATGGTATTCTTTAGAAGTTCCTCCGACTCCCTTTCTAGTTGTCAAGATCAAAAATGTTTCATCTCAATAGATCAGTAAACATTCAGGGAAACACCACCTGTCTTTTTCCCTGAGATGCACAAAATACTTCAGTTGTTCTTCTCTTCTTATTTTACTGTGCTTACCTGCCAGTGCATGCATACTGGAGCATGTGTAAATGCATGTATATTAATCACCTTTGGCCAGAATTTTAGGGAGTCTAATAAATAATATATTTGCTTTTTATTAAAAAAGTCTGATACTTGTGGTTGGAGTATCTAGTGCCTGGTGTTAGAAATGATACTTCTGACTTTGTTTTTGGTTTACAGTTCAGGTTGACAAGTCATTTCTGGTTTAAAGTTATTCTACTTTTTTATTGCAATTTTTATTATTACTCTGCCTTAAGCAATGGAATATATACTTCAGTATTTCGTGTACTTGGTCCATTAAAATACACATGCTCTTCTCCCTTTCCTTTTCTTTTTATATGCTCATACATTTTTATGATACTACTCTAAAGGATTATCTGTAAATCAGATCATGCTCAAGTTTTATATTAGTATGTGCTAAATATCATAGAGAAACTGTTCAAAGCTATTTAACACACCAGACCGGAAACTCTTTACTGTGAGATATCTTACTGGCCATTCCATAGGTCTCTAATCTCCATTAGCCTGAATAAACAACCGCAACCTGCACAAAGCAGCTAAATCCAGGACTGGATTGCTTACTGAGGCAGAAAAAATAATAATGTTTCTGCAAGTTGATGTTAGCAAAGTTAACAGAAAATTATATATGTCACTAATGTGTTGTCCAGAGATTGAAGTACTTTCTTCTTATTCCCCTACTTGCCAAAATCATATTTAAAAGAGAATAAAACATAAAGCACTGCTTCACTTACAAGAGCAGCCTGTATGCTCATCAGTGCACAGCTCAAATTATTTCCTCCAGCAAACAATACTTTAGTGAAAAGCAATGCCACTTTTTAAGCATTTGGAACAATTATTCTAGGCTGAAAATATTATGCAGTGGGATTTCTTTCATGATCTGAGATGCTGATCTCTGTAACTGCTACTCATTTTATAAGAAGGACCCAGAGCCAGCCCTCGAGGAATGAAAAACTATGATATGTGCCGAAAGACACCAAATGAGGCTCCTGGAGCTCTTTTGTGGCTTATTGTCATATCCAGCAGGAATAGAGATGTGCTGCCCATGTTGATGTAAGAAATGGCACAACAACTGCTGGGGCCTGTGGGGTTTGTGAACCAGAACTCTCTGCAGTTGCATTGGTTGGCGTACCCCTTGGATACAGGCACATTGCTGATGCGTCTTCAGTCTAGCGAATCCAGGCAGCATTTTCACCAAAAAGGTGTATAAAATACCAAACAGAAGAGAAAGAATGGGATAAGTGAGAGGACAGAGTGCTACTCCATCTCCTACCAGTGGTTCGTGGTGTGAAATGGGGCATGCTTCCTTAGGCCACGTTCATGTTGCCCACTGTGGCATGTAAGGTAATGGAAACAACCCACCCAACAGCACCTGAATGAGGCCTCACAACAGGCAGTGTGAACGGGGTGCCAAACTCCCTCTATTTTACTCTATCATCAGGACTTCAGCAGAAAAGGGAATACAAAGGAGAACGAAAGCCTGCTGCTGGGTATGGGGCTGAGTGTCAAAGGACAAGGAAAAGGCTCAGATACTCAATGTCTTCTTTGCCGTGTTCTTTATTGGCAAAAGTGCCTTTTCAGAGAAGAGCCTGTGTGTCCTGGTGGGCAAGCTGAACATGAGTCAGCAGTATGTTCTTCCTAGCACACGTAGAGCTCCGTTACCAGGAGTTTAGCTATCAGGGTAGTAAAGTTATTATGGACCTCTCTATTCAGCAGTTGTGAGATTGCCCCTGGTATACCATGTCTGATTTGGACTTCCTGTTGCAGGGGATACATTGGTAAATTGGCAGAGGGCCACCAAGATGTCTAGGCTGTGGAGTCTCTGCCCTTGGATATGTTTGGAGTTTGACTGCAAAGGGCATGAGCAGTGTGACCTGACTTCAAAGTTAGCCCTGTTTTGAGCAGGCTGGACCAGACGACCTCCAGTGACATTTTTTTCTACAATTCTATGATTATGTAATGTGCAAGCAGCTCTTAACAGCAGGTGGACTCTCAGTGCTCTCCTTGGGTTGAAATACCATGAGATACGTAGTCTGAATATAGGCCTTTGTACTTCTATTTCCTCTCCCTTTCCTTGCCCTCTCTTTTACTTTGAGTTGCTGCAAGGTTTGAGGTACCTAATCCCCAGGGAATGACTGTTTTGTATTTACAGAGCAAGCAGGGTGCACCTAGTTATGCCAGCGGGGATATTGCACAAATAATAAAAACCCTTTAAGACTGCAAAAAAAGTGAAATGTTGTCCTGGAAATTCTAACCCTAGCCAGCTCAGGGCAGATAATGTGCCCACCTAGCATCAATATTACATCTTCACTTTTGCTCAGTGTCATTACCAATTTCCCCCTCTCCCCAAAAAATTAAGACTAGTTATTGCTCAGCAGTCAGAGACTACTGAAATACTGATTGGGCTAATAGCATTTGTGAATCGTTACCTTGTTTTTTTCTTGCCCCAGGCTAACTTTCCTAGTGAGATTCTAAAATGAAGCAGACAATGTGACATGGTACTCAAATCATGAGTGACATTTTTAAATGAATTACTGAATTCCCCTTGCTTTTATTTTTCATTTAATTGTAAGCCGCCTTCTTCAGCTTTGCTGTAGCTCAATACATTTTCCTATAACTATATTTATTTACATTGTGTATCATAAGGCTTTAATATGTTTTCTCTGAAGAATCTCTGCACTACTGGGTATTGCAAGTGTTTGCAAAAAAGTCTCTTCAAAAGTGTAGCAAGGCCTTCATTTTTTGGTAAATTAGTTAGGATTTGCGCAAGGTATTAAAAGACAGTCAAGCTTGCATCTGCAGGCTACATAAGATCCAATAGGACTTACCTGGGCCCATTGCCACCTGAACATAGCTTAATTCTGCCTCTAATACCACTTTGGGTATGGATAAAATACAGTCGTATTTATACAGCGCTGAGCCAGTAACACCTAAACAGGCTTGCCTGGAACATATCCAGGCATCACTTCAAACCCAGAATATCAGGGATGTAGTGGGTTAACCCTGACTGGCTGCGAGGTGCCCACCAAACTGCTCTATCACTCCCCCTCCTCAACAGGACAGAAGGAGAAAATACGATGAAAAAGCTCATGGGTCAAGATAGGGCAGGAAGACTCCTGACTCTTCCACCTCCCCACCCTGAGCCAGTGCAGGAGGATGGGGAATGGGGGTTGTGTTCATAACACTTTGTCTCTGCCACTCCTTCTTCCTCACACTCTTTGCCTGCTCCACTGTGGGGTCCCTCCCATGGGCTGCAGTTCTTCAAGAACTGCTCCGGCATGGGTCCTTTCCATGGGGGTATGGTCCTTCAGGAACAGACTGCTCCAGTGTGGGTCCCCTGTAAGCCACAGCTACTGCCAGGAGGCTGCTCCTGTGTGGACTCTACATGAGCTGCAGCTTCCTTCAGGGAATCTCCATCTGCTCTGGCATGGGGTCCTCCCCCGGGGGGGTGGAGATCTGCTCCATTGTGGTCCTCCATGGGCTGCAAGGGGACAGCCTGCCCCACCATGGTCTTCTTCAGGGGCTGCAGGGGAATCCCTGCTCCGGCGCCTGGAGCACCTCCTCCCTCCCCTTCTTCTCTGACCTTGGTGTCTGCAGGGCTGTTCCTCTCACATTTTTCTCACTCCTCTCTCACAGCTGCTGCGCAGAATTTTTTACTCTTTCTGAAATACATTATCACAGAGGTACCACCAGCATTACTGATGGGCTCAGCTTTGGGGAACTGTGGGGTCTGTTTTGGAGCTGGCTGAAACTGGTTCTGTTTGACACGGGGGCAGCTTCTGGTGTTGTCTCATGGAAGCCACCCCTGCAGCTCCACCCCACCCCTCCTCTGTCAAAATCTTGCTGTGTAAACCCAACATGGGGGGACATGGTGGTGAGCCCCTGAACTGGCTCAGCTGGAGCCAATGTAACCAGAACAGGCCTTACCAGCATCGGGTGAATTGTCCCACCCGGACTCACGCATTTCTGCTGCACTGAGGCCTCCCGTTGCCTCTCAAGAGACTGTAGAGCCCTGATTTCTACCAGCCCTCAAGTAGGAGGTATTTCTGCACCTGAGATACCACACCTTGGCATTACAGCAGCTGATGGCGAGTAGACTGCATATTGGTACTTCTTGCTGTGCTCTGTTCAGCCTTGCCCTGAACAAGTGTGAGCGTTCAAGGAGAGAGTTTGGATGAACAAAAAATAGACCAGAAATCTGCTATAGAATAGTGGGCTAGATACTTTTCAGACTCATTCAGAATGACTAAAACTGTTGGCTAAATCACAGCTTGCCAAATACTTCTGAACTGCTTGTCTCTTCGTTGCTTCCGTCCCCTGAGAACAAAGCTCAGAGACCGACACCCACACATGGGGTGGCCTTACAGATAGTCTCTGGGTTCTGAAAGTAGAGAATGCCTGAAAGAAGAACTGAAACAGGTTTTTTTTTCCTGTCCAATTCAATTTGCACAAAAATTAGACCTGGAAGACAGGAGAACAGGCAGGGCCATCTTTGCTGGCTCCGAAGCCAGCCCTAACTGGATGGCAGCAAAGGTTTTCAGCACCTTATCTGGTGATAACCGCTCAACACAAAAAAGGGCCATCACCTGCTCAGCTCTAAATTAACTCTCACTAAATAGCACAGGTGCTATAAACTCTCACCTACTGATCAGACTACTGCAAATAAACCAGCAGAAATGGTCTCCAATCCTGACTATGAGCTGACATTTCCCAGTTTGGCCTCAGGTCTGGATGGGGCATAGAATTTTTTTGTCCTCTGGTCCATCAACCTGCCGCCTTGTGTCTCAGTTCTCTGTTCTGGCTTCCCATTAATTCTCATCAGGAGGTTTGACTAAATTTCTAAATTTCAAAACCTGCCTGCTGAGAAACCCCATGCCCCTTGCTAACTGCTACCTCTGATAACATTTGTGATCCTCCGAAACAGTGGAACGACACCAAGCTGGTGCGTGCAGGGAAGAAAACTTGCAGAAGATAATGGACATTATCATGCCCTCTTCTGCACAAGATAAGAATATCCACATTACTCTAAAAGCTTTCAGAACAAAAGATAACACTTAGCTTATTTTCTCTCAATAATTTATTTACACATGCATGAGATGCGCATTTGCCCCTTATCGCATAAATACGAACAAGCACAAGCAAATAAACAGAAAGAAGCAGTTTTATCTCTGGGTTTGGAAGGAAAAAAAGAGATATAGTTATTGTTCTTCCTGTTTCAGAAAACCAGAGGGACACCCAAAGTCTGTGAAAAGAAGAATCGTTCAGTATCAAGACAGAAGCAAAGGAGAGAGAGCGCGAGAGATAAAGGTAATATATATGTAATATGAATCAGAGAGATCTTAGCTAGATTTTCAAATCCCCAAATGCGTTTGCATGTCTACCAGAAATAAATATTTTCTTTTGACCGATAAACTGAACTAACTTGACATGAAAGCAGATATTTCTTTGAAAGAAAAACATGGACACCCAAGTGTCACTCTGATGAGAACTAAGCTCTCGGAACTAAGCCCAGTCAAATGCCTAATTTGCTGATGAATAAACTCATTTGGCAGACCTGTTTTCTTTTTTCTGGTACTGTGCTTTTCTGCCCATGAGTAGGCATTTCTTATTCTTTCTTACACTCCAAACCTTAAATATGTGAAATGCTGCCCCAAATGCCCATACATAATTTCTTTCCACAGGGATGGTTGCTCGGGGAAAATGGGATTATGAAAAAATTCAGCCTCACCTTCTGACATGGAGGGTGCCAAAATTAATGGTTCAACCTCCTCCTTCTCCACTCCAAAAGCTGCTCTCGGTCAGGGATCTTTAAGGCTCAGGAGGCGTAAAGCCGCTTGCTGCTCGAGGCTGAGCAGGCCCCAGGCTGGCGCTGCACTGGTCCCTTTCTCTGCTGTTCCTTTCTTCTGGACCATTCTAGTCCTCTCCATCAGGTGCTCCCATCATCCCCTGCCTGCTCTCTATTAAAAGAAGAATGCCCTATTGTTCCCTTTTAATGAATCTTCAGATAACAAAGGTTCATTCAGCTGCCTTTGTCAGGCATCTCAATTCTGCAGAGGTCCAGGTCGATACCAGTGCTACTCCAGTCTGTGCTGGCAAGATTCACCGCCCTCCTGTGTGCGTGCACTTTTGAGGAACCAGGGTCACAAGCTATACAGTGTTGTACAATGAGGCTGCGACTCCTTCCTCTGGCAATGGGAAATGTTGTTGGTGCTGGGATAACTCAATTTTCTTCCTGCTTTTGCTGGAAACATTTTGAGAATATGAAAAAAAAATAGTAGGAGTTGATCTGAGATCTGATCTATGCCCCTCAACATCTTTATCTTTTTTTTTTTTTTTTTTTAGTAACTCGAGGCTGCATTTGCCTGCACTTGTTTTGTCTATGCCTGAGTGTTTTCAGTTTCATGCCTGGTTGCCCGCCTACCTGAACACCGCTGAGAGCATGTTTTTCTCTGTGAAAGGAATGCATATGTTTGCCCGCCTGCTTGAGCCAGGAACCATTTCTATGGGGAAAAAGAACAATTGCTGTTGAATTACAGGCAGGCTCTTCTCTCTGAAAATTGTTCTTCTTGTAGACAACAGCTGGGGTTCACTGAGGTGAATGCAAGGATGTGTAATGTATTTTTACCTGTTCCAGCCTGTCCATTTTTTTTTAGGTAAGGAGGGAGTGCACTATCTTACATAGAGAGAAGGGATTGTTCAAACACCCTTAGGGTTAGAAGCCATGAAGTTGTGAATGGAGGATTCTGGACCATCCCATAATCTCAGCCGTAAATTATTCCTTTTTATGCTGGATAAAATGGCCTCACCAAGAAAGGTGAGGTGACAGCTGCTTTCCACGGCTGCAGCTCCCCACGGTGGACTTTTACCCTCAAAGGCCTTGAATGTGATCTGTGTCAAGGGTAATTTAAAGAAACTTGTTTTTAATTTGGAGTAAAATGGGTTTATGATTCTACCATCAGAGCTGCAGCAAAAGGCGTTGTGTATTCCTTCTAGCTTTGTGTTATGTTTTTGTTATGTGTGAGGATATGAAATCAAAAGTTCCAGCATTCCTTCCTAAAGGCAGATTCTGAACAGCACGTTATTTTTCATCTGCAAAACACTGCCAGGGAAGTGGAAAACAACAGGGAAAACCAGCATAACCTATGTTGCTGCAGAAGCTTAAATCATGGCTGAAACTAAAACCTTCTCAATCATGTATGCACTTAAACCACACTATTCCAATAAAAGGAACTAGGCAAATCCACGGAACTACGAGTCATATCACAATATTTTTTAAAAAAATGCGCTCCACAATCTTCCTTGTAAATTCTTAAAATAACAAATGCAATACAAAATCAATACAAAATATACGGTTGGTCTTATTAAAGTCTGAAAATTTTCTGTGATTAGAGCTGTATGTTAAAGCAAAGCAAATAGAATTGAAAGTTATCAGGTTTTTTACTAGAATTTCACCTAGAGGAATTGTTTTTGCTCATTTTTATTCAGTTTTTTCCTGGTATTATCTTCTCTTTCCCTGGTCAATGGAAACTCTGATTATTTCAATGTACTTCCAGGTTTATGTCTTGTAACTAAGCTCTTATCTGACAACAGCTGGCCTTTTATCATCTTTTTTATCTTCTCTTTTTCCCTAATATACCACTGATCTCAATACATGTTCCCTAAACCTGTTCCCTATTCCTCCCACCCTGTTTTGGGTCACTGTGGAATGAAAGGTGTGAAATGTAGATTTACACTGTGCACTGACCTTTTTCAAGTGGTCTTGCCTGGTTTTTGTTTTTAGGAAATCGAATGGAGAACACCAACTTCGAATAAGTCTTTTGAGCAGGAGGTGGTAGGCCAAACCTTGATGATAACAAAAAATTTGGGCTGCCACCTTGTGGGATTCTCCAACTATTTTTCCTCTGCCCTTATTTATGTGCCTGCCCAAATTGCTTTGTTAACTCATTTGAAGTTGGACCTTTACTGCATTCTGCTAGGAGAATGCCTGAAAGTTGTCCAGAGTAAATTACATATATTCCCCTGAAATGACGTTTACTAGAATAAAACACCTCTCCAAACACTTTTCAAGTGTTAATAGCAAATGCTGTTATCACAGACCTCAACCTCTGGGCACTGACAGATCATGGCTACTTTGCCCGGCCATCTTTGCACAGTGTTTCCTTGAAGAATCGGCGTTCAGCAATTTGGTTTCAGCCACGGGTGACACGATGCCGTTTGTTAATACCGTGCCACCTTCTGATGGCTGGTCAGACCTGCTCCTTGCCTTTCCTATGTATTGATTTCTATGTCTGCTTCCTAAATGAACTTCTTCCTTCAGTTTTATTTCCCATTTGAACCTCTTTTGCATACTTTTTGTAGATATTTTGGTATTACTACATTTAGTCCTCAACCAGCATTTTCCATGGTTAATTCAATCTCCAAAATTAGAAAGAATAAAGTTTCACTTTTGTTATGTGATGAAGTTAGAATATGTAAAAGTCATTTTCTTAACTGGTACAGGGGCTTTTCCTATTTATAGGGCTGTATTTTTAACTGTAATAAAGAGGTCATTTAGTAAGTGAAGCATTTCTTTGTCTATGAACATTTTCCCTGAACAAATGGCAGCTGGGACAGAAACTCCAGATTAGCATATCTCTCTGACAGTCTTTAAAATGATCTGGTGAGATCCAGGCTCTTCACTGTCACCAGCTAGGGAATCTGCATCTTTGAAGTATTTTTACCAACTCTTTGTGATTTTTGTTGTGAGCTAAAAAAAAATTTACTGTATGGAGTTTAATAATCCCTAGTCTGAGTTCTTTTTCAGTAATTTCTTCCACTTTTTGCTAATGTTGTGGAAGGAAATGTAACATGTTTTCAGTCCCAGATTTATAGATGTCTGAAGCTGCAGCTCAATTCCTGGAAGAGAGGTATTGCACACTATTGTTTTGGATAACGTGTCATTTTGCTGTAAATGGAAGTATTCAATTTTTTTTTTGGTTCCTCAGAAAAGTTATTTGCTTCTGTCCACAGTCATTTCACTTCTTTTCTCTGTATAAACAAATAGGAGGCCAATTAAAGTTGTTATATTTGGAATGAATATTCCATAGTCCTTTCTAAGCAGCAGAATATTCTGACGCATACCTTGGACATTTAACATCTGAAGCAGCCCTCACTTTTAAGAAGCAAAAATTAACAAACCATATTTTAAAAAATGAAGTCCCACAAGGCATTCTACAGCGTGCGATGCTTTGCCAATCTAACAGACTCTATCCCCCTCTGCCAGCATCCAACATCTAGCTCCTCTCATGGCCCTAAAGCTCAACCCTGGAGAGCTCTTAAAGTCCCTGTTTGTATTCTATGTATGCTGGATTTTAATTTTTGGAAGATATGTAGTGTTAATTTTCAGCCCATATGCTACGTTACCTGGCTTGGGGAGGTGGGGAGGGACGAAACATCCAACAGAAATGAGCACACTAATCTTTGTTAGCTTTAGAATCACATCTTTGCAATTTCTTCCAAGCCTCCTCTAGGTTTTGTAAATGTTCATCTGAAATCTTCCCAGTTATTAGCATGTCATCCAGATAACAGACAACACCATTTACCCCCTGCCTTACTTAGCTCATTATTCTTTGAAACGCAGCAGGTGCTTTTTCTGTTCATACCTAAATAGCCCCTTATGTGTGTTTGTCGTCAGAATTTTTTTTTCGTACTAGCTGCAAAGCCACCTGCTGGCACTCTTGGGACAAGCGTTGTTTGGTTAGTGCCTCTCCGCTCAGCACTTTGTAAATAACTCTTCTGCTCTAGAAATCCAGTATTGTCCAGTCTGAGCCAACTGAGTGCTGGCCATTTTGTATTTCTGACAAGCTTTTCTCTACTGCCTCTGCTGAAATATGGTTTGCTCAGCCCATTCACTGACACCCAGGGGAAGAAACGGACTCTGGTTTCCAGTGCACCAAGCTACTTTTCCACAAGCTTTTGCAGGGCTTATGGCACAGATCTCCTCCTGAGAAATGCAGAAATGATTTTGTCGCTAACAGACGACGCTGCAGTTGTACCTGTTATCTAAACCACATCTGTAATGCCCACAACTTTAGTCTGAATTTTCCTACCCTGTTACGCAGCTCATTAGCTACTATTCACTATAATTTAAGCTTAAGGGAAACAGTTTCTTCCCACCATTTTCAGTTATGATTGCCTTCAGTGTTAACAAATTGTATCTGTAAATTACAGTGACATGAGGACCTACCTGCTAATCATTACTTCTTACACTACCACAACAGTGTCCATTTGTTTATACATATATATACACAAATATATATATATATATATATAAAAAACAGATATATGTTCATTTTCCACTGAGCATAGACAGTGCACAGACAGTTTATGCAGTTGACAGAGCAATCGTGCCGCGGGTGCAGAGAGGCTGGGGGAGGCCAGCCCAGTTCTGGCAGGATTATTCTTGCAAGTGCAGCTCTGTGCAGTCGTTGATACATTAGTGTCACTGGGTGCACGATGACCCAGTCAGGGAGGACACAAAGGACCACAGACATCTCCAGCCTGGGCATGACAACCTGTAAGCCAAATCAGGCACGGTATGGTTCAAGCAGATCCACTTGGGTGCATGAAGGAGATGACTCCAGTGCTGTGGTTAGGGGCCTCTTACCAGATTGAGTAGTGTGGCATGAACCTGCCAGCCACCTTGGGTCTGGTCCTTGGAAAAGCACATAAACCCTCAGACAGCTGTGGAGCTTTAGGCAGAGGAACTCAAATAGTGCCACAAAAATCAGTTTAGGATGAACAGGAAACATTAGCTCAAACTGAGGACCAGCCATACCACCCTGTAATCCCAGCCAATTTACTGGGACGCTCCTCTTTAGGTCTATTGATGCCCATTGTGTTCCAGCCCCTACAAGAACCCACCCTTCTGGCACCACAGCTTCTTAAATGAGTGACACTCCTGCTTTGGGCTGTAATTCCCCAGGCACTTTGGTGGTGACACAGTGAGCTGACTCAGAGAATGGACTCAAGTTCAAACATTTAAATTCCTGAGTTAGTTTAAACCATATTACTTAGAAATTTGGTTCATGATTGCCCAAATACTTCTGCCAGCCTGATAGGGGCAATGGTATGGAGGTGAAAAACAAGGACTGGGGTGACTGTGTCTTTTGGGTGTAGCACTGTTTTCTGCAAATTTAAAATGCCTGCAGAATTATGAAGTTACTTCTAGGCATCAAACTGATTTTTGAGAGTATTTTGCAAAAGGTTATTGAAACAACCTTTTTAGGCTTGCCAAATCCCAGAATACTTTAGTCTTCTAGTTGATCTCCAAGATAAAACTATTGCTCTGTTAAAAAAAAAAGGTAAGCTTTTAATAGTTTTCTTAGAAGATCTACTGCGTATCTCAATAAATTCCAGTGTCAAGTATAATTCTTTAAGAGCCATTTGCCCTCCATATCTGGCGATGTTAGGAAACGAACTTCTGTATAGTGGACCCTTCATACCGTTTGTATATAAAAACGCTGTCAAAGCTTGAATCTCTTTCAAAACTTTTCTTATTTGCATTATATATAGTCCCTTTTACCCAATGCAAACAGTTTATTTTTGCTGTCATATTTTTATTTCAAGATCCAATCCTTTCCCAGTTTTCTGTTTTGTGTTTTGCCATATGCAGAGGAGTTAAAAAGTAAATAATCCACTGTTTTTTATAAAAACAGGTTCAGAATATGACTTTATTTCCTAAGGATGCAAGACAATAACTCGCAGCATCCAAAAGTGAAAGGCAACTAACAGAGAGGAATAATTTATCCTCCCTTGCTCTTGGAATTGTAAATCATAACTGAAATTAAAGACTAAGTCTTGATCACAGATTTTATATCCTTGCTCTACAAGAGAAGAGCAAATCCTTGACATTTAAAGCAGAGATGAAATTGGGAAGCTGAAATTGTTTAGTTCCTGTTGGAAGTGCCTTTCTATGCAATTACTCTCTTTGGTCCAGTGGAATCACTTAAGGAGAATTTTATAGATGTACTCCCCGAACTTGTTAGCCTTTCTAATTCCCATCTGAAGATTTTAAATACTGCTAGAATCACAATTTCCTTCTAAAATTAGAGAAAAAAACAACTACTGAAGGGAGGCTGAAAAATGTGGGAATTATAAATTCGATCTAGATCTCATTTACAATGGTAAAAACCATGAAGTATTCTCATTTCTGTAATGTACAACTTGTAAGGAGCTGGCAGTGGAGGGAGGAATGTAACTGCCTTTCTTATGATTCTTTTTCTCTGGGCTACATTATATAATCCCAAGCAAGAACAAAGCTATGAGCTATATTTATTAATGACGAATCTGAGTCAGTACTTTCTTACACCACTGTAAAAGAGGCATGACTCCAGAGGCGCTGCATGGAAATAAAACCACAGAAAAATCAGATTCAGGTATCACTTTATCTCAGTTTGTTCCAGAGATTTCTTTCCTACTTTCTGCGCAATAATTAAAGGATGCCAAAGGATGCTGATGACTGTTGCAAACTGACCTAGGCAGCTGTGATTTGGAAATGAAAAACTGGAAGAACTGAGTCGCAAAGAGTTAGAAACAGTGCTGAGGGGAAAAAAAAAAACCCAAAAAACCAGGAACAGAAAGTAGAGCAGGCGATCAATGAAGGCTAGGCAGAAAAAGAATCCTGATAAACTAGCAAGAGATGGGGTGAGTTTCATCAAATAGAAAAATGTATGTGCATGTGGAATAGAAGGATAGCAGGAGTTAGAAGCTTGCACCATTTTACAAAGTGTTTTCTGAACCTGTGCAGTGAGTATATCTTTGAAGAAATATAATATCATTGCTTGTATTGTCGTATAGTCTCCTTTTGGGTAGATCAAAGGAATCTGCTCTTTGCCCTTGAGTTTTTAACTAAAATCTTGTCTTGGGGCAGAACCACTTGTTAAGTAGCATGGTTAATGTCACAGCTGAAGAGTCAGGAAAGTGTTATTCTCTGCTGTTTGTGACCTCTTGTCTATGCAGCATGAATAAAACAAGTTAGGGGAGAAAATATCCAGCAACATATCCCTGATTTCTCTTTCTAAAGGAAATTACCTGGAGGACTCTAAAATCCACAATGGGCTGCCTGAAGCATGACAATAGATAGATGTCAATTGTCATTATCATAGAATCATAGAAATGTTTGTGTTGGAAGGGACCTTAAAGTTCATCTAGTTCCAGCCCCCCTGACATGGGCAGAGACACCTTCCACTAGACCAGGTTGCTCAAAGCCCCATCCAACCTGGAATCCACAACTTCTCTCGGCAACCTATGCCAGTGCCTCAGCACCCTCATAGTGAAGAAAAAAAAAGTGATTAGATAGAATGTATACAAAATAAAGAGGATGAATATCTATGTTTGCCCAAGTATAATACCAGGCCCATTATCTTCAGCAAAAAAATCACGCACAACTTTAGGTTTTTGTAGACTTTTTAACCTCAAGAGCAAATGGCTGAAACCACTGTTTCTCTGGTTGCTTTTTTTTCATATATGCTCCAATTTCTGAACCTCTAATATGTTTAGATGTTTTCAAAAGACAGTTTGATTACGAATTCATTACAGAAGTTGTTAGAGGAAAAAATCCAGATACGTCTACCAGCGAAGTCAGCATAGATATGTGCTATGTGTAAGTGAAGTGCATTTATTTCAACATGACTTGAAATGTCAGCTGTGCTCCAGGTATGGTCAGATCATGGTAACTTTATTAAAGCTAATATGCAGGAATTGTAATGAAGTTTAAGTGTAGTGTACTGACAGAGTGCATTTAACAGGCAAGGCTTATTTTTAGAAAATGGAGCTGAGGGGATGCTCAGTCTCCATTCACAAAAGCCATTTATTGCACTGATAGTTAAAAAAAAAAAAGGACTAAGGTAATGGCTATGCTCTCACTACAAGATCTACACAAACATCCTGTTTAAAGTATATGGACTGCTGATTTGTTTCAGGTATCCAGAAATAAAACTTCTCAATACTTCTGAATGAAATAGTAAAATCCCATTTTTTTTAATTTGTATTTTTCCTAAGAGATACAGATTACAGTAAAGGCAATGGGATATATTCCGTATTGTATTGTCTTTCTAAACTTACATGTTTGGAAGAACTGGCCAACTGTTTGGTCCTGAGCATCTTAAGGACATTTCAGACAATCATCTGCTCCGCACAGAATGAAAACTACCCCACGCTATTGAAATGGACAGTGTTACACCACCGCCTGCCTTCTTGCTCACCACCAGCTACAGCTTGCACAGGACTGATGCCCTTATGAGCAGAGGTGCAATGTTCATATGAATCTTGACTTCCTACTGCATCCAGGCTTCCTCATTTGAAATCCAGGGCCAATGAATGGTTTCAGACTACTTGCTTGTAGATGTTTTTCTTTTTTGAGAAGTTTCAGGTTGTGACAGTTCTAAACTGAAGGAATAATTTTTAGAAGCCCTTCATTATAGAATTTCAGCATCTGTGAACCTAGTGGTTCGTTATACTTTCAAACATTCAGAAACAAAAAGAAGAAAAGCCTGTATGTGAAATTTAAAATGGTCTGGTTACCATGGCAAATAAATAGATATGCATTAACATTCACAGGGAAAAATAGTAATCCATTGATCAGGGCACATGTTATTTTTTATTTCTTAATTTATCTGTGATATTTTGGAACATGTCTTCCTTCCAGCAAAATAGATTGCATTCATAAACACTTAAAGAATTACAAAGTCACCACATTTTCTGGAAAAATATTTTTTAAAAATAACTGCTTTTTGTGAGATATGTACAGTGCATTCCAGTATGTCTTCTCTAAAAAAAAAGGAAAGTATTCCCTATGAAATCTAGAGAATCTGTGGAGTTCATTTAATTGTGCATTAACACTATAAATTATGAAGAAAAGTACTGTGGTCCATAAAAACACAGTGCAACTGCAATTAAAAGCTATGGAGAAAGCTTCTAGATAAATAAAGGAGGTATTATTAGAAGTACGACACAGAAAAGGTCAACTGGTTCCTATTTACTTGATAAAATTAAAAGCCAATACATTTGATTCATGCTGGCATAGTTCCACACTTTTCATGGAGTTGCTGGTGCCATAATAATGGTCAGGAAGTATTACTTACTGCACACCATTGTTCTGAAAATCCACCGATAGTACCAAAAATGCTGAATGGTAACAAATGCCAGATTTCTGAAAATACCTCATTTTTGGCTAAACAGAAAGGAAATGAAAGATCACCCTGAAACAGTGAATCGAAGGGTGTTACAGACCTGTAGAATGCCCATGTAATTACTGATATAAATTGCTGCATGAATTAAAATCATACCAATTGTAGGAACAACGCCGAGAAAAGGGACATCCCGAAGAAGACAGGGATCCACTATTATTTCGTGTACTCTGCTGTCCTGGTTTCAGCTGGGATAGAGTTAATTTTCTTCACAGAAGCTAGCATAGTGCTGTGCTTTGGATTTAGTGCTAGAAGAATGTTGATAACACGCTGATGTTTTTAGTTGTTGCCAAGTAGTGCTCAGACTGTTCAAGGACTTTTTGAGCTTCTCCTGCTCGTCCAGGGGCATAACAAGCTGGGAGTACAGCACAGCTAGGACCCAAACTGTCCAAAGAGCTATTCCATACCATAGAACGTCATGCCCGGGGGGGTGTTTGGTGGGTCAGTCGGTCGCGGGGGGAGTGATCGCTGCTCGGGTACTGATCGCTGCTCGGGACGGGCTGGGCATCGGTCGGCGGGTGGTGAGCAATTGCATTGTGCATCATTCGTTTTGTATATTCTGTATATTTTGTTATCATTCTCATTATTACTATTATTATTATTTTCTCTTATTAAACTGTCTTTATCTCAGCCCTCGGCTCTAACCTTTTTCCCCTTCCCGATTCTCTCCCCCATCCCACTGAGGGAGGGGGGGGAGTGAGCGAGCAGCTGCGTGGTGCTTAGTTGCCAGCCGGGTTAAGCCACGACATCTGCGCTGTTCAGAGCAGTACTGCTGAAACACTCCTTGACAGCAGCGATACACCTTTTCAGAAACAATCCTTGCTCTCTCCTTAACAAGTACTTATGCAAAGGAAGAAGAACTCTCAGGAATAGTCAATCTATTGCTTAGCTAGCATGACAAATTGTGCTCTCATCAGACTCATGCACTTCTAATTTGCTGAAGCTAACACGAGTTGCAGAGTTAAAAACGGGAGCAGAATATGGCTCCTCTGTAAGTGCTTTTTTAAGGCTCTCTTCCTCTTAATTTCCCACCCTATTGGATATTTCCTTAGTGCATAATCACACTTTGTTTTCCATGCAGCTTAGTTTTGAAGCTTCAGAAACTCTAGAACTGAAAAGCAGTTTTGTTATTGTGCTCCAAGAAGTGCATCAAGTCACTTCCCATCAAATATTTGGTAATGAAAAAGGGCATGGCTTATTGCCCTTGAGTTACTTTTTTTGGTTTATTTCCCTTTTAAGTGAATTTATAAATCATTGAAGGATCTCTGAATCACAGCCTTGTTTTCTATTGCTGTTTACAGAACAGGTACAGAATGTGCACTTCTTTGCTGTAGCTTTATGCTAAAATGTCTTACCCCAAGTGGGAAGGAATGGGGGACTAACCAGAGACATGCATATTTTACATAATTTTTCAAACATTTTAGAATGGGGGAAGGATTGATATTTATTAATACCTGCTGCCAACATCACAAGGAGACCATTACCTCTAACCAATACTGATAATTCAGTGTATTCCAACAAATAACAATCGCATTACATTGATATTAAGTATAAATATTATTAATAAATTTATTTTAAAAATTTAATATTTAAGATGCTGATATGTTTGGGATAATTCAAGTAATGTTGTCCCGTGCTTAGGTTCCATATCACTCCTCAAACCTATAAGCTGTATAGTGCTCATGCTAAAATGTTATTTAATTTAGTCTCTCAAAGCCTGCATATCCTACTAGCTGCTTTTTAAGATTTATTCAGTTTGCATATAAATTTTAGCAATTTTTTTTCTTCATTCTCATCAGGCATCTGAAAGGAATGGCTTAGGACATCTTTAAGATCTATTCGCCTTCTTTTGATTTTTGTGTCCTGTCTCAAACTTTACAGACATCGTTATTTTCTTTCTTCCTTTCTTTCAGGGGTGGGAAGAGAGTCAGGCAGGGTGAAGCACTGCCAAGGCAATGTTAACCTCTAGCAGCTGCTACCTTAGTGACCTATAGCAAAAGAAAGGAGGTATCCTGAGAAATCGTTACATTCTTTTATGTCCTTTTCAATTTTCTGAGACAAGAATGATGTTGGCATGCAGCACAGACCCGTCCTAAGGTTCTTGCTAAATGTTAGGGTCTTCTGTTACTGGGACAGTTTCATGTACTGCCTCTGCTTATAGTCCTTCCCTCGTGAAAAACATCCTTTCTTCCTCTGCTTCCAGAGAAAGCAGCCTGAAACTACCTGGAAAAAGAAAAAAAAAAAAAGCCACTTTGCTAAGTCTTTTCATCCTCTGCCTCTGTATTATATAGCCTGTTTCATCAGAGAAGGAACTGTCACTGGCAAGCTGGAGGATCACTGCCTGGGGGCCACGCTCGTTTCAGATAGAAGTTATGCTGAAGCTCTGGAAACAAAACTTGTGTTGTGTTTGGTAGGCTTGTTTTTGTAGAGCCTTTGCTGGTAGATCTAAGGAATGGGAAGATGTTAAATGATGAAAGGAGCTCAGCAGATACTTCAAATGATACCAGTGTTAGAGTTTTGACCTAGTGTGAGAATACACCAAGTCTGAGAGGGCACTTTATTGCCCGCTTACTTGCTCCTGGCTTTAAATACTTTAGTCAATGTGAAACTTGCACATCTATGCTTAAATTAATGTCCTGCTACTGGAAATTAATCTTTATTATGCATAGTGAAACATTTACAGCTAGGCATGCTTGTCTTTGCTAACCATGAGTTACAGGGTCCTTGGTACTGTCAAGGCCCTGAGGCACTAAGGGCCTTTCTTGCCTCCCCCTACCCTGCCGTGGCCCAGGACCCCCCTGGGGCAGTCAAGCATTGCCCCAGCAATGCCACAGCAGGGTTGGTCTGCAGCTTTCCACAGCCCTGCCCAACCACGGGTCCCAACAAGCTGGGTCCATATCCTGGACTGGCCTTGATCTGTCCCCACCCCCATGGAGGTGCTCAATGCCTGGTGTTGGGGCTGCTCCTTGTGCCTCCCTGGTCTGCCCTACACCCTCAGGGCAGGGCCCCCCAGCCAGGGCCTGTCCCACTGCCCCAGGGACCTGCCCACCCACCCTGAGGAGCCCCTGCCACTCCCAATGGGAAGCATAAGTTACACGTATATGTAACTTTTAAGTTTGGCAAAGTACTGAAAAGGGGGAATAAACAAATCAGTGAACATGAAGCATCTGCAGTTATCCCACATGAAACTGGTCCAGAAGACCAGTTCTGGTTTTGCACACCTCTGACAATTAGATTCTACATCCTCACAAGAATAGGTTTGCAGGGATGCCTGTATCTTGTCTGTGAAGAATGGGTAATAAAAGCTAAAGATCTTCCATTGAACAGCTGTTGTGAAACCCTGAGCTGCTATAAAATATTTCTACAAGAAGCTGATCATGCTTTACAGAGAAATAACAGCGAAACGACTATACGTGGAAGATAAAATGAAATGATGTGGTATTCATATCATCATATATTTCTGAAAAGACCATAATTTTAGAGGTGATGAAATTGGCACTATATTTTCATTGATTTGCTGTATCTGTTCTGGTTCTAAGTGGCATGTAGAAAATATCTCCTACCAAAGATTATTAAATGCCTATCTGTCATCGCTGAAGCTGGTTTGCATCCACTCCGTGGATCTGGACTAGCCAACGAGTGCATCAAAATCGTTAGAGGGATTTTGAATAAGAATTACTAAGAACTTAATTTCTTAGCAATTGCTTGGAATTTCTTGTCTAAATTTTCAGAATGGTGAATTCTGTATTTTGTCAACTAACAAACTGAATCCCAAGTATTTAGTTTGAAAAAAATTTAGAAAAATTCTGAAATAATTTTGTTGCTTATGCTTCATCTCAAAACAATGATTAATAATAGTATTATTAATGACTTCTCCCCTTCCATGACTAAGAAGGCATTCCCTTGATTAAAACACACTCCTAAGTATTCTAAGAATTCTGGGAAAAAATTGCTATGTGTAAAATTTATTTGAAGTATTTTAAATTCCTGCCCTGTTTCTAATGATGAAAAACTGCAGCATTACACATTGTGACAAAGACATAAGATGAAGCATAATTACAGAATGTGTTACTACCATTCATGTGTGAAATCTTCTAGGCTGGAAAAATGTGTACTCTTAGATAGTAAAAGAGACACCAGTTAAATGGATAACCTTGATGCACAGAAAAATCCTGAATGTGTCTAGCTCTTCACACCAGGTATTCACCTGAGAATGCCCCTGTGTACTGCACTGTTTTTTTATTCTGTTTGGGTTTTTGCTTTTTCAGCACAATGATACTCTTTCAAGAAGAAATACCCTAAAGGTCAACTTATTGTTGAAAATTAATTCCTACCTAATATGTTTTTAAGTAGGTGGGGTTTAGGCAATTTTTATTATACGTGTCCTGAATTCTTTGCTAAACGATGTATTTTACCTTGTCAAGGAAACATTTGATTTTACTTACTTGACTAACACTCATGTATGAATACTTAGACGATTTAAAATATGTCTGTGTAAAATTTATGCAGCTATGGTATTTAACTTGAAATTGCACTTATTTCTTACAGTTCATTACACAATCCACAGAGAGATAACTTATGAGAGAATATTCACTTAAGGTACACAAATCTTTTAAGCAAAAATAGACCCACTGTTATCCAGCAAAAAATAAAGCCAAAAAACCACTCACTCATTCAAAGAAACAAATCAGTTTTCAGATAAACATTGTATTTGCATAAGACGCTGCTGGAAATCAAAAGGTTTGTCAACTACTCCCATGAACACATTTTGTAAGTAAAAAGCATTTTGAAAATTAAAAATGTTGTCATCAAAACAAAAAGTATGACATCTTCATAGGCCTGATCTATCGTGAAATGAGATTTTTGAGTTGCATGCTGTCCATGCCATACACCCCAACAAGCTAGAATGCTTTTTATTTTTTCTTTTCTCATTTTTATCATGTTTAAGTTAATTTCACTCATCTTTGCTTACCCCTAGCTATAGGATCAGTAACTGCTTCTTGTATTTCAGTGGTGGTACCAGCACTGATGACAAGTGACTCTCACACAGCTTCTCATACTCTTCCATGCTCTGCCATGTGTGTACCTTCCCCGCCAGGCTGTAACTGAACTGTCTCTCAGCACTGCCTGTTTCTGCTCTTCCACCCTCAGCCGATGGTTAGGAGAGAAAGAGAGTGAGAGGAATGGGAGGAAACATCCACACAATAGTTGGAATTATAACAAAGGAACTTTATATTTCATATGTATTTTGTAAATATTTGATATTTATTTCACTCCACTCTACATGCAGAGCCAACATGAATTCTTCCTCCCTGCAGCAAAGTTGCAGGCAACTGCATGACTTAGCATGATCCATGTAGTAGCACTGAAGTCACTAAGAATATGCAGTAGTTAAAATAAATAGGAGTAAGTTTTTGAAGGACTAAAGCACTTTATAATAACCAAAGCTCTTTATAATAACCTATTCTGAGCAGGGTCGTTCTTTTCTGCTCAAATTACCCTTTCTAATTTCCTACTTAAATATTAAACAGACAACTAATTAGTTATAATATAGTTCTCAGGGGGAGAGTGGTAGTGTTATCCCCATCTTGGTGAGATTCACAAGCCAAAAGATTCAGAATAGGAACTTGGGTGGCTGAGGTTAGTCCTTGGAAGGAGTCTCTTTTTCCATCTACTGCAGAGGGACCCTAGGGAGACCAGGCTGTAAAAAACACATAAACACCTTTAGTGTGCAGAACCACCAGGCATCTGGATTCTTTCACTGGCTGCTTGGTTGATCTGGAGCAAGTTACAGAATTACATGTACTGCTTAGGCCACCATGACCTTTTCTTACAATTAGAGCAGTTCAGTGGAGCCTCTGCAAATTTGGGGGTTATGTTATTCCTACCAGCTTTCTGTCAATAGAATGTTTTTAAACTACAGAGCAGCATACAATTATAGCTTATTCCATCTGCTTTCCTCTTTGCTTTGGAAGAGTTTTAGAGACATAAATCTTTTAAAGATCCTGTATGAAACAATCTGTTAGTCAATTAATATAAATAGGAACGGAAATTATATTACTGTAGTATTTTTTTGAATAGTGAAAGTGTTCCATAAAAACTCTGAATTCCCTAGGTTTTTAACTAATTTTATTTCAGCTTTATTGGCAACAAAGTTGCATGCATATGCAACACCTTTTCCTCATGCCCTCAAGGAACAAAAGCTGTTAAAAAAATTATGAAGAAAGCTTTATGACTTAAATCTGTTGTGTTTCTCCTAGTGTTACACTGGCAAAATACTCTATAATAATAAAATTAGTTAATGAGGAGTTTCATCAATTTAGAATACCAAAAATGCCTTGGTATATCATGTAAAGCAGTGATCTGCATCATTGCAGCAACCAAAGCAAAAAATTCAAAGTTCATATTTGATCAAGTGTATTTGAAAAGACAAAGAAGAGTGCTGCATAGAATCATAGAATCATAGAATGTTTTGGGTTGGAAGGGACCTTCAGAGGTCATCTAGTCCAACCCCCCTGCAGTGAGCAGGGACACCTTTAACCAGACCAGGTTGCTCAGAGCCCCATCCAACCTGGCCTTGAATGTTTCCAGGGATGGGACCTCCACCACCTCTCTGGGCAACCCGTTCCAGTGTTTCACCACCCTCATTGCAAAGATTTTCTTCCTTATATCTAGTCTACATGTGTATCAGATGTGAAATAATCATAGTCTGCATCTATCTACCAATTGCTTGGAGCATGAGTTATAATCAGTGGTAACCAAAACCACTGGAAAACTCATTTGTACTGAACTGCAGGAAAAGGATAAAAAATGGATAGGAATATGTCATTTAAGATTAAAAGCTATATTCAGAATGGAAAGAAGAGGGGGAATTTCAGCTTAGCTGATTAGGATTTCATGGAATTTGACAAGAGATGCCACTCATTACTCAGGGCAAGACAAAATCTTGTCACTCCTGTCAATGGGTGCTTTTGGTTTCAGTGTGGTCAAGATTTTTACCCTAATGTCAGATTTGAGGCCCATCACTCCTTACTTCAATCTCAAAGTCAATTCTATGTGAAAGTGGAAATATGGCATTCCCTAAACGATGCTATATAATGCCTTATGATTGAATGATGGACTTCCTTCTCTCCTACTTTTTGTGTAGAAGAATAAAGCACTTATATTTAAAATGTTTACAGATGTGCTTAGGTCTTAAATCAAAGTACTTCAGAGAAGAAGTATCTATTTCTTTAATGGGAAGATAAACTCTTCCACATCTGCTTGATCGCTGCCGCCTAAAAGTATATTCAGAATGGCAGTTTCTTTGGTCAGAGGAGAACTTAGACTGGTCTTTAATATGGATAGAGATTAGGGAATGCCATGAATTAACTTCCATCCCAGGATCTGGGGCTCGCCTGTAATCAGGGCTTTCCATAAAGGAGTGGTAAAATTAAAACATACAACCTCTACCATTGAGGAATTCCCAAACAATTACCAGGTACTACCTTTGAGGTTGTACATCTTCAGAGAATTCTTCACCCCTCCTCCTCACAGCAGGGAAGAGTCTGATATCATCCAGCTCTTTGAGACTCATACAACAAAAGAATGGAGAAACAATGTGATGAAGCAAGAGTCCTTTCTTGCTCTCCCCCATAGGATCCTCCGTATTCAGACTGACTCAAAATGTGCACAACACTGAGTAGGCACTAGAAACGCTGAATTGGATTTTATTTTATTTTAATTTATTTTATTTTTTTTAGAAATGAAATGCTTTCTGTAGTCTGATATGTTCATTGATGGGAGAAGAAGCCAGTTATCTCACTGGGTTAATTTCAGTTTACAAAACTGAGAGAATAACATTGTTCTGTACAGAGCCTGTCAGGGCAGCCATGTAGCAGAAACTTTGAAGTTCTCCTTGAAAAGATAATTGTGTTTGTTTAGTTACAAATATTATAATTGTCATTACAGATACAGCATATCAAAGCCTGTGGTTCTGACCTCTTAAGTCACTTCATGAGAACCCAGATGGTCTGGTTCAACTTCTTAGATGTATATACAACTCTACAAGGCTCAGCACTGTTTAAGGATGAATTTCCCTTTGTCCCTGCTGTTAAAACCTCAGAAGAGTTTTCTCCTTCTGACTAGACACCCTGAGACAAATAGAATTCTGCTGAGGAAAGTCATGTCACCTATTTTTGGGAAAAAACAATGACTGTTTCAGATGTTCTCTTCTTTGCAGAGAAAGATCTCTGCAACTTGTTCTTCTGCAGAATTATGCCTGATTCAGTTTCATTTTGCCATGTATTCAATTTATCTGTGCAATGATATAGGTGATTTTTTTTAAAAATCACATTTCTGCATATGTAAGATTATGTGAGGCTGCAGTAGAATCAGATACTTGAGCTAGATGAGGCACTGGGGTGAGTCTACTAATGGCAGTGTTGTGGTTTAAGCCGGCAGGCAGCTGAACACCACACAGCCGTTCTCTCACTTCACCCCCTCCCCAGTGGGATGGAGGAGAGAATCAGGCAAAAGTAAAGCCTGTGGGCTGAGATAAAGACAATTTTATAAAACAGCAGACTATATTAATATGAATATGATTATGAATATTAATATTAATAATAGAATATACAGAACAAGTGATGCACAATGCAATTGCTCACCACCTGCTGACCGATGCCCAGCCCGTCCCAAGCAGCAATCACTGCCCCCCGGCCAACCCCCCCTAGTTTCTATACTGAACATGATGCCATATGGTGTGGAATAGCCCTTTGGCCAGTTGGGGTCAGCTGTCCTGGCTGTGCCCCCTCCCAGCCTCTTGTGCACCTGGCAGAGCAGGGGAAGCTGAAAAGTCCTTGACTTAGTCTAAGCACTACTTAGTGACAGCTAAAACATCAGTGTGTTAGCAACATTATCCTAGTACTAAATCCAAACCACAGCACTATGCCAGCTACTAGGAAGAAAATTAACTCTATCCCTGCTGAAATGAGGACAGGCAGTAAAAGGACACTGTAATTTAATTGCCATTGATTTTTGGTGTTAAAACATCACCTAGAAAACCAAATCATACATCAGACTGATCACTGTTAATAAGTGGAAAATGCCGTTATCTATCTGCCTATGTGAATTGTTTGGAAGGGATAGGGCAAACATAATCGGAGTACCTCAGAAGACTCAAAGTCCCCATAACATATTTTCAAAAGGAAAATCAGTTCTTTGACAGGATTTAAAGAGTAAAAAGCTGGGAACAAGAGGGACATTTGGGAAAGTGAAAAGAGGAGAAGAAATTTGTTTGTAAAGAGGGGAAATGTGAGGGAAAGTCTGGACAAACAGGAAATATTAATATTAGAACAGTGAGTAGAGGAATGGGAAACAGGAGGAGTAATCTGAGAGAATAAATGAGAGCACATATTAGCTTCACATCCTCTTCTCTTTTTCAAGCTGTGTCCCAGCTCAGTCCCATTCTCTGATGAAGGTGTCAAGATGCAAGGTCCTGGACATCACCTAAGATAGGTGAGCTCTTCTCCTTGCCTTCCTCATGGCAACTGGGATTTGTCTATTACCCTTTCTCTGTTTCTCTTCCCATGAGTCAGGACCTCACTCATCTCTGCCATTTGCTTTCATGACCAGATAGAAGGGAGTAGGAGGAAGGAGTATGTAAGCTCAGAATGACTCCACCCTCCATGTGACTGAGAATTAAGGTTTTTTTGGCATCCCAGCTTAGTTGGTTTTGCTTTAAATACAAAAGTAATTCTTCACTGCCTGGTATTTAGAAGTCAAATTTTGCTTACCACACCAGAAAGTACTGAGAAAAGCTAATTCTGTGATACCGAATTTTTTTGGTCAATGTAAGAGTCTTCTAATTTGCAGAGCTGCTGCAAAATGGTAACAAAGTGTTGTAAGTTCTTCTGAGAAAACTGGAAACAATGGGTGTTTATAAGTATATGTTTCACAAAGATATAACGATGACCTAAGTGATATGATCAGTATTTTTAGAATGAAACAAGCAAGCAAACAATACCGTTCTGTCCTCTTTTCTGTATTCTGTAATTAATGCATAGAGTGTTTTTAACTAAGATAGATACTTCTGATATAAATTTGTAAATGAGGAGCAAGCTTGATTTATGGAGGAATTATTTAATGTTCTGTATTTGCAGTCTATTTCTTATCTGTAAGTTAGTTTTGGAATGTAGCACACACCATAACTTTTATGTTCTTGTTGTTCAGCCTTGTTGTTGGACAGTTAATTTGCTATAAAATCCACACTATATCATTGTTATTAATTAGGGTAGCAGTGAACTTGCCTTTCAAAAGCTATTAAATGCAAATGTTTAGCCACATAAAAATATAAATGTGCAGTGAAGTTCTTCAGCAGAAGAATGCCATGAAAGGATTAATACAAAGTAATTAAATCTTCATTGAAAGGAATCTACTTTATCAAGTGATGAACCTAACTCATAGGATAAAAGCATAAAGAATGAAAAGAACTATGTCAATTGACAATAAAAACAACCTTTTGTGGCTTATAAAATTAAGAGGGTCAGAACTGTACCTTTACAACTTTATTAATCAAGGAGCTGAAGAAACAGGTTAGTGTAAGTGAAGTGCTCTGTACTTTACAGTCTGCACTGTGAATTGTCAGGGTTTTTCATAGCATTAAGAAACATGGCAGACACGATACACAAAATTTTCTCAGATGTATGTACCTTTTACAGAGGCACAGAGCATGGTAAAATATTAATGGAATTATTCCAACTGTGCAAGCAAAATTAAGAATTTATCTAAGGTTTATTATTTCAGAGATTTAATCCAGAAATCGTTCCTTAATG
The DNA here is from genome assembly GCA_034008185.1 of Gorsachius magnificus. Taxonomy (NCBI): domain Eukaryota; kingdom Metazoa; phylum Chordata; class Aves; order Pelecaniformes; family Ardeidae; genus Gorsachius; species Gorsachius magnificus. Next base: position 191,964,819 of record CM067081.1, on the reverse strand, counting down.
GGAACATACTTATACACGTACTTAACTGAAATTATTTGCCTAAGTGCTTTTCTGAAGAGAGAAAATCTTCATAGACTCTTAAATGTATTCTGATTTATAGCCTTAGATTTTAAGAGGGAAGGTTTTATTATTTGCCTCCATTTTGTACAGCGGCTCATTGAATACTAGCCTGGCTTCAGGTGCTCCTAGAATACCAGTAGACAAATAATACTAAGTACATGTTAAAGTAAGTGCTAATGTTAATCAGAAAATATGTGTTTGTGATGTACATACCCTTGAAACCAGAAATACCAGTGTCAGTTTGAGGAACTCATCTGAATTATGCTCTGTCAGGAATTTGGTAGGAGATTAACATTTTTTAAGTAGCTACAGAGAATTCCTGTAACAAGACCTGGAATAGTAGGTGAACTTTTAATTCACTGTGGTTGTAAAAAACATATAGGAAAATGTATTACTAATGAAGATGTCACATGACATTTAAATGGAAATGACATTTGTTCTAGTTTTACCATATTGCAGCTAATACGAGATAAAATTAAGAATGAGCTATGTATCAGGGAAAAAATGTTTAAGACAAGAGGTTTAAGTACAATAGCAACAGAATGAAAAAGATCTGCCAGCTACAAAAAAGAAAATAAATTCATACTCAAATAAGGCTCGGGAATGCAAACTGTCTCTGCGAAAGTTGCATGGAAAAGGCACAACCATTTATGGGATTAAAATACAGCTAAGGTCATTTAACATTAGTCCTTTGCCAGGAACCCAATAAAAACTCGTGAGCTACACTAAGTACTCCTGGCACAGATATTTTACAGCTAACATATATTGAACTATTACAGATGAATATCTCCGCTTCTTCCCTTAACATGACCTCTTGAATTTGGTTTTCATCTGGGTATAGTACAACACATTTTCCATCAATCTTATGCTAAGGGAAAGGTCACCTCTCAGCCTGGCCAGGGACCTGCAGGGGAGGCACTTCTGTGCATATTCCAATTCTCTAGTTGCACTCTCTGTGCAATCTCCTAGTTGTACTCTCTGTCCAATTTTTCAAGCCAAGCTGGCCTGTTTCAAGCCCTTACTGGGAAGGGAAACAACAGGCAGTTTATGTTGCTGTAAATGCCACTCCAGCAGGTTTTCAGACCACACACCTACCCTTGGATATCTGCCAGGAGAAGCTAACAAACATTTTGACAGAAGGCAGGCAGGAGACTTGTAGAGATAAGAAACTCTTGAGAAGCTGTTTAGGAGACTTTTAAACTCTGTTACATTAAATAAGGGGAGGAAGCTGGTTTTCTGAACTCCTCTTTCCATTTGTGATTAGTGTGCGATGATGGCCAACTTATAGAAAACACTTCCGATGATCGTATTGGATGTTCGTGACCAACATATCCCACCCACCTTGTTAAGCAAAATCACACCACTGGAGTAAATGTGGTTTCCAGTTAATTGCTCTGGTCACTGCAATTATGCAACTGAGTAAATCTTGGAGCAGTTTGAATTATATTTGAATCAATCAATTGGACACATAAATATTTAACTAATCTCTGACAGTTAAATAACATCCTCCCTCTAAATGCTGGTATGCTATTGCAACAACATAAACATGACAACACTAGTGGGATTCCTTTCTTGCACATAGTTTAAATTCATTATATCTTGGCCAAATTTTAAAAATATAAAAAAAAAAATTTAGAGACTCTACGTCCACCCTCCGGTTACTTGTATCAATTCCTTTCAGGATATTCAAATATATCAAGTATTTCTCCAAGAAAAATGTGTTTCTTTAAGACATACCTTAGTATCAGTCCTGCTTTTACCACATTATCAGGGAAGAAGTAATTGCATTGGCATAACAATTATACTTTTCTAAGGCATAGTTAGGAATGCAACCCTGAATAAGAGTCGGTGTATAAATGGTTAGTGTCCAACAGATCCAGTGGCTTACACGTGTTTTTCTTACAGAAATTTTCACTTTGATTATGATGCCTCATTCATGTTATCAAAAGTAGGAATAATTCCTTTCCCCCTAAAAATAGGGGTAGGTGTTTTTTGCCTAGTAGATAAAAACTAGTCTGGTCTTGATTGAAATGAGATGTTATATTTGGAAATGTTGGATAAGATGAAAAAGGAAGAAATATATAATTTGAAGTAAACCTGAAAAATTCTATTGAAGTATTTAATTCATTTTGTGTTTGCATTGTAAAAAGCTTTAGAAACCTTTATTCTTTTCATACATTTATAAGTAACAGGTGAATTAAAATTTTCATTTTGGAATACATTTATGTTTAAGAACTGGTGAAAAACAATACTTGATGTTTTGGAAATTTCCAGCCAACTTTTTTGGCTTGTATTTTTGTCTAGATTCAACTTAATTTAGAGAATAGCTCTAGGCTCATCATACATACATTTTGGAGTAAATCCGCTGTTCATCAAAAAGCAATCATTTAACTTCATTTAGAAAAAATATTGCTGATAAGTGCTCATAATTCCTCATGAAGAAAATGAGTATTCATTTAAAACAGTTGCAAAAACTGTAGCTTACAAAACTTGAATTGTGGCTGGTGAAGTAATTTTAGCAGCAAAACTACTTATTTTAATCTCTTCTAGAGTATGCATCTGGTCTGACCAATAAAGCAAGCTCAAAAGAGAGTTATACTAAATGGGATTGTGAAACACATGGAAAACGCCAATTCCAATTCTATGCTTACCCTGGTTACAAACAGTTTAATTCTAAATGCACTTTAAAAGAAGGAAAATCTAGAAGCATGCCTATCCGCTTGTCATGTAACAATTGGAAGACGCCTTCTGGCATGGCATGGGGAGAGTTTGGAGCCAGGAAATAGAAACAGGTTTTCACCGAGCTGAACCACTCTCCAGTATTGAACTGAAGCCATAAATGTACCTTTCTTCCACAGCAGTGTGACAAACTTAATAGTGAAGAGGCTAGCTAACTAACTGGCTAACCAACTAGCTACCCAACTGTTCTTAGTCTCAGCATAGAGCTGAGATGCCTTTCAGCTGTTACTCAAAAATATAAGATCCATAAGATCAAGAAGGGGTAACATTTCTCATGGGTTAAAGTAAACTCAAACCCAAAATGTTACAATCTGTTCAAAATACAGACTTCCAGTGCATGAATACACAATTCTCCCCTCTTTTTCCAGTTTCAGGTGGAGCCAGATGTTCTTTGTCAAATAGTCTTCCTAAGGTAACAGGGTGATTTGGGGGGCTTATTTTTTTTTTTTTAGTGGGAGCAGTGGGAGAGGGAACCAACAAATCTAATTGCTAGCAGCAGCTGTTGTGCTTTTGACTATCATGCTTCACACCAAATGGTAAATAATAAAATGTCTCTATAGAAGTCTGCGTTAATAATGAATATTATCAAAACGTTTTAGTCACGAAGCTCTGTTTTAGCTTTAGCAGGGCCTGTCAAATCAGAAAGTCAAATATGAGGCTGTAACCTGTAGCAGAGTGCTCTTGCGGAGCGCAGAGGTGCCTCATTCAGTTTGCATAGTATCTTGTTTGAAGAATCTGGATCCCCAGAGAGCCTTCCCTACAGGGCCTTCCCCTTTGTGTTATTCCTTAAACTCAGCAGTGAACTGGGGGCTTTCAAACTAGCAGGGGCTGATCTAACAAGAGAATAACCTGTTTCCTCCATAGAGGAGGACTTTATGAAGATATTTTTCTTAATAAATTCAAGCTTTCTTACTACAGCAAAAGTTGAAAACCTTTTATTTTTCAGCCAGGAACAAAGGGAAAACTGCTTCGCCTTCTGTCCTTATTTGGTTAAGCACCTTAGTCCGTAGAGAGAGCTGCTGCACATGCCAAAGCCTATCTTCAGCTTTTAATTCTTGCTCTTTCTGCAGTCATTTCTTAAAACACCCGTGGTGCCCTTTCACCTGTTGCTCCTCTCAGCGTTACTGACCACCAGTACTGCTGGCTGAAGCCTGATGTGCAGCTTATCCCAGCCAACAATTTTAAGCTTCATTAGTTTGCTCTACAGCCTCTCTCGGAACCGCTCGCCCGCTGTGGTAGTTCCTCACGCAGACAATAGTAGGAAATCATGTCAACTGAATTATTTCCCTATATTAAAAACTTCTGTATTTTTTTTTCCCCATGTCATTTCGTTTGAAAATTTACCATCCAGAAAATAGAGGAACAAGAGCAATCGATGTGCAAGGACATAGACAGTCATACACTGCTGAAATAGCTCTGATAGTTGGCGTTATTTCCCCTGTGGTTCCTTGCTCTCTCTCTGCTGCCAGAGGTTACTCTCTCCGAAGCTGGGTGGCTGGGATACAGCCTGTAAGTGCTGCTCAGCGCACTCCCTGGCAGCTTACCCAAGCATCTGCCGCGGCAGCTTGAATTAGCCTGCCAGGCTCTGCACACAGCTAGCTGAGCACAGATGTGTATCCTGCCCAGTAGTGAGGGCAATCATTTCATTGTTGGTCCCTAGGTGACGCCTAGGGACAGTGACGTCATATGTAGCTAACAGCCTTTTGGCAAATATACGGCCTCACCTTTGTGAGATTACCCCCATCCTGGGCACATTCTGATCATCATTACATCCACCAGTGCCTTCCTCAGGTGAAGTGCCTCCAGTATCTTTTGAGAAGTCACCTAAAGAGCACTTTGCTTCACCATTTTCATTTAGCTTAGATTTAGCAATCATACTGAGAAATTCCTTTGCCTGTCTTATCTGACCTTACATTATGTTTCTACACCACACCTGCTGAGAAACTGTGAGGATGCTCTCCATTTCCCTGTTGGGTTCAGACGCTAACTACTGATGAGCAAATTCTGCTCACCTCCAGAATGAAAGGCAGTCGTCTGCATGGGAGAGAGATGCTGCATGTTTTATATAAAGTCACTGACTTACGTAAAAAAGTTTAACACATTTGGCTCAGTGTATTCCCCTAGGTCTTTGTGGAAGAAGTTGGCCTCTTTACTAGAATTTCACAGGAGTAAATATGGTATGGCATGAGCAAGGAAAAATTCCTGGTTTTTAACTTTAGAACACTATATATAGTGTTACCAGTTTTATGTTCAAATTATCAGCTCCAGTTTAGGGTGTATTATCTCCCATAGAATAAAAAAGTGCATTAACCTGAATGTGCAGGTAAGGATGCATTTTGGTAAAATTAACATAAAGCAACATAAAAGGATGTACCAACCAATGTATCTTGAACATATCAAGAGAGTAATATTTTACCATTTTTTTCACTGCTTATTTTTCATGAGTTTTGACTCAAAAGACCAAACATGAATTCTATTAGTGAGATCAAATATCCTGTGTTAATTATTCTGCCATTTTCTAGTAACAAAAGAATGCTAATATGAATGTACTTCTGAAATCTAAAAATGTAAATGTAAATTGATGTATAATGAATACCACAAAGCACTGTAGCTAATAAAAGATCAAGCTTACTAGGAAGCCAGTAGCAGGCTTCAAGGCAATCTGCTAAATTAGAAAAACACTTAGTTTAAAGTTAATAGAAAGTAGTCGGTAAACAGTCTAGAATGCAAATAGTGACAACTTTACAGAGAAAATTGGTTAAATGACTTTTCTGATTATTTTTTGGGGCTATGTAGACTGATCTCCCTGATTCCGTCTCACTTGTCAGTTTGCAGTGGTTTTCACTAATTAATTCCCTTCATTTTGAAGTTCAGTATCAGATGGAATCAAACTTCAGTATACGTTTCTAGAGTGGAAAGTCTGAGAATGTCGGATAGGCAGCTGCCATTTTCTAACTTTTCCATTGGATTTTTATAGGCTTTGTATGCTCGTGACAAAGATTTATATGACAATTTGAAACCAATGGCAGAGCTGCCGCCGACTCTGGGGAGTCTGGGAGTTCACCCATGCCAGTCAAGTTAAGCTCAAAATAATGGAAAACCAGAGATATAGTTGGAGACTGAGAGATCTGATGTTCAGAAAACCCTCAGAACTCAGCTTCTGACACGCAGACCCCAGTGCTATGCTTCAAGTCGACCACTAGAATCATCAGTCAATGACTGAAAAAGTTAAATTTATTTACTGATATTATGACATTCCACAGGAACCAAAACTTCAGCTGGGGTATGGAGGAGATGGGGAAAAACAGATTTTGCTGCAGGGGAATTTATAAGCATTATAGACTAAAATCAGAAAGGAAATGGAAGATCACACAACCTAATCTTGGCATGGCAGTGTAGCATCCAAGAAGACTGTGCCACAAAAAATGTCACTTACAATGTGCATGGACAGAATTAGGCACCACAGCCTGAGATAAATCAGGCAGCCAACCAAGCAGGGAGCCAGCTGGGGATAACCTTTAGAAAAGGTGGGCAGTGGGAAAACCACAATCTCAAAGTTTGCCCGTCTCCTCCTTCAGGTAAGCACTGCTGTCCAAGCAGTACTGACAGCCCAGAGCTTGTCCTGAGCATAGATGCTGGTTACTTTCCCTTAAATAAGAGCAGATTTTGTAGTTTGGTTTTTGTTTTGGTCTTCTTTAAAATATTTTTCAGTGTTATTCAGTGGGGGGGCAAAAAGTAGAAATGTGATGATTATACATGAAGGAAATAAGGTGATGTGTTCCAGTCTTTCTGTCCCTGCTGTGGAAGCTATTCAGGATTTGGTCTACAGAGGAGGCTAAAGGAAGCAAATCTTCTAAGGTGAGCTCAGGTAGGGGTTCACCTGAGAACTGGAGTTTCTGCTCTAGACCCAAGGGTGGTTCATGTGCTTTGTGCTAGTCACGTACCGTCTGTGGAGCTGGGACCAGGCAAACAGATGAGTCTGCTCTCTAGTACACACCCAAAAGAAAGGCCTAACAGTGTCCCACCATTGCTTACGCATCCCTTCCCAGGAGATGGGAGTGAATCTCCTCGGCCCAAAGGTGGGAACTAGTGCTTCATCTCCTATGAATCTGCGAGTGTGTCAACCATTAGGTTGTGGTTGGAGGAATGAAAGAGCATAACTCAGTCACGTTTTAAAAGAAAGTGACTGTCAAAGTGGTGTTTGAGAAGTGTGACTTCCCTGGTTCCTGGGAAGCCCCCTTGGAGAAGAACAGCAGGGTACCCAGATTCCCAAGCCATGGAGACATAAGAAGGACACTGAGCCGCTCAGTCCTGTCAGGGCTGAGGTGCTGCTGGGGAGTGGCAGAAGCAGCTTGGCAGGGTCCTGAGGATCTGAGACAGAAACCTGGCTAGCAGGGCAGGTGGTTTTCAGGGCTCAGGCATGGGAGTTTTCAGAATCACAGTTGTGTGCAAACTAAAGTTCACCTGAATTCTCCTTCAAGTGTTTGAGTCTTTCTTTAGATGTGGCCTGAAGTTTCATAGCCATTAAAATTCACGAGGATTAAAATCTAATTATTGTATTGTTGCTAATTCTGAATTTAAAATGCTCTCTCTGGCAGTTAAAAAGAACAGCTAATCATGTCGATCCACTCATGCATAAATCCGTGGAGGTTAGCAGAACTGTTTGGGGGCCTAGTCAGGTGCATCTGGAAGTGTAAGAGGCATCTTTTAATGCTCCACTTTGATTTGAAGGATTGGAATTTTAATAGCCAAGGGAAAATGCCATGAATTTTAACTTTCAAACAAATGACTGAGAGGGAAACCTGAGAATGTATAAATTGGCAGGGTGCTAGCTAGCTGTGATAAATGCCATTTGCACAGAGGTGCCCCCTGGTAAAGCCAAAGTAATTTAGCTGTTCATGAAATAGACACCCATACTTGAGAGCTTAATACTTCTGGCTTTGCCATGGAGAAAGGCTGTGCACAAAGTTTTCTATAGAAGAATGGGACAAAGATTTATAATAGACATTTTTTAAAGTTATATTTTCCCCCAGTTTTAGACCCCAGATAAATTCCATTCAAGATTTACGTTCCATCTGTGAGGAGGAAGTGATCTTACAATAGAGAAAAATAAGATTATTTAGTTTGGAGAAGAAGGCCCCTAGACTACCAGCACTGATTTTGCAAGTACTAGTAATAAATGAATAATGCAAAGTTAGGATGAGGGAAATGGGAAACAGGGCTCAAGACAGCAATCTAATACTTCCAGAAGCTACTGACCAAGTCAAAAGCAAAGCCCTGCATAGCTAAGTCTACGTGTGGAAGGGGAAACCATGCGTATGCTATTTCAGAGTAACAGCCGCATCACCAGGTACATCTGGTGCGCGTTGCCGAGGGGACTGCTCTCCAGCACGCTTGCAAAGCAGCCCGCCAGCTGCCTGTGATTTCAAACCCACCTTGGGCTAGATTCACCTGGGCTGATGGACTCCATCGCGGCACTAAGGTGACAAGTACTGAGGGAGGATGTATGTGTGTGTTGGTTCTTCGTGATGTAACTCTTACCTTTACTGCTAGGGTGAAACTTATGTTCACCAAGGACTTCACAGCAGCCAGTGATAGTTACTGAACTGTTACTACAGTGCTTTCCAAAGTCTGAAATAAACCAATTCTCCAGTTGCTGTGATCACAGTACCCTTTAAGCCAGAGCTACCTGACGTTTGGAGGAGCTGGATGCTGATTCCCTGCAGATACTACTCTGTTAAATGATTTGAACGTGAACCATGCAGGGAGGGATCCATAAGGATGGAGATTACAGCCCCAGAAATAATTTTTCTAGTGATCTCAGTCTCACATAGAGAGGCTGATGGCACAACCCATGTCTGCTGCACCTTTCTTTCCTAGAAAAGAGACTGCTGGAAAAAGTCCTAGGAAGAGTCATTGCATGCAGGTTAGTTTTCTTTCATACAGATTGTGAGGATAAAAAGATTACACAGCTTACGTGTAATGCACAGAACTTAAACATAGAAAAATCATGTCCTTTCATTGCTAGAGCTCTTAGACTTTAATTGGAAATATTAAAACAAAGTAGGAAATGTTTTAATTATTGCATTTTTTGATTTAACAAAATAGAAAAAGTAAAACATCCTTTCTTTTGGGATGGCACTATTCACTGTGCACACACAGCATGTACAGTTTAAGGCAGGCAGAAGCAGACAGCTGAAAGAGCCTTCAGCAACAAGGGCAATATTAATACGATAATGATCTTTATTAATATAGCAGAGCAACTTACTTTTTCAACATATTCTATAGAGGATTATAAATCTTTTGGTAACTTACAGAACTACATAATGGCACAGAGGATTTACAGCATCTCTTAACTTTAAGATGTTTTTTTACACAACACGAGCATTTAATAAAAGTGTTCAACGAAGCTTATTGACATTTACTTTTCCCTTTGCCATACATTTATTAAGTTTGAATATCGCATTCACATTAACATCAAACACATAAAATATGGAATAGCTGGAGAGAACAGAAGACATATTTTAGTGCTTTGATGTTGATGCCAAAGTTTTGTTTAAGATATTTATATGTAGCCTAAAAAGGACAATAAATTTCATTGAAAGCTCACTATATTACTAGACTTTTCAAAGTCCACAGGGTAGACTGAAAGTACTGAAAAGGGAAAAATAGAAATACTGCTGAACAATCAATCTTCAAAAGCAATGAATGTTATTAGGAAACCACATTCAAGATATCTGTAATTTAAATTTGATTTCTGAAAAATGGAATGACACATACATGAGAGTTTCAGATTAGACATAAGAATGGGTTCATTTAACTTTTTCTGCTTTCTTACACGGGGATCATTTGCTTCAGAGGCATTGAGAAAAAAGACTACTGTGTACAAAGTACTTACTACGAAGTACAGTATGATTTAGTAATGTAATGTATGGTCAAAGGCTGACAAAAGCAAAGACAATTCCCTTGACTGAAGTGTTTGCCAGATTCTACCTACTGCTGCCTAGTTGAAATTAAATTCATCCATAGATTTGTAGCAAGAACATGAGTAACTGAGCAAGAAGGAACATGTACTTGGTAGATTAAATTTATCTCTGCTGTATTTCTCCATTCAGAGTTTGTGCAGGGATGAATGATATTGGGTATGAGCAAACTGGATCAGATTAAAAGAAAAGTGAGCTATCCATCTCAAAGAAAGCTGCACCAGAAGATTTGATAAAGAAAAAAATTATTTTGGCAACTTTTGGCATTAGATAGTAACCATTTATTTTTTAAAATAACTAAATATGTAAATTGGAGGTTATCAGCTGAACACAGAATTCCAAAATATATACATATACTTTAACGTGAACTTAGGTTTAATTTATTCTTGATGGCATTCAATGCAGGGGAAAATAGAGATGAGAAATTCAGTCAGTGTTTCCCAAACATTAAAAAATTATGCAGACATACTTTGGATTAAATGTCATGCTTTGGCATCTCTTTCTCAGTTTTGTAAAACCTCACAGCTAAAACTAAATTTTTGATTCACTTTAGCTGGGAAACTTTTTCTGTAGGCTTCTGTTTTGATGCTTGAACTTTCACTGATATATTTCAATTGACATTTAGACTCCTAAATACCTCTGTGTATTTTCTCTTTCTTACTACTTGCTAAACATTCCTAGATGAAAAGTCAATGGATGCTGTTGGATGCTCGATAACTTCAAAGAAATCAGTCCTGTGATTGACAGCTTTATAGCACCAAAGAAATTAGGAGTCAGGTCAATTACTGGATCAGGGCTTAAACATATACTAGAAAGCTGACTGTAAGCTCTAGTTTAAAAAGGGACAAAGTAAAAAACTTGTTCTATGGCTTTATATTGTATTACTTCCTCAAACCATTGAGGATTTTGTAGTCTATTCCCTGAGCTGTTATGTGTCAGGTCCAGCAGGTTTGCTCAGTTAGTAAAGAAACTGCAGCTGTAACACCAGGAGTCATGAATTCTCAGCCTTGCATGCTCCTGAAGACCACAGGGAAAGAAAGAAGAGACAGCGACAATAAAGTTATCAAGATACAGGATGAGGCAGAGGTAATACTTTCCCATAATAATGAAGTCCAATGTATTTCTATGATCATCAGATTTTCCTGGATCTGTCCCATTGCATATCAGTCAGTCAATCAGGGAACAGCACAGCCTTCTGTGCTTGAAAAAGGTTCCTTCAGGTAGGCTGAGATCTCAGCCCAAAGGGTAGATTATTGGGCACCTACCATGCTACCCTATTTCAGTAGCTAATTATTATTAGTATGACTTTGGTTCACATTTCCTGTTTTGGGCAACACCCCCTTAATTGGAAAACTTTGTTCTTGAGGCCCTATGAAAAAAAATTACAACGAAATCTGAACAAATGCTCTCCTATGTTTATATACTTACTTAATTTCAGACTATTTTCTTGGTCTTGAGATAAGAACTTGGGCTTATGGCTGGTCCAAAAAGCCACACCGTGTGTGTGTGTGTGTCTCTGAAGTGCCTCAGTTGAAAGGGCCCTCAGAGTGCCATGCCTGAGCTGAGCATGGACAGTGCAGTAGCAGCCTTAGATCATCTAGTCTTCCTTCTCCTCGTTTCTGCTTTTGATGTACACTCCTGGGGCCTTCTGACAAGGAGAATCCTTAAAAATGGTGTTAGATTGGCTAGGGAGATCTCTTAGTGCCAGGCACCATTAGCCTGGTCCAGATTCTGGTCCAATACCTCTTAGCATTATAACCTGAGAAATTCTGACTTTGTGGAGATGTATAACCTCTCACTGGGAGATAAAGTCAAGGAGAATTTCCTGTTATCACTATGAGAGCAGAACTAGTTCTGAAACACAAGTTATTGGAAAATCCTAATTGGCATCAATTTATCTACTTTGGACATATTAAGAAAAGCATACTTTAAGGTGTTTCTCTAGTGTTCTGTGTAAATATTCCTAAAGGGTATGAACAAATATTAAAATCTTCCCTGTTCAGGTCTACATTATATCAGATTTTATATCCTACCTTCCAGATAATAATTTTATCAAGTAACATCCAATTTATTTTGTTACAAATGTCATTGAGCTCCCTGCTCAAATTCTACTGCAGTCTGTTTAAAAGCTAGATGAGCCCTGCTCTTTAGAAACAAAGGTAGTATTCTTAACTATGATGAGAAAGTGTTATCATCACTGTAAGTAGCCTTGAATAGGGAATGGCACAGTAGGTAAAAGTCTGTAAAATCATTACTTAAGATTGCATAAACAGGATTTTATGATTGCCCATGTTTGTTGTAACACTACCTGTGTGAATATGAATCAAAAATGTTACCTTGCTGACATGTTGAGATGAACCTTAAGATATTGCATCATGGATTATCTTTTTGTCAACAGCTTTAGGAACAGTTGTTAGCAATACATATAATCTCTTTTAAATGGTAGCTTCTTAAGGCTGATGTGATCACAAAGCTAAAAGATTTTATAATATACAGATTTAGTTAGCAGCTGTAGTTAGCAGCACTCTTACAACATTAACACCTAATTTCAAATTCTGCCATATGAGATTATATTAAAGGTCTGCTTCTGGCAAGTATAATTTGCATATGAATATACTTTTAAAAAAGGAAAAGGAGATGTAATTTTTACTTTGAAATTGTCCAGAGCTACTGGATTTATTTTGGAGAAACAACCTACATAACTAACAATTCAGATGGTTTGAGTTCACTTGCAAAGTCCATCTATGCTTTGTAGCTCTCCTACTTTGCCCACTGTCTTTGTCTTTAGTGTCCAGTCTCACAGATATAATACTCAAGATGAAAGCCTCTTGAAAGTGTTTTGGGGTGACTGATAGGACCAGTGGACTTCTGTTAGGAAATGCATCCAGGCATTCCCTGTTGAAGTAACAGCTCAAGATCAGTGACCTAAACTTTTGAGAAGGAAGTGACAGAGATCTTTAGAGGATGGATACCTGACTAGATTTTTTTATTGGGTCATTTTAGTTGGAAGTGGATTAACAATATTAATGGTTAGTTATCAGTCATACCTTTGAACCCCAGCTTATTCAATGAAGCTTTTCTATGGACATGAATTATCTCACTCATAGTCTTCTGCAGGTCTAGAAGTTTGTTTTTTCATTTAATTAATGTGTGTCGGTTCTTAGAAATTTTTTATAAATGAACCATATGTGCACATACACATTCATGCACACACACACATGCATAAGGCAGAATTAGTGCTGTCTTTTAGTTGCTTTGCAAATGAATAAATAATTACCAACCCTGAGGATATGGACAACAAGATTTATTCCCCACAATCCTTTGTGCTTTTTCTCACATTTTTTATCAGTTTAATGAATTAATGGGTTTTGGTTTTTTTTTTTTTTTTTTTTCATTTTTTTTGCTAGCTAAAAGGAAGCAAAGCGTGAAGCAAACAGAATTCAACCTCTTGATAAGTGAAATGGTTGTAGAATCTACATCTTTGTGAAAATTAAAAACTGGATTGGACAATATCCTGAGAAATCTAGTCTAGCTGGTTGACCCTGCTTTGAATAGGGGTGGTTGAACCAGGTAATGCCAAGAAGTCCTTTCCAAACTCAACTATTCTATGATTCAATGAAGATTTCGTGTTTTTCTTTCCAATGTAGTAAATATACTGTATGAACTATTTCTGATTATGCAGGAAAGGAGATAGTTGAAAAGTTGCATGTTGACTAATCACAACATATTTCCAGAGAAGTTAGTCAACTAAACAAAGTGAAGAACAAAACAGAGGAACTGTTACAGTAACTTACAATAAACTGAAGATTTTAGAGATTTAAAGAAATAGTTTGATGGGGTGAGCAATCCAGTTCCCTGCATCCTAAACAACTCTTTTACCAGAAGTCATACTGTTCAAATGTCAAATATCTTTATTATAAAAACAAGGGAAGTGGCCAGAGGCATTATCCTATAAGAAAGCTTTCTGTGAAAGACAATATGTAGCTAAACACATACTGGAGTGTATTCCAGTAATGAAAGTCAGTTGATAACCATTACCTGGCTTAGTGTAAAAATCATCTTTGCCAATTAAAGCTATGGAATAAGACTTAAAACAAAACAAAAACCCCAACCAACCAACCACACACACCCACCACCCCCCACCTGAAAATTTGAAGGAACAAAGAATATTTTTGACAGACAGGGAACTCTTTCCAGAGAAAATATTAGACATTTCTTGAAATATATGGAGACTTTTTGCTCTTTTAGTCCAAATATTAAGTCGAGAGCTGCTGAGTTAATTTGCTTTCTGCTTATCAGTGATGGATTTATTGTTCTAAAATTACTCTTACATTATGAAAAGGTAGTAAACACTGGTATATTTCTAGTTCCTTACACAGAAAATATCACTATGAAGATGATACTATTGATAAGCACATGTAGAGAGTGGGAGTGTTTTGTGGAACAGAATGTTCCAGTAGTGGTTTTTTTTCTTAAAAGCTGCAGCAGATGTATTCTGCTTCCAATCAGGGAGCCTGCCAGAGGTTTTTTGTCCCTGTAGAATCTGAAAATCAATTTAAACTTATTCTGGTTTTGCTACATTTTGTGGTTTTGCTAAATTAGAAAGTGTTTTGAAGCCCACTGAAATGATGATGGATAACCTCAGAAGTGATAAAATGAATGTCAGTATCAGCATGTAGGTAGGTAGACACTGCAGACTAATTAAGCATTCTCCTCTGTGTTCTTAACAACACAGCATTCCTTACAATAATTTGTCTAAGTGCACACTTAAAAGTCTCAAGTCTAGATTGAGAGGAGTACTGCAATTAGAGCTCCAAGGACATTTCCTATTCTTCAGAAGGAGAATGCTAGGGCTGTGAAAACTTTACAGGTGCATGTGAGAGTTTGAGTGAGTCATGTGGCAGTCTTCTTTCCGCATGGAGGTAACTTCCTTAGACTCAACCTAAATCATGGGAAGCTTAATCTTCTTAGTTCTTGAAACTTCATAGCTTTGATTATAAATATAATGGAGGTTATGAAAATGTAAGACCCAGTGTCTCAAGAAATAGTTGAGGCATGTAAAATTAATGGACTTTTTTGGCTACTTTGGCCTACATATGCCGATGAGTAGGTAGATCAAAAGACTACAGCCTTCATCATGCTTCTATTAGTTTAAGTGGATGAAAGCTAGATTGGAAGGCAGGCAAGGCAGACACTTGTCTGCAGAAAACTGAGAATTAAGAGAAACAGCAAAAGGATAGAAGGCTAAGATACAATAGCAAAAGCTGCAATTCTGGGTCTTTCAGAGTGCCTAGGACCATCCATTTTACCATGCCTTTACCAAGGATGGAGGACCAGCTCAGTGTTATGACTGTGATTCCTATGACTCTGTTTTTATTTTGGGAAGTGTTGTGCAGCTTCTACTAAGATGAAAAGAGAATGAGGATGAAGCCAGAAGGTCTACATAGGAACTGAGTGTCAGATTGAGTAATTTTTGCTGGGAACATTTAAAAAGATCATTAAATTCTGCTATTAATATCTACTGCTTTGCTTTGCTGTTTTTCTAGTGTTTCTCCAGTTGCTTAATTTGCTTCATCAGTCCAAGAGATAAGATGTGTTAAATCATTTGACACTGTGCACTATGATATTTATCACATACAGTTACATGTTATTGCTATATAATATTGTGGAAAATGGTATAAATACTTTACTTTTTCCAACTAATAAGACCTAATGAGAGACACTGTGGTTCTTAAACATCCTGAGTAATTACTCTCCTTTTTGAATGAGATGTTTAAATGCCCTATTTGTAATTGATTGCTGAAGGTTTATTTAAAACATGTTTACCCCTTGCTTTGCAGTCACTACTGACTAAACTTACATTAACAATAAAGAAGTGCACCAATGGAACTTCAATGTAAGTCTCAGCTTGACACTTTCTCCCCTCTATTTAAGGCCAGCATATGATGACTTAATGCTGCCTCAGTGAAGATCTGAAAAAAAATGGAAGGAAAACAGATAACTATGTCTCTAAGAATTATATTCTTAAGTGATGATGTTACTTGGCTTTTTTTAAAAGAAGGCATTAATATTTTATATCAAAACAGGCCCAAGACCTGCCCACTGGGCTGATTTTAAAGACTCAATTTACAAAGCTCCTAATGGGAGTTTTCACACATCATGCCTAACATACTCATTATTTTTCTGAATGATATTTTATTGTATAGTCATATATTTCTGTTTCTGTGCCCATAGAAAGAACTAAAAAAAAATTAGGAATAATACAGGACTCAGTTTTCTGTCCATCTATATAAGAGATAATACAATAATCAATGTTAAAAAGGACTGATACCGTAATAAAAAATTCTTTCTGATTGGAGAACTGTCAGGAATGGAGGTTCTTTATTTGTTTTATTGCTGTAGCTATATGAAAAAGAAATTCAATATTAATAATTTGTTTTCCAAGAGTTAGAATTCCTGCTACAGAGCGAGAGATGTTGAGAAATCCATTTAAAAAAGCTTTGTCAGATGGATACCAAATTTTGACAGTCAAAAGCAGAAAATGTTAGTATTATTTGTATTTGCATCTTCAACTCACTTTGAAAATATTAATGAACTTTTCAGCACAAGAAGGTAGATGTGTGAATAACAACATTTATGATAAAAATTAATAAGAAACTATTCTTTTAAAAGTTATAAGGATAACATAAGAAGACACTTGAGAATTCTTTCTGTGCTCATTCCATTAACAAATACATCTTTTTATTCTGAGAACATAGGGCATTGCTAGTTATGTCTTTAAATGGCTCACATCTACAAATGCACAATTTTTTTTGCTGTACCTTGCATAGGTAGCAAGATTGCATAAAGGTAGCAAAGACTGGAAATGATTGAGGTATGAAATGTGCTTTTCATTGGTTTCAAATAAGTGCCCACTATTTTAGTTTGCAGCATTTCCTTAGTTTCCATTCTTCTCTCTTTTGAAATCAATAGAAGACAAAGGTGATGTAAATATTTTCTAGCATTTATTCAGCATCTTAATTAACATTCAGGAGTTTCAGAAATGGGTGCCAAATAAATATTTTAAAATATGTAAATAGTATCCTTTTATGTGAAGTCAGAAGAGCACCTATTAAAAAAAAAAAATCAATGTTGTTAGTACAGCCAGCATAAGTTTTGTTAGTTCAACATCATTAAGGTTGGTTTAAAAGATGTGAGGCTGCACCAAGTTCTTAGATGTATTTTTCAAATTTCCCTTTCTTGGTGTTTGAAAACATAAATAGGAAACAGCCCATCCGATTGAGTTCAAAAAATTGACCTGGTAAGTTTTTTTTAAATTTCTAGGTCCTTTGGTTCAGTGCACTGGAATCATAGAATCATAGAATGTTTTGGGTTAGAAGATGACCCCTAGAGGTCATCTAGTCCAACCCCCAGTCATGGAATCTTGTAGTCAATGGTGCTCAGCACTGCTCTTCCACTAAAATGGAACATGAAGAGTCCCTATTAATGTCCTTATTAATGGTCCCTTGCATGCTTTTAGAGTTTTGCTGCCACGTTTCCTAGAGCAGCTTCATCTCTCAACAGAGTTAAACACTTCACATAATGTAATTATGTGTTGTGTTCCATTCAGGATCTTTTAACTTCTATTTCTATGAAATATCATAAATGTGTGCTTAGTAACTCTTTTGTCTAGCGCCAAAAATCAGAGCCATGTCAGGCAAAAGTAGCACCATGGACAGCGCTGCCACCACCACGGGTGCTGCCGACCCCCGGGCCATTGGCCTGGGAAGGGACCTCAGCAGCTCTCTGGGCCAACTGCTTGCTCAGAATGGACTCAGCTGCGAGGTCAGACCGGGTTGCTCAGGGATTTGTCCAGTCTGATCTTGAAAAGTTCCAAAGATAGAGGCTGAACTACCTCCCTGTGCAACCTGTGCTGCTGCATGACTGTCCTCACGGGGCTTGACTGTTCTCGTTAATGTCCAGCCTAAGCCTCTTATACCTGTTGTCTTTGTCTTCCCACCATGCACCACTCAGAAGAGTTTGGTTCTGTCTGTTTTGGTAACCTCCCTACACATATTGGCAAGCTGCTGTTAAGCCTTCTTTTCAGCAGGCTGAAGAAACCCTTTTCTCTCAGAAGCTTCTCTTCACAGTACTCTTGTCCCTTGACCAGCTTGGTGGCCTTCTGCTGAACTTATACCAGTTTATCAAAGTCTTTCCCCAAACTGGATGCAATACTCTAGATGTAGTCTAACAACTGCTGAGTATGGGGGGACAGTCACTTTCCTCAGTCTCCTGGCTATGATGCTCATAATACAGTCTAGGAGGACATTGGCCACCTTAGCTGCCAGGGCACACTGCTGGCTCGTGTTCAGCTTGTGCTCTGCCAAGACCCCCGCAGCATTTTCTGCAGAGCCACTCCCCAGCCAGGCAGTCCCTAGCCTGAACCTCAGACAGGGGTTCTTTGTTCCCAGCTGCTGGGTGTGTCATGAATTCTACTGGCTAGTAAAATAAACAACCACCACAAGCTTTCTTCTACAACTGTCTTATAAATGAACTAACTTTAAGACAAATATTTTACTGTTATTACATTAACATATAACATTTAAATGTTATGAGGCAGGCATTCAAGCTTTTTGTATTTCTTAAGCTGTAGACTCCATGCAGGAGTGTCTGAATCTTGCAAGGTATCCTGTTGGTGGGCTAAATGAACTCAGAGGAATGTAATGCACGGTGGAGGAATAGGCCATGTTTTCTTAATAGCTAACAAGATCATTGTATTAATTGCAGATAAGGAAGACATAAAAGAAAAAGAACCAACTTCCATCTGTTTTCATTCTATAATTTATAACTGAAGGAGAGAGCATAGCATCATCAACCCCAAAACATTGATTTTTTTCTTCCATTTAAAATAACTTAGGTATATGCCCTCTTGCCAAACATTTCTATTACTTTCTCAGCTCAATATGCCCTCAATAGCACTTTCCTGTATAAAAAATTAATTATCACCAGCTGTTCTAACCATTATTTCTCTTGAATGTATTGTGTGAAAATACAAAATATCTCTAAACTAATATTCAGTGAGTAGATGTATTGAAAATATATGCCAAGGAAATCAGGTATTTTGCAAGAAGACTTAATAAAAAGATCCAAGTTCAGGTTTGTATTCATGTGAAATGATTTTTTCTTTAAACTACAGTTATCTAGAGACGTTTAAAGGGACGGAGCTGATAGCAGTTACCAACCTGAAATAAAATGCATCTCTACATGCATTCCAGGAATAAATACTTCAGAGCACTTCTCATAAGTATATTTGCACTCAAAGGAAAGTATGAATAATATTTTTAAAATGTATACCTCACCAAGGCAAGTTTTAAGAATTCCTTATTCAATGCTCTCCATTTGTCATGAATTAAGAGGTTCATTTTAGTGTTAGTTATAGGAAAGTTTTTAGGGGTCTAAAGTACAAGATGATGTAGATGACAGTGCCTGCCTTCTGAATGCACCAACCTCTCCATCTGGAGACATGAAACACTCATTTTCCATTCATTACTTCAAATCATCCCACTCAAATCATTCCACCAGAGCACTACTATCATCAGATCTGCAAATTTTACTACATATTCCTGCAGAATGTTTGTCTAAATTAAAAATATATTAACAGTATTTTCTTTATTTTCCTCTGGGATATGCACACACTCATACATACATGCAAAACTCATTTTTCTATTTGCTCGCTCTCTGCATACTTTTCCTGTAGTCCACCCCAAATTGGCCTTTGTAAAAGGAAAACTTACTGGTTCTCTGAAAGCAGAAGAGAAGATGCAAAGGGCAAATGCATGTATGAATGAGTGTGTATATGTGACGCAGGAACAAGGAAAAGCATCTGCTGTACAAGTGTGTGTGTGTGTGTGTATGTGGGCACATGGGTCCCAGTTTGTGGTGCCATGGCAATAGTATGCACCCATCGTTACCCTGGTGAACAGGGAAGGGGAGACCCCTGGAGCCTCAAGCCCAATGAAATCAGCCACTTCTTAACACTCACCACTGATGTATAGACTAGGCAGATCAGGACACATTCTCATGGCTTATCCTGAGAAGTATAAGGCCAGAAAAATGGAATTACTCAGGGCAGACCCATATTTTCATATCTAATGGAAACAGGACTTCTGTAGGTGTGAAAGGAAGAAAACAAGGTAAAACAAGTAAAAAAAGAAAAAAAAAATGAGGAAACAAGGTTTCCACTCTGGAAAGAGGAGGAAAACTCCTTTGCTCACTAATGGCCAGTCTTAATGGCAGCTCTCTTCAGTGGGAGCTGGGAAGGATGCAGTATTCCTTTGCATGCTGTAAACTTTCCGGGCAGACTTTACTCAGGGGGAACATGTCGTTCAGACTGCTATAGCCATACATATCAATCATTTCACAGGCAGTACTCTGCAGTCATGCCTGTCCTTTTCTCCTCTTGCACCCAGTGTTTTTAGCTGAGTAGGAAGAAAAGTGGAAGATTCCACAGGGTTGGTCAAGTCCTTTCCCAGTTTTCCTGCACTGGTGTCCTGGTTCCCTCTGGGTTGTTTAAGTTGTGAAGCAGTACGTATTCTGAGTCAAGGACTTTTCAGCTTCCCATGCATACCCAGGACAGCTGACCCAAACTGTCCAAAGGGGTATTCCATACCCTCTGACATCATGCTCAGTATATAAACTGTGGGGGGGACTTGGCTGGGGGGCAGCAATCACTGCTTGGGGGTGGGCTGGGCATCAGTCAGCGGGTGATGAGCAGTTGCATCATCTGATTTTCCTGGGTTTTGTTTCTTCCTGTTTTTGTTGTTTTCCTTTTCATTAACATATTATTATTGTTAGTCATTATTTTTAATTTTATTTCAATCATTAAACTGCTCTCATCTCAACTGATGAGTTTTCCTTTACCCTCCTGATTCTCTCCCCCTTCACAGCAGGGGGGGAGGGTGAGCAAGTGGCTGTGTGGTGCTTAGCTGCTGGCTTGGGTTAAACCATGGCAATTGGTGATTCACTAAAGGCAGTGGCTTCATCTCATGAGATTTTACCTTGCTCAGGGGTATGATTTCAGGGCACAGATATGTGTGATCCCTTTAGACACTTCCATTCCTAGCACAACAGATACAATCTGAGGAAAAGGAATCTATTGCTTGGTGTCTCAAGGAATTAGAGGAATTGGCATTGAAAGCTGCCAGATATAATAACTGTTCTTATGCTTGTACATTATTGTACCTATTACTTTAGATATTGCCTAGTCTTCATCTGGCCTCAAGATCTGTCCAATACGAACATGACGTAGTCATCTTGCATTTTCTCTCTTTCTTAGTCCAGGCTGGATAGTTTAGTCAGACCAAGAAATTTGGTTTGACTAATTTACTGTTAAAAATGTTTTCCAGCCTGCAAAGGAGTATAACTACAGGGCAACTTCACCTTTATCATTCAGAGGAACCCTTCACTCTTAGGATATATAATTGTACTTCTTAAATATATAAAGCATATATAAGTCTGTCTCACTGCTAATTTTGTACTTGAATTTCAGGCCATTTTGTGAGCAAGTTCTAACATTAAAGGAAATTTGAATTATGAATTTAATCTTGCTTTGGGCAAGGTACTACAGAAGAAGAAATGTGTGGAAAATCAAAAAAAGCCAAAACCTTCAAGAAATAATTTGAATGTGATTAATCTTCATTTTGCTTTTATGGCATAGGCAGATAGATTGGGTAATCTGAGATCTGTTCCAGCTTTGTGTTCTGTGAGGCTTTAAAAATTTTGGAGTAGTGGTCCACAGAAATCACAAGGAACATTGGTTGGGAGGTAATGGGAGCATGTGTATGGAAGATCAGCCTGTGAAATGGAGAGGACACCTTCAAAGGTCTGTAGCACAATCTCTAGGCTTGTTCCTGCAGGTTGCATGCTTTGTTACAGCCAGTGTAGAGCAAAGCTGAAGCTTGACAAGTGAATATCCTCTGCTTTCCTTTGTGCCAAGAGTTTAATATTTTGCCACAGGCAGAATCCCTTAATGTTTTCCCTCAAAGACTTTCATATTGGCTTGGCAGATATTGGTGCATTTCAACAAATCATAACTTATCTTAATGACAACTTTCTGTAGATCATTTCAGGGTGGTTGGGATTAATTTCTTAAATTCTTTTGAGGATGCTTTTGAAGCACACAGAAAAGTGATTTTTTCCAGTGCCTCCCAGGCCTTACAGTACTCTTAGAGGTTTACTTGTTCAAATTGGACCCAAAGCAACAATGTTATTACAAAATAAATGTTCTTTCCGCTTAAATATATTTGACATGGGTCTGGTCTCTTCTTTCAACAGTAATCCATTTCCTGTGACCCAGCAATCCAATCAAGTATGAATCAGAGTCTTACAATTCCCTACAGTGGGACCATTGGCCTTCGGGCCTAAACAGAGCTTCCTGCAATTGCCACTATAAAAATATGCTAATAACAAATAAATGAAGTGATATACAGACAACTGTGTTCAATGTTATCAGCAAGTAGGTAGGATGGCTCAAGATGAGATCTTTGATGGAGTCACTGGTGAAGAGAAATGAGGGATCCTTTTAGACTCTCTCTCACAAAACACATTCCTTTTATTTCAAAGGTGCTTTTTGCATATCAATTTTGTGGGTTGTTAACAATTAATATCATTCCTTTCTCTGCTTTAAGCCGAAGTGTGCGAGTCTGGGAAGTAGTCACAATGATGTTAAGTTCATTAGTGGTTGTAATATATATTAGCTTCTAATACACCTATACACATGCACATAGAAGTGGTGCAAACTTTTCCTTATCATGCATAGATGGCCTGTGGTACATATATACATTTTACCTTATTGCTCTCTTTAAAAAAGTAAGGCTCCTTCATCACATTCCTGGACCTAGGACATAGATACTTAACTTAATTAGTAAATTGTTGCCAAAAAGAATAAAAAAAAGAGTATTTCTCTCAACAGCGTAATTGCTGTTAATGAAAACATTTCTTTAAGCAGACCATGCAGACAAGTAACTCACTAAGAAGTACACAAATGATGAGAAAACCTATCTTTTACTTTTTACTTTCAATATTTTAAAAAAATTAGCTTCTTCAGGTGCCACCTGTTTCTGTGTTAAGGAATGCAAGGGCTACTGCATATTACTACCAGTTGCAACAAGCCATATGGCACCTACTTTCAGTTAATATTCACTGGATCACTTCTGCAAGCCAGATACAACTCATTTCTAAGCAGACACACAATATGCTTTCAATGTCATGACTACACAAGGGCATTAGGTGAAGTTTGAATTCTGGTCTGGATTCATAGCATTTGAGTTCAGGATCAACAAGGAGGGAGAAAGCAAGTCCCAATTCACTTACTGAAGTAGGCTGAGTTGCCTACTAGAGGTGTCTGCCTCCATCCACTGACTGGAAAGGCAACCTACTGCTACTTAGCATCCTAACTTGGGAGGCTCAGTCAAGCCAACCAGGATGAGCCCAGACCTCCATCTCCACCACACCCTTATTTTCTCTGTTCTTTCTCCATTCCCTGGTTCTTCATTTGTTTGAAACACACGTGGTGGTTAATACAGAGCTACAAAGAGAAAAGGTGAAGTTATACTCCTGTCCTTGCACTCATCTGTGCAGAAAATGAAACACAATGTAGCCCTTACTCTTTAAATGCTTTATCCCTGGTATAGATCGTGAGTCTTTAAAAGCTGGACTTCACTTTGCTTGGAAGGGAAATCTGTCTTCCACAATTTAAAAGCAGTTCTGAGTATACAGTTCCCAGTGTTTGACAATGCCTTTATTGTCATTACCAGTCATCGAATCACTAAAGTATCTCTCTGAACAATGCATATAAATGCAATTAATAGTGCATGAATCTGTAAATGTGACTTTAAGTGATTTTTGATTTATCATAAATTCTATGAAACTGGATAGATTTACTTCTGGCAACCATTTTTTAAGGGGAGACACATTTTCAACTTAATCACATACTAACACCTCAACATAATATTTAAAAAATATGTTCAAATGAGCTATGTGTAAAACTGATATAAACAGAACACTACTTGATGGATTCAGCTGACATCAGACTGGTGGGAAAGGAGTCTTCTTACTACATTAAATCTATCAAATGAGGAAAACATCAATTAGTGGTTAAAAATAACAGTCTCTGGGCTCTTTAAGAAATCAGCTTTCAGATACATAACAGTTTACTCAGGACTGTATGTTTCTGTTAAATTGAAGTGCAGGCATCTGTAAGCAACTAGGATGTGCATGATTATTTTAAGAAGTACACCACAATAGCATTCCATGACTGGTGGTCCTGAGCCAAGTGAACACTTAAAATTGAATCCTATTATCTCCCTGTCAGGAAATATCACTCACCTCAGAATTAGCTGACCACCTTCCTTGTGTGCTGTGCAACCTCCAGCTGCTAAGGGCCATTGCCATTTAATAGTTTTACAAAATGCAGAATCATTTTTGCATAAAGACCATGAACATATGATGAAGTGCATGCTAAACTTAAGTGGCACAGAACTGCATCCTGCCCAAAAGGCAGATTTGTGGGGTGAAGAAACTGGCTCAGGAGACTAGTAACAGAGTATGGAGCTTTCTGTTCCTTGCCAAAGTCAGATTTATTAACCTGCAGCAATTCTGACACAAGGGATAGAGAAAGGATCATCTATTATGTTTATGGACAGAAGCAATGGTAGTGCAGGGTATCTCCATTTTCTTAATCTCTCCTTCAAAACTTTGATTAGATTAACATCTTCTCCTGGCACTGGACACTGCAAGCAGAGAAGAGGTGAGGAAAGGTGCAGTTATTTCTGCAGTGTAAGAGTTACATATATCCATCTGCCAAGGGTTGCACTGGCAGAGAGAATTCAGTCTTTTGTCTACCACGTGGTGTTGAAACAGTCTGGTGAATCAGAATGATCCGTACTCATTTTACAAATAAACTAGACTCTAGTACGTTTCCTAGTTTTGCTAAACTAATTAATATTGCTCAAAGAATCTTTACATCAATCATGAAATTTAGATTAAAAAAAAATTAAAAATATTTTTTTAAAGTAGGAACCCCCCCAAATTATTTCCTGTTATTTTGCTTCCTTATATACAGATGTGCTTTCTTTCTTTGCACTTGCAGGGCAGGAGGAGGGGATCTGTGCTATTTACTGATTTTAATGTTATGAAATAAAACACACAAGTTCTGCAAAATATCTTAGAATATATGTTTATCTTGACTGTAAAACTTTAATATGATTTTCACACGATGAGCATGTTTTTTTAAAAAGTAGCACTGCTGCTGAATGATTAATTTTCAGATATTGTTTGCAGATATGCAAATGTATTGAGGTGCATTTGCATTCTATAAAGCCACCCTTTCTACAGGGCACTGTGCAATTCTGTGTTCCGTTGTGCTGCAAGTAAACAATGTTTCTTGCTCTGTAAACAGAGAGGAGGAAAAATTTTCAACTTAATCAGAAAACAGATTTAGAACTCTTTTCTTATGGGCTGATATATAAGCTCTAATAGAGGATTTGCTATTTAGTTAAGGATTCTGCAAATGATTTGCCAGCCAGAATAGAAGCCGATCACCATCTTATAGATGTATTGACTTTGTGCTGGCAATGATTTTTTTTGCCACTCAAAGAAGCAAATGTGAATAAACTTGTATGACTGAATGCATAGAAAGAGTGCATCTGATGAATAAGATTTTGCATAAGCAAGTTCCTGACCATAATGACCACTTTAAAGAAACGACTGAAGAAATGTTAATTACTGCATACCTCAGTTATGACTCAATTAGAGCTCTCCTGCTGAACAAGAAATTTACAGAAAAGAACAGAAAATTTAGATTGCCAAATGTCATAAATTAATTCCTTAAAAGCTACACATAGGATAAACGTTTTAAAATAAGCCTACACGACTTATATGCGTAGGTCCTAGTGTTAGTGAGTCTTAAGGTGAAATTTTTTGTTTGAACTTTAAGTGACTTAGAAGCTTAACTTCCATGAGCTTTCAATGGGATACTTGTAGTGATAGCATTTTTCTCAGCAGTTTCTTTTTATAGACAATGGAATTTCCTGGATAATGCTGCTCTGTTTGTAAATTCCTGTATACCTAAAAGCAAGCTGTGCAGCTCAATGGAGGTGCACCCTTCTACCTAGGGATGCAAATGGCACTTCGACAATGTCCCAGTAATGCTGTTTTAATGATTGCTGTGTACCAGGAAATGAGAAACTTAACTGCATGGCTATATAAGAGTGAAGTCATATGTACTATTTGCAAACACAGATTTGTAACAGGAGAAGAAAATCACTGAAAAACCCTAGAGATAAAATATGTTCTTAAGATCATGCTCTACAATAAGGATCTTTCTCCCTGCTCAGTTTAAGAGCCGGATAATGAGCAGATTACCCTGGGCCACGATAAGTTTTTACATCATCACTTTTCCTCATATCCACTTGTCTAAATTGAAATGCTCTCTTCTTGTTTATCTGTCCCTCAGTACCCATGATTTGGTGCTGTGGTGTATGGTAAGAGATTAAGTAATCCCCTTCTCTCAGTTATTTCTTATTAACATCCTTGGTGTACATTTTAAGCTTTAATGTTTCAGCTTTAATTTGCTTTTTCCTCTTACAGGCACTGTGATGTCCAAATCTCATAACACTTCGAATCACATACATGTTTAGTAATGTAACTGTAAGAGTTTAATCACAGCTAGCTGTACAACTTAGACATGATGGAGAAAAACAACTGATGAGCATGGCAGGGTGGCATCCCTGCACCTCCTGTTAGCTTCAGTGAACTTCCAGGCTGCCCATCACAGTCTCCTGCACTGTGCAGGTTTGGTGTCCTGGTTAGTTAGGCCTACACTTGTTTCTGAACTTGACTGCAATTTAAAAATTGAATGTTAAACTCTCTCTGTCCACAGTTTCACACTCTGTAGCAAAATGCTGGAAGGGGATCAGCTTTACAAAGCTGGGCATGGACTTCTCCCTGTTAGCAGCCTTGATGACGGGTCGGATGGAAATTGTTGGTATTTAACAGCTGGCAGACTAAAAGGAACAGATTTTTACACTTCTCAGAAAGAGCTCAGTCAAACCTGTTAGCTTCAATCACCATTTAAGCTGCTGCTTATTAGCTAAATCTCACAGGCACCTGTTAGATGCTACCTGACTGTGTCTTAGTTTGGAAAGAGCAATGCTGGGTCAGGAGACTTCCCAGGCCAGACCCATAGAAGCAGACCTGAACCAAGTATGATAAATGAACGTGCTGAGAAGTCTGCACAGATATTTTCACTTTTTTTTTAAATAAAGATCCACACATTCAATGTATTTAGGCACTTTAAAAGACAGAGAAGCAGTTTCAAGGCACTAAACCAGGGACTAAATGAACAGATGGACTTCCATGTTTCAGTGATCAGAACTGCAGTGCCTAACATTTAAATGCCTTGACATCTAGAGGAATCCTCTGTCCCAGGCAAGCTTTCCACAGGGCTTAGAATAGGATGCACAGGAAACCCAATGTGAGCTGACAAATGCAGGCGTGATGCAGAACTGCTTGGCAGGATGGGAAGTTTGTGTTTCTGCCCTGCCAGAAAGGTAGGGAGAATTGAACAGAGGTTCCTACTGATGGCTTCTAGCATTTGGAAATATATATCTAATGCATTGCAAGATATTTGTGCTATTTGCAAAGCATGTCCTTATATGTCTTAAAATGATGCACAGCGAGTGCCACAGCACTTTTGAAAACCCCATTACTAACTCATGTTTGGGTATCTTTGGTACCTTTACAGAAGTGAACTAAGTAATTTGCAAAAGGAAGACTTATATGCCAAATTCCTGATTGTGGGGTTATGTTGTGTTTGGGTTTTGTTTGGGTTTTTTTTTGAACGTGCTACATTACTTCTGCACTGTAGCCGATTGTGATAGAAAGTTGAGAAATACAGAAAGTTGAGAAGTGCTGTGAAGGGAAGAACTAGGATATCATAAGGATACTATGACTAGACCTATATTGTGACAGATCAAGATCATTAATGTGACATGCAATGGCATACACTTAAGGAAAAGATGCAGAAATCTCTGCCAAGTTCTAGCACTTTACCAGAGAGAGGTGACTGAAGAGAAAAAAGATCTAGTAGACACTTATCAAGAGCCATTTGTGTAATGCTGTTGTGTGTATGTAAGTGTCTTGAAGTATAGTAGATGGCTGGTTTAAATAAAAACAGTAGAACATGGAATGTGCCACTGTCAGATGATTTTGGTATGGCCATATGTGCAGTTCTGGTCACCTGTGTCAAAAAAGATTAATTTGGAGACAAAAGCAGAGCTGGGGTAATTGGGGTGGGCAGTTGAGTACAGAGCCTCCTACTGATCAGGAGGCAGTACCTTCTTCTTTACTGCAGGGAAAAGCAGCTGAGGGGGAACATGATGCTGAAATTAACATTTTAAAGGGTAGAAAGAAAAAAAAAAAAAAAAAAGATAATATAAACTGTCTATTGTAAATCTAGTCTGAAAGTTATGTTTCAAAAAAAAAAACCAAATCCAAAGCCCGAAATTCCTACTTTAAAATGTAGGATAATTTGTTATGATAGTGGTTGGATCTGATATTAAAGTACTGTGTCCTATAATCAATGCATCCAGTGTTTCTTAATGGACACCCTGGGCATTTCTGTGAAACTATCTGGCTATCAAATAACCACAGTCAACATCACACCTGAGTGATCTTGAGCTTCATCAGCTCTTGGATTAAACATTAATAGCAGCATCCTCCTGTAAGGATATAATAGGGCAGATCCCCTCAAAGAATTCCCTACTGCAAGAGAACAGAAAACAAACTTCATCCTTTCCATTAAACATCTGAACAAAACCAGGCAGATTTACCAGTGCTATAGCACTGTCTGTTAATAAAACCATACATATCATTGCAACAAGTATCTGAAATCATATATCAAATGGAAGTGCAATTATGTCCTAACACATATGGCCAAACCAAACTCTTACTAAATATTCAGTGGGGTTTTTCCATAATATTGCTAGCATAAAAAGAAATCTCAGAAAAGTACACCATTTTGATACTGAAATAGCACTGTTGTATAATTAGACACAGCTATTACATACTTTATAGCTTATATGACTGCCTACCATAATTATAAAATGACAACTATTAAGGATTAAACATTAATGGTTACTTTAAGGGCCATATTTCACCATTTTGACACTGTTCACAAAAATTCCCATACTTATGAGAATTCAAATGTAAAATTATTGCATTCTCACAAACAAGAATCCAACATTTACACAGCTTCTTTTCCTGTGGCTTTGTTTCATCTTCCTCTGACAGGAGATTTAAAGTATGTATATATGCATTGTATGCATTGTATCTAAAATATGTATATATAAATGTATTACAAATTTACAGGCTGTCAGATATAAAACATTTGTCTGATGATTCTAACTGGCTGCTGCTCTGGTTTCCAAGGTGGATTTTTAAATCTATTTAAATCCAAATAGAACTTTTACAAAAGCCATGAGAAAATATACTGTACAGAAACAGGCATAAATAGCAGACCTATACACCAGAAAACCCCACATTTTTTCCATTTCTAGTTGCCTTGGTCATTTTCGTAGACTTGATTAGTCATAGATACCCTTTTTTGTTGTTCCATCTGCTCTCCACAGGTTATAAATAAGTAATCTATATAAAGTCTGGAAAGATCGTGTGGTTTTTGCTGTTGGATAAATTAGTTTCCTTCTTTTTAAGTTTTCTGACTGGCTTCTGATTTTGCTTATCTATTTCTGATACTCTGTTCCACCTGTTTATTTATCATCCCTGCTTCTTTTTCCAAAACTACAAAAAAGAAGATGATATTGCCTGATAAAAGTACACCAGACAGGTTACTGCCTGAGCTTTCCACAGCGAGACAAATCTGATGCAACATTGTTTACAGTAGGCAAGGTATTCACACTGCGTGGCTTATTAAACAGC
Organism: Gorsachius magnificus; assembly: GCA_034008185.1. Classification (NCBI taxonomy): domain Eukaryota; kingdom Metazoa; phylum Chordata; class Aves; order Pelecaniformes; family Ardeidae; genus Gorsachius; species Gorsachius magnificus. The sequence goes on along the minus strand of CM067081.1, from coordinate 191,935,063 downwards.
ATTGCCATCACTCATGGTATTGCAGTATAGTGGGCTGACATAAGAGACTCTCGTCAGAATGAGCCATTGACAGACTTCAGGCACAGACCTAAACATAGGCAATAATATCACATCAGAAATAAGAAAAGGACCAGTATTAAAGAACAAATAGCAATGTGTGGTTGCTATTGCCTTGAGCTCTCTGTTAGGATTTCTGGAGTGATCTGATGGCTGAGCAAAATCCCTCTCTGCATCTCAGTCTGTGTCAACATGTGTCAGCATGTCATGCCATGTAAAACTTGCTTATCCCTATTTGTACAGATGATATTCTGAAAACCCATGGGTAAAAGATATCTCTTTCCCCTTATATACTCTTATTTTTCTGGTATAGTTAATGCTGGCTTGCTTCCTGCTTTATCTCTGAAGCTCAAATTAGGGCAAAAGTTAAGCAATCCTGAGAGAAGATGTTGAACATCACCAAGGTAGTGATCCATCCGTAGCTAGTATTGTGAAATCCTCATCTGCAATGTTGCTTATTGTCCCACATCGGGGATGAATGCTCTAGGGTCCTGTTAAAGGGCATCCATTGCCTTTGGTTCACAGCCTTCTGTTTTAGTCATGATTATCACAGTCAGCTATAATGACACCAGCTGAGTCAAAAGCAGGACTTGGGTGGATCTGCCTGTCTTTAGGAACCATTCTGCATATATCTCTGTGTGCCTTCTGAGAATCCACATATGCGTCCCAGCAGAAGTCAGTCAATTCTCCTCTGAGTCTGCTGGAATACAGTTAAAAGAGACATGTACCCCCAGGAACAGGAGATTTATCAGAGGTGGAGCAGTTCCCCTCCTAATTACAAGTATATATACATATGCATATGTATACACATGAATGGAATACATTTGGAATACATAAATACATATATGCATAAATATACATATATCAGTACAACTTTGATATTCATTAGTACTTTCCTTTTCCTCTGTAAAACTGCTTGTTTTGGCTTGCTGGCTTTATTTTTACTTGCTAACAGAAAATAAACAATAGTTTGAGTCTTCTGTGTTATTTCTGTGCAGTGCTTTCTTTTCTGAGTAGAAAGACTGAGTAAGAGCTGTGCTAAGCACCTCAATACAGTGCAGATGAAACAGTTTCTGATGTGCTTATTCTTTCTGCAGCCTATTCAATGTTGTTTATTTTTTCCTCGTTCTGTGCCTTGAGTGATAAGCAATACCAAATGAGGCACCACAGCCTCACTGCCCTGAGGGGAGAACAGGTAGTTTTCTGCTTCCACAAATCCTTCACTAAAGTATATACACAAGCCTCATTCTGCAATATAGAGACTGATTCGCAATGGGATTCCACTATTTCTTTCAGAGACTTTCGCGACTCCCTGCTCAGTTCTATGTGTGATAACTGAAGGCTAATGCACTTATTAACCAGACATAAAAAAATAATAATAAAGGCTCATTATGATATTTTTGTCATAGAAAAAAGCCCTAAAGCTGCAGACATAAAGAACAAGAAAACAATGTCTGGAATAACAAGCTGTTTGTTTTGTTAGTAGACGAAGATGCCATGTACTAGATATTCAAAAAAGACATCTGAGATCTTGAGAAAAAGAAAAAAACAGAACAGAATTTCAAGTCACAGCACAAAATATGGAATAAAAGGTGATAATTTCACACCAATGTTTTATTGGGAAGTAACTGTGCCCACCTAATCAGTTTTGCTATATATCTGTAACCCTGCTTACCTATTTTTAAAAAAGAATTTACCTCCGCAGACTGCTGATTTCCATTTGAAAGGACATTTATGAGACTGTTTGAAATTAAATGCTAATAAAGTCTGCTGTCTTGGAAAATCCCTAGAGTCCCTAGGCAGTCTGTGCTTTCATGGCTACAGCTCTCCTGGGATAGCTGGGCTGGCCCCAAACGCCAGCCAGCATGACCCTAGCAAAGGGTCTATACAGTCCAGAAAAGTGAATAAAGGTCTCTGAAGGAAACGCAAAGACATGCAGTGTTTAGCCACTGTTCAGGAATGTGGAATCAATCACCAGGATTCTCATATTCTTGGTGTTTGGTTGTTTGCCTATTTTGCTGTTTTCCAAAAGTGTGTTTGTTGTACTAAAACCATATCTTGCAGTCAAATCAACGTGCATTCAGTATATTAAAGGTTGGCATGGAAAATGGTAAAAATACCTTACACATGAGAGGTCACTTATAAATTCCTGAAACTTCAAGTACGTATCTAGCCACCTCAAATTAAAATGGTAGAGGAAATCTAATGACAGCTAGAGGCAAGAATATGGACCCAGCATGTTTTCCTAAAGGAACTTTGAGACAATATATCTTTTTAAAAATTTCTGTATGTACTTGAAGATCTTCACAATACAATTATAAGTAATAAACATGCGTTTATTTGGATCATTTTGTAGTAATGTAAATTTGGGGGAAGATATCAGTAAGGAAGTAGTATCGTTCCTTGTGTATTTTGGAAATGCTTGGACCCTGAATGGTCTTTGAGGCAATCTGAGGCAAAGCAAAGGAAAATGGAGTACTGTAAACAGTTAGAGTTTCTGTTTTCATATTAAGATACTCAGTCTTATTTCTCCATCACACAGATGCAGAAAGTATGGGATGGCTTGATGCAACTCAGACAGATTGAGACATTTTTCAAAGGCTCCTATTTACTCCAGTAAATTGAAAATCAGTACAGTTGGGGGTGTTAATGAATTCCACAAAACAATACAAAAGGCCAAGCTTCCAGGCTTAGAAAGATCAGTACTGGCCTAAATGCAACAAGGGGCACAAAGGGAATTTCAAAGCAAAGTCAAGAGCTTCTCACTGAGGTCTAATAATTACTGATCTCTGTGTTACATAAACCAAATACTCGACAGAGAAGAATCTGACCATTAAAAATTAATGTCTCGGTTAGGGTGTTTCAGCATCTGTTCATATCTAGACATGTTCCAAGTTATCTCCAGAAATGAAGTAGAATAATTGGGTCAGATCCCAGCTACTCATTTGCCTAAACTAAAAGGGAGGAAAGAACTAGCAGTCTTTATCATCACCCAGATCTGGATATTCAGGAGAGCAGTTAGACCTTTTCCATCAATTTCCTCTTAATTTAGTTACCAGCCAAAGGTTTTTCTAGTGCAGAACGTTATTATGTTTAACACCTGCTGTGTTATTGCACAATTTTCTTTATGCTGACATTAAAACAGGGAGAGGAGAGTGAGTGATTATGTTCTAAGATACAAGCTATACTTTTGAAGATTTACTTCTCAGCAATTAAAAAAAATGAACATATCTGCACGTTTGCCTTTCTCCATACCGAGGTAAGGAATATTCCACTCAGTGCCTTCCTATGTCTTATGCTTATTTATCTACCTCCACAACCTGTGGAAGCTCTGCGCTGCAAATTACTTTGATGCAACAAAAACCCAATTGCGGCAGTGTTACAGCTGTAATGGCAAGACCTCAAATCTGTAGTTACGGATAAATACTTTAACTACCACACAGGCCTAAATTTGGCAGTGTTTCCTAACAAGGCAATGAAGCCCCAGCAGTGGAATAATCTGCCTGGCTGGCTTCTGAGAAACTCTTTTGGGGAAATCACAGTCAGCTGTGTGGTCCCCAGCTTGTGGGGGACTTGTGGACAGGTTATGTGGCAGATGGCTTTGGGCTGTGGGCCAAAGCAGGTGGGCGGTCAGAAGACCACTCAACTTTTCAGCTCTGCTGGGAGGCTGGTTTATATAGTCCCTGCCTGTGGTTCTGCCAGAATAGTAAAACCTTTCCATTTCACCTAATACACATACAGTTCACTTTTTCTTACAAGCTCTAAGTAGACTACATGAGACCTAAACCTTCCTCCAAAATACATGTTAGATATCAATATCTGTTAAATGTACCAACTAACAAAGCATTTCTGGCAGGAGGTGCTGAGTAGATGCACAAAACATGAAGAAGCTCAGTGTTGGACAGCCGGGAAAGAGGAACATGGATTCTTGTTATTGTGGGCATACAGGGATGTGACTTATCTCAGACATTCGCCTGCAGTGGACACCAAAGGAAGCACCATTGTACATTAATGGAGCACTGATGAGATGCTGTGTATGCTGCCAGGATAAGCTAATCATGAGAAATTATACCATTAGCTGGTGAAATGTAGACTGGTGCGAAGTGTGGATGAGGATGCAGACAGGAGGGAGGAGAGGAGATATTTCCTGTTTTATCATGCCTGCAATCATGTTTTGTATAAACACACAGGTGAAAGCTGTAGAGTCAGAACACAGCTTGTTTCTTCATCAGTGTAAGGGTTGTACATCTGATCGCTGCATCTGACATTTTTGGCCTCCATCAGCAGTTTGAAGCGTGAAAGATGTCTGATTGAATTAAAATGCTATTTATCTTTAAAATACAACTTTTGGAAGGCTTTTCTACGGAGACAGATGATTAAGAGTCCTTGTTCAGCTAATTCTTCAGTGACTGCCACCAGGTTAATGTGTAACGTGTAGTCAGCCATGTTTCAGTGTTTGAAGTTGCAACCACTTATTATTACTACAGATAAAGAAGGTTTGCTTATAGGTCTGGATATAACTTGTCGAAAAAAAGGATTGTAAGGCTTTTGGGGGGTGGTGGGGAGAATACAAGGAAACAAAGGGAAAAAATCAGGGAATTTCTGTCACCCTGTCAGAAATATTCTTTTTTTTTTTTTTTAATTAGCCTGCAAAGCTGTTAAGCCTTTGCTTTTTTTCAAGATTAGAGCTATCAAATGAGCTAGCATTTTAATCTTCTATAGTCTATTTATAATCTATAATCTTCTACAGTGAACCTAGAAGGTTAATGCTTAGTATTACTTAAAATTCATGTGAATACTTTCAACCAGCTGTAGGATGTAGTAAGGGGATTTATGAATTAAAGGATGATTGACGCTATAAGATCTTGCTGACTTTACAAGGCAATTCACTCATTTTTCAGTTAATTTCATAGCTTATTATATCCAAGATAGGTTAATGGAACTTTATATTCCATTTCCCTTTTTCTTTAAGTAAAAGGGGTACTGGCACTACAGTGTTAATTGTTTTATGTTATGGTTATATTATTGGGTTAATTAAATTGGATTTGTTAGATTACTGGCTCAGAAACATTCTATCATGCATTTTATGTTCCTTCTGCTTTGGAATATTTTAGAGTTTGCAGCATTAACATTTTAGGAGCCACATCCATACACAGGCATATTTGGAGGTTGTTATTGTAAGCTGGAACTTAAAAGAAGTTTCTTAGTGTTTGGCTAGAAGGATCCAGGACTGATTGTTTGGTACAGCTAATATTTTTTTCCCCTTTGATAGGAAGTACTTGTTACAAACGTAACTTGATTCCAAAATGTAATGTGGAGAAAGACAAGACAATATTTTGGTACCATCTTTCCGCCCTGAGCAGTTTAAGTGGTTTGCAATGGAGATCTATCAATAACTTCTGTGGTCCCAGCTCCACCACCTGAGGGAGACCGGCCAACAGCTCTCTTTCTGTGCCACCAGCTGGTCTCTGCTGGGTGATGAACAGCCACATGTTCTCCGCTCCTCCGCATGTCCTTCCTTGCACCACACAGAACAAGCAACGTCTCTAGGAATCCATCCCGTATTTCTGTGCAAAACCTTTCCTCGTTTCAGCAGATATTAGGAATTCTAATCCTCTTTCTCACTGCCCTTAAGAAAAGACACCACCTATTTCTTTTGGCTTCTGGTTTGTGAGGATCCCTACTGTACATTTTTCTGAACTTTCCACTGGGAGCTGTCTGTCTCCACCTCTGCTACTGGATTCTCAGACTGGATACAGTTTGCTTTCCCAGAACAGCCAGTATCATACTCATGAGTCATTCCTTCCTTCAGTGACTCTGATATTGAATATGCAGCTTTACAATAAGCAATCACCAACTTTCCTGCTTACATCAGAAGTTCTGGTCACTTAACCCTTTGCCTGACTTCATAAATTTGTGAAGACCAGATGGATTCCCTGGCAAACGCTTTGTTGTCGGCTCTGTGGGAAACCTGTACTCTACAGAAAAGGTTCCAGCTATGCCTCTGTCCTTTTTCTCCTTAATTTTTAACACTATTCTTTTATTACCTCCAGGATTTCAGTGGTTATTCACATATTCACATACCTCCCTGTTTAAATAAACCTAAAAGAAGATGGTTTACCTTGGATACAGCCTTCTTGCCATACCAGTTCAGAACTGCTCTCACAACTGAGGCCTGGCAATGAGCTTCCAGGAAGATCCTGCCAGTGGTCAGTGAGCCACAAGTGCAGTCTGTGCTAGTCCGTGTGGCCACTAACTCATATTCCTGTTGTTTGTTTTTTCTTTCAGAAGAAGAAGGTTTTTACTTTTGCTCCACTAAGTGGCACTCCTGATGACTGTCTTCCATATCTTGTTTGAATTTTGCAGAATCCATGACCAGAACCCTATGTCATACCTGAAGCTCTGCTTGAGTGGAAAGTGAGTGGAAAGCATTCTGAATTTAAACAAATGTTCCCCACTCCAACAGCAGAATTTCAGTAATATCAGTGCCATAAACCAAATCTTGTTTTTCCAAGCTACCTTTCTTTATTGTGAAAGCTATCATTTTTGGTTGTTGTTGGTGGTGATTGCTTCCACACACAGCCACTTTGTGCTGGCCACATCCTCCTCTTCACACATTTTTATACTGCTGTCACGCATTTTACTGTCTCATCCTTGTTGCTGGTGCTATACAGGCCTGCCAAGCCTCACAGCACCTGTATGAACTCATGCTTTTGGAAGCTGTTTCTCATTTTGGCACATCCATTTGCTGAGCAGTATTACAGCTTCTCCTCTCTTTGTCCTGTAATCCCGACCGCAGAGTAGCTGCGTGACACTGTGCCACGTCAAAAAACACCTGCTGGAGGGCATGTCCCCGGGGCCACAGCCAGGACCCACAGGTCTCTCCTGTCACGGGACTCAGCACACTTGGCAGTGTCCTTATTTCATGGCCCTTTGTACATCTGTTAGTCATATGAACACCCTACACAAGATGCATCTTTCCATCACCTAAACTGGCATGTGGTAGGTATCTGTATCATCTGTATCTCTGATATTTTCCTAAATGGCGCTTAATTACTGTGTCAAGGGAAACCCTTAAGGACCATAAAGCTTGGAGTGATGCCATCAAATCCATGGCTTTTGCTTGAATCTACTATCTTTGCACATTCCCTACATACAGTGGCACATGAAATCCATAGTCGCTGTTTAGAGAAGCAGCCCAGTTGCTGGCAAGATGGAAAGCGCTAACTCCAAGCTGCAGCTAACTCCCAAGGGCACAGACATAAAGACCAATTCCTCCAGCACCCAGCCCCATAGTAGAGCCCAACTTTGCATGAGATGAACTTCACAGCAACAATAGCCAGCCTTATGGCTGGGAAAGCAGATGTTATGGCTGCTCTCTGAAAGCCCCAGAAAAGAGAATGCCTGGTTTCTTCACAGTTGGGGATTTCAGCTACACTTCTTCCCTTCTTCTTTCTGTCCTTATTTAATCTCTGATGGGCAGGGGAAGAGAGGCATTTGGGCAGGAAAGCCAACAACCAGTCCTTCAAATATCACATCTCACACCCCTTAGTCCTGTCCTCACCAGCCCTGAGATGGTGCTGAGGAAGATCAGGTGGGGATCTTCTCAGCACCCAGACGTCCCTTCACAGCATCCAGACTTGCCTGGTCTAGGCCAGTTACTTTTCAGTCACAGCTTCTGCAGTCTGAGTTCACACTGGGCTGTTGGGTTGTAATGGAAACCTGGTCTCCCTTCAACCTAAGGCAGCTTGGGAAGCAAGAAGGAGACAAGATTTCATACGGCTTCCCAAAGCTGATTCAACTCTTCCTGCATGCTAGGCACCCCCAGCAAGGTGCTCTTGTACAGTAAAAAAATCAGATAAAACCAAAACAAAGCCTGAAAGATTAAACTGTTTCTGTTGAAAGAATTACGATTTCTCTCCCTAGCTCAAATGGGTGGAAGAGCTTGCATGTTTTGTTTGTTTTTTTTTTTCTTGGGCACATCAGACTCAGAAAACTTATTTGTGTTAAGCTTTGTCTGACTCATCAGCTTCAGAGACCTGTTTCCCATCAAGTGCATTTTTGTGGATGAGGTGGAGAGAAGGTGATGTTAGTGGAAAATCATTCCTGGCAATAACAATCTTCACAGCGTCTGTTGCGTGTTCTTCCTACTTTTTCTTTCTGCTCACAGTAAGACACAGTGAATTTCTACTGCAACCCATCATCTCATTAGCTAAACAAAAATGCACGTTCTGTCATGACAGGTTTTTAACTCTGGAATATGTTCTTAACTTGATTAAATTGGCTTTAGCTGTGTAACCCCTATTAACATTAATGGCAGCCACATGGCTGAAGCTCTGAATATGAACTTGAGAATAAATCATTAAAATGCAATTGTTTAACTTTTATTGCCCTGCATGTCAGGGGTATCAATTGGAGAGAGTATTGGAGTCTTGCATGTAACTGAACAGGTGATTAAAGCCATTTCTTGATATTTTCCATTAAGATGAAACTTTTTTTCAGATTCTTTATATCCTAAATAGTTTTGCTTTGTAAAAAAAAAATAATTGAATGTTTAACTAAATAGATGCAGATGGATACAAATGGATGTATCTCTTTTTTCCACCATCTTAAAACCGAGATAGCATAACAAGGTTTTTTTTAAATGATAAACTTAAAAATCTTAAAGTTTTTTCCAGATCTCTAAATGGACTCATAATGAATAAATATATACATGTATTTTTTTCAAAAGTATTTTTCCTTGTTAAGAAATGTCCTTTTTTTTTTCAGAAAATGCTTTGTCGCAAAGCCTAGACTAGATTTGCAGTTTGCTGAATACGTTTTTGTACCATTGAGCAGTCAAACTGCGTTTATATATCAGAAAATAACATTTATTGTAGCTCTGAATTTAAATCATTCTGTAAATAATAAATTAACTCCATGGGTACAAAACACTTCATATCAAAGAGCTGGTCAAACATAAAGGTTTACAGTTCATGATTTCTGCAAGTTCATATTAAAATCAAAGAGATTAAAAATCTGCTCCAAACCCCTACTGAAGTCAGTGAAAAGATGCCCACTGACATTAGTAGGAGTTGGATAGAGCCCACCATGGGAAAAAAATCAATAGGCTTTGAATGTGCCGAGTTCATACACAGGGCACTTCCACATCTTGCAGAACGAGGCATTTGACTTCCTTCAGCACACGTAGGAGATATTGTTTGGATTTTAATTTAATCCCTTGTTGATTATTCATTGGTGTGAGGCTGAGGAGTGGATAGAATACTAAAACTGATACTTTTAAAACCATACAAAATATCTTAGCCACTTTGAATGTGTATTCAAACTTAAATAAAACATACTGTACATATAAGCACACTGCCCCCCCACCCCCCAGTCTTATTCTCTGTGTTTGTATACATTCATATACATATATATCTATATATGTATCTGAGAGGAAAAGAAAGACTCTTTAAACCATCAAAAATTTCTATTACAATTTTACATCAGAAACAACTCTTTTTGTGGTGGTGTTTTTTTTTTCTTGGGGGTGGGGGTGGGTGATGAATGAGTGCTGCAAGTAGGTCTGGATAGTAAAATAGCTACAGGACCACAACAGGCTGGAGAGAGGAAAAAGGCACACTGAGAAGGTAGTGCGGGAAAGTTCCCCAAGGACTGATAACCTCTGGAGTCTTGTTGAGTCTGCAAGAACTGATAAAACCAGAACGCTGTGAGTCTGCCAAACCCTCGCAAAGCCACGAGCACAAGCCAGTGTCAACAACTCACAGCTGCGATGTGTGTCGGCTTCAACTCAGTTCCTAAACAGGAAAAGGGAATTTATAGCATTTGGGTGTCTATATGATCATGCTAAACCAATATTTTTCATTTTTTTGATAACTGAATACTAAGGCATTATTTTTTCAGTGTTCCAGCAATCCTGCTTTCATGTTAAAATGTTTGAGTTTTGCACCCTTTGTTTTTCATGTAGGAGTTTCATTCCTGATATGGCTAGGGTCAAGCTTTATTTTCTGTTAAATTCTTGCCAAAGAGCACTGAAATAAGCATGTTTGGTGTTGACTGACATTTGGCATTTATTTAATATTTCATTCTGAAATAAGCAGATGTGATATCTCCTGGCCACAGAAAGCATCAAGATGCATGTGGCATACTCAGCAGTGATGTCCTTCACCTTCCTTCCACTATTTCTTGGGAAAAATCATCAGGGAGAGAGTAAAGAAGAGGTAATGGTTTCCTGAGGGTGATAAGCTTTGCGTGAGTAGGTTTAACTATAGGCAGACTGTAACTAGCTTTGTGTGTTATATGGCTAGGTTTAACTACAGGCAAACTGTAGATAGCTCCCTGTGTTATATTTGATCTAAACCCAAATCTACGTTAGTAAAGCACTAGACTTACCCTGCAGCCTGAGGTCTTGAGCGTCAATGAGGGTAAGAGGCTTGAATACACATCAAATGTTGTGTAAAGAGCCAACGTTACAGATTCATGACATGAGTGTTGACTTTTGTACTACTTGGTTTTCAGAGGATTAAGCTCAGCTATTCATTCACAAGGAGAGGGCTTGAGGACTCACTGAGGAACCTAATGTTAATCTGTGCATTAAGAAAGATTTTTAACAAACTTCATAGATAGGCGCTTGCAGGGCAAGAGGGGAGAGATTGAAATTGCTACCATAAAGTTAATCTTGGCATTTCCTACCTTCTGAGTATTTTATTTTGCATCCTGACTGTTTTCCAGTATATGGAACACCAGGGAAGTGTTGCATAAAACCGAGAATAAATAAGAGGGAAGCAGGTTCAGACAAAGCAGTCTGTTGCCCTTGCCACAGATGGTGCATGGTTTCTCTAAAATGTTGAAAACAATCTGAATCTTGTGAGCTTGAGAAGATGTAGTACAATGAAGAATTTTTATGGGTTGTGATTTATAATGTTTTGTAGCGGTTCTGAGAGCAGTGTGATCTCACAGGAAAGCCATTTAAGGCAGGAGGATTACACCAGCGAAAACTGCTAAGTGAAAAACACAGCAGGAGCGCAAACTAGGAGAATTCCCCTGAATAAGGAGTGGAGAGGAGCAGTCACTTACTACATTTGCATTGAACAGCAGTATGAATCCCTTCAGAAATAGAACTGGGAGGGAAAAAGGGATCCGTGTTGATCAAAGGGACACGGGGAGGAAACAGCCGCCGAGATCTCCCTGGCTGGGCTATCCCCAGGAGGCTGAGCAGGACACTGGTTCTTCAGGCACACTGTGGAGGACAGCTCAAAAAGATCAGAAAGGGAAAAGCTACTGTGTCAGCCCATCAGCTTTCACATCAAAAGCAAGCTTCAGAAATCCTACATGATAACTCAGAAAGAAACCTGATTGCCAGTACACTCCAGGGCTGCAGTTCATTACTGGATGTTCCTTTCCCATTTCATAGAATCACAGAATCATAGAATGTTTTGGGTTGGAAGGGACCCCTAGAGGTCATCTAGTCCAACCCCCCTGCAGTGAGCAGGGACACCACTAACTAGATCAGGTTGCTCAGAGCCCCATCCAACCTGGCCTTGAATGTTTCCAGGGATGGGGCCTCCACTATCCACTACCTCTCTGGGCAACCCCTTCCAGTGTTTCACCACCATGTAAGCAGGAACATATAACTTTAGTGTTGGCTGTCACTTTTTTTTTTTTTTTTTAACATCTCTGAGTTAGTATGATATTAAACATGAGTTTGGATGAATTTGACAAATGTGCATGTGTGTGTGTGACTCTTCATTCAACAAGTCCAGCTATAAAGTTGTGGGTAGGCAAGTCCTGGGAAGGACCTGCAGTCTCAGAGCTCAGAGAAGCTGCTTCCCTCCCAAGGTCGGCTTGCAGACTGTTCTGGCCAGGGTTAGCTCTCAGGGAGAAGCTGCTGCCACAAGGCACAAACCGGGGCCCTTCTAGCAAGAGGCAGACTGAGCTCCTGTGCCCACCATGATGCAGTGATGCTCCTGCCTGTCTGCAGGGATGGAGGGCTGGAATAAACAGTGCTTTGGGTGAAAGTAAGAGTGAAAAACACTGCAGGAGTGCAAAGTGTGCTGCTGGCTGGAGAAGTTATGTGTTTACTGTGGAGGAACGTTTTTTTCTCACTCTTTCAAATTTTTAGTACTCACTAAAGGGAAAAAAAAGAAAACAAAAACTGTAACACAGTAGACTACATAGAGTGGAGGGTGAGGTAATGGGGATGTAGGGTGTAAGTGCAGGTGCTGCCATCCTCCGCTGGAACTCCCCTTGAGCTCCTGCTCTGGCCTCCTCAGTTCACGCCTCTCGTTCTTCACTCTGCTGTGCCTCTGTCTCTTCCTGCAGACCTTCTGCTCCTCTTTTCCTCCTCTGCTTACTATTTTCTCCACCTCTGTTCCTTCTCTTCCAAACCCAATCCACCCCAGACTTCTGTGTCTCCCCATGAGCCTTCCTCACTCTTGCTTGTTTTCTTCTGTGGTTCCTACTCCCTTCTCCCTTCTCTGCCTGACTCATGTTTCCTCCTGTAGCAGAGTGTCTCCACCTCCATGGAGAGAAAGTCTTCCTGCTGCCTGATCTTGTGCTCAGCACCTTGGTGACCTCCAGTGCCCATGTGGAGTTACTTGTAGAGGCCTTGTAGCTGCTGGATGGAGCTTGCTCATGCTTTTTGTGGGGTAAGAGCAGTCTTGTCAGGGGACAGGAGCTCTGATTTGGATTGAGTTTGTGTATAACAAACAGTCTGGGGAGAATTCATCTGGTGAACTAAAGCCTCCATCCAGCCAGCAGAGGGTTTTTTTCCACTTGGTGATCATATTTGGGCAGCTTGTCACAAGGGCAGTAAAAGACATTCCTGCTTGAGGTAACCCCCAGCCCTTCTCAAATCTCAAGTACTGTTTCCCCACATAGAAATGCTGGTTTGACTCCTCAGCTTTATCTGCTCGCTCCCCATTTACCAACCATAGTTCCTATTTTCTGAAGAGGACTGATTTTCTCTTACTTACACAGTATACTCAGCACTGAAAATATAACCTGAATGCAAAGATAGAAATCTCAGGATTTAACAGAGAGATCTATTATTGCTTCATTTGAGCTCTGAGCCAAAGGGAAAGACGCCTAGATTTTGCAGTGATGTTTCTAAGTAGTGCTTTAAAATTCTTGTTATATATACCACCAGTCAGAAAAAGATCTTCACTTTTTGCCCGAGTCAAAGAGTGGGTCAAGGAGGAGCGGAGCACAAACACTCGCGTAGTCATTGCAAAATGCCTCTGATCACTAAGCAAACCACATTTAAAAGGCAAAAATATCCTGAAAAATAAAATATCCTGACAGTATTTTGTGTCGTTCTGTCTTTTATATGAGGATTAAATGAACACGAAATATAAAATGTCAACCCAAGAGTGAACTACTGCTGTGTGATTGCTGTTTGTTCAACAATGAATGTATATGTGGGCCAGATGCTGCCTGACAAGCAGTTTCTCTGGACTGCAGCACTGCTTGGCGGTAAGAAATTGTTTGGGCTGTTGCACCTCCCTGATGCCAGGGTTGGGTGCTGTGGCCCAACAGGGGTAATCCTCATGGCACAATTTTCCCTGAGAAGGCAGGACAGGGTGGTTAACTGGGACACATGGGAGAGCTGGGGCAGCACAACGTTGCCCGTGAACATAGGCAAAACTGATTGCTGCTACCCAAAAAAGCAGGTGTCCTTATCCTTCTAGGGAGCTTTGGGCAGCTGTGCAAAGGTTGCCTGCTGAGGGGCAAGGAGGGGAGGAGGGGTGTCAGGGGTGATCTGGAGGTGTCAGTGTGATTTTCCAACAGCGGGAAAGGGTGCGAATGGCCTGGCCTGGGGAAGGAGAGGACATGAGAGGAGTATACAGTTGGTGGAGTAATGTTTCATCAGATTTTGGAGATATTGGGGGTGTATAAGTCAGGTAGGGGATAGAAATGAGGACTGCATATGGTTGGAAGAAATCAAGGGCTGGGAAGGATTTGGAAAATTTTGAAGAGTCCAAGGGTAGCTGTGTGTTTGGATGGTGATTTTTTTCTTTCTCTGTTTCTTCTCCCAGTTCTTCTCTTTAGGAACTATCTTTTCTTCTTCCGTCATATCCCTGCAGTAAAGTGCCACCTTTTGGGGCTCCTTTCTCCATCCTCACACAGCTATGTGCTGCTTTCCAAACAGCCCTGTTCCAGTCCTGCCAAATCTCCGTCCTTCTTCTGCAACAGCCCTTTCTCACCTGTCTGCATTCCTGCACTGTCTGGTGAGGGGAGGCAGGCAAAGCAGCACCAGATCCGGTAGCCCTGGAGATCCTGGCTGTGTGTGGGGCATGCATGCTTCCTTACTACTTGGTGAAGGAGTGGCAAACATTTCCTCACGTACCTTGACCCTCTCTCACTGGCAGCAGCTGGATACTGCTAAGGGCATCAGTTACCACAGGCAAATGTGCTATATGGGCAGTTGCTTTGCTAGTGGGCTTTCCATAAGGGACAGGGATCAGCTGAAGAACTGGATTACCTAAGACTTGTTTGCCCAAAAGTCCACACCCAGATAATTTTTAAGAGTCTTTCCTTTTATTCACAACAACCAACACAATGAACAATGGGACACCTGCATTAAGTCATAGAAAATATTCCTACCTCAGCACAGCTTAAGTAGGGCTCAGAGACAGAAGACTGTTGAACTGACAACACCACCTCTCCTACAGTAGCTTGGAAGCTAGGAAATAGAAAATACTGAGCTCTAGGCCCTCTTGAACCAGAAGAGAGCACAGCCACAGAAGAGAGCAGCAGGAATTTTTTCTACAGTGGGAGAGCTGTGTGGCTGAGGTCCCTCAGGATGAAGGTCCAGAACCCAAATATGCCGTATGACTGGAAATATACTTTAGCTACTGGGGTGTTATGCAAAAGGTGTCCACCAGTACCTAATGGCACCCTTACCAACAGAGAGATTGGCAGAAGTTCCAGGTGAGGCTCCCTGCATACTTGCAGGAACATGCATGACATCATCCCCTTAGGCACAAGAAATCCAGTTATGGAATTCCAAAAGGCTTTAGACTGCAGACCGTCCTGCTCAGAATCAGCAAGATCTCTATTTTACACTTGTTGTGCTAGCTCTTTAGGACATGTAGGGAAATTTGTGCTTTAAACATTTTATGCCTAGACAGTGTTCTTTTGACTTGTTTGCAACCTGAATGAATCTCAGGAGGTTAAAGAACAATTTTGTCTCCTAATTATTTTGCTGAAAATCTGTGCTAGAATTTTAAAAGAATACTGTAAGAAAAACTGAATTAAATACATAACTGCACTTAACCTCTTCTGCTGTGCTGATTTGCTGACTGTATGGCTACAGTAGACTTAATATCAGAAAGAAACTAGTTTGATATAACAGATGATCTTATTGTGTTACATCTAATATATGTCATAACCAGGCCTAAATACACAAACTAATAACATTAGTTATTTCTATCAAAAATATGAGACTTTTATTCTGAAAGACAGAAGACACCTACTGAAGTACATCTGTCAAAAGTTATCCAACTTTCATCTAACATAACAAAAGATCAAACAAAAAAAGAAAAAAGGAAAAAAAAACAAAACATGGGCTGCTGAATATAAAGTAATCTGTGGCATTTGTTTATTGTGCATATCTATAGGAAAGTGGTACCTCTGTGTGCACATGTGGTACCTCATCCCAGGAAAGAGACTGAAAATGAAAGCCACAGGCCATCCTGTTTAAGGTATGACCAATAACTAGTGGCTATCTGTATGTATATTAAAATGGTGTTTATGTTAATCAGGACACCTTGTGGAATTTCTTGCAAGCAAGGAACCCAGTACCTTAGGCTGGAAAAAATGTGTGTGTATCCTCTTGAGCTGGAGAGCAAATCCAGCTTGGGGCAGTAGCTATCCCATAAATTTCCATAGATGCTTCAGTCATCTGAGAGGAATAAAGAGGCAAATTGTCTTAGCAAAGTGAAAAACAAAAAAAGAGCACTGATATTTTAGGTCAACTGTCAAAAAAGGAGTATCTCCTAAAACAAAAGTACTTGTTAATTATTTTATTTCTGGGACCAATTTAAAAAGTGCAATTCTGAAAGAAAAGAAAAGATATTTTATGTACTTTTTTCACAGCCTGTTTTTGCCCTAAAGACCTCAAACTGAAATAACTGCAAAGTCACAGGCACCAAGTCCTTTTTTTTTCTTCCTGAAAGGTGTTCTTACCTATGTTGGCAGCCACCCCATGCAGTGGCGTACACCTGCCTGGAGGCTCAGTTCTTGTGATTAGGCTACAAAACCACAACTGTTAAATTTTCCTTCACAGTTACTAGTTGGTCAGGGAATTTTAAAGTTTATTATATTTTGAAACACGCATTTGTATGCAATCGAACCTGTCACTAGATGGAATCGCTGTTTCAAACACTGCAGTGTAGTTGTTATATAATTACATGGAGTGAAGCAGTCGTATCGTGTATGGGCAATTTACAGGTTTTGAGCGTTATCTAATCCTGCTGGAAAGGACAGTAAAATGTAGTTGTTTTGAGACAAACTTCTTTTAAGCCAGAATAGTGGGTTGCTTTTGCCTCCTAGATAGCTTTCTCTCTACATCCATGGTGGTTATATTTGCATGTACGCCAGGAACGTGCAGTAAAATTTAGATTTTTAGATGTTAATCTGGCGGTTATTTCAGTTACGCTTACTTTCTGCACTACATTTAAATAAGAAGCAGAGTCTGAGGACTTAATATCAAGACTACTACAGAATGTTCCAATGTTTCCCCCAAAAAATAGAGTTCCAAGGATTCTTGCCTATGGCTTTTGTTCAAAATACAGTAATTTCTGATAGTGGCAGAAAATAATTTTCATATTATAATTCTTCCAATAATAGGTAACAGCAATCAGTTCCTAGTGAATGAATGTTATGAAAGCATAGACAATATCAGCACCTTTGTTGAATCCTAGAATGCCTTCGATTCTGATATCCCCCCCAAACTACTAATGAACTCCATTTTCCACGGTTGTTTGTACACCATAATTTACAAGCAAGATATCTACTTTGATCCTTATCCTATGCCTGTGCTGCTTTAACATTCATTTAAATAGATGTATAGCAAAAAATCTAAAAGTTTGATAATTGCTTCTCTCTCGGCTGAGGTAACGAGAAGAATGAACATTAAGCATTCTGAGGAAAGAATATTATGGCTTCAGAGGTATAACAGTGCACAAAGCATAATATAGTAAAGAAGAATGGCATTGACAATTTTATAAAAAGATCACAACTAATACTATGCAGTCACTTAAGTAATACAAATTAATTTGGTCCTGCCTAGACTAAAATTAAAAAAAAAAAACCAAAAAAGAAAACCTGTGGGGAAAAGTAAAATTTCTAGGCAGTGAAATGTAAGTAAGCTACCAAATAGAAGTAAACCAGAAGCAAACAAAATTGAAAGCTTAAAACTGACATTTCAAAAGAAAGCTGGGAGACTGCTGTTGGTCTGGGAATATGTGTCAAAACACAGGTTGGAATTATAGGCAAGAGCATTTTGAAGTAACAGAATCACTTGCTTGTCACAGTCTGGAGTGCCATGTGATAAAAAAACATGAAGAATTAGCAAAAAGATACTGGAGATAAAACAGCTGAAGAGATGAGTGTCCAATAATTAACTGTCTGACATTAAAGACTGAAGATCTTAAAAGGCTTTAGGTAGTCTACAACTGTAATTTTCTTTTCTTTCCAGTGAAACATCTTAAAGAAAAAGCCTCTCATGCCTCCACCCACATGGCCTGAGGAATTACCAGAACAAGTGAAAGCAACATAACGAGGAAAGCCAAAAGTCCTTGTGCAGTCTCCATGGCATGCAATCGCTTCTTGCAGGAGAAATAGTACAAAGGGAAAAGAAATCCTCACCACACTTACTTACATATTGGGAGAAAACAGCTGTAGCAACCTGGAAGAGGAGCTAAACTATTATCCTGTCTGTATGCCATTATTAACAGTTCTGTGAACGTCCCTCCTGCAGGACGATCAAACTCATCAAGCTGTGCTTTTTTTTTCAACAGAAAGTTGCACTCGGTGGAACGTTTAATCTTCAAAACTTTAAGGAAACCAATTTCTAGCACTTTTGGAGATAAGAACAAAGTTTTTTGCTCTTGCTACTCAACAGCCACTGATAGTGTTTACATTTCACTTCAGAAGAATTGTTTCATCACTTCAGCCAGAGCAATCACTTGTTTCTTACAAGGTCCTTCAACTTCAAAATAAGAAAATAATATACACGTAACCCTTTCCAGTTCAAACTTTCTGCCTGAAATAAGTCCTTTTCACAAACCGAAAAGTCATGGTGTTATTTGCTCTTCTTAAGCAGATTAAGAACTTTTCTACTGCTGGCCTAATTAATGAGAAAGGATTTCACATTTTACTAGGTGGGCTTCTCTGAAGAGAAGGGGAGAAACACATTCATCCTTTAGAAGTACCAGTAGATGTTGTCTGCAAATTACTTCAATGATAACACTGTACATTAATTCATGTTTACCTATCATGTGTCCTGCAGGCTAGATCCTTCCTTTGAGAATAATTCATTCAGGGCACTTTCTAAACTAGTTAAGGAAGATCCTTTATCATCCTTGGGCCAGATGGGTTGTTTTGATGCTCTACATTTTATGTTTCTTTTTTTCCTTTCCCTCCCATCACACAAAAACCATGGAAATAGAAATTTAATTACATAACCTTGTGCTGCCACGTATCCAGAAGAGCTCCTAACGTGTGGCAGGAATGCCTGCATTTTTGTCATATGACAGTCACATCTCTAGATATGTAACAAGAAAGAGGATCTGGACTATTGATTTGTATCCAGATAAGATCTTGTTCAGTCTCAAAATACACTGAGAATTAAACATTATCTATAAGATTTTTCAAGCAAGAATTCTCTTGCTTGATGCCTTTGAAAGTAGCTTTAAAAAATAAGGAAATAAGTTTTAGGGTGGACTTAATGAGACTTAGTGTTGAAAGTGATTGACTATGTGAAGATAAAAAGACGTAAGCAGAGAGACATCTAGTGCTTCTCAGTCTAGGGAGGAAAACTCCTTTGCTCAAATGTTCACCCCACTGACGAGGATAACCTAGGCAGTCTATCAGAAATTATGTAGGTGCCAATATACAAAGGACTTTTTATAACAAGTGCATTTAATTTAAACAAATGTTCTTTAGTACATAGAGAAATCATGATGACCTTTTCAAGTATCACTATTTCTAGAGTCTTCTTTACCCTTTACCACATCCATTGTTAGAGTCTACCTGTAAAAGCCTGAATGAGAAACTATAAACCATCAAATGTCAAATGAAATGTCATCATTAACTTTAATGTGTTACTGTTCATCATAATAAGTCTAATCTTGAAACAACTCGTAACAGTTATAAACTTGTGTAGCTTCACTGGCAGTGAAACTTCTCCTGTCAAGGAAGACCAGGATTGTACTGTGTGTCCTAAATGTAGCAGAATTTGCCTTCTATTTAAATAGTTTCCTAGTAGCTGTGAGTAGATCCCTTCATTTTTACTGTATTATTCCTTAAAATGGAATATTTTGGTAAGGACTTTTCTTCTTTTGAACTGAACAATCAGTATGAAATATTCCAGCTGAAATGGGCGCAGTGTCCAGCCAGCAGATAGAACAGTCAGGAAGAGTAAGAAGTCCAGAGTATGATTCATTTTAAGGCCTTCAAAACAAGAATAAATCACTCCATAGCGTCAAAATAAGAAGACTTTTTGTATTAAAGTTTTAACATAAAATTCATATGACCTGAACTCTTTTCACCCTATATTCAAAACAACCAGCTAATTTTTTTTACATTGTTAATATTGAAACCAAATTACTTTGAGATGCATTTTGCATTTTTTTCCTATAAAACTTAAAATCACAAAATAATATGTAACTCCCTTCAGCATTAGAGTAAAAAAAAGGAAAAAAAAAAAAAAAAACCAAGAAGAATTTATGTTGCCTTTTCAGAATTCATTTGAACTTTTGTATTATACATTTAAACATTTTGCTAGAATCTGTTCTGAGGTGTTAGCCTTAGCAGGATGGGCACTGCATAGATAACGTGCAAGCGGCATTTAATTATAAAGCTGTGTTCTCAGTAGCCAGTAACAAGGCTTCAGCACACAGTTCTTTTTGATAATAATTTCTTAATTGCCTTGTATAATCTTTAACATGATAGTTAGAGATTTTGAGGCACAGCAAAGAGCTGGATTAGAATAGCTTGCTGGAAGCAGCAGAAGTTATTTAATTTCTCCTTTGTCTTCTTCACAGGGCTAGAAATCACACTCTTACTTCCCCATTAAGATATTTTAGACAAATACATCTTACATAGAAAAATTCTGCTTTAGTCTTGAAATTGAAAATCCATGAATGACCTAGAATAACTCAAGGAAAACTGTTTAGTTGGGTCCATCAACATTATGCTTTCTTCTTTCCCCATCTCTTCAGGTTTCATCACGGATGGAGTCACTGCTTGCCTTGCATCTATGTAAATCTAATTCCAAAACTGCCTAAACCTACTGAGTTCCCGGTAAGGTGGTGTGGATAAATGTCAGAAGTATTTTTTTAATTTTCCTGAAATTCACAGTTTTAGTCATCAAAATAAAATTTGTCAAAGAATACTCCTCCTATAAAGCCTTTCCACAAGTTTTGTTATGATTAAGTAATTTTTCCTTATCAGCTCCTCTGTCTAAAAAAGCCTAAAACCAGAAGAAAGAGGACTGTGATACACTTAGAGGACAGCAGCAGCATTTATTCTCCTTCAAATGCTCTGTTTAGTCCTAAGAGAATACACCTGCCTCTCTGAAGCAGTTCCATCCACTCCCCAAAGAAGAACCTGAAGAACGCAGCTGCAGTTATATTTAAACCTCACATGTAGGTTCTCCTGGTCCCTGAAGAGCATCATGAACTGAAACAGGCTTCAGGGAAAACAGCATATTTGATAATTAGTCCCTTTGAAACAGCCTCTGTTCCTCTAAATACAGCATACTTCAGAATATTTTAATGACTGTAAAAGGAATCTGAAGATCCTGAAGTGCCGAAAATTGTCTCATGGAACCATTCAGCCTTCTTGAGGACCTTCAGGGCATATCAGCTGTCTTCACGTGGCACACCAGACTCCCTGCACTTGTCCCTCAGATTTCACATGCTCAAGCTGTTAAAAAAGATGCCATGTTCAATTTAGGGTAGAAAATTATAGTGGCTTATTCTGCTAACTGTGCTCATCCTCACAGGGTGTCTTCCTCATATCTCATCCCTCAATGTAGGGGACTTCTCTACCCATTTTGAAACACTGACCCCCATAGCTTCCTTTCAAAATAAGTTGCCAGCTACACTGTACATTAACCCCCTGAGCTCAGTACGTGGCTCCAAAATCTCCAGACTGCTGTCAGCCACAGGTCTCAGCATGGATATTGCAGCTTGTCACAGCCTGGAGCAGGTGAGACCTGAGCCTGACAGCCTTCTCTTCATCTACATCTATTCCCGGGAGGACGGATCCGGGACGGACTGCTTTATAGTGCTGTTAGCTGCCTCCATTCAATTCACCCTTGGAACCTGCCTTCCAGAAATAGATGGCAGACTAGGTCCTGAAATAGATGATGCCAGAGCTGACTGGGATTCCTCCTCCATTCCCAAGGTCTAGGGTCTTAGCTGAGCTGAGCTGTGACCCTGTTTAGAATGACTTTTCCACTTTCCTCTGTTCCCGGGAGGGTGACGTCAGTCCTGCCCACCCCGCCTACAGACCCAAAGTGCACCAACGTGCGCAGCACCATGTTAAAAGGGCAGCAGGCTTTTGGCTGGTGGGAAGAGAGAGCAGATCATATTTTCTTATTTGCTGGGGAAAACAATCATGTTTTCGAAGAATTGTGTTTTCATGTTTTGAAAAGCTTTCCCAGTTTTCTTTAAAAATAAGCAGTCCTTAGCAACAGATTCTGCTAGAAGAGAAATATCCAACCTCAAAAAATGCAAAAATAACCTTAGATATTAAGTGGATTTGCATTTTCTTACCAATATTTTGCCTGTTATTATTAATTTTAAAGTGAATGAGTTCTATTTAGGTATACTGAAAATATGAAAGGTTCCTTTTTAGTACTAGTTCAATTAACGCCGCGGCACATCCCAGCACTCTGAGATTAGGGATGCAAAATTTACTGGCGGTCTGCCATCCCTAGCCATCTTCCAGTTATATTTATAGCTTAGGGAAGTCCCAATGCTACTTCTACCACATATGTGCAGTACAAACGAAAATCTTTTGTATCTGGGCTTCTCTTCAAAGCTGTTAACTTCGGACACTACAGCAGGCGCTGTCTGGGAAGTTACCTACCAAGATAAACTTCCCAGTGACAGCAGAGAGATCTAATGGAAATTCTACTGAATTCATTGCACCAGTTTTCTGTTTAAATTATACTATAATTTGACTGGAGCAGAAAGTGTGAGTTAGACTGGAGCTTTCATTATGGGTTTACGTTTATATTTTGCATTTTGCCACAAATAGCTCAGTATTTCAATACAAAATACGTATTTACTCTTCTCCAATCATTCATAATACATGCAAGTCTCTAAGGTGCACAGACAATGTGTGTGTGTCTGTAATACAAAGCTTTTGCCTTGTAAACTGTAAAATAAGTATTCCAGGTATTCACTATATAACATACTGTGCTTAACTATAGAGAAGGTACAAGGTAATTTAGAGTTTATTGTTAGAGGCAGCATAATGAATTGAACTATTTTATGTCAACAGATTTCTGAAACCAATTAAAACATTTTAACAGCATGCAAACAAATACAGAAACATTCCCAGGGCTGCTATTGTAATTTACTTTGATAAGTTCTTAAAACTAATGCGGACCATGGCAGGTTAGAAATCACAGCACAATGCACATTATTAAGCTCTTGCTCACAGACTGGCTGCTGTGATTTTGCTGTCATGAAAGGCTGTTATTTGAGCAAGGACAGGACAAGAACCGTCCTTCAAAAACCTAATAACAGCATGCAGCTTGGGTTTCCTAATGCTTTGTTGTGAGAAAAGTCCTAAACATATAACATAATCTTTTTTATTTCTTGTATTTAATTTTTAAAATTATTTTTACAGAGCTAATGTAGGTAAGACATTTGTTTCATATGCAGGTATTTTCTTAGGAGTTGGAATACTGTAGAATGAGTTCTTATATACTCTTTAGCAGCATGTTAAACTGTCCTTATCACAAAGAGCCCAAACCAGAAGTCTGCAAAAGCTTCCCTGCCTATCATTACAATAAATGTGAAAAAAGGAAGCAATGGAAGGTAACAGTGACAACAGCAGCCATAATGTAACAGATTTAAGTGAAAATGTAACAGATTTAAGTGAAAAATTTAAGTTAAAAAAGTAATGACGGTAAATCAGAAAGTATTGTACTAGGCGCCACATCCATGACTGTGTGACAAGCTGTGTCTGCTGGTTCATCATACAGCAAGAGCGCAGTTAGCATTTCTTATATCCTCCAGTGCTACAGAAGTGTTTTGAGAATCCAAAACTAGAAAAAAGAATACTGCCATTGAAACTGGGACCAAGCGATGCTCTGACAGGCTTTCTAGCAGCCTTAATGGCACATAAATAGCAAATGTGAGGGATTTCCATACCTATCAAATTCATTAGGAAAACAATTATCTATTCTTTATGTGCCTGTCTTCTGAAATATGAAACTGTACACAGTATACAAAATCCTCTGGAAATGCACTATTATACACAGCATGGAAAGAAGAGATGCTGTACAAATTTGTATTTTGCTAAACAAAGTCCAACCCCCTAAACAAAATTCAATTTTCTTTGTAGTTAATTTTCATGCTGATGAATTAAGTAAACCATAAAAAAAACCTGTAAAAAGAGGCAGCAAAATTGTTCAGATGTTACTAGCACTGGAAATGTTTTGAAATAGCCAGCCTCCAGAACTCTGTAAAGAAAACAAAAGGAAAATAAACATGCTTCTCTTTATAGGGCCGTTCAAAACCAAGAGTTTGCCCATACAAGGTGCCTTTTGCTATTTGTTGCTCCTCAGGAGAAGCTGCTATGGCACTATTGCTTTTAATGCCAAAACACTGTAATAGGAACTTAATGTGAGTGTGGCAAAGAAACTTCTTGCTTTAGTTAAAAACAAAAAGTGGTGTAAATTTCCTCTCCAGCTATATTATTTCTTTCTCTAAAGAGACAAGGATTTGAGTTCTTGTGGTGCAGTGTTTCATAACTGGATGCATTATCTCGATCTTGTGAAAACTGTTCCTGTCCTTCCCTCTCTGCCTTTCTCCATCCCAGCCTCTTTCTCACCATCAGCCCAAATACCTCCAAATCAGCTAGAGGTAAAAGCTCCACATGTTACTATTTGTGAATTGCTTCTTTTGAAGTTTTGGGTCCCCTTCATTCCCTTTTAATTTAGGATGAGCCATTCAGAAGGGTGAGGCAACAGCATTCAGGAGAGACAATCATACTCTGAAGAATTCTTGTCTCTCTTAATCAAATGCTTTGCTTCCTTTTTAGTTAGCATGCCATACCACCAAATAACTGGGAAAAGAGGAGGGAGAGGGGAGAAGATATCAAAGATTCACTTGTTTTTGAAATGCTAATGACTATGAGAGAATTAAAAGTATTCCTCTTATAGAGCAAACTGCCAATGTTTTGTACCTGCTACACACAGAATTAATTTCAAAATAATTAACTGGTTACGTCTGAGATGTTTTAAAAAGGCTTATGCAGACCTGCAGTTGCAAACTTTAGGAATGTTATTAACATAATGATTACTATTACATCAGGAAATGGTGCGGTCTGTAAAATTAGACTATTTTCAAAGAAAGAGAATACTGTTAGTGGTTGGATATGGTTTATAAATAGGAGGATGCAATCATGAGAAAATTAGATAGATTTTAGAAAGAACAATTAAAGACCATTTATGACATAATTGCAGAATATAATTCCAGAGCTGAAACTAGTCCTTCTTTTCTGTTATTCAGTTAATATCAAGTATTAACATTTTGAATTATTTATAAATACTCTATATTTTAAAATAATGGTTCTTGCTTTTGAATGGAGATAGAATGTTTTTTTTTTTCTGAAACCGGAATTAATTTCAATTTAAATTAAATGCCAAGTAAAGAATTCATAAATCTTGGTAAGACTGATGAACTGAAAAGTGGGGTAACAGAATCCTGCTATGAAAAATATCAGGATGGATTTCTCTTTCCCCAGGCTATGCTTTAACAAATTGGTCTTCATCCACATTTGCTGAGGTTTTGTTTACAAAATGAATATGTGGCTTACTGTAGGAATCAGTCAAGCTCTTGTTGTTGCATTCAGTTGCAGTAATAAAAAATATCTTAGAAAAATAAAGTAGGAATAGTAGATTTGTGATTAAGCACTGGATGAAGGCTTAGGAAAAAAGGGTTTGGTCATGGGTCCTTTGTAGATTCCCTCTGGGCCTTTGCTAAGTATCATTGCTTTAATCAGTAGTGCACTAACACCTGAGAGCTGCATTCAGGCGGCCACACTGCACCAAATACTATGCAGCTACATAAAGGAAACTCTTAACAGCTACGTTAAGGAAACTCTTAACTGAGAAGAGTTTAGTTACTCTGCGTCTCAGTCACCTACCTGTAAAATGAGGATATTACTTCTATTTTCCTTTCTCATCTATTCTCTGGGCCAGGGAATTTCTCCTACTGTTTCTTTGTACAATGGGTCTCCAAGTACAGTGGGTCTCCAAGTTAGCTCCTGCTGGTGCTAGTGTGATAATCCAATAATAGTACTTATAGGCCAGCTATAGATAGTGATACATGATGAAATTCATTGCACCTGGATTAAAACATCCACAGCATAGATGTCTGCATCAGAACTAGCCACACTAGGCTCTTTTTATAGTCAAGGAAGAGAAAAAGACACTCTTAAGATACAATTTGTCTCACCTCTTTTAGAGGAGATATATCATCTCTTTAGGATTATAAGTATCACGCTTGAAAGATACCTGCTTCTCTCCTTCGGCTACTGCAAGAGTCTAGGTGAGCAGCTCAGACACAGACAACTGATCCCACTCACAATACCTATAGCCTCACAGATGACGACTGGCTGGATTTTAGGGATTCTTGAGTTATATGAATCATTGTTTCTTACCTAACACACAGGAAAGTGTATTTAGCAGTTTCTATGGAAGGAAGATAAATCTGCTCTGTAATAAGATCTAGCATAAGCTGTGACAGGTTTCAGGGAGAAAAAGTTTGAAATAGGATTATTTTTTTTTTTTAATAATGGCTGCATCTTTCTATGTGTAAGAGCTCTTTAGGCAATTTTTAAAGGTCCTAATAATGCCCACGGGTGCTTCACAGTAGGTCTGGACCTCTCTTTGCAAGTATAACAGTACAAAAATAGACACAGTAAAAATAAAACTCTAATACCTTTGAAAAAGTATTTTTGCTATGACATATAGTGACACATGCAGAATACCTATGAGTACAATGGCATACAAAGGTTTTATCAAAGTCACTGAGAGCAGTATGGATTACTCACTCCTGGCCTTTTCTGTTCACAAGGAAGTGAACCATACAAACTGGATTATATTTCTACAGCACTTTGAAAATTATTTGATATGGTATCCCATTCCATGCATATGAACTATCTCAGTGCTTCTGAGTTTAGCTAGCCAAAGCAGGGATGGCCTCTCCCTGTCAGGATGGCCTCTCAACAGGCTGGGCAACTCATTATAATGCTGGAGAAGTAGTTGAAAAGTCTTTTTGGAAAGCAGAAATCTAATTTTTCTGACACCTGATATTGACAGTGGCTTGAGCTCTGGTGCAAATAGAGGATCATCTTTACTAGTTCATGACCCTATGAAGAGATATTGCTGAGAATATAATTAAATGGCAGAGAGGTCTAAGCTAAAGAAATGTTATATATTATTCAAGATTCAGGTATATGCAGATACAATTACTCTGGAGAAATAAAAAAGGTTCTTGTTGATAGGATGCATTTTCCCTGTCTGGTTTTGTTACGCACTTTCTTTTCTTTGTCTGTTACCTCCCATCTCTTACCTTTTATTTGTTCTTCTTTAGTCATCACATTATTGTTTTTTAGTATTTTCCTTTGCTGTTTTTTTATACTGCATTTCTCTTTCTTCCAGTGAGATATTTCTCCCTTATCCAACTGGCAGTTCCTCCCCTTACTCCTTATTAACTTATTAGCATATTTAGGTTTTTTGAACTCCCTCTGAAAATCACTTTGGGATCAGTGATATTGTATTGGCTGTATAAGAAAATAAGAGTTTAGTCTGTGATATTTCTTCCTGCTCATAGGTTACAATTCCCCTTGATCTCAATAGTGCATTTTGTGGTAGAACTGTGGAATTCAGTTTATTTTCTTAGAACTCCACAGATAGTTTGCTACGAGCTTTGTAGTGTACATTGTACAAAACCCAGTAATTTACACTAATTTGCTATACTCTTCAGTTAACAGCATGCTACCAATTTAAAACTGCTCTGTGCAATCTTGCAGCCACCAGGAAAGACGAACCACTGAAATAGAAAGAAAAGGCACTGCTTGAGAGAAGTAAGAGAATGACATCAACCCTGGCGGACAACGTTCACTAGGTCTTCATCTAGACACTAGCTATCTAGGGAGAGCACTATAATACTAACATGTAAGGAATTAACAAAACTCTGGAAAAGGAACAGACAGTTAAAAATCAAGGACTTCATTTCTATTAAAGAAAAAACCCCAAAACTATTTAAAACACTGGTAAATTTACAATAATAAGAGATTTTTTCCTTTGTTTTTATGATTATTCTTTATATGACAGTTTCCCCAGTGTGTCCAGGTATTATGCTGTAGCTGTGATTTTCAGCAATTTATTTCTTATAAACTTGAAGGTTAACTGGTAAGTTGATGAAGCTTTGTGATAAGCATACAATACTTTGAAACATTTCAATAGCTAATCATTTCAGCTGTCTATGGGAAAGTTAGCAAGCATTTTAGTGTCACTTTTAAAATGAAGAAGACCTAAATTCTTCAGATTGATTAATCTCTTACAAGCTTTATGTAATAAAACATTACACAGCATCATTCCAGGGCCTCAGAAGCAAGATTTTCTGTGGAAACCAGCCATTTTTATATCAACATTGAATGATTTATGAATATGCTTTGGGGCAGAAGATAATTCTGAGAACCCAGAAAAGTATCTTGCCAAGATCTGGGGGGTGTATATTAAAATGTTCGCCTTCCATCAATCACATCCTCATTTTCCTAATAGAAGAAGATCAGATATTCAAGTCTAATCATGTGCTATGAAAAATTAATTTAAATCTAATGCATAGTAGGTTTTTTCACCTTAATTTTTCCCTTTATTATAGCACTGTTTTTTTCTTTAGATCTGGATTTCATAGTACAGTGCCCATTTTCACATAGTCTCAATATCTACATGGTTTTATTTGGGCTTTTTTAAAAATACCTGTTTTTCTTGTAGGGACTGCAAATCTTTCCTGTGATCAAACCACTGCTAAATTCTAGATTACTATGTCAAATAGAAACAGAAGACATTTAAATGCCCCTGCTTTAACCTTGAGAAATATAGACTGTAGTTAATGTAGGTTTTTTTAGTTAACAATTGTAAGAGCAGGCGTGTGTAATCTTTTACCTTACTGAAATAATACTGAATGATTCTGAATGGGCTTGAAAGTGGAGAATGCTCTGTGAGAACTACATCTATTGCTAGAGGCAGTAGGATTTATCTGACTAATTGCAGGTGTCCATGTAGTTTTTTATTGTCTGTTGTGGACATCCTTTAGAGTCATGGAGGCATGATTCGTAATGCAGACATCAACATCTGGTGAGATGTATAGCAACCTGCAAATTCCTCACTCTCTCCAGTGACTTCAAAGAAAACGTAAGTTCAGTAATTGTGATACTGCAGCTGCTATAGGTACTACATTACTCTAGCGATGTGGAGAGACAAAGGTGTTTAGTGAGGCCAAGTCCACCTTATAGCACCAGCTAGGGGACCAGGTGGAATAAAACATGGCAGGTCACAAGTGTCCCACAGCTGTCCACAGAGCGAGAATGAGTCAACAGAGGGAAAATAGCAGGAGTCCTGGGCACCAAAAGGCCATTCAGATGTCCTGGCTCTTCCAGGGACTGCCTCCATACTTGCTGCTGGGGGAATATGGAGGACTCACCTCAGCTTTTAGATGCAGGGACCCTTTAATTTGTAAGGAAATAAGAGGCTCCAGCTTGCAGGTTTTTTCCTCTTTGATATTTGAGTTGCCAAAGAAAGACTTCTGTTTTCAAAAAACTTCTTTGTCTTGTGATCAATCAGTCTTTAAACTCAGGCTTTATAGAACTTAGTGGCTAAACTCTGCTTGAGATCTATGGAAGCATGGTTTCATACTGTTTACTTTTAACTGCATTAAAGGGATACTAAAAAAATATAGGAATAGCACAGAAAGTTTTAAGCTAGTTTAAATTTGTTTCTATGGATTTGATGTTACTTTTCTGAGTGTTGTTTTGGATTTTTTTTTCTTCATTACAAATTATTAAATTCATATTCATTTTTCTTCCAACAAAATGAGGTTTTTAAAAACCTTTTTTTTTTTTTCTGGGGATTTTCTCCTGCTTTTTATATTTACTTTGCATGCTTTATTTTTGTTTTCTTTTTTTTTTTAATCAATCATATTCTTTCTTTACTAGAAGCCAAACCATTACATTTTTCTAAGTGAAACTTGCATTAGAGAAATTGTACCTGAGTCCATAAAGATAAATACTGATTTAAGACATGCTCGTACAAATGAAGAAAACACTCTTTGCAACTTCATAAAATCTGTATTTTTAACTGACCAAGAAGAAAAAGATTGATTACTTTCTTTAGTCTACTTAAAAAAGGAACTCAGAATGTACTTTTCCGAATATGCTGTTTCTGCGGACCTGATGGCCACTTCCATCTCTATTTGTCATGTAGAACAAGTGGCTAAGTGTTAAACTTCACAGTGAATTTAAAATATCAGTAAGAATGCCTTGAGGAAATAGAAACGTGCTTCTGACAATGTAATGCGATTTTAAAATTTCAGTGTATTAGATTACCTCTTCCCCCTGAGGGATTAAAAGGGCAAAAAAATTGCAACAGCTATACTTACTTTACAAAGTTTTCTGAACAGCATCATCTCTGAAGTTAAAACTTGGTGTGGGCTATTAGGACTGCTGCCAATTCATAATGTCATTGTAGGAGCTGATGCTCCTACATGGAAGTGGCCACATGAAGAAAAAAACTTTCAAATTCAAGTATGTGAAAAACAAGCCTTCAATTATCCTATTTTAGGTGCCTCATTTAACAAGACAGAATCTAGGCTTTCTCAGGAGTCTATAAGCAGAAATAGACTTCTGAGCAAGATGCAGAGCACTTTTACTGGCTTTCTTTTTTTATTTGGACTCTTGTGGAGCCAGCCGTTCTCCTTTGGCAACAGCAGAACCCTAAACATTTAGCCCCTACTTCTAGGGCACCTAGGTGTTTTGGCTTCAAAAAACCCATTGAAAATTAAATCTGAGTACAGTTGCAAAGCTCAAAAATTGGACTTGGGTAAAACCTCCTATTTGCTTCATTGAAAACTAATGCTTCTTTCACAGAAATGAGAGGGACAACAATCAAGAAGAAAAGTGCATTAGTTTATGTATATTTTGCCTTTCTGAATAACCCCAGCTTCTATTTTGTAATATCATATTGGTAAGCTCTAGAACACATTGCAACATTAAACTGTTTGTTGACTGTATAATGTTATGGAAGTTAATGGTTTAAGCCAACCATTCATCTGAGGTAATCTATTTCTCTAATCATCATGTTGATGTTTTGACTGCTCCATTGATGCATAGAAAATCGATACATTCAATGCAGATGAATGTTGTGGAAGTTAGACATGTAAATTATATATTACACATAAAATGAATCCTAAACCTTAAAATATTCCTTTTATATTACAGCGATAAGGGCGAATGTCTTTATAATAAGAGAGATATGACCAATATTGTCATCTCTTATTCCACAATCATTTTTCTTTCACTTACCATTATGATAAAGAGTCCCATTTGCAAATAGTGTGACTTTAAAATTTAATCTAGCACCTGATTGGATAAATAAGGTCAATTTAGGATTAAACAAATGAATACTATTTCACTGAACATCTGTCACTCTCTTGCACCACAATTCAGCTGATAAAATGGTTAACTCTTCATCAATTTCTTGACATGATAGGAATGAAGTCATC
The DNA here is from genome assembly GCA_034008185.1 of Gorsachius magnificus. Classification (NCBI taxonomy): domain Eukaryota; kingdom Metazoa; phylum Chordata; class Aves; order Pelecaniformes; family Ardeidae; genus Gorsachius; species Gorsachius magnificus. The sequence goes on along the minus strand of CM067081.1, from coordinate 191,903,747 downwards.
ATAATAGAGCACTGTCATAAGATCAATGTTTCCAGCTTTGAAAATAAATGTCTTGGCTCTGCCCCAGCATTAATGTGGCAGCTGGAGACCATTAACCTAAGACAACTTTGTTGCCATTGACATGATCTCTTAATTAAGAACATACTTCTGAGCACTTTTTTTGGGAGTTTCGTTTTAACAGTATAAAAACTTGTGTTGTATAGTAATTATGTTACTTGAAGGAAGCAATTGCAAATGAAAAGGAGATTTTTAGTAAGAGTAACCATATCTACAAAATTTAATTAAAAATACGAGAAACTGCAATGTATAAATACAAAATATTAATAAGAAAATATGCTGAATGATAGAGTAGTGCCAATACAGTAATGTTTTAGAACCATAGTGATGTAACTAGCCAACATATAACAGATTGCCAACAATACAAGCTGAAATTCACTTTCGGGAGATATCTCAGTGTCCTGTGTAAAATTTGCATGTAGTGATGTTAATTTTTTTTTCTTCCACTTATGCCATCCAAATATCTTCAAAATAGGAAGCAAAAATTAATATACCCAGCAACACTTATCTCCTTCTGTAGAAAAAGCCATATTATCAGAATGACTGGAAAATTTATGATCATGACAGTGGGTGAAATTCTTTATTCCTTCAAGTAAAAGACCAACCTGCTGCTGAGCTTAAGGGACCCAAGAGACCACTTAATTCTAATACATTAGGACTCTCCAAGATGTGTGAAAATGTTGCCTTATGACAAGATGAAGGCAGTTCACAAGTTATGACACACAGGGTATTCACCTCACTTCAATGTACACAAAACCTAATCCTGACTGAATGTCTATATAGTTACATACTGCTCTTAGTGGCAACTCTTTCTCTGTATGGACTGTGCGTGATAGCCCAGCCACCTAATCAGGGCTCTTAATTCATATGCTTAATTTAAACTCTCATGCTACTGGAATGCGCACGTCTCTAACCTTTAGCTCAGTTGTCAGAGACTTCTCCCTTCCTCTGCCTATCTTCAAAAAATGCCTGGACAATTACTCTCTTCAGGTATTCCATGAATTTTGAAAGACACACTCAAAAATGACTGGGCAGGACATAAATGAAAAAGTCATGACTTTGGCAGCTTGTAGTGCTCTCATACCACTTCTGCCATAAATAACTTGGAGGACAACAGTGCAAACATGTAGTTGTCACTGGTCAAGGCTGTGCTGAATATAAGTGTACTGTAGAAAAATCATGAGACTTTACCATACTTCATAACTGCACTCAGCTATACATCGCAAGTTTGATGGTTGGACTATTCTAGTCACAATAGTCAAAAGATCCATTATAACAATGTGAGGAGGTGCATTTGGAAAAAGGTGAAGTGTAGATCAATGTATACATGAAAATATAAATCCTCATTTTCCTTGTTATTTTCACTAGCAAATGTGTCTAACTTCTTTTTATCCCTGAAGTCCTTGTGCTTATTTATCACAAATAAACGAGAGGTTGCATAAAACTCCCATTCTCTTCTCGAAATTGTCTTCCTTTACTAGAGATTAAATTTCTGCTTTTTTTTTTGGTTAAAAACTTTCAAAAAAAAAATCCATGTGAAGAAAGACTTGGTGCTAGTCAGAGATCATGATCTAACAGGCTGTTTTAGAGAAGACAATAAGTGTGCAATAATTTGAAATGACATCTATTATATTTATAAAATTTAAAAGAGGTATGTTTCACTATAGACCTAACTTTGCAAATGTGAACCACACGAGCTCTATTCTGAGCTCTGTGAAATTTGTAAGACATGACAGAATTTATTTCAACCAAGTCACAACTGGCAAAGTCAACTTCAGTCTAATATTAAAAACTAGAAATATATACTGTTCATAGTTATGCCTAATTCTTCATTGAGAACTCAATGCACAAAAGCCTGGGAATCCAGTATTCCATTTTGCAAACAATTTTCATTGAAAAAATTCTATCTAAGTGAATGATGCAAAGTCTAGTGATGCAATCAAAATCAGCACCTGAATCTGGCAAGGTTTGAGGACTGCATGGCTATGAGAATTTTCTTTATGATGATGCCTTGTCTGTAGACTGAAGGAATGGGAGCATCGAAGTGTGCTTCCATCCTCATATATTAGATACTGATATGTCACTACAAGACAATAGTGCTGTGTCTGTGTTTGGATTGAGAAGTTGAGGTTTTAAATATATTGCAACCAGCCTTCCAAATAAAAAGGGAATTACTACTGCACAACTTCAGGATAAAATTTGCCTTAGAGTGACATCTATACTAGTGAGTACAACAGGGCCCTGAGGTGGCCCTGGTGAAGCTTCCCAAGGTCGTATATATGATCCAACTGTTAGTGTGGTTCTTCGTTCAGCTCTGGGCCGTGCCAGTGCAAGTAGTCCCAGACAGTGCCAGCCTACAGTACAGGGCATGGCATGTCCCACATGCGCTTCCCACCACTCTATTCCTGCATAAGGGAAAATAAAATTTGTTGTGTGGATGTGAGCTGTGCCATGGCTTTAAATCTTAGGGCCAGGGATTGGTTACAGGTTTTCATTTTTTAATATTATAGACACAGACGCAGTCCTACAAGATGACGTCTGCATCATGCTGCTTCTAGAAATATGGCACCATATGCAAAAACTTTTCTCAGGTGTAAACATCCTTACACAATCCTTAAAAATACTAGGAAGCCACTGGTTATTAATACTTTTGCTTGATGTTAAGTAGTTTCCTCTCCAAGGTTGACATATAGCCAATTAAACATAACTCTAAATAGATTTTTTTCCTACTTAAAATATGTCAGTATTCTAATGGATTACTTGTATTTCATGCAAGCTGAATCCAGCTGGGACCGTAGATACAGTTTTTATTTTCAGAAGCATTTTAAGTCACTTAACAAAGTTGATGTGCGTTGTAGCATGCAGCACTTTCAGAAATCTTGATTCCAGGAATCCCAAAGAAGTTTGGTTGTGGATGCTTCTTCTTCAAGAGCAACAAGAAATACTATAGGACCGCTTTATTCCTGAGATGGCAACTGCCAAGAGGCTTCTCTTATTCCAGTGAGAAATGAATTGTACAAAGCACTACAAAAGAATTAGTTAAACAGAGCAATTTCCTTTGTGTATCTCTATTGCAAACACCTAAATCCAGAGGGAGCAGGCATGGTGGTTTAAAATAGAAAAGAAACAGTGCTAATTGAGACTGACAATTCCTTTTGTCATAGGGAACATTTTTAACAGAGTTTAATGGGCTTTAAAGAGAACAAACAAGACTAGTATATTGACACTTCAGTTGCTTCTTTTATTAGCTTTTTGTAAACCTAAAGAATTTACAGTGACATGGGAAAATGAATTCAGTTTAAGATTAGAGCTGTAGGGTTAAGATTTGCACAGTGGCTCAGATCTCAAACATAATTTTGACAACGGAGTGCAAAGTGTGTACCTTAAAACCACTCCTCCAGCTCTGGCACTTAACCTTCTACTAGTGAAGCTCCTAGGCAGCCACATTTCTGTGGCTGCCCCTACACATGGCTTGTTTCAATGGTTTTGGTGCCAAATTGTCTGGCATCAGCCCCAGTGGAAATACAGACTACGTGATACTTCACTTACAACAGTTGCTGGGTTGGATCATCCTTAAAATGCTATGAAAATCTATTTAATTAGTAAAAAGTATAGCATTTTAAAAGAAAAAATGAAAGTGTGCCAGCTTCTATTGCCTTTTAGCTCACTGTGCTGAGGCTAACTTAGATGTGGGGGACTTGGTTTGGGTCTTCTCCCTGCCTGGGCTAAGAAAAAATTTGAGACAAGATATCCCAATTACTAGGCAAATGCTCTACCTGTGAGAATGGCTGGGGAGGGGAAGGCAGCATGGCCATCCTCCTGATGACACCATGCTGGTGGAAGAGCCAGGAGGATCTTCCAGTGTATAAATATTGTTGGCGATTAGGAACAAAGGTGTTCAGTAATTTCAGGACATGCTTAGCACCGGAACTAAAGGTTCTGCAGAACTTTCTTGGTAGGACTCAAAATACTACAGAAGTGAGATCACAGGAGACTAAGGATTAGAGGACCCAAATTCTGAATTTATGTGCCTAATTGTCACTTTGGTGTCCTAGCTTCGAAAGTACAGAAACCTGATATTATGAGATGAATTAGAAAAAGACTGAGATGAAGTCACTTCTTACTGGTAATTATAAAATACTTACTTCGTTGTTTCTGATTTTTTTGAGTTTCTCATATTATTTAATTAATACAGCCCTTAAGGTCCATTTATACTTCATGTAAATCAAATATAAATGAGCTGGAGATATTACCATGGGAAATGGAATGAAATTAATTAATATATTACTTGATTAGTTCTTATCATTAGTTATTAATAATTAGTTTTTTTCCTGTAAAATTAAGAGATGCCTGTACTACAGGAAAAGCCATAAAAAGTTAGTATGTTTTGTTAAACATCATTCTTGGCCTCTGGATACCCCAAATTACTAGCTATTATGGAAGGATTCACATTCCTCAACAGCCATGAACTGGTACTGTTAGTCAGGTACCCTTGCTAGGGTGTTATTTCTCAATGGTTTATTGATTACCTGAGAGAATCAGTTGAGATTTTGGGGATGTTAAACAGATGCAGGTTTGTGCACAAACCCAGCCTGATGCCTAAACACAGGTTCTGAGGACAATATGTCACCTGTTGGAAGTATTCCTGTGGAATTTTATTCTCCCATAATTCATGCTTATTTCTCTCATTTATCTTCCTTCTCTCAGTTAAGGTCTGACAACTAAAGAGGCATTAAATAGCATGACAGCCAACCATATAAAATCAATCTTTTGAAGGCTGTATGCCCCAAATACTATGAAATTACACAGAAGAAGACAGAACGTCATGAAGGCACATGAATATGTACTCCCTCCACTCCACTGTGGTGTGATTCCTGAAATGACAAACTTCTTAATGATTATGCAAAAAGCTTTCACTATGTTGGTGCATTTTGTCCACTAATAAAGTCCTGCTGTGAATACTGTGCCACTGAAGAAAAAACTGATCAGTGAAAATATTTTAAAATTCATGAATTGGACTTGGAACAATGTATGCATAGCTCATAAAAATATCTATTAATATTCAATTGTATTATATATTATTTATGGTAGACATATGTATTTTGGCAGAGGTAAAGCAAAATATTGTAACCATAGCCTTTGTAACCATGTCTTTTTTTTTTCTTTTCTTTTCTTTTTTTCAAAGAAGGTGAAATACTAAATGTTCTAGAGAGAATACTTAGACAATTTAGAAATCGCATGTAGGAAAATTAGAGCTATGTATGTTAAATAGACTCTTTTTAATGGAAGATTTTTTGAATCAGCATCTAAAAGACTTAAAAAATTATATTACTAACAAAACTGAATCAGTTAATTTCATTTCATTAAAACTTCAGTTTTATGGGGAGTGACATTTGCATTAGTCTCCAATCGTTATAAACACTGTAGAAAAATGGGAAATATTTTAAAATAGCTCAACACTGCTATCACTTCATCAAGAAAAATTCACCATGAAATACGTTGTTCCCAATGGAGAGCTAGTACAAGAAAAAAGCCTACTCTGTCCTTGCAAGTGTCATGTTTAATGAATGTATTTGACAAATTCTGAGATCTTTAGTAATACATAACGACACAGAATGATTGAAGCAGACTATTAAATATATTCTTACTATTCAGGTTCAGATTAAACTGCATAAATATACAGAACAGGTACACATTTCATTTCAACTGGTGATATGAAAATCCCAAAGCAACATGTTTACCAATTTATGCACATTGCAATTAGAATGTGTTACACTGTCCTATCAAAGATGGAGCTTTAAGAGAAAATGAAAGAATGTCCTTTTCTTGCTGGGTACATTAAAATGAAAACTCTGTATAGTGCATGATGTTAACATACAATCACTATTAACTGTATCTTAACCGTATTCCACAATTTGTGAATAATGAAGAAATAACAATCATCTTTAGGAAGGACTTGGCATTTGCCACTTCTGGCCATTGACTGAGATGAACAAGAATATTCCATTATGTATTTACATAAATGACTTGCGCTCAGCTTCTATATGAACTTAATGGTTTCATCTTAATTACTGATGACATGGACACTCAAACCCCTAAATTTGTATTGACTTAATGTAAGTTTAGTATAGGTTAATAATTTAACAAACAGAAAAATGTACTTTTTATTAGCATAAAAATTTGAGCGGTTGGCTTTTTAGGAGACACAAATAACAAAACAGCTAATTAAACCATGTTGGTAATTTTTCATCTTCCTTTGCACCTTGGATAGGGTTTTTAAAATCACTAAGTAAAGAGCAGTTTCATAGAATTCAATGGCTGATCTGATATAACTGGAAATAAAGTTAGGCCAAAAATGAATGTTTTTGAAATAGTGTCTAATACTATCTTGATCCAAAGGAACAAAATTAATCTTTGCTATTTGCATAATTTTCTGTCTTTCTTACCCCATTTATGTTTACTGCATTTAGGAAATGGAGTAATTTCTGTGTGTTTTATATACATAATAGCTATGATGAAAAGCCTGTTGGCACTTAGTACAATCATGAGAATAATAACATAAAAAAAAAAATCCAAATGAAATTTTTTGCCAACTGGAAGAATTTTGTTTAAGTAAATCCTTAATATAAAGGCATCTCCTTTACTTTCTGAATAAATTCTGAAGCTTTGTTGCAAAAGCCTTGACTACAATGTGCTTCAATATTTGCATTTCTGCAGAGAAAAGCATTATTATTAATATACTCAAATGTATGAAAATTCATAGTTAAGTCAGTAAAAATTTTACTGCAAGCAGTGTACATTCAATATGGATTATTAATAATAAAAGAATGATGCTTGTCAATGATTAAATGTTGCCCTATACTGTAAATACAGAGTAGCAAGCAGAACATTTCATATGCTGCACATTATTTTTCCTTTTCCTTATTTAAATCTTTCTAGTAAGCACACGCCGTGACAGCCGGAAACACAACAAAGACTGAATATGCACAGATACCACTAGATCATTCTTCCTCTATTAAAACCATATTGCATGTAGCAATGATGTTCTGGCTCCTCAGTGTTATTTCTGGGTCAGCATCATATCTCTCCAGGAAAGGTGGTTTTGCTGTTGGCTTGACTTTCCCTCTTTCTGATTTAACTGACATAGTTGAAACCATGCCAAGGTGAGAAAGCATTTCAAGTTCAGCAATGAGGAAAGCAGCTTGGGAAAGTGCCACGAACAAGCAGCTTTCTGAGAGGGATGTGGAGTGGAGATTCAGTGCATGATATTCTTGATATGAGGAAGACATGCACGCTTGCACAGTGAATACCATTCTACCCCTTTCCTCCTCTTTCCCTCCCAGAGGAAATAGAAATGAAAGAACATGTATTATGTTATATTTCATTCCCCCCAAAATAGTACTCTAAATTTGGAATTAAAATCTGAAGGTGGAAGTAGTCAAACGATGAAGTACAGTCGTTCTTATGGTAAATCCTACCTATAGACGAACTTCTCAAAGCAAATAGGTCACTAACTTCAAGGTAAAATGAGATTTTCTTCAGACAAGCCCAGAAAGGATGCCACCATAGCATTTAAGAAGAAAACAGTGTTGTTTCAATAATACCTCCTTCAGTTTCCCTTATTAGCAAGAGAATCTAGGTACGAGGTAATTTTGAATTGTTATTGTTGTTAATTGTAAGTATAAAACCTTGAAGAAGCACAGGCAGGGTTTCTGTGTCCACTGCGTCAGGTATTGTGCGAATAGAAGAACAAAGGCAGGCAATTTAGATTTAAGACAGCTCATTGGCAAGCGCAGGCAGACAGAGACTGCAATGGCACAACAAGGTAACGTTAGTCAGTATGAGTGACAACAGTTTTGTCAGGGGCTGCGTAAGCATTGCAGCAAAGGAAAGGCAGGATTTGTGATTTGAAGGAAAACAGGGAGGCAGGTTGGCAGGTACTTATGGGATATACCTTTAGGTTATGGATGAAATCATGAATGCATATTGGAAAAGTTTGCTGAGAGTGTGAGGGAACCAGCTGGGGATGTATATGTCTGGGTGACTGTGCATCTGAGTAGTCCTAAACCATGGAGATGTTATGAGGGTCGATAAAGTGGCCCCGCAACAGAATACAGCATGACATGGTGACAGTCACTGTCATATTCAGGAGTATAGAAAAAGGATGTTTTAGCAATCCAGGCATAAATTGAACAGTTTAACTGGGTGGTGGTGGTGGTGGTGTATGTGTGTGTGTAGAAAAAAACATCTGTAAGATTTATGTTTTCATTTTAAAAGAAGTTCCCCAATACATTTACTCCAGTAAAAACCAGTTAGGCTAGGGAACTAGACCTTAACAGAGGTTCATATATGAATGAACTTTAGCGTGTACTTAGTAATATTAGCCAAAAGAAAGAAACAACACCTAAAACTCTCAAAGCTTCCAATCTGATATTAAAAAACTACAGTGATGTGAAACACAGCATCAGCCTGTGGTACATGATTTCCCCAAGAATAAATAAATAAACATTTTTTGCCAGAAGCTTTCAGCTAACAAGGAAGGAGACAAGACTGAAAGCCAGAGCAGCATCTAATGGGCGTGCTCTAGGACAGTGGCTGGCCAGCAACAGCTTCAAGACAGCTGGGGAAGGCAGTAATTTTTTACAGAATGGAAGAAAAAAGTGGGAGGGGAAGGGAAAAGAAAAAGCAGTAAGACAGAATGTTTGGAAAGAAAAATAGGATGCTGTTTGGCTATGGGAGTTTTAGCAAAAGCTTTTTTGGCTACCGCTTTTTTTTTTTCAGACAGAAGTCGTCATTGTGTAGCCGTGATTATTTTTGTGGTCTTCATTTCACCACTCACAAAGGCTATGATCTCTTCAGTACAACTTGTTCATTACACTGGCACAATTCCCAAAATAGTCTCCCAATCAGGGTCAAATATAGTTGTGATTTGCAGCCTGTATTGACTGATGAGCCAGCTGACTGAGACAGCTGGTACAGGATAGTCAGGCATTAAGGCATTCCATAATTTCAGTTTAATTTCAAAGGGCACACTATAAGTAGGCATAAAATAAATAATTTGCATGAGGACAAAGATAATCTCCTGAAATAACTATGGTATTCATAAATTATACAGTTGTAGAACAGCCTCTCATTATTTTTTATTGTCTGAGCACAGTAGAGTTGGTGTCAGTCTAATACTATAAAATACATATAGCATCCTTACAAATGCACGTGCAGAAGGTTTACTGGTGGTATTATTGGTACAAATTATGAGACAACACTGTCTCGTGTGGTGTGACTGTGTACGTGTTTATGCATATTTATAAAACACATCAACAAACTCCACAGAATTTCAGAAGCCCATTTCACCCTTACTATTATTAAATATGCATGTCTAAATATGCCAACATTTAGAAGCCAGCTTCATTGAAACTAAGCTGTTAAGGATTCGTTTAATTAAACATAAAATAGTGAGTGTATTTCAATGCCCACTACTTTTGAGGGCTGTCACTTATTCTAGCCTTAAAGCTACCTCTGTTCTACACAAATCCTGATTAGAAATACACACAGCTAATAATTATTTCTGTCTGTGACATGGAATTGTGAGAAGAGATCTTCTTTGTACGGAATGGTTAAGCCCACAACAATTCAGGCAGCCATCTCTCTTTGATGTTTGGTGGGGGTTTGAGAGAACTTCGATCTAAATAATTCTAGTATAGGTGGAGGATATTTGGAATTTTTAAGAAGTAGGTCTTGGGGACAAATCTGAAAGACAGTTAGAAGGAACTAGAGCATAATTAATAGAAATAATGAGGAAAATGAAAAATGCTCTTCTATAGTCACTAATTGAGAATGGGTAAACAGTCTGTGAACATCTTACAAAGGAATACAAATCCTTACTTTTCTGATATTCTAAACCTCACATACAAGTTCAGAATATAAAATCTTTGCAAAGTTTAGGATTCATTGGGATTTCACCTTTGTGGCTTCTCTCCAGTTTGTATTTCAAAACCAAGCAGAGCCTGATTATATTTCCTTGGTGTGTGAGTGCAAGAGAACGACATGTGAAAAATGACTCCCCCTTTCCGCAGGCGTGACAAGCCAGGCACAATGGCATCACTTCTTCGTTTGCTATGTGACAGGTGACCTCTGTGCCAGGCCCTGACAGGAGGAGCACAGCCCTTCCCGATGGCTGCTGTCCTGGGGGCTGAGCAAAAGCCTGCCCAGGACAGGGGGAGAGAAAGCCCCACCATGGACCTCAGCTCTGGGGAAGCTGAGTGCAGCTCCCTCAGGCTTTTTGTCCCTGTCTTTTTGCTCAGACAAAGCAACTCCATAAAATGTGTCAATAGAATATAAACTTACAAGGCAAAAGAACAATTAAGAAGCCTGTGTGTTCCTTTTCGAGTCAATGACCAAGGTGGATTGGACTCAAGATTGGAGTAGGAGCCACTGAAGACAGAATTGTCCATGTACTTAGATATAATTCTATAAAAAACCCCCACCCCTCTTTTACTGCTGCTGTTTCAAAAAATCACTCAAAAAAGGTCAAATCATAAGCTGGCATATGGAAGCTTTCTCATAAAATAAATAATACATGGAACCCTCTTAGAGATAATGAGACAAACCATTACTTCTGAAAAAAAATATTTTTTCTCCATGCAAATATTATGATCTTTAATAATTATGTTAATTTGTCATTTATATTCACAGCTCATCTGGTAAAATCATTATATGTCTTAACATTAACTTTGATTGCATAAATATTACATTAACTTTGATCACACAAGTATCGCACAATTACCATTTTAAATAGTTAGGAAGGTGACTGAATAGGTTCCAACTGAGTTTAATTTAACTGGATTAGGAAATATTTTTCCTTTGATTTTTAAATAATACTTTTGATTTAGTTATTTTATATACAGACCATCGAAGTTTTCATTCTTTTATTAAGTCATATAAAAATGCTTACTGGAGCTTTTCTACAAGGAAGCAAGTGTTTGAGGCTGACTACTACATAATTATCAAATTATAAGTATGTCTTCCTTTCTATGGGATAACCCAGAAACAAACTCAGGTCCTGATACAGCAGCCATTTTAATGCTTGCATGTCATAAGCCTGTGATTAATTGCCATGATTAATTTCACCTGGATTACTTGGCTGTTAAATGTTCCTTCCATGCTCAAGGCTCTGTATTTTGTTAGGTGGATAGAAACACGTTTAATACTTTGCTAGACCCTGGCCACAGCAAGCTCTTGTGGATAGAGTTTCCAGCCAATTCCTCTATGTCACGGGGGGTTTTGATGCCTCTGAGAAAATGGTAGGATACAGACTCACAGAAAACTGGGGCCTTTTACCTTATGTGACCAGCAAAGAAAGCTGTCAACAGCTGTCTCGAATGCATATTAGCAGAGTCACAGGGCATATAGCAACTTACTGTAAAGTAATGCTGATATTATAAATGGCAGTTTGTTCCCTCACTACTTTGAGGAGAGAGAACATGGTGAGCAGTGTGTGATTTACTCACCCACTGGTACTTGTTTCACTTACCCGACCTTTTAGAACATGAAATTTGACTGACTCCTTATCCCTTGCTCAGGTAATTTTCACCCTTCAAGGGTGATCTCTCCAGGGTGTCCATGGTGGGACATTGCACTTGCGGAAAAAAAGCAGAGAACCACATCCAGTTCCTTACTGCCTGGAGTATCCCTGGATACAACCTCACTCTGGTGGAGAAGCGCCAAAGAACCCTCAGTGCCTGCCAGCTTTGTTTAAGAACATAACCCTTTTTTATATAGTTGTACATCATCAAACCTCTCCTAGGACAGCAGACATCCAAAGCTAACACACTCTTCTGCTGTACCTGGCAATTCTTTTATCTCTCTTTTATCTTAGATCTCTATGTTACCTTCAGACCCCTGCAAGAAGGGTACCATAAACTCCTCCTCTCCTTCGTTGGGCAGATTCATATTAGTAAGTCCCAGGCAGCTCTTCAGTGGCTCAAATCTCTCAAGATACCACAGTTCTGATCTGAACACAGTAAGGACTGAATGAAAATGAGAGTAATACCAGATTTATTAAACATCATCCTTGATTTCTCCATGATCTGTTTCCCTGCTCAGAGGTGTTGCACGCCACTTCTGGAACAGTCTCTTTTCCTCCTATCTGGGTATTTTCCCAATTTTTGAAGCTGCTCTCTGAAAGAACAATTGGGGTTTCTTTTTCCATTATTTTTCTTTCTCCCGTCCCTCCCCACCCTCCTTCTTTTTTCTTCCAGATTGAGAACTGGAATCCTTTCAGATTGCCACATCCCTCCTCCTTCCAGCCCTTCTTTCCTCTCTGTGGCAGCCTGGGTATGGGAAATCTTTATCAACCGCAAGAAGCTGGGATATATCAAATAAGGTTTTCCATTGCAATTAGCTAACAGGACTGGATTTTTGGCTGAAGCCATAGAAACTATTCTAAAGGTGCTAAGTGCTGTCCTTAGAGATGATCTAATCCAGTAGGGATAGAGGATTTCTGTATATGTGTATTGGGATAAAATCTACTCCAGGCTTTTTAAAGTAAAAAAGACTTGATGTGGTTTTACATTTTACTTATGCTCTTTTTAGAGCGAAATGCATGTTTTTAATTGTTTGGTTGTAAATTCTGTTCTTGAGGCAACAATCATAAAGGAACAATTAAAAAATTACTTCAGTGACTCTAAATTGGCAAATGTTGACACATAATATTCCTGCGACCATCTTTTTTTCTCTCTCCCTCTCTTTCTTTGGGGTAATTATGCCTCTTTTAAATTCAGACAGTGTTTTCAAAACACAGGTTAATATATCCAATAACTTTGACTTCATATTGTATTTTTGAAGCCTTTAGAACATTAGCATATAAAACTGGAATAATGCTACTTAACTGCCTTCATGCATTAAAGTCTGTTTACAACATGTATTTTACTTTAGTTCTTATATTGCAGAGTTCTTCAGGAAGTATGAATAACTCAAGTAGACAGAACAGCAATTGAAAAACAAAACTAAAGAGCAAATGGGAACAGATTTCAGTGTAGCAAGACAAAGGAACCCTTTCTCTAGAGGATATAGGACTGAAAGAGATACTGTATTAACCATTTCTTTTACAATACTTTAATTGTAAAGATGTTTTAAATGAGTCTTTACCTTGTTATGTTTCAACAGAAAAAACACATTCCCAGTGTTGTAGGTCATAATTGATCACAACAAGCACGTATAATCTATAAATAACCTAATCTACATTCAGCAAGGAGTTGCATAAATGAGCCCTTCTACATACTGCACCTTATAATGAGCCACTACACAACTAATGACTTATTAGTGCCATGGGCAATGAATGATTAACTAGTCAATTCAAAACTTACTTTTTAAGTGTATAATTGCTACCTTTTCTAATTTCTGAAGGTTAGACAGAATTAATGCCATGTTGGCATACTAGACCTGATAGAGTAACAACTTTGTTTGTCAACAGTGCACTAAGAGCAGGGGTGGCTCCCGAGAGCTGATTGCACTAAACTGACTATGCACTCTGGTTATGGATTCCCCAGGTTACAGTCAAGTACTTTACAGTGAATCTTGTCTGGTGAACCTTTGGGAAATTTAGGAGATCAGCTAGCACGTGAGAGTTGGAAGTGCCAGAGAAGATAAAGCACTCACATCCTGCACGACTGCTGCTGTGCCCAGAATGTGTTGCTAGCTTCAGTTCTGGCACATAACTCATTCCCTCCTCCAGCTGCTGCTGTCCTCTCTCTCTTCTTGCTTCCCATCTACCCTTTGGCATTTATATGTCAGCTTTGGAAGGGGTACAGACTACAAATTGCTCAACACCTGAGTGGACAGAACTCCATTGCAGGAAAATGTGTAGGGAAGGGCCATAAACCTGTGTGAGACTGGAAGCAATTAACAAAAGAAGAATTTCTTTAGAAAACTTGTGTTTGGTATGCATGCAGTTCTAGGAAGGCTTTCGAGATATCAGTATACAGTTCCTGGTAACATGCTGACCCCAGTTTGTGTGATCCAAAGTCCACACAAGCCAATGGAAAATATTCCGCTGAATCCAGTGGCATTAGGTAAGGCAATAAGTAAAGGAGGTGAAGAAAATCTTTATTACAGTGAGCTCTGTATGGGAACAGAAAGCTGTAGTGATGAAAGAAGCAGATTTCTCTGCAACATTTTTGTTTTCATGTAAGGTAGTCAGTGGAGGGACCAAAAGAGGCAACATGAAATCTATGACTATGTGATCATTTGGCCCTAATTCAAGGTTATGAGGCAGGAACTTGACCAGCAGATGATCTGTTCTGCGATTCAGCAGTCTCACTGGGCTAATGAGAGCAAAGTGTCACTTCCAACACCCATCTAATGCCCTCTTTCAAAAACCTTTGGGTACAATTGCTGACATGACATCAATTAATAAAACAATGCCTTCAGTTAAGCAAAGTTGCTGCATATCTGAAAAGAAAATTTTAAAAGTTTGTTTGTTAAAGCTACATAGAACTTTATTGGAGGCTTTTGTTTGACCAAAGTTAAGTTGGAACATTATTCCTTCTGTTAGCACAGAGACCAAAACAATTGCCTCTCAAATTAATACATCTAACTAGCATCTGTGCCCTCAGCTTATGCAGGTCACTTGGCGAAGAAAGTGCTGAAATTATCAGTGGACAAGCATGAAACAGAAAAACATCAATAAGCAGCACATAAAGGGATTGCATCTCTGTAACACTCATCTGCATTATTCTTGGTTATTGAAAAATACCTTGGTGGTGGGGCACAGGCACTCAGCTGATGGTGTTTGGCTGATTCACATCCCTGGATCTGCAGGAAGCTGGGAAGTAGCCACTGCACAGCATGCTTCAGTCAACAAGTCTAAAGGGAAATCTAGGCAGAAATGAATACTATCCTGAATGATATTAAATCCTTGGAGCTTTAGAGTTTGAAGATAATAATTTTATTTCATTCATACAGAGCACCTTTCATTGCAGGATCTCCTTACCATGTGGGTTGTTGTCAGATGTCATCGGTAATGCTATTGCCTGTATTAGAGTGCAAGACTCTTTTCAAGGGCTGAATGGCATTAAGGATCTGGAGTGATGAAAAGCTAGAGCTATATAAAGTGGAAAATTATCCCTAATTTCCCATCTCTCATCCTGCTTCTGAGATTAAGCATCACTCTCAGTTTTTCCCTCCAGTTGTCAATTGAGCTTCTTCCAAGTAACCAAAGATTAGTTACTCTACACTACTAATTTCTAGTGCATATAAAAAACCCCATTCTCCTATGAATCTCTGAAAGAAATGGGAACACTTAGCTTAGAAGAGAACCTTCAGATTTTATTTAAAAATATATATAAATACACATTTATTTATTATTGAAGTCCAATATAAGCTGTAAAGTAAGATTTATGCATCATCTAAAAATTATGTCCTCTTTTCCATGCTTTTATTCTCAATAGGGCTTGGGTGATATTTAGGTTCCCTCCATGATTTTTGTTATTTTATGTAGCTCATTCCTATGGCTTTTCTTCTTATTTCTTACAGATTCCAAACAGGTGGAGTACTTTTGTGCATAATTTCCCTGCATAAGAAGCTATTTCACATACTTTCTTCTTGTGCGTGTGATTTTTAATTATGCCTCTGTGTCTTTATTCCTTGGACTGAAGATCACTCTTCAGTTATCTCCCCCACCTCCTGAATATCTGTTTGTGTCAGAGGTATGTTTGTCTTATTATTTTACTATTTTGCACATGAAGAACTGTACCACGAACAGTTTCGCTAATACAGTAGTGAACGTACCGTCTCCTGCCCTATGCTATCACTTGAATCATTGCTGGAAATAATGGACCTGCACTGGGAACAGAATGACAATGAGAGCATTTTCTCCCATGCCTATTACAATGTCCCAAGAATATACAGAATAAAAGTGGTAAAGGTTTATCTAAATGTGATCCATCTAAGCATAATGTAATTCAACAGCTGCAGTCCTTGCTTGTAGCCACTGGCCATTCATTGCCTGAGAGGTTTATTATAATGCTGTTATGTTTGCTTCAGGAAATGTAAATGTAAATGTTGCAACTGAGACCAACAGAGATATAAAAATTTCATGTTGTTCTCCCAGCGTTTTCCCCTTTCTGTTGCTGCCCATGGACTGGCAAAAGTTGTGACAATGGCTATGCTCTAATTTGTCTTTTTGACAAAACATAAGTCCTTATAAAAATAACCAAGAGCAAAAGCCCGTCAATAAAGCATATGCATTTTAAAAGTAATTAAAAGGGATTTGTCTTGCTCTTTGATAACAGTTAGAAGCAATATTATTCAAAATTTTAATTATGCCATAGGTTACTTTTATGTTATTTTTTTCCTTGAATAAAACTCTAATTAGTAGCTAATACACAGTTGCATTACAATTTGCATATAAGTGAGTAGACAATAAAAACACTGAGGTTCATTAAAGTGATCAAAGAGAACTGCGTACTCTCCACTCCTTTTAATAACTGTTCTACAGAGAGCTAGAAGGTTTTTAAAAAGCCTGAGCAGTCCTTGCCATTAATGTACTAAGTGAGTATAATTACCTAAATCAAGAGAACACAACTTATTTGCGATGAACTTTCCAAATTAAAATCAACATTTGACTACTAACACAAATGAGATTCAGCTCATGAAAGGATCATTATAATTAAGCAAAACCTATTACTTTAAACTATCATGAACCCTTAGGACAATGACCTCAGTTTGTAAGAACTGTTCTTTGTAATATTGAAACCACGAGACTAACTCTGATTAGCTGGTTTTCAGTTTAGAAAGATGTTACTCAATAGTAAGGATCTAAATCCACGTTATATTCACCGTGAAATTTATTGGGTGCAGAGAGATTCAGAAATCTTTACGGATTGCCACTGAACTGAGTAAAAAAATGTAAATCACTTTTTAACTGCAGATAAAAATTGCTGGGAAGCTATCCTGTCCTGAAGATTGAAGATTCAAAAACAGAGAAGCAGGAAATAGCATAGGCAGAAGGAGACATATAAAGCAAAAAAGATGAGATGTTGTCACAGCCAAAAGAGGGAAGCCTTTAAGATCCACATCTGGATCACTAAAAAGCAAAGGGCAGAATAACAGTAACTGAGAAACTACCACTGTGCTGTTTTGGTCTCATGGGTTTGTTAGTGTAAAATGCTGGTTTGGATTTTAAAAAGAAAAGCAAACAGAGACACTCCCATATGTATTTAGTAGGAATGGTTTACGACCATGCTTAACTACTTTGTTAAATCCAGATAAATTTCTAACAGCTGAAATCCCAGAGAGTAAAATCAGCTCTTAAATTTGAGAATTTGGCTTACAATGGTTTAACGAAGTAAAGCACTGAGGGAAAAATCTGTGAAAAAATACAGCAGTACTAAAGGGAGAAGCTGAATAGTTTTAACTCTTAAAATATTGTGTAATAAATAAAATAGCAGATTTGTTAAAAAGCTAGCATGAATAAAAAAATTGCAAATTGCAATGAACTTTGCTGGCTAAATTCAGGTTCAAGATTGTTATATTAAAGGCCTATTATCAAGCCTATTTTTGGTTTTCTTTCTGAGGGAAAAATAGTGTCTGTTTTGTTTAGATTATGTTCTGCACATATAAGAACAATGCTAGACATTTTTAAATCTCAGCTAAAATTTAGTAAGAAATAAGTAAAATAAAGTCTGTTAAAGTTTTTAAGTCACAGACATAGACAAGAGAACCAGAGGTGCTTGGTTTAAATGAATAGTTTTATAGTTTGCTGGAGTGGGACCTTATTCATTAGAAATTAGGTCTTTGGTGTTCATATTAAAATGTGTTTCAGTGAGACAACTATGTCAAATTGTCTTATTTTTTATATAGTGATTATGATGTGCTGTATTGGAGTACTGCACAAGCCAAACAAAATTATTTTGTTCCTACTAGCAGTCACATTGAATGCATTTTAACATGAGCAAAAACTTCTAGCTTTTCTTACAGTAAAGCTTCTGCTTGGATGCTCATGGTATATTCTTGTCCTAGTGCACTTTTAACTATACATCTACTTACACCTATAATTTGATTGAAAGTTTTTCAACTTGTGTTGATGGTATTTCCAATATGTTTACTTTATACATTTGACAATACATTGGCTTAACTGGTACCTGCGCATTTCACTAGTCCTAAATACTTCTCTGGAGCAGAACATTTTTATTTTCCAGAATCAGCTTCTTTTGTGAACTCCATATAATTATTTCTCCTGGTTCATCAGAAAGGTCCTGAGCTGATAATTTTGATAATTTTGCTGTAGTGGAATATATAGCTGGCCTCAGGTAGCTCATAAATATGTAAGACATCGCTTTGAAAATCATGGCTAATTGTTTTTAAACATTTTTGTATTACTTGGTCTTCAATTGCATTTTAACAACATTAAAAGTATTAGAACATCTTCCATTACAGCACAAATTTGCACAGAGCCAGCAATGGGACAATTCAGGAAACTAAAATTATTCATTCAGCAAGTCTTTGTGGGATCAGTCTCTGAGTCAGTTTTCCTGGTTCTTTGCATGACTGCTTCTTCAAGTAATAAGATTTAAAAATACTTATAAAAACATTGTTGTAAAATGATAAGTCGTTCCCGAAAGGCTTAAATGAACCTATAGTTATATCTATCTGTATCCACATAGACATTTATTGCCTTTGTCCATACTTGATTGCGTCTGCAAGGTGCCTCCAACACCAAATGTTATAATACAGTCATGGTAGCTTTGCACAAGTAACCACGGTTAATCAAGGATTTTAGCATGGTCTAGCAGCTCCAGGTTTTACCTAGCTTTCCCAGTAGTCCCTCACTGATGCCAATGCCCTGTGTGAGAACCTGTGCCAGTATTATTTCACCTGAACTGTTTGAATCACTCGGCTGAGAAGTAATGTTATTCTCAGGACAAATCCCGCCTAACAGCTGCTTCCAAAGCAGTGGGGTGAGCTTTTTTACACCTACACATGAACTTAGAAAAGATTCAGAAAGACAAGAAAACATTGTGCTTTCTGTCAGCAAATGGAGCAACAGAAGTGACACACTGCTGTTCACATGCTCTTAATTTTGAAGTGGTTAGGAATTACAGTGAAAGCCAAACCAAACCCCAAACTTTCATCAGATTAATAGCATTCCGTGGAATAATGTCAACCATTTCTCTCCCATTATTCATAGTTCAAATATGCATACTAATATTTTCCTAATTTTAATAACAATTGTTTCACGTGAATTTGAGGATGGCATGATGCCTGGAAACTGTTTCACTAAATTGCATACCACGATGATCTACTCTTTGGATAGTCTCCAGGACAAAGGCCATGAAGCATAATTAAAAGCAACTAATAATTAACTTCCATAAAATGTAACATGAGGGAAAGGAGTGATAAATTTAGATATATACTATAAGTAGCTTTAATACTTTTCCCCCGATGAGCTAAAATAGCCAGCTATTCTGGCGATTACTGGTGTATGTAAATATGCTAAGATAAAACCTGAGAAACGTGGGTCACTCTTTACTTCAGTACATCAGAACAATGGAATTGGTACATCTTAATGAGCACTTACTATTTCGTAGTTTGTGCTACACACAACCTATCATCAGAACTGCAACAGTGCATTCCATATGGAGAAGTTTCTGAGGTTAATTTCACAGAAGCACAGAACCAAAGAATAGCTGAGGTTGGATGGGACCTCTGCAGGTTGTCTGGTCCAAACAACCCTGCTCACACAGGGCCACCTACAGCCAGCTGCCCAAGACTATGTCCAGACAATTTTTGAATAATTCCAAGGGTGGAGACTCCACAACCTCTCTAGCCAACCTGTTCCATTGCTTAAAAAATTCAAAAAGTCGACTTCAGTGTAAGTAAAAAATTTCATAGTGCTGCAATATAAAGAAAGAAGAGGAAGCTTAAATCAATTAAATCTACTTCTATTTAAATAGATTTCTCATAAATTAAATATATTAAATTTACTCTGTCAAGCTGTGATAATTCTACTCATACAATATATGAACTCTCACTATATGTAAACACATATTTAGGGAGGGTTTGAGTGTGCATGTGTGTCTTCAGTTACTATATACAACAGCAGGCTAAGAGATTTTGCTTTCACTTGCACCAAAGTAAATTAAGAGTAATTCTGCTGAACCACTCCCTTTAATGGGAGTGATGTGGTGAAACTGAGAACAATGCCAGGTCTACTTGTGTTTAAATTACCACCTGAATGACCACCTATTTTTAATGACTATAAATAGCTAAAATACTAGCATACCACTTACTAAAGATTACTCATTAGTATATCAACACAACCTGGTAAATAATGCAGTAGAAAATACCAATCCCTAAAAATATGCCAGAGTCACAAATAACAAAGCATGAATATTCTTTTAAAGTCCATTTGTGTTACAAACCTTGAGAAATAGGTGAGCAACATTATATTTATTTTTCTTAATATGTCTTTATGAATATGCTCTATACCTAAGAATATTTTTATAAGCAATGATTTATAATATTTATTGCAAAAATGAAACAACTGCTTTTTAAATATGTGAAAGACATCTTTTGCACTATTAATTTTGTGGGGTCTAGAAGTTATTTTGGAGGCAATCATGGTACATTCGTGTCTGTGAAACAAGACAAACATGAAGAAAGCAATTAAAGATTTTGCAAAAGAACCACAAGCTCTCATTCTATACATAGAGAAACTGTTTTCTTCTTGCTATGCATTTAATCTTTCCTTCACATCTACCACTATCTTAAAGGACCTGCCATCTAAATATTTCTAATGATCAGTCAATACTGCCAGTGTTGTCATCAATCACTACAGAACAACTACTCTTTTACACAGTAATCACATAAATCGTCTTCCAAGAAATAATTTTTTCCAGCCACACCTCTTGATCTTTGGCAAGGTCATCTCAGCTCTTGAAGCCTTCATGGAAAGACAGCATATGTCAGAACTCAAAGATGGATGAATGGAAGGGAAAAGTAGATTCAGTTTAAAAAACTGTCAGAGTAAGCAAGCCTATCCCTTTAACAAGCAATGTATCAGAAGCATTTTTAATGAAGAGCTTGGTATTTGCTGATAATATCTAGTAGTACTAATGCTTCTTCTACAAAGAAATAAATCACAAATGCTGGTTTGGAATATTGCCAGGAATTACTCAACATTTTGCCACAATGCTCTGGAATGAGGTTTGAACTTTTAAAAATAATTCCTGGGAGAAATGTGTGTACCTGGTTACCAAAAGTACCTGTGCATAATTTCTGACTACATGAAGGAAGGAAATATGTTCAAATTAAATTTACACCTGCTACTTGAGTGTCTGAGATACTATTAGAGGCACTAGTAATAGACAAAACATTAGGGCATGTGTGCTTTTTCTTTTAAGAATTTCCATTGTCTTCCTTTGCGCACAAGATACAGCCTTTACACAGCATTTTGCCTTTATATGCATGTATTAAGACTGTGTGTTTTGCTTGTATTTTTTCTCTTTAAATGTTCTTCTCTTCATTAGATATAAAAAATACTGAAAGCAAAACAGAACAAAAATCTTTCATTGATTGCTGTTCTTTGTCTTCCTTAAAAGTCAAGAGAAAAAACTCAGTAAAACTTATGGAGAAATTATTTCTGCAACAACATCATTATAAACCAATTGCTAAGAAATGCCTTTATGTAAAACTGCTTTACAAGAGAAATGGTCCACCAATAAGAATTATTTCAGCTGATGAAAAACCAGGGATAATAAAAAGTCACTAGGGTAAGAGGCAGTTAGGGTCTGATTTATGAAAAGGTGCCACATACAGACAAAGAGTTTTCCTCATAACATGTTGCATGCGCTTCTGAATTTACAGGTCTCTTCAGCCTATCAATAAAGAATACATTTACAGAGGTGTAGAGATGTAAGTGAGTTGGAATAGTCACCTTGGAAAAAACAGTTGTTACTTGAGTAAGGCTTAATGGACAAATCTTGTCCTGGGGAAGGAGCCGTTAGCTCCTTGAAATGATGCAAAAGTTGCAGATAACACTCAGCCAGACCAGAAGATGCCAGGAATCAGAAAAGGAGTGAACTTGTAAATTATATCTAGGGAAGCAAATGTCCGACTGGAGAAAACAACTAATTATTACCTTTACCCATAACATGAAAGGTTTAAAAATCATCACAAGTTCTAAAAAACAAATCAGACGAAGAGTTGTTTTCTTCACTTAAGGAAACTAAGCTAGATTTAGATGAATGTTGGCACACAACACAGGAATGTAATAAACCCCTAATTTCCCTATGACAAGTAAACATATGACAATAATTCATGTGAGATTTTGCAGCATAACTGAAAGATATTACTGGTAATCAATAGGACAAGGTTATTCTCTGGAGAAATAGCACCCACTTAATCGTCTGGAAATAAAGCCCACATACTTAAAGTGTTTACTGTGAGATAACACAAAATAAAAAAAAAAAATGCATAAAGTGTTATACAAGCTGAACAGGAACACCTGGGCTCCTGATGTATGAGAGGTGTTCTGGAACATTTAAGCGCCTTCACTGCAATGTTTCCTTCACAGTATTGTATCTTATCTGTACTGCAGTAGCAAAGAAGTATTCACTGCCAGGCAGCTTGATTCAAATTAGGAATGCAGTAAGGCAAACTCATCTGAATTCCAAATAGTTTAAATTGATATATACAAGAGAAAGCTGGTTCTGTGGCTATGTCACAAGGCAGAAATCAGGAAAACAGATTCAGACCTTTTCTCTACCACAGCCTTTCTCTGTGACCTTGAGGAAAGACAGTTATGTCCAAACTGCTAAAGGTAAAGAGCTGGGGAATATCAACTATAATTTCTAGACAGGTCAAAATAAAATAAATCAGATTTTTTTTTTTTTCCAGACAGAATGCTGATAAATCCATTGCGACATTACAATGTGCATGCAGAAGGTGACACCGTATCAAAAACTGACCAGATGAATTCCAGTAAGAAATATGTTAAAAAGACTATTAAAAACAAAGATACATGTGCTGGAACTAGAAATCTCTGGTGCTCAGATTGCTGCAATTTTGGAGGGTATACCCCAAAATATGGGGAGATACCACAACCTGTTAACCTTACTGTGATACTCTTTCACAGACACTGCTCCAAGTCACTTGGTGGAAGTGACTTGTAGCTGCCAGGTTACAAGGATCTTTGATGTGGCCATTTTTGTGTTCTTACAGGAACTTGTAACTTGCTAGGTTGGGAAGTACTTTTACTGTTCCTACTACAAAATGAAATTCATCTGTTTGACAAGCTGGGTAAATATTGATGCAGTTAGCTCACGGTGAATATTGTGTTGCCGCAATTTCATTATTACCACTGCAGCTAATGTAAAATGGGCTTATACCTACATAAGTTGTAGTTATTCAAGATAGAAATATCTTTAGATATCCAAGATGTACTTTTCACTTGTACAGTTATGAACATTTAATTCTTAACTCTAATGCTATGACACATAATACATTTTAGGATGAGGTAAAGGTGATGTAACACTTGGTGTGAACAGATTTGACTCATATGAACATATGCCATAACATAGTGAAGGCGATACTCTGCCACCTTGTGCCAAACAGTTGGAGCAATGACAGGGACTGTCAATGACAAAAAGCTGACACAGCACAAAATGTAATGCTGTAGAAACTCATTATTCTATCAAAGTTCCAAATCCCATTGATTTTTGAATAGAAAAATCAGCCAGGAACATTGTCATATTACCATGATTTAAGAAGATACACTGAATTAGCTGAGCAATTTCAAAAGTTTGTGCACTCAGTCTTAGCCAGTGGCAAATATAAGATAATTTTGTTTAGCCTAGCCAGAAATGATTGAAGTTCAAGCTAAGCTGATGAATGGTAACATGTTAAGCAGTAGTAACCTAATCGTGTGTCTGAGTTCTCAGGCTCCTAAGTCTGCTTAAGTCACTTTGGAAAATTGGATTTTGCTAAGTCATTTATAACGAGATTTTTCAAGGTATTTAGACATTTTACTCTCATCAAAATCAGGGGGAGATAGATGTCACAATGCCTTTCAAAATCTTGTTTGTAGAGCCTTGCACTGCTGAGCAGAGAAAAAAAGAAAACCAGACCTGCACCTGCAAGTTGTTTTCAGGCAATGACTGCTTCCTGGGAACAAGAACACGGTGATGATTAATCGAGGACAGACAGACACAAAGGACTCACTGTGCACTCACTATAGATCCTCAGAGCAGGATCAGACCTCAAATACATGTGGTAACGGAAAGGCTGGGAGAGAGGGGCTGAATGATAATAATAAGATACTTAGCTTAGGCTTATTCAGAGTAAAATTTTAATGGTTATGAATTGTTTGAAAGTTAAAACACAAAATAAGCATGTATGCTATTAATTTTTTTTCAAGGCAGTTGTAGTCAGTTGGTTTCTTGGAGTCACAGCAGACATGAATAAACAAGACACGCTATTTCTTGCACTTTGGGTTTCAGTACTTAAGAAAAGTCCAAAGTCATGACAGAGGTGGTCTATGGTGCCCTTTCTCCCTGCTCAGAGGGTGATCGGAGACAGTCTGACAGCACATGGAAGGATGAAGGAGTCCGTGTGTCATTCCTGGTTCTGAAAGGGCAAAGAGGGAAATGGCAGCCCAGCAAAGAGCTGAGTGACCAGGCTGTCTGGGGTCTGCAGCACAAAAAAGCTAAAATGAACGATTCCAAGAAATAAAACAGTGATCGGGATATTTCCTTATGAGCTATATGAAGATGAGAGATCTGAATTTTTAATGTATTGACCTCTGCCATTGAAAATTATCCTTTACTTTTCTCTGTAGCTTAACTTAGAAATGAGTGGGAGTTATACACCTGTTAAGTGAGAGTGGAGGGTGACCATAAAGCACCTCTCCTCAGAGTTAGTTTAAAATACTGAGGTGTAAAATGCAGCCCTGCTTGTTCACACGCTTAGTGTGATTACAGATGTCTACAGTGTATTCCCTTTATTAGCTACTTAATAGCAAATGCATTGAAATAACCTAATAAAGTAGAGCTAAATATCAAAAATTGGACTATTTAAGCCATATATGAAGCTGAGTGTGCCAGCATTGCTCTCCTTGTAAGATCTGCTACCCATCCCAGTCTTTGAGCACAACTGAGAGAACAGCAGGGAACATGGCTGAGCCTCACTGCAAAAGTGACAACCCTAGATAGCATTACACAGCATTTCAACATAATTTTTAAATTAACCCCAGCTTTTTTGAAATGTAAAGTGCACATAAAAGTGTAGAAAACACTGGCATTTTTTATCTCCAGGGCTCTGTGTGTGTCTTGCAGGTTTGAGGAACTCCACATCATAAAAATAAGAGAATAATTCCTCCATGGTAAAATTAATTCCTATCTAGGATTGCTGAATTGAAAGAATTGCACATCTCAAAATACTCAAGTCATGGTACTAACAAAATTATAAAAAGGTAAAGATTGCAGAGTGTTCAGAAATGAAACTATGATCTACAGGAGGTACGTTCTTTTTCTCCCCACAGTATCTTGCAACCTTTGATAGAACTTTACCCTTAATTATGCTGTTCTTGAAATGAGACTCTGAAACGTCTGATGCAGAAAACATATTCAATCAGAAGAAAGACAATCTCAGAAATATTTATATTTAAAAGGAAATTAAAATCTAAATGGGAAAGGACTTACATTTTTACTCAGCTATTTAATACCTAAAATAGTAAATGAGACAAACTCCCACTGATTTACAGATCTTTTGTCTGTTTCAGAGTTCCAAGGTTTAGAAATAGCAATTCAGAAATAGCAATAAAGTAAATGTTTTTCATCCTTTCCTATGTCCTCATAGATGAGAATTATTAAGTAAAGTGAACATTATAATGCTTATGCATGCTAGGTAGCAATTTCCTCGTGTGAATAGAATTTCTTGCGTGTATTAGTGTGACGCAGGATATATCATTCGATGCTGCTTATGAGGAAATGATATTCACTTCTATGAATAGACTTATTGAAATCACTGTCTAATAGATACTGTGCAACATCTTGTAAGCCAGATATTAAGGTTCAGTGGTCCAGAGTTCAGCCTCTCTTTAGATGCCTGGATGCATAATTCCTTGGAAAATCTGATTGTTCCTAACAGAGAGTCAAATATCAGAATTCTGAGAAAGAAAAAACCTAAGGAAACTGCTCAGAGTATCCACAGCTTTTCACAGCTGTGCAATTTCTTCATATCGTATGGGCCACTAATAATGACCTTCAGAGTTGCTATCACTTCAGCCTTTATCACACAACTACACAGCAAAGCTGACTAATGAGATGGCAAACAAAAGTCTTGACCCTTCTACAAATTTGTAGATTTTTTTTACTCTAAGGGCCTTGGGCTGGTTCTCAAAATTGTCATGAACAAAAGCATTCTTCTTAGAGATGCCTGCAGATGAGTAAATAGCTGCTTGTCTCTGGGGTTCTCCTGATGTTCTTAGCAGAGCAGCTTACAAAACTCTTTGTTACCAGGCAAAATTCCTAGGAATTTAGGATGTTGTGATACCCTTAATTTCTCCAGCCCTCCTGTTGTAGCACAGCATAGCTGTGGCTTTCTATTTTTCATGCAACCATGAGTATTCAAAATTTGAGTAAATATAGTGGGACTATTTTGAATGAAGCTCCTATTCATTCTGGAGCAGAGTCTCCATTAAGCAAATGATGACTTTTAGTCCTACTTGCCAAAGTCCTATGCTTTTATGCATCTATCTATCTATCTATCTATCTACCTACCTACCTACCTACCTACCTATTCTGTTTCATTAAGAGGCAGATGTTAATACAATCCTAAGTTGGTGCTTGTGAAAAACTAAAGAGGTGTTTTCTGAATTTGAATTTTAATATGTGTCTGCATATTTCTGTGTAAGAATTTTTGTGCAGGTGTTTATGCCTATATTTTAGAGGCAGTTGGGAGAAGTCTTCTCGTTCCATGTTGCTGGATATTATTTGGCAAGAACTGCACTTAGCTTGCTCTCATACTGCAACCTGCAATACAGGCAGTTTTGTGGGAAAATCACAAAGTAATTTTAAGAAAAAAGGTTGAAACTATCACATTGCAGGACTTTAGCTATCACTGAGTGTATGTTACATGATTTCCATAAAGTTTCATGGAATCCAAACCATTCTAATGATGATTGCATCTATTTACACTAATTGTGTAATTATACCAATTGCACAAATAGAAGGCAATACATATCATTGACTGAAGCCAACAACTAATTATCAAAATAAAAACAACATGAAATCAAGCTGGGAGTAAAATTGAATGACAAGTTAGGTGTTTGTTCTCCAAATACGTGCAATAAACATGTACAACCTCTCCAGTCCTTTTCCCCTTCCATCTTCTACCTGGAAGAGAACTCTCCCACTTGGACACTGCCTCAGGAAAATTTCCTTGTAAAGCTCCTTAAAACTTGTTCCATATGTCAAAGCTGAACTTAAAGAAGTGTCTAAATGTTGTGCCAAATAAGAGTTGAATTACTTAAAAGGGGTGCAATATTGTTTTGCAAGTACCTTAGTGCAGAGGTCAAAAATCTTTTCAGAGAAACATGGATGATCTGCTTTTCTTTCCAAGTGGAAGTTAATGTTACTGGTAGAGATGTGAGCTCAGAGCCCGGGGTAAGTAAAACCACACTGGAGGGCAGGAACTCCTGCTCATGACTATTTATCAGTTCAGCAGGACCTGGAAGGTACACCTCCCAGGAACAATTTTTTTTTAGGTGCTATCTGTACCATAAATAAGGAAGGCTGTTGTCACCTTCCTCAGTATATTACATCAGTGAAGTCTTGTGCTATTTGATGTTGTTTTGTCTTACATCTCTTGCAAGTGTATGTGAGATGTTGTATTTCAAGAATCCCATGATGACATACAAGTAAGCATTTAAATAACAAAAATGCCTAATCAAGTACTTCAAAGTTAATTATAACTTCATTTACCAGTCAACTGAGGATCATACTTCCCCCACACAATCAACCTCACAAATATTTCACTCTATGTAGACAATCTAACTTAATTTACAATCCTTTCCAATGCATTATTACAGAAACAGGATGAGTATTTCAAGCATGTCATAAATCAACTCTAGAATGAAGTAACTGGTAGGACTAAAAATTTGTCTAAAAATCACTAAGCTGCTCTGAAAACCCAGCAGCAACTGTGCTTGATGGACTCAGATTTCCCAAATTATTTGGAAACTTTTGCTTTCGTGAGGAAAAAAAAACCCAATTTGTCTCCAGAAAGAAAGTATGCCAGTGTTGTCATGATGCATAGATTTCGGTCTCTCTACAACTATAATTTGGGCTTAATGTGTCCTATTAGAGAAAAGCCTTGTAGCAATTTCAACATTCATTTTCCTCCCTTTATGCAGAACAAAGACTATCAGTGAATTTGGGTTGATGTAGGGAAAGGAAAATTACTATCTGTTCACTAATTCATCGCTCTGCCTTAAAAGCTCAGAGATTGTGCCAATAAAAATATGTTGACACTGATTCGGGACCATGTTAGGCAGAATCACAGAACTCTGTGGATCCCTCATGCAGAACATTTTCCCAAGCCAGCCTAAGGCAGTGGCTCTCTTTTCACTTTTGCTTCTCTGTATACGCAACACAGGGCAGAAACAGGTCGCTTGTAAGCCACATTGTCCATACCAGTTTAAAGAAAGTGAATATGATTCATGGTAAAATATGCTTATCTATCCAAATTACTTATTATAGTTTCCAACTATTTTTATTTTTCTTCTATGTAATTTCATGCATACATGTGTTATGAGAGTGAGCCTTTAAACCAGAGTTTTACACTTTCTTTTATTTGTTTCTGTACTAAGGGATATTAACGTACACTTCTAACGACAGATATCGTTAACTTTTAAAAGAGCTGTGGTAGTTTTAATTAGGGCACTCAATGGCATCTGCTAGCAACATTTAACTTTAATCGACAACTTGTCAACATGATCTAACATTTCCTTATTTTCAAATGACTACGGGAGAAAGAAGTGCAAACACCACTAAATAAAACTGCTAAAGGACTTGCCATTAGTTCATGCAGCTAAAGAAACCACTTTAATGAACAGCTAGGTTTTCAGGTTTCCTTTGAGTTCGTTAAGGCAATTTGTATTTTCAAGCAGGAAGAATGGATTTCTAAACTTCAGGTTCTGCATGAGGGTCTTTTTCTCTCTTTTCTGCAGAACACTGAAACATATTTCAATTAAATCATGAAAACAATACAATTTTATTGACTAGTAATTTATTTTTGCAGTAGCAACAACAATGACGATGTACATGAACAACTTTAAAAAAATTATTATCATTATTATTGTCATGGTCATTATTACTGGAATGCTTGGTGATTCTAACTGACCTGAGTTATCCATTTTGTGTGGCATTTTTTTGACAGCTGTTGCCTGCATTCATTTAAGGAATGCACATATGTGAAGAAAAAACTGATCCCAACCTGTACCCCCCCCCAAATAGGTGCATAGGAAAGCAGTGATTTGTCAAAGCTATAGTCTGGGAGGAAGAAATGTTCTCTCCTTCTCTGCTTGCTGTAAAGTCCATTGAGGGAAAACGGATTATCACAAGAAGGAAATTCAAAAGAGAGGGAGTGTAACTATAAATTGAGCAATTAAGGGAAGATCATTATCAAGTGTTTATTATAACAACTGAAGATGAATTAAGTTGTCTAGCAATTTTAAAGAGTCTTAAAACAATGGTGACATTGCAGCAAACTATCAAAGTCAAGATAGAATAGTATATTAGGGTAGATAATACAAACATCATCAAAAATGGGGAATAGCAGAGTTCATCAAATCATCATCAGAGACAGACAAATTGGATAATATTTTAGGTAACTTCTGCTGAATGAAAAATCCAGTCTGATGGTCATTATATAAAAAAAATTAAATTGGCTATTATGAGGCATATAATGTTTTGCAGGAAACAAAACATTTATAAATACCTGCAGAGATGAATTCCATTTGCAAGTCTCAAGAACTTTTGTTGGGATTTTAAGTGGTTGTTAAAGTTCAAGGAATATATTTTTAATGACAATAAGAATAAAAGATGTCATAGTATAGTCCCTAACCAAATACCCTTCTTAATCCATTTTATAAGATCAAGGCTCAGATTCACCCTATTTGAACTAAATTAAAGACACAGCTTCTTCATATTTTCTGTTTCTAGCCGAAGGAAAGAAATAGGAATCCCTGGGTGACTATGCCACCACCGTCTACTAATGGAGCTAGGTGGAAAAAAATTTAGACTCAAGGGCTTTTTTGCTTTGGAATACAGTTTGACATAGCTGTGCTTCAGAAGTTGCTCTTCTACTCATAAAACTCTGAGATGTTCTTATCCCTCATTTGTGAGGAATAACCTTACATTTTAGAAGTGGATTAAGGTAAAGCACATTAAGAACTTGATGTCAAGTTTTTAAGCAATAGTTAGCCTAAAAAGCCTCAAGAGACAAATTTACACTAATGCAAAGATTTTTTCAAGACCGCAAGTGATCTGATTGTGCAAGTTACCATGCATCAGCTGATCTTGGGTAGCCGTCAATGCATACGATCTTACATCAGGACACACTATGTTAAATTTCTTGACGTAAGTAATTATAAGCAGAATTTTAAGCACATGCTTGAATAACTCTGAGACTCAATACAATTTGAAGTTCAAAGTTAAGCATATGCTTAAATATTTTCTTGAATATGCATGATCTGCT
This sequence comes from Gorsachius magnificus, assembly GCA_034008185.1. Taxonomy (NCBI): domain Eukaryota; kingdom Metazoa; phylum Chordata; class Aves; order Pelecaniformes; family Ardeidae; genus Gorsachius; species Gorsachius magnificus. The sequence goes on along the minus strand of CM067081.1, from coordinate 191,872,934 downwards.
CACCTGGGTCCTTCAGTGAACATGCCTCCTTTTACAATTGTTTGCTAGAATATTTGCAGAAAATGAATCTACTGGGGTCAGACAGAGACAATTTTTTTTTTTTTTTTTTTTTTTTTTTTAGTTCAAGTAAGTGTTCATGAATAAGTTTTGCAGTATTTGCTTAGTATTTCTTAGGGGAATAATATCTGCCAACTGGCCTTGTCATCAATAAAGAAGTAACTAGATGCAAAATGTCAATATATATTGCTCTCTCCAGAGTAGACATGTCAATGAAATTAAAAGGTAAATTACTGAACATCTGGCTAGAATTATCTTTTTAAGAAGCCTGTTCTAGTTCAAGTCAGAGAACTGGGAGAAGAATGCCTCACCTCTACTCAAGCATCTGATGTTTTCAGCAGCTGCCTATTCCCAAAAGCTTTGATTGAGCTGGGAACCTAAGAGGGCATTTGAAGATTCAGCTTGTGTGAAAAGAGTGCTTGCAGGGCTGCAAGTCACAGACATGAATGAGGGTTTCCATGGTTCAGCAGCTGCATAAACTGATTGCAGTGACCTGTGCCTGTTATACAGTTATCAAGTGACCTATAGAAAAGAAAGGAATCAAAGTGTGGCTTCAAACCTGCAGCAAAGATAGAGCAGAGACAAATCTCAATAGGATTTTCTTATGAATTCCAAAGCTAAAGTATTATTTATTACTTTGTTAACTATTTCTTTCTCATTCGTATACTGTAAGATAACAGTGGATGTAATACAACACTAGAAAAAGTCTGTTAATGTCATGTCTTTTATATCACTGTTATGAAATCAGGTTGGGCTGGTGTTTGTAAAAAGTCTATACTAGGAAGCACCAGTGATAGGATAGAGAAATGTCTGGTACTTAAGCAAATAATATTTAGTAAAATAAGATTTTAATGAGTTATGTAACTCAATAAACATAGTTTTGAGTAAGTAATATATCCATTAAAGCTGTGATCTCTTAATTTCTGGTACACCTAAGCCTCCTGGATTTTCCCAGAGAACCAAACCCCACAACAGAAGAATCTATTCTTGGAGACGAGAGCACCCATTTGTGCTGAAGTGCTGTACAATTCATCGTGCATAAACTATTACTGATTGCTATACATGAATCTGGTTATTCCTGATCTTATTATTCTGCCTAGAATATACTGATTAATTATCCAAAACCTATTAAATGACACTGTTCATTGTGGCACTTAAAATTATATGAAGGATATGATAAGGTCTCAGATTCTTATTTTTATGGTAATTCTTGAATGCGAGTGTAGAAAATCCAGAAAAAGGGGGCAGGGAGACAGGAACTATAGCCTGGGTCTGCTCCTAAACTTCAGTACATAATGCTGTAATCAGTGTTAAGAAAGTGGTTTGTAAAACATGATACAGAGATGAACTGGAAGAAAGTAATTTGTTCTTAAGTGTTAGTAAACTATTTCAACATTGAGTTTGAAGGTAAAACATTTATGAGACCTACTGATATGCACTGCCAGTCGTGTGAATTATGATCTACCTGGAAACTATGTTTATGAGTAAACAAATCTGCTAATTAGAGCTAATCGTGTCAGGTGCATGGCCAACAAACATAATTAATCTAAGCTCTCTGATTCCATTGGGGAAAAGGTATTACTGAGTGCATGAGGTGAAAAATGTAAATAAACCTCAGAGTGAAAGGCAAATAAGTGGTAAAGCGTGAAGAAGCATTCAACTTAAGCATGGTTGAAAGCACAGAACATATTAGAGATTTGACAGAAAGTTAGGCAATAGGGAAATAGAGACAGATGAATGCAGAGGGGGAAAAATCGTGCTAGTTAGTGCTAGTTAATCTATGGTGAATATAGGTAATAATGACTGATTTACAGTTTTTACATCAAAAACAATTACCACATGGTTACTAATACTCCATTTGCAACCCTCTGACATCAGAACATAGAAACAGCTACTCAAAATGTCTACATTTATATATAAATAACTAAACCAGGTACATATATAATCGTTTTTGTTGATGAAGAGATATAAACTGTTCTGGAAATTCTGCTGTCTGCTATCATTGCAGGTAGGGAAAGATCACTGTCGTAAGTCAGTGTAGTTGCCATCAGTGATCAAATGCCCAGCCAATTAATCTATCTGAGGGGCTTCCAAGCCATGCTTTCCTATTGATGTGCATGCTCTGAATTGCAATGAAGAGCCTGGAAGGCTGTTAAAAAATTGAAAGGAATGTTTACAACCCTATGATTCAGACTCCTTTTCCTGAGAATAAACAGGCCATTCTGTGGAGAGCAAAGCCATCAGCAAACACTTGAAATTTATTAAATACTTTTCTCAGCGTTACTCCTCCACCTCACTAATTGCTGCAGCTGCTGCTACAAAAGCATTTCAATTACAGCTGAAAGGAGAAGTGGCCCATGCAAATCTTACAGGGCAAAAAGACCCCTACGATACCTCTCTGTGATGTGGTCCAACAATGAATGTTTGTGTGACTCTTCTGATTTCCACAATCATCGCTGGGTGATATTCTGGCTATTGTGGTGTAAATGGAAAAACTCCCATTTTCTTTAACAGAATATGATTTCACCTTTTTCCTTTTTACATTATACAACCACAGAACTTCATTATAGGAACTGTGAACCTTTTTCTTCTCAGTTACACTAAAATTACACTGAGACAAGATAACCATGGCCTTACTTCTAGGTGCCACTTGAAAACAGAAACCAAAACAGAATGAGGACAGGCTGGATCAATGTCAGTTGAAGGAGTCAATGAGTGTGCATAAGAAAACCAAGAATGTGCTGTGGATTGCCTAATTTATTCTGTGCTGTGGTAGAGTAACTCTTCTGGACAGTGTGATCAGACCACACGTTCTGGGAGGTTCATGGAATTTCGCAAGCTCCTCTTTGTAATGACCCAAGTGGCACAATGTAGATTTCCAAGCTTTCATCTCAGAAGCACAAAGAAACCTATACTAACAGAGGCCCAAATTATGCTCTGCATTTCAAACCCCAGGGATGTTTCTAGTCAGGTGGTACTTGCAAATGAGGTAGATGAGATCTGTGACATCTGTTTGTTCACTGCTTACTGCATATGTGCTGTGCAGGTATTTTCTAAGAGAACCATGAGCAGGAGGTGGCAGCTACCAGTTTTCTTCGTCTGGGTTAGGAAGAAGGCACTAAAATGTGGAAGGGGTTGTTCCTTTCCTGAAGGCAAGTATGAGAAGCTTTGGGAGTGCTCACTGGGTTGGCATACAGATGGCTGGCAGCACAGGATCCCCTAGGAGTCTGCAGTGACACAGGAGAGAGGTCTCCCTAGGGCCTCTGAGAAGATGGTGTGAAAGGCTTTTCTGTCCAAGCAGCCAGTGAACACTGGTGATTAGAACATGGCTGTCAGAAAGGTTTAAAGAGGAGGCAGGTTCCATGAAGGTTTTATTTCAACCTTACTCACTAGAACTGAGTTTTCCATATATCAGTTACCTTGTTGTAGTTTGTCTTCTAATAGAACATGGCTTTACTGGATTTTGTTTGCCCATCTTAAAATAAAATAGGATATTTGTACCACAAGGCCATGACTACCATAGAGTTGTTGAAAGATTCATTTTTACCAAATATTACTGAATGAAGAAAAAATGCTAGGCCATTTCATCTCCCTTTTCAGCCATCAGGAGCAAGAATCTGTGGCTTCCTGCTCCCAGCTGAGTGCCCTGGCAGCTGCCTTTTCTGCATTTCATCCTGCACCACAACCTTTGCATTTCATATACTTCTGCAAGGTAATCTCAGGGATGGACATACCAAAGGAATGAGATTCATCTTACCCTTCTTTGCCTTTCCTTAGCCCAGAGGCTAATGACTTAGCAACAGCAATGGAAAATTTAAATCTGGTTCATAGGCATAGGAAAAAGCAACTTCATATCTTTTCGCTACATTTTTAACTCACCCAGAGTGGGATTGTTCTCTCTTTTAATATCCAGATAAAATCTTGTAAATTTTATATAGATCTTGGCTAGAAACATCTGAAAATCGTCTCTTCCATTTCACTAAAATGTTTCCAGCCTTTTAAATAACTTTCTACATATTATGCGACTAGGACTGAAATTTTGAGACACTTGTAGAAAAGTTTGTCTTTACTCTAAACAAGATTGTCATTTCATGTCAAAGTCTCGTCTCGTCTCGTCTCGTCTCGTCTCTTCTCTTCTCTTCTCTTCTCTTCTCTTCTCTTCTCTTCTCTTCTCTTCTCTTCTCTTCTCTCCTCTCCTCTCCTCTCCTCTCCTCTCCTCTCCTCTCCTCTCCTCTCCTCTCCTCTCCTCCCTTCCCTTCCCTTCCCTTCCTTCCCTTCCCTTCCCTTCCCTTCCCTTCCCTTCCCTTCCCTTCCAAGTCATCTGAAATCAGGTAGTTGCCAGGAGTCACTGGACAACTGCAGTACTCAGCAATTTGATTTTGTCTGAATAAACGCCTAATCCACAATGTGATTATACAGCAGTTAAATATATTCTAGTGTGAAACACACATATGATAAATTATTTGAAGATTAATAACCACATCTATTTCATAACAGTGGTATGACAGATATGAAACACTGAGCTCCACAAATGAAAGGTTATAATTAATTTACTTTTCTGCTCTACCCTTGCTCAACATCTAAGGCATTTACACAGTGAAGTCCAGAATGGGAAAAAGCTGAATAAATCTGTGAAGTATTCTCTAAACAAAGTGGTATATTCTCTCCTAAAATTTGCAGAGGTAAAATATGATACACCAGCTTGGGTATAGACAGAGTTCTGAATCTCCTGTGGTCTGCAGCCAAGTCAAACTACCATGACTGTCTGTGGAAAAGGATCGCAGAGTTATTGTCTTCTAAAAAAGAAATAGTTCAAACAATGCCTTTATATAGTGTACCTTATGATGTGTAAAGCTCCTTGTTTTGTCCCAAATGTACCGATCACATTCATTAGTTCCCCTTTCTTTTCACTTAAGCAATGAGTGGAACTTAAATAATATATAATATGTTTAAAATGTTGAAGAACATATCCTCCCAAAAGCTGTGACCATGCTTGTGCCAGATAAAGAAATAGTTGTATAAAAGTATTCAGGAACACCCCCTAATGTAACTAACCATCTCGCAAAACTAACTCATTATCATGACCCGCCTTTCCTGGTGCAGTTACAGAATACATTGAACCTTCATGCAATAACTTATAACAATCAACAAACTCTCACTCCTTTATTGAGGTGTTGCTGCTTCACGTTTGAGGTCTGAAAATAAATTTGAGCATCTGTGTCTGTATTGGGGATCTTGTGCTATTTATCTGTACTATAAAGTTTCTAGCACATTTCTGAGGTACTAGTGATCAAAAGCAATATCAGATGTTAAGAAAGGACAATACATTATTAAAATAGTGTTTACTAGAGTTTAAAAGAGAGAATAAATAGCGAATTATTACCATCAAGCAGAATCTGAAGATATAACATTTGCCAGGCAGTTCAATAGTGAAATAGGATCTGCCTTACTGTCTTTGCTACCTTATGCTTAACTCACAGAAAAATACATTTGTCTGTGACTGCTATGATATATTCCTATTTGAAGCACTTTCCCAAAAGACCTTTCCCTGAAGTTTCCTCTTGGCAAGGGAGGTTGCAATTAAATTCAAAGTTGCTGTTTCACTGACCATGACATCTCTATCTCCAAGATGATACCTTTACAGAAGACCAATTCCCATCTAAGATTTCTTTATATTTTGTGAGAATCCTGTGACCATTTCTGTATGTAAAGCAACCTTTAAGGGACATGTGGGTTCCCTCCTCTGCTTAAGGGGATTCAAAGCCTATTTTTCTAGTTCCTTTGCCTGGTTTCATTACTGAGTATTAATGTTCTCAGGTTCAGCTTATTGTATTCAAGAACAGTTGTACAGAAAGTGAAATCAATGTTTCTTTGTAGTATTCCACTTCAGATGTCAAGTCCCAAACGGAAATTGATAGTCTAATACTTGAGACTCTTGGGCACTAAAATTAAGCTTTTTCTCCTTGATACCTGCAGAAGCAGTAAAAACTGAATCAGCAACAAAGAAAGAATAAACGATTGCATCAGCTAGAGTGAAAATAAAAAATCAAGAGCAATGTCAGCAATGCTACAGTAGTGCAATCTTCTTTGTTACAATACCATTATAAGAACTCACTTAATAGGATGATCATTTGTTAGCAATATCAAATTTCAGAGCCAAAGAGGAACGTGAAAGATCTTTAAAAACTCTTAAAATATTAACTTATTCAGAATTAAATTCTGTGCTGATTTTCTAACTGCGCACCTTGATAAAAACCACTGGGATTACACAATTGGAAAGCCAGCCAGAAAGTAAACCCTACATTTCTGATTTAATCAGATTTTTACAACAATAGCTGTTTTTTGAATCAAATGATACTATACTGAAAAAAAGGAAAAGGGGTGCTTGTTGATGAGTTTAAAGAATTTCAGGCAAAGAGAAAACTGTGAACATTTAGTCCCACATCTTGCCTAATATAACCATAGAACTGCTCTAAATTATGTCTTGCTATTATTACTAGTATTTCCAGTATCTCTGGTTGAAATAGATGTGTTCTTTCTGAAATGAGAATCTCATTTCAATATTTCAAATTATAGCACATACACTGTGTATTTTGCTAAGTCATTCTAATGATAACTTCTAGACTGCTTGAAAAAATGTCCCTGAAAAATTATCTGGAGAACACTAGTTAGTTAAAATATAAACCAGATGGGCTCCCTAAACTCACCTTATGTATGGCCACCTGTACAACTTGGAACCTAAAAGTCTTGATGGAAGCTAGATCTCCTGAGGCTTCGTGCCTCCTCCAGCACAGTGAGGATCTCAGAACCTCTGCGGAGTTGGCTTGATTTAGCGTTTGCAAGGTGTCAGGTGGACTTCAGACCAGCCCCCAAACCTCACGTTCCAAAAGCAAACAAACAAGCAAACAACAGAAATTCAAACCCCAGGCAGTTTTATCTGGTGTTTAAATTTGTGAGTCTTCACTTCTCAGACTGTAATCTGTTATTTTTTTTTTTTTACTGGACTGAAAAACTCCCTGCTATCAAATTTCTCCTTTAAATTTCTGTTGCAAACTACAATCAAAGTATTCCTCTTCATAACGTGAATGGACTAAGAGCCTTAATTTTCTTTCTGTTGTGCATGTTTTCCATTAATTTAACTGTCCCTTTGTCATTTCACTGAAGCTGATTCATTTTTGAATGTCTTTCTGGAATTTTGGTGACAAACACAGTGGCCCCATAGAAATGGTCTCAGTACCAAGTACAGACATGCATTTTTGGTATATTTTCTCAAAAATGTGTGTGTATTGTATACACCTACATCACCTTTCTGTCCTCATTCTCATTTGCAGTAAGAATAGCATAAAAACTGTTTGCAGAAAGGTTGTGTGTAACACACAGGCCCCAAGTGTTGAGCCTGTTTTGGCCCATGTGGTGGTCTTTGCAGAATCAGCAAAAGGGAATTTGATCAAGGGTTAGAAAATGAAAAATATTTGCTGTTCAGGTATAAGCTTATAAAATCTAAAGTCAGTACTTTATGTGGTTCCAGAAAATTCCATGAAATGGAGAGAAAATTAATATTAAACCAACCATAATATGACTGTGCAACCACATCCTTTTCATTCAGTTTACTGTTGAAAAAGGACCAGTAGATCACTTCATATGTTACATACCAGTATGTGCTGAATCATAGAATCACAGAATCATAGAATCATAGAATGTTTTGGGTTGGAAGGGACCCCTAGAGGTCATCTAGTCCAACCCCCCTGCAGTGAGCAGGGACACTACTAACTAGATCAGGTTGCTCAGAGCCCCATCCAACCTGGCCTTGAATGTTCCCAGGGATGGGGCCTCCACCACCTCTGGGCAACCCCTTCCAGTGTTTCACCACCCTCGTTGTAAAGAATTTCCTCCTTATATCCAGTCTAAATCTACCCTGGTTTAGTTTAAAACCATTACCCCTTGTCCTGACACAGCTGGCCCTACTAAAAAGATTTTACCCATCTTTCCTATAGGCCCCCTTTAGGTACTGAAAGGCCACAATCAGGTCTCCCTGCAGCCTTCTCTTCTCCAGGCTGAAGAAGCCCAACTCTCTCAGCCTGTCCTTTTAAGAGAGGTGCTCCAGCCCTCGGATCGTTTTTGTGGCCCTCCTCTGGACCCACTCCAACAGTTCCATGTCCTTCTTGTGCTGAGGGCTCCAGAGCTGGACGCAGTGCTGCAGGTGAGGTCTCACCAGAGCAGAGTAGAGGGGCAGAATCACCTCCCTCGGCCTGCTGGCCACGCTTCTCCTGATGCAGCCCAGGGTACGGTTGGCCTTCTGGGCCACCAGCGCACATTGCCGGCTCATGTCCAGGCAACGATTTGTGCTTCACCTAAGTACAAATTGAGTTTGGCCAAAGAATATCTTCTCAAAGAGAATCCAGATTGGATCTGAAGACATCTGGCCACTATGACTCTAGTGGTTTCCTGTAGTTTTCCCCAGCAATTAATTAATCTCACTACTGCAAATTTTGGCCCAGTTTCCTATTCAGTTTAACTGTCTTCCAGTTATGAGTTCCTATCAGGTTTTTTTTTTTCACATTAAAGAGACCTTTAACAGTCAGTAGTTTCTTTCTGTGAAGAAACTAATCCTCTGGTCCTCAAGTCACCTCTCAATCTGCTTTCTAGAAGTTAAACAGCTCACTTTTAAGTGTTTAACTGAATTTCTGTTTATCCATGCAAATAATTTTCAACATACTTTTGCAAACATGCATATCTGAACTATACACACCATGAACTTTAAACCCGTAAATGCTATATACACCTTTGGCTAGAAGATGCTAGTTATGCCATCTCCAGTAGTCCTGTGGGGTTGCGTACCATTCCAAGATCTCATATAGCTATGGTGAAACCTGTCATCTAAGATGAAGCCATGGATTATCTGGAATGGCAAAATTCCCACCAACATTAATAGGGCCAGAATTTCCTTCAAGAGGAACTGAAATCAAACAAATGGGGAGAAACAAACATTCAAAGCAACAGGAAATAAAAGTGAATTGCTGAGACATCTAATATTTGTCCTGTAAAACACCGACATCTAATATTTGTCCTGTAAAAAACCCACATGACAGAGCCTCTCTAATCTATACATTGATGTGCTGTAGTGAAATAATATGCACAGGATCTTAATGGAACACAAGCATAGGTATTTTATTTTGGAAGAAAACATTTTCTGGGGAATTTTATTGGGAAAAAATTGAACTCCTCCAGCACCATCAAAACCATAAAACTGATTAAAAAGCATTAAGGTGTGGGACCTTAAGAAAATAAACAAATCCCCCAGTGCACAAATTTAATTTTGTAACTATAAAATTGCGAGTTAGCAGCATAAAGGAAGTTTCCCCATTTCAGGCATGTTTTGTGGGTGATCATAGGTATGTCTACTGCAGAAAGAAATTCCCATGTTGCATCAGTAACACTAACTGTTTACTGAAATTATTTCTTACTGCTTCCCACACCCCAAAGAATGAACTAATTTAGACAGACAGGGCAAGATTCTTCCCCCCCTAATTTTATACATTTATCATGTGGATGGTCTAAAACAGACCAAGCCATCTGAACTCCTTGTAGTTGTTGAGAGGAATGTCACCCAGAGGTACAGCAGTGACTAACACAGGACAGAGGGATTAGCAAAGAAATCCACTGCTGAGTACTCTTTTCTCTTGACCACAAGTAATGTCTAAGCTAGATGGAAATATCCATGTTATAGATACCAAATTTGGTGAGTTACATTCCATCCGTATAGATATATAGATAAAGGAATTTTTAAAATCAAATACATGCTAAGTCAGACTTGTTCTTTGAGAGTCATCCCCAAGCATTTTAGTTGGTGGGGGGAAATGTGTGTTTAGGAGCTACAATGGAAGAGGAAATATTCATAAATCTTCTCTGTGCTTGAAAATGAAAAATTCCCTTCCAAACATCTCTACCGCCCCTAATTGCCCCAACTAGATACGGAATGAAGATAAAGTAGACAGATGCTGAAGTGACTTCAGGAGAACAAATTACACATTGAGAAACCTTCTTTTTCCTCTTTGAAAGCTGGCAAGTATTTTCTTTCTAGGTAATTTCCAAGAAGGTGAAAGGAAGGAGGGAAGTATAGTGGTAACCTCCCCTCAGGGCATCACAGATCATTACTATAGTCAAGGATTCGTAGCTGTATGAGTGTGTGCAGAAGATGTGCAAGCTGACGTGAAGATGGAGGGTTAAAACTGACTTAATGAAGAAAATCTATTACCTTGTCCATGAAGAGTGCCCAGTTTATGTTCCTCTCTGTGACAACTGGAGTTGATTTGTCTGACTCAGGAATGTCATTTCCCTGCATTGAAACAAAGACTCACAAACTCCATTCTCAGTCAAAGTATGGCAGTCCAGTAATGGTTTGGTTTGGAAACAATGACAAAATGTAACCGTTTTCAAGACAAAATATGCTTGCCTGTTTGCCTATTTGCCCAGGGAGTAGAGCAAGGGCCAGGGATCCTTGGTTGCCAGACCTCTGGCTGACTTACAGCTGAGCAGCTGCAGCACGGGCAGGCTGCCCAGCACACAGATATGTGAAGGTTATCAATAACATTGGAGATTACCAACTCCTTATACTTGCTTAATGTTTATGTATGCAGTGGAAATGCAGCTCAGGTCCCCTTAACAAGCAGGATGGTTGACAAAAAGCATGGCTGCCAATTGTCATAAGGCAAAAAGCACAAACATCCTGGTAATTAGAGGCTGATAGGCTGACATGGCTAAAACTCTAATATTCTGAATTAGCAATGGATTGAATGGAATTTGACTAATTATAATTAGAATGTAAGCACTCGAGTGATGGGACACATGTCCTCAGCTAAAGCAGTGAGAGTTGAAAAGTAGAGTTTTGAAATTATAAAGGTAAGAAGGAAAATGGCTTGCTCTGATAAAACTGCAAGGGATATTTGCACTGAATTGAGACAGGGTGAAGAACCAAAAGTTTCCACATGAAAATGTAAGTATCTTATGCTCAACACAAACTGTATTAAAATGCATCTTTTTTATGCTTGGGTTGAACATTTACAAGTCATCCAGAATGGTGGCCTATGGGTACCTTGTAAAAGCAAACAGTTTTTGGCTGGTCTAAGAGTAAATTGAAAATTTTTGATCTTTAACAGCCCTACAGCAAATCACATGATGTAATTATAAAACAATTCCTTACTCTATTGGATGTGTACCTGTTCTTCCACTGTGCTAGAACCAATTATTATTTTGGAAATTGAGAGCATGAAACATAAATTAATGGTTGCACCTTCCAAGGTCTTTGGAACACACCACTCTAAGGAGACCTGATCTAAGATGAGCATAGGAATTGCCATAACGGGTCAGATCAAAGGTCCACTTAGCCTATTAGCCTGTCTCTGATAGCTGCCAAGAATAGAGGCTTAACTAAAAGAACAGATACACAGTAAGAATACCTTATGAACAGAGCGTTCTTCCTTCTGGTGTATCCTCTCAGTTTCCAGCAATAAGGAGAAATGGTGTGAGCCACAAATCGCATGTAAACCATTAATGCCCAACCTAAGAACTATCCTCCATTAATTTAATTAGTGATTCAATTTACGTATATGAATGATCTCCTAATCACACAAATTACACACTAGATGAAAGCAGCACTTTCTTTTGATCAGTTTAGAAATATTACCTGACATTTCAATTCAGACGTTCCCTAATTCCTCTGTTGTGAGAAACTTAAGAGAAATCTTTCTGCTTTGCGTTCTTGCCATTCATAATTTTAAAGAAAACTATGGTTTCTCCTTTCCAAGATGAAGAACCACAATCTATTCTGTCTTTGCCCATTCACCATCTATTCCTTCTCTCCGATAATACTTGGTGACCTCCTCGGTAGTTCTCTTTTGTACTACCCTGTTTATGGCAGGTCCCAGAACTTCTCCAAGCTAATATCTTTTATGAAATGTACTGGTAATTTTGAGTGAAATTATATGTTAATTTTTATATGAAAATCTTTTGGAGACATAGCTGCTTGCAGTATTCAAGATAAAGATGCACTACACGTGTGTATGATGTTATGTATTTCTTCTCAAAGTCTATCTAAATACATAGCATTTATTATGCCACTTTGTTTTGGGGGACTTCCAATCTCTGAGTTATAGTTTTAGAAATTTGATCATGATGACTCTTTTCTGAGTGGCAAAAGTTAATTTAGAGGACATCACTGTAAAACTGTCGTTAGACGTTTGAGGACGGTTCTGGTTATATCACTTTGCACCTATCATTACTTATTTGAATCTTTGTCACTGGTCACTCAGTGTTTGGGAATTCTTCTGCAACTCTTCACAGTCAGTTGTAGATTTAGCTACCTTGAGTAGTTTAAAATGTAAACAAGCCCCTATTACTCTTTTCCCTTCCCATTTTCTCTGCTCATTTATTACTGTATTAAATAGCACTTTCCTGGGAGAAATCCCTGTGGCACACACAGAAGAAAATCTATTCAAACAAGACCAATTGTGCCCCTGTTGAAATCAAACAATGAGCTGTGGATATAATGATTATTATTCATATTTATATAGGTTTTTGGGCACATTTTCATTAAAAAGATTAAGAAAGCAAAATATTTCAGGGTTTTTTTTTTCTGTTTTAAGACTTCCCTTCTGTTAATACTGTGTACAACTTAAATGGCCGTTTTCAGACACTGCTGTCATATGCTTTCTACAAAAATGGATATTCAGTATTACAAACTAAGTTTCCTGGAGATTAAAGCCACATCAACTGCATGAAAAAAGCAAGAGTAGTAGCTATTTGAATTTTCCTAATATTCATAACCTAACATAATATTTAATAGCCATTTATACTTCTGAAAATCAAATAATTTCTCGAATTGTATTATGGATGAACAATTTTATCTCATTGTATTTCCTGTGTTCTGATATCTAAATGTTGCATGAGTATGACAGGGATTATCATAAATTGTGACTCAATCAGACATCACATCTCTGAGAGGATAAAGTGAGGTTAATAAAATTGCTACTTATTTTTTCTCGTAAGTTTTATTTTCTCTTTCTGCTCCTGCTTGCCCTTGACAAAGATCTCCCTTGCACAAAGGTGCCTCTGCCCTTTACCAAAGAAGGGAATTGATCTGGATGTTCAATGACTCTTGCTATCAAGATCTCTTTCACCTTAGCTTGACAGCAAATACCTAAAGGAACTGGAGTGTTCATGATTTTTCCACAGTCATTTGTTTAGTGACAACTGTCATCTGCCCGTCTATCAACATAACTTCCTTGCCACCTGACAGAACAGAGAAATGATTTTCCATACAGCTTTAGATTTCCATATCCCAGGGCCAGTATGGTGAAGTGTTAGGATTAACTGCCATCCTAATACAATGCTTTTATTTCAAAACAATCCTTTTCAGCCATCCTTTATAAACACACTCTCTCCTTCCTGCCTTTGCACCCAGAAAAGACAGTTATAGCAGTTACTGTAACATAAGCAACTCTGACCACACAAAGAAGAGTAATTACCTTGACCATTGAGAGGATATAATGTCCTGCTGTTATTCTAGCTGTTTAAATACTGTTTGAAAGTGTAAACAGCAGCAACAACAAAAGAGATACAGTTTATTACTTTTTCTTTTTCTTTTTTCTTAAAAAGCTTGAAACCCCCAAACTGTTATGCTGCAGATTCTGGCTAAGTTTGTGTCACCTCCAATCATTTCCTGGATGACTGATTTCCCAATTCCTTTAGATTTCAACACTGAACATCATTCATCTTAACCAAATGTTTAACTGTTTACAAAATACAAAGAGACAACTATAATTACTCCATTAACTCTTAACTTTAAGTTCTTACCTGAAATAAGGCATGAGGTCTAAACTTCTACCAATTCATACCTGTATTTTGGAAGGCAAGATTATGCTTTCTAAATGTTAAGATGTGGAGAATACTGAGAAGAGTCAGAACGGAGAAAGATTATTTTGGTAGTCTTAGAAACCACTATTTTAAGATACAATCTGGAATTTTTAGTTGGACATTTTCTTCATTCAGAGTACTAAAAAACTTCCTACAACACAAATGTAGAGATTGTGCAAGACAGGGCAGTCACATTGCAAATTTAGGAGGGGCTGTGTTCATAGGAGAGTTATAACAGGTATTACCAACATTCTTAGACACTCATTTTGTGCCCTAATTCAAAGTAAAATACTTTCAAGATATATGTTAGTTAAAGCACAAAAATTTATAACAGAATTTCTTTGTTTGTGAAAGACTGTCTTAAACTGTTCACTAACAGGACGTAAGGCTAGGCTTTGAGTTAAGCATTCCTTTTAAGCACCTCACTGAATAATAGTCTGGATGTTTCCAGGTGCCCAAACTAATTTGCTTTATACTGAGCACTTATTCAGTTAATAAAAGTGTGTTTTACTCTTGTATAGACTACCTGGCTCCTGAGTGCTCTCTAAGCTTTATAACATATAACTTACTATCAGGGTGATACATGAAAATGCTGCTGCCCATCCAAATAAGATTCTAGCTTTTAATCACACCCTAAACTTGGAGCAGCTGAAGATCATGAGACACCAAAAGTCAGAGAAAGGTAAGAATTGTCTTTAATATGTGAGAAGACAGACAGGAGGCTAGGCATATGGTTTACTTCAGCACTGAAGACAATTTAACTCACTTGGGAATAATATCACATAACTCACACAGTAGAGCTCACTATTCCTGCCACCAACCCTTCTCTGCTCCAAGTAGAGATTAACTGCGAGGCCTAAGGTTAGTATGCAGACAGTCCACTTCTTCCCTCTCCCATTCATTCCACCCAGTGAGGTGCATGATTTGTGTGTCAAAAGATGTAATGAATATACATCTGCATAGTCCTCCTGTAAGCCCCATTCTGTTCTTCATCTTCGATTCCAGCTAAGAACGTCACAGCCTTCACCAGTTTCTTCTTATTCCTTCCAGGATTGCAATCACCACAACATTTTTCACCTTCTCCCACCCTTTGGAAGGATGACTCCCTTTTCTCTGCCTCCGTCTGTGGATGCCCAGAAACAAGTGTATGTGTAAACTGCAACTTGAAGCAATCTACCTCACAAAGGTTCCACCTCTGTTCTCAGAAAGCTGGAAAACCCCACGCTCCTCTCAGAAAATTTGACAACAAAAGTGAAAACCCAGTCTGTCCTTCAAAGGTCAACCCATGCGATGGATTTAGTAGACTGTAAAATCCAGCCCCATGCCAAAGGGAGGCTGGAGCTGCTCATCTGCAAGCGATGAATCTGATTATATTAGGGGTGTATAACCTCATCAAGTTGTCTGGGTGCCAGCTGCTTAGTTAAGCCACACTGGCCAATACACTTGCTCATGCAGTCTTCAGCTTTCCTCACCTGATAACTCCCCATTTTCATTCCTCACACAGAACAAAATTTAAAATTGCATGTTTTGTTCGTTTTTGTTTGTTTCTGGTGGGTCTCCTATTTTGAGTTCATCAGATCATCAGGTTGACTTGAAAGCCTAGACAGACTTCACAGAGCATATTGTGGATTTTGTCTCCTCCCACACAGCCTGACATTGCAGTCCACGTGGAGGGCTACATAACACAACACAGAGCATTTTACTGAAATTAGCACACCTGTTGGGCATTAACTGTACAGAGTAAATTTAATAGCATTACATGGGTATAAGGCAGGACAGACTTTAGCCTAAGAGTTTTATGCTAGTTTTATGTAGAAATACATTTTCAGCTTCCAAAAGCCAGTTTGAAATCTGATATGTTAATGTGATACAGAGGTTTGGAGAACAATAGGGGCTAGTTGGCTGCACCCTCATCTGGCCAGCCAATTCTATTTCCCTTCCAGTAGATATTACTGGTTTTATAAGGTGATGTATCACGATGAGAGTGTCAGCTGCATCGTTCTACAGCTGTGCTAAATCCTTCTTCACACAATGATGTCCATTATGGTGTCCTGATACTAGTAGGCTGAGTTACGAGCTGGACATGGAGTGTTGTGGAGTGCTGAAGTGGTCTGGCAGCCATCCAGGGACATGCTACAGTAGTGTGTGCTTGGTGGAGTGTAGCAGATGATAGCCTGTTGCTGGAAATTGCAGATCTCTCGTGCTGTGCAGAGTTATGATAGGGTGTGATGTGTTGGCAAGTGGTGGCTATGATTTTATGGTAAAAATTGAGCTGCAGTATGAAGCAGGATGAAATTGCTTAACAGCTTTAGTTTGTCAGGATTTGACTTAAGCCGTTTTTTCTAGTAATGAACTAGGTCAGAGTGCTGTGGTTCAGTACTCCAGGAATGTGGCCATTTACTTCTTCAGCTATGAGTCTAGAGCTGCCTAGGTATTTTTAGTTTACTTTTGCTTGTGTTTTGTTTGAAGAAATAGCATGAATTTAGAGCAGATATTCTCATGGGACTGTCTCGTGTACGGTACTTTAGGTCAGAAGAAAGAATATTAGGGTTCACACAATTTCTATCTGTAGGTGTCTTCTGTGGGCTTTAAGCATTTAATACCAGCTCCTCACTGGGTTACTGCTGCATGTATGGCCACATCTTAATGAACCTGTTAGGGTTCACTGACTGTTTCATACAAATGTACTTACTCTCCCTGGAACACAGTTGGCAATTCCTTTGATAAATTCCCTTACAGGGAAAAAAATTCTCACATGAATCCTAAGAGTTGTGAAGGAACAAGACCTTCAGACATGACGGTCCAGATTCTCTCACCCTATTCCTTATTTTGCAGTGAAAAAAAAAAAAAAAATCCTGTCTATATGGAAGAAATGTTTTTCTTGAATTTAGGTGAAATTTAAGATGATGATATTTGTTTTTTTTCTGGTTTTGGTTGGAGTTTTCTTGTTTGGTTTTGTTTGTATGTTTGGGTTTTTTTTGTTTTATTACCCTATAACGCAGAAGAGGACAAGAAGTTAAAATTGAGACAGCAAGTCTTCTTCCAAGTAGGAGATATTATTTAGTTCTTTACTGATCAAAGCCAACAATATGTCATTCAATGTGTGAATTGTGGAGTTGTAGTGTCTAATGTTCACAATAACAAGTGGTCACTGTGTTCTCCACCTTTTATTTCTTCAGTCTAGCCCACAATAAGCACATTTAACTACTCTGGCCTGAAGGAGGCAAAATCATGGGCCATGATACTAAGGTCCAAATGTGAAAAGATATAAGAACATGGTCTTTCATGAGATGAACTTAAACTTTATATTTTCTCTTTGGAAAATTTTCCATAAGATTTTCTCCAAACACCTGAAAATGAAGGAGACTGCAGGGTTTTTTGGTTTGGTTTTTTTTTTATTGTCCAAATGTCTGGCGAATGTTCTAGGTTTGGAAGACTGCCAAAATACCCACATGCCACCATTATCTCCTCGCTTTTTATCTCCTTCAGACATGAAAAGGCAATTTGCTTTCATCGGTGTCCTGACTGATGTCAGTAGAATATTTAATACAAGAGAGAGATGTTAAACTGGGTATCATCAAGATGCTACTCATATTTCAGCTGACGTCTCCTCACCAAATCCTAGCAATCTAATACATCCTTAGATTTAAAAGAGGTGACAGCAGCTTGAATCATAAGCATCCTGTGAGAACGTTTAGTGTGAAGAAATTACTCAACACTAATTTCATTCAGTCTGAGGAGAGCAAATGAAGGGAACAATAGGATAACCTTGTCCACTCTCACGTGCATGCCTACACCAATTTAGGACCCAGACTATCAAAAGTACCTAGTGGCTCCATAACAGCATGAACAGTAATGTTTAGTTGACATCAGGAAACTGTCTATCAAAGAGTAAATGTACTCATGTACTTCAGCTGGAACACAATAAACAAGTTCAGAGAGTTCAGGTACGTTTCTCTCTGTCTTACTCTTGTCTGTTCTAACTTTTTCCATAACCTTGAAGAGAAATCAAAGAAAAGTGTTAAAAGTCAGCATGAAAGGTGCCACAGGAAGATAAAAAAATACAGTTTTTTACAGCAGTTATCTTCCACACTTTGTCATAGAAGTCATTGACCTCAACAAATTAAAATTATCTATGGTATCTAAAATTTCCATTGACATCACTTGCTTAAACTGTTATTTTATTAATAGCTATTATTTATTTTTCTGGGTACTAGTCTGTATTCAAGGGATGGAATTTAAATCTGTTTTTAAACTTTATTCCCATCAAGGATCATGTTTGTTGTTAAACATCTGGAATTTTATTTATCTTCTTGTAGTTGATTAAGATATGTATTTTTAATTTTCTTCCATTTATATGTGTGTTTATTTCTATTTTTGTGACTTTACTGAATACTGTGATGTGCTTACATGTTTTCTTCTGTGTTATAGTCCCATTTCATAATATTTTAATATTGAGTATTACAGAAACCACCTTCTATGTTGTAATTTTTGTGTATTTTCATGTTGTAGTTTTCTGCTCTGAATTTAGTTGCTAAATTTCAGACTTCAAAAATTATATACATATACACACACTTTAATATTAGTAATTTCTTTAAATTTTATATCTTCCAACACAGTTAAGAACCCAAAATGTCACAAGTCTTGCAGCTGAAAGTACAATGGTATTATTCAAAAACTCATTAAAGATATTTGGCCTCTATTCTGAACATGACACTATGGTCCACACAGGAATGAAATTGGACTTATATCTCCCCTTTTGGCAATTACACCGCAGTGCAGCTTTTGCTGCTTTAAAGTTTGCTTAGTAGGGCAAAAAATAGTTTGGACTGTAACTGCAGAAGACCTTGAATTTTCTGTGGGTTTGGGGAATTCATCCTGCAACTATAGTACGGAATGTATGTACGCATTGGAATATATGCATTCCAACTAAAATTTCTGACTCTGAATGACTGCTAAACAAAAGTTTTAGTTCCTAAATTGATGCCTGTCCTCTTCAGATGCTTATTTTATTATCTAAAATTTGAACAGCATGAAAAAATGACAGCATAAAGCTTTGCTATCAGTCAAGTTTAAAAGAAATAAAAATTTCAGCATGAGATTTCTAGTAAGAGTAACAATTTTTTTTTTGTAAAAGATGGTTCCTCATACTAAAGAAAAAAAAACCCCAAAAAATATGGAGATGGTACATACCATGGAGCAGATTCACAAAGAGTATAGATTATAAAAAGCATATTTATGAAAATGGCACTACGCAGAAATCATCTAATGACCTATTACAACAGTGTTACATATTGGTTAAAAGATACTTTTCTTAATGTATGCCACCTAGCCTTGCAATTCTCTTCTCATCTTTCAAATAGTCACAATCTCAGAGGCTTTTTCAGGAAACTATTATTCTTACAAAATGTATAAATAATTATATACATATCTATAATATACTCATATAAAAATAGATTAGCCAAATTACTGGGTTACTAAGCAGAAGCTGTAAGACAAGCAGTTTTTAGGCACGAATGTATATTTATGGTTATCAGAATAGATAATAGTATCAGATTTACAGTAAAAAGACATGAAAAGTAACATGAGACAATTTTTTAAGTATACATTACTATTATTTCCTGGTAGCAGGTGGGGTTTTTTTCCTTTTCTTTTTAAATGAAAACATGCAATTTTAAATCAAATTCTCCACAGTTTCTGTCTTACGATAATTGCACTCAATGGGGATTTCTGAGTTTACTGTATTGGAAGAGGAATGTTATATATTGTTGCTTGACTAAAAGAGTAAACTAAAAGCTCTAATAACTTTTCTTGTTGGCAGAGAACCAGCAATGTGCAATATGTGTGGCTTATGGATTAGCTGGTATTTAATGTAAAAATACACAGGCATTGTAAACAACCCCTTCTTCATTTTAATTGGTTTTACTTTATTTGAAATTTTGTGCACAATTCCTGCTAAAATACATAGCACAGAATGAAATTGAAAGTGGTCACAACAATAATGTAGTAGTTTATCGTTTAATTCATGCATTGCACCATAGCACCTCATTCATAGATCAGTCAGCCAATTTTGATCAAAGCATTGGTTTGCTAATGGCTAAGATTTTTCTGGATAGGAACCCCATTACAGCAACACAATCTTTTTGAGTTTGTACATTTTGACTACACAAAGCTAGGAACAATAAAGTCATTGGTCTAAATGCTTAATGAATTTTAAAAACATTTGTGATATTAGCCCACAAGTTTTCTCCATTATGTATCCTTTTTCTTTTTCCCTGCACAAAGGTTCAAGAGTTTGTCAGAAAAAAACCCTCTTTTATTTTAACTTTTTGTTTCTCCTGGAACAAAAGGAGAATGATAACCTCAACACCAGGTTTAGTGAAGAGAGAAAGAAACAGAGCTTGAGACTAGTAGATTAACATACTGTATATTCAGAAAAAGGAAATTGCCTTAGGATGGATTTGAAACATAATAAATCAGTTTCAAGAATAAAACAGAACCATTTATTGTTATGCCACAAAGCCTCTTAAGGATATCCTGATTTATTTCTATTGTCTACATACAAAAAATGTAAACCGAGATGTTGACTATAATAGCAAAGAAACACTTTTTCTGAATATTCAGATAGATGGTTTTAACCAAGAAGCTGCCAATATCTATTCCCAGTCATCCTGTGGAAACATTACCGTGACAGACGGCATCCAGCCTGCCTGACATGAATTTTACCTGCTGTATATTCGCTGATGATTTAAATCACTGATACCTATCTGTGTGTGCTTCTACATACATATCTCAGCCTATCTTCCCTTATCTTGAGTTATGATGCATATAAAAAGTCTACTCTTCTGGCATGATAATGATGGTATAGTACAAATCTTTATATTAGGACATTTTATTTCTTGCTTTTTTCATTTAATTTCTAGGCAGGATCTGTGACTTATTCTCTTTGGACATCTCAGTTCTTCTGGATGAACACGTCTCATCCCTCTGGACCCCTTCAGGGGAAGCCTTGGCGCAGATACAGCACTCTGTCCATCTCTTTTTGACCTATTCCATTTTTCCACTTTCTCATTTTCTCTATGGAATTCCAGTTCCTTTGCTTTCATTTTTTGATAGAGTATTTTCGTTTGCTTCTCACTTGATATTCTGCTATGCCAGCTAAATCTTTCCCTTCTTCTCTATCTATACATTCTCCTACTCATTAACATGTTGTCAGTGTTCAGCATTCCTCCCTCACCTCACACACGTGGAGGTGCTATCTCTTATTCACCTCCTTTGGTGGCAACAGCCATGGAAGTGCTAGAGCAGGAAGGATGCCAGCATTTTAACTACTGTGTTGTCTAAACCTGAGCAGATGGTCTTGTAATCTCCTAGGCAGAGGAGGCTTGAATGTGTGATAGATAAATTCTCTGGGGTGAATTTGTGGGAAAATGGAGGGCTCCAAAATACATGGTGCGCTGAGGTCAATGTTTTGAGGGGAAGCTGAGAGGTACTTTGACTTTTTTTCCTCCCTCTACTTAAAGTTTCACCCCAAAATTTAGCCATGACAAAGGTGAGGCTTTGGCCATTTTAATTTCACGTAAGCCTGGCTATTCTACAGCTAGGGATGAATAGTATTTCATCCTTTCTACCTAAAAACATAGAAGCTTTACTCACTAAATAGTGTCAATCTCCCAGTGCCACTGGTGTGTAACCTCTCTCCTAGGGTCCTCTCAGAGTTGTCTGTGATTCAAGGACTGGTTTTGATATAACATGGTTGTGTAATCATGGCTCAAACTTCTGAGAAAAATGGTAAGTTGTGAGCGAGAGCTGTGAAAAAGTAGTAAGCTAGAAAAGAGGGGTGAAATGACAGGCAGAGGTAAGACTGTTGAGACAGGTATAGTTGGCATCTCAATGATTCCAGGAGAAAAACACTGACATGAGAAGGTATAAAGATGGCACATCAGCAGCACTGATTAGCAATGGAGGCCGACCCTTTCACACCTGCCATCAAGCTGTCTGGCCAGCACAGACTTGCTGCAATGCTTTACTGGGGATGGTAAACATATTAATACTTATTCTCCTTTCTTGTTGGTCCAGATTGTCTTGTGTATAATAAGCCAAAAATAACCGTTTTATACTTTTTGGATGTGTACATCCTTCTTGCAGTGTCTTTGTTCACGGTAAAAGTTGTCCAAACAAAGTGATGCAGAGAAGGCAGGTTACAGACATCAGCTGAGCAAAGGCATCAGCCCTGTCAAGGCAAAATGTCAGGTGGTGATTAACCAGGGAGATTTACATAATAGCTACTGAGTGGGAAGCCTCTCCCTAGAAATCAACATCACTGAGAAAAATTTGGGCCATATAAATTCTTAATGTACGTAAATGGAGAGCTGAACGCTTCACCATCGTTCTTCTCTCAGTGATCTCTAGATCACTATGCCACTAGTACAGAAACCAGGACTTTGTGCTAAGGAAGCAAAGAAAAAAAAAATTATTTACTGCATCAGTTGACTGATATGGACTCTCCTTGCCCCAATCTATCAAAAAATACTGATGCAATATAAAAAGGGAGATGCATTTTCCCATTGCAGTCATATTATACCTTAATTACAAGAAGTTGGATGCAGAAATTTCTAGGGGACGTTTTTCCCTCCTGTATTTGATAAGACGTCACCCATGATGATCCAGTGGGCACTTCCACCCACAAGTCCACAAATGAAATCCTGGCTCTGTTAGTAGCAAGGGCAGAACTGCCTTTCATTCAAATCTAAAAAGTCAGAAGACCACATGGATCTATGAACTACTAAGTATTTTATCAATGCTTATTCATGTATATTGAAAATAATGAAGGTTTGTGCAAGTCAGCATTGCACGATGGCTGGGATGGATTACAGCAGGATCCATCTGGTTTAGCATTTTATAGTTGTTCCTACCCTTACATTCCCAAACATTTCTGAAGTAATTAAACTAGGATTAATTCTCACTATGCATTTGACTCTTTTTTCTCTCATTAAGGGATGCTCTTTTTTGGGGTAGCCAGATGTGACAAAACGTTTTGCATTTCAGAAGACAAATGTACCCAAAAGAACATCTGTGACTGAAAAATGAAAACAAACAAGAAACAAATGCATGTGCCCTCTCTGAATCACAAATCAGTATCTACAAAGCCATGAAAGAAACAATTAAGACTGAATGCAACTTTTATTCCTTTTACCACATAGTATTTCCCATGAGGTTGCTCCTGATATTTAAAATGTTACAGTGGAAACACACTGCATACTCCAGTTCCATTTTCTATTTAATATATGTCATGATCTGACTCTAGAAAGAGAATATATCCATAAAAAACAAGTAATTTTGTAACTGTGTGTTGGAATTTAGATGATTTTAAGTTGCTCTCTGCAGTTGTGACTCAGGTTTGTCCAGACACTCTGGATATTTTTTAATTGATTATATCACAGTATGGATTTACAATAAGAAATGTATACAGATACATTTATAAAGACATGTTTCTGGTACAATGATAATAGGGGTTTTGCTAACATTCCAGTGTTTTCTAACAAGATTTGAAGCCACTTTTCTTTACCTTATTTTTATTGTAATGCCTTTAGTATTTCTAAGATACAGGAAAAAAAAAATCCTGAAGTCTGTCTGTGTTTGCTTTTATGCAGAAGTGCTTTTTCATCAAGTATTAAGATTGCTATAGCATATGAAAGTGACTCAAGTAACAGTGTAAGTCTGCTCTTACTCCATGTTATTTCAAATACATTAAAACACTCAATTCCCCATTCACTGCAGCTTGACCTACAAAGATAACAAGTTACTATTGCCAAAGTATCCAAAGAAGCCCAGTCAAATGGGATTCATCAGGAGAAACTTTTGAAATGTAGAATTCTAATAATGCAAGGTAAATAGGATCTAAGATGGAAACCAGAAATGCATCACACCTTTGCCTATTCAAACTGAAACTAATTCTTGAAATATAGAAACAATTAAGAAATGTTAATATTTGAAGCCACATTCATATATTACAATATGAGAAGTTATTGTATTTCTAAAAGCTATAGTCAGTGAAGATATTGACACTGTTTTCATGCCCAGAGACAATAGAATACTTTCAGTGTAATTGCCAAAATACAGGCCAATGGTTTTCATGGTGCATGTTTGTTTCACAATGATTGTTATTGGAAGGACAAGAGGGAAGGAGGAGGGAAGGAAGGATAAGAGGGAGAGGTTGCTTGAGGTCTTTTTGTAAGCAGTGTTGAATAAAGAGGGGAACTCAAGCAGTTCCTCAGCACGTAAGGGGGAGGGCAGAGATGTGGAAGGATGGCAGCATGGATGCAGTGGCTGATTATTGCATCAAGCTGAATAGCTTGTGAGAGAAAATCCACTACTGGGATGAGCAGTTGAAGTAGGCTGGGACAGGGGCATGCAGGAGGAGCAGGGGGTATAGGGCCTTTAGTGTAAGGGAACAGCTGCAGTGAGATCCATACTGAGGCAGGATTCTCCTTCCTGTGTTCATTAGAGAAACTAGAAATCCTAATGCCACCATGTTCATGCTCTTGAATACCTTCAGAGTCTTCTGAATAAATCATAGGTGTGTCAATGTGATTCCACATCATAGGATTTTTTTTACCTGTGCTTTATTTTTTAAACTTGAGAAATTTAAGACAAAAGAAACTCAAGCTGCCTTACAAGAATGCTATTCTCTTCGGAAAGTCAAATACACGAGGCTTATGTAACACCATAATTAAGATTACTTACTGCCTTAGCTCAGATTCTTTCTGTGTTTATTTGCATTTATTTTGTTTTCCAGTCACCAGGATATTGGAGATCCTCATAATCTTTCAGATTTTTATCCTCACAACTTCCTTGTGAATCTCTACTCAGCACTGGCAAGGTTACACCTGGAGTGTGGTGTCCAGTCTTGGGCTCCCCAGTACATGAGATATATGGAGCTACTGGAGAGAGTCCAACAAAGGGCCACAAAAATGATTAAGGGACTGGAGCATCTCTCATATGAGAAAAGCCTGTGAGAGCTGGGGCTGTTTAGCCTGGAGAAGAGAAGGTTCAAGGGGATCTCATCAAGATGTACAAATATCTGAAGAAGAAGAAAGAAAGTAAAGAAGATGGAGCCAGGCTCTTTTCAGTGGTGCCCAGTGACAGGACAAGAGGCAATGGGCACATACTGAAACATAGGAAGCTCCCTTTGAACATCAGGAAATACTTTTTATCTGTGAGAGGGAGCAAGCACCAGCAGAGTTTGCCCAGAGAGATTGTGGAGTCTTTAAACTTGAAGAAATTAAAAACCCATCCAGACAGTCCTGGGCAACTGGCCCTGCTTGAGCCAGTGGCTTGGACCAGGTGACCTCGAGAGGACCCTTTCAACCTCAACCATTCTGTGGCTGTATGAGAATAGTACCTCACAGTTTTTCTCATTTCTGCATTTAGAAATCTGAGGTAGTAAGGATGGGATTCAGAGCACTTAAATTCACCATGTATCTTCCAGTTTGACCTCAAACTTTCCTTAGCAACTACGGTTACCTATATTTGACCCTCTTCCATTCATGCAAGGAGGCTGAAATTAGGGTAAGAAGAACTCTTGCCACCTTAATATTAATATAATGTGCTTTATAGTCCCAGTTTATAGGACTTACATAAAATAGAGTTTGGTTTCTTTTTGGTTTTAGTTTCTTGTGCCATTATCTTCTCCATTTGGCCCCTGAATTCCCTCTGCTCCCTCATCTCCCCGTTGCCACTCCTCAGAGCCTCCCCAGCCCACTTGCCACCTGGCAGGCAGAAGAAGTAGGTAAGCCCTGGGGCTCTGTTTCTCTGCTGTTGACAACAACCCTGTGTGCTAATTCTGTCACGCATTCCATAGGCTTGCTATCACTGCTTATTATAAACTGTAGAAAATGCATGTGAAGACTTGTAATTTGAACCCCCATAACCTTGGATAAAGGTGGACTGATTTGTAGAGATGCTGCACATTGGCAGCTCTCATTGGCCACAGAGCTGTTTGTTTAAAAGTGTGCACAAGTCACTTTTAAAGCCAAACACATAAGGAAACATTAAAAAAAGATGAATGGCCTTGAGAAACAGAGCAAAATAACTAAAAGGAATGAAAATATTATGGACTGATTTTAACTTCATTTTCTGAAATAACAAGTGGCTGTTTGAAGGTTAGCAGTGAGTGCTGAAAACCTTAAATATCACATATATAACATATAAATAAAACATATATTTTACGCATATGTATTTCCATCAATATACCTTTAGCAAAGTGAGCTGTCTCCAGTATTTGACACTTGCTATTTGCGATTTTATGTCTTGATTAAAATGTGTATGTTCATCCAGCTACAGTATTTTGATATGATCTCTGACACACTAATAAAGATCTTGTACTACAATTTACTCTAGTTGCTTGTCACCTTTTCCAAATAGCAGATATTTAGGGCTGACTGGCTCTAAATTGCCTGTTGGAACACCCACTAAGTATGGAGCCCACAGTCTTAATTTAGGTCCCCAAGTTAGATGCCAGAAGTTAGATGGTGCGAATACGCCCCTTGGAGAAGAAGCCCTATAAAGGAACAGTAGCTATGTATAGAATGCAGAGCAGCCTAATATAAATTTCCTGAACAAAAATGCTCTATGTCTATATTTGGCAAGTGAAAGCTGGCTCCTGAGAGAGGTTCATGCCTCTTAACTCCAGCAAGAACTTCAAGAGGAGCTCTGCACCTCCCAACATCGGGCCTTAAATGATCAAGCATTTCTATCCACTGCCATGCTCTACCTTGCCTGACCTCAAGAGGGGTTATTACAAGAACAGGGATTACACATCATTTCCCTCTACAGTACTTTGAATTATTTAATCAATGTGCTTTATTCTGCAAGCCGTTCTAACTGTGCTTGGGAGGGTTTAAATCAGAAGATTGCGTCGTTACATGAGCAATCCTTAGAGGAATAAAGCACCCTGCTGTATTCTGTGTGGTAACAGTTAGAAAAAATGACATATACCAGTTAGACCCATGGCACTAATGATGGTTCCTAGTCTGATGTATTATTCTAATATTCTCCCAAGTTTCATTATGATGTCATGTTGATCATGCTGCTGTTAATAAATCTTGGAATGAATCACTTTCCTGCTGGCAGGTACAGTAAGAGAAGATAGTGCTACAGCTGACACCAGGCATCTGTCATTAAAACTGTCAGGAAGCTAAATACAAAAAAGGTTTACTGGCCAGATAAAAATTCCCAGAATTTTTAGCTTCTATTACCCCCTCTGTGTCTCTTGCCGTTATGAGTAATGTTACAATGGCTACTTTATGAACATGAAACAACATTTTTAAAAGTAAAACAACGGTGAAAAAGGATGTAACCTTTTTTTTCCTATTTTAAAAGTATCATTAAAACCTCTCTCTTTCACCATTAACATTACAGAGACCATTTCAAATTTTAAAATCTAAAGCCACTACTTACAAAACAGTCGAGGTAGTGTTTAGATAATAAAAGTAACACATTTTTAGCTTTTTTTAAAATTTTTAATGCAACTGTATAATTGACTCTACTTATAATATTTTCCTTTAAAATGGAAACATTTACCCTAAGATTAAATTCTTGCTTTCTGATGTATAAATAGTATTTAAATTGCTTAACAAACAAACCTTGCTATGTCTTTTAACATTCATTTTCAAAACAAGGTATACAGTCTAAAGGGGAGACACAGCAATTGAAAACGAACTTGTAATACTAATATAAAGCCAATTTATTCCAACATTAGTCCTAGAATTTCAGGACAGGACCCTATTATTTGGGTTCACTTGAGATTATCAATTTATAAGTGGGTTTCAATTCAGTATTTAGGGACTGTTGCCAAAGAACCTCTTCAACTAAATCAGAGGCCATATATAAAACCATTTGGTTTGGAACATTTATCCAGAGAGAGAGTAACCTTCTGAATTGGCCTGATTCCTCTTGGAAGAGAAAATAATAATTGCAATAAGGAACAGGTCCATAAATGGTGTAGGTATTTTTTTAACTCAGTTAAGAAGCAAATGGCTTGTGATTCTGGCTAACCAGAAGGAAAGAAAGCAAACAACCAGACCTGTGAAGAGGATGAGCTGTAGTTTCCTTGTTGTGCTGGCCAGGTCCATAGGACTTTCAGCCAGCAGGAACAGTTCACATCAGCGTCACACACCCTGCTATTTAGTCCCATTTTTGTCATTGCCTTCCTCCATGATATCAACAAAATTACTTAATTTCGCTTACACTTGGTCTCCTCTTCTGTAAAATGAGATGACGGTAATACATATCTCTCTGTCAGGAGAATATTTTTGTAAAGTATTCTGAGATCCATTTATATAAAGCTCTAAAAATGTTTTATTGCATATCAATACAAAGAGAGGAAGAGTTTCAAACATCCTCATTGCAGATCTTGATAAAAGTTTAACGGAAGATAAATATGGTATGTGTCTTCTGCGTTGTACATTGTTGGTGTTTTACAAAAATGCCAATGTGAATAGTTTCAGCAAAGGGGCACCCTCTGGGCCGTGTCACCATTCACCCTGAGAAGAGGATTTCATTCTGTGTCCTTCGTTTCTGAGGATAAAATCATTTTCAGAAATTAAATTAGATTTTTTTTTGCGTTTTCTTGTTTTAGTATTGGAAACAGAAAACAAAATGTTTAAGGTATACAGGATTTCTCAAAACATGGTGAGATCTCAGCAACAAGGAATTAAACCACCTCAAATATATTTTTCTTTCCTTAATGATGTCCAACAACATGAAGAATTCATCCCTACTAGCCTTCAGTATCACCTTCTAGGCTTTTCAGATATTAGCATGAGAAATTGATTTCTGTAATGGTATCTTGGCCAAGCTGCAGGTTTTTATAAATTCCTAGATCACAAACAAAAAAGGACCTCAGCAATCATCACCTCTTACATAATACAGATTGCAGGGCTTACCAGAGGTTAGTTCTTGTCCAAACGACATGTCTTTTAGAACAAATGTTTACTCCTGATTTTAAAAGTGCTTTCGATAGAACATCTATCTCAAATCCTTGGAATTTGCTAAAAATGTAGATAAGGCTTTTTCTAGCTTCAAATATAGCCAGTGGAAAAATTAATTTCTTTCTATTAGATTACAGAGCCTATGCTTGTTACCCACAACATCAGTACATGCCACAGACAATCTTACTTGACTTTTTATTTTATAAAGCAAATACATAGAGGTCCTCCAGTCTTCTAATGTATATTTTGCTATTCACTTGATTAAACACTTTATGAAATTTTTGTGTACTGTTTCTGTATCAATATTCTTCGTGTAGTCATCAAACAGGCACAGGAACATTGGGGAATTGTATCAACACTACAGACTGAAGCAATGGAAGGACTTTACCTATTGCTTGATATAGGTCTGTGCACCTGAGGACCATATTTGGATTTTGCCACTGCACTTTCAATAAGAGTTCCTATTTATTTCATTGTTTATCAGTACCCTACATTCTGTGTCAATTGAAAACTTTTTTTTTTCCACTATATATTAATTAAAATAAGACGAGACTGACCTCTTCACAATAGCAAAGTTTCATTCCACGTGTTCATGAGATGTGTCATCAAGCTAGTACTTAACCCTCTTGATTTTGTGGTAAATTTTTATTCCCACATTTTTCAAATCAGAATAATTAACAATACTAAATCATCATCTTAGAATATTTTAAATATAAGATAAGAACAAAATTTATCAACAGAAATTGTCTCCTTATTAAAATGAAACTATCTGAGGGGAATAATTTTCCTTTTACCTTTCTGATTGTCTTTCATTTTATTATCCTTGTTTAATACTGTATTAATTGAGGTCCAGGTTGCATTGCTTTTCCTGTAGGCTTATATTTCCCAGGTTATGGATTTTCTCTATTTGTTCCAAGAAAAATAAAAACCCAGTAGTACTAATCCAGAGAGCTCCTTAATTTCAAGGCTTTTAGATGCAAGGTATCTACAGATGGTAGTCTGAACTTGTTTAACTTCAGTATCTGCTTTTAACCTCTAGTTACAATTGAAACAGAAAATGTTTTTCCTCATCTTGTGATATAACTATAGCATTTGGCTTTTTCCCCAGAACAGAAATATCTACTGAACATTTTTTCTTTTTGAGAATTATTAATACATTCAACTATTTCCATTTTGAGCAATGTGTGTTCTGAAATCATATCTGTATCACAATGAAACTACAGGCCTGAGTTCTGTATGTTAATTGATGAAGCTATACAAACCAGTTTCAGATATTTTGAGTCAAACCTGTGAAGCTTTGTGCATCTTTGTGAAGTAATGAATATTCTCTGTGTGACAGATAATCCTAATTGATAATCAGTATCTCAGCAATTTATATTGCTGTGAAATTAAGAACTATTAAATAAATATTTGTTTACAGATGCACATACAATCACACAACACACAATTAAAGTCACTTTCCTTTCATACCTGTGACTGACAGGAACTGAGCTCTTGCCTAAAAATATTTTCCAAAAGACTTCAAAGAGCTTAGATTTTTTTTCAAGAAGTACAGAGATGTCCCCATTTTCCCTCCATATGCTGGGGAGATGTGAATCATTAAAGTTCAGTTCATGGGTGTATAGCACCTCATGCAAATACTCAGAGACATTATTTTGATTTGATAATAATTATGCATTTGCAATGGACACGTGTAAAGGATTACATGAAGTGCAGGGCTCTAGAGACTCACTACCCTGGAACATGAAAAACAAATGACGCTAATTAAGATATGTAGGAAGCGTTAATGCATTTATAATGTCAAAGAAACTCCCAAAATTAACTTGAAATAAGAACAAAATAAGAAACAGACAATGTTCAAATGACTGGGAAACACAGTGCCATACAATTTGGGAGGAAACTAGGATAGTTAACAATAGCTAGAAGCCAGAGTGGTTTTGGATGCACCTGTGAAAATAATTTTTTCAGGGTGCTAAATATAGAAGATATATTCATGCTTGATATAAGAAAAGATCAGACCTTTTACTTCAAAGAATCTAAGGTGTATAAATAGGAAGAGAGAAAAAAAGAAGCGTGTATGTATGCGTGTGTGTGTGGTTTCAGTTTATAAGATGCAAGTCCTTCTGACGCACAAAGGGATAAACTACCAATGGCCTGAAACGCTAAGAGGCAGGAAATCTGGCAACATGTATTTAATGCTGGATACCATGAATTTCTGTCTTCTTTATTGGCATGGTTGTACACATATATTATCTGTGTGTTGCCTAGATGAACAGATAGCCTACACTTAGGGCAGATATGATTTCACAGTTTTATTCTTTTGAATTATTTGATAGAAACCTCTCTCTTTAATTAGCAAATAAGACTGTTACTGGAAAATTCTTAAAAAGCCATTTATTCTGATGAAAATAAAATCAGACTTCTACATCTGAGCTATCTTGTAGTTTTGTGAAAAGCACTGCTAGGTGGTTTGATACCACACTAACCTGTGACCAGTGATGTGATCAGCACAGAATGTTAAAGAAAACCTGAAGTCCAAGCCCTTATCCCATGACTTTTTGGCTCAAGTCTGCTTATCATGGTGTTTTGACTCCTAAGCAGGAATTCAGGGTAGTAGATAGTCAGATATACATGCTCTTTATAAACTGGAAAAAATATCTTCTATGTCAAAAATGCTTTATTTCCTTGCATCATTTTAAACAACATACAAGATATGACCAAAAGCCACAATATTTTTCAGAAAAATCCTCAGGAAGATGCTCCCCTGAAAGAGGCCTTTGCAGCAGTGTAAAGATCCTACCTGGGTGACCAAGAGAAGCTAGCCATGGATTACACTGGGGCAGCACGGGAATATGCACTGGCAGGTCCTGAGCAGTGGATGGCCTTTGACTGCCCTTATGATCCTGTGCTGCAGTTCAATTTTCCATTTCAGCTTCACCCAGTGAACAGGGTCAGCCCATACTGTCTCCAACAGATCTGTATCTTAGATGCACGGCCATTTCAGGGGGTGCATAGGGTTCCCTTACATAATCCCTCCCTTCTCTTTGTTGGGGCATTCTTTATTCTCTTTATTCACCTACTGTTCGTTCCTTTTTACATCATGTATTTTCAAAATATGTAATAAAAAAGCATGATTTTGGCAATAATTTAGTGACAGCTTTAATGGTGTGATATAGCATCTTTTTAGTTTATTTTTAAAGCTTAAATTCCTCACCGTTGCTGGAACAGGGTGGTGTAAATGAAAGTTAAAATGTTGACTGATGAGGTTGTTATACATCACTTCTGTGTGATGCAAAATCGTTGTGGCTGTTTTCTCTCAAGGGCTGTTCTTTTATGAGACTGAATTACATCATTGATTCACAGAAAGCATTTTTCTGCACTATCAGGAGGCACACAGGGTGAGAAAGAGATGAATACCAATGGAAGATGCTGCTTCTTAGCATTACTCCGTGAAGACATGCTCCTAAGGGCATGTTTAATTTTGAGCATCAGTGGCCCCACTAAAATCCAGAAGACTGGTCATGGGATTAGTGTTCTTTTAGGATGCCCTTGTATATTTGGGACATTTGGGGGGGGGGAACAATGGCATTTGCGAGCAGGTTTATTCCCCCCTCCTTCTCTCAACTTTCTCCTTCACAGGCTTATAACGTGCTAAAACAATAGCTTCAGCTTGGTTATCTTCCCTTCAGGCAATGCAAGGACATCAAGGACAGCAGTTTTCATCCTGCTCCCTTACTGCAGATATCACTCATCTTGCCATACACCACCATGTGCGTTCAGAGGAAAACTCTGTGCCCACCCCAGAATCACTATAATAATGCCTCTAAGCAGGATAAAGACAACTTTGTAAAGACAACTGACGTTTCTGATCCTGTAAAACCCTTTCTTCCAAAACTCAGGATGACTGGCAAAGCAGAAACAAATTCTGTCACTAGCAGCATAGCATGGTATTTCTTAACAACAGAAAAAATATTACTAAAGGAAATTACATGGAATTACATGTAAAGGTATTATGTGGTAGAAATGACTGAAGGGTATTTGATTGCATCCACATGGTGCAGACATTTCTTGGGGCAGTATAGAGTTCTGTCCTTAGAAAAGAAAACACGTCATAGCAAAAGGTTTCAGATACAAGAGCTCATGGGCTTTTATATCTCCATCTATGATTCAGTTTTCTGTCATAGAATCATATAATCATTTAGGTTGGAAAAGACCTTTAAGATCATCAAGTCCACCACTGCTACACCGTCCACAACAAAGAAGGCAAAACCATAGCTCCCCTTCATAGACCATCAGATCTTCAGAGGGACAGAGAGGAAAGGGTAGCAAAGAGAACACAAGGTCTGTGTGCAGAGCTAACTTTTTGGCAGACAGAACAGGAAAAGACAGGGATAGAAAGAATGGTTGTTTGCATATGCCAGCTGTGCTTTTAGAGCTCCAGAACAGCTTATGAGCTAATTGCAAACTGCCCGGCATGGCTAAACTGAACTGACAGACAAAGAAACTATTTGGCAATCTGATATTTATATAAAAATCAAATTAAAGCTGTTTAAAATGGGTATAATGCTGAAATGACCTACTAGAGCTCAAACACTCAGGTATCTCTGCTGTCTTAATCAATACACTAGAGACGCCAAGGTCATGCTTCAGAAGCAGCATACAAATTAGAGCCTGTTTCCTGTAAGGAAAATCACATAAAGCTGAAGAACTTATATATAGAAGAAAAAAACCCTGATGAAATCTACTACTACCAAAGCAATACTTAAGGCTTTGAAAATTATTGAATATTCTGTTAAACTAAGAACATGGCTACATTAACATTTATACTGGTGAGATGAATTTTGCTTCTCAAGCACATTTCTCCTCCCCAGAAAGACTTCTGCGTGAATGGCTGCAAGAGAGGCAGTAGGTACAAAGAACCTACTTTGATCAGGGCAGAGTCATATCTAACTAGTATCCTACATGAAGAAAACGCAAGAAGTAAGCCTATTCCCTGTTATACATTAATGTCTTTTCTTCAGATCTGAATCAGTCATCTTGTTCTGGGTCACTGGCTCCCAAATATTTCTCTTCTATAAACCCTGTAGCTGATTAATTCACTGTCCAACCCTGCAGCTGCCTCTGAGAAATCCCTATTCCCCACCAGCTTTCTAATTCTTGGTGTTGTTGCCTCCTGCAGATCTGCTTTCTTGTACCACTGGCCTTCCAGAAGCACTAAGTCCTAAAAGAGGTCCAGTAAAAAAGCAGAAAACCATGAAACAACAATACAGAGAGTAGCAGATTAAGATGGAGGAATGGTTTCTTGGGAAGGATAATGCCTTCCTGTTCTCTTAATCTGCTTTGCTCCCTCTGTACAGTAGCATGGACTCCAAGCTAACAAACCAGAGTGATCTTGTACTCCAGGTCTTATCTATGGTGTAGGCTGGTATCTTCTGCTCTAGATGCTAACAAAAACCAAGTATGAATTTGCTCCCTTAAACAAAGGCTTGGTAAAGAAATCTATACTGGTTTTCTGCAGTGCTAGTTGTGTCTGTCCTTCCCTGGATGGGTGAGTGCAGGGGTGCTCCAAATCCTTGCATGCTCCATGGACTGCCTGACCTCTGCCTGAAGGGCAACCTGCAGACAGCCTGTCTACTCATGTCCAGTAGCGTACCAAACTATTCAGTGTGCTCGGACTGGAAAACCTGAGAAAAGAACCTCAGTTCAAGATGCAGCATAGAAATTTTACCCAGCCAGGTTTTACAAAATACCAAGAAACCCAGCCCCACTCCCTGCTTTTCCGTGCCAAGCCAGCCAGCAACCAGCGTCATACAGCTGTGGGCTACTGCTGATCCCATTAGCGCTGCTTGGCTCCTTATCTGCCTCTCACAGGATGCATGCAGCAATCTCTTGTTGAGCAACTGGTGGAGCTCTGGCCACTTCAAGTAACAGCCTTTGAGACTGACAGCCTTCTGTGCCCGAAGGGATCAGAAATACAGCTGGGAAACAATTTGAATCCTAGCTCTGACACTGCCTTCCTGTATGACATTAGACATACCAGCATTTTACCTGAGGGTGCTGCGTAGGTGACTGTGGAAAATAATAATGCATCATCCTAAATGCCCCAGAGACTGTCTCAGACATCCTAAGCCCAATTGCCTCAGAGAGAAGACTTAAATCATATTCTAGGGGGTATTAAGCTCTGAGAGATATCAGAGTGTTCATGAAGTCTAAGCTGAGGACTCTTGCCAGTTCTATTTTGAGAATAAAACTCTGCTACCTTTTAAGAAAAGAGTTTGGAATGACACAAAAAGAAACTCTGAGAAAGACCCTTTTTCTTGCTGCTCTTTGCTACAGTTTGTCTGCTGAATGATGCAACTCAACCCCAGAGGACTGTAGTAGACTGAATCTTGAGAGGAGAGGCATATCAATCAAGGGCAACATGTCTACCTAAACAGCTCCAAATAATAGATCTTTTATGTTCCTATGTTCTATCTTATTATACATAATATTCTTATATTCCGTGCCCTATATTCATTTATACTCCTATATGTTCTGTTCCCGTATGCCATAAAGAAGCTCTATGTGGTTTAGCAGCATTAGGAAAGAGTGACAGTAGTCCTTCTAGCAAAAACAATTTCATTTTATTCAGAAAGATTCACCAAGTTTAAAAGACATTCCTACCCTTTTAAAAAGTGTTTTCTCTGTGCTTCCTTCCAGGAGCCTAAGGACAACAGATCTGTTTCTCAGAAGATGAGAAGGATGAAAATTCAAGGGGAAAGCTACTCTGTTGAGCATCAGAGGAAAGAAAGCAGGAACCTGAGATGTCAAGAATGAGAAAAATACAGAGAAATAAATATGAAGGATTAGAGGAGTATAAGACAGGTGGTGAACAGGGGTATGTTTGGAGTGACAACAGTGATGGGAAGACGGTGGGAACCAAAAGAAGTTTCATGTCCTTCAAACTAACTTTGTGCTCAGAATAGCTTCAAGTGGAGATTAAGTTGCTGTGCTTCACTGGGACTGATTGCTATTTATAGACCCATATTTGTCCTAGTTCTGCAGCATTTATGCACTTTTTTTCTTACATTAGAACAAACAAACAATAAAACCTGAAAACATTTGTTCTCAATGCACAACGTACCATGGAGAACCTATTTGACTTTTAAAAATGTTATTTTGATATTGAGCTACTTTCAGTGACTTTTAATGATTTCTAGTTAGGTAAAAGACATAAAGGTTTGAGATCACATAGTGTAAAAATTGCCATTTCTAAAATATTTTTAAAAATCACATTAATGATATCTTGACATTAAGGATTGTGCTGCTTACTTTTACAGAGAGAGATATTTTAATTTTATAAATTTTTTTCAAGTTTTTGTCTTGTGTCTACAAATGACCATCACTGTTCAAAAAGTTGGTGATTTAAAGGTATTTCTATTATTTCTTAGTACAAATGTTGACAAATATAAAAACTATCAATTTAATCATAGTTCTAGCTTACAGGTTTCTTTTGAGATTCAAGGTCATTTATGAAATTATTTAACTGTACCATATATCAGTTTTTAATCAGAAATTTTTATCAATATAAAAAATGAATAAAAAATAGAAGGCTGTGAATTCACCAGGAAATAGTTCTTTTTTTTTTTTTTAAATATTCCAATAATAAATGGAGGAGCTCAGTTTATTGGTAACCTGAAATGAAATGAAGCAGTCATCTTGAAACTTTCTATAATTAAACCTTCAGATGTTTACACAATCAGAAGTTAAATGAACAATTTAAGTAAATTTTACACTAGCAAAAAAGAAAAGAAAAAGGATCTGTAGAAGAAAAGAAAGCTACTGTACTGGATTTGCGTGGCAGGGTTTTGGTAGCAGGGGGCTACAAGGGTGGCTCCTATGAGAAACTGCTAGAAACTTCCCCCATGTCCAATAGCCAATGCCAGCCAGTTCCAGGACAGATCCAACTGCTGGCCAGGGCTGAGCCCATCAGCACCTCTGGGATAACATATTTAAGAAGGGGGAACACCCCCTCCCCTCCCCTCCCCAAACTGCGCAACTACAGCCAGAGCAAGGAGTGAGAATATGTGACAGGAACAACCCTGCAGACACCCAGGTCAGTGTGGAAGGAGGTGGAGGAGGTGCTCCAGGTGCTGGAGCAGAGATTCCCCTGGAGCCCATGGTGAAGACCATGGTGAGTCAGACTGTCCCCTTGCAGTTCAGGGAGGCCCACGGGGGAGAAGATCTCCACCTGCAGCCTGGGGGGCCCCTTTAAAGGACCCCTCTGGAGCAGTTTGTAAAGAACAGCAGCCAAGTTCGTAAGGTTGGGGAGGACTGTCTGCCATGGGAGGGACCCCATGCTGGAAGAATGTGAGGAGTCCTCTCCCTGAGGAGGAAGGAGCAGCAGAGACAACGTGTGATGAATTGACCCCAACCCTGCTTCCCCGTCCCCTTGTGCTGCTCAGGGGGAGGAGGTAGAGAAAAAAATCAGGAGTAAAGTTAAGCCCAGGAAGAAGGGAGAGGTGGGGGGAAGGTGTTTTAAGATTCAGTTTTTATTTCTCATTATTCTACTCTGATTTGATTGGTAACAAATTAAATTAATTTCCCCAAGCCGACTCAGTTTTGCCCATGACGGTAACTGGTGAATGATCTATCCCTGTCGTTATCTCGATCCATAAGATTTTAATTATATTTTCTCTGAAGGAAGGAGAGTGATAGAGCAGCTTTGGTGGGCACCTGGCATTCAGCCAGGGTCAATCCACCACAGCTACAACGAGCAGAGACAAGTGTCTTAGGTTGTGACAAGTGATCTGCATCAGTTGCTAAGAATTTAATAGTGGCTTCAAAGTTAGGTGAGACGAGAAAGGCTGAATTTGTCATTGGCTGAGAAATCCACTCCAGCACAAGACTGTGGTTTCTGAAAGTGTTGTAATATAATATTCAACCTGAATAAGGAGGTAGGACTGGCAGAAGGGAAGCACTGGAGCAGTAGAGAGGGGTGGTGGGAATGAAAAAGTTGGGGAAGAGGATGTGAGAAGAGCCAAGGGTAAATGCAGAAGTATAAGATGCTTAACAGCCATCAGGAAAGTTGCCTTAAGAAGGGTAAGCAAGATACAGTGCTAGGAGAGTTTAGATGAAAGGGTATCTGTAATAAATGACAATATGATAAATTAGGAAAAACATGGGTCTTGTTTCCCGTTTAGGTGATTTATTACCTTAGAAGACTGAAGGCTCACCTTGTTAGTGTTCCCATGAGGGGACAGAGGTGGAAAAGCCTTATGCCTTACTATTCGCTCCACTTTGAAGGAAAATAGCTACAACCACCAATGTATCCCCTGTATTTACAGCCAAAAAATTGTGCTGATTATTTTTGGTAAAAAGAAAGATGTGGTCAACTGGAATGATGCCTAAGGATTAAGTAATGTAATAAACTATTGATACAACTTTTCACATGTAAAGAAGAGGAAAATGAAGTGTTACGATAGCTTATATCAAACATGAGACACATCCAGCCCTCTGGACCCTATTTAAGAAGCACTCTGCTCTCTACCCTAACTCACCCCTCTAGTTTGTCTCAGGTATCATGAGGAAAGAGACAACAATGGGCACAGGAAGACATAGAAAGACAACAAATGGAGTGAGACTTCAATAAAACAAAGGGAGAAAACTGAAAACAATAGAAAAATTGTATACATCT
Organism: Gorsachius magnificus; assembly: GCA_034008185.1. NCBI lineage: Eukaryota > Metazoa > Chordata > Aves > Pelecaniformes > Ardeidae > Gorsachius > Gorsachius magnificus. The sequence continues at coordinate 191,834,297 of CM067081.1, read as the reverse complement.
AGAGAAAAATTATTTAACCCTATCTAAACCAATATGTTGGTTGGACTAGATGAGGGGGTTGGACTAGATGACCTCTAGGGGTCCCTTCCAACCCAAACCATTCTATGATTCTATGTCTCGCCATGGGAAGAGAAATTTACCCTTGATAAAAGCATCTTAAAATCCAGCATGACTTTTTCCTGTGAGCTCCCAGGTTTGTTAACTAAGCCATGTGGTCCATTGCAATATGTTATTGTAATCCTTGACTTTCTCTATGATTTAGAGATATTCATCACACTCATATGCTGTGGTTTTTTAGGTTGAGAGTATGAGCTACCTGAGGACCAGTATCTGAGGGCCAGATTCCCAGATAGTGTAAAACGTTGGAAATCCATTGACTGCAGAGGCAATTCTGTCTCAGTTGCACCATGAAAGTCTAGTCCTTGCTGCCTGGTACTCTGCAGGGTGTACAGAGTAATAACATCACAACAATGTCCGTCATTTAGAGTTCAGAGGATATCATACTGTTCAGTGGGGGAAAAAAGAAATCTACACTCTGTAGCTACACCAGTTTTTCACTCAAGATAAAAAAATATTTTTTGGATGCAAGAAAAACACAGTGAAAAACGTGCAGTAATTTAGACTCAATCTTCACCAATGTTTAGATGTATGTCTTGAATAATTTTCCTAGAAGACTTCCCATTTAAAAAACTACTGTCAAAACATTTTATGATGTTCTGGACTCTCTGTTCTCTGTGAAAAATCTAGAGATATACTAAAAAAAAATACTAGAAAATTTGTATGAAAATTATAGTCTAAAATTGCTTTTGCCCTTCCCATCTTTTTACAGCATTTTGAAGAACATCTACAGTTATTTTGTCATGTCAACAAAGTAATCTTGAGGGGAAAAAAAAATCTCTGCAATCATAAAATGGTTATGCTTTCATGCTGTTTTTGTAACAGTCTCCATAATAAAAACCCACAGAAATATTACTGCAAGCATTTAAGGTCTTTTCAAAACGATTTCTAGGAATGGGTGCATTATGCTCATTTGGCATAATACAGGATAACAATCAAGCAGGGAACTGAGTATTTTTCCTTAAAAATCCTTTCACTTGAAAACCAAATCTAGGAATTCCATTTTTTTTTACTTGATTGTACTATAAAAGGCAATTTCATGAAGAAAATAGCCTGTAAGACATGTTTTACATTGAGTCTATGGTATGCGATATGTGGTAAAAAACCCAAACCCTTAAAATAATAAAAGGATAGGAGATGACCTTTTTATGTGCTCATATATTAATGGATTTTTAGTTATAATGCTAATACAAATAAAGGTCATACAAAGCTAAGATCCATAAAATGCCTTACCGTAACAGTCATATTTGAGGGATTTATATGATTAACATTACATAAAAGTGACTTTCCCTTTAATGTACTGGTATTATCATTCCCACTGGGAATGACCTCACTTAGAGATATCTTATCTTATTAAATCTCAGGATTTTAGAATACACCCCCTAATTTGCTTCTTAATGTAATTTTTGAGAAATTGTAATCCAGTGACTGTTATAATAGCGCTAATGCTTCCTTTATGCATCTATAGCTGACCTGCCCATACTGTTTACCCTGAAACCAAAATGAAGTTGCCTTCCTCCAGCAACTTGTATTGTAACAGAATTTTCTGTTTCTGTGTCACAGTAACCATAGCACAACAGCTATTTTAAATATCCTCAGTACTAAATTATAGCATTCCATACCTGGAAGGATATAAAGTGAAAGACTCTTTTAGAGCATATAATAGAATAAACATACAGCTATATAAGTGAATTTGTAATTTTTTTTATCAAAGTCAAAACCCAAGCAGAAGCAAGGTTTTAACTTATTAAACCCTTAGGTTCTAAAATTGAGTCCTAATATTTGCCAACCTATAATTTTATATTGTTTATCAGCCATTACCAATGAAAAAGGAAGTCTGTGAAATTAAAGAATTCAAATGAGAAGCAGACCTCAAAAAGAGGAGAATCGCAAAAAATATAAGCAGGAGCAAACAGATTCGTAGCAGTTTAGTTGTACTTCAGATACCTCTTAAAAGTATACTTCCATTAACCTATTTCTCTACAGAGCAGAGCAGCAATAATTCTAGAGCACAATTTACCTTCCCAAGTAACCTAAAAGGGGGTATGGACAGAAGGGAAGACAACTGTGTAGCTGCCTGGAATATAACACATATTGCCTCTAGCAAAGGAACATAAGGAGCTAATTACCTTGAAGGTGCAAACTAATCAAGTGAGGGTGATAGCCTGCTCATGTTATTCACATGAATAGCCCAGATGAGGTTACTGAAAATAGTGAAAAGTTGCTGATGAAATGGATAATAACATTTAAAGGCATATGCCCAAAGGGGTCAGGCCTCAGTCCCAACCCCCAATCTGTCTTACTGGTCCTAAAATTCAGATGTCCCCTCTAACACTGCATCTGAGCTGAACCCTGTGTATTATACAAAAAACATATTAAATTGTTCTTTCCCCATATGTCTGTGGCAACCTGCTGCTTTTCCAGCTGTTCACCAATCCCGAAATATAGCAACTATCTCCCTGCAAGTAAAGCCTGAATAAACAAATCTGTATATCATGGGCATGGGTTCAGCTGGACTCATCTGTTTTACACATGATGTAGTCTTTTGGACAAGTGTGATTTATCTGTTGGGGACTGAAAAGGATCTCGAGCACCTCTCTGAGAAGGGTATCTCATGCCCAAAGCGGTAAAATCATAATGCCTTGAAGAAAAGGATCGCTTGTGGTTGGTGTCTGCTTTGGATGGCCAGCTCTGCACCAGTTCCTTGTAGATTAGGACTGTATGGCCTTCCTATTTTTATATACGCAGTAATATTGAAAAGGGAGGCTTAGAAAAGTTTGGATCAATGCATAAAAGCCTTTCTACTCATTTAGAGAGGAATAATATTGTTCGTTTCCCAGAAATGGAACAACTCTGACTTTCCTCTCCAAGCTGTTTTACAGTAATGTAACTTCCTTCAGAAAAGTGATTTACATCATCATAAAGAGGAACAGAGTCAATAACTACTGAGACAAATAAAGGAAATCTTAATGAGGCTCCTGTGTGCATTTTTAAAAATGTTAGATGAATATCCCAAGAAGGGCACAATTATGCACCATTAAAGGCTGCTTCTACATCAGCCTGAAAAGGCTGGAGGAGGGTTGCACACCCCACAGCTGGGGCAGACAAGTACGACTGTTGCTTGCACTTCTCTCCCTACGGAGCAAATGCTTGGCCACCAAGCATAAAAACTTTTTGCTCACTGGGTAAATGAGTTAAGATGAAATATAAGGGGAGGGGAGCGCCTTTGAACAATCCACCTTTTTCCCAGCCACCACACTTGAAAAGAGTAGGTACTCTTGCTCTGCTGAAGATACTGACCTGGCACTTCTCATAATGGGTAAGAGAGGAAATAAATTGCCAGTTTCTCAGCTGTCTGTATGCACTGATCTTCCCTCCCACTTCTATTTGGCAAGACCAAATCCAGTATCATAAAAGTTAGTCTTTCTTTTTGCTTTCTATTTTTTTCTATGTTTTTATTGTTGGGGGCTTTTTGCATATTCTGAAAATTTAAAGATGATCAACTAATGCAGCAGATCAGACAATGTCAACCGGCATACCATCGGATTTGGAATAAGGCAATCTATTCTGCATTTTATTCCTCCATCTGTAAAGAAGGAACTGCATTTCTTTAATTGTCTCTCAGGTAGGTTGTGGGTGAAGTTGAGCAAAGCATTTCAGAATCTATAATCTATTGATTATATACGATCAACTGATTAGATATCGTCTATTGACGAGTACCTTTTAATGATATAGTATTTGCCAAAAATATTTTATTGGAATTACTTGTGAATTTTTCTCATTTTGGATTAAGAATTTCAGATGAAAATGCGTGGTTTAAAGATAAAGTAAAAATGAATTATGTGAAAACAGCCTTCTGTAAAACATGAAAAATGCTTTAACTTTTCACTTAAAAATTGCCCCTTTAAAAAAAACCCGTAAATTACAGATGGTATGAACCTCACTCAAAATCACTGAAACTTTCAATCATTGTCATATAAATGTTTCAGTCAAACTGAAAATATTTTTTTTTCTATTTTGCAGTTTGGCTAATAAACTAAAAGGAATCCATTCATTGCTCAACCCTTCCTGTGATGATAAACTTCATCAGTGTGAGAAGGCAGAAATGCATGAGTAGAATGTAATTATTAACTGAAGTCAGTGTGTATTAATTGTCTGAAAATAAGCAGTAAAGGGTTTTTCTATGCAGTTTGGTGTGTGTCCAACTCTAAATTTTCAAGGAGATTTAAGAGTTTATGTCAGAGATTTAATCACTTTTTCGGAGATAAGAGTGATCTGAGATAACCTTCAGCTGTTCCATGGTTTCTCTAAACTTTGATTTGTCATTAGGAGAATGATTTAAGGTCTGTTCTGTTCCTGAATACTTCCATCTTTGGTATTCATTAAGGAATTGTGTACATGCTTTGGAAAACAAACAAGTTGCCATTGAAATCATTGTTGTTTGTAAAAAAGATATATTTTAAACAAATAGAAGGTAGAAGAATAAATTCTACTTTTTTTTAAGAGACGTGGCAGTAGTAACTGAATTCTTTCTTTCCTTTAAAAGAGGCCAGAGTCAGATTATTCTGCAAATGATAATCACGTTTTCAGCTCTGCTTTCATATATTGACAGTTTTAAATCTCAGTGAGTCACAATGCACTTTTAAATACCTAAAATATTTTCTCGATTTCCTGAAAACATCTGGCTCCTGAAGGAGGAAAAAGTAGAAATGACACAGAGAAATCCTTGCCTGTAATTTGGAACACCTCAGAAAATGTCACAGCTGGGTTTTATTGGCAACAATAGTCCCATTGATTTCAGTGCATTTTGAGGGCCATCTTGAGACCTTCTGAAAGACCAGATTTGCTGTGTCAACAATTATGTTATGATTGTGGTGGCAGGCATAGCCAGAGCCTGGTGGGATGCCACATGCCTGCACATATCTACTGGCTTCAGTGAGCAGTTGGCAGCGCTTTGCAGGTGAAGCATGTGGCAGGTCTGAGGCTGGAAAGCTGGTGGCTCACCACGGTGCTCAGCTCATGAGGTTTTCAGGCCAGCTAGACACCAGGGCTGCCGAGGTAGACAGTAAGCCTCCATAGGCTAACTACTCATAAAGTACTGATTATTCAGTCTGAAGAACCATAAATTTGTTTTACTGATTAATTCCAGTTTAGGCAAACATTGAAGAAAACCCTAACCTATCTGCAGTTTTCAGATTGTCCTCACTTTTGCATTTCTTTGGCATTTTCTGGAAGAAAAAGAGTTTGCTGTAATAATCCTGAGTGTATCTGTCAATTCCCAATCAACATCTGAACCCATTTTCCAAAGTCTACCAAATTTGATAGAGAAATAATGATATCAAGCATAACTAGTTCTATTTTTTTTTTTAATGACTACAGCTAAATATGAACAACCTATTAATATATCCACTGAAGGAGTGATTGGAGTGTGAATTAACCTCGATTTAGACAGGAGAAAATGTATGTATGAGATAAAGATACATTATGAATGCCCCCAAAACAGAAGAAGTTTCAATTAGAGATTACAGTTTAAGGTGTGAGAAAATCCAAACAAGAGCACAGCACAACAGAAAAAGAGTTCATCAGTTCTTCCACTACTACTACTACTACTTTTTGTCTATGAAGTAGCTTTCAGAAACAGAAAATCTGTTCTTGCAATGAATTTTTTGTGTATTATGTTCACAGTTAACAGTATAAAGTTTTCTGTAATTCCACGTATAAAAATAGTTATAGAAATTGAAAACACCAGCACTGCATATATAATTTCACATTTAATGAATTATTATTAACTTTGCAGAGTTGTTAATTCATTGTAGTAAAATCTCTTTCTTCAAGGTGTAGTTTCAGTCTGAAAGAGATACATTGGTTCACACTCAAAAATTATGCCCACAGCTATCAGGTACAGAACATTTGAGATGAAAGTGTACAGAACTAATATTTGAAGAGCAGGACTAAATTAGATGACTAGACCAGACATTTGACATGAGTGTGCACCATTTAGTAGCTTAGTGCTTTTATTAGCAAAAAAGATATTTTTCTAATGTATTTTTGTGATAGTAGTAAACAAAATGTTTGTTAATTTTAATTTATGATTTATTTGACTCACACAGTATTGTCAGCTTCCAGGGCGTGAGGGGACATGCAAATCATCCAATAGATGGTTTTGTTCTACAGTCCAACTCTGTATTTCTTTCTCATGCTAAAACATGGCTCTGCATGTGCCTCAGCACAAAATTCTGATAGACAAACATCAATGGAGTTTTGCTATAGAGTCTGATGGGACCATATTTTCAAGGAATTTACACCCCACCCAACTAATGATTGTAACAGTGAGGCAGAACAGGGAATAACCATGATGACCTATGTGAAAAAAAAGAAGAACGGAACTAATAGTAGTTTAGTGATCAACAATTTACCTGGCTACGTATGTCTTATAGAACCGTTTAACACCTTTGGATGTCCAGAGAGATGTGTGTATCTTTATGAGTACCTAGAACTGCTGCCTTGGTGTAGCTTTTATATCAGATGTTTCAGAACAACCCTTCAAGTTAGAACTACAACTGTCAATACCCTGGACGTCAGCTAGATTTCACTGCAGTTTTGCCTGTATTCTTCTGCTAAGATTCTACAGAGCTCAAAAAGACCCCAAGAGGAGCTCTTTAACCAGAAATAATGAATTCTAGAAGATGCCCAAATGCCCAAATCTAATTTATATTGTGTATCTTGATCACTCCACCAATGATCCAGTTTACAATGGAACAGAGCTGACATGACTCTGCTTTTAATGTTATGGTGCTGAACCTTCTAAATATTATTGGAACAAAATATTTTCCATTTAGAAGAGTCTGTCTTACTTTCTGTAAGTGACTATTACAATTTACTAGCCATTTATTTGAGCTTTATTTTACTTTCAGCTACAAATGAGCTGTTCACTTAAACTGACATAAATTTTCCTGCACAGATTAAAGTGGAAGACACGAACCATTTACTGCAGAGAAATGTAATATTACAGCTATGGTTATATCATCCCTTCAGTCTCTAAAAAACCTTTTAATGTGCCAGATATATTAAAAAGTTCACATGTTTATCAAAATACCAATCAGCTAACACCAGTCATTGAGGGTGGGGAATGGACATTCCTAGCATTCACTATTTCTTGAGCTTTAGAAAGACTGTATTCTACTGTGCCAAAGGAACTCCAATATTCTTTCTCAAGCCAGAAATAAAGGATGAGAAAATCCTTGAGCCTGGAGTCTAAGCCTTATTCTTTGGATGACCAGAACCAGAGCATTAGGTAAATGCATACAGACTGTCTCCATCCCTTTTGTGCTCTGATGTTTTAAAACAGAAGAGTGATTCAATTATCCATGCTCAAAAGGGATCACAGGCTTTTATACATCCATGTGATGTTTACCAGGCTATGAATTTCAATCCCATGCAAATGCCTTGATCAGGATGGGAGTTAAGTTTTTTTGATTTCCAAATTTACTTGCATGCCTTAACTGCACAAATCACTGCCATGTTAGGTCTACTTGGATGAACTCCACATAAGACTGTAGGCCCACACAGCTCAGCATGGCACCATGCTTACATCTGGTAAGCAATGGTGGTGTGTTTCTGCAGCACAAAAAGGTATCAAGTTAGCTGGCCTTGAAGTTGAGGTCAGATTGGTTATTTGCTTGTGCAGCACTGAAGTTATTGTGCTGGTTTCAGTCTAGAAACATTTAGGCAACTCTAACATGTGGATTTGTGCACTGTGTTTTACTGAGCATAAGAAATATGACCTATGAGCCAAACAAGATGATGTTTTCAAATTTAGGAAACCAAATTCCTTAAAGTGTGGAGTTACAGAAAGGAACAGAGGGATTACGACAGAGGTTTTTTTTTTTTCATTATTAAAAGAACATTTACATTGCAATACAAAATAAAGATGGAAAATATCAGTAATACCTCTGCATTTTACAGGACTCAGGGAAAAATCTTAAAATAGCCTGAACCATGCAGTAAACCCTTTTGATGGATCACAAGCTTTTGAAATGGAAAGGCCTGCATTAAAATCTGGTTTCACATCATAGTTAAAAGCAGTCATTTCCATGTTAGGTTAAAATAGTGATGTTATGTACATTACAAAACAAATGACCAAGTAAAGAATTCCCGCCTCCACTGGTCTCTGACTTTTGCATTTTTAATCTTTTTTTCAGGACACTGAAATAGTCCAACCCTCGGACTACTATCCCTTGCTGCTCTTCCATGTGGGTGCCGATGAAGTAGCAGTAAGTAGCCTGAGGGTGATCAAAAAAGAATTCAAAGCCCTGGGGCGGTTAGTGAAGGAATCTGGAGCGCAGGTTATTTTTTCCTCGCTCCTTCCAGTGGTGGGCAGAGACACGGGACAATACGAGCAGACTCAATCTATTAACATGTGGCTTCGCGAATGGTGTCGCCACCACAGCTTTGAGTTCTTTGACCATGGGATGGTCTACATGGCACCGGGCTTGCTGGCATCAAATGGGAGCCAGCTTTCTCAAAGGGGGAAGAGGGTCTTTGCCCAGGAGCTTGCGGGGCTCATTGACAGGGCTTTAAACTAGATGTGAAGGGGGAAGGGGAACCTATTGGGCTTGCCAGTGACAGGCTAGGGGATGAAACGCAAGGGTTAGAGGGACTGGGGGCTAGTATGAGCCTTCAACCTGTTGCCCAGCAGTGTGCCAGGGGCACTGCAGTGAAGTTGAAGTCTGGCGGAGGTGAGCCAGAGGCTCCTGAGGTAGTAGGAGCCAACAAGGAAAAGCCCGTGAAACACCTCAAAGGAAACGAGGGGTGTTCTGCTATGAAGGTGATGAGGCCGACAGCTCAGATGAAATGCCTCTATACAAACGCACGCAGCATGGGAAACAAACAAGAGGAGTTGGAAGCTATCGTGCTGCTAGAAAGCTACGACCTGATTGCCATTACGGAAACTTGGTGGGATGAATCCCATGACTGGAATGTAGCTATTAATGGCTACAGGCTGTTCAGAAGGGACAGGCGAGGAAGGAGGGGCAGAGGCGTTGCCCTTTACGTCAAGAAATCATTACAGTGTGAAGAACTGGCCCTGAAGAACAGCCACGAGCAGGTCAAAAGCTTATGGATAAGAATCAGAGAGAGAGGCAACAAAGGGAACCTGGTGGTTGGTGTCTACTACAGACCGCCAGATCAAGAGGAGCCGACTGACGAAGCGTTCTTCCTCCAATGCCGGGAGGCTTCGTGCTCGCAGGCTCTCGTCCTCCTGGGGGACTTCAACCACCCCGACATCTGCTGGAAAACCAACACGGCAAGCTGTAGGCAATCCAGCAGGTTTCTCGAATGCATTGAGGACAACTTCTTAAGCCAAATAATAGACACCCCTACCCAAGGGGATGCGATACTGGAGTTGGTGGTCACCAATGCAAGCGAGCTCGTCGGAAATGTCAAGATCGGAGGTAGCCTGGGCTGCAGTGATCATGTGATGGTAGAGCTCACACTCCAGAGGAAAATGGGAAGAACAAAGAGTATAGTCAGGACCCTGAATTTTAGAAAAGCAAACTTCCAGCTCCTCAAGGAGATAGTCAGAAGGACTCCCTGGGAAATAGTCCTTAAGGACAGGGGAACAGAACAGAGCTGGCAGATCTTTAAGGATGTGATCCACAGAGCGCAAGAGCTCTCGATCCCTAGGTGTAAGAAATCGGGCAAAGAAGGGACGAGACAAGCATGGCTGAGACAGGAGATGCTGGTCAAACTAAGGAGGAAGAGGGAACTGCACAGGCAGTGGAAGCAGGGACAGGCATCCTGGGAAGAGTATAGGGACGCGGTCCGGTTGTGTAGGAATGGGGTCAGGAAGGCCAAGGCGCAGCTGGAGCTAAACTTGGCTAGGGATGCAAAGAATAATAAGAAGCGTTTCTACAGGTATATCAGCCAGAAAAGGATGGTTAAAGAAAGTGTACCCCCGCTGATGAGCAAGACTGGCAAGCTGGTAACAGCAGATGAGGAGAAGGCTGAGGTACTCAACCATTTTTTTGCCTCAGTCTTCACTGGGAACCTCTCTCCTCACCCCACCCGAGTTGATGGATGGCATGAGGGGGACCAGGAGGGCAAAACCCCTCCTGCTGTAGGAGAAGGTCAGGTTCGTGACCACCTTAGGAACCTGAACGCACATAAGTCCATGGGACCTGATGAGATGCATCCCAGAGTCCTGAGGGAATTGGCCGATGTAGTCGCCAAGCCACTCTCCATGATATTTCAAAAGTCATGGCAGTCAGGTGAACTCCCTGGTGATTGGAAAAAGGGAAACATTGTGCCCATTTTCAAAAGGGGTAGAAAGGAAGACCCCGGGAACTACCGACCTGTCAGCCTCACCTCTGTGCCTGGGAGGATCATGGAACAGATCCTCCTAGAAGCTATGCTAAGGTACACGGAGACCACGGAGGTAATTTGAGATAGCCAGCATGGCTTCACCAAGGGCAAGTCCTGCCTGACGAATCTAGTGACTTTCTATGATGGTGTGACAACAACAGTGGACAAAGGAAAACCAATGGATGTCATCTATCTGGACTTCCGCAAAGCCTTTGGCACGGTCCCCCACAACATCCTTCTCTCTAAACTGGAGAGCTATGGATTTGATGGGTGGACTGTTCAGTGGATAAGGAACTGGCTGGATGGTTGCATCCAGAGGGTAGTGGTCAATGGCTCGATGTCTGGACGGAGACTGGTGACGAGTGGTGTCCCTCAGGGGTCCGTACTGGGACCGGTGCTGTTTAATATATTCATCAATGACTTAGACAGTGAGATCGAATGCACCCTCAGCAAGTTTGTGGATGACACCAAACTGAGTGGTGCGGTTGACACACCAGAAGGACGGGATGTCATCCAGAGAGACCTGGACAGGCTGGAGAGGTGGGCCTGTGTGATCCTCATGAGGTTCAACAAGGCCAAGTGCAAGGTCCTGCACCTGGGTCGGGGTAACCCCCAGTATCAATACAGGCTGGGGGAAGAAAGGATCAAGAGCAGCCCTGCTGAGAGGGACCTGGGGGTGCTGGTGGATGAAAAGCTGGACATGAGCCAGCAACGTGCGCTGGCGGCCCAGAAGGCCAACCGTATTCTGGGCTGCATCAGGAGAAGCGTGGCCAGCAGGCCGAGGGAGGTGATTCTGCCCCTCTGCTCTGCTCTGGTGAGACCTCACCTAGAGTACTGCGTCCAGCTCTGGAGCCCTCAGCACAAGAAGGACATGGAACTGTTGGAGTGGGTCCAGAGGAGGGCTACAAAAATGATCCGAGGGCTGGAGCACCTCTACTTATGAGGACAGGCTGAGAGAGTTGGGCTTCTTCAGCCTGGAGAAGAGAAGGCTGCGGGCAGACCTGATTGTGGCCTTTCAGTACCTAAAGGGGGCCTATAGGAAAGATGGGGACAATCTTTTTAGTAGGGCCAGCTGTGTCAGGACAAGGGGTAATGGTTTTAAACTAAAACAGGGTAGGTTTAGACTGGATATAAGGAGGAAATTCTTTACAAGGAGGGTGGTGAAACACTGGAAGGGGTTGCCCATAGAGGTGGTGGAGGCCCCATTCCTGGGAACATTCAAGGCCAGGTTGGATGGGGCTCTGAGGAACCTGATCTAGTTAGCGGTGTTCCTGCTCACTGCAGGGGGGTTGGACTAGATGACCTCTAGGGGTCCCTTCCAACCCAAAACATTCTATGATTCTATGATTCTATGATTCTATAAAACACTTTAGATTAAAATTGACCGTCTGTCCATTTTGCTTTCTTCCACTCTCTTCACAGCTTTGATTTCTTCGTTGTGTTTTCTTAAGTTCAATACTCGGTAATTCACAAAGACCAAAATGAAGAAAACAAGGTGATGTGAGACACTATCTCTTATTGAACTTCCTGGGAACAAATGCAATGTAAAGCTTACTGATCCATAGCGTAAAAGGCTATCAGACCCTAAGGGCTGGATCTGTTTCACATCATTTTAATCATCCTAAAGTTAGTTACTTCATATACTTCAGTCGTCTATGCTCCCTTTCTAATCAAGGGAGGCAAACACATACTTCCAGAGGTTAGTAAAAAGAATATGTACCCTCATAAGATGCCTTTTCCCTTCTTCAGTGACTGAAAATTTCCATGATTTACCTACAATATCTATACCCATATCTATAATCTTAACTGAGATGAACCCCAAGCTAAAACCTGAAGCTAAATGCTTAACTATGCCATGAAATCATATTTTACTAAGCTTATTTACATTTCTTTTCATATAATTCTGGGGTATAGGCTGCAACGCCAAACTTCAAATGAGTTACAGGCATAAATCATGTACTGATTCATGCACCATGAATCACATGCCAGTTCTATTGACAAACCTGTGCCTGCTTGCATGGATGTGGCTCTGATGGAAACTTCTGTCACAATTTCTATTTTGAGACATGTGAAGATTTACTTCAAGATTGCTAGGGACCTAAAAGCCTGAAACTTGATTTGATCTTGAGCATGACAGGGAGACACTGACTCATTAATCTGTTTAGGAGCCTCTTGTGTTCATTGCTTTTTTATGAACAGAATGGTTATGAAAAGGAAAAGAAATCTGATTTTAGAGCTGTTAAAGAGGTTAAAAGAATAACTTAGTTAATTTGGTTTTAAATTATGGTCTTTCTATTACTCTGACTTGGATTTTTTTGTGTTTAGCGTTCTGTTTGGATGTTGGGTCACTGGATTATTTCAGCACACTATTGTGCTGACCTTTTGAAGTATATTGTGTGCCCTAAATCTTATTTTTATGTTTTTTTCCTGACAGAAATGTTATTGTCTGCATATGATAAATCAATAAAGCAGATATAATTTTGAAAGCAGAAAGATCTCCAAACCACACAAATTATAGCCCCTGATGTGAACATAGAATTACTGTAAGTAGTTAGGCAAGCTGGGCTTTTTGTGCAAAAATGTTCAAATTTATAAAGGCAATTATTGTAGTAAATCATGCAGATTTACAATTTTACTCATGTTTTTTGTGTTGGCCCTGGGATTCTGTACGTATCAAAAATCAGTGGTGAATGTTAATACTAGAAATACAGCCTTATGAGGATAATTTTGTTCAGTATCTAAGGGCTAAAATTAATTTTAAAATTTATATTTTTATAAAGATATATTTTATGAAAATATGATTAAAATGTTGGAGACATTATTTCTATAATCAGGCCCAGTCCCATGCTAGCCAATTTCATAATCTTTTTATTTTGCATTATCTAGATCAATAAAGACTTCACAGAAAAATCAAAATTATATTTTACCAAAGAAGTAGAAATAGTTACTAGGGTATACGGTTTTCATCTTCCTGTAGTTTCTAATTTTATGTAAGCCTTCTGATTTCATTCCTCAGCTCTTATGGTAGAACCTACCATAGTTTCTTAGTGGACTTGTACCAGGACAGCTTAGTAGCTAAGAAAGAATCAGACTTATCCAGGCCTTTGAAACCTAGCTAATACAGAAACAGTCCAACCAATTCTGCCTCCGTTTTCACTGGAGGCATCTGTATATCCTATGATAGTAAAGGTAACTATACACAGGGTGCACAGTACAATGTGGTTCTAGCTTAAGGCATTTTTTTAAACTTTCATGGCATTGTATATCCACCTGTGTAAACAACGGCTTATGACTCAACAGATCAGGGCTGTAGTAGATTGCTTTGTTTCGCAGGCAAAATACATTTTCTAAAAGGTAACGTAAGTGAAAATGTATAAAAAATAAAAAGAAAAAGGGTAAAGCTTGTCTGCATGAAAGTAAATTTCTTAGGGCTAATCTGAAGATGTGGACTGACACGAAGACATGGTCAAGCATACAGATCAACATCCTGTAAAGAGACATGGAAGTTGCCTCTCTGACAGAGGATTTGAAAAAGAATGAGTTATGTTTATATTATAAATGGTAGATAACTCATTTAAAGTACTCTTAGACTGCTTAAATTCTATGGAGATGGACATAGGGCAAGACATTTAGAAAAAAAAAAACCCTCACAGACCTTCATTCATCTTATCAAACACATAAATCCAGGAAAACTGTGTAACTATTGCCTGCAAAACTTCTTCAAAAAATAGTGGTACAAACCAGATATGTAGATATTTAATATGAAAGATTATTATGAGAAACTGTACCTCCCACAAGTGTAGTATTTCTTTACAACTTACGTCCTATTTGAACTAAATGAATAACCATCTCCTTTTGCAGGTTAATCTCTGAACATGATGCACAGACTCTAATATGGCAAAACGATTCTGTAATACTTAGAAATAATTTGAGGATATGTACAATACAAAAAAGAGAAACTGATCTAATTAACTCCAAGCAATCTTCTGATGGGAAAAAGCTTGTTAACTAGATTTTCAAATGCCAGCCCACAGTTCATTAAGTTTAATTTAACTAAGCATGTCATACAGGAGGTAATCTTAGCCACACAAAATTTTGTTCTACCACCTTTTGGGTACATAAAACCCCACCTTTTTTCCAATTTTTAAAAGAAAGCGTTATGGACATAGTGTTTTAGTAGTGCTTTAAACCAACATTAACAACTGAAAGATTTGTTCAATCATCCCTTGATGCTTAAAGATCTGTCATAGGTCATACAGCTGTTATCACAGAATCACAGAATCAGAATAGTTTGTGCTGGAAGGGACCTTCAAAGGTCACCTAGTCCAACCCCCCTGCAGTGAGCAGGAACATCTTCAACCAGATCAGGCTGCTGAGAGCCCTGTCCAGCCTGACCTTGAATGCTCCAGAGGTGGGGCATCTGTCACCTTTCTAAGCAACCAGTTCCTGTGTTTCACCGTCCCCATTGTAAAAAAAGTCTTCCATATATCTAGTCTAAATCTACCCTCTTTTAGTTTAAAACCATTACCCCTTGTCCTATCACAACAGGCCCTACTAAAAAGTCTGTCCCCCTATTAAAATAGCTAAACTTTGATAATGGTGAATAACCTAGATTTCAAAGAAAAGACGTGTGGGCATACAATTTAGGAATTTTTAAGACGACTCCAAATAACAGCCAATGCTTTGATGATCTAGCTAACACAGAAAGTGATAGAAAAGACATTCTACATTTGCTGTGAGAAATTGTGACAGCCTATGTCATTTAATCCTTTGAGTGTAATAATCCAAAGCTTTGATAATTACTATAATTAAATGCAATTTAATTGTAATTATTGATCTTGAAAAGAATTTTGCAATTTTTATTTTGTTGCTCCTTCCTAGAAAATACATTTCAAAAGGTTTTGGTTTTTTTTTTTTTTTAAATTGATAATCATATTACACTGCTAAAAAATAAAAGCAAAACAGTTTAACAAGGCTTTCACAAATCCATCCAGGCTCTAGCTGGAACAGCAGTTAAAACTTAAATTCTCCATTCTCCATTCACCCAGTTTGGTGTCATCTGCAAACTTACTGAGGTACACTCAATGCCCTCATCCAGGTAATTGATAAAGATGTTAAAGAAGACCGGGCTCAGAACAGAGCCCTGGGGAACACCGCTTGTGACCAGCCGCCAACTGGATTTAACCCCGTTCATCACAACTCTCTGGGCTCGGCCATCCAGCCAGTTTTTTACCCAGCAAAGAGTACACCTAAGCCATGAGCCACCAGCTTCTCTAGGAGAATGCTGTGGGAAACTGTGTCAAAGGCTTTGCTGAAGTCCAGGCAGAGAAATCCACAGCCTTTCCCTCATCCATGCTAGGATGATGTCTGTGAGGAACACAAGTCACAGCTGAAGATACTGAGAGGATGGAGGTGTTACTGACCTGACTTGGCTACACACATTTCTTCTCTACCATTTTCACTTGTATTTAATTGCAACCAGATAAAGCTCTTTTCCATGCTGTGGGTTTCCAGCAGCCTGAGGTCCCTGATTCTTGGCTTGTGGTATTTTCTGGGCTCAGAATTTCATGGCATGGTAAGATAATAGTGAGGCCACATGGTGCTAAGCAGAGAATGCCTAATACCCTTAAAAACTGGCTACCTAATACAGAACTGTGTACTAGTTCTAGACTGAAATACCTACATCACTTCCAAGAGATAGAAAATTTAAATTGAGAGATTTGCTCAAGCTAGTTCAAAAACTGCAGCAGGGAAAACCATTCCCTGGTTTCATCCTCTCTTTCTAAAGGATGGACCCATGCACAGTCTATGTGTCACCCAGGCCAATGCTTGTTAACAAATAAGAGCAAGTAAGGCACCGAGCTGTGAAGGTTACTTAGAAGGGGCTTATGCAATGGTTGAAGCACCAGGTAAGCTATCAGTCATGGAAGAAAATGTACAGACAGCCTAATTTAACAATCCTGAACATTTACATAGCACTGAACGTAAGTTTTCTACTGTGGAGAGAAAGCTGCCTCCATCCCTCTGAATTTTTCTCACCAGCTAGTTAAAAAACAAACAAGCAATCCCCATGCCTCCAAAACAAGGGCTCCCAAACCAGTGATGACTTCCTATCCAGAATTCCTGGATAATTTGTCCCCAGTTTGCACCATTTTGCTTTTAATGACACAAAAAAGTTGATATAAACTTTGTAATACAATCTGCTCCTGAGAATTTGCATTTTGTGTTAGAACATCAACAGCTTGGGCCATAAAGCAGATCTGTACTCCTGAGTGCAAATTCAGTTTTTGAATTGAAGAGAAAAGTTAGTTTAGTGTGTACCATTCCTGGTTGTTCTACCTCTGATGGACGTTTTGTTTTTTCACCTGGCTGCTTTCCAAGCATTTATGTAGCACTCCAAGGAGTCAAGGATAGAATACTTTTATAAGTAAAAGATGTGTTTGTATAATTACTAGGTAGAGAAAATAACTGTTTCTGGATTTAGTTTATTTCTTTTTGAATGCGCACAGAAGGCCTGCATTTTTCCATTCCACTTTCGGTCAATGGCCAAAGCCCTCTTTAGAATCTTGATACATAAACGCTAATTAAAAATACTACATGGTGTGACAGTACTAATAGAGATAGCATTACCTTTCTATATTTCTCTTCAGGTGGCCAGCTGGAAAGCCTTCTGGATTCTGTGGCATTCTGTAAAAGGCTTTGTAAATTAAAAAATTGAAGGGTTGGATGTTTTAGCTATAAAAATAAAGCCTAACGGCATTAGATAATACTGATGTTAGTCATTTAGGATTATGGTTTAAACAGCTTATTTTCTTATTTCTGTCATAAAATTCAGCTGCAGATGAAATGCTGAATAAGGATGGTAGGTCTTCTAGGCCTAGCATTAAAGCAAAAATAAAAGGATGAACTTTGAATAATTTTTATGAATTATTGCACTTTTTTTCTTTTGTTGATATTGAAATCAGACTCTTAAACCAATTATCTTTCTTTACCCTAGCAAAACAAGCAAGTAAGATGTGGTGGTATTCTCCACCTGTGCCTTAACAAGGAAATATTACAACACCTATCCACCATATGGGAAAGCACATCCAGGTTCAAAGTTTATCTCTTCTTAATCTTCAGTAAATATGCTTACTTTGCTTTCCTGTAGAAATACCCTCTTCCACTGGACATTCAAAAGTGAGGTGCTATGGAAGTGAATGTGTTAATGTGTAGCAAGACACACAGTCCTGACTACTAAAAAATTAGCAAGACATTACCTCAGGAGAACATGTTTCAGTACTGACAAATTTAATCCTTCATGGATTCATGAAGTTTTCTCACACCTAAAAATTTCTTCCGATGTACAATGAACTTGCTCCTCGTCTTTCCAGTTTGCAATCTGCTCACTGCTTTTATAGGAAGGATAGCTATGGTTTGATGGCTAAGTATCACCTTTTGACTCCTGTGTCTCTGGCCTTACTCCCTCTTCTTGATGCTGTTCCCTCAGCAATCACCCCAGGCAGTAACAAGTTCAGAATGATTTCTGAGGTTTTAGGTAATCACAAGGAAACAGGAGAAAGGGAGCAAAGAGGATGGGACAGAAAGTATACCAGAAAGGTTGGAAAGGTACAAGAAATGGGGTTAGGGTTTTGCTTTAAGGGGGTTGAAGTATGCAGTAGGATAGAAGGGATACTGAGGCACAAGGACAGGTTCCTAGTTTGGGAAGGTGGGGAACTCAGAAACAAGGTAAGGTTTTTGCTTTTACAGTAAAATCTGGGCCCAGCTCTAAATATTTACACAGCCATAGAGGGGGGGATTAAGCAGTTAATGAAAGGGGAGAGGAAAGGATTTGAGGTTACTGCAACAGGGGAGCAGAAAGGTGAAAAATGAGTGCAAAAAAGACCTTCAGGTACCTTTGGGCTTTCTTCCAGACTGAGACCTGCCTTCAAATCTAGATTCAAATTCAAGGATCTTCCTTTAATCCACTTGTTGGATATTAAAGGCATGTGATTTGACATTTATTTTTAGAATTAGGTAAGAAACAGGACACCCTGTATGAAGCCAAAAGCCTATTTGATGCTACACTTGATTAATTGGTAGGCTGGGCTGAATTCATTTTAAGATTAACTTTGTTTTATTTCTTTCCTGTGGCATTATGTCAAGGTGAAAATGTATTGACTTATACTAATTTCTTTTGTTCTGGCACATTCTATGTATTCAAGTTAATTTATAAATGGGTTGTTATAGTCTGGTTTGGCACATTAGCTTGATAGTGACTTTTGAAAGGTACTGGTTAGTGCAAATGCTGTTGAAACTCTTTGCAAAGCTGATACTTCAAAATCTCTTTACAATAGTGCAATCTGATGTAGCAACTCATTATTATCCTGCCACCCAGTAAGAGGGATGATCCTTACTTCAGCATAGCTTTGACTGAGGAGGATTTACAATGATTTACACCAGCTCACAAGGCAGTCCTAACTTCTTAGCCTTGTAACTGCAAGTTCAGTCATTCTAGGGAAGATGACATAATTGTTTCTATTCTACCATCCATTTCCTGAAAACCTTCTGAACAATGTGTCATCTTCTGTGAATAAATAATCTGGACACAGAGCTTCATCCTTCATCTCTTGCTTTTTGTGCAGAAAATAACTTTTGTGTAAAATGAGTTGCAAATTGGGTATAATACAAACCACTAACAATCAACATAGGTGTCTAAGGCACAACACAGTATGTGAGAAGGCAGGGGAGAGAAAGAGTAATATCTTATTTCATTGAACTTTAGTAAAATGTGACTCAAATATTTCAGTAGTTTAGTGAACCACAGAGAAAATAAGTTTTCCCCACTGGAAAAAAAAAAAAAATAGTGTGTGGGTGTGGTAAACAACTTCAGCACTAAAAGGACTGAAAAGACATAAAATCCCCATTTTCCAGTGAAACTACTCTCAGTCAGGACAAATTTCCAGCAGAGATTGCATTTGAATTGACACCATTACACTTCACTGAAAAACTCTATATAAGTACAGCAAACTCCAAGGAATGGTAACACACAAAAGACACCCAACACCCTCCTTCCCTTGATTTCAAGGGAACTATAACAAGGTAAAATATCACGGGATCTTTTGGAAACCAGGCTACTGATGACTGTGTACATAGAACATTTGCTAAGAAACTGCTTTAAATGTATGCAAATCTAAACATTTTTGTTGAAATCCTATGTTGTTAATCTCCCTAGCTACTTTTCTATAGGTAAAGAAAGTATGCGCATTTGAGCTGAGCCTATTAACAAATGGTGCTACCTCTGAAAATGAAGGATCAACACAGAAAATGAAGAGAAAAAAGGTGGAAATGCAAAAAGAGAGAGAGAGAGAGATGACACTGAGTAGAAAATATGTGTAAAAGATTGGGGACAGAAGATGAGGAATACATAAATGGAGTAAATGATGGGGGTGAGCAAAGTAGACTGCAGAAACTAGAGCGTGGTACCAACTGTGAAAGCTGTGACTGAGATGAAATTCATAATGTCTCTGACAAGAACCTTACAGTTCAGAGTGGAGATAACAAAATGTGTGACGTGCTTGCTTAAACTACATTGGCCAAACAGACAAAATGTTATACTTGAGTCAGTAAAGCTGTTATTTTGCTTTAAGAAGCTATGTGAGACTCTTAGTGTCTGGGATCCTGGAGGCTAGTAAGTCAAATTATGTGCTTACAGTACAATAAAACAATGTTTTTATTCACACTAACTAATATAAAGAGGAATTGGGTTGTGTAGGATAACAATTTAAAATAACTCAGGGAATTCCAGCATTCTGTCTACATATATCTGAAGTCTTTGCATGCAGTGCTAAATTATAGCTGGGAAAAGAACTATATTTTACCAGATATTAGTGATTATCCATAGTAAAGTCAGTGCAGTAATATTAGATCACGTGTAAAAGAGCTGATACAATGTTCAGGACAGCATTTTATATCTTGTTTAATGCATACCACTTTTTTTATTGTTTTGGGATTTTTAGGTTAAAAAACTCTGAATGCAAAGGCAAAAATTGAGCTGGCATCACAAGGCACACCATCAGCAAAAGGAAGACTAGGGAAAACACAGCCCTGCTGCTGGATGGGGCAGGCTGACAAAGGACATGGAAAAGGCATTCTTTGCCTCAGTCTTTGCTGGTATGATGAGACTTCAGGAATCACAGGTCCCTGAGAACAGGGGGGAAGACTGCAGCAAAGAAGACTTACCCTCAGTGGAAGAGGATCTGATCAGGGATATTTAAACAAAGTAAAATCCATAGAACTCAATGGAATATACCCAGGAGTGCTGAGCATGCTGGCCAGTGTCATCGCAGGACTACCTGTAATAATGTTTGAAAAATCACGGCAAATGCTGGAGGTTTCAGAGGACTCAAAGACAACAAATGTCACTCCTGTCTTTAGGAAGGGCAGGAATGAGGATCAACAGACCTACAGGTCCGTTAGCCTCACCTTGATCCCTGCACAGGTGATGGAGTATATAATGCAGGAAACCATTTCCAAACATATGAAGGACAAGAAGGTAATTGGGAGTTGTCAGCATGGATTTGTGAAGCAGTCCTGAGTGACCTGAAAGCTTTCTTCAATGAGATGACTGGCTTGGTGCATATAGGGAGAGGAGGTTTATGTTTGTCTTGACCTCAGTAAGGCTTACGGCACTGTATACTGCAAAATCCTACTGGACACACTGGTGAAGTATCACAAGATAAGTGGATGGTGAGGTGGTTTGAAAACTGGCTAAACCACTAGGCTCAAAGGGTTGTGGTCAAGGAGCATGAAGTCCAGATGGAGGCCAGTCACTATTGGTGTACTCCAGTGGCTGATACTGGGGCCAATATGTTTGAACATATTCACTGATGACCTGGACCACAGGACAGAGTGCACCCTCAGTAAGTTTGCAGATGATACAAAACTGAGAGGAGTGGTGGATGAACTACATGGTTATGCTGACATTCAGAAAGATGTCAGCAACCTGGAGAAACAGACACCTGAGAAGGAATAACGATGTGTACTGGTGCAGGCTGTGGGCTGACTGGCTGGGAAGCAGCTTTGCAGAGAAGGCCCTAGCTGTCCTAGTGGACCATAAGCCAGCAATGTGACCTTGCAGCAAGGTGGGCCAACAGCCCAATGACAGGGTAAGAAGCAATGGGAAGAAATTGAAATAGTGAGGGTGTTCATCTATATTGAAGAACAACTCTAACATACAATAAGGATGAATGTATGTAATGATTAAACCTTGATGCCCAGCATCTTTGCCACTTCAGCTGTAAGTTTTTGTTACTTTTGACAGGACTACAGGTTCCATTTAACCCTCCCATGGAATATGCCCTTCTCTGCTAGCAAGCTTTGGTTTGGGTTGGGTATTTCAAAGGCTGAAAAGTCTTCCATTTGTTCTCTAATTGAGAGAAGAAATTCTTCTTTGTCAGTTGACTTCAACAAGACTGAGATTGAATGATTGTAAAAAAAGTTGCTAGCACTATGGAGAAATTAAAAGAACTGTGATATTTCTAAATGCCCTTGAAGCCAGTCCAGAAGATGATGTCATTCGTATTAAGATTCTTCTATATGTGTGCAGACAGTAATGGTGGGACTTTACAAAACACCCCTGCTGCTTTCAGCACAGCTGTTGCTTTCTTCATGATCATTTAATGGAACTAAGGAAATAAGGAAGAATGAGAGAACAGAAGATGGCATGAAAGGAAGAAGAAAACTTCATACAGATAAGTAAAATTAAATATGGAAGGAAAATAACTTATGAGGCAGGAATAGCTGTGAGCATTCCTGTAAATCCCCCAAAGAATACTGGCAAACACCACTACAATTCCTAGGGGACTTTCCTGCGGATCTCTGAAAGATAACATATGCCATCCAAATCTAGTAAAGTGAAGGTTTTGTTGTTTGGGGTTTTTTTTAAAGAATAAGAGGGGTTTTTTCAAGATTGAAATGAAACATTTTATCCTGGAAGGAAACTTCATAATGAAAAATTTAATGCCCACTAGACTAATCAACTTTAAAAGGCGAACAGAAAAAAAACCTTTCCCTTGCATCTTTTAGTTTTGTTAATCAGAGAGCTAGTTAGAAGATCTTTGACAGCAGTTCTAGGTCTGGAGCCCAACATATAGCTCTGATCTTGTACTGCCTGAGAGTGCTAAGTTTAGCTGTTAGATTGTTTGAGACTTATTTTTTTTGTCCGTCTATTTTCTAGAACACTGGAGAATTAGGAGGCCTGTCAAAGGATTCGGAAACAAACTTTCTGGTGCAGTGCTTTCTCTGTGTAGTGCCAATCTACTTTGCAGTATTAAGAGGCAAGGGAGAGGGTCTTCCTGAGTGAAATCCAATGAAAGTTTTTAATCTTTTAAAGGTTATGCATTATGCCTCCACTTTCACATCTCAGAGTGAATAAAGTGTAGGACAGATTTCCAGTGAAGCATGTTTTTAAATGCTATGACACTTTTACAAGTAAATAATTAATAATCAAATCAAACATGTAAAGACTAGGTTGTCAGCCCTGCAGTGTGCCTGGATGCCATTTACAGTGGGTGGAACACACCCTACCTGTGTCCCTGGGGTCGGGGTAGGCAGGTAGCTGCTCGTTCTGTGTCACCACTGCTGGTCTTTTCTAGTGAGTAGAAACGGGCAAGAAATGAACGAAGACCACATCCAACCTCAAGCAAAAATCTCAAACTCACAGCTGGTATAGCTATGGATAAAGACTGTTTTTGCTTGCTTGACTGGTTTGGTTTTTTTCCTTTTCTTTCTTTTAAGCTTACATTTTAGGAAGAACTCAAACATATTGAAACAGGGCACAGCATCATGGTCCATTTGCACCCTCCCCAAAGCCAGGATCAGACACTGGACTGCATGGGACAGATGTTAGCCACGTCAGGTACTGCTGGACGACATTTAGATTCTTGGTGGATGAGCACTGGGCAACCTTGTATGGACCAGAAACAGAGCCAGCAACTCCAGCATAAGGAGCAGAGCCAACTGCTTCCCGGATTGAGGGGGAAGAACAGATCAGAGCCAATCTTTGCCAGTCTCTTTTTAAGGGACAGTAACCCTAAGGCCATATAAAAATCCTTTATTTCCTAGGAGAAGTTTTTATTGCTTTGTCAACTTTCCTCATGGCAGAATCTAGTCCTAATTCACGCTGTGTTAATGAGCCATTGCTAAAGATAGATGAGAATTACTGTTCTCATTGAATGGTAATTTCATCACGCTGCGATGATACCTTTATGTATGGGTCATGGAAATAATATTAAAAAGACAGCCACGTAAAACACTTAAATGAATACTTAAATTACTTACTGGTGTGATACTGACTAAGCAATACAGCAGATTTTAAATAAATCTGTTCTAATTACTTTTGGTGAGAAGGATCATCTCCCAGGTCCTGCAGTTTTATCTGCTTGGTCATGTTCCTGGACAAGCAGTTTTGACCTAAGGAAATGGGACACTGGCTTACCGATTCAGACCAGGATTCAGATGGGCTTTTGATTTGTTTCTTTCCATACTCACTTTAAATCTGGTGAAAGAAATGTATTTCTTTTATTTTGGCTAATGGACTTTAATGAAAGCAGGATTGTCACTTGGCAAAGAAGTGCAAGCTGGAATGTAAAGGCATGGAAAAAAGCCTGGAGAGAGTAATTTGGGACAAATGAAGCATTGAGACAGGTGTTGGTGGCATAAAGAAGAGGAATGCAATAGGGAATAAGGTTAGAGAGATAGCTTGGGGCAAAACTTTGAGGGTCTTTCAAGGCAAGGACACAGAGTCTGAACTCAAGGTGAGGTGTGTGAGTAAAATTAAATAGGACTAACTTTCTCTATGAGCTCTCCAAATACACATTATAACAAATTTTGTACTTATATTGTTTAGAAGTGCAACTTAAATACACAGAAGCTCAATATTTTTGTTCAGACAGATTCTGAAATGCTGTCAATGAACAATATACATCTCTTGACCGGCTTAACATAAAATGAAGTAGAAAAAAAAAAAATAATACATGCACTCCAGAAGCTAAAACAAGACAAGAAGAGACTCCAGGTATGAGGGCCATGTTGTGCAGTTTCCAATTAATCATTCCTTCAAGGGGTGGAAACTTTGGAGCAATGTACTTGGGGATGGCCATGTGCTCTAACACTCAGAACTTCCTCCCATTTTCCCTCAGGAGCTGTGTCTTCTGGAAAATCCCAGAAAGAGTATGAGGGAAGGTGTAAAGCAAGAAGCGGTCTGAATGTTGAAATAAAGGTTTGCCATGAACCCGCAACTAAAGCTAGTATTCATGGACATGTATCTGTTCCCCTTTCTGAGCTACATGCAGCTGAAACACTGGATTATGGTTTTACTGATGCTTCACAGGGTCACTTAGTAATATCTAGGACAGCTTTGCTATGTGATTAACAAATTTTGACAGATATTAGGGGGTACATGGTTCCAACTTTGCCCTAACAGAAATAGTCAGCTGAATATATCTGGAAATCTAAAGCAAGGTTAATCTTCACTTAAAACATTGGTACTGTATCCTGAACAAGGTTCGAACCTGTAAGAATATGTTTGAATTATATATACAGTAAGTTACCAAAGGCTTGTAACAGCCTTAAAGAAAACTCAAAATTATGTCAGTAGCTGGGGAACAAAAGCAAGTTAAAAGTTTAGAGAAGACGCCCTGGACATTATTATTTCAAAATAATTCTTCTAAGGAGGCCATCCACATTTAACATTCAAGAATGTTAAAATGTTTGTATATGTTCACAATTATTTCTCAGCAGAATATCACTTCCTGTGAAAATGCCAGTTGTCAAAACTGGAACTTTCTGCGTGGATATAGTGGATTTGCTTTGGCTTTCATTGGATTGATTCTTATATCTAGAACTAAGTTAACTGAGGCAGAAATTAGCCCAGAACACACAACCGTGTTATTTATCAGTGCCATCACCTTACATACGGAAAAGTGGGTTTACAAGTCCTTAACTTAAAGGGGGTAATTTGTTGGAACTCTCCTACATCATATGATTACATCAAAGAAGGAGATTCTACAGCCCTGCAGCCAGAGTACTTATGTCAGAGATACAGGTTGAAGCCCCTGCTCACTCTCTAAGACCTGAGGCCAGGACAGTGCATCCCACATTGCATTTGAGCACTTCTGCTACTAAGCTATTGTATGGAAGGAGATATGGCAGCAGATGATATAAAGAATTGTGATCAACCCCTTCGGATGCCACTTTCTGTATTGTATAACTAATTACATAAGAATCTCTGTTTTCACTAAGGCAGCTGGGACGTAAATATCAAAAATGATTTTGAAATACCAATTCTAACCTGAAGAAACAAAGATCCTCCATTGTTTCTAGTTCCTATCTCTCTCCCTTCCCAGTTGTTACCTTTCAAAGCATGATGGAGAGCTATTTTGATGGTCAAAAATATATCTCATATTTTTAATTCTGTCTGGGATATACTTGAGTTTTCTATATACAGAAAATACTCATCAATATTTAGAATGAAGCCTTTCAATCGACAACAAAATTGTGCATGGAAAAATATTTTTATAATTTTCTTGGACTTGGGATAGCACAGTTTTTTCACATGAAGTATTTGTTTGCCAAATCACAGCCATTGTAGAAGATAAGAATAACTGACTTGTCTAAAGTTAACTGTCTTGTGAAAGAGTAATGAATCAAACTGTAAGCTCTGATCACACAGGACATAATCTTTCCCACCAGAGCAGTCTTTCTTTCCTAATCACACTTTTCAAAATCACTGTTCTTCAGCAACTCTCCTTCCACTGTGAAATGCTGCCAGGGATACAAAATAATGTAAATTCATGATAGCATATTGTGATAGTAACAGAGCAGCTCTGTTTCCCAGAATAGTTGGACAAAGATAAACACATGCATGCGTACATGTATAGAGAGCAAGAGATAAGCACATAAATGTGTTTATATACACACATTATACATACACACATGCAAAGACACTACCTTTAAGGTAGAAAAAATGAGCCCTACTGTTCCCAGATTCTACCAACTGCCCCAGCCTTCCTTTCTTTAAACTGCAAATGCTTTTCATATCTGCTTCTTCTAATCAGCAAACCAGCAGTATCTTTTTTGGTTTAGATGTTATCAGCATGCTACTGTGAGAAGGCATCCGGAGTTGGGTATTGCTTTGGAAAAGCCACAATCTGTAATTAGTGATGTCAATCGTATTATTAAAACATAATTACAGAAGCATTTTAATAGTAAAACACCAGGATGAATATTAGGGCCTTTTTCTGTATCACAGTGAAAAAGATCTATGTTATGATTTTTTTTTGGTTTTGAGTCTGATTGATATGGTTTGAGGAATTTGTTTGTTTACCTATGAAAATCATCTTAACCATAGCTTAGAAATATAGTTTTACATCTCACTAAATTCAGCTGTCTTAGAGGATTGTTAAATCCTAAAAAATCCTTGACCATATTATTTGCCTTGATGTCCGTCTATCTTTACTAGGAAGCTGTCATATTAGAGAAAATCATCCTGCAAACTGTGTGCTTACTAAAAATGGAGAAAGCTAAGGACCCAATCCTAAGAACTCCCACAGAGACCTTGATGGCAACTAAGGATGGACACATAAATAAATAAATAAATGCAAGGAGATAAAATACTGAGACAGGATGAGTCATTTTGTATCAGTCAGTGCCAGCTCTACATTTGCATTGTGGAAGGTCAATTATCTCACACTGAAATATAGCTGAAACTATGAACTCAGTAGCTCTGGGCACTTAACACTGTTTAGATCTGTACTTTAACACTTAATTTAATATTTTTCCTGAAGGGAAATGATTAATAATTGCGTTCAGTGAAGCATACACTTTAAAAGATTGACCCTCACAAGCTGTTGTTTTTTTTAGGATTAGAGAGAAGTAGCTGTTTCCCCAGACACTATCCACTGACTTTTTTTACACTTCACAAAGCTACTGAATATAATGTGCTAAAGGCGGAATTTTAAAGATAACTCATTAGAAGAGTACTTTGCAATTATGTTTTAGACCATTCAGCAACAAATAAGAGTGAAGTGCTATTTGATGTTGAGTCTGATATCAACAAAAGTTCAAACTTTCCTCCTATTGAATTCAGTGTCATTTCTCACCTACAGCTTACGTGGAACCAGGGAGCAGGCATGGAATTATGTCTGGTAATTCTTCAGTTCGCATACTCAAATGTACACTACTGTTTTGAAAGGGTTCGCTCCCACATTGGAAGGATTTTGGCCTCAGCAATACCTTGCCAGACCTGAGATATATTCCATGTATATTCTGAGAAACCAGAAAATTTAATGGGAGACTGAGGAAAACAGTCCTCATAGCATGAGGTAAGAATGCTTGATTCAGTCTCCTAGTATCAAGTTAGAAAGAGTCGTGAATAAATTTTGTAAGTGCTGTTTAAGAGCTAGAGCACAAATCAAGTATGGTGATATCTACCATTCAAAAATTAATGTTGGAAGAATAAAATAGTAAATTTTCTGCTCCTCAAGCTTCTTTTGATACTAAAACCTCAATTACAATAATTAACATTTCATATTTTCAGAGCACATTGCAGACAATAAATAACTTTGGCAACAAAGTAGATAGGCATTATTATTCATATTTTATTATGGTATAGATCAGAAAACTGGAGCAAATTATGATTTAGAAATGGATTTTCAAAGTTTTTTGGCACATGAAGTTGGAGATGGGAATCAAGAGGATTTTAAAAGTGCAAAGATATTTAACTCCTGTAGATTAAAAAGCCAAGAGCCACTCATCCCTTATTTGTGTCTTCAAACCAGCATTCATAGTTAATAAACTTGTCCAGGGAAAATGCTGACTGGACAGAGAATGGTGCACAAAATGGACAGAGATATTGGTCAGAAACTGTCTTTGAGAATCTAGCTACTTCTGCATGGAACAACACAGCAGTTGCTATATAATCGTGACGTTCAAAAAATGTTGTCATGTCTCCATCGTATTTCAAATATGTATCTCATATCCTGCCAAGGCTGCTCACAAAGTCATGTTTGTTGTGTTTGTGTATTCATATATGGATACAATGAATTAGGAATGCACAAAAGCTTAGCCACCAGCCTTAAAGATCTCCAAAGAGCCATTTCTTGGCAATAATTGTTGGTCCACATATGCAATAGCTAATCTTAACACCGTGCCAGGTGCAGGAGGCTCCCTGCTCCATGCCAGTGTTTTGAGAATACAATGAATAGAATAGGCTGTTCAATCTACTATTAAAGCAAATATTGTTAAGCAAATGACCTTTATGAACTCTCTTAAAAAATATTCCCACTCCCAAATTTATAGAGAAGCATGTAATGTAATTATTAACATGTGATCTCCACTGTAATCTGAGCACGTAGTTTGAATATGCAGTATAACTGAAAAGACTTCCCATCAGTACAGCAGCAAGCTAAAATCTGAAACTTGCAGCTGGGCATTTGATAATAACATGCTTTTAAATAGAAGGGGAAGGTTATGGTCAGTCAATATAATTAAAAAACCACTATTTATTTCACTGCTACTGAATGAAATGTGCTGTGCACAGACAGATGTTGCACAGCATACTGCATGTCATTTCACACATTCTCTGCATTAAATTAGTCTTCATAGTTTGAACCATTTACAATGGAAATGCAACGAAAAAAATTGCTCAAGAAATACAATTTACATTTCCAGTGTATAATTATCACCAGATTTAATGACACAGTCCTTTCACACAGTATTCCTTCAGTTCCTTAAAATAAAACCTAATTCTATGATGCTTTGCACATGTTCAAAATGAGAACAACATTTTACAGTTTTTTACTTAGTGGTCTGGCTTATCTTGTCTACTTTTCTCCCTCTGCACAAACCAGGTGGCACAGAGGAGTGAAAAACATCCCACCAGCAGGTGATACTCCTAGTGTGATAGATTCCCTGGCAGTCAGAGAGCTGGTAAAGCTGTTTCCTACCCCTTCTGTCCTACATCTTCCTACTTTCCCTGGGGTTAAGAAGACAGCAGATGAGCCAGAAGGAACAAGCTCACTCTTTTCTACACACCCTGCTTTACTCAGCAAGTAAATGGGCCCATTTCCCAGCAAATAGAGCTTATTGTCTCTCGCTGTCAATGCACACATTTATTTTACAATTCAGAATTTGAAGAAACTTCAATGGGACCTTAGAAATCCTGTAAAGAAGTGGAATTTGGTCATTGCTTACCTCACATCATGATACACTAATCAGTGATGTGGCCTTCGTTAGCCTTCTGATGCCTGAGGAAAACAGCAGGCACCAGGATGACTATTTCCAGCACCAATAATTCTCATGAATATTCTTACAGAGACCCTGCAAGGATGCTCCTTGGTTTTGTCCATCACGGCTATTTCTGATTCAGTGCTCCAGCTAAACAGTGCTAAAACTACTCAAAACATGTGCCAAGGGGGTTTCCGCTATTCTGTAAGAATTAAAACTTCTGAACTGAACTGTCAGTGCCTTACCTTGGTTATTTCCCAAGTTTCAATCCTCTGCTCACGTCATGAGCACCCAGGTCTTTTTTGCTTTGTGTTAACACTTAACTGTTTCTATGATTGATCGTTGTGGCTTAACCCCAGCCAGCGACTAAGCACCACCCAGCTGCTCGCTCACTCCCCCATGGTGAGATGGGGGAGAGAATCAGAAGAGTAAAAGTGAGAAAATGTGTAGGTTCGAGATAAAGACCGTTTAATAGGTAAAGCAAAAGCCATGCACACAGGCAAAGCAAAACAAGGAATGCATTCACTGCTTCCCATAAGCAGGCAGGTGTCAACCATCTCCAGAAAAGCAGGGCTCCATCACGTATAATGGTGACTTGGGAAGACAAATGCCATCACTCCAAACATCCCCCTCTTCCTTCTTCTTCCCCCAGCTTTATATGCTGAGCATGACGTCACATGGTGAGGGACATCCCTTTGTTCAGTTGGGGTCAGCTGTCCCAGCTGTGCACCCTCCCAGCTTCCTGTGCACCCCCAGCCCACTCACTGTTGGGGCGGGGGTGGGGTGAGGAGCAGAAAAGGCCTTGACTCTCTGTAAGCCCTGCTCAGCAATAACAAAAACATCCCTGTGTTATCACCGCTGTTTCCAGCACAAATCCAAAACACAGCCCCATACTAGCTGCTGTGAAGAAAATTAACTCTATCCCAGACAAAACCAGCACACTGGTCTTTTTATTGAAATCACTGTAAATTTTGAATGTGTGCAGACTGTTAGGTTACAGCAAAGTGGTGGGTAATACTTGCTTCTCTGAAGACCTTAATTTGCTTCAGTTGAGAAAGAAATGGAAGTATCATCCAAAATACCTTACAGATAAATATAAAATACCAAATCATCATTCTCACCAAATATTAACTTGCAGTAACTCCTTTTAGTAAAACTGACCAACAGAATAGAACACTGACTTTGTCTTCCATGATGCAGTCACAGATACGTACTTAAAGGATAAATCCTAGGTAAATAAAGTATAAATCCATAATAGGATAATTTCCTTTAAAATCATGACCTATCAACAGTTTAATCCTGAAAGAATTCTACTGGAAGAACTCTTCAAAATAAACACACAGAGTAACCAAATGGTCTGGGCTTAAATACAGCTTTTACAGCCCTTTTACCCTCCTTCTGACAAGCTTGTCAAAAACCATTTCATCATATCTATCTTCTTTAAGAGGTGCAATATTGATCCTTTCCAGTGTGCCAATTAATCTTTCAAAAAATTTTAGAGAGGAAATGTAGTTGTATTTATCTCTAAATCAATATTCAGTTTTCTAGTTACAGTAATCAGTTTGGGTTCAGTTCATGCAATTTTAGATGGTTCAGACTTACACAGAAGAGAATTTGGGGCTGTAATAGAGAATCAAATGCTTATCTGGTGTGCACAGAGGAACATGGACATGACGTGTTTTGTAACAGGAGGACAGATTAAGACACTAAGACAAAGTAAAACATAAGGAACAGCTTGTAATCTGTAACTGAAATAAAGGCTTGTAGATTTCAAGTGGTACTGAGCACAATAAAATTTAGGATACGTATATAAATTTAACATCCACTATAAACAAGATATTTTTCCAGAGAAAAGTAATTTTATTCTCTTTTTTCAATAATCTCAGAAGTCATGCATTTGTACATTTGCCAAAAAATTAATATACAATGTATAAGGATGTGATATATTTTGTTAAAACATTAAATACAATGGAGTTACTACGAGTTAGCATTTTACAATAGAATCCTAAACTTGCTTATCAAGCTTTTAAGTTCTTGTGTCTTATTTAAAGGTATGTTGTCAACTGTCATAGCACTTAATGATTCTCATCATGGACATGAATTGAAACTTAGGCTAACACCCAAGGCTGAGTCTTTCCCATGTTGTCAAATGCCGCTTGCTGTGCAAATGAGGCCTGTCAGAAACTATTAATTACATTTGTGTTGTTTTCAGTCTCATAAGTTTCCTCCTCTTTTGTTAATATTGGGCAGAAGGAGTCTTTTAGCTGTACACTTGCATGACTCTTCTGGTGTCCAATGGCACACGTGTCAAGACATATCTCTAGCTTTACTCTCACCACAATTCCCACATATTTCCATCTTCTCTTTGGATATCTTTAGATAAAATAGTTGTTGAAATCGGTCTTATTAACATTTCTTACATATTGATTCAATGCAATATCTAGCATTTTTCAAAGGTGTTTGCTTTTGGAAGAAATAAGTCTTGAGTCTATGCCTTTGATGGATTTACATCCTTCACATCCATATGTTAAAATGAAAACAACATCTGAGCTGTAAATTTCGGAATTTGGTCTTTAAATAGTAGATTTTCAAAAGCCTGATTCTGTGTGAGATGATGAACGTAACTACCATCTTTCCAACTGATATTCTTTTCCTTCCAAAACACCCCTACTCGTTTGAATGCTTCTGCCAAAATACGCGAACTGCTTCACTACTTGAATTCCTCTAATTTCTGAAGCAACGCGGGTTGCAAGCTGACAGAGCTCTGACTAGGCACTCTGAGTTAATTGCTACTTCCCCTTCTTGGGATGGCAGATTGGAGTTTCTGACGGGATTAAGGAAAGAAGCCCTTTGCTCCCCTTTCGTCCCTTTAGGGGTGTCTCTCTCTCTCTTCTCAGCTTCTGTGGGGAGATCCCTATGTTCAAACCTGTGCTCAAATGCCCTGCCAAGGGACTCAGTGTAGAAGGAGCAGGAGGAGGAAGGCCTCCTTCCTCTATTCTGCTCCACCTTGATCCAAAATGTCCAGATGTGTACTATTCCTCACAGCATGTCAGAAGTACGTCCACTCTGCTTACCTACAGGTTATCTTTAGAGGAGCTCTAACATAACTAGACCTTCTAGTGGGCTGTGAATGAACCTTGCGATGCCTCTCTTGTATCCAACTATTTTTTTTTTCTCCATAATGAAGCCAGGAGCAATGCCAGGTAGAAGAAAGAGAATTTGCTAGTAGCAAACATTATGCCAGCAGACAACCCTCCTACCTGCAACAGGTCTCTCCAGGCACAAGCCTGCAGAGATCATTTTGAGCAAGAGAAGTCACTACTTGCTTTCCAGTCAAACTTCCCTTGTGGTGGGTATCCTTTGAACAACAACACAGCAGAGAAAATATATTTAAACTTCTAACTGTAAAGCTTCAGAGAATCACCAGGAAGTGTCAGAAGCACGTGCAGTTTTTGAAGCTGGTTTTAGTTTGCTTTTCCTTAGCAGGGCAAGTAAGTATGAACTGGTTTCTTACTCTAGTGTCTGTTCAGCTTGTAGAGTGGGAACAGAAATGATATGTTTCCTGTGGTTTTCTCAGCTTTAGGTTTGCAAGGGTGTACCCTCTGAATTAGCCAAAAATAATCCCAGTGAATTGACTTAAATCCTCAGCGTGATCTCTCATGAACCTGAAAGGATGTGCACACTGCCCTCATTCTGCACTGGGTTTGTATTTGCACACAGGCTCTCAATGTTCTTTTATGAACCTAGGACAGAATATCAGATCGGGATGTCTTGAATTCTTCCTGGGCTATTTCCTGTAAAATAAGCAACATTCTCTTTTGGTACTTGCGCCTTATCACCTTGAAAAGAGAACATACTAATCATAAAGATTTATGTTTTCTTCTTGGTGGTTTCTTTGGGTCTTTTGGTTGTTTTTTACAGAGACACACTGATTTTTATTTTCTATGTGCAAATTCTTCAGCTGGTAAAGCCTGGGTAATGCATTGCTCTGCTGGGAAGGTACAATCTCTTGAGAATTTGGGATGATATGTGGCAGTTATAGCTTCTTCTCAGGTGTGTAGGGGATTATCATCTCTGGTTTATTTCTGTTAGACAATAATCTATGGTTTTACTCAGAGTTTCAGCACAATGAAAGTGTCTATCTGGGTGCTAAAGTGCCAAACTGGCATTCAGCAACCTCCTTCTAAATGTCTTTCCTAATTTTAGACTTGTGAGACTTAAATTTTGGATTATGTGAATGGACACATACAGTTATATCAGGTTGCAGGAGAGGTATATACTCAGACTATACATGGTAGTAGGAAGCAGCCTGGCCATGTTGCCTAACAGTGCTGAGAGGAAGGAAGAGGAGGAGCAGAGGAAAGGAAATTTCTAGTGGAATTCATAAGGAAAAAGCCCTGTATCCTTTGTATTTATCTAGCACTTCTCACCCAAGGACATCAGAGCCGTCAGTATTTGATGGAAAGAGAAAAAAACTTCAAGAACTTACTGTTACAAATCTTCATCTAAAGGAGAATTAAGCCCATGAGTTTTAGCAGTAACAGGGCCTAAATTTGAAAATGATCAAAGGCAAAGATCAAAGCAAATGAGCAATATCTCAAGCAGGTTGGGATAGTGCCTTCCCACACATCTCTCTAAATTATTATTAAACAATGTCTTTGCAATCTGGAAGGTGTATTTCCCACAGAAAATATATGCTCTGAATGTGGTGGGTTCACCCTGGCTGGACTCCAGGTGCCAACCAAATCCGCTCTATCACTCCCCTCCTCAGCTGGACCAGGGAGAGAAAATATAATGAAAGGCTCGTGGGTTGAGATAAGGACAGGGAGAGATCACTCACCAATTACCGTCACGGACAAAACTGACTTGACTTGGGGAAATTAATTTAATTTATTACCAATCAAATCAGAGTAGGGAAATAATAAATAAAACCAAATCTTAAAACACCTTGCTCCCACCCCTCCCTTCCTCCCAGGCTTAACTTTACCCCTGATTTTCTCTACCTCTTCCCTGCCAGCGGTGCAGGGGGATGGTGAATGGGGGTTGGGGTCAGTTCATCACACGTTGCCTCTGCTGCTCCTTCCTCCTCAGGGGGAGGAGGACTCCTCACACTCTACCCCTGCTCCAGCGCTGGTCCCTCAGGGTCCTTCGGGCACGCTACAGCAGGGTCCCTCTGGGCCCGGGGCCCCTTGGGCCCCCCGGGTAATCTGCTCCACCGTGGACCTCCATGGGCTGCAGGGGGACAGCCTGCCCCACCATGGGCTGCACCAGGGGCTGCAGGGGAATCTCTGCTCTGGCACCTGGAGCAACTTCTCCCCCTCCTTCTTCCCTGACCTTCAGGTCTGCAGGGCTGCTCCTTTCACATATTCTCAGTCCTCCCTCTGGCTGAAGTTGTGCAGGTGTTTATTTTTCCCCCTTCTTAAATATGTTATCCCAGAGGAGCTACCATTGTCGCTGATGGGCTCGGCCTTGACCAGCAGTGGGTCCATCTTGGGGCCGGCTGGCATTGGCTCTATCAGACATGGGGGAAGCTTCTGGCAGCTTCTCACAGAAGCCACCCCTGTAGCCCCCTGCTACCAAAACCTTGCCATGCAAACCCAACACACTGAGAAAAGCACATTTTGACAAAATATGTCAAAAATACATCAAAAACCTCTGCCAGGTTTAAGGAATGGCAACAAATAGCTAGTCTACTTCAAAATGCAGCCCTAAAAATATGACATGCAAAAGAAGTGTAAGTCAAGAAGGTGTTTCAGAATACTTTAAATTCATTGTCTGAGCTTTGTTATAATCCCAGTGAGATGGGTAATGAACAGATTTTCCTTTTTCTTATGATTTCTGAGTCACAGTCCATAGCCAGTTACGCTCCCCCAGCCTAATTAATACCTTCCTGCAGTGAGAAAAGTAAGCAGAGCCTGGCTAAATTTTGCTAATATAAAGTTGATTTGACATGCTATTGACAGTGCAAATAAATGCTGACTTGACAACAAAATATGTCCTCACAAGAAAACAAAATAAGACGTCTAACCATGTAACCAGAGGAAGAGGAGAAAAAAGTCCTTGCAAATACTGTTAATTGCATTAAGTATTTAAACAAACAACTCTCTCAAAACGTTACATATTTACAAAAGGGTCTCTTGGGTCTAGTTATAACTTAAGAGGGAGATTCTTATTTAAACATAAAAATCTTGATTTAAAAATGCAAAATAGCAATCTAAATCAAATGTGTGAAGGGGCTGATTAATGCACACCTTAAGTACATTAGGGGCTCTCTGCATTGACAGCAACTTGTGTATACATCCAAGCTATATTTTAATCAGAACTATTGCACAGTTTGCCATCTTATTTCTTAATCAGAGCCTTCCTTCTTGAGGTTTATGGCTCTTTGCTCGTCATTATTGTCATTACAGCATGTGCTTTTTAATGCCAAGTAGTAAAAATTACAGTAAAAGGTTTCTTGTGTGGTTTCAGCTGAGAACTGCATAACCTTTGTAGCAATATAGTTAAAATTTTAGTCTCTTCCAGTCTGTATTATGAATGCAAAGCTTCTCTGAAGTCTGTGGCCATAAAATAATACAGCTGCTTTAATAATGTGCCTTTCAACTTTTGTCAGTCTTGTGAATCTGTTTTAACATCTGAGCTGGTAGGACAGAGATCTAAGCCTCCAAGTGATAAATAAAACAATAGCGCTAAATCCCCATTTCCCTTGACTAGGAAAATATTCTAATTCTCAACAAGGACTTTGATTTATGGAGATCGAATAGATTTCTCATCAGATTTAGGGAAAGCAGTAAAGAGGAGTAAAACATTTTTACACTTGATAACAATTGAGATATACTAGAAAAAGAAAACTGTCAGACATGGTAAATGCATTCATAGGTTTAAAAATAGAACCTGAAGATATACTGTCATTGTTAAATCAATATTAGAATTCCATTTTAAAGACATTCACTTTTACATTGAACATGCTTTTTCTGAACTAAGACATTTGCATCTTATGATGCTAATCTCGTGATCTTCCTTTTGACATGTAAGCTCAGTGGACTCTGCAATGAAAAGATTCATCAACATGACAAGTACGGTAGGGTCAAAGTGCAAATCACGTTAACTGATGAATACTTATTTCAGATATAAATGTAAGCATAAATATACTTATATATTTATGTGCATATACATACACACACAAGCAAACAGGGAATAGATATATGCATGTGCATTCTCCTAAAAGCAAATTGCTTCAATGTTGTAGAGTAGGCAAAGAAGAATGCCTGCTTAAATGCTTATAAAAAGAATTTAATTTTACTTTTATCTGTTTTGTTTTCTTGAAAGGAGAGGATTGACTGTGAACCACCAGCAGAGTCCCAGCATCAAATATGACAGTGCAATATGTTTAATTTTGTTACAGCATAAAATAATAGTCTGAGAACAATAATAATAAAATAGTACTTTAAGAACTCCACTAGCAAAGTGAGTAACATATTTTAAATGAGAAATATCCTAATCTAGATTATACTTTATATCAGATGTACATAAACATGCTGTAATGTATTCAAATTTGTTTTCATATGCCAATGCATTATATGTGAATCTTGTACGCCGCTAGAAGTTCCCTGAAGGAAAAGACACGGTAGTTCCTGATCATTCTAAATTCATACTCTGTTTCCAAAAACTTCACTTTCTAAAACACTAAACTTCAAAATCATGTTAATTAAATATGTTTATGGCTGTCAAATTACCTGCAGTAAGTTGGCTCTTGTACTGGAAAAAAAAATCAAAGGATGAATTAACTTAGCTTTAAAATGATTACTTGTGCCAGTGAAGCTAGAGGTAGAAGTTTTAAAAGGGAGGAGGAATCCAGTATATAACCTTGGAAGCCATTTATGACAGTTAATAACTAACAAGTATTGGTTCAGAAAGCAAAGATAATAAACCATAAGTGGAACAAATGATGGACAATCAAGTTTTTTAAAAAGTCTTGCCTTATAAATGTTAACGTGGTCTTAGTAACAGGTGCAGCATGACACCGGCAGATGATGTGATAACTATAGAACTCCAAATGAATGGTATCTTAACAGAGGGGAATCTAATTATTCACACCCTTTCTTTACCCTAAAACAAGCAAAAATAGTTTATGATGTAATCCTAATTCCCTTTTCATTTGGAAGCCTGGTCCTGTATCCATCATTAATTTCTCCATTAATCACTGAATCCTTAGCATTCATCATTTATTCCAGGCAGATGTAAGTTAGGAGCCTAACCATTTTATCATTTTTCATTCAAAAGAGAGAGAGGGGAGTACTATTCATCCCAAGAACTTTCTGTTCCTCTCCATTGACTATGGAAAAAGTGTAAGAGAACTACTCTTAATTTGGGTGCATCAGTTAACTTTCCAGTATTAGGTGGAATGAATTTGAGCCTGATTCATCTGGTTTAGGGAAGTGTGGAGTTTGTCCCTGCCCATGATCAGAACCAGGAACAGAGAGTTTAGGGGAACAGATTTCCTGCTGCATCTTTCTAAGAGGGATATTTGGCATTAAACAAACAAACAAGCAGCCCCCCCTCTCCCCCCCCCAGTACTCTTAATAGTAATGAAACGGGCATATGTGCATACCGTTTGTACTGTCTGCATATAGAATGCAAATCTTCAGTGTATTGGTAGTAAATGCCATTTCTCACACGTCCCTTAGCTAGAATCTAGCAGCATTCTGGGGCTCTGTACTGTTAAACTAGGGAAAGAGGTATCACTGAAGCACTGACATATCTAACCACTTGATTTAGAAATATAAACTGATAGTTAATAGTCTCTCTAAAATTAAAGGCTCTTTCTGCCTTCAGTGTAACTTATGACTTTTTTGATAATTATATATATATATAAAAAAAGACTCATTTGCATCAGAAGTCAAACATCAAATAATGGCACTGAGGTAAATGGAGACACAATCTAAGTGCTTCCTTTGATGCATTTAGTAGTGTTTAGAAACCAAAGAGCCAGTGGTCAACTAAAATGCTGGGTTTCTCACAGTGTAGTTCTAAAGTTTTTAGATTTTTCTTTGATGAATTATTTATGAATTTATAGAACCAGTGACTCTGCTGTGCTATGAATTCCAATGACTTGCATGGCTCAGCTAGTCTTTTCATACCATGAAACATTTTCATCTTTCATCATATTTACCTCTGAATATCATTGCTTTTATCTTTACCATGATTTTAGAAGGCTATTTTATTGCTCTTTCAGCTAGGAGAAAAAAAAAAAACCAACAACAAACGGGGCAGGGTTTATGTGTAATATTGTTTTATCTTTGGGAACCTAAGCCCGTCTTGTAAGGGATACAACTCCTGCTAACTTCAGTGATAGCTGCAGCTGTTTACATCTGGACTGATTTGGGTAGTTTAGGCAGGGCTAACAGCACAAGCTGACATTAAATTTCCATGCCATTTCTGATTACAAAGATTTTGTGTTCAATTTCTTATACTTTGCCAACTCAGACATCAGTGTTTTTCTACACTCAGAATCTGCTCAGACTTCAGCTTTCAGCTCTGGGCTTAGCTGTACACCTTTGCAACTTCAGTCAGCCTGGCTTTGCAGTGCCTTGGTTTGGGGTTGGGATTTTTGTCACGGATTTCAGTATTGGGTTCCCACTGTCCCAACTGTGTTGTTTTATAGTGTGTATGGATCAAGATAGGTATTGTATAGTCTAAAATTGGTGTCAGTGCAATTTAATCCTCTTTTTAAAAAGGGTAATATGAGAGTAAATCACATCTTCTAAAGGTTTCTTCAGCTCCACTGGTGATTTGCATTAGCACAGGTGGAGTCAGCAGCTGTAGTCTCCAGGACAAAGAAGATCACAGAATAAAAACTATCACAAAGGGGTGATGATTAGATCTGTAGCATGCAGTTAGAAAAATAAGCCAGAAAAAGCACAATGGTTTTTTTAATGAAACAGCAATTTGTTGAGCCTGAAGTGTATCACTGGAGATATTTCAGATTTGATAAATTTTTGCCAAAGTAAGGTAGTCATGTGATTTACACCTACATTTCTCTTAGAAGCTCCTTGGGCCAAGGAGTCTCGTGTTTCTACAGTACATGGCCATGGGAAAGACCTACAAAGAAAATCTAGTGCCTCCAGAGAACATGTCTTGACTCTCAGGACCCTGTCAAATACTAGAGTTTCAGGCGAATGTTTTCCGATAAATTGTCATTCCTAGCAGTGGTGGGTCTGGGGAATGTAGTTTATTCCAGACATGCCCTGCTGGGTGTTTCTGAGAAAGATATCTTACACTTCAGAAAACAAAAAAGGCTTGATTCCCTTTGGATATGAAGAAATTCACAAAAGTGGGAACTCATCAGACAAACTGGATATACTTTTTCCCGTATCAGTTCAGATCATGAAAGGATAATTGTTTTAATTACTTTGGAGTGGCCAGGACATCTACCGCTCTTTATTGAAATATTAGTTTGTTGACCTTCAGTCTTCTGTCTTTGAAGGCTTTACAAAATGCGCACTTATCATCTCCAAATACATTCTATATCATATCTTATTGCATAAATGAACAGCTTGCTTTCATCTAAAGGTAAGTGGGCATGGGAATTTCAAAGATGACACAAAAGCAAGATGTGCATTTCAAAACAAACCATGAAAAATAGGCTACACCTCCTACTCAAAGCTGCAACAGACATGATAAAATGGGTAAAAACAGATATTCTTGCACAGAGAACACAGATGTTCAAGGCTCAGAAAAGAGAATAGACACACATTGAAGCTAATCTACAAACAACAGACAAATGAAAAAACCCCATGATTCTTCCTCTGAGAGATATCTCTCATTATTATTCAGAAATATTTTTAGAGATGTTTTGGACATATTAAGTCATTATTTCATTGATAAGATACTCAAAAGTTTAGACAAAATCATTCATTTACCTGTTCTTTATGAATAGACTTGTAGAATGAAATTTCTCCCAATTCTTTCATATTTTTCTTAGCCTCAATCAGCCCTGTGATTGCTCCAACTTTGGTAACCTCAGCAGTCCACACTTGAAAGCATAAACCTCATTTGTGCATACAAAAAAGGGAAGGATTTCTTTATCTACTTGTGTAGAAATAGTGTACTAAAAAGCAATTAAAGCAATATTCTTCATTAAAACATGCCTTATTTGCAATGTTTGATCATGTGGAGTAGCACTGAAGTGACTTGCTCCAGAAGCGCTGATGTTACCCATACAGCTGTACGGAAAAGTGGTATTTTCTAAGTTTTGCAGAAATAAGAGTTGTGTTTCTGAGTTAGAGAAAAGGAGTAGCTGAGCCTATTTCATAAATAAAACAGAAGAAAAATCCCACTTCCATCTTGTATTCTGTTACAATTTACACACATGAAAAAAATCCCCTTTTTTTTTCAAAACCTGTCTTCTCAGGAATGTTTTCCTTCATTTCTTTTGGGTGAAATGGGTTCACTGAGATTATGTATATTACGCAAAGTATTCATGTAAGGTGATATCTGTGGAGTCAGTAATGCAAAGTGTTGAGTACCCCTGATGTCTACTGAAGTCAACAAGTGCTAAGGCTTAAAAAAAGAGCTGTAAATGTAATATAAAATTTGGCTC
Organism: Gorsachius magnificus; assembly: GCA_034008185.1. Classification (NCBI taxonomy): domain Eukaryota; kingdom Metazoa; phylum Chordata; class Aves; order Pelecaniformes; family Ardeidae; genus Gorsachius; species Gorsachius magnificus. The sequence continues at coordinate 191,792,950 of CM067081.1, read as the reverse complement.
TTGTATGTCAGTGTTTTCCAACAAGGAAAAAACACTTTTTTGCATTTCAGGGACTGTAGGGGCAAGGGATAACCACCTTTAGACCCCATTAACAAGCAATGAGTGTAATAGATCAAACAGTGCCCTGTGGGGTGATGACAGGATCTGGTTTTTGCAGCTGAAGTAAAATCTTGAGGAAAGCACTGCTTGTCTCTTTTCTCACTCACGTAATATTTATCATTTATAATTTTCTAGGGTTTTGTTACAAGTTTCTCAAGGAGTTGTTTTTTCTAATTAACAGAGCAATGTTTTAGTCTGATATAAGAATATAGAATAATATTGTTTACATTCCTGTTTTTATAGTATCATAGAATCATAGAATCATTTAGGTTGGAAAAGACCTTTAGGATCATCAAGTCCAACCGTTAACCTAACCCTGCCATCCCACCACTAAACCATGTCCCTAAGTACCTCGTCTACCTGTCTTTTAAATACCTCCAGCGATGGGGACTTGACCACTTCCCTGGGCAGCCCATTCCAATGCTTAACAACACTTTTGGCGAAGAAATTTTTCCTGATATCCAAACTAAACCTCCCCTGGTGCAATGTGAGGCTGTTTCCTCTTGTCTTATAACTTTTTATTGGGAGAAGAGACCAACACCCACCTCACTACAGCCTCCTTTCAGGCAGTTGTAGAGGGCAATAAGGTCTCCCCTCAGCCTCCTTTTCTCCAGGCTAAACAACCCCAGCTCCCTCAGCTGCTCCCATAAGACTTGTGCTCCAGACCCTTCACCAGCTTTGTTGTTCTTTTCTGTTGGGTTTTACTAAAGATTGAACAGTTTTTTTGTAACTAAGACACCTTTGGATTATTTTCTCATTTTTTAGAAGCCGTGGTCAATTTAGAAGACTTGACCAAGTAGAACCAAGAGTTGCACCTGTATGCAGGAAGACAAGAAGACACTAATGTCCAAGCAACCATACTAGAGCTCTGCATTCAGCTCTCAGGCCTGCCGCAAATTCTGCAAACATTAGCAAGCAACTTACTCCCTAGGTCCCAGATTTTATTCCATAAAATGGAGATATTGCATCTTTCCCCCTACTGTCTACCTCTCTTGCTTAGTGTGGTCCCAAGCTTTTCAAAGAAGAGGCTGTGAAATCATATAGTCCTTAACCAAATGATTAGTGCACTATGTAATGGGAAAAGTTCATCCAGGATAGGAAACAACTTGCATAGAGAACCACAGATGAACTATGCTTTTACTAAATTAACATTGCTAATTTACTATACACATCAGTTATTGATTGTAAATATACTATTGGTTTGCAGGCTAAGGCCAGGGGCCTGTTGTTTCCTTTTTAGTCAGCTGTATGGAAAAGGATGGGAAGAATATATTATTATATGCTAATAGGATTTAATCCTAGCCCCACTGAAGCAGAACTCCCACTGACTTCCATGCTGCTAAGATTTTGCCCAGTGTGAAAATTTCTTCTCTGATTGATTCAGGTTTCCAAAATAGCTTTGAAAAAAAATGCAAATACCTTCGTATGCAAGAATTAACATCTGCATAGAAATTGATTCATACCGCTCTCCATATAACAAAAATGTAGCATGAGTATGTACTTACTTTCCATGGCTGATCAACTGGAATAAAATGCAAATTTCTTGTTAGCCAAAGGAAAGTAATGTGCTATCATTACTGCCAGTACAGAAATCCCACTACAAACAAACAATAAATAATGTCAGGATATTCAGGAAAATCAGTTTCAGAAGGGATGTCACCATGGAAAATAAGCTTATGAAGTGCTGAAATACAAGAGGCATTGCTTCTAATTTTGAACTTTGATAGCAGAAATCAAGCCAGTTTAGAGGTACATTTCACAGGAGACAAAGTAAGTATACCTTAAGAAAAGAAATTCAAATAAATCATTCTTTCAACATAAAATATTGAAGATGCAAATGATGTTTGAGGATTTAAGCACTTTAAGGACTGAAGATTTAAAAATAAATACAGCACACATACTCACTGAAAATTCACAAGTTCATTTCAATTCTCCTCACGTTAGAGTCATTGTACTATTTCTTCCAGAGTGTGGCAAACTTGTTCATCTGAAGTAAAACCTTTTACTTGCATTCTCACAAAATACAAACCCATTTTGGAAAATCAGACTTGTTTCACTTACTTCTTTGTCTATTGGTAACAAGGACATTGCTAGCGGGGTTTCTTTCCAGCCCAAAACAATGCCTGGTCATGTCAGTGGGAATATTTCTGGTGTGTTGCAGATTAGACCTTTACAGGGCATTGCAAATGGCACTGTTCCTTGTCAGGTTTTTCATTTAGGAAGTCCCAAACATAATGCTTACTCTGCTGTACACTGCAGGGAAACTTCAGAACAGGTAGATTTATGGGAAGTCATGGTGACAGCTAGATAAATTTAGTGAGTTCAGCATGTGGCAAGATTCTTTTATCAAAGAAAGCTTCTGTAAGAGAAGAAAATAACAGTCTTCTGCAAAGAGATACTACTTATCTTTTAAGAATCACATGACAAAAAATGATTCTATAACACAGAAATTCTTCCTATCGAAAATGAATGTTACTAAGGGAATGATACCCACAAGCTACACTCAAACAGCTTGTACATATTTTCAGCCATTGTTAATTATTAATAGTATTAACAGAAATTTCATGTTTTAAAATGCTTTATTACAGCAGGTGCATAATTTTGTTTTCATGTGTCTTGCTTCCTATTTTGGCTTAAGATGGTGAATTCGCGATTTTTTTTATTTGTAATAAATCATGAAGACTTGTTTAATTTTTGCCAGGACACCTATTAATGTGACTAAGTTTTTTGTTATTGTTATTGCAAAAATATCTATTCTTAGCTAAACCTTTTTATGTGAACGCTGTTTCCTTCCAAAGTTGCCGGTTTGCTAGTTTATTTTTTAGTATATAGAATATGTGGGGAATATACCTGGTCACATCTGAAGACTGACTTTTTTTGAAAATATAAATATTTAGTTTCTAGGAAGAAATAAGTACCTGAGAAGTTTGATATGGTAAAACTAAGGTTCTTCTGAATTTTAACCTAACAGACAAAACTAGATAATTACTACGAAGGACAAATGTTATTAAAAGTCACTTCTATGCCTGAGAAACAATGACTCTGTTGAATATGCACTGGTTTAAATTTTCATTTCTAAAATAAGATGCCTTTAACAAATATGAGGGTTGTTGGTCTTAAGTGAGCTAAAAAGAAATAATCATAAGGTGTTTTTATAGTTAATTCAATTGATCCACTAATGAAATGTTAAGAAATGAATATTTTTTGTTGTTGGATGTATGCCTGTAAAAGTGTAAATATTTTTTTTCCAAAATATTAAGAGTAAACTAAATATTCTGACTGTAGCATTACAGTTTAAATATCTTATCCATAGGAGAAATGATCTCTTGAATTACATGTTCCAGGACCTTGATGTTCCAATGATCCCAGCAGAATTTCAAGATAAATGTCTTGTCGTAATGTTTTCAACAAAGGATTAAAAATTCCCAAAGGCTATGAAAGAATATTTATGCATATGCCTTTTTTAATCAAATTGAGATTGGCAACTTTAAAAATTATCTACTCAAGAAGATACAGCAAATCTCCAGTTTTCATAATTGGTATTTTTCATAATTTACATGCAAAGAGGCATAATGTTCTATGTTACTATGTTAACACACTTATCAAAGTTGAAAGTAGTTTAAGTTAAACTTAACTGTTTTTAATTAAATAGATAATAAGTTCATTATCCCATATATTGTGGAGTCGGCGAGTGCACTTAAATTTGACTCTGAGACACGAGACTTAGAAATAAGTACAAATAGCATGTTAAGTTAAAAAAGCAGTCTTTCTACCAAGTACTAACAGGTTTATGTGGAAGTTACATTTCCAGTCTGAAACCCCACGCTTTCAATGCAGACTTAATGCACTTTTCTTATCATTAGCCTTATTGCAGACTTCACCCATTCTGTATTTTCTGCTCTGGTTATTCCCAAGTTCAGCTGGCCCTGTAGTTTTCTTTATAGACTCTCTGAATGTGATTCAGTTGTCTAAACCTAGGCATACAGTTCTGTGCAAGATGGCCTAGGGCATCTGACCTCGCCATCTGTTCTTCCAAAAAAAGGAATGGGCCTCCTGTAGGTCATAGACGTTTGTCTGCTAGCCCTGTGTGGAAGTCTTGGAAACCTTAGGGTGTGCCACATGGTAGTTGGTACACACCTGCCTTCATAAAACTGAACTGAGTTCTCTCTGTCCTCTCTCATGTCCTGTCTTGAGCTGGCTTTGAATACTGTAATCTATTAGGTTTGAATTTGGTTTAAAATTAAGATCTAACTTCATATGTGTACACACAGTTGTGAATTGGTGTTTAAATTCCCACTGTAGTCAATTAGTGAGGCCAGCGGTGCTTGCTAAGTCATGCTACTCAACTAAAGCAGACATAGTTCAGATGTCTAGTGCCATTTGAAAGAGCTCTTGTATTGGGTTTGTGTAGCAAGAGTTTCTGTATGTAAATGAAAGCTACAACATAATCCCAAAGGAGACGCATCCTGTAGGAGAAGCAGACAGCTACCATGCATCCTGTAGGAGGATCAGATGGTTACCAGGCAAGATGTCATAGTCTGTATAAAATGGCAGTGCAGGTCTCTGTTCAAGCAACTGAATCCTAAGTCAACTGAACACCCAGCTTTGTGGATACCTGTCAATAGCTACCTACCTTCTCCAGAGCAAAATTTCATTTCCAGTACCGACCCTCACAGGCAAGATCTCGACACAGAAGTCAGCATCACAGTGCCTAAAAAGTGGGTGCCTGACTATGGCAGGATCTTTGGAAAGAGATAGGCACCTTTGTCTATCAAAGATCATCCAGATCTCTTGAGTTATTTACTTCATTCCATTGACTCAATGGAAAGGTCAGTCAAGTCTCCAAAACAATTCAGTGTACCTGGATGCTGCATAAGGCAACATCTGGAGACAACCAGTAGGAAACAGTATCTACATAGGTGTTCAGCTTGGACCTAGGGTTTTGATAATGAAGCTGAGCTAACTTTACGAAGCTTAATATTTTAAAAAGGACTGCTGCTGCAGGTGCTGTGCATGTTTTGTATAATACTCTAGTTATTATGAGCACCTATTCAGGGAAGTGGAAGAATTGCCCTGGGAGGAACTTCAGTTGAACAGTAGAAACTATTCTTACTTGTCTTCTTAATGTTCCTCCCAACCCCAGTCTTGCAACTCTGGAATAGCTTGCCTTCTTAGGACCTTCTCTTAGAGTAGTCCATGTATATTGTATCTCTAAACATTGTGCAAATGGACACTGATGCTGCTGCCCATATTTATGAATGAAGGTAATGCCATTTGATGCAATTAGCTGTTTTATGAGTCCATCTGCTATTTCTAAATCCTTCTGGAGACTTAAGTGAGGTTTGCATTTTAGCAGAGTGAAGTCAGGAAATAAATGCCTGTTTCCTAGACTGAGATGTTTCTAACCATGCAAAATGCCTGGGTGTGAGCACCATAGAAACTGAGGCCAAGGTAATAGTGTCTAATGAGTTGAGATACTCAGATTAGACAAGGGCTTTCTTCTGCTTCCATCTAGAAATATCTTTTCATGTTCCTTGAAGCAGATGTTTTGAACCCATTGATTATGACAGAAAGCTTTGGTCACTGCACACAAATGGGGCGCTTTTTTGTATCTTCTTTGATACAAAACAGGAAGGGGAAAAGGGTACACATCCCAGTTTACCTTGGTGCAGAGTTGGGATCTGGGAGGTTCTGTAGCAGGATCTGATGACAAGTAAATGTTCCAGAGTGTATAGTACAAAAGCAGTACTTCCAAGTTTTCATACAGAGTTCAAAGAATAAACAAAAAGGTGACTTAAAGGAGTCCTGAATCCTTACTAGCTATCCCAAGTTTGATAGACTTTTTCAATAAAGATATTCCAAACCAACAAATATCTGTGCTGAATTATTTATTATGTGCTGAATTGTTTATCTGTGCTGACTTGTTTATTGTTCCTCAGGCATTTTAGCAAATCTATCTATCTATTTATCTATCTCTTTTGCAAGTTTATCAAGATAAACATGTATCAGGGGAGAACTGCCCATTTCTGTAGCTGTATCAAGATGGCCATCTGCATAAAAGACCTCTAAATACCCTTCAACACTGAAATCTAAAAGGCCCGCAAATTCTTCTAACTTTTCATACCTCAAGGAGCAGAAGGATGGGGGTGAAGGAAAGAGATTAAACTTGATCATGATTCATGAATCATGGGCTTGCTCAACATTTTACTCAATTGGAAGCACGCTTTCCTGATGGCTAAAAGAAATAATGAATCTTAAAAATCAATCACTCTGGTTAAGCAAGCCTGAAGAATTCTAAAATCCTTGTTTTGATATATAATTACTATTGTCCAATGTATGGTACAAAGACAGGCTTTCCTTTTCACTGATGGGATTTTAAACAGCTAATGATTACTTTGTAAATTATATTTTTCCCTAGTTTTACTGCTAAACCCAGGTATTTGACTTGACAGATCACTCACATTCAGCTTCTCTCAAAAGAAGGAAAATCTAGCACTGAGTGGTAAATTTATATGGATAAGTACATTTGCACTCAAATGAAGACTCATTCTTTAAGTATATTCAGCAATCAGTATTATCCCTGAGCCAAATATTATGTCTGCGTTCAGTCTTTAATGAGGCAAAACTACAGATGAATTGGAAGTAGGGGCTACCAAGCAGGTTTTCTTATGAACATGAAGAGTGTCTTCTGCAATGCCTGTCCTGTAGGGTAGGATTTGAACGGCCATTTTACTCAAAGTTCTTTGTAGCCCTAAAAGTGAATTTTCATGGTTTGGCTGTATTGGCAATACCGGTGCCACTCAGCAAGGCTTTTGACCTTCTGTTGCAGTAGCAGAAAAAGAACTATGGCAAGGCTTCTAAATTCATACATTTACTATGTCTGCAGAACGAAAGGACAGGTTTATGTGAGAAATACAGCAGGAGAGGCATGGTTTGTCAGCAGAGGTTACTTTTATCTATGCTGAAGTTCAGGCATCAGCAGAGCAGTGCTGTGGTATACGACCAAAGCAGAGAAGTGACAGCAATGTAAACCCTGATCATGAGCAATATGAAAATGTATGAATGCCACAGCTTAAGTCTTACAGCAGGTCAGGCTAGCGGTTCTTTCCAGGCTGTGGATGTAAAGCGGATGCTGCAGGTAACATCCACTGTTAATATGGAGTAGAAAGGGCCGTGGTTATTTTACTCGGTTCTGTACCTGGTGCAAGGTAAATAGAAAATCTGATTTATTTCACCTGCTGAAGACAGAAAAAATATGAGTTGACAACCTGGCTTATACAGGGGATTTACTTTTTCAAAAGTTATATCAACACTATTTGCATTTTTCTCATTAAGGATATTCCACATTGAGCTTCTGGACAGATAAATAACAATGTCCAGGGATTTCAATCTTTTAGGGACCAGTTTATGAAAGGACTTAATAGCTGTAATTTCATTGTCCCACTGTTTTCTTAATATTTGATTTTGTTATTTTTATTATGCTACAACAGCTCAATGTTTATCACTAAGTGGACATATTTGCAGATAAACTGAATCTTTAATTAAATTAAATCTACTCAAATATTTAACTTCCTGTAGGAATTTATGTGATATAAATTTAAAAACTCAGTGATGAAAATAACATGTAACAAAAAAAAAAAGAATTTTCATGCTCTAACATACCAATTAAAACATTATTGAAAGTATTGAAAGAAACATTCAAAAGTATAAAACAATTCAAAATTAATTTGGGGAAATGTAGTATTCCAGCTGTATAAGCAGTGCATGGCCAAAAATGTGGGGGTTTATTATCCCCTATGTTTTACAAGACCAAAACCTACTGTCTTGCTTTATGTTACATACATGTTTCACTTAGATGAGAATATAAAACTTCAGTGGAACTTACCAGATTCCATGACATTTGTCAACGTTACTGGCAGCACAAAGCTGTTTTCCTGATCAGAACCTATCATGATATAAATTTTATTTTTTTTCCAACCTTTTGCTTAAAAATTCAAGAACTAATTTAGTCAAATTTTTATTCAAATTGAATGATAAAGGATTTATTAACAGACGTGTTTTCTAACTGGCTGTAATTTTTTTCTTTCTACTGATGCAAATATTTGTTTTCAAGTTTTATTACTCCACCATCATATATAATGACACATTTAAACTCTACAATAAATATTTCCTTACAAATAGCTTTTTATACCTTATATTTGGTTTATTCTAATTAGTAGGGTTAAGACTGGCACTATATGGTTTTTTGCTTAAAATATATCCATGCTCTTTAAGATTTCAGAATATGAAAACAAAAATAAGTATATGATGCTGCTTTGTATAATGCAATGTCTGCATGTGACTCTGTGTGTGTGCATGACACAGCATTATGAACGGGAGTTTTAACTTTAGTTAAAATGGGGCCCTTGATCTTTGCAGCCTTCTTGGAAGTGCCTGCCATCAGAGAAAAAGAAGGTTGCAGTACCTTCAGATTAGGCATAAGCTAGGGCGTAAGGGAAAGTAGGAACACTCCTACTAGGAATAGACTAGTTGAGGAAAAATACATCCTTGGCCATATTCCTTTTGTTTGGAATATTATACGGCATTCAGAAGATTTGTATTCCATAGTTAATGGGGAGATTTTTTCAAAAGGAAAACAACATACAGAACAAAATTAAGAACTTCTGCTTTTCATCTGGAAGGCACAGGCACATTTGTGGTTGAGCTGCAGTAGTTCGTGGTAGTAACTGGATTTTCATGGAAATAAATGATGACTCACTAGGCTGAGTTCATAAAGAAGTATAAGATTGATCTATTTGGTGGGCAAACACAGTTCAATGAGGCAAGATCAGCTTAGTCGACAAAGGCTTCAGAAATCATGTAAACATAGGCAAATGGATTATAGTTGGCTCTAAAACCAATGAAAAATAGCTCATTCACACTGTAACTACAGCTTATTTTTAAAGATAAAAAATAAACAGCACAAACTGTATTATTTGTAACAAATCGCAACAGAACAGTTGCAGAAATACATGAAGGAGGCTATTGTATAGAACAGCTTTCCCTTCAGATGTTTCCATTGATAATGTCAGAAGGTTCCACTTAGCTTTGTTTAACCAGATGTCAATGAACAAAAAAACCCTTTTCCTGATCTGTCCTCCAGTGTAAAGCAATGAAATATTAATTAATACTACATTTAAATGGCTATTCAATTTAGAATACTTCATTTTTTCAAGGCAGAAAAAGAGAGAGAGTAATTGACTTCTATGAGCAGGTATTCCTCATGCCAAAAAAATGGCTCACTTTCATTTATTTAAAAAGCTGGGAAATGCACACTTGTTTGGGAAAGCCATTTATCCAGAGAAATCTTTAATTACATGCGCCATAAAACAGGCACAAAATGCTATCTCCTCAGACCTGTAACTTTAAGCCCTTGCAAAGCATGAACTGCCTAATTTCACCAGAGAGTAACAGTCACCACTCCACTCTGCTGTTGCATGACAGCTGTGTATGAACAGCTACTCTCCCCTCCGAAGTGAAGTGGAGGGATGCCTCATGACTTGGAGGCAAAGCACTGCATTGTGTCAGTGTCATTTCTGTTAAAGATCTTCTTGTAGCCTGACATCCAGAATGCAGTTGCACATTAATGTGCAATGGATAATATTTCTGACAATATACTCTGGATGGCCTTGAGCTGATTGCCACTACTTCTTCAGAAAGCAGTTGTTACTGAATTGTTTCCTTTCAATAGAGCCTGCCTGAGGAAGAATAGCAAGCAAGCCTGGATCGTTAGTGCTGGATATATCATAACTTTGTAATTGAGCTACTTTGGTTCTTGAAAACAATTGTCAAGGACAGGAAACAGCTTGCCTGTAGGTGCAATAATGGAAAGAGTAGAGCTGATCTAGATGAGGGTCTGCAAGATTATCTCATGCTTACGTGCTCAAACTTTAGCTAGTTAACAATAACAAACTCAGGTTAAAGGCAAACAGTATCGTCAGGACTGATGCTCAGTTCTTTAAGCAGGGCTGAACACGCCACCCCTTCAATTTATTCAGACAGAGTATTGCTGCTGATCTAGCAAAATGTTTCACTATGATGCACTGAAAGGTGAGAAAAAACTGGCAGTATTGATGTCCCACAATAATGCTATTATCTGGTATCAGTCACAGATCCTGCATTACAAGAAGCTAATGGGTAGCCTTTCAAACCAGAGTTGAGTCTCAGAACTGACACTGGAACTGTATAGGTATGGGGATTTGGGACCATTTAAACCCCATGAAGACGTAAGATAATAGGGTGGTAAGGTGACATGATAATTTGCTGTGGAACTCAGTGATAAGTGTAACCCAGATTTCTAGGTGATGAGGGGATATGAGGATCAGCTTTCACCTCTCACCTATGAAGCAAATCTAAAGCACGCCCTTCCTTCAGCTTTCTGAGGTGTGCAAATGTTCGTCCTTAAATTTCTCAGAACATGATCAATGAGACCATCCTGTCCTCCAATTCTACAGAAGCAGCCATACGTATACATTCATACCTGTTACTATTTTTAAAATTATTGCACTAGTAGAGATGAATTTTCCTGTGACATTTATTCGTCAGAGAGATTTTCATAACAATTTACTTCAGAGGCAAGAAACACAGCTCATCCAGAACATAAATACCTGCTCATATCTTGCCTGTGTTTAGGAGCTCTAGCTGCGGAGATTTCTGAATGGTCTCTGCAGGAGACAGATAAAATATTTGGTTCCAAAAAAATAAAAATAACTTCCATGAAATCCACCTCAAAACCTTCCTTAAAAAAAAGAGGGCAATTGCATTGGACAATCTATTTAACTTAGGAAAACCTTGAAAAGCTTAGAAGAGAAGAGTCACTGAGCACTGAAACCAAAAACTCAAATGAAAGCTGCATAGAATTGCTCAGAAAGGCAGGGTAAAGAATATGAGAAGATGAGGGAAAAAGCTGCCTAATGCCAAGCTCCTATCAGGAGCTCCCACTGCCTAAAAGAAAGTTGAGAAAATGTCAGGGGAAGCTGAACTCGCTGGTACAAGCACAGCAAGCAGCAAGACTTCATTTTTTTTGGTCTTGGAGTGCCAGAAAATGTATTAACTGTTAATAGCCTGAGTGTCCTCTTGTGATTCTGGTATATGTGTGCTCTTTAAATTATCCATTATTTATATAATTCTTTATTTTAAATATATAAACATTTCCCCTGACAAACAGGATTTGGGACTAATATTTAATATAAATATATATATATATATAAAATATGTGTATATACACAAAAAATTACCCGTTTTTCTTGATACACATTTCCACATTGCAAGGCTGCATCATTTCAGTTGACCTCTTTCCCATTAGTGTCTTTCCATTAGGTCAGATATTCGCCATAATCCTCATCCCAGTAAACTCCATGTACACTTGACATCAATTTCAATAGGAACAGGAATGAGCAATTTTTGCGTGTATTTGTATAAATCCAAACAGACTTTTGGCACCGTCAATGTAACAACCTTTTTCTTCTCTGTTTTAGTCCTATATACAGATGACAACACATACCTCTAACCATGCAACTCCCAATCAGATTTGTTTATCAAATTTTTCTATTAATAAAATAGCATTCTTCTTCCTTATTCTTTTCCTTTAATAGTGAGTACAATCTTACTGTGATCGCTGTACTTAGACACAAGAGATAGAGTGCTGTATCATCTCATTAAAACACCCTTTAACAGGGATATCTGCCCTGTTAAAAGGAATAGAAGCAACTGTAGATTTCCCTTTGAAGTTGCTACTAACCCCATTCTGCATTTTCTACTCAAGAAAATTCCCACTGTGAAAAACTTGACAGTCCTTACTAAGCCCTTACTCCAGGGTGCACCAGATTAAGATAAAGACTTCAGTAAAGACTACCTAGTTTTCTCAGTCTTGTACACAATATGCAAGATCCCTCCCAGTTTGTTGGATTAACAAGGATGATGCTTCTCAATGCACGATATTCCTTTATTTCATCATCTCAAATTTGACAGATTTGTGAAGTATAAATGTTTTTCACTTTCTTACTTGAAACTTCTGTAAAACTCAAATAAACCTACAGCAGATATTTTTAAGGCACAATGCAAATATTTAATGCCACTGACGTCATGTTTTCACAGTTCTTATGTCTCATGAAATGTCAATACATTTTCATAGGGTCAGTTCAGCTGTATGAATATTCTTATTCTGGTATCACTTAATTCTTGATTTAATTACTTGAAATTAAACAAAACTTAGAGTAGAGGATATAATCAGCTGAATAACTTGCAGTTTATTGCTGTGGACAAGAAGCCAGTGTGATTCTTCAATACATAACAGGAATCACAATTACGCAGATTATATTACTTGCAATTTTGTCTCTGGAAAAAAGTGCTCCAAAAATACCGCATACAGTTCTGCTGCACATAATTCAAGCCTAATGCTGAAAATGAAGGTGAATTCTTGGAATAACCATGAGAGTGACTGGGGTTTGGAAGACATGCTTCATAGTGAAAGACTCCAGGAGCACATTGCCCATTTAACGTCTCAAGGAGACTCTATAAACTGGTGACTGATTTGATCATAGTGAATACTGCAATGTCTATCCAGAGAACACATACTGATGATAAACTCTTCCACTAAGTTCAGTGGATATAAGACAATTTGCAAATGTTCAAAATCAATGACAGAAGTTGCATGGGATTCAGGTTTCTATAGTATGAATAGTTGCCTCAACTCTCTTTACGGGCTACGGACAGCTATGAACATTTCTAGCATACTACTTTTTTCATCTTAGGTAAATGAACTGCACTCTAAAGGGCCTATCACTATCCACTGGAAAAATTGCTCAGTTGTAGATAGACATCTAAATTAAAGTTTGTTGAGAAGAACTCCTTCATTTGTATTAGAGATGTCACACACCTTTCAACAGATATTAAAAGACTGTGATGGACTCCTCACTGATGGCTCTTCAAATAGAATAGGAAGCACCTCTTATAGCGTACTCCCAAATTGAAACCAGAACTAATTCAGAATACCCTTATACTTTGTGTCAGATATGAGGTCTGATGCAGTGATCACAATGGTCTTATCTGACCTTAAAAAATTAATAAGTTGATTTAAACCAAAAAGGAATTTCCAGAAACATTTCATCATCTTAACTTTTCTACTTTAAAATCATGCCATGAAACAAGTATCATGATGTGCATAGCCAAACCTAGCTTTTTTATTTCTGCTTCAACTCTTCAGATTCAATTTGGAGCTCCAGATGAAATAAAACTAATTAATAATTAATTCTCTTACAAAGTATGTGTGAATGGACCTTTTGCAAAAAAAGGAAGGAGACCTGTATAAATAACTTTATGTCACCAAACCTTTAATAGTACGGTCTTGATATTCTTACAGAATTGTTGTAATTGCATTTCACAGATGTATTAACCTTTTATTCTTTCCTGATAGCAATGTTTGTATGCTCATGGGTTGGACAATACTATTTATTCATCCATGCAAAACACAAGTTTTCACTTCTGTCTTAGACATCAAATTGTAAGACATAAAATAGGTGTCAGATGTAATCAAACCTGAGAACTTCATTGCCTTCTTTTCATATTACCCTTAATTCAAAGAAGAATTTCTCAACGTCTTCTTCTGTCTAGCAGCCTTTATTATATGCCTACAGAATTTGCTACTTAGTACTGAAATAATTCACTAGATGTAAGACTTCAGTACAAGCTGTGCTCATGCCAAAGGAGTTCTAACACAGAACATCAAAATGCTCTCTCCTGTCTAAAAATTAAAATGTGAATAAGTTTTCAGCCTCATAACCACACTAAATTATAAATGCAACAGAATGCATCACATATTTAACATCAAAGTTATTAATTCATTCATTAGTTGCAAATATTTTTGGCACTGGTTTGAATTTTCAGCATTCTCAAATCTCCTTTCTTCCGCAGTTTTTTAATTGAGCTTGCAGTTTAGAAGATGTATTATAGACTTTTAAACATACTGTAGGTGCAAGTTTTTATGTCTTAAATCTACCATTTTAAATTTTACATGATAAATTGAAGGTTCTACTTCTTTTTTTGTAGTTATGTGGGAGTATCTGACTTAAACTCATAAGCGTGAAGCAGGTCCAGAGGTGCTTTAGATACACTCTCAACTTCAAAGTAGTAATGTAAGCTTCTGCTTACAAGCATGTGGGACATGTTTAGCTCTGGGCACATTTCACTATGTTACCTATATATGGCCAATGAGAAAGACCTACCTCTTTCAATAACCTATTTTCCCCTTATAGAAATAGTTTAAATTCCTATGAGTAATGAGAATCACAAAGAATTTCAAAGCCAATTTTAAAATGAAAGAAGTTTGATTGAAAGAAATTATTAACATTACTTTGCTTACCTCTTACTCTCTTGTTTCTGTATCAGGAATCTGTCATTCTGACTTGTAAGTGTTAAGTAATTTTCTGTCTTTTTCCTAAGTTTTAGAAGACAGGCAGGAGGTTTTCAGTGTTTTCACAATTTTTCAGTATTGTTGGCTCCTTTTACATTTGTATGTGATGAGCTTTGATTCTCACCATGAAGGCAGAGAAAACAAATAATTCAGGAGGCCCTGAAAGGGCAGACAGACCACAGCTTACTGTAAAACAGTCTCATGCTATCATGGCAGTGATATGGCTATTCTGGAATCCAAATGTGGCCAGCAGTACAGGAATCAGTGAACTGTACTGCTCTAGCAAGGTAATGCTCCATAAATAAGAATGAAATTTGTCTCTGTGGGTTAACTTTTATAAACTTCCGAATATGCTTAGTAGAAATGTTCACCAAAACTTTGAACCGTGGGTTGGGTTTTTTTTCTTTTAAAGAAATAAGATAAAATAGGGAAAAAAATTACTTTGGCTCCCAACATTGTCATAATCAGACACTAATTTAGTTGCGTAATGGGTGATGTCACGGGAGACTTCGAAGTAAATAAATGTCACTATATTGACTTATGTTTGTTCAAACTGAATTCAGGATACTACAACATACAATTTTGGTTTGTGGTTTTTTTGCAAACCAAGTTGCAAATGCTTGAATTCACAAAGACTAGTAAGATTGTTGTTTCTAGTCTTTTCTAGTCTATCTATTCTGAAACCTATTTGATAATTATCTTCAAAATTTCTTCCAAATTTTCTCCACACCATGCAAAGTTATACATTTTTTAGTAAGACTATCCAATCACCACATTGCTTGAGAACTGTATTTCTCTTAATGTTAATTTCACCTTTCCAGTTTGAGGTGTGATTGAAGAAATCAGTAAATAAATGTATAATAGGTTTATAGTTTAAGCTTCCTGTCTTTTTTTCTCTTGAACTTATTTAACGTTGAGCCTTATTTTTTATTAGCCACTAAAATGTAAAGTATATTCACAGCTGTCACTAACATTTCACATATCCCATAAGAAAAGGAGACTTTTTCAATTTCTAATATTTTACTGACATGTATTAATTTCATATTCTGACTTTTATTCCACTAAAATTATGTGTTCAGTTTCTTCTCAAATCAGATTATTAGTCCCTAAGCTTTTTCTATATGCTTAGCCTTTCAAAGACTTTCATGCACTGGATACAATCAAGGTTGAGTGAAAATTATGCCATTGTGTTCAGTGTGAATAGGACAGGATAAAAAGGAAATTTTTACTGTTTTGATGCACAGCTTTCCAATTCCCTTGCTTGGTTTGAAGGCACTTCTGTGACTCCTGTGCAGCACCACATTTTTAAAGATAGAGTTTTTTTTTTCCAAAACATGTCTTTACCTCTGTCTCAAGATAACAAACAAATTAAATGAAAAAAACAAGGAGGGTGAATAGTCTTCTGTAGTCTCTTTTTTAAAATATGGAGATGATGTCATTAACTTGTGTCATTCTCTGAAATTACATTATTTAGAAAAGATTTTGAAGGTTCTAGGACTTTTTAAAAAATATGTAACCAAGATTAGATGTTCGTTTGAAGTGGAATTGCCTTTGTTCTAGATATATATTGTATAAAGAATTAAGATTGACTTATGAGAAAAGGTATTGTTTTTTCTTAGAAAAAAAAAAAAACAAACCAAAAAAACTTTACACCAACAAAAAAGACAACTTACTAAAAAGGGCTGGAAATGAGCCATTATTTGTTCTGTTACACTTGTTCTAAAACACAATAAATGCAGTATAGCTACTGTAAACCACCAAGTGGCACTATATCTCTTGTACTTAACAAGGGCAAATATATTCTATTTTTAAAAGTTGTTTTCATGGCAAATAGAAAGACTACTATTAGAGCTAGAGGAATTGGCAGAGAAGTTTTACTTGGTTCCAATATCACAGATATCAAATCACCCACAAAGGGTTAGTATGTATAGTATTGGACATAAGTGATTTTTTTTTCTGGTGTGGACTTACAAATTACACAAGATTTTTTACTTTTAAATCTAATCTATTGGCATCTACTTCAGCTGTTGCACTTCAGCAGGAAATATCTTCCTACTGAAGACACACAGCAACTTACAGCCCTCTTAGCCACATATACTCTGTCATTTCACTGGAAGTGTTCAGACCAGGCTGGATAGGGCTTAAAGCAAACTTCTAAAGTGGAAGGTGTCCCTGCTCATGGCAGGGGTATTGGAACTAGACGACCTTTCCAACACAAACCATTCTATGATTCTATGACTGCATGTGGTCAGGGCCATGGGAATGGCTTTTCACAGCTGGCAGTTAAGGATATTTTGCTGGACTTCCTCAGTACATGAACAAACTCAGCTGACGATGCAGCTGGAAACACCACCACAATGAGTCCCAAAAATGGCTAAGCAGAAACACAGAAAATGTGTTCCTGAACTTCAAGTTTTCTTACTAAAAGCGCCATCTTCATAAAAATACCTCAAAATATATACCTTTTAAAATTTAACTGGCATTTTGTGACATTTGAGTATTATCATATCCCAAAGATTCTTAACTCTCTGATAATCAACAAAAAAAAAGCAAGTGAGCCCAACACCCACTCACAGTACAGGCATTTTAAACTTTTTTGCTCATTTAAAAAAAGTCTTAAAGTAGCATAAATACACATATATATTTTTATAAGATATTTGCTTATCATAATTACATATATATGTTAAAACAAACCTCTTAAATTAGATAGCTAATGTATTTATCTTCAGAACAAAACAGTTAAATTTGAGAACAGTGAGGTGAAGGATCCAGGTAACTACAAGCCAGTCAGCCTCACCTTGACTCCTGGGAAGGTAGTGGAGCAAATTCTGCTGGAAGCCTTTTCCAAACATATGAAGGACAAGTTGACTGGGAGTAGTCAGAGGGGATTTATGAAGGGAAAATCATGCCACAAGAACCTGAAAGCCTTCTATGGTGAAATTACTAGCCCAGTGAATGAGGGGATATTGCTTATTTTGAATTTAGTAAGGCTATCAACAATGTCTCCCATAATACTCTCCTAGCCAAACTGATGTACTTACAGGGTAGATCAGCAGACACTGAGGTGAGCTGAAAAGTGGCTTGCTCAAAGGGTTGTGGTCAGCAGCACAAAGTTCAGCTGAAGGTCAGTCAATGGTGGTGTTTCCCAGGGTTTAGTACTGGGGACAGTACAGTTTAACATCTGTAATGACCTGGGACAGAGCACCCTCAGCAAATTTGCAGATAATACAGACTTGGGAAGAGTAGCTGATACAGCAGATGTTTATGTTGCCAAAGGGACCTCAACAGGCTAAAGAAATGGGCAAACTAATCTCAAGAAGTTCAAGAAAGGGAAATGCTAAATCCTGCACCTGGGAAAGAATAATCACATGCACCGTTACAGGCTGGGGGCCGACTGGCTGGGAAGCAGCTTTGCAGAGAAAGCTCTGGAAATCCTGGTGGCAAGCCAACAATGTGCCCTTACAGCAAGGAAGGCCAATAGCCTTTCCTGAGCTAAATCAGGAACAGGATCACATCACCTGTAGGTCGAATGTGTGATCCTTCCCCCCTCCTCAGCACTGGGGAGGACACATCTGGAGTACTGGGTCCAGTTCTGGACTCCCTGGTGCAAGAGGGCAATGAACATACTGAAGTGAGTCGAGTACAGGGCCATGAAGATGATGAAGGGCTTGGATCATGTGAGCTATGTGGAGATGCTGAGTGAGATGCATTGTTCAGCCTGGAGAAGATGCTTGGGTGCATCTTATCCATGATATAAATGCCTGATGTGCAAAAGTTAAAAATATGGAGCCAGTAGTATCTGGAGAAAGGCCTAGTGGCAATGGGCCACTACTGAAATAGAGGAAATTCCATTTAACCATAAGAAAAAAAAGAATTAATTGTGAGAGTTGTCAAATACTAGAGCAGGTTTCCCAGACAGTTTGTACAATCTCCACCCTTGGAGATATCCAGTAACTACCTGGACATGACCCCAAGAAGCCTGCTTTTGGTGACCCTACTTAGAGCAGGAGGGGTTGGACAAGACTATCTCCAGAGGTCCCCTTCAACCTCACCTCAGTTCTGCAATTCTGTTCTTTAAGAATAAAATATTGTGTTGTAAGGCTATATCCTCTACATTGTAACACTCCTTGTGGAGTTAATGATAAAGCAGCTTTTCCACCACTTATGACAGAGTAAGAGGCGGCTGAGAGTGGTCTTAAAATCCACGGCCCTGGTATGGTGTGATGGTTCCCAGAGACCCTGACACAGCAATGTCAGGAAAGTCAGTTCAGGTATCTCACGAATTAGAAAAGACTAGACTTTGCAAAACCTACATTAACATCCTTTGAGCGCTTTAGGAGATAAACAGTACAGACTGAAGAGTCAGGAGAAGTCAGGAGATTTCAGAAGAATCAGAGAAACTTACTTATAGGTCTGGTAATTCATGAGAGTCTTGAAAACAAACTTTTATCTTGTATCCATGTGATGTATTGCTTAAACTAGAAAATTATGTTAGTTTAAACAAGCTCCTGCAATGAAATAGTACTTATTTTATTCATTATTTGGTCTATCAACTCTTCTAAACTGTTACATGTGAGTTTTCTAAGAAGTTAATAGCTTCAAATTCTTAAAAGTCTTTTGAACAGATATTTAAAATTGCTGGCTTTATGGTCACAAGCATTAACTTTCAGTTCTTATAACCTTATAGACAAAAAAAGTTACATACACATTACTGGTAACATGTGGAAGCTATTTAAAGACATTTTCTGCAACTGCCTTCAGTAATAAGATTTTCAAAGAAATCACTAGAAGTAATGGTTGAGAATTCAGAAACATTTTTCATTGTAACATCCACCTAACCCATTTTTTTGTCCAATGTACCTCTTAACTTTTTCCTAAAAAAGGAATACCACACACACTCATTTTTAATTAAAAACAAAATAATTCGTCAGACTAAATATGCAATAAGCAATGTATATATTGCTAATTGGAAACTTCCTGGCAAAAGTTTTACGTTAATATGATATTTATGATGAAACAATGTGATGACAATGTGTTCAACACAAAATATTTTGTTAGAAAATCTTAGGACTTCTGGTGACTCATAAGAAGTAACACCAGGGACATTTTGGATTTTTGGAATCTCCTTTCCCACAGCACACAGGTTTGATGCATCTACCCAAAATACACCAATCTCATGCTCCATTGCTTTTGAAGTGGCATAAGGACTTAAGAATTCGTACATTGTGTGAGATCAGAGGCCAGGATCTTGTGGCCTTTACTGACTGTGTAGAAAAGAGTGAAAACAGAGCAAACATTTTGATGCTTTCCCTTAATATTGTCTTGTCCTCCATCTATTTTCAGTTCAGGGATTTTATGAAGCAGATAGCTTTTCTATGTACCTACAAACACAAATGAATTTCTGTTGCAGGAATTCGCCTAGCCATCCCCCTGAGTAAAAGTAAGTTTTTAAACATCTATTATGGGAGATACTGCACAGTTCAATGAGTTTCTGGTTTGCTGAAAATCTGGAGAAAAAAATTGAGTTCCTAAGAACTATAAACTCTCTTAATACAGGATGAAAGTAAGGGTTAATGAAGCACTAAAACATTCATAATGAAAAAATCTCAAACTGACCAAAGTTTTTTTAGATTCAAGTCTTTTCTGTAGATTTTACACCAGCATAGCTGAAAATTTAGAACCATGCAAAGTGTTCAAAGTTTCTACTTTTAAATAAATTAATAAAAAATAATCCTTAAATTTTTAGCTTAGACATTGTAACTTGACCTGCCATTTATCTGACGTGTAATTTGATAAATATTCATATTATATACATTCTTGCTCTTCACTATTAACACAATTTTTAAACAAAATTTCCATCATATTTATTTCCTCTAATGCATTTCTAAGGTTTTTGACGATGAATACTGTTGAAGTCATACGATTGATGAGTAAGTTAAAAACTAAAAACTTTCATGGAATAATTCTCCAGGCTTCTTGCAGAACATTCAATATGGAAGGCATTGTTATTTTTTCATAGCTTAATTACAGTGCTTCAAAAGACTGATCATTGAAACAGCCCTTGCAAATATTTAATGACATTGATCTGCCTAAAACAGACACATACCTTAGGCTCCCATTGTTCCTTCTACCAAAACCAGTGTTACCTTTTAGGATTTTCCCCTCATTTGACTGGAGTAAAAATAGTATTCCTTGCTGAAATAAATGTAATTATATACTATGCAAATACTTTTTTTTTCTTTCTTCCACCCTGAACCTCAAACCTGATGAGTGGCCCCTGGAGAGCAAATTATTCTCAGGAATGTTGCTGACAAGAAAGCAATTGAAAATGAGAACTTTCTTCATTTATAACCCCAAACTAAAACAGCCTCTTCATGTCTTCCCAAGACAGGACAAGGGGTAATGGTTTTAAACTGAAGCAGGGTAGGTTTAGACTGGATATAAGGAGGAAATTCTTTACAACGAGGGTGGTGAAACAGTGGAACGTGTTGCCCAGAGAGGTGGTGGAGGCCCCATCCCTGGGAACATTCAAGGCCAGGTTGGATGGGTCTCTGAGCAACCTGATCTAGTTAGTGGTGTCCCTGCTCACTGCAGGGGGGTTGGACTAGATGACCTCTAGGGGTCCCTTCCAACCCCTATGATTCTATGATACTAAACATATGCTCACACACAAAGGAACAGGAACTTGGACCATGGTGGACAAGAGCACCACCTGGTGACGCCTTCCCTTTTGCTACCTTGCCTTACTGCCGTGCACTGAGCCTGGACGACTCCTCGGTTCATGCTAGCATGGGAAGAGAATCAGCAATTTTCAAAATCCCCTTGGATCTTCCACGTCCTAATAAAAAATGCTTCTTCAGGTACCGAAACTTCCAACTACACTTTCAGATCCTGTATTCTTCTTCTGAAATTACTTGGTTCTTTTTCCTCCCCATTTGAGAACGTTATACCATCTGGCAAGGGTTCTCTCTTTTGAATTTTCGAGAATTGAATTTCCACAATCAGCTCCATTTTGATTTTACACAGAATGCCAGAAAGCAAAAATCTGGATATAAAAGGAGGAAGGCATTATATACAGACTACCAGTGGGGAAAAAAAAACAACAACAAAAACCCCAAAAAAACATTTCTGGAAATGCATAGTTTAGACTACAAAATTCACAAGGACAAGATGATTTTCAAGAGAAATATAGATCAAGAAATCCTCCTTTATCAAGCATTTTCAACTCCTTTTTAAATTTTCCCAAATCTAATGATTACTATGGCTCAAGATTGAACTGTGATGCAATTTATACTTCTAAAGATACGTACTTTTTCCTCTCTTCTGGGGTCATTTTCTAGTAAAGATTCTTTATTGAGACATAATCCATAACTCTCTGAAGTCAACAGGATCCTTAATGGGCTTTGCATCTGCCACTGATTTACTTACCATTTGCCTAAAGGACTTTTTACTTTAACTGTAATTATTTTTCTGTCATTAATAGTCAACCTAATTTTTATTCAGAATGTTCTAAAATGATTTTGTAAAAATGTTATCTTTAGTTTTAAACAATGGAAGAGAGTTTGATTAATTTTATGATTACAAGAACAAATTAGCACGAAAGTAGGCTAAAAATTGCGAACACGCCTTTGATGAAGCAAACGTCTGGGCTCCCTGCCGATTTTAGAAGAAAAGAGAGAGGTTCAAGGTAAAGACATTACTGTTTAGCTAGTGTCTGAGTCAGAATCTGGAAACACAGACCCTTACATTTTGAGTCCTTACATATGCAAGAAGTCTTACTGAAAGTAAGTGGGGTAAAAATAAAGCACTCAGAAAAGGAGATGTTTCCACAGCAGACAAAAATAAGATGCAGATAGACAAAAATGAGCTGCAGCACTTTTCAAAATTTGAGTAGTCTTGTACATATTGAAGAATATACAAGGTGTGCTGCTAAAATATATAGTATAATCACATATAACTTTTATTTATATTATTATATATACTACATTTATACTCTGTGTGTGTGTATGTTTATATGTGTGTATACATATGTACAAACACACAGTTACACAGACACTATGTAATTATTTGGTATAAATCGTATATTGTACATTTTTAATAGGCCCTAAAAAGCGTGCAGAGAAGAAAAATTCAAACAAGCACAAAATTATCTTGGAGGCACCTCATAAGTTTTTTTGTAATTTTGGTTTGGTTTGGTTTGGTTTTTTGGGTTTTTTTCAGAAAGAGCCAGGTACATAACAATATAGTGTTCTGAAAATAGTTGCATGGGGAACTACAAGCTTTTTCAGAAAAAAAATAACAAAGGTCTTAGTTATTTTGCACGGAATAGAAACCTTTTATGGATAGGAAGGTATGTCACCATTTGCGAACATAAACTGAGAACACCCCTTAGATTAAGATCCTGTGAAACAATACAGCTGTGTTCTCCTCCCATCAGAGCAGAGAGTGTCAGGCTTCTCTGATGGAACAATTCTGCACTAGAAAGAGAAGCCTTTGAAATTAGGGCCGTTCTCTATTAAAAATTTATACAATGTGAAAAAGTTGCAGTAGGCAAAAAAAAAGGGTCTCACAAGGATATAGCACCTGATAATCAGATCTTTTCCTGGGGCTGGAAACAGAACAGAATGGTCCCAGCAGTTAGCTGAATAGTGTAATAACAATCTTAGACCCTTTTTACTCAAGTTGTGTTCTACACACAACTGAGAAAATATTAGTGCAACCTTTTTTTTTTAATTTACTTTTAAAATTAACCCTTATTATTTTACAATTCTCCTGGCAAAGTGGTTCATGGCTGAAAAGTGTTTATTGCATTTTTAAGACATTGTATATATTGGAAAAAAAAGTGCTCCACTGCATTTGAACAAGCAAATGCTTGAGACACGCTATGTACTTTATGCCTTTTAAGCCACAGAAACATTTACCATACAAAATAATGTTTTATTCTATTTTTTTAATCAGCTTATGCAAAACCTAAAACCGCTCAGAGGAAATTGGATTAAGCTATATAGCAATGTGAATATTGGCTATCTGGGTCTATAACTACCATCTCAGAGAAAAAAAAGAGGCAAAATGTATATTAAAAATACACCTAATACTTGATATGATTAATGAACATGTACTACTTTTGATAATTAGAACTGTTAGGTGGTATTTTAATGTGTATCCAGTACTATTCTCAAGAAAAATTGACCTAGAATTTACCAAACTGTGTTAGGTGCATTCTTTCTGAAACATAAGATTTCGAAATGTTGTTGAAATAGCTTGTAACAGTATTAAAGTAATGAAAAGTAATGGAAAGTAATGAATGCAGAATTATTCTACCACAAACCACTTGTGGTAAAATAAGACAGTGATCCAATCTATTACCTCTTTTACTTGAAACTCTAAGCAGCGATATCCATTTATTATCCTTGATTATCCATGTGTGGCTGCTTAATTGAATGGATTGCTGATAGAAATAATCTGTTAAAGGCTCTATGTCTCAGAGACCTCCCAACCAGTTTGAAAAAGGGAGTTACAATGACATATAGTATCAAAATTAGGCCCCCAGGTTGCATCCTGGATCTTCCAATTTATTATATAAATAATAGATTCAAGATGTAACTTCTTAGTAACATTTCAAGAAGTAGAATATTTCATGAGAGAACTCCACAGCTTGCTTGCTTGGAGAATAGACATTCTGAGAGAACCATTCATTTTGTTTTGGTTTTTTTTTTCCCTGAAGCATGATCCAAAATGTGCAAATGAGGAAAATTTAGTTATAACAGTAGTCCCTGTGAAACAGCTAGCAGAAATGGAGAGATACTTCAGGAATGGTAAACTGTCCCTTTTGCTATGTATGATCACAGCATGAGGGTGTCTCATCTGCTGCACTTCTAGATCAAGAATTATGTATTTCCTAAAATTTATTAGAAAGACTATCTGTAATTTGTTTTTGCAGAACTAAGTGATATTTTATCCAGTGGCTTCTCAGTTATTTGAACAATTGGAGATGAAACTGCTTTTTACAAGTGTAGTATGCACCACAAAGTCACCACTCCATTGCTCAATGAAAACCAAACACTTCATTTTCTTAAGTCATTTTGGCACTGTTGTCCCTGAAAAGAAATTTCAAGTGACAATAATAAGCATCACATAATAGTTGGAATGGTTGATTAAAATAGTTTCTAACCTTAGATTTTTATTTATACATCACTTGAATCATAATAGAATTGCTTCGCTTGTTTCCTACATCCCATGACTCCAAAAGAATTAAAAATGTATTTTGCTGGCAGTGCTAAGCATGGCAGATCAGGCCTCACTCTATTTTCACATTACTGTATACTAGGCGTAGCTTGTGAAACAATGGATTTACACTGCTGTAAAACTGATGTTGGTGGGATAAACAGGCAACAAGGTTCATCACCCCGTATGAAAATGCTTGGAACTCCTCCAATAAAAAAGTCATGCTTCAGAAGACAAGCTTAGTCTTTAGATGATGTTGTAATGGACGCTATGAAACCATAAAATGCTTTGCTTAGCCAAAATTCACACTGACATAGTGGCTGAGATCCACACATTTGTGACCTCAACACTTGCCTGATGCAACAATGTCTAAACTACCAACCTTGAAGGAGCTCCTATTGCTGAAGGAAAAATAATTTGTTCAACTTGTAGAAGCATGTTTACAGTATAGGTGCTTGGGTACTGTGAAAAGGGACAGGGTATAGAAACCTAATTAGAATCGCCTGCATCGCTGTGGAGCTCTGTCTTCTATACTAGCTTCATGCTAAATGTTGAGTCAAACCTAGGGTAAAGAATTGTGGTCATGATACTCAGAAATATCCCCAAGACTAACCAATGAGATTGCCACTTCTTTAATCACCACAGTCTCTGAGGAAATTCTCAATATACTGCATGATAACTCTCTTAGTGAAAAGAACTGGAATGAAGACTGGAGAAGACAGCGCTACCTCAGCCTGGATCTCAGTTCTATGTCTGAACTCCAGAATAAACCACATTTTTCTCTCTTTAGTTCAGCCACACACTCACATGTACACACAGAGGGAAAAAAAAGCTAGCTTTTATTTTAATCAAGCATGCAAAGTACTGAGAAGCCACGGTGGACCTTGTCTGTATGTTTGCGTGCAGTTTCAGGACAGGACTCCCACTGAGAACAAAGGATGCACAGAATGAATGTCAGAAATGTTCATACTTTGTAGAACCAGTATTTCATATTGGGAATTTAGAGAAAGACTATCTCTGTATAAAACAAAAATGGAAAAAGACCGGAAAAAAAAGAAGAAAGATTTATTCTTTAGTAACTTCTGAATGTTACTGCAAAATGGCAAAGCTGGGATACTGTTTATGATTTAAGACACCCACATTTCAGTAGCTAGCGCACTAAATTGATAATTGTTCACAAAAACGGCTAAAACATATCTGTTGGTTTTACATGTACTGGTAAAAGAGAACTGGCACCATAAAATACTAAACCCCACAAGTTTTTAGCTTTTCTGTCACATCTCAGTGCATTTAATATCCTTCTGTCATATTATTTATGACTTCACAAAGAAACCAGTTATTTCCCATTATCTCTTCAATAAATAAGTAAAGCAGAGCATGCTGCAGTGCTACAATTCGTTAATGAGATGCCTACAAAATCGTCACGGTGTCTAGTCTCAGAAGCTTGCACAGCATCTAACTATTAGAGTTCGCCTCAGCCCTGAAGAGTAATTGCATTTTTCGTACATTGATATGTTCCAACCTGACGGCTGAGACACACATTTTGGAGTGGATTACATAAAGTAAGTAAACCCTTCCATGACACATTTAACATTTAAAAAACCACAAATTCTAGCCGTGTTTTCAGCTTTCATTAACATTTCCACCAACCTATCATAAGAGTGTTGCCTTCCTTTCTGATAAGGAAAGCAGGTCACAACTTTTACTTTGGATTTAATGTGGGAAAAAATCCAACACTCCAGTCCTCATTGCAATGAGTTCTTTTAAAGTTATGAACTAATGACATAGAAATGTTAGATTATATCCTGTAAGACATAACTAGAATCCCTATCTAAAGCCTGCTGAAGAAAATGAAAGCTTTTCCATTAGCTTCTGTGGGCTTTGCCTCCAAATCCAAATACTGGTAGAAATAATGAGCTTTTCCACCCATTTATCTATATTCCTGCTTAGAAAAAAAATGCACAGGTGAAAAATATTTCTCTTCTCAATAAGACTGTCACAACTGAAAAGAAACTAGCATGAAATTACTTCTATGTTTAGAAAGACAAAATATTTACCAATATTTTTCAAATATAGTAAGTATAGTTTCCCCCGTAGTTTCCAGTGGCCTTTGTTATCATAAGACATAGTGTTCACTATGTATATTTCTTAAGTTTTATTTGCTGTAGGTTCTCTCATTTCATTTCACTAGTTTGTAGTACAGTTCCATAATATCCCTCTACATCTTTTTTCTTCTAGCAATATTTTATATCTTGAAATATCATTTCAGCTGTGTTTTCCACTGTTTATTAAACACACTATCAAGGACAGAAGATTTAAATGCTGTGAATTTTATATGTTTTCCCTTATTCAATTACCAGAAAAATATTTACCCAGGTCTCTTTAAAGACCTGTACAGAGGCTATTGTAATACAACCATAATGCCTGAAGAGAATATGAGTACACAAATGTTTTTGAGGTAACCTGTTCAATATATTCTCTGTCCTTTCTCCTGAGAAAGATGCTGTCACTCTGTTTGAGTGGACAATGCCATTAGGAAAAAGCATCTTGGGGAAAGAAGCTTGAAAATGGAATAAGCAACAGTTAAGCTGCATTAGGTCATTACACAGAACAAGACTCCAAATCTGAATGGGGGGGGGGGAGGGGGAAAGAAAAAAATAAAAAGAATTCGTAGCTCTGACATCATGGTCAGTTCATTTTGCTGTCCTGGAATGGGATTCAAGGAGAAAGTGAAGAGACTTTTGGTGTGTGCATGTAGGTTTTTGCACGTGGGTTAGTGTTGAAACTCCCACTGCAGTCATTGCAGTCAATGAGTCTAGAGAGTGACTTAGCTCACGTGAAAGCAGACATATCTGAGCATCTCACCTAGGCTTATATTTAGACACTCCTGAATTCTGTTCTCTTTGTCTTCAAGTATGTGATTCAAGAGGAAAAGTGAATTATTTATATTATTTATATATGAGATAAAGAAAAAGAAATTTCTCAGGCAGAAAAGCAAATCAGACATAAGTTGATTGGTAAAATTCCTGGAAGAGTAAATGCCATCAGAAAAACTTTTTTAGTTGACAACACATCTCAGGCAATGAGGATAAAGATACGTGTTTAACCACAAAACTCATTTACACATGCTATATGATTACTGTTTAATAAGCCATTTCCTTCCAAGAAACACTTGTGAATATGCATAAAGTCACTCATGCAGTGCATCCATTCCAAAAAAGCTGCAACATGCTCTTAAATGGAATTAAACCTAAGAATAAAACCTACACTCTCTCAGTCCTTCTTCCAGGATTTTCAGAGTACTGGCATTTGCATCTCGCATCAGAAAAAAAATTTACTGCAAGTTTTTGGGTTTTTTTCATTAAACAAATTATTTAGCTAATGGTCATCATGTATGGGATGAACCTAAGAAAATGTGGGCCTTCTCACTGGGAGTGATGGATTTTAATGTGGAAAGGTAAGCAAACATAGAAGTGCATATAATAATCATCATGCTGCTGATACATATGGGTCTTAGCCAGCCATTCATTTTAACTGATTGTTTGACAGATTCTTGTTAGGGAACTTAGTATTTCTTCTTTATGCCCATTTTATATATGACCTTATCCTAATATAGTTTAGCAAGGAACCCAAACAGATCAACCAACAGATAAAACCTTCATTGCTCTAAATAGCTCTGTTATACCAGTCCAAAATTAGTTACATCAGGCTTTGGCTGTCATGTTCTCTGATGCTATTAATGTGTGATATCCTTTCAAGGTTGCCTGAAAGTTTCTGTGAGTTAAGAAGACCTTGGTAAGCTAAGGAAATAATGTTCCACTTTTAGCTGTAAGAAAGTCTGAGCAACTTCCCTACTCCAGTGCTGATTACAATCAGTTTCTGTGAAATACCTGGGGAGGGATCCCATGTATGACTCAACCTCCATGTCACCAGAGAAGATGCTGTATCATTTGCTTCCCATAAAGAGTTTCTCGTGATAAACTGCAGACAGAATAAACCTGTTACATCAGAAGTTGGAATCTATTGTCTTACTGTTTTTCTGATGATGAAACTGTGCTTCAATAAATATAACTAAACTCTATGTTTTGCTTTTTCCACCCTATCTCTGTATAAAGTATTGATAGCAATACCTGTATTGCAGGAATCCCTGTTGCGCTGCCTTCGAGTTTGGTTTAAATCCTTGAGTTTGAGCTAATTCAGATAAATAATTGTTGTCCTGGTCAATATCTTGCTAGAGTTGTTCATACACAAGCTTGATGCAGAGTCCTCTCAGGTCAAATCCAAGTCACTAATTGATTTCCATGGGCTTTGGATCAAGTGAATAGCACTAAATCCTGCAAGGCATTCAGCACTCCCAGGTGCTGCAGCATTTATCCATCTCCCACTGAAATGCTTATTAAGTTTAAGTGTTTGAAGCTGACATAAGTTCTCATCACCTTGTAGGTTACAACCTTTGATTATATAAATAGCTGAACAAAATAGAGATGTAAGAAATAACTGTGAGTTTAAAGCAGCTGTTTTCCTATTTGCAGGTTGCAGGCTCTATGATATTCTTGGACCCTCTGAACCTTTGGTACTTAAGAATATCTTTTATCCATTGCCCACGGTTCTTTACCAGAATTTAGGGAAAAAGTATAAAAGAGTTTATTTCCCCAGTCTAAGCCTGAGCCAACCCACAGTTAAGTCATTTCCACTAACTGAGAACATGAGAAGGCAAGATGAAGGAGCCATTTAACCCAATGCCCTATCAGTGGCCAGGAGCAAATGACATGGGTAGGACGTAAGCAAAGGCAAGAATACAGTGATAATTCCCCCTTATACCTTCTCAGCTTTCAGCACTCTGCAGCATAAGGACGTCCCCAGACAGATGTTGTATCTTTTGTATTTTATATGCATTGGTGGATATTTTGCCATTATTTTTTCTAATTGTTTTTTCAGTCAAAAAAGAATGGAGCAGTAATGGCTGGAACGTGGCCTTCTGTCATACAATGAAATTGTTCTCTCATAGCATAGCTTCTTAAAAAAATACTCCATTCTCAGTACGGATAAAAAGTCAAAACTGCTTTGAACTGAAATCCCAAAAGCAATTCAGATCAAACAATCCAAATGTGTAATTTCATTTTGAATTTTTTTTCTACATTTCTAAACAAAAATTAATAAAGACTAAGTGGGTTTCATTCATAGAGTTTTGGAAACGGGAAATTAATAAATTATATTTTCCTACTACATTTTCCTTTTATCAAAGTCTCACTTAAGAAAAAAAGGTCAAAATTTCCCAAATAGATTTTCTATTACCTTACATGGCAAGAGCTCTTGATGTTTTATTGTGAAACTTCTAGAATAAATATGAGGTTTCTTTTGGAAAAAGTTCTAGATATTTAATTTAACATATTCATCTTATCTTGATATTATCTTGGTCTGACTGCAAAAGTTTTTGGCACTTTTTATAATTCCCTGATCAAATTCAGTAAACAGAATCACTAAATAAGTTATCAGTTCTTATTACTATAGTGACTAAATCTTGTGAACAGGTATATTGCTCTTCTACCTCACACCACAAACCTGTGATCGTGAACCTGACTGGGAGACCACAATATATGGAAGAGTTAGCAATCCACATAACAGTGGAACTGAGTAAGTGTGGTAGGCTGATGGTGCATGTCCATCCTGGCCTTCCGGCTGGGCTGTCCTGCACGACTACCTTGCCTGCAGGATAAACCTGGCCAGATCATTGTAACAGAGAAGCCTGCAGGCATCTCAGTACTGGTGATTATGCCACCTGTGTGGCCTTGCCTTCACATAAAAGTGCAGCAAGAAGATCTCGTGAGAATATCCTTTATGAATAGAGTTGTTCTATTGTAAAAAAAATAAATTATATAATAGCACAAAGGACAAAAAAGGAGGATCTTCTCTTTGTGGGCAGGGTTGGTGCAGCATGCCATGGGAAAATCCATCAAATGCTACATGAATGCATGCTTCTCTGCTTCTGGAGGGACATAAGATTTACTAGCTATCTATATTCCTCTTTTACTCTGTCTTATTAAAACAGCTATTTTATTAAGGCTTTTTTTTTGGGGGCCTTTCTTGTTGAGATCCAGAAAGAATCCTGCACCGTCTCTCATCTCACATCTCACCACCCCAGCGCAGAACACTGGTCACTACCAGGCTGCTCTCTTGAAGGACTAGCAATTCAGATTTCTAACACTGCCTTCATCTATTTCTCTCTAACATGCTAGTTTAGTAAATAATTTCTCTGCCGACCTGTTGCATGGGTCCCTGTCCTCAATTTGTTTCTTAAGAAAGTGGAAAAGTGGTTGGCATATTAAAGATATCATTTCAGGTCCCAGAAGTATGTAAACTAACTTGTCTTCATACAAGGACTTGTTCCAAGGACAACTTAGAATTAAGCAAGAAGCTTAAGAAGGAGCCTACATTCTCTCCCATCAACATCATCACTCTTCAAGCCTGTAAAAAAGCATTTACTTGAACAGCAAATGGGAGGAGCACTATTTTATAAAATATAATTAAATAAAAATTAATTTCCCTGAATCATGAGGAGAAGAAGCAAACTTTCTGTAGTGGTGCAGTGGGGCAGGATAGCACTTTTGCTTCAGAACTTGTTTGGAAGTTTATGATAAAGCTGCCCAGCTGAGGGAAGAAAAGAGGAAATGCTATTTCTTCTGCAGTTTATTAATCTCTTTCTACAAAAATAAGGTTTAATATGCCATTTAATGCATAAAGGAACATAATTTCATGAAAGCTTACACAAAAGAGAAACATACTGAAGGAAATGTGGTTATTTCACACTAGTATAGAACTGTACTAGCTGGCAAATTTGAGATTTGCTGCTCTGGAAAAGCAGAACATGAAGACGAACTAAAATGAGTTAAACCAAATCATTGTTGATAACAGGATTTCATACCAAATTACAGAATTTCCTCACCAGAGAGACTGGTATGATTTGCAGAGAAGTGAACAAAGTTCAGAATGTAAATGAGAAAGACATAAACTCTGAAGCAGTTTTGACCATAATCTTCTGCCATGGCCCTCAGGCTTCTTCAGTGCTCCAGTCTGGAGGCAGCTTTAAAGAAAATAGCCATTTTTAAATTTAATTAAATATGAAAATGAATTCTGCAATGAGGAGAGTGTCCCCACTGAAATTTATTTTAGTGTGTCTCTAAGATTTTCAGTCTGCTTCAGAGCTATGCATTGCCAATGCCTAACTGCAGCCTAGAGCTCTGACGCCTCCCGGAAGACACCAGAATAATGGCATGGGGGAATATGCCTGACACCTCTCCATTGGGGCACTTTAAAAATGGACAGTGGTGAAACAGTTAACAAGATGTGACTGATATGAATCAGTCCTTAAGTCTCCCATTCAGAAGAACAGGAATAGTTTACAACACTTTAAAGTTAAGGTTTTCAAGCTCTCTATATCTTAATTCAAAAGTATTGCTATTTGAAGAATTACTTCTTTCCTGCAGAAAATTACAGTGTATACTTACTTAAATATTTCTTTCAGTTTTCTAGAGGCTTCTTCTAAACCAGCAGAAACATTAAAAGTCCTTGTTATTTTTTTTTCAAATTTAGATTTTTTTGTGTTTTTTGGAAAAGGCAAAAAAATTGGCAAAAGCACTGAAGTGGTCTTGAGGATTACACAAAACAAGAATATTTTGAGTTTCAATGTAGGAGACACATTGCCTTCTTGATAAAGTGGGAATTGTCATCAAATCCCAAGCGCATACTCTGCTATGATCTTTGAAAGATATACGTTATGGGCCTTTCAGAGTTATATAACTGGGAACAAGGAGACGAGACCAAACCAGCTAGACACGGAGGTTGGGATTTATCTCATCCATTTCACTCGGTATTTAAATATTTAAGTCTCTGCTAATCATAATAAATTTCATTTATACTTGGTGCAGAGGAATGAGCACTTCCAGATGCCTGCTTCTCTTCATTACCTCCTAAGTGAGACAAGGATGACTAGTTCAGAAGGATTTAACTTTTGGAGGAGTAAGTTAAGGCTTATAAATACCTCCCAGAGATGGTAAGCAACTGGCAGAGAAATAAGTTTGAATTCCACCTCCAGATTCTTCTATAATAATTCTATTGTACAGTATGTCCTGATTGTCTCCTTTAAAAAAAAGGATGTCCTACTTGTCTCCTTTAAAAGAGTTGTATTTCCTGATTGTCTTCTTTAAAAACCCCCACACCTCAGATATGATCTATAAATTCCATACCTATAACCTTCCGCGTAAACATAGGGGCTAGGAAAAGAACTAGACAACATGCAAGGTTTATTTAAGGAAACCTTTCTGCTGTATTTGGATTTGTTTGCTTTGAAAACAAAGGAATTTCTGAGAATAGCTAGTGAGCTGGAAAACAGGTATCAGAAAGTACATTAAGGCAGAAGATACACCACTGACACTAAAGAGATGAACCAACCTGTTCTCAGCTTTTTGATATGAGTATCTTTCAAATCCACTTATGTGGATCCAAATCCATGGTTCAAACCATTGTCCTGTCCAGTATTCCACATCATCTATCACTTTTCTCTGTAGTTATTTAATTTGTTTGCAAAGACATAGCAAACAGTGCACACTAAATGTGGTGGCTACATAGACGAATAGGGAAAGCTGACATACCTTCTGGAAAAGCGTTGCAAAACCCACAAACTTTTTCATATGCATGGCCAAACCCACTGTAAATCCACCCCGTGGATCACTGCCTGACAGACATGGTGCTGTACTCATGGCGCGAAGAGGGCGCGGGGCAGGGAGTGGCCAGAAGGCAGCTGCATCCAGAGGGATTTGTGCAGTTCACTCCAGGCACTCTTTTCTTTCATCACCTAAAGACCTGAAACAAAACTGGTTCCTATCTCTCCCTCTCACAACCAGGTTTTTACCTTACATGTGTGTACTGCTGCATGAAGGTGTCTGTATTTTAAAATTACTGGTCGCGTGTGCCAGACACAACCAGTCAGCATCATCTGTGGTCTGCAGCTGTGCCTGTCCCCAGAGGAGGAGAGAAGCTGTCACGGCTCTGCCAGTACGGCAAGAGGCTGAACCGTGTTGAAGGGCTCACCAGCATGACTAGCAACACTGCTTCTCCCATGAATGATTTAATGCATTGAATTTCAAAAGTTTGGGCCTCGGAAGGAAAGAAACTGTAGGTTAAATGAATAATGGTTGCAGTCTTTCAGCAGCTACCATTTCTGCAGTCTGACATGGGGTGAATGGAGAGGTGTGCCAGAAGTAGCACATGGTCCAAGAAGAATATCATATGTATCACCTATTACATGTTTGGGGTTTTTTTGGTAAGGAGCTTCTTTTATAATATTTACCTCTAAAACTCAGCACTTTTTGACACAGATTAACATCCTATAGGTTGATTACTGTGTTCAGAAGCAAATCAGATAAAACTTAAGCTTCCCTTTCACTCGGAAAATAACTAATACTGAGCTTGTCAAATCATTAAGCCAGTCTGTGGATAGATTTGCTCTAAACTACGTGTCTGCAGGGAAGCTTCAATTTGTACTATTTGAAGTTTTCCATCCAGGTGCCAAAAAGATAAATACTAACTAAATTCTCAATCATTGTAGAGCTTACAATGCAAATTCAAAGTCACATTTTATATAAATACATATCAAATAAACACGAGAAATAGCTGCACCTATAGCTTACCTAGCTCTCATTAGGTGTATGAGAACAGGTATAGATACTCTGTCTAGTTCCGCCTGTCCCTAGTCCTTGATATCCATGTCTCAACATGGATTTGATCAACTGATGTAAACAAATGCATCAATAACCAAAGCCAACCAAAAAGCTTAGAAAAGCTAAAAATTCTCAATTCCATAAGTGATACAAGATACCATCATATTTAAATTACAAAGGTGCTGTTAAAAAAAGTTGTTACTAAAGATTTTTTGCTACTTCTGTGCTTTCAAGTGAAAGGCCACAAGTCCTAACCTCCTACTTGCTAACAAGGAAGTAATTAGATATCCTAAAATAAAAAAGTGTGTGTGTGTGTGTGTGTGTATACACACACACACACACACACACACACACATATATGCTCTTCACAGTCAGATTTGGAAAGCATCTTCAACCCCTCTGCTTTTCATTCCTCTGTGGGAAGCAGGGGAGTTCGGGGACCAGCATGTTGCAGCTGTAATCCACCATGTCAAAGAGCATCAATTTTGTTCCTAAGCAACCCTGCACAGTGCAGTAGTTGCTGTCCGTAGCTGATAAGGATGCTCAGGGAATTGTTAACTGGCTGCAAGTGGGAGAGATGAAAGTTGCAGAAACTGAAAGTAGGGCCACTAAAAAAAACCCCTTTTAAAAAAAGGGGGGAAAAGTTAAGGATCCCACTCACGTTACATATGCTCTCATACAGAAAACTCTTTTGGTTCATCTTACTGAAAGAAGCAATGAGTTACGATGCATCAGACACTTTCAGACTGTGAGCTATTATACAATGTTAAATTATGTCCTTCACAACCTCACAGTCTGACTCTCAGCCATTTACAAGGAATGCCTGGATGGCCAAGCTTGCAAGTGATAACTTGAAAGACTGTTCCCTCTGTATCAGCCAAAATATTTTGAGAATCTGCCAGTACAATGCAAAAAACCCCATGTCTTTGGATATACATTTGAGGAAAGTTGGGGTTTGGCCGCAAAATAATTTTTTTCCAAAATAATAATTAATCAAAGCATGTTAATGTATTATCATAAAATTAGTTCATTATAAGTACCTTTATGGAGTTTCACAGTTACCTTTTTATCTAAGGTAGTAGAATTGTAGTGGAATATACTTAATTTTAATTTACCAAAGTACTCAGACTAATTAAATAAATTCCTAGAAGTTTATACTGCCTGTTATACCATAGCAAGTTTTATGTATCTAAGGAAACTGAGTCTTCAATAATCAAACAGCCAAACTTATTTATGCAGATAAACATTTTATAACCTTTTTGTTTCAATGTTCATATTATGTCATATTAGATCATATTTTGAAAAAAATTACACAAATGTTCTTAATATTGGGAGTTCTGCTTCATATTTTAAATTTTCATATGAAGCTTTACTGCAAGTGGTAGTACAAAGCTGAGCTAGACACTATCTTGTTAAAAGTCAACTCACAAATCACAGTGTCTCCTCAAAGAGAAAGAGCCATGGCACAAGATGCTTACCTCAAGAAAATAACTTTTTTATAGAAAGAATCAGGAAAAATTGGGGAAAATTGTTTTAAAGATGTTTCATTTAGGAACAAAAATTAAGGTAAAAATCAACTAGCAGAGCTATAGCCCATGCTTACAAAGCTTGTATTACTGAAAAAAAGATAAAGCACATGCAGGCAAAGTACTTCTCAAACCTCCCACTTAAGTCTACAAAAAATATACATTAAAAATCAAATAGAGACAAAATAAAAATATTTGCCAGCACACCAGAGAAGGGGATGAATTTGCAGGGGTCAAAACTGAGAATGACGATTTACCTTTTATTAACACACATCATCAGCATCTTAACAAATTTACTGTATATAAGCTAACTATGAAACCAATAAATCCTCAGGTTGGATGATTCTTTGAAAACATGGAATCTCCTACCTGACGCTGTTTTATAATTTTGCACCCGGTTTCTAAAAATATTTTCATTAATTTAACAATATCTGCATGTTATAACTCACGTTTCTTACATATCTTTTCATAGCTTGAAAAACACAGAGACAGAAAATTAGGATCAAAAAATATACATTTCCCTTGGATGCTTTGTAATACTCTTTCAGTCATATTACCCTGTTTTTTTTCTTAACTTACTTATTGCTCTTTCCTAAGAATACCATACACACAACACTCTATCTCCTTCTGCAGTGTTATGTGACTATAGGGCATATTGTATCTTAACAAGACCTGAACCCTTGTAAGATCCATTAGATTCTGACAGGGGTAGGACTTACCCACAGTCTCAGTACAGAACTCTACTTATCCTAGCAGTTATTCTTGTGCACGTAAGACTATGTTTTCTAAGGTGACTAGGTACCTAGTTTCCCAGCTTACTTGCTTTCAACTGTTCTCCTTTGTGTTTCTAAGCACCTAAGCCTCTTTTGAGAACTCAAGCTGCGTGCCTATCTGCATCTCCAGATACCTAAATGCCTTTAAAAATCTTCCTTACAGTGTTTGGCTCCTATAAACTAATAAACCCAGGAGCTCTCTGTGTCTGTAAGACTTGACTTCACCGTTAAGCCAACCAGATGAAAGAAACCAGTAACATGGATGAAACTGAAGAAACGGGGATGAAAGGCAAAATACTGCTCCTAAATAATTTAATTATGCAAAATCTGACTTTGTCCATATTAATAAATTTTTTGTAGGCTTTTAGGCAACCTCCCATTTTCTATAACAGTGCAGGATCATGCCCTAATTAAGTACATTTACACAGCAGGTCCAAAGGCTTTCACCTTCAGGATGGAGACCTGCAGACAAGCAGGGAACAAGCCTGCACAGTGGAATATAAAAGAGGAAACTCTTTTTCTAAATACAGAAAGAACATGATTGCTTATATGAATAATATCTTTGTGTCTTTAATATTTACACAGATAGCAGTCTTTTAATGTTTTGTTAGCTTTTGTAAATTCATTTAACTGCTAGAGTCTGAACTGATGGTAGTAGGAACTCTGCACCGATGACTGGGTACATTAAGATATGTCTTCTAAATTAGGAGCATAAGGTGTGTCTACGCTGATGTGAGAAGAGTGCAGTCTCATTTGAATTATAATAGACGTGAATATTGTTGGGGTTTTTTTTTTTGTTTAATGAAACTAAAATATTCTAGGACTGATGTATTGGTCATATATGATCTTCATATGTGCTCATGTTTAAACCCAAGCCCTCATACACCATGTACCTGAGTAAATATTTGTATCCAGTATTTTTCTACAGAACACTTACACCTGTTGCACGTCAGGTGCTCTAGTCAAAAGCACTATTTTGCATTTCATCTCAATTCACATTTATTTAAGTCTATGCTGTGGAAATAATGCGAATTTCTTTGTGTACTTTAGGGAAAATGGATGGGTTTCTGTCAAAACAAAGCCAACAACTTTTTTACTTAACAGGGAGATTATAAAATATTACCAGAGACACAGGAATATCAAAATCATGTGCTTCGGCAAAAAATGCCTAAGAAATAATGGTAGAATTTAGGCTACTAATTGTGATAGGGGTTGAAGTCCAAGAATGGCAACTGTTATTGTTCCAGGAATGTAGCATAGAGCTATCATTTCAAAGCACTGTCTATGAATTTAAAAACCTTTCCTCCACTGCATGAGCAATGCAGAAAAAAAGATGTTTTAAAGACTATGTCTTGCACAAAAGTCTGTGCTCCCATCTATTGCCCAATAAATGATAGGTACAGAAATATACAGAATCTTTTCCATCACTCTGTCAGCTCTGTTGTCAGGTAACTAATGAAACCTGATAAAGCTGAATGTAAACTTTGTTTCTGTATTTCTAATTCATACTTCCTCTTCTGAACAACCAATTCACTTAACCCCTGCTGAACCAGATTCTTCTCTCATCAGTTTACCATGATGCAAATTATGAACTGCTGCCAGTGGATTATAACAGCATAAAAAACAAGTGATAGGAGTAGTTCTTTCAAATGTCTGAAAAGTTAATCATCACCCTGACATTGCAAGATATTCTCAACTTATTTTGGATAATAATTTTATTTCTGCAGTATTTATAAGTTCCCACGTTCAGAAATACATTTTCCATTTCCAGATTTTTTTTTCACAGTAGCATTATTTCTAATACTGTATTCATAGATTTATATGGCTTTTATATTGCAAATTTTTCTTCTTAGACAGAGGCACAATGATGTGAGTCAAGCACAGATTGTCATCACTCAGTTTGAACTTCTTGGGTTCGATCACTTAAGGATTTTACTAAAATCACAATATTCACTGAGGATTAGTTGAATGATAGGCCATAATTAACAGATCAGGCACCAGCCATAATTACTCTCTGAGTCAATTTGTTCTGCTGTACAAAGTCAGCACATTTCTTTGCTACATCCCGGCCCACACCAATCTTATTGTTCTTATTCTTGACTCACAATAACAACAAGGAAACAAAATTCCATCTGTTTCCACCAAAGGAGCAAGTAAATTAGATTCTGAGCAGAAAGATCTTTTTGTTAAGCATCACCTTCATGCTCTTCATAGCTGAAGTAAGGAAATTCATGCTCAAGAAAAATGAGTGAAGTCAACTAACTCCTGTTCCTCTAAGAGATCTTCAGGATTTTTTTGAACAGGAAAGCTGGTCCCCAGTGCCACTAAATAAGAATATAATGACTTCTGTTCTCTGTCAAGCCAACAACAGCCCAATACACTTTAAGTAATCTTTTTATTAGAGAACAAATATTTTTTTTTTTTTCACTGCCATAAAAATGACCCTGACTTTTCAGTATTTCAAATTCTCCCTGGAGTCCTTTTTGAATATCTAGTAATGTGCTTTGAAGGTGATTACACTACACGTTGTCCCTCCTCTGTTATATAGTATTCTAACTATTCAGGCTAAACATCTCTGCTATGAAGAGAAAATAGATTGAGACATCAAACACATTTGTAAACTACAAAATTCACTAGGCTGTATACAAGAATACAAAAATAGAAAAATGCTATTTGAAACAGGGTTGAAAATATCAAACAAAAAATCAATGAATGAGCCAATATGTAAGTGTGAGGTACAGAAATAATATTCTAACTTTGCCAATCTTTACCCTTCTAATATTCATCACAAAAATATTTCTAAACTTTCAGTGAAATTGTTCACAAAACAAAGATTTCTAATTTTTGTGCTCTTGCTAGATTTTATTGAACTCAATTTTTTTTAATACAAATTCTGAAGAGATGGATGTTTCCAAACTAGCATTCAGAGACCATAAGACACTAAAGGCACTCAGAATGGTCAGAAAAAGAAAACAAGATAATGTGTGTGGCATTTGAGAAAAAGTGATGCTGTGGAAATTTTATGATGCTCATAAGGAAAAAATCTATCAAATAGAGGTCAGAAAAAAAGCCTGTTATGAAGAAAGTTGAGGTCAAATGAATAACAATGATGATGACAGAAAGTTTTCATCTAGTGGTGAAGGTTGAATGAGGAATCTGGAGGGAAGAAGCAGAAAAAGTAAAGCCAGAAGAGTCTTAATATGAATGTTAAACTTGTCCTGAACAAGGGTGGAAAGGTGCCAAGCCAGCAGACAAATCCCCAAACAGGAAGACTGTGCAAAGTGGTAGTTTGAAAGAAAAGTGAAGAAAACAAATAGATGCAATATACCCCTGGAGAGACAATAAGAAGGGAAAAGGAGTGAAGATGGGAGAGAATAGAATGTGCAGGAAAATTAAAACCCTTGCCCTGTTCCCCTGTTCACTATTTGAGGCTTTCTGTTGTCACATCCAGTCACCTGTTTGATCATAAAGTCTTCAGGGTATTTGATATATCCTAGGTGGAATTCCTCATACATTATGGGCTATATTAACAAATAACGAAAATGAATAGTTGCTTTATCTTTTCTGGAAGACACACCTCTAGTCTTGTGTTTAAGCTTCCTTTCATAAAGTATCGTGCTCACCTACAGAATTATTGTATGACTTGACAAAGCTACCCAATGTAAAGCTTATAAATACAGACGTTTAATATAGCAGTGAGATTGCTTTAGAACTAGTCACAGAATAGTACTGCATTCCTTATTTAAAGGATAATATCTTTATAAAACATGAACTACATTATAGCTCTGCCTGATTTGGGAACAAACATTACCCTTATGCCATCAAACCTTATAAGCTATTCCAGCTCATTTGCTGGCTACTGACGGGGCAGAAGGAAAGTTCTTAGATTATCATTTATGAAGTGACAACACAAAGTGACATAACTGTGTCATTATGGGTGTAGATGTTCACAAACCCCCATGTAAGTCTGCCATGGGGCAGTGAGTCTCCCACTTGAGCTTTTTTCTCTGCCAAGTTTTATACTACCATGTTTCTTGACCTTTATGCCCCTAACTTCTATGCTTTTAATTGTTATTGTTTGCGTCCACAAACTGCTTTGTCACCTCTTTCAATTTTTTTCTCTTGTCCCTTGTCCCTACTTGACTTTTGCTTTTGCTACACTAATACTGATAAAACACTAATTTGAAATTTGAAATTAGACAGCTCAGTTTCTGGCAGAATGCATGCTGTTATTCTGGAGTCATCTTTCTCTCTCTTCTCTCTCTTTTTCTCTCTTCCTTTCCTCCTTTCTTCCCTTTCCTTCATATAACATCTCTATGTACAACCATGCACTACTTGAGTTGAGCAGTCAAGAACAGTTAATAGCTGGGATATCCTTGGAGGCTAAAATGTAGGAATATTTGAAGTCACTGGCACTCTGCAGAGGAAAATATAATCTATGTTTTTAAAGACACTTTAATTGCTCAGCAATCATGCAGAACTGAGAAATATAGCTCTGCTTCCAAGATAATAACTCCCCAAATTGCAAAGGTTGCTTACCTAATACCCTTGCTATCTAGCAAAACATGAGGATGACACCAAGAATCAAAAACTAAACTTTATGTTAATCTATGGTATTATCTTTCATGTATTTTTGTAATATTTCACATAACCTGCTGTGTGCTACTGTCATTTAAAATTAGACTTCATCTAGTTTTGTTGCTAAAAGAAAAAAAGTTGTTCATATAGAACCCATTTATATAGCCCTAATTCAGTGAAAACTAAAATTAAAAATTAATGGGAGTTCTATATTAGTAAACGGAAGGGAAGCTTTAGCAGAGAGGAAAGGTAGCAGTACTAATTACAATCAGCTTTCACTGACCCTTGCTGGTTTTCCCTTTAACTTCCCTCTCTTTTTGTGTAATTATTTCATCAAGTAAAAAGAGTTCAAAAGTTTTTATCATGCTAATTCTTTTTAAAATATTCATATGTATTTAACATTTGAACATAATCTTGATATGGTTATCATGATGTTATTAAAAGGACATCATCTAGCTAATGCAATGATTAAAGATTTCCCAGAAATTTGTGATGTCTGTCACACCTGAACTTATAATCATATCTGAAAATTCTGAGGGTGAAACTTTGGATCCCTGTACAACCTGCTCAAAACTTTCTCTGTGCAAATTACTTCAAAAAAGGAGGCAAGTATGAGTCTATTCTTTTTAACCCTTTTTCTTCCTCTCAGGACCTAAATATTGTATGGCTGCATTCTTGAAAATAGGTCCTGAAACTACTCTTTTTTTTTTTTTTTTTGATGACAGAAGCAAAAAAGTCATATTAATGCCAAATAGATACCATACCTATGACATAATCAATTGCAAACCGACCATGAAAGTGACGACAAAATTATGTTCAGTACCATGGACAGGTACTGCCCAAACCGTGTCCATAACAGCGAAAACAACTTACTCGAAAAAACATCTTTTGTTACAAAAAACACAGCCCAGCTCCTGCTCTTTTATAACAAGATTATACATTCTAAATATTGGTAAATGCTTAAGACCTAATTTGTTGAAATCATCACAGTTCTAATTAAAAATATGTGGCAAAAAGTATCAGCATCAGAAAATACAGGACTATGGAACCAGTTAGCATGCATAACCTGTTCCTTCTGCTAACTTCTCCCTTCAGTTTGTCACTACCAGAAAAAAATGAAAACCAAAAAAACCCCAGGAACCTAAAAAGCAGATTAAAATCCCCAAAGCTCTTGTCACTCCTTTTTAGCATAACTTGCCCTTACAAGTAGTATGAAATATTTACAATGCACTATATTTATCTTCATTTGTTATATCACGCTGAAGATAAAAGCTCTGTATAAAAAATGGTGGCATAAGACAGTCCCTTTATCTTTTTCAATATTTTGTTATGTGCGTTTCCCAACTAAATTACAATTGCACATAATAAATCAACTTTTTCATAACAGTTTAATAATGCACTTTCATTTTGTTAAATTTAAAAGTTATACATGTTTCATAAATCTCAACAGTCCCAACAAGATGTGGCCAAATGTTTGACTAATAAAATGATGGGCTTTGTCTTCATGAAAGTGAAAAGTTTGTATTTTAGTATCTGTACTTATTAAATAACTAGACAGTTTCTAATGAATCAAAAAATTTTC
The DNA here is from genome assembly GCA_034008185.1 of Gorsachius magnificus. Taxonomy (NCBI): domain Eukaryota; kingdom Metazoa; phylum Chordata; class Aves; order Pelecaniformes; family Ardeidae; genus Gorsachius; species Gorsachius magnificus. The sequence goes on along the minus strand of CM067081.1, from coordinate 191,750,003 downwards.
AGTTTCATAGATGACACTCTACAGCTCAAAATTAGAAACAGGACAAAAAATCGCCATCTCAAATTAGTCAACCTTCTAAATCCCTGTTACAACCACAGACAAATGCATTTTACAACTTGGTGCACAGAATCAGCTGGTACCATATGACTCCGGTATCAGAGACTTTATAAAACAATACTATCTCCCATCTTTCCACTAAACTGCATTGGGGTGTAACATCAACAATGGCATTTTTTTAACTCCTAATTCTCTGGAAGAATTCTTTTTGCCATTAGAATTATGTTTTAAGACATATGCTTGATCTGTCATATGTCTCACACTTCTTCAGATCATCGTCCAGAGTCTGTCACCCATCAGTGTAGTTTGACACTTGCCATTTACAAGTTACAGGTCCATGGAAATCAAAGGAAATTTATCCAGGGTCTTAAATAACATCAGGAATGATTTTTGTGAAGGTTGAGGTATCTATACCTGTTTTATTTTCATGAAAACAAATCACTTTGTAATACCGAACTCAATATCCGAGTCTACATCAATACACCACTTCCAACAAAATGGCAGACTTTTCTGTATGACCAAATTAAAAGATTGCACTTGGGTTCTCCTTATAATTATCACTACTTTAGCAACACTGTAACAAGTCCTGTCAGCAAACACATTACTCTCTTAAAAATCCACTGGTAACTCTCAAATATTCATAAAATATTCCAATTTCACTATCCAAAACCAAATAAAATGTAAAATAAAATTGAAAAGAACCCAAACAGTTTCCAGATTTTGTTGTTGTTGTTTTTGTTTGCTTTTTCAGTTTATCTGCAGGTTTGGGGTTTGAGTTTTTTTAACTTCAGCAACACTTTTAACTCACTTGCATGTGTAAAACATTCTTAGAAAGAAGTGACGAGTTGTGTTCATAAAGTTCTGTAACAAAAACTTAACCTTGCAATTTTTGCTATCAACATTTCTTAAAATTTAGTATTTTCCAGTCATGCCAATACACTTGTTGAAATGTTGGCTCTAGCCAAACGCCAGCTGCACTTACCCCAGTGTTGTCATGGTGACAATGGTGTACCAGAAGGCTGCAGGGATGCTGGTGAACTTGCTGGCTGATGAACCTTTCTCTGCATAGTACATGACCGTGGCAAAGATGATGATGGCCATAGTGAGTGAGAAGAGGAGGAAGCCTAACTCCGAGGCACAACTTTTCAGAGTGTAGCCCAGGATGCGCAGCCCCTGTGAGTGGCGGGAAAACTTAAAGATCCTGAAGACACGAAAGACTCGTAGTGTCACAAAAGCCCCACTGACATCCTCATTATCTGTCATCACCAGGCCAATGTAATACGGCATGATGGCGACCACATCAATGATACTCATGACGCTGCGCACAAATTTGTAGCGACTAGGGGCCGCCAGCAGACGTAGGAGATATTCAACCGTGAAGATCATGACACAGGCAGTATCCAGACAGAAGAAAGCCACAGCATAGCGCTCTCCACAGGGCAGCTCCTTGATGCGACCTGGGCTTACCCCGCAGGGCACTGTCTCCACCACGTTGGCAATAACAGAGACGGCAATGAAGAAACCAGTGACGTAGTAGAAGACCAGAGCCAGTGTACTGGTGTGGGGGTTTTCAAAGGCCCGCCACATCCTCTGCCGAGCTGTCATTGAGGGCAGGGAGCTCTCAGCTGCATGATCCTGATCGGCATCGTCCTGCAAGCGCTCAGCATTCTCACGCCGGCGATCCTTGTACTCCTCATAACAGCAGTCGCCAATGATCTCGGGGATGATGCCAAAGAAGGCCAGCTCCTCATCATAAGCTGAGATGCACTCCTGGCGGGGATAATGAAGCTTCCCAGTACGGTAGAAGTTGAGAATGTGGCGGAAAATGTCAGGGTCCCGATCAAAAAAGTACTGCTGTGTCTCAGGGTGGTAGAAGAAGTCCCGCTCAGAACTTCCCAACAGAGTGTCGGGGTAGCGCTCTAAGGTGTCCAGCCACGTCTGGAACTGGATGCCACTCACGTTCAGCACAATCAGAGAGTCCTGGCTTCGCTTCCTCTCCTGCCGCGGAGCAGCTGGCATGGGACCTGTGGCCACTGGCATCCATCCTATGGCCGCTGCCCTGGCAAAGGGTAACCAAGCTGCTACTCCTGCTGCCATGGTCCCAAGCAACTACTACAGCTGAGGGAGTCAATCTAGAGATAGTCCTGGTCCAGCCACTAAAACAGAGAGGGAAAAGAAAAATACAAATGTTCACATATTTTTGAGGCAACAGAATTTCTGAACATTGTTGTGATTAACCGAAAATCTTTTTGCTTCCTTTTTGTTTCCTCCCTTTTTTCATCCCCGAATATCCTTTCCGGGGGCTGGTTAGCCAGTTAGGACAATAAATCAGGGCACTTGGAAATCAGCGTATTCAAAGCAGCTACCCTGGCAGCCAGATCCGCTGGATACAAGGTCCATGCGAGGCCCCTGGATGGAAGCAACGGTCCGCAAAGCGCTACCCCCGGTGCCGGCTAGTAGCCCTGGCGCAGCGGTGCAGCCACCTGGTTTTTTCCCCGCCGCACTCCCCCCCCCCCCCCCCCGCTGCCGGAGCCGGGTGGCGGCCGCCGGCGGAGCCCTTCCCGGGCGGGCTGCAGCGGGGCCGCTCGGGCCGCCGCCCGCTCGCCGTGGCGGGGCGGAGGGGCTGGGCCGGGCGGGCCGCCCCCCCTCCCCAGCCGCAGCCCTGGATCAGCAGCGGGACGAATCCTTTCCCTGCCGGCCGGGGGCCCCGGGGGCCGGGGGGGGGGGGGGGGGACCGGGCGGCGCATTAAACTTTAAGGCAAGTTTTCCGGTGGAAATGCGTTGAAGGGGGGGCCGGAAGGGGCGCCGAGAGGGGGGGGAGCGCCCCAGAGAAAGGCAGCGGGCGGAGGGGAGTCTCCCCGGACGGGGCGTCGGGGCGCGGGCAGGGGCTGGTGCGGAGCGAGGAGAGCGGGGCCGGGCAGAGCCGCGGGGGCGGTGGCAGGGGTAGGAGCGGGGGCTTTGGAGGCAGCCGCGGGAGGTGGGATACGTAGGGCGCCCTCGGGAGTGGCCGAGCGGGCGGCGAAGGGCGCAGCCGGGGGAGCCTGGCGGGGGAGCGGGAGCGGGGCAGGGGCTGCCCGGCGGTGGGGGAGGCCGGGGCGGGCGGGGGCCGGCGGAGGCGGGCGCGGGGCAGGGGCGCGGGTCTCCGTAGCGGCTCGGCGGTCGGCGGCGGATCGCTCCCCCCCTCCCGCCCCCTTCCCCTTGCCCCTTCCCCTCGGCTCTGCTCTGCCATCCCTCCGGACGTGCCCAGCCTGCGGCACCTACCTGGGAAAGTCTGGCGAGCGCGCTCAGTTGCATAGAGACTTTTGGAAATACGGGCTCTGCCGCTAGATCTCGGCGCCCCGCCGGGAACGGCGGGGAAGTAGTTGCTCCTGAGAAAGCTTGATCGCATCCAAAGGGACATCGATAATAAGGCTTTCCCCCACCCCCACCCCCCTCCGCCACCGCCGAGCGCCAAGCAACAAGTTCAAGGGGTGGGTGGGGGGAAAAACAACGTAATCGCGCCTGGCAACTCGGCGGAGCACGTCCTTTCGGGGCGCGGATCCTGCGGCGCGGGGCTGCCGTCAGGCGCGGCTGCGGCTGCGGCCGCTGCCCCTGCCGCGGGACTGCCGCGGGCTGCGGGCGGCGGCGGCGAGGCCCTGGCGCGGCCGGGGGCGGGGGGGGGCTTCCCGCTGCCTCCCCCGCGGCGGGTGGGCCATGCCGCCCTGCCGCGCCGCCGCCGCCCGCGGGTTAGGGGCGCAGGGGCGGGCGGCGGCGGGCGGCGGCGGAGCGGGACGCAGGGCGCGGGGGGGGGGGGGGGGGGCCCCGGGGCGCGCCGTGTCTTGTGTGTGCGCCTCTGGGTGTGCCTGCGTGTCTGTGTGTGTGTGTACCCGCGTGTGCGCCCCTGTGTGTGCGTGCCCGCGTGTGTGTGTGTACCCGCGTGTGCGCCCCTGTGTGTGCGTGCCCGTGTGCGCGCCCGTGTGTGCCTCTGCGGGGCCGGCATCGCGCGGTCCAGCCCCTCCGCCGGCAGCGCCGCGCAGCCCCTCTGGAGTTAGCCCTGTGTCGGGTAGGGATCGGGCGGCGGCGATGGCTTAGGTGAGGTAGCGAGGGGATTTCTCGGGAGCGCTCGCTCCTTGCCAGGGAAGGGGAACGATCTGCTGAAAGGCGGCGGGGGGTGGTGGTGAAATGCCTGGGAGTGAAGTGCGGCGATGCTCCTCACAACCCGCCCCGAGGCACTCCGGAGTTCTCGCTGCAAAATCCGAATGGCTCTTACCAGCTTTGGGAAAGGCGAGAGCTGGGACGGGTATGGGAGCCTTTTCCTCGTCCTCTCCTTTCCGCTCCCGTGCAAAGCCGCCCCCCTTTTTCCCGTCGCTAGATGGCGTGTGGATGACGGCAAGCGAGCTCCCCGCCGGGGTGCCCCCCGCCCCGCCGCTCACCCGCCGGGCTGCCCCGCCGCCCTGCCGCCGCCCCCGCCGGCCGCAGCCCAGCTGGCGGCCCCGCTGCACCTCCGGGGGCAAACGGGCGCTCTGCGTGCCGCTCCGAGAGCTCCCATAAATACAAGGACCTATCTGTGCCTTTTAATTAAGATTCTGAGAACACTCGGCTTCGTCTTCACTGAGCTCGCATCCAGATACCGGAAGGTATTGCTCCTTCTAATTTACGCTCGTTTCAGTTTAATAGTGAGGAGGCTTCCAAAGGAATCACAGAGTAAAGAGGTTCCTTTACACGTGAAGATCTTCTGACCAACCCTCCGCTCTGATAACCTATTGTAGGCATATGCCAAACAAAGCCGAAACAAAAATAAACCAATTATATACTGAAGCTTGAGAGGTATCACTTTTCTATATTTTAATAATATGCTCAGCTTCAGTATACGTTAGCTTCTGTTTTAGTTCCCATGAAACAGATGAAAACTAGCAGTACTGTAGTCTCTAAGCGGTTCCCATAAGAAATACTTGGAAGCACAGAGAGAAAAGGGTTAAAAATATTTGAGTGCAACTCCTAATTTAGGAAAACTTGCGGTGATGATTGATCACATATATCAAATCACGTGAAATAAAGTATCACATAAAGGATACTTTCTGTAGTTTTACTGAAGTTGTTTCTTGGTTTGGGGGGTTTTTGGTTTGTTTTTTTTTTTTTTAGCTCAAATGTTCAGTACATTATATCCTATAAATTAGTCCATTAATTTGAAATTAGTTGGTCAGCTGTAGGTATTGAGCTTTCAATGATGCGGATATTATTCTCCCATATGAAAGATTTGGGATTTGGATTTAGTGCTACAAAAAGACGGTCCTGTAGCAATTAATAAATCCCAATTTATGGTCCTGTCAGCTCAACACTGAGACAATAATACAGGACTTCCTTTCCTGACAAATAATCAAAAGAGGTTTCATTTTCACTTATAGATTCTTTTTATAATCAATAACTGCTCTTATTTTTAACATGACTAGCTTTACAGAAAACAGCTACTGCTTTCAGTTGCTTTTTTCTTTGTAGTTTTTCCAGAATAGAGTTCTTCACTTGCAACAAAGGGTTCTCCCCCACTATAGAGATTAGAATGGGTTCCATTAAAGAATCACTTGGATTCTTGTTGTAATCTTAAAAGTTGTTTCAGAGACTTACACATTGCATCAGGAAATGGGAAAAAACCCAAACAACCCCTTTACATTTGGCCAAGTGAGTATCAGGTAGCATTACAACATTGTGTATGTTTTAAATCAGAGGTGTGAAACCAGTCCAGGTTCAAAGTCTTTTCTGACACCATTGACAATGTAGAAGAATGATCACCTCACCTTAAATTTTTGTGGACAGCCTGTGTATGAGAGAGGCATCTTTCAGAAACAGTATCTTGGAAGGAAAAGACAAAGAGTATACTCTATTACCTTCTTATTCTAACAACGTCCATTATTACTCTACTGAGAAGTGATAACCAGCTCAAACTTACACACCTTGTGCCTTGAGTTTAGTGCCTTGAAATTGGCTGGCTGCAGTATTCCTTACTTTGTACATTTCAGAAAGACTAAATTCTGGTACATAAGGTGTACCTAAATAATCAGCTCTTCTGCAAAATCCTGCCTGTGACATCAGAATTAGCCACCAAGAGATTGGCGTGATGTGACAGGGAGGATTATGACTTCAAGTAGGAATTAAGTAGCAGGGACTCAAATAAGACAAAAATCCTATTTTCAAGTGAAGAAAATAAATCCTAGTAATTGTAGGAAAAGAAGAAAATGGTACTAAGGGGAATGCACAGTGGACTCTAACATGAGCTGTTTCTTAATTCTTTCTGAAGTCACGAGGCACAAAGAACTCTTCTCTAAGGATTAAAGAAGATAACAGCTATGATGCGTAAGTTTATATTAATGCATTTAATTTTTTCTTTAATATTTTTAGAAGTATTCAGGATGTTTGAAACCAAGAATTTTCTTTACAGACTGAATGTACGTGTACATCCCCTCTTCCTAATTCCTCTAGTATTAAGCCAGTGCTCTTGCCTTTTGAGAAAAGAACACTTACAGCACCATGTAAAACTTGACTTAACCTCAAGATTCAGCTATACATCTGACTTTTTTTCCCTTCCTTTTTAGTCTAGAAGATAAATTCACAGTTCTTGCATTCTTATATGTTTGTACACTCAATACCAAATGCATAAAATCCTGCAGAGATAACTGGTTTCTCAATATATGCTATTTTCTCCCTTCTGGATTAGTAAGAATAGCTTCCATAAAAAACCCCATATATTTATCTACTATTTGGTCAAACAATGCAAAGGGTTTGTTTTTTTTTTTTAAAAAAATTATAGGAACCAAAATTACTTCTTCAAAATACAAAAGTTTCTTCCAAAACCCACTCTGGTTATTACTAGCAGAATATTCTACTGATATGTCTCTTCTACCTCATGCATTGCTTGTTTGAAGGTCTGAGTGCTTCTCGATCTGAGCAAAAGAGGTTTGGGGTTTTGGTGTTTTGTTCTGAGGTTTGGGGTTTTTTTTCAATGGAAGGAACATTTCTGAGACCTTCTAGGTAGAAAAAGTCTGGTACAAGTATTTCTAGAGTGCTGAAAGAACTGGGTCATAAGATTAAGAATGTGTCTCACAGAGGAAAATGTCTGATTCTATAATGCAAATAAAAAAATAATGCTTTGGTCAAACACACAATCAAGACAAATATATAGAGTCATAGTCTGCAGTTCCCTTGCCTTCATAGATTTGTCTTGTCTAAATCTAGCTCCATTTTCTACTATGGGACAGACAGGATAAGTGGGAGGCTTTTGATACGGGCATAATTTTCCAAAGACAAAAAGCCATCTTTGCAGGAGTTTGCTAAAATAGGCTCAGGTCACTCTGCAGTGCAAGTGCTTGTCGTCCTTCTTTCTATATGGAGAAATGGATTGCATCTGGGCATAAAATGACCTCTCACCAGTCAAGGATTAAGACATACTGTGGGGGAAGTGCACAATATGCACCATTTCTTTTAAATTCTGAAGCCAACCTGAGAGTTACTGTAGCCATCATTAACCTAAAAAAAGACCCTTATTTCTGTGGAAAAGATTTTTTATGCTTTTCTTACAGATTTAGTGGTTGGAAGAGGAAGGCAGAGCTATCAGCACAGTGGTTTCTTTTTTTCATAAAGTGAGGTTAAGTCAGTATTTGGAATCATCTCAGGAAAACCTCACATTCTTCCAAAGAAGGGGCTGATTCGATCTCAAATATTTGTACTTTATCTGCTCTAGACCAACAAATACTGGTTTAGTAATTATATGTATTTTTTCTTGATGTATGGGGTATTATATAAAAGATTAATTCTGTTAAACTATGTATTAGTCATGTTAAGCTCTGGGAATTCCTCTTCAAATTAGTGATATTTTACCCGTCAATGGAATGGTAAATAAAAACTTTTAAACTTTACTTTAGATAAATACATATTTCTCATTCTGAATTCATGTTTTGGCTTATATAGTATCTTCAAAGGAATAGTTGTTTTGCCTATATAATGAGGCCCAATTTCAACCATTTTAGCTTTAGGCACCTGTGCTACCTAATTAAGAGCCTACTCACCCTGACTTCCTAGAGTTGGCAGAAACAACTCCAGAGAGCAATCCATCCTAACTACAATCTCAGTGTATGTAGGCAGGTATCCGTGGACTATAAAAGACAGGCTGGGATGAGTGTAGTCCTTAAGTTAGGAGTCTTAGATACTTTAAATTAGGTAGGATGATCCTGAGACTGAGAGCCTGAGCCAGTCTGCTAATTCAATGGGAAAACTACCCTGGACTTCAAGCGTCTTTCAGGTCACATTCTTAGAAAGAAAAACTGAGTGAATTAATGCAGAAAACTCATTAACCACTAGAGTTCATACTCCTGGTTGTGCTGAAGCAGTTTGGGAAGTCGTCTTTGACAAGGATGCCTCTTGCCAGACTTACTCTGTGTTGCTGTAGCCACATTTCTAATCACATGCAGAATCTCCAGTGTCATCAGATACTCGCCTTTCACTCCACAAGCACTTAAAAAAAGAGAAAAACCAGTAAGAAACCCTCTTAGAATGTATAGCGTGGATTAGAAACACTCTCTCCTCATACTGAAGTGTGAGGCTCTAGTAGAGTACTTACTTGTAAAGTTCTCACAAATCTCTGCATCAATGCGTGACAAAATGCCACTTCAGTTAGTTGGCTCTTTTAAGTACATAGAGTTTGGTACTTCTGTTTGCCTTGTTTCTCTGTGCTGATTCCCTACCGTATGAGTCTCATCATTTGCTTGAGCCATTGGGTAAAATATATATCAGACGTCATTTAAGTTATTTTATGTAATCTGATTCTCAAAGACCAACGCACATAAAGACCACATTGCAGGAGGCAGACAATATCTGCAGAATTAACAGTCTATGATTCAGTCATAACCGTTCCTTCATATGTTTCTTCTTGATTCAGAAGAAAGCTTGGCTAAACTGAAGGACTGAAGTGGGTCAAAACATGAATAAAATTTACAAGTCCAGGTAATTTTAGTTAGGGCGCTGAATCCTATTTTGCATGTTATAGTGAAATTATTCGGTAAGTTCTTCAGTCTTACAGCAGTGAAAAGGGTAGATCAGATGAGACTCTCAATCTCAGCAGGAAAGGAACTTGCCTGGAAATGTTTATTAAAGAGAGCTACAAGATCTGCTAAACAGGAACTGATTGATTCACAGGGAGTAACACTGAAAGGGATATGGGCAGTCTGTGGCCCAGTGTAACCACAGATGAGACAGACTCCACTAGGGTGGTTATGAAGTCTGGAAGGATGCATTGGAGTTCTTGAGCCTTTCCATTTTCAAATCAGATTACTTTTCTTCTTTAAAAGCGTCCATAGACAAGGGCCAAGGTAAAAATAAGTTAGTTTATGTTACAGTAGCTTCCAGACTCAAAGAATGTGAAGAACATCAGAGAAGAAAGTTTCTCCCCCTTCTCTTTAGGTTTTAAGCTCCTTACTCCAGGCCATCCATAGCTCTACCATCTTTGTCTATCTACTTATAATTGGAAAAAGTCATCTGATCAGTGAAATTATGCAACCTTTGCTCAGTGTTATTATGAAATCTTTGTTCCCTTGGGACGATACCTGATAGAATAGATGCCTAATGTTGGCTCAATAAATCAGTAAAAAGTTAGTGTCCTTTATATTTGCTTCTGCTTTAATTAAGATGGACAATATTGCTAAAAATTTTGAAATTGTGGTAAATTTGTGGAAAATGCGGATAATCAAAGCAACCTTGGTAAAACTAATACTTTTTTTCAGGAGTTCCAATTCTGATCTTTCTTACCTCAGCCTTGATAATGGATTTTGACAATGTTTTGAGAGTTATATATAAATTAAAATCTGATGCTCCTTAGAGTCTTCGTTTTTTTTAAATTTCTTTATATATATTTTGCTAGCAGACCTTTTTCTGTGTTCTACACTTTAGGAGCTATTTGCCTCATAGACAACATATTGTATGGTAAAATGATTTATCAGCCAAAACAAAATAGAAAATATAATGATTTTTTTTTTTTTTTTACTTCACAGTTTTTAACTTAACTTATTTATTTATTTTAGTTTTACTCTGTAACAAACTCAAAGCATCGCAATCCTTCAATCTGTATCCAAACTTTACCATTTTAGATATACTCCTTTTTCTTTGTATTCCAGGAAATGTAGGGTTTGGATGTCAGCCACTGTCCTCTGTTCCTGCAAAAGCCTCACAACGATCAATGGCTCCTTGCCTAATTAGTCCTATCTCTCTTATACTGCGAATCCTTTGTAAACTGCTTTGTTACTAGATTGGCTCTGCTATTCAGTACCTTACGTGGAGGGTGCCCAAAGAGAGGTAACACAGCTCTGTCTGAAAGTGACTGGAATTGTATCCTACCCATTTTTAATAACTGGTTTCTGTTCCAGCAAAGCTTCCACCATTTTGAGTCTTAGTGGCTTTATAGGAATCCTATATGAAAGAGATGAATGTGTGCAAAAATATAGTTAATAGAAACAATGTGTCATTCATTGGCACAAATGAATATAGAACATTTTTCAGAAGTTAGTAGATTGAATAAAGTTATTATCTTGCATTACAAATTACTTCTTTAGTCCAGCCAGTTCTTAGCAAAGGAAGAAGCCTGAGGTCAGGCAGGCTGGAATGAAGCTGGTAACTCTTCAAACCTGAGAATATCTGGAGAACTGCCTGTAGGGGCACTTTTTATGCCAATAATTGCTAATAGCCCCTGTACCACAGTTCAGAACAGGAAATAGAAACCTTCTTTCATGTTAATGATTGCTTTCTAATTGCATAAACAGCAATGAGAAAGCAGTCCTTTATAGCAAGCCACTTCTCCAGCTTAGGGAGGAAATAAAATTTTTGTGGTGTTCCCGGTGGCACTGCTGTGGTGAATGATGAGTCCAAGCTTCCAATAGGAAGAAAGGATGAAATAAAATGTCTTGGAGTGTGTCCATAAAAGTGAAACATTACCCATGATTGTTTGCATGAAATTAATTTAAAAAATCAAGCTGAAAAAATAAAAATCAGAAAAGTTAGCATTTTTTTTCATAACATCTAAACCCAGTTTTATTCCCCTGGAAAGTAAATGAGGGTAGAAGAGTGGATAGTTAACAAGTCCTGAGAAACATGTTAATTAGACTTGATGTCATGGTATTAGTGGATGTCATCTGGACATAGCAGTCATAAAATTAAGAAATTACAATTGAAAACTGTCCTAGATTTACTCATCATTATGCTCTACATGCTTCCAAAAGAAATATGTCACAGAAATACGTTAGACTTATTTATTATTTGGCTTCATCACAAAGTTAAACAAGTATTTTATTGCTTTATAAAGGATGCTTCACCTATAGGGCAGTTTTCAGCACAGGTTATTCAATGCTGCTAAGGCAGTCTGACAGCTTGCACAAAATTATTGCTGACCAAGTTAAAAGAAGTATGTTTCAATGAAATCATACTTGCTTCGTAAGGAGGCTGTAGCTTTGTTTACCAATTAAAACCACTATTTTGCTGTAGTATCATTGTTCATAAATCAAATAACAAGAAAATGTCTTTCTTGAATTACAACCTTTTTAAAGCAAGATAATAGGGAACAAAATCATCATAATGTCAGATCTTTAGTTTCCTTCCGGTTGTGCATGTAGTATTGTACAGTCACTTGAAAGAACTGCTGTGTGATAGAACATAAACCAGCCTCAAGACTACAGTAATTACAGTCTAGATATTTGACATACACCATGTGAATTTAAAAAAAAAAAAAAATAAATCTGTTCAATCTAATTCACGTTAAAGCAATAGAAAGCAGAAGGGTGAAACACCAGGCAGTAGGGACATTTCTGTAAATACAGCTCTGTTAGAAGAAACAACTTGAAACCACTTGTGTAGCTGAAGGTCCCAGAATCAATGAGAGTTCTGTTACGTGTCAAAGTCCATTTGCAGCTTCTGCTCTGCTCTCATCAGCCTCTGCAAACTGGTCGTATAATTCACAACGAGTTTGGTTGTCTAATTTTGTCTGTTATACTGAATGGAAACGTTGTCTAGATGGGGCATCAATCCTTCCAAACCCCATACCATATACTCTTCTAATTCATCCCCCAGTTATAGCAATTAGGACAGAAGATAATATAACATGGAAAGCTTTAAAAAAATGAGTGGTACTGTGTGCAGCATAACTAATGATGTCTGGTTTCCCTCCTGTCTCTGATGTCTAAGTAAGGGTGATCTCATTAACCTCTTTCACAATGAATACTAATAGGGTGTCTCTTACCATCCACTTGCCAGTGCTCATAAAATTATAAAAACTGCTTATCTTTAAGCTCTTTACCCCTCTAAAATGATGTTCAAGAATTACTGTGAGTTTGACAGACAGACTGACATGGGAAATTATTCTATTTACTCAATTTTGGAAATTTACTCAATTACCTAGAAAACCAGGCTACAAATGGCCATCTCTCCTTATTTCACTATGTTAATTCTGAGAATCTCTAGCCAGCTTATTGTAAAAAAAGAGAGAACTGGACACACTTTTCCAGTCTCTTTATTGTGGACTTCCGCATTTCTCTCCCTGTAGATGAAACTCCGGTTACATCGGGCAGTTACAAGGCACAGCGCAAAGGTTGCTTTTGCCTGGTTGCCAGGCCCCTGAACTACAACAAAGAATTGCGTTTGAGAAGTGGGAATCCTTCTGCAGCTTTTCCACAGCTTCTAACGTAAATGATTGCAGCTACTGGCCGGAGGTGTGTGGAGATCAGCAGCTGCTCTTGAACTACAGCTTTTTAGTGGCATATCCTTGCTTAGGCCCTAGCCCATGTCAGCTCAAACACTTTGTAGCTTGTGGGGATCTCAAGAAAAAAATTCCGTGGTAGACTTGTGTGTGTATGTGTGTATGTGCAGGTATAATGCAGTGGAGGTTTAAGAGAATGTTATTGTAAAAACCAAGTACGGTGTAGGTTATTCATTACCACAATGATACTAACAAGATGAGAGTAGTTATTGGCAGGAAAAAAAGGCCTTTAACTTTGTAATTTTTGTGGCATTGCTGCAGTCTGTCTCTTCGAGCTTGGGAGTAGCCTGCAAAACGCCCATTAAGAGCTGGTGTGGGAACCTGTTAGTTGATGCAACAACATATTGGGGATTCTCTGGCTATCCTCAGCCTGGCAGAGACAGGCATGTAGCAGCTCCAGGTGAGTGCAAATAAGGTCACAGAAGAGGAAGTTGCAAACAAGGTACTAATCTTTTTTCCCCCCTATTTTCCAGTGTATAACAACTAAATAGTCTTACCTTGCTAGTAGTGCCTTGATAATAAACAATCTGTACAGTTCTTGTTTTGTATGGTCTTGGTGCATTCTGTTATCACTGCATACCGCTTAAGACAGAAGAACAAAAAATTTCAGTGAGCTTCAGAAAGTCTGGATTCAGACTTTGAAGACCAGAGAGTGAATGAGCCATCTTTAAATATGGTAACAATTTGGACTCGCATTCCTGGGCATTAGGAACTTCATTTTGAGCTAACGGTAAGCACCTCCTGCAAAGTGCTGCACACTTCCTGCTCCTATTGAAATTAATGACATCTAAGAATGTTTAGCACCTCATGAGAATATCTTCTTATTTACCACCCAAGAAGATAGCATAATGGGTCATAATTATTAAATTGAAGCCCTTGTTTGACATTCCTATTAATTTTAGCACCATCAAAAGAGGTCCTGTATGAATTATGTATCTGTTTTTCCTTATGCTGCCACATGGGTAAAATTACAGCTCAGAATGCAACTGCCTATGTGTAAATGGCTTTTCTTAGTCAGCATCAAGATGTATTGATCAATGATGTGCTGCATAAATTATATATGTTAACGTTTCAATCATTAAATTGGTATAATACTGGCAAGGTAATTCTCTTTTTAACTAATATGTACGTACAGTATTTGTCCTGGTTTCGGCTGGGATAGAGTTAATTTTCTTCACAGAAGCTAGCATAGTGCTGTGCTTTGGATTTAGTACTAGAAGAATGTTGATAACACGCTGATGTTTTTAGTTGTTGCCGAGCAGTGCTCAGACTGCTCAAGGACTTTTTGAGCTTCTCCTGCTCGGCCAGGTGCATAACAAGCTGGGAGTACAGCACAGCTAGGACCTAAACTGTCCAAAGAGCTATTCCATACCATATAACGTCATGCTCGGGGGGGTTGGTGGGTCGGTCGGTCGCTCGGGTACTGATCGCTGCTCGGGACGGGCTGGGCATCGGTCGGCGGGTGGTGAGCAATTGCATTGTGCATCATTCGTTTTGTATATTCTGTATATTTTGTTATCATTCTCATTATTACTATTATTATTATTTTCTCTTATTAAACTGTCTTTATCTCAGCCCTCGGCTCTAACCTTTTTCCCCTTCCCGATTCTCTCCCCCATCCCACTGAGGGAGGGGGGGGAGTGAGCGAGCGGCTGCGTGGTGCTTAGTTGCCAGCCAGGTTAAACCACGACAGTATTAAAAAAAAGCTAAACAAGGAGTAAAATATCTACCATTTTAACATTTAAAATACAATACAACCAACCCAAAATTATACTTACAGAAAAAATTCCCAGTACAAATCATTGTTAAACAATGTAATTATAACAAATTTCCTTAGAATTAATTTGCCATACATGAAACACTTCACAATGATCAGACTCCATATTCTACATGCAATATTAGGCACAAAAATTCAGTAAGGAGTGATTTTACTATTGCAAGTCACATTCACTCCAGTTTACACTATTGCACTTCTGATCAAAGCCACAGAAGCAAACAGATTTAGTAGGATTTAAACTCATGTAACTGGGAGAAGATTTTTAGTACCTTTGCTTTTGTTAGTGTATCATGAAAAATGGTTATTTCAAAGGTAGAACTAATGGTTAATATAATTCGAATCGTTGAATAAATCTTTCTACTATGAAAGAAGCACTTTGTCTACTGTAAATATTCTTCTTTCTTTGACTAACAGCAGCAAAGGGCAATAAAGAATTCATGTGGGGTTTTTTTTAAAGATACAATGTCTGATCATAAGTGTGCCTGCCTTTCTTCTGAATTCCTAATCTCCTACTATGTTTCATTACATATGGAAAGCTCAAATACAGTATCTGGTTAAATGCACTCAACTTTTCAGGGAAGCCACTCTCTATCATTTATCAGCAGTCCTGGAGAACAGGGGAGGTCCCAGATGACTGGAGGTTGGCAAATGTGACGCCTCTCTTCAAGAAGGGCCGGAAGGAGGATCCGGGGAACTACAGACCAGTCAGCCTAACCTCGGTACCGGGGAAGATTATGGAGAGGTTCATCTTGAGTGTGCTCACCAGGCACATGGAGGACAATCAGGGGATCAGGCCCAGTCAGCATGGGTTCACGAAAGGCAGGTCTTGCCTAACCAACCTGATTTCCTTCTATGACCAGGTGAGCCGCCTGGTAGATGAGGGAAAGGCTGTGGATGTTGTCTACCTGGACTTCAGCAAAGCCTTTGACACAGTCTCCCATAGCATTCTCCTGGAGAAGCTGGCAGTTCATGGCCTAGATGGATGTACTCTTCACTGGGTTAAAAACTGGCTGGGTGGCCGAGCCCAGAGAGTCGTGGTGAATGGAGCTAAATCCAGTTGGCGGCTGGTCACAAGCGGTGTCCCCCAGGGCTCAGTTCTAGGGCCGGTCTTGTTTAATGTCTTTATCAATGACCTGGATGAGGGGATTGAGTGTGCCCTCAGTAAATTTGCAGATGACACCAAACTAGGTGGTAGTGTTGATCTGCTGGAGGGGAGGAGGGCTCTGCAGAGGGACCTGGACAGGCTGGATCGATGGGCTGAGGCCAATTGTATGAGGTTCAACAAGGCCAAGTGCTGGGTCCTGCATTTTGGTCACAACAGCCCCATGCAGCGCTACAGGCTTGGCGAAGAGTGGCTGGAAAGCTGCCTGGTGGAAAAGGACCTGGGGGTACTGATTGACAGCCGGCTGAATATGAGCCAGCAGTGTGCCCAGGTGGCCAAGAAGGCCAATGGCATCCTGGTCTGTATCAGGAATAGTGTGACCAGCAGGAGTAGGGAAGTGATCGTGCCCCTGTACTCGGTGCTGGTGAGGCCGCACCTCGAATACTGTGTTCAGTTTTGGGCCCCTCACTACAAGAAAGATGTTGCCTTGCTGGAACAGGTCCAGAGGAGAGCAACCAAGCTGGTGAGGGGTCTGGAGCACAAGTCATACGAGGAGCGGCTGAGGGAACTGGGGTTATTCAGTTTGGAGAAGAGGAGGCTGAGGGGAGACCTGATCGCCCTCTACAACTGCCTGAAAGGAGGCTGTAGTGAGGTGGGGGTCGGCCTCTTCTCCCTGGTAACAGACGATAGGACGAGGGGGAATGGCTTGAAGCTGCGCCAGGGCAGGTTTAGGCTAGACATTAGGAAAAACTTCTTCACCGAGAGGGTTGTCAGGCTCTGGAATGGGCTGCCCAGGGAGGTGGTGGAGTCCTCATCCCTGGAGGTCTTTAAAAGAAGGATAGATGAGGTGCTTAGGGACATGGTTTAGTGGTGGGATGGCAGTGCTAGGTTAACGGTTGGACTCGATGATCTTAAAGGTCTTTTCCAACCGAGGTGATTCTATGATTCTATTCTATGAAATTACAAAATCCAGTGTTAGGTTTGAACAACAGTTTTGCTATTTGGTTTGGTGGAATGTAAATAGAAATGACATAAGGAAGAAGTTGTGCATGCATAGGCACTTACAGAAAGTAAGAAATGTACATGTTTGTATCATTTTAAGCTGGATCTAAATAGTTTTCTGTAGCCAAGTACATTTTTTATAGTAAAACTGTAAAGATAGATTACTGCTGTTGCTTTTTGGAGTTCTTTGTTTTGTTTTGTATTGGATATGTAGTTGACAAGCTGGTAGTAGAACTGCAAATAATTGGTTTTATTTCTTCTTTTTTGTCTGTTCACTCTCTGAACAGAAAAATTAAAAAAAAAAAAAACCACCAAAACACTGTTGTATGTTGACACAGAGCTAAAATTCATAGATTGTGCCACTGAAATAAAAGAATGAAAACAAATTAACTTATTCATAAGGCTTTGTTAGAAACATTTAATTTGGGGGTTTACTTTAAAAAAAAAAAATCCCCAATTTTGTCATTTAAAAAAGCAAAAGGTAATTCCAAAGCAATAAAAAAGAAATGTCTTACCGAGACAATGTCAAAACCCCCAGACTTTCAGATTTCCCCTTTCAGCCAAAACTATTAAAAATTATTTCAACCCAAAGGCTGGTTTTTCAGAGAATGGACTTTTTGCGGAAAAAAGGTCATAAAACAGAGGTTTACTATTTGCTGTAGACTTTCCAAAACTCATTAATTAATTTACGCTGTGATATGGGTTTCTCTGGTAAAGTGTCAATTTAAATTTATATCCTGTATTTGGGTTTGAGTCTATAGTGACAGCTAATACAAAATTTGCTGTCCCTGTAAGTACCACAAGCTTCAGCAAGATTTTATGTGGGCACAGGGATGTTCAGTACAGAATTCTTACCGCAGGACCAAGGCCTGATCTTAAAATTCATGATTCCTCAGGTAAGGACCTATGTGTAAACATGCACATGTCTGCAGTGAGTATTGTCATTGGAAGAGAACCTGCAGGGTATGGCAGCCAACTGGAAAATCCATAGTTAGTTGAAGCAAAATGTACATGCTTACCTTACAGCTTTATGCTATGCTGATCAGTTAAGTCTATAACTGGGAAAGCAAATATTGTTTTAGGCTTTGATCCTGCCAGCAATTGCATACATGATTGTTACACTCTTGAACAACTATTTTGACCCTGAAGAGCCATTCAGAACATCTGCAATAGGTTCAGAATGGTTGTCTAAACTTACTTGTGTCCTGGATACTGTTTACCTCTATTTTTGTGCTGGCTGAGTATTTTATGTTTTACAGTACGACTAAAATATGTAATAAGCTAATAAGGGTTCTGATTATACTTCTGTAACTCTTACTCCTTGACATAAAATCTTTCTCCTACCATGTAAGTAAGATTAATTTGTAATCTTATATGCTTACTTACATCTCCCACAGTGATCAAAGTAGGCTAAATATGTAGAGTCTCGAATACAATTTGGGTGTAAATTGTAAAAATTAAACACTCCTGTCCATATGCTGCTGCCTTCCATTAATGATACGCCTGTATCTAACAGAAAAGTTTGCCTTACTGTATTGTTCAGGAAAACACATATGACAAAAAACCCACCAGGTTTACTAATGTCAGCTGTAAAGAGCACCTTTTATTACTACTGGCAACAGGAAATCCCAGTAATATTTAGTACTGTGTATTGTGCATGAACTACTGAATTGTTGCCCAGTGAATCTTTAGGTATTTGACATGTACAAATATTAACAATTCCACGAGGTAAGAAAGCAAAAGGTAATCCTTGGGATGACATATGCTTATTTGATGGCATTGCAAGGTTATAATGAAGACTGTTAGCAAGATGAAGTGTTTCTCAGTGTTAGTAAAGAATCAGCCCCAGGGAGGAACCTGAAGAGAGTTGCAGAGGCGCTCTAAAAGCACATTTGCAAGGCAGATGCATCTCACCTAAGTTTAGCCATCTAAACATTAAGAATAGATAAAATAGATAAAATTCTAAGCTCCTTTTATGGTTGATAGAGAAAGGCAAGCAATTGCATTTCTTCTTTACTTATGGTATCTTTCAGTATATTCTTTACTCTTAATATTTGCAATAATTCTGCATAGAAGAATAATAGGAAAACAGATGCCAGGAGATTTTTATAAGCTATCTGTAAAGCTTTTTGGCATCAAAGGGGGTTCTGTGAGAGCAAGAAGACATCCTTAAATTACTCCTTACTCTGTAAGACATACAGGAGTTCAAGGACTGAAAATTGAAACATGGACTCACAATTGAAATAGTCTACTGATGTGCTGCAAAGCTGTTTATATCATGTGTCCTAAGTCAACATCCCTTCCATGTCATGCAGTCGCTGTTAGATACTTGTATGCTATTGCATGAAGCTTCCATGCATTTAACACAGTGTAGAAAAGGGAAACTGGAAACTACAATTGTCTTTGACAGGATTAAATTATACATCTAATCCTTTTTGCTCCAGATGTCAGTACGTAAAAAGTCATATCAGAGACCCAAATGCAGAACCTCATACATATTTTTAATCCCTCATCTTGTGCTGTAGGTTACAGATTTGGAAATTGTAGCATGTAAAACCTTTGAAAAGTGGATTCTTTCCTCATTGCTTTTAAATCCAGTACTGTTAATAGTAAACATTTTACTATTATTATTATTATTATTTTGGAATACCTGGTGTGAGAACTGAATGAATTGCAAATTGTTTATACAAAATGACGGAGGGAGTTCAGCATTTCATGGCAGGTGAAAAGCATGTCACACATACCGACTCTCCATCTGTGGCTGCATACCTAGGCAGTGCCAAACTGAAAACTAGGCAGCATGCAACAGCTGAGAAGACAAAATGTGATGTGCATTTAATTTCATCAAGAGAACTATCACGTGCCACAAAACACCTCAACTCCTACTGCAAGACAACTATTTCATATAAGTATATATATGTGTATATATACACACACACATTTATATGATATATATACACATATATATTGCTTGTTTGGGTATATTATATTTCTTCATTATAGAGGCAATCTTGTATGACTGTAACAGCTGTACAATTTAGGTATATGGTACTGTGCATGTTTTGCAGGTGCCAAATGACAAAAATCTATATAAGGTCTGTTAATTTTCCAGTGCACAGAAATCCCTCATTGCATAGAGATTACAAAAAAAAAAGGAGCAAATTGGAATCTGTATATCTATTTGTTTTTTAAACCACTAGTCTCTCAATAAGAAATAATAAAAAAACTATGCTTTTGAAGAGCCTGAAATGCTTTATGCTTTGCTGCTGCAAATTTAGTCAGCAAAAGCAGCTCAACTCATCTAAATCTCATTTCTAAGTTGTGCTGACATTAATGAAAGCAACAATGATACTGGTGAAAAACAATGGCAGAAAGAAAAAAGTTTTTTATTTTAAGCTTCATTGAAAATAAAAGACAAAGCAGAATGCTTGTCAAGTGGGAACAATTTGTGATTAGTAGAATTTAAAAAGTCATCAAAGTTTAATAGTATTTCAACTCTTAGTCACAGGTAGGCTACATTTATTGCAACGAGAGATAAAATATATCTAATTTATTACAGAAAGAGATAAAAAATATTCTGAAGGTGGCAGAATGCATGTACACCCAGACTTTTGGCCAAAATTGGTGCAACATGGCTGTGATTTATTTTCTGCTCAGATTTCAGATCCTGCGGCTGTCCAGCAATTTGCCACATTCATAGTAGAGTAACAACTGTAAAGCAACTAAGGACCTTTCTGTAGGTCCCTGATGTCTACGCCTGGCAGCGGCTTGCAGCAGATCCTGACAAGGTAGTCTTTTGCCCCATTGGGATCATTTTTCCATGTTTTCAGGCAGCTAGTCCACACAGACGAGTAGTTCATTTCTCCAATGAAGGCTGCTGCTGGTGATGTGAATGGTTCTTCACCAGCTGAAGGACCTGAAAAGGGAAAAAGGGCAGAAAGCACTCAATTTTCAAGAGTAATGCTTGTGTCTTTATACCCAACACTTCGAGAAAAGATGCTGGAAATCTTGTCAGTAAAGCTCCTGACCAGATCGTTTTTTCATGCATAACTGGGAGTGAATAGAGAGGGAGACCTGAGGAGGAAAAGGAGAGCAAAATGGACTTCAAGGCAAATAAGCCCATAGGGAAGAACAAGGAGGGAGAGAGATGGGAAAGGTTCCCTGGTGGGGTAGGTAAGTGCCCAGATACGAGTATAAAGGAAGATAGAACATTCAGAAGTCCAGCTTGATGAGATCACCTGGAACCTCTTTTACTGTAAAGTAAATCTGCCAGCTTTCAGAGGAAAAAGGGAAGGAATGGTGTGAAAAATTTTTTGTTGTTATCACAGAATTTATAAAGCCTACTCTTCTCCTTGCTTTGATGATGTAAAGTGTATTTCGTGGCTGCTTCTAAACCCAATCTGCTGTGCTTGGATTAAAAACTTGCCCCTCTGATTTTGCATTTATGGCAACGTAATTAGCAGGGAAGTGTATCTTCCCCTTCTCCTCTTAGTTTCTGCAGGCCTTGAGTAAATATAGTTGTGTTCTCATTTTTGTTTTTTTATATATCAGGAGGAAACAATACCATGTACCCACTTGGTGAAAAACTGTCATGTAAGATTACGAAAAAGATGCTTATCTTCTGACAATCCAAATGAAGTCATTGAAAAAGGACTACCTTCGTGAAATAAAAATTCTTATCTAGTTTATCTAATTGGGTATGCAAACTCCATTTTATCAGTAACAAGAATTGTCATCTAATGGTGTTCACACCAGTTGCCCTAAGGATGAAATGGCAATCAGAGGCATTGTTCATTCTATTTGGGATTCTGAGTTGTCATGCAAATCAGTATGCAGATATAGTCTGAGGATGAAACAAATAACCTCAGTGATGAAATGAAACATGAAACTCTCATTTGAACCTTTTGCTGTTGCTTTACTGAGCTTCATTGCCTAAACAATAGTATGCATATTATTACCATAAACATTTGACATTGTCTTGGTTTTGTAATGTTCTGGTAGGGAGTTTGCTGTGACCTTATTGTGTCTTTATATTTAAAGACTTGAACAGCAGTTTTGTCTTCACTGCAGCTATTCCATAACTATGTGTCTTAAAAAAAATTTCCAAACTTACTGTTTAGAATGGGGTAGTTAATATAGGTCTTTAAAGGAAATTCTATTATTGCTTTAGTTGGTGTACATTTTTATACACAGGGTACCTATACATGCATGTATATTTTGTATACGTATATCTATGATTTAAATATGCATTCACATTTGTATACATGAAGAGTTTCAGAAAGGTCAGGTTTTTCTGTTTCTCTTCTCATTCCTTTTCCAGAAAGACTTTCAGCCCTTAAAAAAATCTAAACTAAATTTTCAGCTCTTGATGCACAAAAAAAAAGGAATACTTGCAAGCTCCTTTTTGTAGATGAGTATAGCTGAGCAGATAATGAGGGGTGAAATCTGCAAATATTTATTTAAATGAAACATTGAATTTTCCATGGCAATACTCTAACTCGTTTTGTGCTCGCTTTGCAAGAATATTCTGGGAAATTAATTTACTGAGAGGCTTCTTAAAATATGTATTGTTACTGAATAGTGGATGACACCAGTGAAAGTCATACTTGGAGTTCTAATATGCAATTATTGAAAACGAACAATAAGCTATTAGTTCTAAGATCTGCTCTGGCCTGCGGAGAACAAAAAAGAAAATGTGACTGCTGCTTATATGCTAGCTGCAATACTTTACCTGTAATCTCGAGCTCTTTGTCAGTTGTAGTCACACCATCATCATCAAATACATAGTCTGTTCCTACAAATATTTTATGTATTTGTAACTTAATGCATAGTCAAAATGCTCTTATAATATGACCAAACACAGGCAGAAATGTTTGTAGAATGGGAAATTTATGAAGCCAGACTTTTGGGGCAAGACTTGTATTCACATAGACAATAAACTGCATCAAACAAAAGACCTACTTCTTTTTGTTACTACAGATGAATAATAAAGATCAAAATCAAATTCATCTTCACTGTCTCCCATTGTTCCTTACTTATAGTAAACTGCTTACTACACTGTTACCATGTATTTTTGCAGATAGAATTTGGCTACTATTAATGAATAAATAAATAGTATTATATTCTGAATCTTTAAACTAATCTGAGCCCTCTCTTCAGAGGTGTGCCGTGTAGTATGTATGTGATTCACACTGTTGATGCTAGCCTTGTGAACACCCAAACCCAGGCCTGTGGGTCTTAGGCATATGCAGCAGAGAACCATAGTTCCTCAGGTGCTCTATAGCCCACATGCCAGACTGCTTGGGTCACAGATCAGCAAATACAAGTGGCTATACACCAAGGGGTGGTTCATCATGCAAAGATGTGTGCTCAAAGGACTCCAGCAAGGAGGTAGGTTATGCAGGTGCAAGGTATATTATGGCCTCTTGCTCACCTTGAGTGACCCAGTGTGACATTGCCTTTTGCAGCTGAAAGGAAAATGCTTCTTCACAACAGTTCAAAAAGGAAGAAAGGAAGTTCTATTCAGCAAATAAATTATTAACTCTGAATTATTCCCTCAGCTCTATGGCACAGTCATTGCTGCCCCAGTTTTCTGTCTTGCATATGAAGCATAAAATATCATCCCTGTCCTCAAAGCCTTTTCTGATAGAAATTGGCAAGATGGCTGAAGTGAGAATTGAGCCTTGTGTGGTAGCATCTTTCGGAAAATAAGATACAATTTTGCAATTTTTTTTTTTTTCAAGATCTTGTTTCATTCCTCTTGAACTGAAAGGGAGATGTGCCAATGACACAAAGGAGGGGAAGAATGGCCCTGCAGCTTCTCTGACATGGGAGGACCTACTTAGATGCATACATAAACAACAGAACATTCACACTGCCATCATACTTGGTACAGTGGTCTCAATATAAAATTTTAACCCTTTTAGCTGCTTGCTTACAGGAGTTTGATATGACTCAACAATATGACTTTTCACAGAGGTCAAAGGGCTGAACTGAAACATCAGCCAATGCAGAGATTTTACTGGTTAATACACTGTAATGCTGAGCCTTACTTAACGTAAGTGAGTATTTTTATTGAACTAGGAGTAGTTTCACAAAGTAACCCAGATGTTTTCAGGATAAATTAAACTTCATACTGTCTTGACTCATGACTCATATCAGTTGTCCCAGCTCATTCATAGTAGTAATTTGTCAGGGCAAAAAGTACTTTGCTCTTTTATTATATATCTATTCAACAATAGAGCTCAATTATCTCTGCCTTGCAAATATGGAGAATGATGTAAGAATGGAACATGACTTCCTAAAACAGGACAGTAAAGCAGGGTCAGAAGTAAGGTTTGACTCGGGATCTTCAAAGTCCCAGAGCACTTTCCCTCTGTTAGACAGTATGTGTTTCCAGAGTGTCTGCTTGTATATCTGTATCTGTACAGATATATTCCTGTATAGATACCCCTCTATGTAACTCTCTTTAGAGTAAAACAGGTTTTTTTTCTAAATGACTGTTACCAAATCTGAGGTGGTATGTAGATTCAGTAATATTCTATTAGTGAGAAGAATATTAGTACTGTTTGTTAGCAATTAGGAACACAGAGATCAGAGAATAAAGTAGATGTATGAAATATTTTGGAGGACGAGCTGTTCAATTATGCAGAAACCTAAATGCATACATCTGCCTGGATAAATGCATTTTGTATTGAACTTTTCCAGTGTAGCAGGGGAAACCCCCACTTTATTAACAAAAAGTGTTGGCTGAAAATGTAGACAAAATGTCAGTCTATTAGGGTAGTTAGAAATACATTCATGGTAGAAATTTGTTGAAATTTATTAATTGTAAGGAACACAAGAATATTAAGAAACTGCCAAAAATAAAGTCATAGAGTACATATTTTTAGAGTCAGCTATGGAGTAAGATGTTTTGACTGGATTTTAAAAAAAAAATATTTTACTTTGGGAATGTCTTTCATGTTTCTGTGAACATATAATCTTAGGCTAGAATTGCAATTAACTTCCAACGGTTATTTGTCTTCTCTATAAATTTAAATAGTAACATAAATATTTAACATAACTTAAGAAAATAATTTAATGTAAATATAAACTTGTATTTTACATTTATAAGATTTTGAAAGTCTGTAATATGCTGATGCTGATGGTTAATGGTGGTTCTGTTTGACTAGGAGAGTATATATAGTCTGGTTGATGGACACTCAGTGCAGAGAAACATTACACCCTACTGATCACTGATACTAGACCTGAGTGAAACTGTCATCTGTCAGATGGCCTTGGCTCCAAGTGCTTCCTGAGCAATTCAGAAGGCGAGAGAAATGGTTCCAAATCTTCATTCCCTATATTGACATATTCCACTCCTGCGGCAAAGCAGATGGAGGTACCAGCTACATCACGTGCTGAGGAGCGAGCCTGTTCCCTCAGTGCAGTCTGTGCAAGTCTTATCAGATGCTGTTCTTCTGGATGCCAGGAGATGGAAAATGACAGAGAAGCAGAAATTTCCTATTGACTGGAACTTCCTCAGTGAATCAGTATGGAGAACAACCAATTTAAACATGACGCCATAGATATGTAAGCTACTTAAAGTCAGTACATACCCAAATTTAGCCTTCATACCGATCCCCTTATGTCCTTCCTACTGGCTCATGTGGTCATCCCATACCCTATTTGGAAAGCCATTCAACCTAAATGCTGTCTATTACATGAGGTGCAAAGCAGGTTTGAACTTGGCTTTTGGCAAATACATTATTAAATTCTCAGGAAAAATGTCACTGCATAACCAAGTATCTCTATACTTTTTTTAAGATCCTTTTTTAAGCTTCTGCTATTATCCTATTTCTCTTTATCTGGATTTCACTGATTTTTTATTGTCATTTCAAGCAAGCCAGAAGCAGAACAAGAAGGAAATTCACTCAAGGCTCAGGCTTGAACTCATTTTGCAGTTAGGGATTTATTGCAAGGATTTTGGATTTATCCAGCTTGACACTAAACATGTAAATGTCTCTAGCCCTATTTCTTCCTTGTAGTGTGACAAACAGAAATCCTCCCCCAAAATAAAAACTCTGAGGTATTCAAGGTTTCTGCTATGTTTTCCCAGAGCTCTGCTCTGAGACTTACTTTTTGGCTAGTGAAATCCTCTTTGTTTCTCTTTTTGAGTCTAATATCTTTTATAAGTGAAGGGCCTAAATGGGTTTAGTTGCCTCAATTAGTTCCCAGATAGTCAATGCTTTCTTGAGCTGTTTCTGTATCCTCTCTGGGAGTTAAGCTCCTGAAGCAGTTCACTGGAAATTTGTGGCAAGATCTGGAGGTTACCAAAGGCCTCTTCACTAGGTGTGGGTTAAATACTACCCGAAGGTTTAGATTAAGGTTCTGAAATAACCTAAAGAGTACAGTTGCATAATCCAGAAGAGAAGACTTATTTGCTATGTTTTTGATGCCAGTTTTCCTTTTTGTAAAAAACTGATTTGGGGACCAATTCCCTTCCCAGGTATTCCAGGATAAACTGACTTTAGAGGAATCTAACTGAGATCAATAACTGAGACAAGAACTGGCTCTTATTCTCCAGTTTGAATATATTCCTGCTGGTGAGTATGTGACTTTGCAGGATTTTTTGGTAGTGCTTTAATATAGTTAAGTCCTTTGACTAATGATGGAGGGGGACTCCTTGGTTATGGACAGCATTAGGGTGTATTTTCCTAAGGCAGGCAGCAAAAGCAAGTTAAAACATGATCTGACTAACTAGTCTAGGAAGTGTATAGATAATACTTGATGAAACTGGGAAAATGCTATCCCTGCATTTTATGAAGCAGAACTATAGAAGCTACTGCAAATGGAGCAGTTCCTAGGAGATGTAGCTGTTATCTGTGTTTAGGGAATGCCACTAAATGTCAGCAGTCTCTCTCTCAAAGAGATCTGAGTGAGAATCAATTTTCCCACCCCCAATATAGTTGCAATTTTTTTTGGAAATGAAGCAATAAAATGACATTATGATCTTGCAGCAACTTGTAAGGCAACTTTTTAGATATTTGCAAACTTTATCCTCCTTCTTTGTTCTACCCATATATACATTATAGAATCATAGAATCATAGAATCACCTCAGTTGGAAAAGACCTTTAAGATCATCGAGTCCAACCATTAACCTAGCACTGCCATCCCACCACTAAACCATGGGTATATATATATAAAAAACATATATATGTTATATACCCATGGTCAAGTAATTTGTTTGCGTGTGGAAGAGTCTGATCCCCAGTTCTTCTGACTCAAGTCAGGAATTTGAATCTGAATGCTCTGACAACCTGGGGCTGCTGCAGTTGTTAATTGCAAATTCTAACTGTTCAGTTAGATGGGCTTTTGAATCCTCCTTTTCCTTAAGCACTGTAACCAGAAACCTCTAAAGTCAGTCTCTAGTCCTCCTGGCCAAACGAGAGTTACCCAAAGTGCTATGCTCCAACAGAAAGTCTTGTCAAGTGAGCCCTGCTATTGCAGACCCACCTTGCCTTAAGCAGCTCCCACATGAAGCCCGGGTGAATTTCTCATGTCAGATACTTTTCACTGCAAAACTACTAAGCTTCCCTCATGTTCTTTTCAACATTCATGCATTCTCCTATCCCACTTCTGTGTACAGAGATGCACAGGGAATTTGTGTGTTACCGATGCTTGAGAAAACACTCCCCCTTCTTCACCCAAATTCCCTTTTCCTGAGGGTCAGCTTTGGACATTCTTTTTCCTTCCAAAGTCTTCTTTCACAGAGGTGTCAGTCTGCATTTGGAATAATGTTTGTTTGGATAGAAAGTGACAGACTGCAACTGGAAGTTTACAGGTGAGGTAATTCTCATTCTGAAAAAGGAAAAATAAGAGACAATAAAAAAAGGGAGAAACTACAGAGTGTCTATAGGCTATGTAATAGTTACAGAGCAGCAAAGGTCAATACACAGAGGGCTCAGATGAACCAGTTTTCTAATGTTTTTATGATGTCAGATTTAAGATACTGAATAAGCAATAAATTAATTTTGAAGTCACGTATTTCCTGGCAGCTAATGACTGGACATTGAATCTGAAACCCCATGAAAGGGCTCGTCATTTTACCTCTCCTGCCATTAGCTGCCAAAAAGAGGTTAAAACTATTTTAAATCACAGATATCTAAAAATATAGAGAAAAGTAATTACTTTTAAATATTTTGCCTTTATTACCAAATTAAAATTGTGTTCTTCCATTCAACGCTCTGGCCAGCATCATTGCCTTTGTTTCTTATTATATTACTCTGTGGAAGAAGCAGGCATCAAGCTTCTGTCAGTGAAATTCTCTGAACCAGTTCCCCCAAGATTTTAATAGCATCTGATTTACTGCATTTAGTGATCCTCTGTAGAAACAAATAGATGAAGTGCTTTATAGTTTTAACTTAGCTCCACTTCTCTCTGCCTTTAATGCTCTAATCCCTTTTTATCTAGGGACACAGACCAGCAAGCCAACCACAGTTCAGAAGAGATTGTTCCAGACAAATGAAATCTTTCAAAACTGTTTAAACCAAGACGTTAAATGAAGATGATTTTGTACTGCGAAGCAGAGGGCCAAATCCCTAGCACATGGAAATCAGCATAGTACCACTGACTGCGTTCAAAATCAGTAGAACGCTCCTCATTCATGTTAAATGAGGGTCTGACCCAAGGCTTTTTGTGAAGAACTGGTGGTCTTCCTGTGCTTGTTTAAATTTTGAAGAGTTTCTTGGAGTGTTTCCTGAGGAGGGTAGTGATTTTCCCAACACAATGTTTTCTAGTAGCAGCTGTATTAGTAAGCAAGTAAAATGGGCCAAGAACCAAATCTGTGTGGCAAGTTGCACATAGTTTTCTCCCTTCATTCAGAGGCATCATGCATCCAACCTAGTGGAAAGAGTTCCTTGCCCCAGCTGTTCCCTGAATGCTTCTTGGGCACCATGTAGGACTGTCCTGTTTGGCAGAGGTCAAAGCTGTTTTAGGGACTGTGCTAAGAATTCAGTAGTACGAGTGGCTGCATACAAGAGCTTTTGTCTATGACCTGTTTAGAAGTTGCTTTTAGATCTGGTGCCTTCCATTGTTGTGTAGGAATTCAGTTTAATTGGGGAAGTGATTTTTTAGCCTTTAAACTGATGCTTGTACAAACTGAGTCCTGTTGATTTCAGAATCATTCCAGAAGTTTGGTCTCTCTTGCATTGAACTGATTTGAAGGTTGAGCTAGTTAAAGTTATATTAAATTGAGGACTCTGATAAATAAAATCTGTACTGTCTTTTGATAAAAGTTTTTTTTTTTTTTCTGGAAAATCAAGAAGATCCTACAGGCACTACACAAACTGAATTTATAAGTCTTCTTAAGGTCTCTGTTGCTCACTATGTATCCCCACCATTATGTTAATAATGCATCCCTTCACTTAACGCAATAGTTACAGTTAAAGTTCTGTGCAAAAATGGTGAGCCTTGATCTGTACACTGAAAACCAGCCTGAGAAATCAAATCAGGAAAAATAGTCTGCTTTGCAAGTACCAGTTTCCATTTCTATATGGTCTGAATATCTGCAGTTTCTGTAAACACTGCAAATTATGTACCAGGAGAAATGATCAGCCACAAGAAATGTATGTATTTCAATCCAGAAAGCAAACAAACAAACAAACATTGTCAGGTTATGCTGTATAGTAGTTGTTCTTCATGTTAAATATTTCACAGATCTGTACAAGAGCCTGAATTTACCTGCTCGGGGCAGACTACTAAACAAGTTGCTAGATTCTCTTTTTCTGAAATAATTGCTTTTAGGACATGGCACTATAATAAAATGTGCTGTCTTTCCACAGGCATGTAATCAACTGCGTATAGGTAACTGCAATCCAACCCATATGGCAGCAGGTCTGTCAGAAATGTATTTCTTTTGATGCAAACCTTTATGGCAAAGGTAAGTGTATTTTTGTTTTATATGTTTGCTTGTTTTATTTTGTTGTTGTTGTTTTCCTTTAGTGGAATACATCTCAGTTGCTGGTATTTTCATTATTAGCTGGCTAATACTGAAATTGTTGCTTTCATTAAGTCAGTGTGGAGCTTGACTCCCACTGTCCTTTCAACCTCCATTAGCACCTATTTAATTGAAGCTCTTCATGTGACTCTGACTGGGATGTGCTCAGTTTTTGAAAGAAAATTGCAGTTGTTGCATTTGGGCCATTTACATCTGTAGCGGAAGGTCACCTACTAGTTATGAGTGAAACGGTGACACCTGAGGGCTTGTGATCTTTGATTTATCTATTTATTTATTTCCATAGAAAAATCCAGTTTAGTACGCCAAGAGCTACAGCTAAAAATAATTGGGACTCTTCTAACTTCTCTGTCAGACTAGTCTCAAATTTAGATTCTGAGCACATAACCACGCTGTACGTTAATGCTATCATAATGTTTCCCGAGGTGCTGAAAGTCATCTATTTCTGCAGTAAAATGCCAAACCCAATCAATTCTTGATAGTGGGGAGTAGGTCGATGTTTCTCTTATACTGGTACCCACAAGGATTCATAATCTAGGGACCTCTTTTAGCTTTTCTGTACAGTCTGACCCAGTGATTATTTACTGCACGCTGATCAGAGTACAGTTTGCATACAGCATAGCCAAAAAAGGCTGGTTAGAGCACTGTATTGGTTTACTGTGGCATATTTTTGGGCTGCATGGGTGGCTTGTGTGAGGAGCTGCTAGAAGCTTCCCCTATGTCCGAGAGAGCTAATGCCAGCTGGCTCTAAGATGGACCCTCTGCTGGCCAAGGCTGAGACTATCATGAACAGTGGTAGCTCCTCTGGGATAATGTATTTAAGAAGGGCGAAAAAATAATGTGCAATTTCAGCCAGAGAGAGGAGTGAGAATATGTGAGAGGAACAGCCCTGCAGACACCAAGGTCAGTGTGGAAGGAGGGGGAGGAGGTGCTCCAGGTGCCAGAGCAGAGATTCCCCTGCAGCCCCTGGTGCAGCCCATGGTGGGGCAGGCTGTGCCCCTGCAGCCCATGGAGGCCCACGGGGGAGCAGATCCCCACCTGCAGCCCAGGGAGGACCCCATGCCAGAGCAGGGACAGAGTGTGAGGAGTCCTCTGCCTGAGGAGGAAGATTAGCAGAGACAATGTGTGATGAACTGACCCCAACCCCCATTCCTTGTCCCCCTGCACTGCAGGTAGGGAGGAGGTAGAGGAAATCGGTAGTAAAGTTAAGCCCAGGAAGAAGGGAGGGGTGGGGGCAAGGAGTTTTAAGATTTGGTTTTATTTCTCATTACCCTACACTGATTCGATTGGTAATAACTTAAATTAATTTCTCCAAGTCAAGTCAGTTTTGCCCGTGACAATAATTTGTGAGTGATTTCTTTCTGTCCTTATCTTGACCCACAGCCTTTCGTTATATTTTCTCTCCCCTGTCCAGCTGAGGAGGGGAGTGATAGAGTGGATTTGGTGGGCACCTGGCACCCATCCAGGGTGAACCCACCACAGCCCTTTTGGTTAGTTTGTGTTACCTGTCCTGACTATGTCCCCTCCCAAAATCTTGCCCGTCTTGCCTACTGGTGGTGGTAGGGAAATGTTGGAGAGACAGCCTTGAGGCTGTGGGAGCACTGCACAGCAGCAGCCAAAATGCTGGTGTGTTATCAACACCTTTATAACTACCAGCACAAAGCACAGCACTGTGAGGGCTGCTGTGGGGAAAATTATCTCCATCTCAGCCAGTCCCAATACAAACACTCACTGTGGATGCAGTTGATGTAAGTCCAGTTCTTTTTCACCTTTCCCCTCACCTTGAGAGCATTTGAACGCATCTTTTCCAAGAGAGTGATTTAACCATGAGAGAGTCTCTTTGGGTTTGCCTCTCAGATTTCTTAAATCTGTTTCACTTGTACAACAAACCTTTTATCTGAGACAGCTCACCTGTCTAAGCTCTAAAACCTAGAGTCAATCTCTTGTCTGACTATGTTTTAAGAATTCATTCAGGGAGAGGCATCTTCCACAGGGCAAGTAAGGCATATATCCATACTGTTTTTTCTGGGTGGGTAGAGAGATCAGCTCAGATTTACGTGACCAGCAAGGGATTTGAATGCATCTCAGGTGAAAAGGAGCTATTGGATTACTCAGTTATAGGATAAAGGGAGAAGAAGGCGATGCCACAGAGGACCTCTTAGAAATGCCTGGCTTAGATGTGTTTTTAGCATTTTGCCATGAATCCTGAGTGATTGCTCTCTTCAGTCCTTATTAATGCAGTAAGGTTATAGTGATCACCCGTGAAACACCATGAATGAAAGGGAAGGAGGTTCTTAGCTTACTGATAGCTGCTGTGTGTGAGCATTGCTCTAAAGTCATTAAGAGATGTATCTGTTGCTAATGTAGAAGGAGAGTGCATTTAATACTGTCAAAACATTTCTCCCATTTACATTTTTTTGCGAATTCCTCAGCACCCTTATGGTACAATCATTGGGAGATTACTTCATGGTTTTATTATGTAGGTATTGTGTAAGTAACACTTTCCCAAATAAATGGCTATTTTAATGGATTTTTGGGTATCACAAATGTATTAACACTACAGTAAGGCAGATATTATTGTATTTTTTTCTTGGCTCTTGCTAAATCTTTGATTGCATACGTACTTCCTAGGTTGCCTGTTCCTTGCCTACTCATATTGTAAGTGTAGTCTTTCAGAAAAATTAAAAAGTTGCATCCAATAATCCATTACAGTCCCTGCACCTCACACTGCGTTAGAAGAAAAGTCAATAATGTAACGATGAGACCTATTTAACCTTTGGCAATATTTCTTCCTTGAAGCAGTATCTTCCAAACTTGGTTAGGACTGTTTGCAACAGTCAGTTTTCCAAGGCCTGCTGGGACTTCTTGTCTTGAGAATTCTTTGATGTCTGATACCAGAATTACTGTTTAACTAGCTGTAGAAAGCATATGTCTTTGCCCATGCATAAGTATTTTTCTCTGAATATAAAACAAGAGGCATTTTGCCATTGCCATAAAGCATTGTTGTATTTTGATGGCACAGTGCAGCCTGCACATGGATGTAGGAGCTGTGCAGCTGCATATCAGCCCTCATCCCATGAGATGTGACTTGGACAGGAGAAGGTGAAGGGTGTTGATTTCTTAGCACTCTTGCTAAATCTGCTCCCACTCCACTAAGTGATACTAATTCCATATTATCAGCCTCTTTGATTTGTTTAATTTCCCAGATGCAGTTGTCAGAGTGGACCTGGAGTTGCTGATTAAGTCTTTTTTGTATTTAGCCTAAGCAGGCCTCCTCCTCATGTGCATTGTTTAAACAGCCTCTGCCAAGTCATCTTTTATCACAGAGGTGAACCATGATTTTTCAATATGTCTGGACCTAAGGATATACAGTCAATCCTTGTTTCTTAATAAATTTGTTTGAAAAAATATCTACTTACATTTGGAATTAAACATCAATGTCCAACATTGTTTCTCTGAGCCCATATAGTATTTTACCAGATCTTCACAGCTGTCTTGCTTTGAATAAATATTGTCCTGAATTGGCTTTGTTTGGTGGTTGTTTGTTTTTTTTTCCTTTTTTCCTGGCAATACTGCAGCAGTTGCCTCATGTTAGATATAAATGTAAGATATAGTCTGTTCAGTTCAACATTGAATACTACTGTACGTTTTTCCTGCTTATTTTTTGTCCCTTGGAATGTGAAATCATCATGTGATGTACACTCATAACAGCAATGTTATCTCCAGATTCTCTGGGCAGCCTCTATGTTGTTAGGAAAGTACCTATTTTATGATACTTCCATCAGTCCTGCTCTCTGCTGTTCATAGTTTCCAGCTGCTGCTTGTCATCATGCTCCTTCCTCTACAGCTCTAGCGTTCCCTCTTGTAAAGTGGTGTTGTCCTCCCTGTCCCTACTTGTTCACTATTTTTGTGTTATGAGAATGCTCCTGT
Organism: Gorsachius magnificus; assembly: GCA_034008185.1. Classification (NCBI taxonomy): domain Eukaryota; kingdom Metazoa; phylum Chordata; class Aves; order Pelecaniformes; family Ardeidae; genus Gorsachius; species Gorsachius magnificus. Next base: position 191,716,374 of record CM067081.1, on the reverse strand, counting down.
TGCTATTTCAGTTCTGTTTGGCTCATCTGTGTATTGAGGCCACCTGATACAGGACTTCTGCTTTGGGAATGGTAAGTAACATCATTGGCTGTGCTTGAATCTGAGTGACATTGTCTCTTCCCAGAAGAGGGGTTCTTTCATATGTGTGATTATTCTTTCTCTTATTAGTTCTCTTTTGAAGTCCACGTATCTGCAGCATTCAGCAAACCTATCAACTGCTGTTGTGAAAGCTTCATTCTTTACCTTCATTCCTTGCATTTTATTATAACAAGTAGTCTTGGCTGAAACCGTTTCTTGAAGGAAGTCACAAGGAATAATAGACTACTCTAGCTTTGAGACATGCTTTCCTGTCACTGTTAATTTAGACAGGAAGGAGCCAATGGTTGCACCTTAAAAAATAGTTTGATAACAGTTTGTTTCTTAATTAGAAGATCTCAGTCAGCAGCTTGCCACTATCAATTGTTCTACTTGAATCAGTTTCCCTGACCCAATAATGAGAATCCGTCCCCCCGAAAGTTTGTCTAAGTTATTACCTTTTTGTAATTAAGTCTAATAACATATAATATAATATAATATAATGTAATGTAATGTAATGTAATGTAATATAAACTAAGACAGGAAATTGTGATATTTATTGTAAAAAACTGTTTTCTCTGAGTGGAATATATTAAAATCCAGGAGAGAAGCTAACTTGTTCTGACACCAGCACACATGAGAACAGCACTCAGTATAGCCCTGATGGTGTCTAATCACATTATCTTATTTAAATCTGCATCATTAACATTCTTCACATTTTTATCAACTTCAGAAGATTAGCAGCTTATGCTGGTATAGAATGTTGTATCTGGAGGAAAATTGCTCTCCTGTGAAATGACAGAACTGATTAATATCCAATATTGTAGCTTCTGAAACAACTACACTATCTAGTTAACTATTTTATCTATATCAAAAAAAGGTAGTGATACATATTGAAGAGTTATTATGTAATTGAAATATAAGTTTAAGGAAAACTAACTTTTAATCTAAAATCATATTTTAAGAAAAATATTGTCAATGTTATTGTCTGGCTGGTTTTTATGAAAAATGGAAAAGGAAAGATTAAAATGTCTGTACTTTTAAAATATTTTGGTGAATGTTATGTATCAAAGCTTTTTTTTTTAAAAAAATGTTTTTAAGAAATACTTTTTTCACAATTATTCTTCTAGGTTTGTTTTCTGCTTCTGAATTAAAAAATAGAACCAAACCCATAATGAGATTTTTCAGGAAGTACTTTTCACTGAATAATATTTTTGAAGGGACCTAACACTCAAAATTTTAAATAAATGTTGTCTTTTGCAAGAAACACCAGTCCAACTCAGTACCTACTGGACTCAAAGGCAGTATATGACTCATAGAGTCATATAATAATTTAAGATGGAAGGAATCTTTGAAGGTCATCTAGTCAAGATCCTTCTCAAAGTGGGACTAACTTCAATGTTAGATTAGTTTTTACAGGATACAGCTTTTCCAGGAAGACTTTATGCAGGATCTAGACACTTATGATAGTCTGTATGTCTAAGCATGCTTTTTACATATATGTTGGGGCTCAAAATATGACTTTCCACTAGGAAGGGAGGTGAAGTTAGCTCTCACAGTCTGGGATGGCTTCCTGCATCTTCTCCAGTTGTGAAAGTGCTTTCAGTTTGAATCTCTGAGAAAAGAAAGTTTTGCTGTTCAGTATCCAAAAAAAGACTCATTTAAATGCAGTTCACATTCTTAAAAATTGTAATTTTGGGGTTTTTTTTTCTTTAGGTTCAGTTGTGAAGCCTGCTGCACATGTATGGATGAAAATCATAAATGCAAAGATGTTCTTTACATTTTGTGCAAATACTTCATTTTGTCAGATTCTGCATGTGAGCATGATGATGGAGGGAGAAGGGAAGAAGAAACAGCTGTTGACCAACTTCTTTGCCATTCATGAGGGTTGAATGAGAAGCAGGAGTATGGAGTCAGGGCTGTGTGACTGTCAGGAGCACTGGTACAGTAGTGTGGAGGGAATACCATCTGGTTCAGACCTTTGTGGTGAGAGAACAACAAACACAATTGGTACTACACAGTCTTCACTCTGAGTGACTTCTGTGAGTGCACACACACACACGCACACACACAGAGCAGTAAACTTTTTTACACACTCTTATGACTCAAGCCCCTCCCAGATATTCACAGAAATGTATTTATATACATATAAATAAACTTGAATGTACCCTATGGAAAGACAGGGAAGAATTTAAAGGTGCCATAGTCTGCGTCTTAATTAGATATTCTCTTTTGAATCTCATCTAAAGACACAGCAGCAGGTCCCAGAGCATGTCCTATTCATGTTGCAGTTCCTCGACTCATGTATTCTAAAAGCCTCTAATATCACTTGATTTGTCAGTTGATAGACATGTGATTGAAGATTTAGTTTGAGGCTCTGAGAAGCTGCTCATTGGCACATATCCGAAGCTGTCTTTATACACATAGGGATTTTATTTATCATAACTTTTAAAATTAGCAAACATATACATAACTTTAGAGATATTTTGTGAAATGACATGGAAAAGCAGTTGCGACAAAAAGGATAAAAATCCACACACTTAGGGTGCCTTATTTAGTTTGTCAAAACCACTTGAACTGTTGAGTGAATCTAACGGAATTCAATGAATCTGCAAATACCTTTTCAGTCCATTGACAATGACTGTCAATTCAAGGTTACTTCATAAAACTGAATCATGAGCAAAGATTACTTGGTGAAGATGAAAAAGGCAAAGAAAGAAAACAAACAAGCAAATAGGTATTAACAAATTAGAAATTAGAACAATGGAAAAATGTTAACAGAGATTTGTGCCAATAAAAAATATTTTTTTCTTATAGGGTCTTTCTTTGACCGTCATTGGCCTATTTATCTGTTCACTATGTAGAAAAATTATCTATTGACTTCAATAGCACTATTTCAATTCATGCAAGCAACCATTTCCACTTGAAGAAATAATAAATATCATTCATGAGTGTTTTCTCACACAAATGGAATTGCAAAGCTATTCCTTTCTCCATACATTTTTCACCCAAAATCCATTTTAAAGTATTGTTTTGAGCTAGCATTAAAATATGAATAAATTCAGTAATTCATAAGCTTATGTGGTTATATTTTCTTTTACATATATTCTTACGAAAGAAACATTTGTCTTGTTAATTTTTCTTTATTTCTTGCCTTCAATTAGCATGTGAAGCATGAGATGCTTATAAGATTATAATTATCTACTCAGTGAGAAAGGTTATTTATCAAGTATAGAATTACTGAAAACATAAAGGCATTAGTCTCTTTCTCCCCTTTGTTTTCTATGCCTGTTTTTTCTGTTCCAATTCTCTAGCTAGAACTGAGTTGCTGTCTCGACAACTGTTATGCCATCTTTCCTTTGCACAGATAGTAAGATTAACTATTGATTTAGCCTATATACAAAACTCCAAAATATAAATGCAAACTGGGTTTGCCAAAAGGAAACAGTGCCAGATTAAGCTCATATCTTTTAACTTTAAACTAGATAATTTTCATGATAAAGGAAATAAAGTAATTTTAAGTTTACATATTATACTTACAGTATAGCAAGTCTATTACACAGCAATTCTACTGAAATTTATATGCTCACAAAACAGTAAGTCACCTGAAATAATATCACTTGGAAAGCTATTAGTTTGGCAGCAGAATGTAAATAGTAATGGAGGAATGGTAAAATGATCAGATACTGGCTAAAGAGTAGACACAAAGAGAGCAAGCTAGAGGGAGACTGCCAATGGAAGTTTCTGATCTTGGTCATGGGAACAACGTCAGTTAATATTTCTATTTGTGACCTTAGAAAAATAAGTAGAAGTACAAAATTCACTGATAACAATGATATTGAGAAGATACTGTCAATAGATGGAATGCCATATCCAGGAAAAAAAAATAATAAAAAAAAGGATGGCCAAAATAAAAATGTTTTCAAATGTAACAGCATAAAATGCATGGGACTATATGTACAATAAAACCAACCAACAATCTTTCTGTTACAAGGAAAAAAACTCATTTTCATATAACCAAGCAGCAAAATGAAGTAGCCAGGCAGAAACCTAAATTCTGTCCTGAGAGGAATGATAACTCCATCTTCCCCTTTTCATCCAAATACCCCACTGGACTATATCTCGGTCTGCTCCTTGGCATAGGAACCCATGACTCTTGTGACCAGAGGTCCCCATGTAGAGGTTATACAGGCTGTCCTTCGAGAGGATATCCAGGGTACAGTCAGATGCTCCTGGAAGATGAAAAGTAACAGGTTGAATTTCCTTCAGAAGACGTAGAACATCATTCTCTTTTCCTGCGTGTTTTGAGTGTCTACACAAAAACAGGCACTTCTGCAGTCCTTTTAAATCACTGAATCCTGCTCAGTGTAAGTAGAGGAGGCCAAATTCTGGACTCTGATTCCAAACTTGAAAGACAAGTATTGTTCAGCATTTCCTGCTGGCCAGCAGCATCTGTCCCCCTGCTCAAAGAGGAGTTTTCACGAAATGAATTTACATTCACTTTTAATGTGCCAGCATATGTTTCAGATATCCGCATTGTTACAGTGCGGTACTATGCTTCAAATGAGGCAGTAAAAAATTGCTCAGACAACAGAGCTTCCTGAAGTGCCTTTCGGCAGCTGTACATGGCTATGCAAGTGCTCCTAGTCTCTTTCAATGAAACTAGACAGGGTGAGGGTACAAAGAAGAAAGTATTTTAAGTTAATATCTTTCTCTTGCATGAGATGGACTCCAAAGCTCAGACAGGCCACAGTTTCATGATGCAGAAGGTTTGGCAATAACAAGTTTACGGCATTTCTGCCTTTCTACCCCTTGCTGTTCGATCCCCATCCTGCCCTATGACTTGTTGCTCATTTGTATTGCAAGATTGTTTGTAACCCCAATCATTTCCGTGATCTAGTTCACACTGCTGTATTGATGTGGATTACATGCAACCCTGCAATACAAGTTAAATAAAAACTGTTCTTTTGTTTGTAATCTGGGTCTGGTTTATGATGAGTTCAGAGCAAAACCTCACAAGAAGTTGATCTGATACAACAGGAAGGGTAGACTGCTATGACATGGAAGTGGGAACATCTTACAGAATCACAGAATGGCTGAGGCTGGGAGAGGCATCTGGAGATCATCTGATCCATCCCTCTACTTAAGCAGGGCTACCTAGAGCCAGTTTTCCAGGACTGTGTCCCAGATGGCTTTTGAATATCTGCAAGGATAGAGACTCCACAGTCTCTCTGGGCAACCAGTTCCAGTGCTTAGTCACCCTCACAGTAAAAAATTTTAAGCTTCACTGTCATTAATTATTTTTTTGTGATGACAGCCTGCTCTAAATTAGAGCTAATGAGCACTTTTAGAAGTTCATGACTGGCTCCCAGCTCAGGTCTTACAGTTAAAGACTCTGAGCTCCTATGAGCTGCCTATGTCAGTCTGCCCAGATGCATCTATGCTGATCAGTTCTGGTATGCTTTTCAGAATGCTTCAGGGCATCTTGCCAGGCAACACTCAGCACACTCCCTAAAAAAAATCTTGGCCTGTTTCAACTATTGATGTCCCCCAACAACCCCCTGGCATGGTCTGTCAGTCAGAGCACCTCAGGAGAATACCCAATAGGCAGTCTCCCTTCAGCTACCCAGTCTTGGCAATTTCTTGGTGTAGATGCCAGCTGTTCTGTGAATGATCTCAGTGCCTTTGATATTCTCAGGCACGTTTAATTTGCTGGTGTATAGGTTCCCTGTGTCTGCAGGATATCTGAATGTGAGCTCAGCACTGTGACCTGAGCTTTAGTGCATCGAGCTGCTTTACACACCCTTGACTCCAGGCTCAGTACGCGATGTGTGTTAGGGTGATGGGGCAGGCAAGAATGCCAAAACTGCCTCTTTGCTTCTTGTCTTAGTTTCCTGGGAATATTTTCATTAACTCTTTCCTTTTAGAACTTGTCCATAACTTGGGTTCTATTTGTGGATTTGCCTTTCTGAATGTTAGCCCTCTGGGCATGAAAATAAATTTAATTATTTTTTTTTTTTAATTACCTACATCAGAGCGGATAATGCTGTGACATAGACACATGATAAATAAACAGATCGGCTTGCTTAATTTTAGCTAAAGTACAACTTTTCAATGTGTTTTTAGCTTTCAAAGAATGCTCTACAATTTAGCATCATAAAAAGCTCTAAGCAGAGATTTTTGATTGAAAACTACAATTGCTATCTCTATTTCCAATGGATCTATTTCAGAGTGAGAATGAGAAAATGGACTTTTTGAAACCTCAGTATTTATTTTTAATTTCACCTGCATTTGATACCTCCTGCTGGCCTGCTTTTTGTTTTCCTCAATTTATATTCATTGTAAAACTGATTTGGGGAGAGAATCAATCACTAGGTTTGGAATACTGATGAATTTCTGATCTTTAGCTGTACGCCTCTTTAGCACAGTTATCTTCATTCTATAGATATATATAACTCAAGAATGTACATTAATAAAATAAGGTACTTCTCTTTTAATAAAATGAGGACATCTGCATTTATTGCTCTTGTAAGATCTGCACTGTAAAGAGTTTGAAGTTATAGTGCCATAATGTAAAAGTGTTGTTTTATGAAGATCTAAATAACAAAAACCAAGAATTATGTTAAAATAATTTTTGTATTTAGAAAATTTTTCCTTTTGTTCGATGAATGTACAAATGGTTAATTACATAAATTTGTTACATCATAACCTACTGCTTCTTTTATTCATATCTTGCAGCTGTCTTTGTACTGCAGACATTTTTGAAACTTTTTCTTGAGACCCCTTGTTATTTTGCTGTATATTAATCTTCTCTGAGTAAGTTGTGCTATTTACACTTTTCATCATGTACTCTGAGTTCCGAAATAAATTAAGTTCTCCCGTACTTCTCTTTTCACTAACTTACTCTGTTCAGCCAATCGTTATATGATAACTTACAATGCAGTGATTCATCCAAAGTGACCACACCACATACAGACACCAGACCACTGTCTATTCTTTTTAGTGAAATTAGCTATTGACTGCCGTCGGCTTTGTCCTTTGTTTCTCTTTCTTACTGCAATAGCAAGGAAATGCAAGATGCATATTTATTGACTGGCTGATTATAGGCTTGTGTGTAGCACTTTTATTTTAAATATTAGCTTTTCTAAAAATGTTTGTGCCATAGACTGACAACTACATTAGTGAAGTAGGAACTATGCTTTTAAAAATGTGTAATGTCCATGTATACAGTATTTTTATAAATAAAATGGAAAATGCAGCATGAATTATGGAGCAAGAAATTGTACATGCATGAAAATTGAATGTAACAACCACATGTTTCTCTTCAGATGATGTTTAAATCAGTTATTTTTTCTATGGACTTAAATTCTTAGGAATGACTTCCTTTCAAACGCATTTTATGCATAGCAGAAACGGTAGAGAGACAACACATTCTTTCTGAACAACTTTAATACAAAATACAGTGTTCATGAAAGGCTTAGAATTAGCATGTTTGAATGAGGATTTAAAATGCTACAATAAAGATCATCCTTTGAGGTTCCATAAAAGAACAGCACACTTTCAAATTAATTTAATGCTTGTGGAAAGTATAAAATTGACTGGTACAGGAGTGAAACTCTTATTGTCACTGACTGTGTACAGAAAGTCAGAGGCAGAATAGGAGTCCCCCTTGAAGCAACAGTGTGTCTTATGTGTGATATGGAGAAAGATTTCAAAAAAATTTATCTTTATATCTCTGCAAAATCAGCCAATGAGGCTGTTGTTTGTGTAGATAGGTAGTTAATATGGGTGGGTAGCTATCAGAAATTGAAATAAGAACTGTGCCAGGAAATTAAGTCAAATTCAGTCAGTGGGTTTGTATACCTGTCAAGCAAAGCTTCATCAACCACTGACCTTTCCCTTTTGACCACTCTGCAGTGCCTGAAGGAGAAAAGCTCTGTGGTCACTTCTCTGTTGCCCAGATAATACAGTCATGCTACACAGGACAATAAAAACACATATTCAGCCTGTAAAACGTGCTAAAACCCCACTCTAATGTCTTCAAATCCCCTAAAAGCCACAAACTGTTTTGTTACTCTTCCAAAGATAGAGCTTTTAATTCTGCAACTGTCAGTTGTCTGAGATCTGGTACATTTATACTGTTTTCCTCTATTTCCAACATTGCAGGTGGGTGGAGTAAAACTTGCCTTCAAGTATTATTATTTATGGTTTCCAGAAATGTTGAAATTACTTACCTGTTCACTAAATAGATAAGACTACTTTGGCCATCTAGCCTTAAGGGCTAAGAAAAAGCAGAGAAGATATTCCCCTCCTTTCATCCAGATACATTCCTTCATGACAATAAAAACATCTGCTTGCTTGTCAAAGATAGCACTGAAATATTTACACTATTAAAAAGAAAATTCAGCATGAAGAAGAAATCAACTACATAGAAACACATTGGGTGAAAAAAATCAAAAGGACCAATCATATAACTAAACAAGTAAGCACTTGTTAACCCATGCTGACTCTCTTTTGCCATGCAAAACCAAATAACAGTGAAGAGAATAAAATAGGCTTGGGTAGCAAAACACTTTAATCACACATATATGCCATTTTACAAATTTCATGGCTTCCCTGCCCCACAGGAAAGATGACACAGTTTCTCCATGACTGTCAGCTGGGTGCCACCAGCACTGGCCTTCACATTCTGTGGTTCTTGACACCTTCATGACTTTCCCATGTTGTTTATACTTATGGTCCTCTATTCCTATGACTGAGCAACCCTCTTTTCCTATGGGGTTAACAAAAGTTCATATGCTAACACTATTGTCCACTAACTCTGAATTATGCTAATTGCCACACTCTCATAGAAATATTTGGCTGAACTGAGGTGTAGCTGAAGTTGTAGAAAGGTTATTTGGATGGAGAAGACTAATGTCACAGGTCTGTCTGGAGGTATCCGGGGAAAAATCTGGTACCATATTCAGACAATATGCAGAATAGGAGAGTATGGGTGGGAAAAACAGCAGTATACAGCAAAACAGTATCTTAATGTAATTAGTAATCTTATTTTGTTAACAGATTGTCTGAATATTGTGCATATATAATTAACAAAATATCACATCAGAATAAATGTATCCATTCAATGGTTGGGGTTTGTTTTTTTTTTTTAGGGCTGCATCAGGTTCCCTGGTTTCACAGACTGTATACTAATATTTCTGCACAGGTTTTCCCAGGCAAAAGTCTAGCAGCCCAGCTTTGGGATTAGTGCTTTTTCTTTACTGCTTCCTATTCTGACTTTCTGTTTTAGGAAGGTCACACTACCCATAAAATTAATACAGTGAAGGGAGAGAAAGAGACTGTATGATCTATATTTGTCAGTTGAACAAGAGCAAGATACTAGTGGATGGGAATTTGTTAATAGAATATTTAAAGCTCACATACAGTTTTGCTACGGAGGACACAGACATTTTTAAGTTGTCTTGAGAAAAGGTAAAATGCGAGAAATGGAACCCCTATTTTTCCAATGCTAGCCTTTCCGTTTGTCTTCTCTCATGATTTAGTGAGGACGCAAGGCTTTTAAGTGTCCATGATTCAGAGTCTGGATTCTTTCCTGAGAATGACAAGACTGAGGACTGCAGAAGGCTGTAAAGGTAGCTTAGACTGTAGGACTTTTGACTGCTGGCAAAGATTTGAAATTAGGTCCTTGGGGTGAAAAGCACATTAGTAGACTCCATAGTCTACTTTTTCTCTGGCTAAACTGAAATGTAAAAATATTGTACATATGTTTTGCTCATGCATTGATTTGATGTATTGTGCCATACACCGAAAACTTAGACTTTAAAAAACGTAGGCAAAAATCTCGGTACTGCAAATAGTCTTCAACAGTTTTGATAGACAGCTCTCCAAACATCTTAACTACTTTCATTAAAAGAGTTTTAGAAGTATATGCTTTCAGAAGCTTTAAATACACTTAATCTGCATCATCACTGTTAAACCTTAATTTATCCCATGAAATAAGCATCAAGTACCAGCATTTCCTAAGTAAACGAGAAGATTTTTAAGATGATAAAGCTGAAGTAGAGAAAAAAGTCATTCCCTTAAGATATGAAATGGAGGTACTGATTTTCTGTTGCTAGTGTTATATTTCTGGCCATGAGGACTTCTCCGCATGCTAAACAAATGAATGGTTAGATTAAAACCACAGGTCGGCTTTCATTCTAAAGAGACTTAAAACATTTAGAAATAGACTACAACTTCAACTTCTTTCTCTACTTGATATCACAGCATTAGGAAACCTTATTTTTGGTTACAAACATTAATTGCTCTCTGAGTTTCCACCTGTTCCATAGGGACCTCCAGGATATCTTCTTTATTTTGTTAGACCAAAATTATAAAATGCTGGTGAAGTAATAATTTTGTATTTGAGTGTTTATCAACAGTACCCACAAGGCTACATGCATTTTATTTTATGTTTAGATGTAATTAGATACCAGGTAACAATTCTTGAAGACATTGTAAATTATTTTAGTATTCAGATCATTTCTGTATTGCATGTAAAATTAAAAAACCCACTCAGCAAAGTTTTAATAAAAACAAAGTCAAAAGGTAAAAGGAAGGAGCTGCTCTATCAATGAATTTATACTGATATCACCTATGTATTTTACTTATTTCTAGTTAGCTGGGACATTCTAACAGCATATTGCCTCAGATTTGTATGTGCATTGCTGTATTTCAGGGAATTGTATTGTAATATAGTAACATGTTGATTATATGAGTTTTGAATATTAAAATGGCATGTTTTATCTTGTGCATTGTTATTAACATAACAATATGCAGTAGGGTACTTATTATACTATTGTCATTTGTATCACAATAGCTAAGGATCTTGTCAGGATTTACATTATTATTTCTTATTTTCAGGGGCTTATAATTCATCAATAAAACTTTGCTCTGGGATGAAAGCTGACATGAAAATTCTGCGTTCAGGGTCATATATTTTGCAACAAAAGGGACACTGTGAATACAGAAATAATTTTGCTGGGGATTATTTTCCTTTTGTATTGTTTTTCAGAACAGCTGATGGGGCTGAAGAAGTTACACAAAAAATATCAGTCTATTTCTTCCCACACTTCCACCAATTTATACCAATATGCTAAAGGCAGCTGAATCACACTTTTGCATAAAACTCATATAATCCATTGCAGACACATGTTGTCACCTCCACTCTTTTTCTGGTTCCCTTTGGGGCACATATATTCACTTTCACTGCTCAAGTTTCATGCACTAGAAACATCTTGCTAGGTTGTGTAACTTGCAAAGATTTAGAATGAGATGGATTCACAAGTGTTTGACTTGCCTGAGATCAAACAGCAGCTGTCAATTCATCCAAAAAAAACAAATAGAGATGAAGAGTCAAGGAAGAAGTAGGAAGGGAATGTGAGATAAGAGGTGACACGTCTGCATGCAACACGCAGGCACGGAGGACACACGATGGCAACTGAGCAATGAAGTGAGAGAGTTTCTGCAGTGATTATCTGAAGCTAAGGCAGAAGGAAACAAAGCTGTAGTGGATAAATAGGAATGATTATCAAGTAGTTTCCATGATTAGCATACTTAAATATTACTTAGACACTTGCACAGGATTTTGAATAGCATGTTTCATTAATCTGAATATGTAGATAAGTATTCATTCTTCTCAGACTGGAGTTCATATAATAAAGTACATATCTCAATGCTAGAGTACGTGTTCAGCTCATCACAGACATAGAATCATAGAATCATAGAATCACCTCGGTTGGAAAAGACCTTTAAGATCATCGAGTCCAACCGTTAACCTAGCACTGCCATCCCACCACTAAACCATGTCCCTAAGCACCTCATCTATCCTTCTTTTAAAGACCTCCAGGGATGAGGACTCCACCACCTCCCTGGGCAGCCCATTCCAGAGCCTGACAACCCTCTCGGTGAAGAAGTTTTTCCTAATGTCTAGCCTAAACCTGCCCTGGCGCAGCTTCAAGCCATTCCCCCTCGTCCTATCGTCTGTTACCAGGGAGAAGAGGCCAACCCCCACCTCGCTACAGCCTCCTTTCAGGCAGTTGTAGAGGGCGATCAGGTCTCCCCTCAGCCTCCTCTTCTCCAGACTAAACAACCCCAGTTCCCTCAGCTGCTCCTCATAAGACTTGTGTTCCAGACCCCTCACCAGCTTGGTTGCTCTCCTCTGGACCTGTTCCAGCAAGGCAACATCTTTCTTGTAGTGAGGGGCCCAAAACTGAACACAGTATTCGAGGTGCGGCCTCACCAGCACCGAGTACAGGGGCACGATCACTTCCCTACTCCTGCTGGTCACACTATTCCTGATACAGGCCAGGATGCCATTGGCCTTCTTGGCCACCTGGGCACACTGCTGGCTCATATTCAGCCGGCTGTCAATCAGTACCCCCAGGTCCTTTTCCACCAGGCAGCTTTCCAGCCACTCTTCGCCAAGCCTGTAGCACTGCATGGGGCTGTTGTGACCAAAATGCAGGACCCGGCACTTGGCCTTGTTGAACCTCATACAATTGGCCTCGGCCCATCGATCCAGCCTGTCCAGGTCCCTCTGCAGAGCCCTCCTCCCCTCCAGCAGATCAACACTACCACCTAGTTTGGTGTCATCTCAAATTTACTGAGGGCACACTCAATCCCCTCATCCAGGTCATTGATAAAGACATTAAACAAGACCGGCCCTAGAACTGAGCCCTGGGGGACACCGCTTGTGACCGGCTGCCAACTGGATTTAGCTCCATTCACCAGAGTCATTGATTGTCCCTTCTAGTAACTGTCAACCTTGGTGTTTGACAGATGTCCCAGTGCAAGCCTGGCTCTGCCCTCCCTGGAGCCTCTGGAACTCCCCCAGCCATGGCAGGCTCCAAGCAAGAGGATGGCACCAGGAAAATCCTACCTCCTCTCCTTCCTCATGTTGTCTTCTTCTGACAGCAGGATAATGGCGTTAGGCCTTTCATTTTTTCTCTTTGTGTTTTCACACTGGGGTTTTTTTTGCAATTGATTACTCAGTTCTAAGAAAATATTTGTGGCCTTAAACTAAACATGTTCTTTAGAAAAAAGCCAAAGAAGCGAAAGGTTTGAGCAATGATAACTGCATAGGTAACACCTATAGAAAATGAGACCCTGTGATAACACAGAACATGATCGGCAATAAAATTAAATGAAAATTGTATCTATTGCAGTGCAGGAAAGAGTGTGCCTTCTCAACTGCTTTACTCCTGAGTCTCTAGCACATCATTACTTCCTTTTTCCTTTCTCTGCATATGCCAGTTGTGATGGAGAACTGAGACATATATACAAGGTAAGAGCAGTAAAGAGTTTCACATACTTTCTAAGTGTGTGGTTGTTCAGACTATTTGTGTACTAACAACAAAAGTGGCAATTAATCTCTCCATAGTCACAGCCTAATGATCTTGGAGCAAGCAAATTCTAAGGATGGTGTTTAACACTGAAGTTTGTAATATGGATTTTAGATTCACTGCAGTGACAATAAAAAGATAAATGGATATTTAAAAAACAAGAGCATACAATATGCAAATCAAAATATTTACCTTAGATTTTTCAGTTGATATGGCTATATAAATTAATTTCTACATAATTATTTTAAATAGAAAACAAAACACAGATGTGAAATTATGTGAGCTGTTAGTAAAGAAAAAAACAAAGCTTCTGCATGAAAGGAATTATTGTGTTCTGAATTTTATAGAAGCATTAACTTCCTCAATTGTAACAGAAAAAAAGAAGGAAGAAGGAAGAAAGAAAGAGAATGGAAAAGCGACCTGGATAAATGCCATTGTTCTATTTTACAACAGTATTGGCTGTCCATTTTATTTGAAGTATCAGTATAACTAAACATTTATTTCCCTAAAATAAAAGTAATCAATAATGGCTGGTGACAGAATACACTCATTTTCCTTTTTATGGTTTCCCAAAGTGATATTCTTCTTTATATTTCTAATATAAAGAACATCTGTTTTGAATAATATCTGCTGGTATTTGAATGCCTTAAACTGAAACAATTGAAGGGAGTGGATTCTCTCTTTGCTTCAGAGCCAAAATTAGTGCTGCAGCTATATTCATCCATCACACACACCTGCCTGTATAAACAGAAAAGCATATCCACAAACTCAAATTCCTGGGCCCATTTATGTATGTTTAGAATATGTAAAACTGCAACAGCTGGCTCCAGGTCTGAAATTTATTTTATAGTTTGGTAATCATTGTAGAATGTAATGGGTTTAATAAAAAACACTATTTTTATTTTTCACCATATGCTCCACATTGGTCTTGCTGATAATCCTAGATAGCCACAGCCAGAACTGTGAAATATGTGGCCACAGATAGTATCAACAGGTGTAATCTGAAGTATAGATAGAGAAAGCAAGTGAACACTAGGACTGAAGTCTTGAATTGCAGAAGAAAGCCAACACTTTAGTCCAGGGAGATAAAATTACCTGATGAGGGGAAAATACTGAAGCTATTCTCCTTTATTTTTCATAGTGCTTAGAGAAAGAACAAGATATTTTTGACCCTTGTGTTTTACAAATGAACAAGGAAAGAGCAATAAAATATCTTCCTCCTATCGCATATTCCCATTGTACTGTAAATTATACTCTTTCTTGGGAGCAGTAGCAATTTGGGATTAGATCTATGAAAAGATTTAAGCACTGCAGTGGGTAACATTGTACTGACTCTTGAAAGCATTTTGCTGCCTAGTGGAATCCCCCATCCCAGCTCCAGTGCTTAGGGTTCCCATAAATGCCTGGGGAAATTTAGGTCCAAAGAATTAAAGTCAATAACAGAAATAGGAGCTCATCTCTGAAGATAAGATCCATAAAAGACAGCAGGTGGCGAAAGGAGACTTTGAGGTACCTAATAAGACACAGTGAAAACAGGCCTTGAACCCAGACAGTTAAGTCCCAGTTAGAGGATAGCATTCCAGTACACTGGCTCCTGACACCAGCTGCTTATTCCAGCCTCTCTGACAGAACATGGCTAGAAGAAGAAGAGAGCTGGGGCTTCTGTCCTTTTTCTCACCTGTTCCCTCAAAACTTCCATGCAATACAATAGCTTATAAGGAAATATGTTTCCATCACTACTTCCTGTCTTTTTCCCCATGAAATAAATAAATTTTTGTTGGACCAGCAAACATAAACAACTTCCTTCCAGTGTACAGCACACTCCTTTGAACAAAGAGACTAGGTGCCAGTAAATGATCACTACTCTATGTTAAGTATTCAGTAGAGCAGATAATCAACGATTCTTTCCCTACCCACTAGCCTGTGAAGTCATGCTTAAATATTGAATACTGAACATGTAATCATTTTGTACTGAGTGAAATAGCTAAGCCAGAAGGGACTAGAGTGTTGCTCTTGCTTTACCAGGCTGCAGAACAGAAACAAGCCTGGTGTTAACAACACTGGCACGGGTGTGGGAGACAAAGATGGGATGGCTTTTTACATGGGATGTCCCCAAAATCTGGAGAAGTGTCTTTCTTTACTGAGAAAGCTGGAGCAAACAACATATCCTCTTGTGACAGTAACATACTTTGTGTCAGCCAACAAGTGTGCTATGAATGTCTGCTGAACTTAGCCTGGCAGAAAATGTGGAGAAAAGGAACAAATAACTTTTCATTGCTGTCCGTATATAGTTAATTCTGGTAATATCTAAAAGCAGCCCCTACTCAGGGAAAGCCAAAGCATTTTGCAATTATGGCTGTTGAATGTGAGTTTTTAGAATTTAAAGTTTGGATTACAGAATCACAGAATGGTTATGGTTGGAAGGGACCTCTGGAGGTCGTCTGGTCCAACTGCTCTGCTCGAGCAGGGCCACCTGCAGCCAGTTGCCTAGCAGGTTGCTCTAGTCACCTAGACAGATTCAGGCACCTAGAGGAGATTTTTCCAGATAGATTTAGGAGCTTATGTCCTTTTGTGGGTTATTCCCACTCTATTAATCTTTTCAACATGTCACATACATGTCAGTTGAAATAACTGTCCTTCTCTAAGAGGATCATTGCATTGTTCCCAAGGCAAGAAATGAAGATAGCAAATATAAATTAATCATATATCCATTCAGAAAACAAATACATAGAAATAATTTATTACTATTCCTTAGTTTTCTTCCCCAGTTCCATTTGGTTTCTCTTACCCTAACAGATGGCCTACCAATTTGAAGTTATTCTATTGAAACACACATGAATCATTGCTGAAGGACTGTTGTGACCTGAATTAAGCATTCGATGATAATCTGAGACTGAAACCTTTTGCTGTGCCCTCTGTAGTCTTCTACAGAGAAGTTAGAGACAGAGTTTTGAACTCGTCTTCTGACCAATGGATGTAGCCAGTGCTTTCCTCAAAAAGAGAATCAAAAGCAGAGAACTGTCAAGGTGATTGACATGTCAGCAGCACCCAACCAGTTGTGAGACTTTGAAGAGACTTAATGACAAGTTTTGTGAGGACGTTGAGGTTTGCAGAGAAAAAAAAATGTGCCAAATGGTTAATCAGTGTGAGACTGGAATAATGCTGACAAATCACAGCACAGATTTTGCCCCAGTGCCTTGGAACAATGATAGCTGCTGCCTCCTTGCCTGTAGGCAGCCAGTCTGTGTGGCCATAGCTTCTATCTGGTTTCTGTGGGCTCGCCCAGGGACTGCGAGATGTCAGTCCAGCTGACTGCTCCTGCTGGGAGCAGTCCAGGCCTCAGATAGGTTTCAGGGACACAGAAGCACACAATCAATTAAAAAAAAAAATTATTCATAACAGTGCTGATGGTAGTAGAGGTACTAGTAATAATATTTTGAACAATAGCTATCATATCACCTGCTCTAGGTGAACCTGCTTTACCAGGGGGTTGGACTAGATGGTCTCCCAAGGTCCCTTTCAACCCTTACCATTCTGTGATTCTGTGATTATTTGAACATAAAAAAAGCATGGTGCTTGGACCATACCACAGCTGTTTTTATTTCTCAGGTATTTCCACCTTTTGGAAGCTCTGTAAACCTCCTGTCCCTGACTTGTCTCTGATCTCCACTACAGGCCAATCTACTTGACAGTTCAGCTATTTCTTTATGAACAGTTCAAAGTGTTTATTCCTGCTATTCGTTGCTCTTCTACCCTTAAAAGGTTTGCTTGTTGCCCGCACTTCTTAGTATTCCTGAAGAATGAATGCCCTGGTTCAATACAGGGTTTCAAAGCTGAAAACTTGTCCTCAGCAGGCAGAATTAATTTATTTATTTTGTTGTTTCCACTCAGCAGGCCTCAGAGATCCTGATGATACTGTACCTCTTTACTGCTTTCAGCTAGACCATGGGAGATGATGAATCCCTAAACCTTTGGATTTGTTCTTTTTTTTTCAATCATCTGCAGGGGACAAGTAGACGGTCTTGCCTCTATTGCTAACTTTTGCATAAACTATGACTATGGAACTCAAGGGGATAATGGTAAGCCAGATCCCTTTCAAATAGTGGTATCTGGAGGTATTTAAAGTAGCAGGACAGTATAATATGGATGAGATGGGCATGGCTCAAATAATAAAGAGCATTTCCAGATGTTAAGCACAGGTTTGAGGTTAGGTGCTGTGCCCATGGCAACCTATCTAGTGTGTGTAGACCTGGCACACTGCCATAGTGTCCTAATGCCTTGATGTGCAATAGCTGGCAGGGACCTTCAGGTTGGGACAGCATTGCATGGCGGCTCTTAAAAGATTGTAAAAGTTGTAATCACGAACAAGGTGTCAAAATTTTCACACTGTTGACTTAAGCACTTTCCTTTACATTTTCTGGCCTACTTAAGAGATGCAGATTGTGAGAGGTAGAGGGTGTTTTCACCTGAGCTCTGGAAAATTCCTGTTTACCAGGTAAAATAAATCTTTATACATTTTCAGGTTATGTGGCTTTCCAAACCAGATTTTGTGTTTCAAATGGCTTTTGGATTTCAATTGAACTAGTAAAACTCAATCATGAATTTGCTAAAAATTCAAGTTGTGCTTGTTCTGAAGTTGTACATTGTACAGTATAGCACAGTGTCACTATTCTGGTGCTTTTCCCTAGCTGAGAGCAGCTCTCAATCTGATATTCCTCTTTTCACCTGCTGCTTTGCTTTGCTCTGCTTTGCTTGCTTATTTTCCCCCTTCTTTCCTTCCTTCCTTCCTTCCTGCCTTCCTTCTGAATGCAATTCCACACGAATACTTTCTCTACATCTAGGGTTTCATTAGTGGACTGTGGGAAGATCTAGGTAACAAAAGTATCAGATTAGGGACAGAATTATGTATGGAATAGTGAGACATTAGCACTACTTAAAGCATGGTACAAGAATTTAGTGGAGCCTTGGAAATTCCCCTCACTTTTCTGTCTCTTCACAAGCTATGTTTCTCTTTATCAAACATTCTGTTGGAGATTTTTTTGTTTTGGTTTGTTTTCCTCTTCCCTGAAACAATGGAGCTTTCTTTTGAAGACAGCAGCTTAGTAACTCATTAGGTACTATATAAACTAGAAGGGAGAGTCAATATTAGGAGGAGAAAAAAAAAAAAGGAAAGCAGCTGTTCTATAGTACAAACTACAAATAAAGAAGATAGAGTCACCATTATAAGAAATATATATGTATAGACTTATTATCAGTTTATCCCAGCTATTTAAAAAGAGATAATGAAATATGTAAGTCCATGACATAGGAGGAACTGGCATGTTCTCATTCAAGAATTTTCCACTGTTACTAGCTTGGAATTGTCAAGATCTACTAAATATGATCTGCTGGCTCGTAAAGCCCCTAACTCCATTTTTTTTTTGTCTTTCCATCTTTTAAATGCAGTAACTTGTTGGATATCTTTAGGAGACAAATTTATTTTTTTTCTTTTGGTGTGAGAATTGTAGGAAAAAGAAGCAGTTAAAATAGGTGAAAGAGTATCCTGCAATATTAATTCAAAATTGCCATTTGAAAATAAGTGAGAGTCCACACAGATTGATATTCTCTTCATTTGTGGTGACTCCTAAAGAATGCAATTAAAAAGGCCATAATATGCTTAATTGTGTTATGGTACAGCAGTAAGCATTTTGCATCTGTTCCCATAGCAACAACAGTGCAGAAACAAGTCGTTCAGGCTACAGTCTATGTCACGTTGGTATGGGGAAGCTCTCCCTGGCAGGGTAGTAAGTATAACTTTCTGGGTTTCAAAAGACGTTGTTTAAAACCGTGCTACTAAACAATGACATTACTGAACAAGAGTCTTATGGTACCAAAGAAGGAAGAACTGCAGATAAGATATACACAGTTCTATTTGTAAAAATAATTTATTTTTCCTAGTGCCATCACTTTAAAGAAAAACAAAGTAAATTTGCTGGCTATAGACACGGGAGAGGTTTTAAAATACTGTTGAATTCTGATCACCATACTTTATCTGGAAAGCTGTAATGTCAGAAACGGTAGAAAATGACTAATCAGACACAATTTTGGTTTTGTTAAAACTGCCTTATCACTTGTGGCATTGTTAGAACTATTTTTTGGTATGTAGCTGAATGTTTATTGGTGATTTGTTTTTAAAGAGTTCAGGTTTTTTTAACGTATAAGATAAGAGAATAATCACTTTCCCCTATTAGATTCATTATGTGAACAGAGGTCCTACTGAATACTGAAATTCTTTCCTCAGAAATAAAAAGTTTATTATTGTCTTATCAAAAGTTTCTGCTATGTTGTATTAGAAGGGAAGAGGAAAAGTGTGTGAGAAAAAAAAGAGAGACTTAAAATGAAAAGAATATGAAAATATAAGGGTTTTTTTTTGCTTTCTTATGTGGAAATTCTTCACATTAAAACTGGAGGGATTAGTTGAACTCCCTAATAGTTCAATAAAAGATGTACCAAATTAGAATACGTTATCTTAACACATTTGTTCCATGGTAACAAACACAATAGTTAAGGATGCAAATGGTTTCAGATATAAGCTCTAATTTTCACACCTGCATAACAGTTTAAATTGTCCCTTTCAGGGGAAATTTTCCATATTGTTCTGTGTCCACATTAGTTCTTTCTTTGGGGGGAGTGGTGGTGGTGGTGTTAGGTTTAATGATAATCCAGCCAGCTATCTTCAAGTCAAGGGAAAATACATGTTTGTCTTTTTAAAAATATTAACTGTATTTGTTTTAAAAGGCCTCTCTAGAAACAATTGAAATATGAAATAAGGAATTTAAGGCTAAGGCCAAGGAAGTAGTTGAAGTTACCTTGGCAACATAATTAGCCAGGTCGACTGACAGCCTTGGGACTTGCTCCATCCAGCAGGACATTTTCATTAGGGCTACTGCCTTTCTTAAGAAGATTAAAAAAAGTCACAGAGACAGCCAGTTGCTGTGAGGGCAGACAGCTAGGAGCTAGAGGTGTGCCTTTCAGAAAGGGTTGTAGCTGGGCCATATCAAGAAGAAAACCAGATTTTTAGGCAAATTTTCTTTTTTTTTTTTTTTCAGTTCCAGTTTGTTGGCATAAGCATCTTTCTCTTCGATCTAATGTGTACTGCAAATCTTGCTCATAAGTGCTAAGTCACTGAGGGACACATCTTCAGAAAAGTACACTTAATTATCAGCTTCTGTTTAAATTTGATCAATATTTTCTGGGCTTGAAAACCAACGAAGCTTTATGACTTATCATGCTGTAATTATTTTCACTCAGATGATGAATTCTGATAAAACAGGGAGACTTCTTTTTTTATATACAGCACAAAAACATCTACAAAGAGTTTCTATAAGAGCTATGTATAGATTGCCCTACCACTTCAGGCTAACTCTGCCTTTCCTTCCTGCCATACCAAACAGGGTGAACTTAAACCTATTATCCTTAGAACAAGCACTCTGTTCCAAATTTGTGATAAATGCAGATTTGTCCATTACAATACACTGACTTTCCAGCTCGCCAGATGGTTACACTGATGTGGGGTTTGCGAATACATGGAAAAGGAAAATAGGCAGTTGCTCTGATGGGAAGGTTGGAGAAAGATCATTGCAAAGACTGAAGTTTGAACATCTTAATGCCAAACGCAATCCACAGCTCTAAGGTAAGTCTCTGGAGTCTATACAATATATAGGGATGATGAGATTCCTGAGGAAAGGAGTCTGTGCCAGCTGCTCCAGGATGCAGCGAGCCACATAAGCTGCCTGGGTGTTTGTGGTGCCCTGCTTCAGTCCCATTTCTTATGCCCAGATATGTATTTACAGACGTCATCCTTCAGGATCTTCTTTGCGATGGATTTAACCCTACCATTTCCCTAGCAATGCATCAGCTAGTCTCATAAATGAGTCTTTTGCTCAATAATGTCTCGCTCTTGTGGTCTTTTTCTCTTTTCTGCTCTCTTCCTCACAGAAATTTATAACCCAATTTCTTTGTTCAAACAGTTCCAGCTTCCTGGCACTACCCCATATGCTTTAACAGACGGTCTTCCCTTCTTCTTGTTCCTGCCCATTGAAACACCCCTTAACTCTCTGTTTATCTGCCCCACGGTTTGCTGCCAGGCTCAGAACTGTTGCGCACAGTTTATCTCATTTTCCGGAGCTACAGTCTTAATGGGCTGGCTAAGTCCATTTCTTTCTTTCTCTGTATTCTGGCTTTTGTCCTTTTTACATGCCATTTTGACAGCTCTCTCCTTCAGGAGGATCTTTTATACTGATTATGAAGGACAGTCACAAATACGCCTGTCTAGCTTACTTCCCACTTGCTGGCTGTGCCTGGTGTTGGCCAAAATCTTTCTCTTTCTGCTGTAACTCTGCAATGGAAAGAACGTCCCATTGGAGATGTTGCTTTATGGCTGGGTCAGGCTCCATCCAGGAGGACAGAATCATTATAGGTTGCTTTAATTACCAGGTATGATTCCTGCACTGGCAATTTTTCAGAAGACACAGCAAAGCAGATTTTCATGACAAGTATAAAAAGCACTCTTCTGACACACAGCAGCCCCTCCACCAATTCTAAGCCTCCTGCCAAACCACAGAATATTAAAGATGTTAAGGACTAAGATCTGCAGAATTTTACAACATGCATTACTTTTTGAAATGACTGAACTGCTCTGGGTAAGCTAAAAAAATATATAACAAAAATAGGTTTGATCTGAGGTAGGCACCGAGGACATTAAAAAGAAATCCATCTAAAACATGCAAGTTTTATGAAACTGAAAACATGGCAGTCCAATGGGAATTTTACATAAGTTCTAAAAGTATATTGGAGGACCAGCTCCATCTTTAGCTCAGAAAACAAATAAGCAAAAAAGCCCCAACCATTTGTTAAGAACTTTGGGGCATTATAATAGCAGATGGGCAGGTGGGGAGAAACATCAGCTAATAGCAAGGAAAGGAAGAAAACCTCTTTTCTTTCACAAGAAAAGTAAAAGACTTCTAATTCTTATTGCAAGTTCACTTTGTTAACGGTTAGTTGCAAGAGAAACTGTTGATAGAGTCAAGGGAGATTAATGACAGGAGAAAGCCGAAAGAACTGTATTCTTTGCCAGCCAATACAAGCTAAAGCATTTGCAGAATAGGTGGGCCTGATAAAGCAAGTTATTATGAAGCTTCATTTTCTCTTGGTTCTGAGAGAAACCAGCTATCTCAGTACTTCACCATTATCTGTGCAGTGAAGGTGGGGAGATTCAGGAGAGTTTATGACTTAGTTTTTCAGCAGTAGTAGTCAAAGTAAAACGCAAGTAAAGGGCAAGAACTGAGCTCAGCATTTTCGTTTTCCACATGGGACATTATATATTACATTTGCATTTTGTATGTTGCATGCAATTTTCTGAGCATTTCCTTTCTGACATTTATGCCATATGAGATGGTTGAGTATTTGTTCACTTGCATTACTGTTATCACTTTTAAATTATGGTAGATTCTTGCCGACAGGAAGATACAGACTTTAACAAAAAGCAAGCACAGGCAAAAGAGAGAAAGGAAGAGAGGAAGGAATGGGGGAAAGAAAAGCAGACGGAATAGAGGGACAGATGAGGGAGGGAGGAAGGGAAATAACATTTTGAACAAGCTTTCAGTCCCTATTTGTTCCATAACTTTTTATGTAATGACAACCTACTTCAGAACTCTCAATCTTAGTTTCTTATCATTAAATGGCAGATAACATTACTTAAATAACTTTCTCTAGTGCTTTGAAAATCTGAAATAAAAAGCAGCTTGTACAGGAAAAAAGGAAGGAAAATATATTTATATTTCTGCCAAAGAGCTTCTTTATATACTTTCACTTGGAAAAAACTGTTCCCGCTTATTCAAGAAACAGTGGAAGGTTGTTATGAGAGAAGTCAGAGCCATTTGTCTAGGACACTTATGTTACCTTAATTTTCTTTGTTTCACCTTTAGTCTCCCAAAACCTCTGTTGTTTTTCCGACTCCATATTTCTATGGAACTGTTCCTACCCAGACCACTACTGGAACTTTCAGATTTCTGTGCATAGAAAGAGATGTCGGTAAGGTAATAAAACTGTCAATTCTACTATATTTTTGGTAATGCTCTTAGGAGGTATTAGAAAAAAGGAAGGGAGACAATTTACTAAACCAAGAGTATCTCCAGGTTTTTATAAGTCCATATACTGGAGAGGGTGGTGTGGGTCACAGGGAGCAAAGGGGAGAGGAACGATGGTGCATAGCAGTGGCTCAGCTCGGTGAAAAGTGTCCTTGGTCCAGCAAGAGGAAATGAGTTTCCACTCACTCTGCTCAGGTGCAGGAGGTTGTCAGAGAAATCCACAAGATGAACAACAGATCTTTTAATGTGTTCCATTACATGGATTTTATTAGCAATAAAAACATTACAGTTTCACAGTTTGCTTCATTGCATTTTCAGAAATATTTGACAGGTACATGCCTTGCTGATGCACTGGTTCTTGGGAATCCATTGAGTTTCTGTATTTGTTTGTACATTGGCAAAGATAAAATCATCATATTAAATTTCAAAACAAGCACTTAACTTCTGCATTCATACTGTTTAAGGTGAGTATACATAATCTTCCAGAAAAGATAGAGAAACACGTTCTGTGCTGGAAAGCTAAACTCTTAGCTAAGTTCTTTTAAACATGAACAAACAAAAGCTGCCTGAGATTTTATTCTTAGGGTAATAAATGTATATTAAGAGTTTTTTCCATTTATAAAATATTTCTTCCCTAATTCAGAACTAACAAGACCTTGCTTCATCTTTCTAAGATTTGTAACTGATAACTCAATACTGGGCACTCAAGTTCTTAAATGTCATGTGTCATGTCCCTCCAAAATCTGGAAATTTAAATAATGAATGCATTTGGGATTCTTTTTGATTCTCTCAGTGTTGTCTGTTTATTTTCAGTATACTTCGCTTTATGTTTAAGGCTTTTCTCCACAGATATGAGGACTTGCAAAGTTTCATTACAGAGGCTAAAAAAGAACCTTGGGCTCACTGAGTGCAACACTGCTACTCTTGCTTTAGCAATACTTTTTTCCTACAGGAAAAGGAAAAATGAGAGGAAGGCTTTTCTAGATATGATTATAACTAATACAAGAGGAACTTTTCAAGACTGTTATTGTAGAGAGTAACTTTGTTAAGATTTGAAGTTGAAATAGCAGTCTTCACAATGTCTAGGGCAGGAAAAAAGTGAAAATCAGTAAAGAGTTCAATCAACTCAGATAAGTAGAACGGTATATTTTTGGGGACAGTAATCAAAAGCAAAAAAATTAAAGAGAGCTGATACCTTTAAAGAAATAAAAGTAAGGGCATATATCTTACTGCATAGTGTCCTGGTTTCAGCTGAGATAGAGTTAATTTTCATCCTAGTAGCTGGCATAGCTCTGTGTTTTGTATTTAGTACGAGAAGAATGTTGATAACTCACTGATGGTTTAATTGCTGCTGAGCAGTGCTTACACTAAGTCAAGGACTTTTTCAGCTTCCCCTGCTCTGCCAGTGGCACAAGAAGCTGGGAGGGGGCACAGCCAGGACAGCTGACCCCAACCGGCCAAAGGGATATTCCACACCATATGATGTCATGCTCAGGGGGAGTTAGCTGGGGGGAGAGTGATCACTGTTCAGGACAGGCTGGGGATCAGTCAGCAGGTGGTGAGCAATTGCATTGTGCATCACTTGCTTTGTATATTCTGTATATTCTATTACTATTGTTATTGTTATTCTTTTATTAAACTGTTTTTATCTCAACCCATGGGTTTTACGGTTTGTTTTTTTTTTCCAATTTTCTCCCCCATCCCACTGAAGGAGCATCTGGGTGGCATTCAGCT
Organism: Gorsachius magnificus; assembly: GCA_034008185.1. Taxonomy (NCBI): domain Eukaryota; kingdom Metazoa; phylum Chordata; class Aves; order Pelecaniformes; family Ardeidae; genus Gorsachius; species Gorsachius magnificus. Next base: position 191,691,053 of record CM067081.1, on the reverse strand, counting down.
GCCTACCAAGTTAAACCACAACAAGAGACAAAATAGGGGGTCTACCAAGACATCAGTTTGATTAAATCATGCACCCTCCATAGAACTCAGACATGAGAATGAGGAATACAGAACGTAGGACTAAGGTCAGATTACTAAGGAAGAATTAAAAAGCATAGCACAGATGTATAGCGACAAAATTATAAAGAAAAAAAAAGAATGCAAGAATAATAAGAGGCAACTATTAAGGGCAAAAGAGCATCATTAAATGATCCTGCAAGGATCATAGTGGTCAGATACAAACAAAGGGCCAAGGAAAGGCTTGGTCTGATACCAAACTACTAACCAATGATAGTTTTAAATGGTCTTTTTGTATCAGTCTTCACCAAAAAGATTTACTACCATCATATACCAGCAAATTTTTTCATATTAGTCACATTTACCAAGGGGTAAAAATGCAACCTTAAATAATGAAAATAAACATTTAAAAGGTCTCAGAAAGGACGATATATTTGTAGTGGTCTGGGTCTTGTTTAGGTGCATAAGGTACTCCCCAGGTACTACTGGGAATTGTCTAGACAGAAGGAAGTCTCCAGACAACCAGAGAAATGCAACCTAGTATTTACATTTAATAGAGGAAACAACTGAGTAAATACTGGTTCTGCTATGAAGGATATGGAATTACAGAGGATCTCATACTACGCAATCAGCAATGTTCCTCTGCTCTGGAAGGCAAAACTAGAGTGCGCCAGGAAGGTATATGAAGGTAAATATATAATCCTTCTGCTCTGCTCAGCATCTCCCAGTCTATTTTCCGTTGTTAGACACAGATAAGTGTGAGAGTGCTCAGAAGCAGTCTGCATAAAACAAAATGTGAAGGGCATAGAAGTAGTTACTCAATTTAAGTGCTATCCATGGTGTCATATTTAATATCTGTACTTCTTTTGCACAAAGAAAATAGTTATGATTCATGTAAACGCACTGTTTGATTGTTCCATATCATAATATACACGTGTTAACAATGTTTCTTCTAGTAGCAAAACAGCTTAAAGACAACAAATTAGTAATTAAATTATACAGTTTAATCCAAAGAAGGGGAGGGAAAGAAATTTGGGGTCAGATTCATTTGGCTAAATACAGATGTTTACACAGTAAACTTCTACATTTCAGCTCATTGTTTAGACTCCATAGCATAAGCAGACAAACAGGTTCTTCTTGGGCAAATTCAACTCGTCCAGATGTAGCTATCTAAAATGGAACAGATAAAGAGTGCCCTAGAGGTGTCTCTTTTCCTCCATTGACCACAAGGGGAAGTTAGAATGAACATTTCACAGATATATATGCAGACATTGGAGATATCAAAAGGGACAAGAGAGCATTTCAACCTTGGGTGTCACAGTGCCACGTTATTCAGAGAAGAAGAGTGGCAGCTTCTTAAACTTGAAATGGATTATCCTAAACTAATTCAGATGAAGAAAACATGGAAGCTGGTTTAGATACTTCTGAAGGATCTTCGCTCATCACTTCCCATTGCAATGTGTGGTTTTGCCATTTTCTTTTTGTTGTTGTTGTTTTTTTCACTGCACTAAGCGCTATGTTGAGCAGTAAGGGAGGCAGAAGGATACCCAGTTCTTAAGGGGTTTTGAGGGATAGTGCAACAGCAAGCTAAAAGCCAGGGCTTAGTGCATATGCCATGCTATGGAAAGCATTTGCTTGCATATTGCAAATCCTAAAAATTCCCTGAAGTTCTCTGACTGCCTGTGTCTACAGTGAATCCCACAAGTGCATTAGGGAGTGCACTTATTCCCTTTTCACTTCTCTTGAGCCACAATTCACTGAGAATTCTTATTTCCATGGTGCTTGAAGGGATTGCATCAATACCATTTACTGTACCAGAATGCACGTTAAGAGAGTGCTCCTGACCTCTGCCTTAGGAGGTGGCAAACAGTAACAGAAAAGGACAGACACTAAAACTTGCAGAATTCCCCACCACTCAGCAAGCCTTTGCCTCCCTGACTTATGAAAAAGCGGACTGACCATCACAAGAATTCCCTTACTTTCTAACTCAGCAGTCACAGAATGACTATTAAATACACCTCTGGGAAACTTAAGGTTTATTGATGCATGCTCGATGTGCGTTTTAAGTCCAGCTTGTGGTACATGTCCAGAATATTGAGTGACTGATGTGCTCTGTAAAAAATCTTCAAGACCAAAGCTCAGTTCTTGGGTGAAGGCTGTTATGAGAGACAGAGATTTGATTTTCAGCATGATCAGCCAGAATCAACAGTAACATCTGGTCCATTAGGGGCCCAAAAATACTCCAAGTAAAATGCATGGTTGCAGTTTCACAGAGCCTTCTTTTGATGACTGTAAATAAAAAAGGAAGAAAGAGTTTGGAAAGAATGGGAAGAGTCCTTTTCCTGTAATGCAGGTTTGGACCCACAAGTCCACAAGTGACACATCACACTAGCTAAATATTTAGATAGACACAGATGTATATAGGTTAAAAAGTGCTGTAGAATTTATATGTTTCATTTGAGTTTCAGGTCGATATACTGCTTTGAGAATTAGATGTTGCTTTAGTCGTACTGATTCCTAAGTGCAACTCATCCTCCAGTCACTATTAAAAAGAATATTCGTTAAGTGCTTTCCTATATTCAGAGGAGGATAAAATCATGGGGTTTGTGCCACATGATATCCCAACCTCAAGGGCCAAGCAATGTCTGCCACGGTGGGGTTGTTCTCCACACCAAAAGTATGCTTATACATTATCAACATGACAGAAGGGGAACTGTTGTGCTAGACAAATTTTGTTCCCGTTTCAATATGCGTCATACACAGACAATGACGACCAAAAAGGGCTGAAAAAAAGCAGATAACAAAGCTGTCATTTGGAAGAATGTTAACAAGTGTCTCTTCTTTCCTGGTTTTTGTAACACTCATAAACACGTAGGAGCCTATGCTTATTCCAAGACATTCAGGTCTGGGAAGCCTAAAGCCTTGTGGCCTCAAGTGCTGAAATATTAGAAACAAATTTAATAAGAATAGCATGCTTGGATGCCAAAAACAATGGCAATGTCAACCCACATAGTTTTGGTCTAATATGATATGTTTTGTATCAGCCACAGATATAGTCTTTTAGCAGTATTTCATAGTTTTCCACTGTTTGCAGACAAAATACAGACATCCAGACTCACAGTGAAACATATAAACATCAGAAAGTCCAATAACACAGAGCCTCAGCTTTTCTTTAATGGAATTTTTCTAACCTCTTGCCTAACCTCTCCTATCTTTAGTTAACTATCTTAAAAGGTACAGGGAAAAAAGAAACAAGTAATAGACATCAAGCTTTTTTAACAGCAGAAGAGAGTACACAGGCCTGCTGCTGCGTTCTTTATTCCTGAAATTTCAAGCTGATGAAGTGCACCACAAGGCGATATATGAATGTTAGCATTGTTCAACTCGTACTAAAATTGGAACAGTTGTGGCTGGTCTACTGGCTCTTTTATGTCAGTTGAGAAAATAAGAGTTGAGTTGAAACAGATGACACTGATGAGTGTTTCTATGGGCACATTTGACAATAAGCATGTCATAATGGTTCAAGTTCTTGAATGGCATCTAAAGTTACAGGAGTTTACTGATCTGCTGGAGTAAAAAGCAGAAATATTTCTGGATTTCCTCACCAGAGCAGTGAAAATAAAAACCTTAAGCATGTATGTCATTTTCAATGGAGTTCAGATGACACCTGGGCCAATTTTTGAGAAGACAGTGAATGGGAAATGGCATGTTTAGTGAAATGTGAAAACCATCATATCGCAAGAGCTTCAGGACATTGAGCTAAAGGCGCACAGTGCAAGCGGTGGGGGAAGTTGTATTTTACAGTATATAGCAGTGTTTTTCCATGTAAATCATCTGAATGTAAGAACTGAACAAATTTTGTAAGTCTGGCAAAAGATGGCATAAGGAAGTTCTGACACACAACAGTGTTTGATGGTTGCTTCTGGCTGTTGGCATCTCTTGCACCATTATGATGCCCTGAAATCACACAATAACATTCTTTCAAGATTGAGATTCCAAAGCCTCATTGTATGCATCATCAGCTAACACTTCTAAGTTAATTTTCAAGGGAACAAATAAATAAAGCAAACAAGTGTTGAGAATGAAGAGGCAGAAGTTAGAAATATCCAAAGCTAGCAGTCCATGAAGTATTGAAGGTGTTCATTGTGCTCAGGGCAAAAGAAATGATAAAAAAACCTGTTTAACAAAGCTGTTGTGCATAACACATCTTCAGAAATGTTAGTGTTTTATGGTACTTGGGTTACATATTTGGGAAAATGGAATTTTCTGAATAATTATAGAATTTTGTACTGGTTGATATTAGGCACTATTCCGGGATGTACCTATGGGCTAAACCACTTCTTGTTTCCTTTTTTATTTTGCAAATAATCCTCCTCCTCTGATGACAGTTTTTTTGAGTAAGGTGTTATGGATTAAATACTTACCAATTCCCTTGAAGACTCCAAGAATGAGCCAGTGCCAAAACAGTTAGAGAATATAGCACTATCAGAAGGTGTGTTCCTGTGTTTTTTCTGGTAGGTCCTTTTGTTTGCTGCTCAGTTGTAGGTGGAAAATTGCTTGCTGTCAGTTCTGTGTTTCCTTGTTTCATTGGGTTACTTTAATTGGCTAGCACAGTAAAGAACAGAGGCTTTCCATGGTGCTTGTAAGAAATGTGTTTACTATTTTCTCCAAAATGCAAGCAATCTTAGAAGAAAAAGTGGCAGCTAACTGGTGTTAAACTGCACCAAATTATCTCCCAATTACAACATAATTCAGAGTTACACATCAAAAAGGGGTCACTCTAAATACAAGTCTAGGAAAAAGAAAAATTCAGTTTCATGCTTAAGCTTTTCCTTAGACTCCCAATTTTCCCGCTTTTCTAACTTAATAATGACTTAATGAAAATAAATTTTTAAGTGTTTTAGAGCATCCAGGTGGACTGTTTACAATGATTATTTTCCAGTTGGTTGACTGACTTGGAAAAATGTATTACTTTTGCAGTTCCCAACCATATTCCACTTAATAAGTAACTGGGGGTTAGGGTGTGGGAGCAGAGAGAAACAAGGAATGGGCAGAACATTGGTTTAATTTCCGTTCTTTGCTTGAGCATTGAGGCAAGTGGACAAGCAGCACCTTGTCCACTCAATGCTACATAACAATTGGAAAGCAGTGTCACCCAGGAGCCTTTTCCAGTGCATGTCAACATGAGCATTATTGGCCCATCAGTCTTACAAGCAATGTCACATTTTCTCATACCCAACGGACTTAGTACTCGCAAGCAGCTATAGCTCCCATAATAGTTGCTGCTACGGAGCAAGGGCAAAACAGAGAGAAAATTGGGCTTTAGAGGCACTGTACCTCCCAGATCACATTTACCTGTGCATTTTACAGGACAGAATCTAGTTCAGCAGGTACATTTGCAGTCATGCAGATGTGTTTTGGCAGCTATAGGTTCTATAGAACCTTTGAAAGTAGGGCTTATATTTCATTGCTGCTGCCTGGAGATCTGGGTACTGAAGGTGTGAAAGGAAACAGGTATGGACCTAGCAATGACATTTACAATGAGGCAGGTACATGATAGGACTGCAGCTGAAGGGAGAGGCTGTTTAAAAGCTTGACTGATGAAAGTGAGTGAAATCTAGAGAGCTGACACTGAGATGTGACACCAGGAGCCAAAAGATGTCAGAAAAACTGAAAAATGCAGTCAGGAATAGCTAAAAGATGTGGACATGAGAAGTTAACAACCTCTGAGAATGGGCAGTCAGGGAATTCAGCAGATTTCTGAAGATAAAAAGAGAAGCTGAGGGAACAGAACCCACTGGGAATTTAAATATAGGCAGTACACTGGGGAGGGTGTGGAGAAATGTGAGTAATTAAAATGTTGAATTTACATCTATAAAAAAATTCAGCATAAAATATTTATGAGGGCACAATTCTGGGTCCTTAACCTCTGATGGCCTAGAAATCAATTGTCACTTACAGAAATCCCTCCATTGCCCTTTTATAAGCAACGAATACATTTTTACAAATGAAATTTTGTACGTGATCGGAATGTTATTTTCAGATTTTAGTTGAATGTGATTCCAGTGATATCTGTGGGCTCTGTGCCAATAAAGGTTCAGGGAAGCTTATTGATCACTCACAGAACGGGAGACCGCACGTTTATTACCTAATACTCAGTCTGGCATGTTTATACCGGCCATACAATTATTGCAAATGACAGACTGGGCTGGTTGTGATTTTTTTCACCTCAGTCATTGCTCTTAACATAAAGCAGTATTGTTAGCATGTCCACATTTTTTCTTTCTACTAGATCATTGTCTCTATTGCTTACTTTATTAATGTACGAGCTTTTAATACAAAAGTAACTTTGACATAGATAAAAAGGTCATTTTCCGCTGATGCACAATTACTTCACAAAAAGGATTTGTGTAAAAGCAATAATTATTTAAATTGGGGCTAATGCTGGTTACTCAGAGCTTATGAACATTACCTCCATTAGTAGAAAATTTGTAAAAGAGAATAATGTTTTTTTCAGTAAGGTACATCTGCTGACTGGAAGACAGATCACCCCTCTGTATTGCATCAGATCATAGACTCTCATGTGGCTGTGTTAATATAGCAAGCAGATCAAATCAATCATCACACAGCTTTTTTTTTTTTTCATAAAACAAAGCCAAAATGAATTAGATCAAAATGGCTTTAGAGCTTTACTGTAAATTTAATGTTTGGATGATAAAATGATAGACTTAATTATTGTAGATCCCAAATACATTACCTGAAACCAGAGCTCTAATGTGCTAGACATCACACAGATAAGAAACATACAACAAAAAGTAAAGACTGTTTGCAGAATGGGGCTGTATAAAAATTCACAATCTCAACTGGAACTTCAAGCAGGGCTGTAGGTTTCTTATAACTTCACCTTCCTGGTATCATCAAACTAATCCACTGAAGGTGGTCTCAGCAACATGTCCTAAGAGCATCTATGTCTTGCAGACTTTCATTAAAAGTAAAAAAAAATGTATCAGGGTATAAAATATATCTCATACTTTTGTACTGCATAACCCTGAGTGGGTATACCTGGTATACTGAACAAGTCACAAAGATTCTCATAAAATATAATTTACCACCATACGAAAGTCTGTATGTTTATGTTTGAACACGAAAATTAGGGTAAGACAAAGAATCTCACTTTTGCCATTTCTTACCTTGTGAATGCTTGTTTTGTTTTGTTTAAAATCTTCTGTATGTGTTTTGGAGGAATTTTCCAGATTTTCAAAACCAAAGTGGAAAAGTAGATATTCCAATAACTGTCATCATATTAGCATCAACATACTGAGAATCTTTAGGTCCCATATGAGGACCTTCCTTGTTTGAGCTTATGAAGTAAGTGGAATTGGAAATAGGTTGTCATGCACTAGGAAAGGGAGGAAGCAGAATAGAAAACCATCTGGAAGATAACCAATACATGTATCTTCAGTACAGACTTGCCAAGAACAAATCATGTCAGACTAATCTAATTACTTCTTTCTATGCCAGGCTAATGGACTTATATAGATGAGAAACTGTAGGCTTTTGACAGTCTTCAATGGTATTCTAGTGAACAACCAAAGAAAACAATTTCTAGAAGAAACTGTTAAAGGTTGGAGTGAAACTGGTCAAAAACTACATTTGTATAGAAAGTGTCAATTTTTCACTATCAAAGTGGAAAAGTTCAAAGGCAAAGGTATTCAGTTGCAAACAGAAAGGATGAGAGACAGCTGGCTAAGAAAAAGACCCAAGCTGTAGCTGCACATGTGCTATTAATGTCATGTTCTTATGAGTAATATTGTACAGAGACATATAAATGAGAACGTGACTTCTAAAATACACAAAAATCAGTAATCCCTTATCTGGAGTACCATGGGCACAGTACTTCAAGAAAGACTGGGTGAATTTGAGTTCAGAGAACAACAGCAAGTGTGGTAAAGGTCTTAAAAACATGACTTACTAAGATTAAACCCTTCTGTGTGATTCCTGGGATCCTTCTCATCTCTTAGCATTTTCCTGTCTTCTCTCCATCTTCCTTACTGGGATTGCAATTCCCTTCGGTATCTATCTTCAGGTAGTTTCCATCACCTCTGCCCTTGTCTTTTTTCCTCCAGGCTCTTCTTTCAAAATAATGTATTTCTGTTCTCTGTTTTAGTTCTTATCACATATATATTTGATTATTATAATGACTCAGATTATTCCTTAGTGTCTAACTAAGCAGAGTTACTGAAAGCAAAAGAGAGATAGTGTAATGGTCAATACAAGGTACAGAGATGGGGTGAAATCTCAGACTGTTTTAACAGTTAATTAACCACTATAAAATATCTACTAGGAAATTACCATGTAATTGTTAACACAATTTAGAATGTTCCTAGAGGACAAAAAATGTCCACTCCCCACTTGCACATTCCCAGTCCCTGCTCTCATAGTATATATTTCTTATGGAAAAGGCTGGCCACTTTTTTACATGTCAGATAACAAAAAAATAAATTAAATTCAGCCTGAGGCAGATACCTAGCATGAAACAAAACTCAACTCAAACAATTTACGTTTAGTAACCTTGTAAATAACTGAAAGCAAAGCCTTATAATGGAAAGTGTTGAGCAACCTTAGTAAAAGGCACTCAATGTCACAAGCTCTACCTATAATAATTTTTCCTTAATGTAACTGTGTCCTATCCTTCAGATCTCCAGCTGGAGGCTCATTTCACAGATATCTTTGTCATTCTGAAAAAAGTTCAATGACAACAATTTTGTGACAACAGTGGGTGTTTATAAACAGAAGCCCAGGGAATAATCTTGGTAGGAGTATTCCTTTTTCATCTCTCTGGTGTTGTAAGAATATGATTTTTTTTTTGAGGCTCTAAAAGACAAATGTTATCTTTTTTTTTTTAAGTTGAAAAGTCTACTATTTTTAAATGATGACCCACTGCTGCACTCCTAAGAAATCAAAACTAACAATGAAGTGCCACTCTGAGATATGGGGAAAAAGAATTATTTCAGACATTATGAAAAAGTTACAGATTAATATGGTGAAGAAAATGAACTATCTTCTCTTGTGCATCAGAATCTGTGCAGGGACAACTAAAGCTGTGTGACTTTATTGCTCCACTTCACCTGGTGTTATGCAATAGGTAATCTGTACAACTGTGGAATGGTTCACTCCCTTTCTCTGCATGGGGATCCAGGAGGCACTCTGAGCTTTCTGTTCTTCTGAGCACTTGAAATAAGACCCCAACATTTCTGGTAACATTTCTCTCTTGGCTAAATTGTGCTATTTGCCTTCTTGTTTGCTGCTCTGAAAAGAAGTTGGAGTCCTGTTCTCGCCTTGCTTTGACAATTTTCACCTTCGTAACCTGTATTTATATAGTCCTAATGACAACAGTGTATGTATCTTATACATAGATCATACTGTAAAATGTATTTTTGACAATTTTCTGTTGAAACATGGTGTAGATAATCAGATGATCCCTATAAATCCATTGTAACGTTTACCCAGGTCAATGTTCAGTTTCTTGCCGTCACCCTCAATAAATTGTGTAATACTCTCTTCACTACATATTGACTGCCATTCCTTCCTTCTTCATTGTTGCTTTAAAGTTCAGCCCATATAAATATACAGTCTTGTAACTGCCAGAAATATTTGTGTTTCATGTGGAAGGCACACAGCTCTAAGTCATACATGAAATAAGGAGTTTAAGTCCCCATTTGGCACTAAGATGTCTGCATCCAGCTCCAGCGTCTATGGGGAGAGATCAGAAACCCATCCTTTTCCTCAGGAATCCCAAAGGTGATGTTCTCACCTTAAGACAAATGTTGAGCTTAATAGGCTCGAATAGCACTCTCAGAAGTGCCTGAATCCCAATTCCAGAAGTGATCCATGAAGATACTGTATTGTCTGAAATAGCAGGTTAGAGCTAAGAATGACGTACTAAAATTGTTCATGTCCTTTAAGAAGGAAAGCACAGGAGCATGCTTTACAGAAAGTGTACCTCTACCACTTATACTTTCATATGTGTATTCTGTGTCAACAGGGAACTGTTTTCCTCCTATCCTTCTGAATTATCTACATGAAATGACTGTGAGAACTAAAAATACCTAGAATCCTTATTAACATATTTTCAGCACTAAATTATGACCACAGTAAACTCAATATCTTTAATATAAATAATATACAATTATTTTTTAATGAACATAAACTCTATGTTTTTAACATTCTGCCCCTTTCTCTTAAAATAGTAAACTTTGAGAATAACCGAAAGGTTTAAGAAGATGGTACTGAAGTGGTGGTGCCTGCTTTGGGTTTATATTTTAAAAAGGCTGCAGAAATTATCCTGAAAATTATTGTCTGTTTATCTTCCTAGATGTGATTTTAAAAATTTGTTTTTAAGATTTGCATCTTGGAGAGATTCGAAGATTAGACAGAGAATTATCACTTATTGATGAATAAGGAGACTTTGGACTCGGATGCCTCACCATTGAAAACTCTGACTTCTTTTGCTTGATTTATAAACTTCACTCATGTAAAAGGCACAAAATTGTTACATACATGAAAGATGTAAAAGGCACCTTGTGATTTGCCTTATCATTGGCATACACGTACGAAAACACACACACGCATTTAGACTGATGTACCTTGACTCCATGTTGTGTAAGCAATACGCTATTCCAATGCTAATACACTGAAATATTTTCTTAAGGTACCTTTGCCAGGAGAAAAGCCCAATCATAAAACATGAGAAAACTGAAGTGATTTCCTTTAACTGAGTACTGAAACTGTGTAAGTGGATTATTTGTTTTCAGGATATTTAACAAAGGATTTTTTTCCTCAGTTTGGATATTTCTTTTATGAACAGTGGCTTGTGAGATAAACATATAAAGAACCTAAGAAGATAAACATGTAAAGAAGAAAGGAATACATATTTGTATTCCTGTAATCTCACCTGGGAAATAAATGGTTAACTGTAGACATAAATCAGGCAGCTTTCTCCACACTGTTATGAATTTCAGTACTTATATGTAGTAAAAGTATTACAATTACACAGATTATTTTCTCATTTTACCAGGCTGCTCAGAAAACAAGGAAAAGTTATGTAAAAGAAAAGGTCTTTAAAGCTAATGAAATACTGTGTTCACTTTTTTTCCATTTTACTTTAAATATTGCTTAAAGTATACAATTTTTTAGTATCCTTATTGTTATATCTTGATTTTTCACTTTTAAATTGCATTCATTTCATAACTTGGACTGATTTTCAGAAGTTTGATTATTATAAGTTTGCTGTACTGACAGTGGTTTATAGCCAAGATGCTGGTCACCTTTCAGCAGTAGAGCTCACCAGGTAAAACACAGCTCTTCTTGTACATCATCACATACCATCGTGTCATTAAAACCATGAGAGACAAAATGATTGGATGAAATCTGTTCATATACACACATACCTCCCAAATTAAAATACTGATTAAATCACAATAAGACAAGAAATTTGTGAACACTGGAAAGCATGTTGAAGAACTTGAGGCTCTTTGAGGTTTTAGTTCAACATGTAGGTCGGTGCACAGATTCCAAAAGATCAGAACTTCCTCACTTCTTCTTAGGGATATACCTACACTAGACCCTAAGGTGTTTAGTTTTAATATACCTTGTTAGATACCTGAACTATGTATCCATTTGGATATAGCATTCTTCCTAGACTGTCAGACTCTTTTTCTCAAAGGGTAAAGTGGCTAGCAAGAAGATGATACTAACACAGCTGTACTTTTTCTAAATATGCTAGATTTTTGCCATATAAATAGATGTTCTCACGGAGCATCAGCAGAAATTCTTGGTTGTGCAATATTCATGCAGTATACATGAACTTGTCAGAAGGATCTACAGGTCTTTCATTGTCATACTATGGGAAGCAGAACCAGGTTCAAAGTCCGGTTCTCAATCTGCAAGATACTCAATAAGCACATGGATAAGGCCTTTTACAGGTCTCTTCTTGACTGAGTTTCTCCTATAATATAAATAAACCACACTCAAGAAAACTAAAGTCTGACTGAAGGTTCTCGAAGACCATCTGAGACCATAGAATGAACTGTAACGAAGAAAAAAATCCTTGACAAAATTCACCTCCTCCAAACAGAAAGCACCTTTCTATAAAGGGTGGGGGCTGTGTGTGTGTGTGTGTGTGTTTTGTTTTGTTTTGTTTTTCTTTTAATTGAAATCCATAGCAACAAACTTACATAAAGCAATAATATTAGCCGAAATGATCTATGTCTCCATGTGGAAAGAAAAAAAAAAAAAGAAATTTCAGATGATTTCTTAGTCATGTTGCAATCCTACTGGAGGGTGTTCAACTGTTCTGACGACTGTTATAAAGCCTGGGTAAAATAGAATAAGAACAGAACTTAACCACCTAGGGAAATAAGGTTAAACCCCATCAACTGCCACTAATATCTAGTAAGTGTAGTCATTAGCTCCCTTGTTACTCAGGTGTCAAGCAATTAACATATGTCTATTGGAATCATAGGTTATCTAAAAGCCTGTCCTTGACAATTTTACCCACAGTAGAGCCCTTATTATTATTTGTTCCTTTATGATCCTTTTTCCCTCCCCTATGGATCATTTATGAGGACTGCAAATAAAAGAACAGCTCACATAGATGCACAGTGGAAACAGCTTTTGAATATTTGATGCGGATAACCTTCTGGGGTATTGAAATGGGTACTAGAAATTTAAAAGTATAAGTGAGATCCAGAGAACAGAATAATGGTCAAGATGCTTCTATGTTTTCCCATTATTAACATTTTCAGCTGAGCTATAAAGTATATGTTGTTTGCAGGAACTCAAAGACCTTTATATGGCTGTATGTTTGTGAAAGACTCTTCTTCCTGGGCAGTGAGACATTACAGTCTGTAAGATGATACAAGCAACTATTATTCTTGGACTGGAGTTTGGAACGACTGTTGTTGAACAACAGCAGGAATAAAATGTCATTCTTCTAATATTGCAGTTCTGCAAATAAAAAAATATATGATTAATTTTGCAATATATAGCAAGAGTGGTAGCGATGCAAAGAGGCACCCATAAAATGGAAGTAAAGAGAGATAAAGGAACTTTACAAAACTATACAAGAATTGTATTAAGTATTTCACAAATATTCTTCACCTTTTGGGGCAGGGGGGAGGAAGTAAAAGAAATCAGGGCTTGGCTAATCTACTGCTAACATTTTGCTGTTCAGAAGAACTAACAATACTAAAATTTTGGAATATGGCTAACTGATCATTTTGCCTTTTGACACATACAATATGAAGACAGTAGACTGTCAAAGGGACAAGAATTCTGGCTAATCAGTATGTGTTGTTTTGGAAAGGTCAAAAACTATTGTATGATATTTCTACCTAAAAATACATAAAAGGCAAAATTTCAAATCAGAAAAAAACTTTTAAGAAAGCTTTCATAGCTCTGAAACATTTATCATTTATTCCCTATTTGAAGTATTTTCTTTACTTTTTGGAAAATAAATTAATGTTTCAGAGGTTTTTGTTTGATTATTTGTTTATCGTAAGAAATTTGTCCTTGGTGCATTGTCCTTTCAGTTCAAATTGCACTCAAGGTACAAGGTTAGTCAATCTTTCTGACAGAAAGATTTATGTCTGTACAGAAAATGCCACAGCAGATATCCATTTTTAAAGTTCTTAGTGACAGGAAAGATGGTAAATTAACCGTATTTCTGTAATGCTGAAATTATAGAACTTTTCTTAAGGTGATCTTACTGCAAATAACCATCAGCTTCTTAATCTCATAATGCAAATTGACATTTTTTGTATCAAATGGTCAAGTCATAATCACAATGCTATAAACAAACTGATACTTCAAAAAGAAAGAAGCACTCCAGCAAACCATACTAATAGCAGTCATTATGGTTCTTACAAAACTGACCTTTGAAAGATACAATGCAGTTCTCAAATATTTGGAAAAGCTGGTGTAAAAAGTAAAAATGCATATTGTTATGATCTGTTGTAAGTCTGTGCTGAAATCTGTATTTACTACCGTTAGCTAGTTTTATGTCTAATACTATAAAATATAGATTCATTATAAGTAAATTCTTGACAGCTGTAACTTACCCAGAACAAATAACGTACATTTCATTTATACATCATAGGAATAATCTTTGTACTTTTTCTTATAAACATCTATGGTTAAAGCCATCCTAAATGTAGCACTAATTGAATATTTAGGGGTCTAATAATTGTTGAAGTAGCAACATAAGATTCCCAATCCTCTAGATGAGAAACAATATATGCATTATATTTAGCAGAGGGTTGCCTGAAGAAATTGGTTTTGCACCATGACTGACAAACTAGATTCTATTAAATTGTAAGGTTTAGATTTGTTAAGGATATTGAACGCTAGTTCCCATTCAAAAAAATTTACCTTTATAATGTGTATTCCGAATTAAGCAATAACCAAAAATGTTTTCCCTCGTCATCACTGCAGGCCCAGGTAAAAAGACTCTCTCCATCTTTCTTCTTTCCCCCTTTATATATTGAAAGGCTGCAATAAGGTGTCCCCAGATCCTTCTCTTCTCCAGGCTGAACAACCCCAGCTCCCTCAGCCTTTCCTAACAGGAGATGTGTTCCATTCCTCTGACCATTTTTGTTGCCCTCCTCTGGACCCGCTCCAACAGGTCCATGTCTTTCTTCTACTGGTACAGCTTCTCAAGAGAAAGAACCAAGAACCTATTTGATTACTCACAATAAAAGATGTTACCAAATATCACAAAAAGGTACATTTCACATGATTGTGAATATTTTTAAATAACACACACCAGCCATATTCAGTTCATCATACTTATTGCACCCCATAGTATCAAAATGAGTGTTTCTAATTGTTGATAGTAATTTGTCTTTGACAAACTCACATTCCTATGTCTGACTGTTGCATGGATTGGATTTATAAGTTTAATCACTTCAGAAGCAACAATTTTGGCCATAAACAAGCCATTTCTGCAAAATGTTTAGATTACCAATAGCCACGCGAATATACTCACATTCAATAGCACAAACCTGAGTACTGCTCTCCTAAGACCATAGAAATGACCAAATGTAGTAAAGTCACAGTCTTTGAAATCAGAAGCCTTTAAGCAGGATTTTTAGAACTTAGATTTATCTACTCAGGGCAGCAGACTTCAAACTACTTTGCAGGAGTTTCTCATGTTCATGACAGAGGGTTTTATTGCTTGTACAGTCGCAGCAGAATTATAAGGAGAAATAACAAGGGTATTTTTTAATCCTTGAAAATTTGCAAGAACAAAATCAGATTTTATAAATGAAATACAATCACACTGTTGTCCCATCAAAGCATTAGGAAGCATATCCTATGGTTTGATGATTAAAATACTATTTAGTTTTCATAAATCAGCAAACCAGGATTCTCATTCTTTACTGTATTCTCTAAAATGCATCATACATTATAGAAATATAGACAATGCAGATATAGCAACTCTAGGCAATAAGATACCAATCTGGATAAGGATAACTGTATTTACTATAGTAACAGCATATACTATGCATAATTTATGTTTCTACTACTAAATAAGGAGGCCAAGGCCAAGTTTCACACCAAACGTTAGATGTGAACTATGGTAAGTGCACAGACTGTGAGCTCACTCAGTGCTTTCTGGAGCGAACTCATCCTAAGTAGTGCTTAAGCAGCGCTTCTTACAATTTCCCAATTTCCTCACTGTTGTGCGTTAACCCTGGCTGGCAGGTCAGTACCCCCAGCCACTCACTCATTCCCCCCGCAATGGGATGGGGGAAAGAATTGGAAGGATAGAAGTGGGAAAACTTATGGGTTTGAGATAAAGACAGTTTAATGGGTAAACCGATGGAAAATAAGGAATTAATTCACTACTTCCCATCAGCAGGCAGGTGTTTATCTATTTCCAGGAAAGTAGGGGTCCATCATGAATAATGGTTACTTGGGAAGACAAATGCCATAACTCTGAATGTACCCCCTTTATCCTTTTTCCCTGCAGGTTTTACTGTTGAGCATGACATCATATGGTCTGGAATATCTCTCTGGTCAGTTGGGGTCAGCTGTCCCAGCTGAGCCCCCTCCCACATTCTTGTGCACCCCCAGCTTCCTCGCTGGTGGGACAGAAGCAGAAAAAAAAGGTTTTGATGACATGCAAGCACCGTTCAGTAATAGCTAAAACATCAGTGTGTTATCAACACTGTTTTGGTCACAAATCCAAAACATAGCCCCATACTAGCTACTGTGAATAAAATTAACTCTATCCCAGCCAAAACCAGTGCACCTAGTAGTATAATGAGAGTAGAGAGCACCAGACGAATAGTTTCCATAAACTGCTCCCTGACAGTGTGCCTGTGGTAAATGTCTTTGCTGTTGTTACAATCTGCAGTTCCTTTTCTTTCATTGGCGTGGTCATATCATCATTCCTTGCACTTTTTTTGTACATATAGCAGCCTTTTCAGGCTTGTACCTTTTGCATTAGGTACTCTGCATGTATTTTGAATTATTATGCAAAGTTTTATAACTAAGCAATCATAACCTCCCTTATCTTGAAACAATTCCTATGCCAAATACTGTGTGAAAAAATAAAAGATACTATTTGCAGGGCCTTTAGAGTATGTAGTCTAGCCTGCTTTTTCACCACAGATGTTTAAATTTACAGCTCCTACTACTATTTCTGCCAAGCACTATGTTAGGTGCACTTCATACCTGATATAGTGCCCTTTACATACAAATTCCAGTTTGCCATCATACACACAAGATGTAGCAGGTTCTTTCTCTAAACCCTTTGTTAACTTTTATGTTATCAACATTACTTTTTCATATACTATAAATGCCATCATAGTTTGTGTCTTTTTTCAGAATCTTCACTATTATATATATCATTTTGTCTTGAAATTTCAGCAGATGATAACACCATATAATATACACTAATAGGGCCACATTTTAAAATGTGAACTGTGGTAGCTGCAAAATCTGCAACTCTAGATGTGGAAAATCTACATAAGCAATTCACTGATCCCCCTCTGAAAATGAATGTGCAAAGTCTTGGGTGATTATTTGCAGACAAATCAGCATAAGCTGGATGTAAATATTAAACATGGAATTCAATCTCAAAAAAAATCTTGCGCGCTGATGAGAAATAAGCTTGCAATTTTGGAAGAGTTTATGTGAATGCCTTCCCTGTGTGGAAGCATGGGCTGTCTGTGGCTTAGGATCATAACACGAAAGAGACATCAGCTTCAAAGGACACTGACAGAGACTGGATTAGCACATTAGGGAAATCAATACCACTCACCCCCATCATATGCCAGGTAATACAGCAGAACTGTGAAGAAGGAGAAGGCACTCATCTGATGTGACAAAATTATAAACTTCTGGTGGATGGACCTTGGCTGACTGCCAGGTGCCCTCCAAGGTGCTCTCTCACTCCCCCTCCTCAACAGGACAGGGGGAGAAAATTAGACAGAAAAGCTTATGGGTTGAGATAAAGACAGGGAGATCATTCACAGGCAAAACAGACTTGACTTGCAGAAGATTACTTTAGTTTATACCAAATTTAAAAAAACCCACCCAAATAAATAGAGGAGGACAGAGAGAAATAAAGACAAAACTAAAACCACTTCCCCCTTCACCCCACTCTTGGTTCCCAGGCTCAACTTTACTCCTTTGTTCCCAACTCTTCTACATCTTCCCCACTCTACTAGCAGTGCAGGGGAGATGTGGAATGGGGGTTGTGGTCAGTTCACAACACTTCGTCTCTGCCACTCTTCCTCCTCATAGTCTTCCCCTGCTCCATCATGCGTCCCTCCCATGGGCTGCAGTTCTTCAAGAACTGCTCCAGCATGGGCCTTTTTCATGGGGTACAATCCTTCAGGAACAGACTGCTCAAGCATGGGTCCATGAGCCACAGGAAACCTGCTCTGTGTTGGCTCCTCTCCATTTCTGATCAAATCCATGGTGCCACAGCTCCTTTATGCAATAGAAGCAAAGAGCAAACTCTCGTTCTAACCCTCAGTGAATGACCTCTCTTTCCAAAGCATAATTCTACAGTTGAAGGGTACAGTCCTCTATATCCTTATTCCTCTTTGCATTTCATCTCTGTACTCAGGATACTCAATAGGTATACCTGCATGCCCATAGATACTTGCAGATTAAATCCTGGCCAATTTGAGCCCAGATACATTACACATATAAGATCACCATGAAATCCTTTTTTAAGCTCAGTGCAGTGAGAGCTTTGCCCATGAGAATAAACAACAGCTGAACACATCTTTCTACTCAACTTCTAACTCACAGTTTTGCGTGCAAACTTTCCTAATATAATTCTTAATTGCTGGAAGACCAGATAAGCTGGAATTAAGTATGACATAAATAAAAGCAGGAGGGGGGAGCAAGACAGTAGCCTAGAGCTTGTTCAGCTCAGGTAAAGAGAGCTGAAAACAATTTAACTTTGCTTCAGTACTGATGTGGAAACTGGTCTGGAATAGATGTTTCCCCAGACTCTAATTAGAAAAGAAAAAATGGAAGCAATGAAGGTCACTGTTGAAAAGGCATGTTCTTATTGATAACAATATAATTTGTAGCCGCTTTCAAACTAAAGTATGCTTAAATGGCTAATTGGAACATCCAAATAAACACTTTTAGAGTAAAAAGCCTTTTCTTCCTGTAGACACATTTCTCAGGGATGTCTTTAACGCTGACTGTTCTTCAGGGAATTCATGTTTAAACAGTCAGATAATTAACAATCTGTCTAAATATCCCTGATTTTTGTTATGCTTAGCCTTTGATTAGCTTTAATCCTTATCTTTCCTTCAAGTCTGTATTTAATACCCTGCAGAACTCTCCTGAAATACATTTCTACAAAATTGTATCTGGGCAAATATTGCAACACAGTAAGTACAAATATTTCTTTGAATTTAAAAGAACTATTTTCTTCAACCATATTATGCTTTTAAAATAAATATTTAAACAACTATGTTTTCACTTGTAGACTTTTTTTTTTTTTTAAAAAACTTTTCTTAGTTTTATCACTGGTTCTTCCATATCATCTGGTATCAAAATTTCCCCCCATTTTATTAGGTATCAGGAATAATACAACAAAGTATATATTAGAAATTAGACAAAACAAGATGTACAAGACCATTAGTTCAAAACAGACTATAAGTGGCAATATACTTCTTCAAACTACACAGATGTTGCTTAGGTTACTTATGAAATAAAATGTTTGTGAAAACAGGATTGGTTTTATACAAATATGTCTAAATGTATTGGTCAATTTATTTGTAGTGAGTAAATACAGCTTCTCTACTGTAGTACTTGGCATGGAGCTCTTTAAATCAAAAGGGCTGAGAAAATGGAACTAATCCTCTAAGTATTTAAATAATTTGGTTGCTCTAATTTTTGTTTTTTCCTATCTTCAGTTACTTACTGCACTGATGGTTTTGCTAGGTGGGGGTACTCACACAATTCAGTTTTAGCCATCCAAATTCCTTGTAGCATGACTAACAAAGGGGCTCACTGAACAGCCAGTGGTCCCCTTATGAACAGATGGCAGAAACCGATGCTGTTACTATCAGACCACCCATTAAGCTCTGGTGAGACCGCAGGGGCTAATTCTGCATCCATCCCTGTAGAATAGTACTTCTCAATGCGCTGATTTAACTATGCATGAGAAAACTGAAAGCAACTGCAGGAGGTGGCTTTTTTTCCCCCTTTGATCATTTGAGCTTCAGATATGCTAAGAGACTGTACCATCCACTTGTAGACGTGAAGAATTCAGTCTGATCTAAGAACTTAAGAAGGAGAGCTCTACCTAGTATTCTATTAAAGGTTCAAATAAATACATCATCCATGCAGCGGAAAAAATTTTTGTGGTTAAACAATATAGTTGGAGATAGTTGAGTTCCTCTACCTATTTTCCAGTAGAGAAGACAGACCTATGGCTTTAAGTGGAAACATAAATCTGTGTTGTAGAGCCCACTGCCAAGGCCTGTGATTAGAAAATGAAAGCATTGCCTGTTCAATTTTTCCAACCTCTTTTTTTTAAATTATTTTTGCATGCCTCTGCACTTTGAGTTGAGTTTTCTCTCAACAATTATTTATTTCTACAATACAGCCTGTGTAAAATCCTGCTGCCAGGGAACTGGTCCACAGTAAGTTAATCATGCACATTATATTGCAGTTACACCATGACCCTGTCTCTTTTCCACCTTGTCAAAAGTGATTTAAAATTTCACCTTACACTTACCAGTAGTGGGGCTTGATTTCCTTGTGGAAGTTTTATTCATATCTGGTCATTCCCTGAAGTGAGTAGATACATATTTGTTTAGTGTTTCCTTGGCATATGGATAAGCTCCCAAACTGACAAGCTCTTTAGCACTCATGGCCTGGATTTTAGAATTCATTGCCAAAAATATATCAAAACATTGACTCGTTCTTATCACGAGGAGGAAATGCTACTTCCTCAAGACCCATTTACATTGGCTTTAGATGCATATTCTTGATATATTTTGAAATAAGATGTTTTATCAAACAGTATATTGTCTAACTTAGTTTTGACAGCATCTATAATGAAAAATTATGGCAGACACTTTAAAAGGAACAGACTGTATTGTAGAGAACTTTCACACAATATGTTGTGTACTATGGCATGCATGCCATTGAATTCTGAACAAGCTATAAGAATGTGACTGAAATAGCAAAGATTTATAAAAATTTCTTTAGAGAAGCAAGTGTGAATGAAGAGAATTAAGAACATTTTACCACATTGAACAGGACTGTGATTCGCATACAGGTTAAAATGGGAGTCAGTACTCACAAGCACAGAGGATGTATTTGATTCTGTAGCCATTTCTTAAGGAAACCTGCAGGAAGTCAGACTGGGAAGTAGTTAGCATTTAAGGTATTTATTACAGAAATGAATTGCTGGTGTTAGCCTACAAGTATATATTGAAGAAACTGCTTTCCACAGGCTTGTTGAGGTCAGGTGGGGATGGCTTCCAGGAGAAAGCTTTATGTCAGTACTAAATGCTTGCAGAACTACTTCTTACGGGATAAATCAGACCGCATTAAGAAAAGTAGAGCTTCTTTCTTCAAGACTCTAAGTATTTCCAGGTGTATGTAACCTGTAGGCCACCCAGTCTGATAATTTCTGTACCAGGAAGGCTATTGGACCATATTGCCACTTGTTCTGGACCTGTGCACCTGGGTTTCCTTTGCATAGGAAAGAAGAAATGGGAGCAGGAAGCACAGAAAGGAAGATTATAAGAATAGTGCATGCCCATGCCCTGTGCTCTTGTAGAATTGGGACACAACTGAGAAGTCTTCAGGTCAAAGGCCATCTCATCATGGTGTTGTGGTTCTCGTAACAGTTCTCATTTTGCTTAGCCAAGCTTGTAAATGTATATTAATTAACCAAAAACTTAAGATACTGCACGATCCTTTATCAACAGAACAGAAACAGTTCTCTTCTGTGAAACTGAGGAAATTCTGGAGAACCATATAATTAAGAGGTAGCTTCAAATATCCTCTTCAGGCACTTGTGTTATTCAGAGACTGGATTTGCTGCTGAATGTGAAAAGTCCCTGTGCCTCAAAACATCCGCAAGTTTCCATGGGCACACGAAAGAGATTTTGTTGGGAAAGTTAGATGTTACAGAATTTTCTGGGTAGGTGTTCCTCAGATTATACTGCCTTACATACATGCTCAGAAAGTCTCAATCTGCATAAAAGACCGTAAAGAACAAAACTTTTAGACTGATATGTGTGTCCTCATCTGTCAATGGTTATTTTATTATCTCAGCATGTGGAATACTCCAGTTCAAATCTCTACAGTATTTGATATGTGACAGTGACCAGCCCAGTCTGCAACATGCAGGTAACTGAGATAATGGCACAGTTTCTCACCATGATGTCACTGGTTGCTTTGGTGTGCATATTTTTGCATTTTCACTGCTGAAGAGGCTTGAATGTGTAGAAATTACATCTATTTGTATTAGTAAGATAGTGCTTCCAGATTCTAATGGGTAGGGTGTTTATGTGGATATAAGGAGTCTAATTTAAGTCAAAAAAAAAGTATTTATTTGTACCAAATGAATCAGATTCAACTTGAAATTTCTACACATACAATCTTGGAAGGATTAATATAGTTGACAAATTTTGAAAGGGGGTGTGAATTGTAGTGTTTCTCATTGACATCTCTTCCTTATGAGTTTATAAGGTTCCTTGTCCCTTTTGACCATTTTTACTGAATTCCCATCTTGGATACATTTCTCTTGCTCTGCCTTGTATAGACTCATATAATTATAGAACCATTTAGGTTGGAAAGGACCTTTAAGATCATCACGTCCAACCATAAATCTAACACTGCCAAGTCCACCACTAAACATGTCCCTAAGTGCCATGTCTACATGTCTTTCAAATACTTCCAGATGACTCAACCACTTCCCTGGGCAGCCTGTTCCAGTGCTTGATAATCAACCTTTTTGGTGAAGACATTTTTCCTAAAATCCAATCTAAACTTACCCTGGTGCAACTTGAGGCTGTTTCCTCTCGTCCTATCACTTGGTACTTGGGAAAGCAGACTGACACCCACCTCACTACAACCTCCTTCCAGGTAGCTGCAGAGAGTGTTAAGGTTTCCCCTCAGCCCCCTTTTTTCCAGACTAAATAGCCCCAGTTCCCTCAGCTGCTCCTCATAAGACTTGTACTCTAAACAAGTGTTTATAAGGGCAATTAACTTACAGCTCAGGTGGGTTTCAGCATTACAAATTCCTTTGCACTTCTAGGCTTAGTCCAGTCAAAGTCCACAGCTCTCAGCACTTTTGAAAATACATGTTTCTACTTTCACAAGATTATATGACCAATCATTACTCCTGGACTTAACTACACACACAGCTTAGTGCACGCAACTTTCTTATTTGTTGAGAATGCTGTCATTGGATAATTAATCACCAGTAAGTTTTTACTGTCTTTATGTATGCATGCTCATCCCTCATCAATAGTCAAAGTGCATTCAGTCAATTCAACTTCACAAGGAAGAATGTAGAAATAAGCCTGAGTGATAGGGAAAATTAGGTTCCCTATCTGTAAGGCTTTTTAGTATATGAGGCATAATTCTGCTTTGTATCTTGTTTCTCTTCACATACACTTTCTACCAGCTAGACTGTAAACATCAACAACATCAACAACTCAGACATTGTTTAGAAGCATAATTTTACCATAGCATATGAGCAAGTTGATATAAAGCCGGCATCTTGAACAGAAGAATATATCTACCTTTATTTATGGATTACAGGAGCATCCATCTAGACTTGGTAGCCCTTTTTAAAGTTAAACATTGTAATAATAGAATTCAAATTAAACTACTGAAATCCATTACCACACTCAAAATGTCAAAAGCCCATGAAATCTGAAATCTAAATACCCTATAGAACTAAAAAATTCTGTCCAATTTTCATTTATTACCTCCCTAAATGCTCATGAAAACAACAGATGAGCTAACATATCCAGTCCCTCTCCCTCATCAAGGTGCACTGCAAAAACATTTCTCTTTCAAATTGAATCCCTACACTATTAAAGCTCTTATTGATATAAAGTGAATGCATAAGAGGCAAGCAGCTTCAGTTTTATAACTGAACAGAAAATCACAAAGAAGTTGAACATATCTTTTGAGAAGAAAAATGAAAGATTCTACTGGAAACTACAAGCTGCTGACTCTGTGTCTCTCTTGAGTGTTATTTGTGATGCCTAAATTTACCCCAGACTACAGCTGGAATCAGCAAACAGGTAACAGGGATGGGCTGTTCTCTAGAATTTTTGAGCTATTCTGATAAAAGCTGCCAGTCAAAAAGATGACAGAGATATTTTCAGTATTTCAAAATGAAAAAGAAATATGAGAGGTGGTTGGGGATGTCACTACATCTGTGAAAGTGAGATGCTGTTCTGTTATTTACTGGTCATTGTAACATTATGGAAAAGCTTTCAGTATAGCATTTGCAGAAAACAGTTCTGTTATTCCCCACTTCCACCCCCATCCCTGCCAAATGATCTAAGTACATATAAGGATATTAGTCTCTTCATAAATGTTTATTGGTGGAAGCTTTACACCACTAAAGATGGTGCCATTAACATTATTCAGTCTAAGAGTGAGTGCACTACAGTTCTTAAGAGCTTCATCTAATGTGCTCTGCTCTGTTACGTACTAGCAGAAGTGAGGTATCAGATGCTCATGCTCTACCCCCGGCATGGATGATATTTTGATAGAAGTGAAAGGCAGCAACTCATTTTAGATCAGGAGAGGAACAGTCACAAGCGGTGCATTTGCAGAAGTGCTTTAGTCTTGTAAAACACAACCCTGCTAAGCCTGTCTTGCTTGCCTCCGCTCTGTTAAGGTAGTCTGCTTGTTCTACTAGCTCCTTTTAAATGTAGCAGCCACATCTTCCGATGTTTAAAACTACATATTTTTCACAGCCAGCCTTGCTTCTTTCATGCACTCAAACAGGCCCTCGAGCTAACTGAAAAACTCTGCTGTAAATAAGCACTCAGAGTCAAAACTACAAATGCAGCCTGGGATCTGCATTTTGACCAGGTATGCCTTTCCATTTCTAACAGAAAAGAACTGGTAATTGCACATACCAATTCCAACTTGGTTATACACTTACATATTCTGATAAGAAAACTTGTGAATTTGCATCTGAACATGTGTTTGCTAGTTCATTACTACAACAGATTCCTTTTCTGGTCCCACAAAACTTATAATTCAAATAACTTGAAAGAGGGATGAACCACACCAGGGAAACACTGATCTTGCCAGACACCACCGCTTCTGCAGAGTTGCCTTTGGGATTTTCACCAGGAAGAGTGGCTTACCAGTGCAAAGCAGAAGACTAAAGAGATTTCATGGGGTCATCTATCAATGTGCAGCCTTTAAATCTTAGTATTTTAACGTGTTTAAAAGATCTCAGGTTTTCTCCTGTACAATACATGAAAAAACGCTGGACTGAGAAAAAACTGAGATAAAGTTATAAGGAATGGAGTGGCAAAAGAGGATACAAACTTTTTCCCCCCTGGTTTTATACAGGATTTTGCAGGCACATGGAACTAGTGTTTCTGTATTAGCACTCAGCAGCAAGAGATTATTTCAGAGCAGAGTTGTCTTACTACGGTGTTAAATGTTTCCCTCCAAATGATATTGATAAAAAGAGTTGCATAAAATAAAATCTCCTGAATGAATCTGAGTGAAACCTGCATGTAGTTTCAAAAAGTTAAATTAACGTAGGTCTTAACCTGAAATATTATTTTCTGTTTGGATTAATAAATGGTGAAACAATAAAAAAATGCTGAAATTATAATATTTGGACTAGTTTGACTATTTAAATGCTGGAAACTTTGCTTAAAGATTCTTCTCTCATTTTTATACCAGTTTTACAAAATCAAAGCAGGAAACCTTGAAGTTTTGGACAAGTATTTTAATAGTTGGCTGAATATGAAAACTATAAGCAAGCTCTTCAGCCTTTTGAAGCTGACTCTTCAGTAAGTGAGGAAAAACAACTGAACAACATGTGTATTTATAGATACACTGACTTTCATCACTACTTTCATTTCTAATATAAAACTATTCTTTTTACTGCACTGCAAGGATGCTTAATATTTTAATATCTTTTTTCTCTTCTTTTTATTCTTTGACAGGTATCCTATCTATCTGCTGCATGCAGCTATTATCAGCCCTTAGTTTAGCAATCTGCCTCCTTGTTCTGAAGAATATTTTCCCCATGAACAGATGTATAAAGTTTATGATGCCTCACGGAAAATAGAAAGAAGAATTTTTATTAGTAAAGCATCATCTGTACTATCTTCTTATAAAACATTATAAACCATCCCTTTCTACATGGGATTAAATAATGTTTTCCTCAGCATGAGACAATGACATACTTATTTTGTAAAAATCAATGAATAGGGAGGGAGCACTGAGAGCTTGCATGTGTTACTAATTTTTAGGTTGCCAATCTGCAGTAATGCTGGAGTTGGGGACTACAGACAGAGCTAGGAGCTACTGTAGTAAAACAAAACCCAGATGTTTGCTTTGCATCTCTTTTGTCTTTCTTCTCAGCTTGAGTGCAAAAGGACTTGTGTTCAGTCTGCAATTTTCAGCAAATTACTTGCACATCAACACTGTTAACCATTCAGATACACTGACAATTGCTGAAGTCTTATTTTCAGCAAAACACATTTTGCTCCCCTCCACATGCAAACATTTCCACATATGCTTCTGCTGTCACATTTAGAAAAGATATCAGCTAATGTAAAATTGCCATATGTTCCTGACAGGATGGAATCCTTCCTAGTAATTTTTCACCAGTTTTTCATTTTCTGATGTTGAAATCCAAATAATATATGTTGTAAAGAAGATACCTTGTTTTACCTGCAGTGTCAGGTAGTTATTAACCTCAGAGGTCATCCCTAATAATAAACAGAAACAGGGTTCATTTGTGAACTGGCCAGTGCAATAAAATAGGGTATATCTGGATATTCCAACACATTGAACCCTATGATTCCTTTGCTTACACCCTAAATGCACTCAATCTGAATACTTAGTCTTTTTTCTAGGCACACTCTGCTTGAACTTGCATCCTAAAATAAGAAGGAAATTACACGGCAAAACCAGGGACTAAATCCATTGCACAAGTCCTTACTTCTCAAAAAGGAAAATAAAAAAGTGCTAAATATAAGGTAGAATAATCAATTTTCAGTTCATAAGAGCCACAAAAACTTTAAAGTCACTATTGAATGCCATTACTCCATAAAGTTGCCTTTAAGAAATTATCTTAGCACCTAAGAAGCTGCTATCTTGTTAGAAAACTCTGATTCTTTAAGAAGCATCAAGAAGTCACAACTACCACATTCATTTATGTTAAAAGTGTGTTAGAAGTCAAGTGTTCACCCGAAATTTTGTTTGTACAGTTATGGTATTTATGGCTCAGATTCAGACTCCAGCCCTCCCCTAGTGGACAAGCTGAGGCTTGGGTGTGGAGACAGTTTACATGCACATCCAAGTTAGTGAAGGGATCTTCAAAGAGTGATACCTCCTTGATTGTGCAATGTCATGCCTAAGAGTAATGCCCAAACAGCAACAGATCACAGAAACCACAGATAGACCAAGTTTACCCAACAAGGCACACTACCATTTCATGAATCTATTCTTACAGTTTCAATACAAATCATTCTTTACTCTGGATGTAAAACTTAAAAACCCACACTGTATTTTACCAATTTTGCAACACATCCTTTGAAGAAACAAGGTTAGCCATGCTTCCCTAACCCTGCTCCATTCTTCCAGCCCTCCTTCCCCATCCCAAGGTTCAGGTAAACAATTTAAGGTTATGTCTTCCATAGGAATTTTTGTTCGTTGCCACTCCTATGGAGCACCTTGTGAAAGTCTTGGCTATGTGCTGATACTAAGCAGAATCTAATTATCAGATCCTTTCTTCTTATCTGTAGCAGCAGCAACAGCTTCCAGCTTGTCTTGTTGCTGTTCTTTCCCAAATCACCCAAAATACAGAGAAGAAGGTGGAAAGACAGGGAACAGAGAAGCAGCAGTTCTTCATTGCTGAAAGGAAAGGAAAAGGGGAGGAAATGAAAATAAGAACTACAGTTAGAATTGCTGCTAAATGATATTATGCTTGCTGTCTAGCTGAACCCTGTGCCTTCCATCCCCCTGAAATCCTGATGTCACTCATCATTTAGTAAAGTAAATTGTTTATTAATCAAGTAGACTAATCTGTTTGCTATTACATGCCTTACTTTACTCATTACAAGAAATCCTACACCAAGTTGTCCTGAAAATGGTCAGCAGAATAATTTGTCATTCTGTAGCCACATACAAAAAGGAGAGGAAGCTAAAACAGATGAAGGTTTGATGAATTTAATCAGAATGGAAAAGGTATAGCTTTACTGAGGTCTCTGAAGATAGGCATGCTTACAGCTAACAAGGCTGGGTTGGACACCTTTGCTCTTGTTAATGAAAAAAGAATAACTGCTGTATTTCTGAGTATAAGAATATTCAGGGATCATCTACTGTTTCAAATCTCCTCTGAATTGTACTGATCTTTTCCCTTGAAACTCAAAATATTACTGTGAAAAACTTCCTTCTGAAAACAACGTTGCAACACAGCACTTTGATACGTCCCTGGTGAATCAAAAATTCAGATGAGAGCATTCATCGGCTAGCTTCACTGTACTATTTTGTTATTAAAAACAACAACAATGGAAAACAAAACATGATTCTTGAGTAGGTAAAATAAGGACTTAATATTATCATCCCTTTGTAATCATTGATATGTGATTGCTAAATTCTAAGGTGCCATCAACAAATGTTAAAAAGGATATTCTTCATACCAGAAGGAGCTTCCTAGTGCCCATTCTGTTGTCTCAGAATTAATTCCAGAAGTAAGGCTTTCCTTTAATTAACTGAACCACTTGGGAATCTGTTCTGCTTCAAAAATATTTCTGATCCCATAAAATGCAGATGATCTTCCCACTACTTTGTTGATTCTTCTTTTATGTGGTTGTAATCCAACAGATTGCAGCCAAGGCTTCTGTATGGAACAGTTCTGACTGGACTGAAATGGAGAGGGACAAGGTGGCAGCAATCCATCACTAGTGTTTCTGTAGCTTACAGGTGCATGCAACTGCCTCCAAATTCCAGTCACCCCAGGCTTTAATATTGCTTAAAGCCACAGAAGGTCCAACAGTCTACGTTGCTATTGGCCTGCTCTGGTTGTTGTCTGAGGTAGTTTTCAGTTTGTTATTGTCCATTAATGGCTGACAGGAGACAGTAACCTTTAAGTTATTGGGCAGCTATAAGCAGCAGTACTTATTTTTTCTAAATTGTTACCACATCTGAAATAGATGCCATGTCACGATTAATATAACAGCAATGACACCTCTCCAGGGCATTCCAAACCAGTATATTCAAAGTTCACATTGTTTAATGGAACAATTAATGCAATCACTTTGACTCTAATATATCTTCACTTGTAAATCATCAAGCCATTAACCTTAATAAAGCCAACCTGCTGTCATTTATCATGCTCATCTAAATTGCTTGATACTGCAATAACAGGGTACTTCACAGCAAGAAATGTTTGAATGCCCCAGTGAAACCTGATAAATACAGCAACCTTTTCATACACTGGGAGTGTTTTGTAAAGAGCAAAGGCAAGCTGGAAAGATACAAGAAGGAAAATAGGGCCAAAAAAGCAGGTGAAGTTAAACATAACAAAATGGAAGGTGCTGATGGCAATGGTTTTTTTTAGTCCTTGCATTATAATCAAAACCAGACACGTAAAGTGCAGGATAGGAAAACAGAACAGCTTGGCACACAAAAATAAGCTAAATCAAATAGCTAGGGAGCGTAGACAGTATGTATAAGTATCCCCTTGTGACTGAGCCAAACAAGCATGAAGTTTGAGTATGATTCAGTAGCTGGAGTATACCGTGTTAGTCACATTGTAAAGCAATGTGAAGCAACGCTAGGGAATGTTCAGCAAGATAAGGCAGTAAACCAGAGGCCCAATTTTATTTACCCATGAGAATCAGTCCTATTGCAGTAATTTGTGACAATTTTGCCCAGAAAATTTTGGTCTGAAAAACTATATCACTTAATTATAATGCAGATACTACCTTAACTCTTACCAGGTCAAACTCTCCTCTCTACTGAAAATGCTTAATCGCAGCATGGGTTTTCTATTATTTCAGTTGCTTTATTAATGATAAACTAATTCTTAATGTGGTTTTTTTGCCAATAATTGTTGATTTATGTATTCATAAAAGATTAAATAGCTCCCAAATGAAATAATAAAAAACCATAGCAACAGATAAGGAAAGTCATTAGAGGTTATCGTAGTATGTGGATGGGTGAAAGAGCAACTGAACCCAATGAACTATTTAGGGACTGTTTAACACCATCATGAAGAATAATTTCAGAACTAAATGACCAAAATAAGGTTAAAAAAAAAGTTCAAAGGGAATGGACAGATTATTACAATGATAGCTGTCCATTACATACAAAAATGGTACAGGTGAAAATGATTGTACTCCAGACTGCTGTAAGGGGAGAGAAAGCTCTGAAAGTGAAAGAAAAACACCTTAATCATACTTTTCACTTTACCTCCCCTAATCATCAACTGTCAGTATTACCTCACTTCATACTTAAAAAGCTGTACTGAAAAAAACTGTAAGAAAATCTTGAGTATCAAGTTCTAGAGGACACAGGATACTATTTAAACTTACAGGCCCAGATCAGCAGCTGGCATATAACACTGTAGTTCTGCTTAAGCCAACACAACCCAGGTATCTGACTCAGAATTTCCAGAGAGAAATAATCATATACCTGTGAATACCAGCCTGGCATTGTCTCCTGGTTTATAGGAAAGGTCTGTAATTGGGCACACTCCCAATTTAGATATTTTAAACTTTTTGAGATACTGGCTCATGTTAAAAGTACAGCTGTTACTATCTATAGCAGGCACTTGGCAAACTTATCTCAACAAAAATAGCAGATTTAATATTTCATATGAAATTATGATTTGCACTAGTTCAAGGCAGGATAACCCCCATAGTATTCAGTCCCACAGTGGGAGAGAATAGTTTGTTCCAAACTAACATGTGAGTTGCATTACAGGTAAATTTAATGCAATAACCATAAACACATCTTTATTTTAGACCATACATTTCACATTATTTAGTGCTTTACCAGTTATAATCTTCCACACTAACTGCAATTTCACTAGTCTATGTGCCTTAGTTAAACAATGTGTGAAAAAATAGCAGTGTAATGAATAATGTGTACCCATCACCCATAGTCATCTAAGAGGACTGGGATTTGTTTTCCCCCACATCTCTTATCATGAACAGATTAGTAGAATTTGCTTCACAAAATATACATATTGGAAAAAAAAATTAAGCCATAGGTTCATACATAGCCTCTTTTCTTGGTGATTCCTCAAGCTGTTATTGAAAACCCTGGTGTAGGTACTAACTCTACAACAGAAGGTCCAGTGAGGTAACAGAATCTGAAAGAAGAGCCCTTGGAGGGTTAAAGCCATAGGATTTTTGGCTGTATTAGCCAGCTGTACCACCAACTATGCAGTTCTGCTTTGACAATGTAACTTAGCATTACCCCAGCTGTAAATAGTTTCAGAAAAAGAGAACCTTTCCTGGTGTCTTTCAATGCATTTGCCGAATTTCAGAGACTCAGAGAGCTTTCTCCAGCCAGGCATTGGCTTGGTAACAATATTATAATTATGTTTGTGCATTTGACAAAGTAATGTCATTCTTGCAAGTGAATTTCTGCACTTCCAAGTGCCCATAAAATGAGATTAGAGGCATATTGCACACCTACGCTCTTCAGTGGAGCAGGATGCAAAACCACCTGCAAGTCGATTTGGCACACTGCAGCACCCTGCAGGTGGTCCACCTCAGTCTGGAAAACAGCGGGGCTATCTTAAAGCAGAACTGCCCGCTCTGCTAAAGCAAACGCTTGGTTGCTGGCTCCGTGGCCAGCTCAGTGAGGATCTCAGCATCGTGTGGTCTCGGCTTGGATGGGTCCAGACATGTCCGAAACTCCTGGAAACACAACCTATATCTGTTGATTAGGGTACCGGTCCTGGCAGGGCAAAATGAGTTCAGGCTGTGAGTCAGAGAAATGTGGGGCTGGCAAGAGAGCATCAGAACTCTGGAGACAAAAGCTGCTGAGGCGCTGCCAGACTCCCTGCACCAGAAAAATGGAGCTGGAAATCTCCAGTTTCCTGAAAAAGTGTAAGATCTTCCAAGGGGTTTCTAATTTGACAAGTAAAGTATTTCAATAAATCCATTTCCAACCCTGGCCCGAACTTAGAAGACCAGAAGTATAACACAAAACCAGGTGTTACATACTTGAATAGAAAGTCTTGGTCTGGAAATTCGTGTTTTAGACATAAATTCATGTTCTTTGCCTGTTAGATACATACAATGTAACAACTGCCAAATATGTGTTCAAAAGAAAAATGAGAGGCAAGTCAGTGCAAAACAACTATAAAATTCAACGTATAAAGGTGTTAAAATGGCAAGCCATAATCAGAAGTTAAAGAACAAATATTTAAGGTTTATAAAACATAATAAATGTACATTATTAAACATTCATTCCACCACATTTTCTACTTTTTCTGGTGTTTATGATGGCAATAAATATTAGTTGTATTCGAATTATTACGTGCCTCAGAGATAAAAATTCACAACAGCATAGGTGATATTTAGATGAGAATTTATTTATTTATTTATTTTAATAGCAATTACTTTGGTCTTTCTTCTTGTTCACAGCCTGGAAATTTTACTGTTAAGCATTTATTGTGTATCACACACCATTTCCTTTCATTTTGCCCATATTTATATATATTTGATCTTTTTAGGAGTGCCATGGGAATCTATTGTGATTTATTTTTCCTTTTACTGTGCAACTGTCATTAGTAAAGTCCTAATTCCAAAACTGTATCCAGCAGTTCATTAAAATTCCCACATACTAGCCCTCAAATCTAATTGTTAAAAAGGGAGCTGATATTAAAGATGACTGAGTACATTTCTGACAAGCCATTAGGTAAAAACACTGCTCATGGTTGTTTCCTCAATGAGATTAGTTAAAAATAAAAATAAATCCACTCAAGTCAGTAGAAAAAGGTACACTAAGTTGTAGGAAAGTGTATAAAATT
Source organism: Gorsachius magnificus (assembly GCA_034008185.1). NCBI lineage: Eukaryota > Metazoa > Chordata > Aves > Pelecaniformes > Ardeidae > Gorsachius > Gorsachius magnificus. Next base: position 191,658,220 of record CM067081.1, on the reverse strand, counting down.
GAATAAAAATGAGAAGTTTTTCAAAGGCAACCCAGAGCAGTGACATACTCAGAGCCTGCTGAAATTCCACTGCAGCAAAAACCCATTTATACTTTTGAAAAATTTCACTTTTGTGAATGTCAGAGTATCTAAATTTGCTCTTTTTTCATGCTCATAAATGTGTTACTTCACAAGCAGTTCTACTGATTTCCTATTTCCCTTGAGAAATTGCCAAAGTGCTTCATCCCTCCTATATTCAGCTGTCTCCTTCTAAATATCTCCTTGTCATCTCATAATTGCCACCCAGCTGCTCAAATTTTGGAAATCCTACCAACTTCATAATCTGCCTTGTTTCTTAGGATGTGTCTTGCCTTCCCTTTTTCATTTATTTCTATACATTTGCATTCATTTGCTCTTCCATGTCCTTCGGACTGCTTGTATTCAGCTGTGCTGAAAATGGTAGATTCTGATAAGTGTTTTGCCTTCTGGCTACTTTGCTTTGCCCTGGAAAGACTATGGATATTCATCTCTGATGGTGGTGGTCTGTGACTTTCATATTAGTGTTTCAAAAAGTATGATGACTGTAGGGTAGGACTACTAGTTTCTGTAGGGTAGGACTCTGCATGCTTGAAGAAATCGTGCAAATAGTAAAAATCTATTGATTAAAAAAACCATTTTTTTCTTTGCTAGACATAAACCCCTATTAGTTTTATGTATCTGGATGAGATACAATCTGAGTTTACTGCAAGATTTCAGTGAAAATACCAGGATTCTAGATGAACAGGAAGGATGAGAGACTAGAGAATCCTATTTGTGTTAAGTTCAGAGTTTTTGTTGTTTGCTGGAAGAATTATTTCATGGATCATTTATTTGAATATTAGTCTTTTTACAAGGTTTTATTTCCTAGACATTCATGCTTGCTTCAGAGATAGGCTGTATTCAGGATGATAGCTCTGAAAGAAGTGCAAGATAGAATATTGGTTTCTGTCCATGGTCTTCTGCCTTTTATAAGGAAGAATACATCATGTGAGGGAAAAAAAAAAGAGAGGTGACTTTATGTGAACCTCAGTATAGAAGCAAACTGTTTTGTGATGGATGTTTGAACACAGCTAAGAACCAGTTTTCCACATTAAATGAAACTTTCTTTTCCTAGACTTTACCACAGTGATTTAATAATATGGCACTTTGATAAGTAGAAATGTTCTTAAGCACGAAGAAATAATATGAGTAGTGATAGTTAGCATTCTTTTCAGTACATAAAAGCACTTTAGATATTAATTCATCATCTGGGGTAAACCCCCATAATCTTCAAAATATGTAAATTGATCTTTGCTGTGCAAATTAAAAATTATCAGCTTACAGAAAAGCTTGAAATTGTAGTCGAATAATCCTACATACAGAACTTTACAAGTTGAAAAGGGATTAATCTTTGCAATTTAATTTCAGAGAAATTAAAATTCTCCTCAGATACAGGAAATTAATTTCAGAGATTTGCAATGATTTTTCAGGATAGTTTGGTTGCTTCTAGATTTTTTACCTCAAGAAATTCTGACAATCCAGAACGTTGAGTGACCCAACTATCCCACTTAAAATACACTTCATAAATATTGTAAATACCTTCCTCTGACTCAAAACAAATCAGAGTAAAAGATGGAATTGATACTTAAATGCACCCAATCTCTGTTTTGATGTTTACATCTTATCACCTCTTACAACTGTGTTAATGCGTGGCTCAGAAGCCCACTTTCCACAAGTCTATAAACTATAACGAGATGGATCATTTTCTCTGGTGAAATCTGATCTGCTCGAAGTGCCAAAATTCCAAGAGAGAGAGCACAGGTTAAAATCCCATGATGGCACAGTTCTTTAATTACTTGCAAAGAGCAGGGCCTACTAACTACAGGAGAGGGACAGCAAATTAGTTGGATGTGTTGATTACTATGTGCTGAGCTGAGTTTTGAGCAGATTTTTCTTCCAGAACCTTGCTAACGAAAGCCCATTTATTTTCCACTATCCCACATAAATCTGCATCTTTCAGAGAACACAGAGGAGCTCCCTAATGACACAGAGCCAGGATCACTGCCTGCTGATACAATGGCAGGAGAGGTCTCTCATCAGCAAGACTGATCCAGTCTTTTTTGTGTTATAAAGCCAAAGTTATACTATAACTGACTCAGAGAATAAAGAATAGAGTTTCTATATAGCTATTGATGTTGATATCTATATTGATATGGAACTAGAGTTTAATAAATAGCTGATAGAGCCTCTTTTTTCCTGTCTCATGCAGAGATTGAACAATCAAATCCCTAAAACACAGCTTTTATAAAAAATAGGACAAAACCACACACATTTCACAGGCCCTAAACAGAGTAAAAGTGACAGCATCTTGATTTGTGTCAGACTGATGCAGGAACTTAAGCTTTTGAAAATCAGCCAATTAAAGAGAGCTAGATTCGCTCAAAAATTTTATCCTACAATTTACTTATATTCCTGTTTAAATGAGATGAGAGAATTTCGAAAGCAATAGAACCCCAAAATGTGTAATACTGTTGACAAATTTTCAGGCACCACACTCAAATGGTTATCCCTGTATTCGTCATTACTCACTGCAAGGGGCAATGACATAATCCATCAACTAGAAAAATAAACACCAAGGAGAGTTCAAAATAGCCTTAGAGAAGCTTTAAGAAAGCTGCCTGTTGGTGTTTTATACAAGCTTACTCATTTAATATACTAGAACACCTACAAAGTCCGTGGTCATTTATATTAATTGACTCATTTCCATGGCATCTTTCTGAAGGCAATCATGTGATTCAGGGCAGTGATTAAATCAAGTAGCAGGCACAAACAGATATTCATAATCAACACAAAATAAATGGTCCTGATTCTGAGCTCTTGCAGATTACAGAGGTCAATGGCACGGAAATACCCTGGATACCTGAAGACTGACAATTTGCAGAAATTACTAGAATGTCAATGATTCATCCAGTCAATCCACTCAGATTCTGGAGATCAAAGACTGCTGTTATTTGCCCATCCAGATCTATGACTCCAGTATGAGTGCCTAAAGTGAGCACAGATCTGGATATGTGTGCTCAGAGTGACCCACATCTTTCAAAAGATTAGTAGCTTTATTCCGCATTAAAAGAAAACTCTGGTGGTAGTCTAAGGTAGGTCTAATGTGAGTGTAATACAGAAATCAGTTTAATATTTAAAACACAAAGTGACAGTTGTAAAGTCATCACTTAAAAGGATTAGTTTCATCTTTCAATTGTAAAGGACATAATCTAAAATCTTAGATACTGTAATATTGACTTTGTATCATTTACATGTCTGGCATAGAATGAAAATGGGTAGAAGTTTCAAGATTTCTACTGGGGAGTCCACAAGCACTGCTAGCTCTAACATGATCCTGAGGCTGCAAGAAATACAGAAAATTGTGGGTTATTGACCCTTGAAACATAATCCAAACACAATCTCTGCCTATATAATTTCTTTGGGATTTTATTTTCCTTCTTCCTCAACCACTAGAAGCCTATTTCCATAGTAGTTATGAAGCAACAGTTTAATTGATTTGCTTCTAGTGCTGTAACAATCTGCTCTCAGTATGATAGTACCAGTTATCTAATGACAAATCCTCTTGAACTTACTCAAATATATATATCAACAGGGCTGATGAGGGGTCAGGAAAATGTAGATAAAAATGGTTTTGTCCCCAAAACCAAAGAAACAGAAAAACGGAATTCAACTAAGTATACTGTCTGAAAATATAGCAACTTTGATCCTGAGTGAAGACAGAGAGCATAGCATGCAGTTTATGTAGCTTGAATGACAAATTTAGAGATATTGGAAGTGAAAGAACAGGTTAAGAAAATGAATAATGATAAAAAGGATTTTTTTGAGGCTGTTTTCCTCCAGAAAATAGAAAATTATTTACACTGGGTAAAACTTAAGGGGAAAAGTCTACTCTTTAGAACTGTATATCTACCTTGACTTCAGCAAGGCTTTTGATACTGTCTCCCATGACATCCTCATAGGGAAGCTCAGGAAGTGTGGGCTGGATTAGCAGACAGTGAAGTGGATTGGGAACTGGATGAATGGCAGGGTTCTGATCAGCAGGGCAGAGTCTAGTTGGAGGCCAGTAGCTAGTGGAGGCTCCCAGGGCTCAGTACTTGGCCCAGGCTTGTTCAACTTGTTCATCAATGACCTGGATGAGGGGACAGAGTGTACCATCAACAAGTTCGCTGATGACACAAAACTGGGAGGAGTGGCTAATATGCTGGAGGGCTGCGCTGCCATTCAACGGGACCTGGACAGGCTGGAGAGTTGGGCGGAGAGGAACGTGACGAAGTTCAACAAGGGCAGGTGCCGAGTGCTGCACATGGGGAGGTCAAACCCCATGCACCAGTCCAGACTGGGGGCTGACCTGCTGGAAAGCAGCTCTGCCGAGAGGGACCTGGGAGTCCCGGTGGACGACACGCTGACCATGAGCCAGCAGTGTGCCCTGGTTGCCAAGAAGGCCAATGGCATCCTGGGTTGCATTAAGAGGAGTGTGGCCAGCAGGTCGAGGGAGGTTCTCCTCCCCCTCTACTCTGCCCTGGTGAGAACCCACCTGGAGTACTGTGTCCAGTTCTGGGCTTCCCGGTTCAAGAAAGATGAGGAACTCCTAGAAAGAGTCCAGAAGAGGGCAACAAAGATGATGAGGGGACTGGAGCATCTCCCCTATGAGGAAAGGCTGAGAGAGTTGGGCTTGTTTAGCCTGAAGAAGAGAAGACTGAGAGGGGATCTCATCAACACAAATATCTTAAGGGTGGATGTCACAAGGACAGAGCCAGACTCTTCTCAGTGGTGCCCAGCGACAGGACAAGGGGCAATGGGCACAAACTGAAACATAAGAGGTTTCAGTTGCATATGAGGAAGAACTTCTTTACTTTGAGGGTGACAGAGCGCTGGAAGGGGCTGCCCAGGGGGGTTGTGGAGTCTCCTTCTCTGGAGATATTCAAAGCCCGCCTGGACGCAGTCCTGTGTAACATGCTCTGGGTGAGCCTGCTTTAGCAGGAGGGTTGGACTAGATGATGATGATCTCCGGAGGTCCTTTCCAACCCTTGTCATTCTGTGATTCTGTGATTCTGTGATAGGAGTCTCAAGAACAAACGGATTCTCTGGTAATACACCTCAGACTTAAAATATATACACAGAGATAAAACAACAATCAAAGGTTTATTGCTACCTTAGATTTTCCCCTCTTTTGGCTCTTTTTCATTCTATGGTATATTTTCTGCAGACTGATACCCAGTAAGTGTGAGACCCATACGGAGACTAAATGAATATCTGTCTTACACTTCCATTGCCAGAACTCAGAGAGAAGTTTGTGTCTTATAGGACAACATATAATTTTGTGCATCATATGCTTACAGGTGTTTCAATTTTAATTTTATTCCAGGATTTTTCCAAACATTAGTAACTAGATAAAAAAAAAAAAATCAATCATTAAGGCCCACAGAGAAAAATCTGAATCTTATTGGAAAGAAGCTAAGTCTGCTAACCAGCCATCCAGTTCAAGCTTAATGTGGTACCTAAAACATGTAAAATTTTTAAGAATGCCTTTGATTTCTTAATAATTTGTAGCTCTCTGCATTTGAATTGTGAATAAGAATATTTTTCCTATAATACTGAACCAAAATTCAACACATATTACAGCTGTCTTCACAGAAAACTTCCAACTGAAGCCATATGAAAGCAAATCCTGTAAGCTATGCTTCATTTCTAGGATGAACATGCATATGATTATATTAGCTGTCTTTTTATGTTGAACTTGAAAATTCATTGACAATTCATTAATCATTTAAAGATATTCTCCCATGTTTTTTTGGTGGAGGAACATTTCAGGGACCCACAAGCTACCATTCATTTACAGTATGGTGCTATACTTCCACTGGGCTTCATTTATTTTTGTGTTAAAAGCCATCATTGATGAGATGAATTAAATGATTTTACCCTTTTCAGTTTTAGTCAGATGTGGAATAAATCCAATGCCTTAAAATAGTGAAATACAATATCTAATGGAAGTATGATGAAGGTTGTTGCAAGGAACTGGTATCTTGAAGCAACTGAGAGATTGAGATTTTTCTCTTTAATTATACTGGTAATTAATTGCATCAATAGACATCAAGAATTCCACATTCTCTGAAGAATGTGAAGCCGCATCTCAGCAGAGAAGTTGTTCTCTGAGACAAGTCAAATTCCTCTGGAGGACTTGTCTGAAACATGATTATATACAACACTCCCAGGCTAGCTGGTTGGTTTTTGTTATATTTAGTTCAGTCCCCAGTGACTCAGAATATTGTTACTGTCGCCTGAAATGATAAGTTCCATTATATTGACCACCAATGATTTATTAAAAGAACTTTTAATTATGGCTCTTGTTACTAAGCAGCTTTCTTTAACAGTCAGGCAGGACTCCTCCAGAAGTATACACCCAGATTTTCAACAGCCACATATCATCCCTGTTTATCCACACTATTCCCATATATTTTTGCATTGTAAATGTTTTGTGATTGTCTTGTTTATTGCTGCTGTTACTAGAATTAGCAGCAGTACAATGGTGGCAGTATTTTGGTCTATTTTACTTGAGGCTATAAAAATAAATATATATATTTTTATATATGGGTGTATAACTATGTATATATGTATGTTACAGGTGTGAGAATTCAATATTAACTCTCAAGGCCTAGATGTGCAGAGAGTGGGATGTTATCTTCCCTCTTTTTTGCTGAAGTTCTAAAACCAATGACCTGAGTTCATCCCACCTTCTCTTAGGTACTTAACAGAGACAATTAAATTAGAAGCCTAGTTACTGAAAGCTTCTCTTATGGAGGGTTACAGACATCTCGACAGAATGATTCATATCTTACACAAGCTGACTCATTCTTTGGAAATTAATATATTTTTGCACTAATGATAGAGGGAGCCTAAGGTGAACAGACTCCAAACTTAGGCAGGCTAGCTAAAGACAGAAAATTAGATAAGTGCAGTTAGGTCCACCTCATTCATCTCTATCCATCTAAGGAACTCTCTTTCAAAATTACCTCATACTTGTGTCACAAAAATGAGGGCATTTTTAAATTCAGGAACAGTTTTCACACAATTTAAACAAAAAAATGAGTAAGATATTTCCAGTTCAGGAAATATTTTTTAGCTTGAAAATTCCTAACTCTTTTAGTGATCAAAAAAAGCTTTCTTTTCTTCTTTTTTTGAAAACTTTGATGAAAAAAAAGCACAGTGCTTTAGTTGTGGAAGTTCTATCATTGCATCCAGCATACAGCCAGTCAATCAAAAGTCTCTGAGCTGTCAAAGTGATGAAGTAAAAGAAGAAGAAAGAGCTAAAAAGGGGGATCAAGGGACTGAGTCCTTTCTCATTTCTCAGAGTTGAAAGTAAGGTTTAAATACGTGAAAAGCAGGAAAAGAGGGACAGATCCTTGATGAGATGTTTATATGTAAATGAGAAGGCGAAAGAATAAAGTAATGGGAAAAGGAACTTTTCTTAAAAGTTGTTCTACAGGACATTTGGTTGACTAGCTCTGGTTAATGGCAGTGTTGTAACTCCAACTCTAACATCATAACCTTTCCTGTTCAACTTTCCAGAGAAAGACCAGTTGACCACTAGAAATGTCAGGAAGATTCAAGGCCATTTTTAAGTTTCAAAACTACACTATGACCTTATGTTGTAAGACCCTATATATGAGCAAAGCAACAAATGTTATTATGGATAGAAACCAAGGTACAGAGGTAAGCTGTTCAAGTTTTTCCATCCATGCAGTCCTATGTTGAACTCCATTTGCCATTGATTTATGAGAGGAGGTATTCCGATGTTAGTTCAGATTACATGGTTGCTTTAAGAGATGGGTGAATATAAAGAATCTAGGCAAGGACCTCCAGTTATTTGAATTTATTTTGAAAACTACATTTTAAATTAATTTTTGGAACATTGTAAGAAGTTCCAAAGCACTTTTTGCTTACATCTGTCTATAACGATCTGTAGGACAGGATAAGTTTTCACCCAAAATACAACCTTTAGCACCAAACTGGCAAAGCACTCACTGTGAAGCACATTTCAGAGAGGTGATTTCATAACTTGATAGTTTTTCACAAGAAATTTTTGTAGAAAGGTCCTGAAAAAAAAAAGAAAAAACAAACGAAGAAAAATACTTGCAGGAGAAGGAGTTGAAAATGCAGCCTTCTATTCCTTACTCTATTACTCTAAAGTATAAGGAGAAAATCAAAACCAAACCAAACACAGCAAATCAAGGTTGAACTTACTTTTTTTCACTACCTAAACCCAAACACTCTCTTCATCTGTGCAGCTATGTTTCCTCTCTCAAATACATGTATCAGACTATTTTGGCTCTCAACTGAGTGGCTGGGGGTTTTTACAATAGCTGTACTATTTTATAATTTCTCTTACAGATTCTGCTCACAAACTCTTCACGTAAGACAATAAATTTCCTTCTGTAAACATACTGCCTTAATCTCAGATTTTACATTCCCCCATCTCGTGGTATGTAGATGGTGTGAGCTATGCAGAGCATACTTTTGCCTTCATGTTGTCCTGGTTTCGGCTGGGATAGAGTTAATTTTCTTCATAGTACCTAGCATAGTGTTGTGTTTTGGATTTAGTACCAGAAGAATGTTGATAACACTCTGATGTTTTTAGTTGTTGTCAAGTAGTGCTCAGACTGCTCAAGGACTTTTTGAGCTTCTCGTGCTCGGCCAGGTGCATAACAAGCTGGAAGTACAGCACAGCTAAGACAGCTAACCCAAACTGTCCAAAGAGCTATTCCATACCATATAACGTCATGCTCGGGGGGGTTAGTCGGTCGGTTGCGGGCAGAGTGGTCGCAGCTCGGGCTGTGTGATCGCGGCTCGGGGGGGAGTGATTGTGGCTCAGGACGGGCTGGGCATCGGTCAGCGGGTGGTGAGCAATTGCATTGTGCATCACTTGTTTTATATATTCTGTATATTTTCTTACCATTATTATTATTATTATTATTATTCTCTCTTAATAAACTGTCTCTATCTCAACCCACGGGTCTTACTTTTACTTTTTTTTCTTTTCTCCGATTCTCTCCCCCATCCCACTGAGGGAGGGGGGGCAGTGAGCGAGCGGCTGTGTGGTGCTTAGTTGCCAGCCGGGTTGAATCACGACACATGTCTTTAACCTAATATTCTCAAAACAGACTTGAACAGAATTAAAACCTTTTAACCGTGAACTTTCTGAGGCACTAAATTACTATCATCTTCCTATACTTGCAGTGGTCCCCATCAGCAGTATGTGCCATAAACTGATGAGTTAATTCTAGGGATTCAAGCTAATTACATTCTCAGATTTAGCGGGCATCTGTGATAATGTAAGAAAATTAAATCTTATTTACTATTTTTCTTGCCTTCCCAAATTTAGGCCTTATGGTATGGGAAAAGAAGGAGCACACCATAAAGGCCAAGAAAACCACCATAAATAACATCTCTTTATTTAAACCCTTTTTTTTTTATTATTTTTTTATTTATATATTTAAAAATATTTATTTTTTAATTTTTAATAACAACAGTTCCAGGATCACAGTATGTGCAAAGAACATTATCATTTAATAAATATATGCCTGAGCATTCAGTACTCCCATTTGCTTGTAAGGATGTAGAAGGGAACAATAGTTACTAAATATTCAGTATATTCACTAAATATATCAGGAATTACTATTTAATATAGTCAGTAGGGTTTCAGTGGTTGTATGACTTTCTTCCCCTGGGTACTTAAAGATTGAAACACCGACTGAGAATTATAATTTGGGGATCAGAATGCGAGTTTAAAGAAACATTATTGTGCTTTATGTAAATGACTTGCAAAAAAATAATTGGGATTCAATGTTTTGCTGTTTCCTCTCAGACAGAAGACACAACTTAAACCACAAATACTTGTACATCAGGATAATGTTAGCAAAGCTTGAAACTATAGAGACATATACAATATGTCTCTCTATATATACATATACATATATACAGACATATACATATATAGAGACATATACAATAAATATCCATGCAGGAAAACCATTTGTGTGAGAACAGGCTAAAATTTACAAAATGTCAATATCATGACTTGATGCTCCATAATTTACACTCCAGTGAAGAAGTTTGGCGCTCAGGGAGTGGTAATAGGTCTCAAGCTGGGCAGGACTTTAAAGAAGAACTGTTAGGCCTTCTCCATAATGCAGGAGACTGTTGTAGCAGTCTCTAAAGTAGTGATCAAAGAGCAAAGTAATCACTCTCAATGAGAAAACTCATATCTCCTGGGAAAGTCTATCTCCTGCCTGCTACAGCTGCAAAGTCAGGAGTTCTCTCCCAGCCTCACTTTCTAATTGGCAGCTTTCAGTAACTTCCTGAGTCAATCAAACTCTATTCAGTCCTCTCAGATCACTAGATCACTTCTTTCCTTGACTGTTGATAGCAGTCTCCCAACCAAGCAAACTCAGTCCCTCCCACAAAGGGACCCATAATGCATAAGGCAGGAGAAAACCATCCTTCTCTCCAGTTTCTCTCTGTCTTTCCGAAAGAATATAGTAGACAGTAAACTGCAAGTAAGCAAACATAAAACATATATCCTCCTTCACCAGCTTTCCTTAGGCTCCTTCTATGGGAAATAGCAAAAGATGAAATTTGCCAGATGACTCACAACACCTACACTAGACACCTGCCCTGAACTTTCTCCTGGAGGAATCCATCCTTTTTTGTTGACTGTGGAGGATATCTAGATAAAACTTCCCTCCCTGGTAAACATTAGATTTGTGAATAAATAGCTGTACACCTACCGGGCTCCACCTGCCTACGGACCTAAGTTCTTAGAGAGCCACTGTTGAAGTCTTTCTCCAGTGATGCTATACAGTGAGAAATATTTATGCCTTCAATAGGTGGGTGGGTCTGTGTTTTGATACCTGGTAGCTAAGAAGCCAACTGCTTGCCTGTATCTAGAAATCAGAAGTTCCTTTTCCCAGCTCTTTCTAGTTCATTTACTGACGGGTGCACTGACAGCATCTAATAATGAAGTGGTTTCTCCTGTGACACAAGTTTTTCTTCTGCTTTTCAGCATTTATTATCATACAAATCTCCAATTTGCATATTTTCAGATTTTGTCCTTTATGCATTTTGTTGGTACACTTAGCACTTTTGATTTATTATTTTCAACTTTGACATAGTCTAAATATTGAATAAATCTATTTTCCTTCTCTGATTTGGATGTTATTTTGAACCAAAATATTGCCTGCAATGAATGTTCATTCTTTGAATCACAAAAGGAAGTGTATTTGTTCTATCCATTGTCATGCAGTTTTTTTCTGGAAAAATCTTTTATGTTTTTTTTTTCTTCCTTTCTTTTCCAGCTGAGATGAACCCTTGATGAATTAATGCTTGTATTGCAGGCAATCTCAGGAAAAGAAACATAACAAACAGTTATGATTAGGCTTTTGGGATCAAGAGTTGATAAATGAAATTACTTCAGTTTATTTTTAATATTTATGAAGAGACAATCTCTTTGTTAGAGTGCTTACAATGTAGCAAAAATTAACAAAATGTGAGAGTGGTTTGGAACCTAAATTACTAGCCATAATTACAGTGGGACTTTGCATTCACATGAAAGGACTAGGAGACTGCAGAGCAGCCCATGGGGTCTTTTATCCTTAGCTAAATGATAATGATGAACTTGCTATTTCTTTAAGGGATGTGTTATCCCACTACTAGGTGTTTGCAAACAGTTATTGAATATATGTTTGCTCGAAGTCTAGAATATTGCGCTCATATTTACTAGTCTCTTGCCAGAAGGATCCTATCTTTCTCCTTTACACAGATATTTTATGGCAGAATTTATTATTTTTTATTCATAAATATAGCTTCCATTTTTTAAAGCAATATTCATATATCATCATAGACTTCCTCGGACAGCAGCAATCAAAAAGAGATTTAAAAAATCCCAAAACACCAGAGCACCAGTTTTTCACATTCAACTGATTATAAATGAGCCAACCATAAATTCATCTTGTCAATATGTGTGTGGATATCCTTGTGTACATATACGTATAATTAACAGCACACGTATACCATTATGAGTAAAAGACATGCATATGCAGAACATGTATTTAAATCATAATGTATAGTCTAAAATGTATGCCTTCTGCTGTCTTCAGTGGGTTGGCAGGAGAACAAAGGATGGATGCTCTGGTGGGGGGAAGAAACAGTATAGATGGGAAGGGGGGAGAAGCAAGTGAAAAGAAAATTTTTTCTGGCTTGTGAATGAGGACTGCCTACAAAATCTAAGAAGATTGGAAACAGTATTGCTGGGACAACAGACTGCCAGGCACTTCCTCAAATCAGGTATTTTGTTTCCCCAGTCCAGTAAATTAAGTGCTTTGTGTCTACTTCACAGAGGAAAGTACCTCACAGTCCACACGGCATGGGTGTAGTGCAGAGAAGCTGTCCCAGGCATCCTTGCCCCCATGCCCAGTATAAATAAAGGGTATTAACAAGCCATTCTTCTTCCACTCAGTCCTGGGGTATGCCCTTCATTATACATGCACATATTTAAGTCTATCTGTGCCCTCTCTTTCTTTTTTTGATATAAACTTATCTCTATCTTTTTTTGGTTTATATATCATATCTGTAGAATGTATGTGTGTGGAGGTACGGTACTTAGCTGGTGAAATATGAAGAAATGAGGTCTCTGTAATAGATTGTTCCTTAAAAGAAGTTGAGACATCTACATAACTTAGGAAATATTAATATTGAAAAAAAACCCCAAAGCCACCAACCCTCAGAGAAAACTTGATAGTCTTCTTTAGAAATATTGCAGCAACTATTGAAATTAATTTTAAATTTTAGTATGGAAATGACATTGACTGTTATTCAGAAAAAAAACCCCAAACCCAAAACCCAATCAATGCCAAAAAAAACCCCTTTCATTGGAATACAATATTTAATTGGAATGCAGGTCTTCTTACATTGTTATTATCTCTTCAAGGAAAAGTTTGGGAAAATAACAGTTATAGACACAGTGAAAAACTGGAGTGAGCTCTTGCTAACCTCACAAAGCTGCCTTGTCTATGAAGTCATACAGGCTTACATCCAGCCAAGAGCTGTAGGAATGACAGAGAAGAATAACAAATACTTAACTAATGAAGTGATTGGATATTAAAATGCCCGAAAAAGGAAAATAATAGAAAATATATGAACTGAGTAAGGCAATTCTGAGGCTGTATTTGAGTTCAGTATTCCTAATATAACTGAGAGTAATCTCTTCTGTTCGTTTGTTCTCCGTCCTTTACACAATTTGCAAATCCCCATGGAGCATGTGTTTGGTATGGAAAGGACTGGGAGGAACAATACTCAGATTAAAGAAATTACTTTACAGATTCCTGGATTTTTCCTGCAATTAGTAAAGCAGGTGGCCTAGTGCTGTTTTTATAACATTTCTTTAACTATTATGGCTACTTAAAAGTGTTCATTTTACACTTCATCTTTTTTAGACTCTTCCAGGAAACCAAATTCACCAGATCATTTGTGTGTTTTTTGTACCACTTCTGTTCTTCCTGCACAGACAGATAGAATACCGTGAGAAAACAAGTGCCATTGTTTATCTCCATCTTCCATGGAGACCTAAGCAATATCTTTTATCATAACTCCTATTATTATATTTCCTTTAGCTGTTTATTCTACCATTAAACAGTAGAAGCTCTGAGTATCGTCAAACCTTACCGATCTTCATTAGATCATAACAGCACAAGGACATTCTCTAGTTATTTTAGTTGCTTAGTATATATAGTTGCTTGACTTGCTGAAAGTACCTCGTTCATATATCCAGCATGGGATTAATCTGATCTGATGTAGGCATCTGCGATACAGATGTCTATGCCTGAGCCAGCAGTGTATATTCCCTTTATAGCCAATGGAGAGAAACAAGCATTTCTAGAATGCAGCTCACCACCTCTTAATGTAGATTCCCAAATTAGGCCAGATGAATCACACCTTAAAAACTGCTGTACTTCTTTGTTGTCTGTTAAGCATGTTGGGTGACTGGTTCAGATATAGATAAATGATAAGTATTCCTCTCTTTCTAAACATGCCAAAGCTTGTTTGCTTCATTCTTTTCAAGAAAAAAAATCCTATGGATCTTATTTTTTAGCTTCAACTTCATTTTTTAATAACCTTTATCTTAGCTTTACTTTCCACAATAGTGTTAGTTAATTACATTTAATTTGTTGACTGTCTGTTTAAGACTGGTCATTGTGTTAGCTCCAGACTTGATACAGGGGAAGAAAGAGTTTCAATAGGCAATTTCAGAGCCTAATTAAAGACATAAATGGATATAAATTAGAGTGTGAATTTATAAATGTTCTTTAGCCCTCTCTTGAGACTACTCCTTTCTGTGGGATAGTGGCTTCCAGCTATCCTTTCAAAGACTGGAATAAAGTTTGCTTTTTGAAAAGAGAGAGAAAGAAATTACAGCATGATGACACCGTCTTTTTAAAAAACAGGTACGTTAGATTGCATATTTTAAAACTCCTAGTTTGAAAACCCTCAGATTAAAAAGTAAATTGAATACAGGTGCACAAAGTATTAGGTTATTCTGTAACAGACAGGTATCAGTGCTTCCTAGAAAAGAAGAGAACAGCAACAAAGAGGCTGGGCTGTTTAGTGTGCATTAACCTATTCTTATTCCTGGCACGTGATTGAGGAGCCAACAAGGAAAGGATCTCTCCTGGATCTGATACTTACAAACATGGAAGAACTGGATGGTATGTGGAAGGCAGAGACAGCCTTGATTGCAGTGGTGGTGTTCAAGATCCTAAATGGAGGGAGTAGAGCAAAAAGCAGGACTGCAATCCTGGCTTTCAGGAGAGCAGACTTTGGTGTCTTCAGGGAGCTGCTTGGAAGAATTCCATGGAATATAGCCTGAGTGAGAAGAGGGGTGCAGGAGAGCTGGTTGATATTCAAGGATCGCTTCCTCCAAGCTCAAGAAAGAGTCATACTGAGAAGTAGGAAATAAAGAAAAGGCATCATGTGGACTGCATGGATGTGCAAGGAGCTCTTAACTGATCTTAGATAAAGAAAGGAAGTATATCAGAGGGGAACTCAAGGGCAAGGTGACCCAGAAGGAATATACAGTTGCTGTCCAACCTTACAGGGATGGGGTTAGGAAGGCCAAGGTTAACCTGGATTGAATCTGGCAAAGCCAACAAGAAAGTATTCTACAAGTACATAAACAGAAAAAGGAAGACTGGGGAAAACATGTCCCCCCAATGAATGGGGAAGGGGATTTGGTGACAAAGGATATGGAAAATGACAAGGTACTCAATGCCTTTTTTTCCTCAATCTTTACCAGTGAGACCTTCAGGAATGACAGGCACTTGAAAACAGAGGGAAAGTCTAGAGCAAGAAATCCTTACCCTCAGTGGGAGAGGACAAGATTATGGGGTATTTAAACAAACTGGACATATGTTGGAGGTTGTGGAATCTCCATTCATGGAGATATTCAAAACCTGACTGGACATGGTACTGGTCAGCCTGCTCCAGATGACCCCTCTTGAGCAGGGGGTTGGACTAGGTGATCTCAAGAGGTGCCTTCTGATCTAAACAGTTCTATGATCTGTGATTCCAGCTATAGGCATCAGCTTTTAGGGCTGGTGGATAGAGCAAATTTATGTTTGAACTGAAGCTGAACTGTGATGATGCAGAGTTGAGGGCTTACACAAAGCCACATATTCTAGGCACAAAGCTAAACTCAGTTTGCTGGACCTGACCTGTGTAGGTTTCTGACACAGTCAATGGAAAGAGAATTTCCTTCAGAGATAATTCAGGGTGGAAAATTAGCTGTAAGCGTTCTGACTCCCTTCTGGAAGGAGTCCCTTGCTTCAGTGGCCCCTGAGAAAACATACAAACCGAGAAAACATACAAACCCATAGAGCTTATACAGCAGCCAAACAGGGGCTTTTCTGTTGCTGCTTTAGACTTCATTGTTAAATCTCACCAAGCCCCACTTCAGGTCCTTTTTTTGGATCTAGCCCAGAAAACTTTTTTCAAAGCCTAAATGGTGAATGAGAGAAAATCTTTGAGCATAGTTGTCTCATTAAGCACCAAGCTGCCAGGGTTTAAGTTCAGAAATATTAGTCTGATGTTATTTCATCTGCATAAATACATTTTTACAGGACATTTGGCCTTTTTCATTTCCCCAGTTTTCTAATAAAGATTGAACTTCACAGGAACAGAGAAGGGCAGAGAGTTTGATTGAGAGAAAAGAGTAACGGTGAGAGAGTAACTCTTTCTCTATAAATTGAATCTCTCTGACTCAGATTGTTATATATATGTGATATCAAGAGCAGAATGATTGACACTGCAAAAAGAGAAAAAGACAGAAACACCTCCAGAATACCATAGCATTCACTTGCTATTTTAAATTATATGAACATTCTTGCTTTAGTTAAGTAAGAAACATACTTAGATTTAAAAGGTACACACTGAAAGTGACCAGAAGTCATAGGTTACTTTCACATTATAATATTCCCCCTGTTTGAAAATATGTTTTTCATTACTATTATAGCTAGGCATTTCTAATTGGGCAGAAAAATAGACAAGAATTGCTTGGACCTATTCTTTGCATCTGAGCCTTTCCCAAACAGATCTTCAGTGAAACATGTATCCATCAGCCCAACACTTTTGTAGTCATAATCATCCCACTAGTCCTACATGATGATGGTGTCTTTATTTGGCAGACAGCTGGATAATTTCAATCTACATGCTCAACACCCAAATCTTGAAGGGATTTTTTTTTCACTTCCTTTAAAATTGTAACTTAAAATAACACAAATTTAAGTCTCTTTTTGTGGGGTGGAATTTACTTGCCCAGTGACAGTGGTAGAGCTAAATAGAAAGTTTAAGCAGTTCAAAATTGCACTCATAAGTTATCTGTGAAGAAAAAAAATGGGTTTGATGAAAGCATGAGCATTTTTAATGGACTCGTTTTTAACCTCTTTTATATAGTAGTCATGGATATTTTTAAAGAATGATGGTACTTAAACCTGACTCTTACAAATATAATTAACATAATTAAACCAGACAATGACCTAAGAGAAGAAAGCATATCAGCATTTGTAAATACATGATTTACTTGGTGGGTTGTTGCTGGCTGGCAGCCAAGAATCCACACAGCCGCTTCTCTCCCCTCTGGCTCCCCCCCAAGCACTTCATGATGGGGAGAAAGTAGGAAGAACAGGAGCAAGAAAGCTCATGGATCAAGATGAAGACAGGTAAATCACTCACAGATTATTGCCCTGACATATTACTGTCACAGCTGAAACAGACTCAACTTGGGGAATTTGACTTAATTTATTGCCAATTAGTATAAAGATTTAGTCACTGATTCAGGTGATGGAAACAAAGACAACCAACATTTAAACTTAGGGAAAACAGCTTTTATCCCCTTTTCCTAGGCTAAACTTCTCTCAGACACCTCTCCTTCCCCCCTCCTAGTCTCCACTCCCCCTGTTATCACCGCAGGCTATGCTCAGTCCTTTTGTTAAAATGAAAGGTGGTGCAGAAGGTTGGGTCAGAGCATGGTGGTTTCTTTCTGTTGCTCGTCATTTCTCAAGTCATTTCTCATCCTGTTCTTCCACTGTTCCTTCCTTTTTACTTGTTTCCTCTGCTCTGGCATGGGTCCTCCAGCAGCTGTAGTTCCCTTGGGGCTTACCCATGGTCCACAGTCCTTCCTGGGGAGTTACCAGTTCCACTGTGGATCGCCTCCTATTGCTCTGGCTGCATCATTCTTTTTCCTTGGTGTTTTCTTTCCTTTCCTAAATATGTTTTCATAGAGTTGCAGCCAGCTTTGGAGACGGGCTCAGCTGTGTCCTCTGGTGTGTCCACTGAAACCAGCTGGAACCAGCTGTGTCTAGCATGGGGCAACCCCTGGTTTCTTCTCACAGAGGCCTCACCTGCAGCCCCCCCACTGCCAACACCTTGCCATTTATGCCCAATACATTACTGTATGTTGTAGTTTAACCCGGCAGGCAGCTGAACACCACACAGACATTTGCTCACTCCCCCTCCTCCTCAGTGGGATGGGGGAGAGAATCAGAAAAAAAGTAAAACCCATGGGTTGAGCTAAAGACAGTTTCATAAAACAGCAGAGGATAATATAATAAATCATAATGATAATGATAATAATAACAATAACAACAACAATAATAATAATAATAATGAAAGAATACACAGAATAGTGATGCACAATGCAATTGCTCACCACCTGCTGACCAATGTCCAGCCCATCCCCAAGCAGCAATCGCCCCCCCCAGCCAAATCCCCCCAGTTTATAGACTGAGCATGATGTCATACGGTCTGGAATGTCCCTTTGGCCAGTTGGGGTCAGCTGTCCTGGCTGTGCCCCCTCCCAGCTTCTTTTGCACCTAGCAGAGCAGGGGAAGATGAAAAGTCCTTGACTAATACAAGCACTGCTTAGCAACACTAAAACATGAGTGTGTTATCAACGTTATTCTCATACTAAGTCTACAGCATAGCACTATGCCAGCTTCTAGGAAGAAATTTGACCTTATCCCAGACAAAACCAGGACACTGTAATACAAATAATTTTATCTTATATAACTCCACATATAAAATAAACATCTTTTGTGCTGACGCCTTTCTTTCACAATTACATAAAAGCCCTTCTAACAGTCTTAAAATGAGCTGTAAAGGTAAATGCCCACTCAGTAACTGATTATCGAGTAACACCCTCAGACTTTAAGAGTCATAAGGGGAGGAAACAGAACAAAATGAAGTAAGTAAGAGACAAGAGATGTATTAGAAGGATATGAGATAATAAAAATGGTGAATCCATAACAATTTCAAACTGTGGGCAAACCATTGCATTTATTCAAAATCTAACATATGAAGAATCTACTGACAAAGGAGCTGACCTGTACTACCTCAGTGAAATGCTTGAGAGTAGTGTTAAAGTAACTGCATAGCAAGATGCCTTAGTCCATGAGCTATTACAATTGGCAGCATCTCAGTGGTTCATGGACTGCAGAATTTTCTTGTCCATTGTCCATTTCAGGGCCTATGAGGAACAGAGATACAGGGGACTACAGGCACCGTGCATCGCTTCCTTTCATTTGGAATTCACAGTTCTCTCATTTATGGCATCACAAAGACTTAAAAGCCTTTTCCTCAACATGGTAGAACGTAAAGAATGTCCCTTCACAGAATATTTATTGTCTGGTTCAGAAGTGTGGCTGAAACATGATGGGGTTTGCTTCATTTTGGTTTGCTAGGGAAACAAAAGTGCCTGAAGGATTCTGTTCCTTACAAATCTTAACTTTGTGACTTTCTATTTTAAAATATGGCTGATTGCTTCTTCATTCAGATTTCACCAAGCATAATACTCCCTTGCTAGCTAAATCTAATTCCAAATGCTAAGTGCTAAACCAAGCCCTGCTCAACAATCAGTAAATTGTGATGCAACCATCAAAGGATATGGTCCCTACACTTAGTTTCCCTGATGCCTCTCAGTCGTGTAGAGGCTGTCATTATATGTAGTGGGGATCTAATTGAACCAGTGCATAGTGGAGGAAAATTACAGTCCTGATAGTGAAATAAGAGCTGATATGATTTTGCAGCAGTACCAGCACTATTCAAATCTCATAATGTTAGAGGAAGGTAATTGCCAGGATTGATGGAGGATGCTCAAATGTATATTGAAGCCTCTCTAACTTTGCATGTTTGATATCTACTCTTAAAATGGATCTTTTATATTTGGGGCCTCTCAAAGCTGCTGGTGCATTACTTGTAGAGAAAATTCTTTTCTTCAATGTCATTGACAATCATCACAATAGGTCACTGAGTACTCAAAACGTTTGGGGGTATTTTTCCAAATCTGAGGATTCTTCCAAATTGTTTTATCACTCCTTTTGTGTTTTTGGACTTGTGCTTCCCTAGGTCTCTAGAAATACAGGAAGAAAAGGCAGCTTGCCAAGCCACTTTCCATCATTTATCAGCAGTCCTTGTTAACAGGGGAGGTCCCAGATGACTGGAGGCTTGCCAATGTGACACCCATCTACAAGAACGGCTGGAAGGAGGATCTGGGGAACTACAGACCTGTCAGCCTGACCTTGGTACCAGGGAAGGTTATGGAGCAGGTCATCCCTCATGATCGCTCACCAGGCATATGCAGGACAGCCAGGGGATCAGGCCCAGTCAGCATGGGTTCACGAAAGGCAGATCCTTCTTGACCAACCTGATCTCCTTCTATGACCAGGTGACCCACCTGGTAGAAGAGGGAAAAGCTGTGGATGTTCTCTACCTGGTTTCAGCAAAGCCTTTGAAACTGTCTCCTACAGCATTCTCTTAGAGAAGCTGGCGGCTCATGACTTAGATAGGTATACTCTTTTCTGGGTTAAAAACTTGCTGGATGGCTGAGCCCAGAGAGTTGTGGTCAACAGAGTTAAATCCAGTTGGCAGCCGGTAACAAGCGGTATTCCCCAGGGCTCAGTATTTGGGCCAGTCTTGTTTAATATCTTTATCAATGATCTGGATGAGGGGATTGAGTGCATCCTCAGTAAGTTTGAAGATCACACAAAATTGTGTGAGAGCATTAATCTGCTTGAGGGTAGGAAGGCTCCACAGAGGGACCTGGACAGGCTGGATCGATGGGCCGAGTGCCAGGTCCTGCACTTCTGTCACAACAACCCCATGCAACCCTTGGGAAAAAGTGGCTGGAAAACTGGCCAGCAGAAAAGGACCTGGTGGTACTCATTGACAGCTGACTGAATATGAGCCAGTAGTGTGCCCAGGTGGCCAAGAGAGCCAACAGCATCCTGGTTGGTATCAGGAATAGCGTGGCCAGCAGGAGTAGGGAAGTGGTCGTGCCCCTGTACTCGGCACTGTGATGAGGCCACTCCTCGAATACTGTGTTCAGTTTTGGGCCCCTCAGTTCAAGAAGGGCATTGAGGTGCTGGAGCATGTCCAGAGAAGGGCAAGAAAGCTGGTGAAGAGTCTGGAGCACAAGCCTTATGATGAGTGCTGAGGGAACCGGGGTTGTTTAGCCTGGAGAGGAGGAGGCTGAGGGGAGACCGTATCACTCTCTACAACTGCCTGAAAGGAGGCTGTAGTAAGGTGGGTGTTGGTCTCTTCTCCCAAGTAACTAGCCATAGGAAAAGAGGAAATGGCCTCAAGTTGTGCCAGTGGAGGTTTAGATTGGCTATTAGGTAAAATTTCTTTAGTGAAAGAGTGGTCAAGCATTAGAAGAGGCTGCCCAGAGAGGTAGTGGAGTCACCATCTCTGGAAGTGTTCAAAAAACGTGTGGACATGGCACTCTGGGACATGGTTTAATAGGCATGGTGGTGTTGGGTTGACTGTTGGACTTGATGATCTTGAAGGTCTTTTCCAGCCTTAATGATCCTATGATTTTATTTTTTTTTTGGATTATCTGACTTTTCACATTTCTTACTTTGTCTAGTGATTGTAACTAAAATAAAGGAATAAATGCGTCTGAATATTCCAAAATCCTTAAGTGTTACTTTGAAATAATCCTTCAACTGGTAGTTCAGCAAACATTTTCAAAAATTCAGTGAGGAAAATAGACAGTTATACACCTCTACTCTCCCTGTTAGATTTAGTAGCTGAGCATATTCATAGACAGTAGTTTTGCATAACAATAACAAAATAGTGTGTAGTCCCTATATTTGAAATATATTTCAGAATCTGTTGAATTCAGCTTTGGGATAGGTTTGTTAACAAATCTCTTGCTGGCATAGAGTGGCATAAAGAAGTCCAAGATTAGATGTGAATGGAGACAACAAACAGTAGACAATGGTATAAGCTTTGTACAGGACCGAAAGGTAAGATGGAATTGAGAGAATGAAGTATCAGCAGTACTACAAGGTTCTTTGTAAGTAAGAATCAGAAGTGTTGGGAGTGTCAGGGTTCATATCTATTCATTTATGTGAGGCTTCATGATACAAGTCTTAAGATCTATAGATATTTCTAAGCTTAAACCCTAATCCTATCAAGAGGAACTAGTTGTATACATAGTATCCTAAATACTTGTGTATCATGGCCAAAAGGCTTCTGAGGTAGGCACCCAGGATGAAATACTGAGTAAGTACCAAACTTTCCTCTGTCTAGTGCATGTGCAGAGTTGGGTGTGTCTGGATGATGTCTCAGAGCATCAGCTTGGTAGTGAGGAGCTGCCTAGAGATTTCCTGAAGGAAATGCTCAGAATTAGGATTTATCTGAAAAGGTCTTGGGTGCCTCTATCCTCTTCAGGTCCAGTGTCCATAAATACTCCTAAGTCTGAGAACCTGTAAAAAATGAAAGAGATCCTAATGTGAGGAAAATGCAGCCTCACCTTTTGCATTATTACTGAAACACAGGCCCCATAGCTTATCTGCTTTTTAGGTATTCAAACATCTACCTCATTTGTTGAGAAAATGCGTTCCCTATTAGCCTGCTACTCTTTCAACACTCCTGCTGAATGTGTGTCACTCTGCAGCAAAGAACACCTGCTACACAGGTGACTTAGAAGGGTATCCCAACACGCCAGCACACTGAAGAATAAGGCATCAAGCAAGAAAGGTATGCTGCATAGCCGAGAGATTAGCATACTAAAGAAGGTGCCCTGGATTCTACTCCTGTAAATATAAATGCATTTTAGATCAAGTACTTCAGAACCAGTTATTGTCAGACATGAAGATCACTTCTGACTATTAAGCCTTGTGTTGATAACTTTCATTTGCAGAGAAAAAAAATGAACTGTTTAAAACTTCTTCACACGCCCTCTTTATTTAAAGAATGTTTCAACTCTGATGAAGCCTTAAGTTTCTCCTTTATTTCCACCTCATTTTAATTCATTGCCAGACAATGTTCAGAATGGCCTCAGAATCATGGGATCTGACAAAGGATTGCGTTCCTTAGAATGTGAGCTCCACAAAATTGGTTGTGAAATCTTAAATAAAAATTGACCCTGTGTCATATCAGAAGCTACACAATAAAACAAACAATTCTACAAATGTTCATAAAAGCTTCTCAGACATAACCCTCAGCACAGAGTTGTGCAAAGCTGCTCAAAAAGGAAATTCATATATCATTGAAAGCACTTGAACCGGTTTGTGTTTGCTCTTGAATCAAGTTGACAGGATGGAAAAAAAAGTAGTTTTCTTTGTTCCCACCATATCTAGAACTGGTAATGTCTCTTGTGCACTTAAAAAAAATGGATAGAAATTATCGTATGCCACTACAATTTCCCCTCATTTTTCTGCCAATGCCAGACTAATCAGGTCACTGCACAGAATACTGCAACAGCGTTGCTGCCATGCACCAAGTTAACATGGACAGAGTTGTACAGCAGTTCCAACATTTACCTCAAACGAACCTATGAAAATGTTCCAGTGCTGTGTAACCATTTTAGGCTGGCAACCCCCCTGCCAGGAGCTATGAAAATACATATTCTGCCTATTAACATTTAAGCACAGTAATGATGTTCCAAAGATACAATGGACAAATGTTATGCTAATCAGTTTTAACTGCATGTCCAAGAACTCTTTTGAAAGTCTCTTGTACAGCTGCACAGTGTAGGAAAGTAATACAATTAAGAAGAGCAACTGAAGCTTTATAGTCTGTCTACTAAATTTTACTTTTCAGAATTAAGATGCCATAAAGATGCTTGAAATCTCAAAAATTTAATGTTTTGCCAATTAATAAATCAAAGTGACAAATAGCTAAATAGAGCTATTTAAATCTCCTCAACTGACAGGCTAAATTTCAGTCTCATGAAGTCTGAAGCTGCAGAAATACTGACATCATTTGAGAATATTAATAAAGAGAATGTCAGTGGAGTTTGAGCTAAAGTCCTGCTGCCAGTAGCAGAAATGTTTCAAGGTTTTTCTAGCATAGCCATTTCAGAATTAATACTTCTGTAATTTTAATTAATTTAGTTTTAAATTTGCTTTTAAAATTTATTTACTCAGCACTAGAAACTCCCTTACAGCTATACCTTAATCTCTATGATTTGTTTAAAGATGTTTCTAGGTCAGTTTTCTTCATCAGTCTCTACTGCATTAAGTGCAAGTCAGTTCATTTTTTCTATTCTATTTTCACATGTGAAATGTCCCTGTGCAGTGCTCTATTGATTTTAAGCAGTTTTGCACCTTTGATTGAATTTTCCTTTTGTTCAAAAGTCAATTTTCTTTCCTCCATTACTGAGGAACAGTTTCACCTTTCAGAGACAGAGAAGGGAAGAAAGTTGGGATTTTAGACCTGCCACAGAAAATGGTTAAATGATTACATTATCAGACACAAGATGTGTCCACCTTGTGAAAATATTAGTTATATGTAGTGATAGAATAGCTGACTATCAGACAATTCACCTTTCTGGAAAATCAGACAATCCCTTCTGTATTGTTTCCTGTGTTGGCCTTCAGTGCAGTTGAGGTTAAGCAGAGAGGTCCTGTCTGTCCTATATCAACAATATTCTGGGAGGCTTACTGCCTTTCTATAGTCTACAAAATATCTCCTCCACATTATAGTTGCAAATATTCCCAATACAGTCCAAAGCACGCTCATCACTATGTAAATAATTTGTAAAGTGCTGTGGAATAACTTTGGATACATTTTATCCTTTAAGCTTGTTATTTTCCCTTTTCCCCTTCATTTTCTGCTCAGTATTTTTCTTCATGGCAATTTGTTTTGTAGCTTTTTACTAGACTGCTTTCATAGTGAAAGTAATGGTACTCTACTGGGCTGGTTTCTAAAGCTTCTCATCTATCATACCCATTCCTGCAACTTTATCTGTTAAAGTAAGTGCCTCTGTTACTGAGTATACTAGCAGCTCCTTGTCAGCTGCAGGAAAACTAATCTTAGTCTTGAATGAATGCATCTAGCAACATACACAAAACTTGGAGAGAAAAGTGTGGATTGTACAAAGAGACAAAAGTGAGCACCAGGAAGCCCACACAGTTGCAGCTTCTTCCTAAACTGAATGCATAATTTCCAGAACAGTTTATTTTTACAACAGGATTTGTACCAGTTGCATTTGGTTCAGCTAAGAGGTCACAGCTGGCTATCTAACTGCCTACCACAAGTTGCTGGCAGCCTTGTGATTCCCATTGCTGCCTTCCTATCTCTTGGCCAAGGGGTCTTTTTTCCTTGGTCTGCTACAGACCTGGTCTCCCCAGGCTTGGCACAGTAGGTGGCTCACGCCACACCACACTGCCTTGGGGTACACTTGTGCTCAGTGACACTGGCCTTTCAGGGTAGGAACTGGGGAGGAAGGGATTTAACAATCTTCTCCACTGATAAAGTTCCACCCATGTTTATAGCATTTTACTATGGTAAAGGCTTCACAATTGTCTGATTTCAATTGTCTTCAGATGAAGTTTGCTCATGTTCAGTATCATGTATCTGCTCCTTACAGGCACCAGACCAATGAATCTACCCCACAAGACTTTACTTCTAATTAGCCATTTCTATGTTATCATACCTATCCAGGAAGAAATCACACTTTTGGTAACTACTCAATAATTGTTAATTTGCTTGTAGTAATCCTTCCTCTCTGCAGTGTCATCCTTACTTTTATTATCCTGTTGTACCTTAACATAAACAAACAGTGAGCTTTGATGTATCTATATTTGGCTATATATCTATTTTAGCACTTTCCACATCGAAGTACTTTTTGATTTCCTTGTCAGATTCTAGTACAATGTGAATAGATCATTGTAATAATTTTAACTTGCCTTGTGTGCTCTTTTATTCTTTGTCTTTAAAGGATTTATCTGAAATATTTTCCAAGTGTGCTGATTTTTGTCCTTTTCTCTCACTTTCCTTCCATATTATTTTTCTACAATCTCTGCTTGCTTTTATAGTCTGCCTTGTCTTCTTTCCTCCAGATATATTTGCATTATTCACACAGATTCACTGCCTTAAAGTACTCTTTGCATTGCTTTTTTCAGATACTGACATGAATTTTGCTTGTAGCTTCTGATATAATGCCATTTTTCAATATATCTTTCTCACCCATTTTTGTCCCTCATAGTACTATCTTCCTTAACTTTCAATTTCTTTCAAAATTTGATTTTTTTTTCAAAGAGAAATATTTGTCATCAGGGAATCCTTTAAGTAGTTTTTCATGTTGAAAACTGAAGGGTATATATCAGAGATTAGAGGTGGGCATGTAACGGTTAGTTTTTGTGACTGAAGGCTCAACTCCATGAACTCAAAGGAGCTCAGGGGAACAATTTAGGGAACCCCAACAACCTCATCAGAGCAGCTCCTAAGGCAGCTCCTCCACGGGTGATCCCAGGGGACCCTCAGCCCATGGCCCCAGGGTAGCACCCACCAACCTCAGTCAGCCAATGGGAGGTGATTACTGCCTTTGGGGATGTGAGAGTCATTACAGGATGTCAGGAAGACCCTTACACAGTTGTGCAAGATTTATTGTGGGATGTTCAGGGGAAGGATCAAAGCCAAGGAATGGGAGGAATCAAAGAGGTCTGGCAAGGAACAAGAGAAAATGAAAAGGGATAAAAAGGTCCAGTCCTGTGTGCAGTGGGCTGGTCAGCATGTTTGTCTGGCCATACCCTGCACACGATCACTGCAGTCTGTCCTGTCTTCACATTACCCTCCATTTCTGACTATTTTCCCATCTGCAGGGATCTCTATCCTGTATGCACGTGTGTGTCTGGGGGTCTGAGTGCAGCAGCTGGATTGGGACCAGGGCTCTCAGGGGCCTCCATGTCTGTGGTGGGAGGAACTGGAGAGACCAGAGAACATGTGCATTGTGTGCAGATATGTATTTCCGTGTGTAATCACTGGTGTGCATCAAGGTGCACTAGCTGGCAAGTAGGACACAAGGCTCAGCAAATGGGTACTGGAGTGGCAAGAAGTCTGGGCTGGATCCTGGAGAGACCAGAGGGGCTGAGAGTTGGCTACCTGAGGGACCAGGGGGTCCATGCCAGCTACTGGAGAGACCATGGGGTCTGGAGTTGGGCTGCTGGAGGTGTCATAGTTCTGAACCAGCTAGTAGAGCATGTGTTGCATGTGTACCTGTGTCTATGCGTGAGGCAGCTGGAAGACCAGGGTGTCTAGGGCCAGCTACTGAACAAACTAAGTGTGCAAGGATGGTTACTGGAGGGATCTATATTGGGGGGGGGGGGGGGGGAGGGGGCGGGAATGTGTGTGCATGCAGACCAGAGTACCAGCAAATGGAGTGGGGCTGTGGCCTTGGGGGCTCCTATGTCCAGGTGCCAGAAACTGGGAAGGCTGCGATCCAGGGCCACTGCTGGGCAGCCTGAGTTCCTGAGCCCAGCTGCTGAAGAGATCCAAGTCATGTATATACATTTTCCACTGACAGGCTTTCATCCTGATTAGCCAGAAATGAGAAGAGGATGAGTCCATTGTGCTGTTTATGTTTACATGAGTTCTGTGTTTTCTGTCTGTGTTGATCTGTGTGGCCAGAGGTGTATATGTGTGTGCATGTCCCATGTGCATGTGTGCATGTGTGCCTATTGGGAAGCTGGACCTGGGAGCATGGAGCTGTAGCATCTTCCCTCTGTTGGGCTGATGGATTAAGCAGATCCTCACAGTAGCATCTGAGAACAGTGTATTCTGCGTGGGATTTGCAAAAAGCAAAAGCACTGCTGAATGAATGGGAAATTTATCATTGGCTTCAACAGGAGTGGATTCCAGCCAGGAAAGAGCACAAACCTTTTGAGAATCAAATAATTTTTCAAACTATGTTTTTTTCGGAAAACATCTGTCTTTGAAAATCTACCACCTGTTCAAAATATGCAGTCTCTCACATTTACACCCTGTCCTATTACACTATTTTGGGCTTTACTCTACCCTCACATTCATTTTACAAGCTGTTTATCATAGAATAATTCTTGAATCATAACAGCATATCTGAGAAATGAATCCGTTCCCAAATGTTTTCTATTAGCTAATTGACAAAAAGTGCATGCTAATTAAACAGGGCAAGTTAATAAGAGGAGCTTTAGTTATCTGTGGTTTTAACAAGAAGGTTGGTATTACTCATACTGCGTTTATGCCATACGAACACTACTTGTGTGCTCAGATGTTCCAAGTTATATAAGATATTTTCTTTTGCTTGTTTTTATCAGCACTAAAGAATAGATTGAGAAATGTGATCACCTTGTGTACAGCAAAGATTAAAAAAATATTTCTGTCCCTTCTCTGGAAAACCTGAGAATTCATTACTGAATCATACAGTCATGGAAGATTTCAATCTGGAAGGGACAAATAAGGATCATCGAGTCCAACTCCCTGCTCCTCACAGGACTACCTAAAACTAAACAGTATGACTAAGACTGTCATCCAGATGCTCCTTGAACTCTGACAGGCTAGGTGCCGCGACCATTTCCCTGGGGACCCTATTCCGGTGACCAACTGATCCTTGAATGTGTTGGCATTGTTCAATATATTTGTAGAGTGTAAATCTAAACATGGAAAATCAAATTGTTTTTTCATCTGTTTTACAGTGTTGCATATTGCAACATTTGGTTTCTCTTTACTGACACTTCTGAGAGACATTTCCTCCTCTTTCTCTTCATGCACATGTACATGTATGCTTCTTGAAGATTTTGGTACTTCCAATGAATATTTTAGTTCCTTATTTAACTACATAAAATGCCAGTCTAATTGCAGACATTCCTGGAGACTTCCATTTTCTGTCAATATGGCAGAGTCTCAGAATGTCAAGAAAAACAATTCCTAGTTATAGAACCTCAGAAACACAGGCTCAGAACAACTATTTTGTTTAAAGATTCTTTATAATTCCCATTTATACCATGGTTTTAAATATATATATAAGTGAATACATATATATACTGTGTGTATATGTATTTTTTCATTACTGGGAGTAACTTTGCATGGAACAGTGATAAATCTGCAGCTGCAACTTTGAAGTGCTTGAAGTATAGAATGTAAGAATGAATAATTCCTAAGTGGCGTCTCAGATGCAATAAATAGAGCCTTCCACTTTGCATTATCTTAGTTTAAATTCCTGCAAAATATTTCAGGAATATTTTATTGAAAATATTTTTTTATTTCAATGTCTTTGTTTTTAAAAATAGCTTGAAAATGTTTTGGTTATGTCCAATGCATTTGCATTCTACTTACGTCTTACATTCTTAAGAATATATTTTTGAGTTCTACATTTCCAAGTTATATATCTAGTTTTTCATGTTAGTAGAGCAAGGAGAGTTAATATTTTCATTACTATGGTAACAATCCATATTGTTAAAAATGGATATTAATTGAGAAACTAATTATTCATTAATGTTCAAAAATTTCTTCTCAAATTTAAAAACTGTCACCTCTCCCAAAACTTTCTAATGCCTAATGAGATTGAAAATGTAAAAAATATTCATTACACAAGTCTTTCTCCTTGAAATAAAAAAAAAAACAACACACCAAAAACTTGAGTATTAATTTCCGAGCTGAAGGAACAGCTGAAGAAGCTCTTCCTTAATTTCAATGGCAGCATTTGTTCCAACACTATCAAATGTTCAGCTAATTCCACAGCAGAGGTTTTCACTGAGAAGATCAGATCCTGTTATCAATAAGCAGCTTCCTATATGACACCCCTCGCTTCCTCACCTTAGATCTGTCCATCCTGCTCACTGCTGTGCAGTAGCACAGATCTCAGTGGAGTGTAATTTAACCCTAGGAAGGCACACTCAGGTACACTTGGTGCACAGCATGGGAGGAAGGAGGGGGAAGTGGACCCAATCAGCTGTAACCGGGCACTGAAACGTAATGTGAGAAATTGCCTGCTGAGCAAGAAATCTCGCAGGTAGGTCTAGCAGATTCGTGTCTCTCTTCCTACATAACTCATGCCCAGGGAGCAAGAGTGGTCAGGAGTGCTGCCATCAGGACACACAAACTAATGGAAGGCAATCAATGTGGGGATTGGCACGGTGCATAAGGGCCCAGAGCTGCTACTCAAGGCTGCTGATGTCAGTGCAGGGGTGGCGATGAGGTGCCAAGGGATGTCATCCCCTGCAGTCTATAGCATGTCAGAGGCCTGAACCCAGGCTGCACTCCCAGTGCCAGGATGTGGCAGAGCACATAGATTTTTATTACTGAGGGCACAGAGGTACATACTGCTGAAGGAAGTATATCAGCTATTATATACACTTACTTTAAGCTTAGATTTAAGATGAAGAATTTGGAACTGGAAGGACTTTCCTGAAGCATGAAGACCAGCCAGCCCCAGCTGCTATAGCAAGCAACTGCTTCATCATAATTCCTTTAGCTAGCTTCAATATAGAGCTTAATCAGCTTATTAAGTTTGAATTCCCACTCCCACCTCCCCTCCCCCCACCCCAAGTGTCACTCTGCTGATGATTAGAAGTGTTATAATTTACAACCTAATTAAATTTATGGGCAGTTTATATTCATCATGTTCTTGTGTCAACATCGTCCTTTATCTTAAATCTGGCTTTTTTTTTTCTCCCTGAAGTCTATGTAGGTAGTGTAGGTTGTAGGAAGATGATTTATCTCCTTAGTTATATCTTCTCTTACCCTTTGTTTTGCAGGCAAAAGAAGAAAACTCATTTTTCTTCTTCAAAATAGGTATCCTGTTCCCCACATGTTCCTAGGAGCATTATTGTGTCGAATCTACTTCAGTATGAATAAATCTTTTGCAAACATGGGTGGCCAGTTCTGCATACATCACCAATGCTTTTTACATAAACATATTTTTTCACTTGTTTCTTCTGAAAATACCTTTCCTGGATGCAGTCTGTGATGTCTTTGACTTTTTCTTTTTCACGTTCTGATCTACCAGCATTTTCAGGTTTGTTCTTCATTAGTTGTAAATCATCTTGTGCTTGTCCTTATTTGAACAGCATCCAGTATTTTTTTAGACCATATCTCCACTTTTTCAAAATTATTTTGGATTCCAGCCTATTCTCTAACACTCTTGCTACCTTACTAGTGTTCTGCAACATGACTGCCAGTCTTCTTAATTTCTTGTTATCTAAAACTTAGATTTTGAAAAATATTACTGAAAAGTAGAGCATCAAACCAGATTGCTGTGGAAACCTGCCATTCTCATTGATAATCACTGTCTGAATGTACCTTTCCTACAAGCTTTGCACTCATTCTTTCTGTAAACTAGATCCTGCTTCCTAAGTTTGTTTATGAAATGTCATGTGAAACGATGTCAAAAGCCTTACTAACACCAAGATATTTGACATCCACTGTTCTTCCTGTATTCACAATGCCTGTTACCCTGTCATAAAAACAAGTAAGATTGGTCTGACACTACCTGATTTTGACAGATTCATATATGCTTTTACTCATCACCTTGTGCTCTTGTAGGTGTTTACCAAATTGTTTGACTATTTATGCCAGTACTTTTTCTAGGAATTGAAATTCAGCTACAGGTTTATAAATACTCAGATCCTTCTCTTTTTTGCTTTTAACAGATGGATGCCACATTTTTGCCTCTCGTGTTACTGTTGAATACTGAAAAGTCATTAAATACAGTTTCTATTTCAGCTTTACTAATAAAATAAATTAGCATCCAGAACAGACACATTTAGAACCTGATGCAAAATTACGTCCCTGATAACAGTGGGTGGTGGGAGAAGGAAGTTCAAAAAAAGCAGAATCACAGAATCACAGAATCGCAGGGGTTGGAAGGGACCTCAGAAGACCATCTAGTCCAAACCCCCTGCTAAAGCAGGTTCACCTAGAACATGTTGCCCAGGACATCGTCTAGGCGAGCTTTGAATATCTCCAGAGGAGACTCCACAACCCTCCTGGGCAGCCTGTTCCAGTGCTCTGTCACCCTCAAAGTAAAGAAGTTTTTCCTCATATGCAACTGAAACCTCTTATGTTTCAGTTTGTACCCATTGCCCCTTGTCCTGTAGCTGGGCACCACTGCAAAGAGTCTGGCTCTGTCCTCATGACATCCACCCTTAAGATATTTGTATGTGTTGAGATCCCCTCTCAGTCTTCTTTTCAGGCTAAACAAGCCCAGCTCTCTCAGCCTTTCCTCATAGGGGAGATGCTCCAGCCCCCTAATCATCCTTGTTGCTCTCCTCTGAACTCTCTGTAGCAGACTTATTCAAGGACAGAGATTCCAGAAATAAGAGGAGTATGGCAAAATGTTTGTCATTTTCCTCAGAATTGCTATCCAGAAAGAGTTTGCAGCAGCACGTTTTTTCAAAATGGGTGTCAGCATCTTCTGTTATACACGATGCAATCAGTGCACCCCTGAAAATGCTGACTATAAATGAAAATGTTAACAGTGGCATGACAAGATTAACAAAACTTAGATGTTACTACTCAAAGACATGAAATTTTAGCAATACATCAGGGAGTGCAATATAAAAATATTATTTTGTTCATAATAAGATACAGTAGGCAAAGGTACATGTTATAGATTGTTAATCACAAATTCCTGACAAGAAGTAATGAGAAATGAACAGGAAACATGACACAGTCATATGGTTGTGGAGACTTGTGTCTTGTTTACAGAGGTGAGAGCGATTGGCTGGGGTTAGTGTAGTACAATACGCCAAGCCTGCCAACAAGTGCTGTAATCACTAGAAAATAGACTGCTACGGTACGGTGCAGATAATAATTTAGAAAAACAGATAGCAGGATCAAGAGCTTTCTGAAATGGCTCTGTGGACTCATGTCTCAAAACAGTCTTTGGAAAGCGGATTGAGATATTCTTTTATTCAGAGAACTAACAACTAGGTATAATGAAGATTTTTAGAGCAGCTAAAATTCACCTCTCAACTCCCAGCCCTAGGACTGTTATATTTTATGTTAACAAGTCACTGGATAAAATCCACAAACAAGGTTAGGTAGGAATTAGTATCCACGATTCACTATTCCTTTGAGAGTATTCAAACTACTTGTTTACTAACTTGTGCTATCTCTGGCTCAGTGAATTTTAAATTCATTACTTTGCTCATGGAATTGCAAAGGAGAAATCATGTTTAATCCTTTTATCATAGCCATAGGACAAGACTGAACGCTGAATTTTCTTTCTTGGGAGGAAAAGCTGAGTTTGCTGCTCCTGGGGAGGTGAACTAACCGCAGTCATATATGAAAGACTGATACCATACAAACAATTTTTTATGGAAAACACTGGGTGTAATTGCATCCACGTTTACTACTTGTACTCAGAGAATGCTCAAGAAACCTGGGCCATGAAATCCTAGTATGTGGATCTAATTCTGATCAGGTTTAGGGGTGAGGTAAATTGTTGTGCTGTGCACAGAGAGGTGATTCTGAATATTGATGTGGGAAGTTTGAGCTGATGGCAGCCGAACAGAGGCTTTCTGCATTGCAGTTTGTGTTTATCATTGCAATTACATTTTAAAAGTCATATTGTGTTTAACCTTTAGTAAAAATAATTTACCTTTCACTTACCTTCTCCTACATATAAACTGTTTAAAGTTGCCTGCAATCAAGAAAGCTCACCATTCTTGATGTAAGGTTGCTGTTGCGCTAATAAATTCATTTAGGACAGCTGTGCTCATGTGACTCTCTGTACCAGCAACTAGAGTGGGGCAGCAGCTTCAGGGGCCTACATGTCCAGGTGCCAGCAACTGGAGAGACTGGGATCCAGGGCGAGCTACTGGGCAGATTGAGTAAATGCAGCTGCTTGAGGGACCCACACTGTATATATGTGTGTGTATATATATTCTCACCACTGGACCTCCATCCTCTCCAGCCAGAGAGGGGAGCAGGATGAGGCTGTCAGTGCTCCCTGTATTCGTGTGCGTGCTCTGCATATCTGTCTAATCTGTGGCTGACCACGTGTATATATGTGTGTGCATATATATATGTATATATGTATATATGTATGTATGTGTGTGTATATGTATACATGGTATATGTATGTGTTCTCTGTGTGTACCTGCTGGGAACATACCTTCAGCCTCACGGCTGTTTGGACCTGGGGACATGGAGTGGATGCAGCCTCACCCCTCAGGCTGTTGGATCCAACATGATATATTTTCCTCTAACTGCTCTCAAAGCTGAAATTCTTCTTAAAAGCTCCCTGCAAAAAAAGACATAAGGAAAACATTGTAATGAAATAATGTTGTTTATTACTTGCTTGTTTTTCTTTTTAATAAGTCAGTTAATTGTGGTTGCATTGCTCGTCTAACCATGGTGTCCCCTAAGGCAAAGAAAATGTAGCTAAAATAATGGCACCTCAACCCTGGATTTGCATTAACAGA
Organism: Gorsachius magnificus; assembly: GCA_034008185.1. Taxonomy (NCBI): domain Eukaryota; kingdom Metazoa; phylum Chordata; class Aves; order Pelecaniformes; family Ardeidae; genus Gorsachius; species Gorsachius magnificus. Next base: position 191,623,928 of record CM067081.1, on the reverse strand, counting down.
GAGTTGCTAAAATTTATTTTGTTCCTTATTTTTCAAGACCAGTAGTTTTTGGAACCAAGTGTTACTTGGCACCCAACAAAAACATATCACCTGTTTCTTTCAAGCCCACCTTAAAGACCGCCTGTGCCTTTTTAATGCAGGGAGGGAGAAAAACAGTCCTTCATTTAGTTCATTTTTCAGCTGCACAAGTCAGTTTGACTTGTGATTTTTTACTGAATGAGAAAACCAATAGCTTTTTTTTTCTTTGAATTGTATTAATGAAACATTAGATTTTGTTAAATTTTCCATGTTATTTTTCTATGTTGCACAGAATTCAAGTAAAATCAGGTACTTTCCCAGTCTACTTCTACTATTTTGAAATATATTGTTGTTGAACCAATGTATACCATTTGATTGATTTTTTTTTTTCCCCAGTACATGAAGGAAAATTCTTAATGATATATCACACTGCAGCTGAAATGTTGCAGGTCACTTTGATCATTCATACCACTGTTTTAATTTGTACATGCTGTGATCACAATAGGTTATATAAGAATAGTGGAGACTGCATGGAATCCTCTGAGCAAACTCAGATCTCAAATGTGTCACAAAAAATTTGGAAGCCTGAGAGAAGCAGTGCTATAACAAGAGCTCAAAGAATAGTGTATTGTCCAGTAGCAGGTACATTCAAATGAAATCAGTGCTTGGTACACCCAGACACCTTCACAGAGCTGTGTGAATAAAAGCTGATGATGTCCAAACAGTCTGGAAGAACCAAGAACTTCCCTGACAAGAAGTTCTTCAAACCATCCCACATGTTTTTAAAAGCATTTGAGACTGTACTGCATGACATCCTTCTCTCTAAATTGGAGAGACATGGAACTGATGGATGGACCACTCAGTAGATAAGGAATTGGCTGGATGGTCACACTCAAAGAGTTGTGGTCAATGGCTCGATGTCCAAGTGGAAACCAGTGACGAGTTGTGTTTCTTAGGGGTCGGTGTTGGGACCGGCACTGTTTAGCATCTTTGTCAGCGACATGGACATTGGGATTTGGTGAACCCACAGCAAGTTTTCCCATGACACCAAGCTGTGTAGTGTGGATAGCATGCTGGAGGGAAGGGATGGCATTCAGAGGGTCCTGACAGGTTTAAGAGGTGGGTCCATGTGAACCTCATTAAGTTCAACAAGGCCAAGTGCAAGGTCCTGTACATAGGTTGGGACAATGCCAAGCACAAATACAGGCTGGGCAGAGAATGCATTGAGAGCAGCCCTGAGGAGAAGGACTTGTGGGTGTTGGTTGATGAGAAGCTCAACGTGACCTGGCAATGTGTGCTTGCAGCCCAGAAAGCCAACCGTATCCTGGGCTGCATCAAAAGAAGTGTGACCAGCAGGTTGGGCAAGGTGATTCTCCCCCTCTACTCCACTCTCATGAGACTCCACTGGACTATTGTGTTCAGCTCTGGGGACGCCAGCATAAAAGAGACCTGTTGGAGCAGGTCCAGAGAAGGGCCACAAAGATGATCAGGGGGCTGGAGCACCTCTCCTATGAAGACAGGCTTAGAGAGCTAACGTTGTTCAGCCTCAGAAGAGAAGGGGAAACCTTGTAGCAACCTTTCAGTACCTAAAGGGGGCCTACAAGAAAGCTGGAGAGGGGCTTTTTAAAAGGGCATGTAGTGATAGGACAAGGGGTAGTGGCTTTAAACTGAGAGAGGGTAGATTTAGATCAGATATAAAGAAGAAATTCTTCCCTGTGAGGCTGGTGAGGCACTGGCACAGGTTGCCCAGAGAAGTTGTAAATTCCATGTCCCTAGAAGTGTTCAAGGCCAGGCTGGATGGGGCTTTGAGTAACCTGGTCTATTTGAATGTTTCCCTACTCATGGCAGGTGGGCTGGAACTAGATCATCATTCAGAAGGATGTGGTTTTCAAGGGTTTCTAGATTTTTTGCTAACATCATCACTGAAGTAGGCTCGAAATGCCAGTCTTTGCTCACTTCAAATTAACCCTGAGAACTAAGGTGTTAGCGAGGACCTACTTAAACAAGGCCTTCCTTTATGAAGCCTATTTAGTGAACCAATTCCTACCTATAAAAATGCTGTTAACTATCCTTTCACATCACCTTATCACATTTTCTACGGGAAATTATCATCATTCCCTACTGATTTTTTTTCTGGATATATGTCAACTGTACGGTGGGCTGCTAAGAACAAGCCCGTGTTATGGACAACCAACCACAGGAATTACTGAAAGCACTTGTATTACAGTAATTCAGATTGTACATACTACTGAAATTGGTTTAGTGAGGGAATAAAATCCAGAGGTCCACTCAATAACACTGAAAGGGTAACACTGGCTCTAGACCTCTGGCTACCTGTTTCCCTGAAGGCTAAAGGCCTTATGTTGCCCATTATAAATCAGTGGCAGGTCTTACATGATTTGCTTTCCCCTTTCTGCAAAGAGTTTGTTGTGTTTTTTTTTTTCAAAGTGGACATCACACACTGTGTTTCTTGTTCGTCACATTACTTAATATCATCTTGTGTAGCAGAGGATGAGCCTGTTGTGGGAATCAAGTGCCCATGAAATAAGAATCAACACAAATACTTTCAGGAACAAGTGACTGACTGGAAGAAAAGAAATTAAGAGAAAAAAATGAAAAGAAGAGCAAAAGGATAAAAAGACCCAAAAAGTGGGACAAAGGAGGAAAAAGGGGAAAACCAAGGATAGCTAAAAGAATTTTTTTTTTAAAGGTGCTTTTAAACAAGGCATGTTCCCATCCATACTTTAAAAGCTGTTTTCTGAGAATTGCAGCTTCTGTGAGCTTCTTTGCCACACCCTGAGCTAAGTAGTCCAGTCCATTTAGATCACAGAGAATTACAAGGGGAAAAATTTTTGTCTCTTTTTTGTGATGGCATTGGGTGCATCTATGTAGTGATTTAGGATGCCAGAGACATTCTTTTCAGCTGCATGGTTTTTCTTATGTCTGTATTGCAGTATTGCAACACTAACTCAAGGGCACCAATGATGTGCTCCAAAATGGTTTCCCTCTTGGTGAAAGCAGAAATCAGATCACTGAGGTGCCAAGTGGATACAAGGTCCTCCAACAGTTAGGTGTCAGTTCATGCATAAATGTCATTGCTAGTAAAGACGGAGTGCGGATGAATGATCCTAAAGCCATAACAGGTTGTACTAAATCAGCCCCCAGTCCTCCTCACTAGATTTCTAATCAGTACTGTAAACTCACCAACTGAGAATCCAGTGTTGGCAAGGTCCCTATTTATCTCTTTGTATTATATCTGTATTATTATTAAACAGTAATTTCAGGTTCCTTGAGATTAAAATTTTACTATGCTACATCAGAAAGATTTTTCAAAGAGAAGACTTAGTCGTCTTTGCAGTATCATCAATAGCCTAGTGATTAGACTTTACTAGGGATGTCACAGGTCCAGATCCAGTTATGGATGAGGTGGCGCTGGGACCAGATTATAGATTTTCCATATTCCATGAAGTGCCCAGCCATTAAACTTCTGGGAGTTTATTCTTTGAATTCCCTTAGAAACTGGGAAATGTTTGTTAGGGAAAATGTGATTGAAAACTAAATATTCCAGTGAGAAATTTCACTATCAGGTATTTGACATATTCTTATTTTCCTAAGTAAACCCAAAATCTATGCTTAACCTGAAAATGTATTTGTTAATTCTTCATAATTGATGCAGATTTCAGTTATTTTTCATGTTACTTTTATCACATAAGAGAATTAGCATATTCTGACTTTTCAGGATAAATTCCTACATAATTATCCTTCCTTGGTTCAAAAATCTAATGTTATTCTTATATAATGTATGCATGCACTTAATTTACCTTTTTTGGCTCATCTGAGCAGTTCATGATCCCATTGTAGTACCGCTTATTGTTCATAAAGAAACCTTAATTGTCTCATTTTTCAAGCCAGTACTCGGCATTGCATTTAAACCATATATATTACTTGATATTCATCTTCTGTACTTTGTTCAGCTCCCCACTCTGAAAAAAAAAAAATTTGTTAACTTGGTTACATGTCAGATTTTATAAAAGTCTGAATATCTATGCTTGCAAAAAATCTGTGAGTGCTTGGGTATTTTCCTTACATATTGAGAAAAAATTTCCTTAGTGAACAACACCACCTTTATACTGTCTAATTTCAATGGGTGTGTCAAGGGTTGTTACACACAGACATAAGAAGTTCTTTTTTTTTATTGTTCATGGCAATACAGGTATAGTGTATCTTATCTGTAAATAAAACACAGTAAAACTGTTTCAAAACAATTTTCTTTATTCATGTGTATTTAAAGGAATCAAGCAGATAATTGGTTATTGACCTTTTAATCTCCCAGAATTCCCAGACGAGGCTTGGTGCACCTTCATGAGGACATTGTGTTCCTGCTTGTATTGGGCGACTGTGGCAAGGCGCTGGCAGTGGGGGCTGCTTGGTGGCCTCTGTCAGGAGAGGCCGGTGCTGCCCCATATGGGCCCCAGACGGTTCCAGCCATCTCCAACCAACCCCACCCCAGGGCATGGCTGAGCCCCTTGGCCAAGATGGTGGCCTCTGGGAAAATGTATTTGAGAAAGTGCAAAAGACCAGACAGAGAGAGGAGCAGGGAACAAAAGTAGTATAAAACAGCAGAAGAACACCAAGTCAGAGGAGCTGGAGGAGGAGTTGCTCCATGGCAGAGCAGATACTCCCTGCCACCCACTGAGGACCTGCGCTAGAAGAGGTTTTCCTGAAGCACTGCAGCCCATGGAAGAACTCACACTGGAGCAGAGGAAAGGTGTGAGAAGAAGGGAACAGCAGAAACTGCTAAGTACCATACAGTACCGCCATAAGACCAAATGGTGCCCTTCCCCATTTCTTTGCTGGCTGAAGGGACTGAGTGTAATCTGTCGTGGTAAAGAGGAGTCTGGAGTGAAGGAGTGAAGTTAAGCCTGGGAATGGGGGGAGGAAAGGGATTTGCTTTAATGTTTGTATTTTTGTTTCCCACTACTTAAATCGGTAATTAAGCATTTAATTTAACTGAGAATAAATTAATTTTCCAAAGTCAAATCTCTTTTGTCCACAACAGTAATTGGTAAGCAGTTTCCTTGTCTTTGTCTTGACCTATGAGCTTTCTCATTCTTGTACTTTGTATTTTCCCTATATGGTGTGAGCGAGCGACAGGGTGGGAGTTTGGCTGCCAGCCCAGACTAACCCACCACACTGGTTCGTCAAGTTATATGCCAGAACAAGAGAGTATGTGGTCAATAGCTGCATGTAAGTTGATTTACATAAGGGGGAAGGTGAAAAATTTAGGCCGGAGAATTTGCCCGCTTTCATGGTCCTGGAGGAACCCCATTCTACTACCTCCATTGCCACCTGTCCCCATCAGAGCACTGAAGATTATCTTCCCCCCCCACCGGTGACTGACCATGGCTGCTTTTAGAATCAAAAAGCAGATGCTGTAACCAGGGGAGGTGTTGTTGAGGGGAAACATGACATTGTGCAAAAATAATTTACATATTCAGCTTTTGGGACTGGGCATGTTTGAAAACCCATGAATCATATGCATTCAAAACCAAATCTCCGCAACCCCCCAAACACAATGGAGCTGTCAATTTATGTCAAAGTACCATACTGTAATAGAAAACATGGCCCAAAGGCTTAGGCTTATCCTTTATGAAAACTCACTGAAAGAAAATTTCATATTTATTGTTTTCAGAATCTTTGAGATACACATTTCCCATTTTTCAGCCTCAGTATAAATAGCTTTTTTGCTGTTGCTGTCCTACCAAAATGTTTCACGTTTACATTTAAACCTATATTTTTAGTCAAAGAGACATCTTGGCTTACTTCACTGATTCTTACAGTATTGAAAGACCGCCACAAATGTCATAACATGGAGTATAAGTTGTGATTTTAATGGCTATTTTATATTGCATTTAAAACAGCCCAAGGTAAATGCAAGTTCCTCAGACATTCTATACAGCACTTCTGAGTATTTCAGTATGTAAATTTTCAAGAACTTTCTCAAAACAGCTCACTAGAGACTTAATGAAATAAAGGCAAATAAATGTCTTTGACAATGATGGAATTTAGAGCTGTGAAGGGATACAGTAATTTATTAGGTTTGTTGTACATTTATTTATGGCTCTATGAAGCTTTCACCTAACTTAATATTGAGTTTAATCACATCTGAAAGACAATTTCTTTGGAAGCTGTGTTGAAGAAGAAAATATAGATGCTGTATGCAAGATCGAGTTTAGCAGTAGCTTAAATAATGGAGTTAATATATGTATTCTGTGAAATAACTTATCTTACACCAATATGACTGTTACTGGGTTTGCTAAGCAAGTGTAATTCACCTAAATTTGGTGCTCTACAAGTAGTAAATATAGTTTTATTGTAGTGTAACTTCCACTGAATCTCACAGACACTGTACTTGCTTGTAATGTCTATCAGTTTAAGATTGCAGGGTCATGTTAACTATTTTGCTTTTTTTTTTTTTCTCCTTTTTCCCACTCTAATTGGTTCCATACTCTATCCTTGCAGTGTGAAATTCATACAAAAATCAACTATAGGTGATACAAACTAATTTCATGGGAAAGTATACACAGATATAGACGTCAAATAAATGTTGGTTAGAATGAAAAGGATAAACCGTACAGTAAGAAATTTTGTGAGGTCTAGTGTGAAATCGGTTTGTCAAAGTGACTATTTTTTTTCTCAGAAAAAATCATATGTTCAATTAATAGAAATTAATATCTGTAGCTTTATATTATGTATGTTCACATTGTAAAAAGTAATGTTATAAGCCCAAATTAGAAAATATTAGATGATCTTGAGAGTGTCAAACTGACAGAGTCTTATTAAGCAGGTAGCATTTTATAAGTCAAATAGGCCTCTTAAGTCTATTTGTCTAATGTTTTGCAGGAAAAATAACCCCAAAGGCTTGATTTGGATCTTGTTTCTTGCAGCTTGTTGCCTGTATTTGAAATTTTCCTGATTTTCATTATCTGGAAGAGACAACTTGCTCCTGCTATTAATTTTCATTCATCTTCTCCAGAATGGTCACATTTACAGCCTGATCCAAAGCCTGCGGAATCCAGTGAGAAGATATGCAGTCACAGTGATGGACTTTGATCTAGGCTTTTTTGTTGTTGTTACTATTGCTAACTTTAAAGTGATTACCAGCAGAATGGCTCAATTTTTTGTCTTTTCATTCCACCCATATATCTCTGTAGGGAGTATTATTGAAAAGCTGCTTCCAACGACCTACCAGGTAAGACTTTTTTTTAGTCAACATGCAGTTGCCTGCAATCCCACAAGTCTATTACTGGGGATTTGTTGTAAGTAAACTTCTGTAACCCAATCTCACCAAGATTAGAACTTGAAGACAATGTACATAACCAAGTATGAAAAATACATTAGTTGTTTAAGTGTCCAGTGAAGTATTATTTCTTCTGCATATCAAGTCTATTAAAAACAATCATCACTTAGATATATGAGTGCAACTTGAATGTTAGCTTCTGATCCTAAACTCTCTTCAGCTTTTCAACCCTCTATAAATTGGGAAAGGAAAATTTGTAACAAAATTGCACTTAGTAACTTCCACTCCAAACTTTGCTGGCAGGGAATTGGCTCGTTATAGCATCTCAAGTCTGACAGAGATTCATGGTGCTAAGAAACTGTCTCATCTGGTTTCTCTTCCTGAAAATTTTGCATTATTGCATTATTTTCATTTTTTTTCATAAGTTTTAAATGACTGGGGGGAGGGAGGTTAAGAAAAAAAAAATGTGTAACACATACCTTCAAAGAATCATAGAATCACAGAATCATAGAATCATAGAATTGTCTAGGTTGGAAAAGACCTTTAAGATCATCAAGTCCAACTGTTAATGTAACACTCCCATCCCACCACTAAACCACGTCCTTAAGCACCTCGTCTATCCGTCTTTTAAATACCCCCAGGGATGGGGACTCGAACACTCCCCCGGGCAGCCCATTCCAGAGCCTGACAACCCTTTCTGTGGAGAATTTTTTCCTAATGCCCAACCTAAACCTGCCCTGGCGCAACTTCAGACCATTCCCCCTCATCCTATCATCCCTTACCACGGAGAAGAGGCCGACCCCCACCTCGCTACAGCCTCCTTTCAGGCAGTTGTAGAGGGCGATCAGGTCTCCCCTCAGCCTCCTCTTCTCCAGACTAAACAACCCCAGTTCCCTCAGCTGCTCCTCATAAGACTTGTGTTCCAGACCCCTCACCAGCTTGGTTGCTCTCCTCTGGACCTGTTCCAGCAAGGCAACATCTTTCTCGTAGTGAGGGGCCCAAAACTGAACACAGTATTTGAGGTGCGGCCTCACCAGCACCGAGTACAGGGGCACGATCACTTCCCTACTCCTGCTGGTCACACTATTCCTGATACAGGCCAGGATGCCATTGGCCTTCTTGGCCACCTGGGCACACTGCTGGCTCATATTCAGCCGGCTGTCAATCAGTACCCCCAGGTCTTTTTCCACCAGGCAGCTTTCCAGCCACTCTTCCCCAAGCCTGTAGCGCTGCATGGGGTTGTTGTGACCAAAGTGCAGGACCCGGCACTTGGCCTTGTTGAACCTCATACAGTTGGCCTCGGCCCATCGATCCAGCCTGTCCAGGTCCCTCTGCAGAGCCCTCCTCCCCTCCAGCAGATCAACACTACCAAACAGTTTGGTGTCATCTGCAAATGTACTGAGGGTGCACTCAATCTCCTTGTCCAGGTCATTGATAAAGATATTAAACAAGACCAGCCCTAGAACTGAGCCCTGGGGGACACCACTTGTGACCGGCCGCCAACTGGATTTAACTCCATTCACCACAACTCTCTGGGCTCGGCCATCCAGCCAGTTTTTAACTCAGCGAAGAGTACGCCCATCTAGGCCATGAACTGCCAGCTTCTCCAGGAGAATGCTATGGGAGACTGTGTCAAAGGCTTTGTGACTGTGTCGAAGACTTTGAATCATAAATTAGCCCAGGTTGGAAGGGTCCTTGAAAGACCATTTGATTCAACCTTTCATGGGAAAGGGAGCTTAGATGAGATTATCTAGCACGCTCTCTAATCACATCTTGAAATGGGGACCCTGGTGAGTTTGTTCCAGTGAATGATTGCTCTTACTGTAAAAAATTTCTTTCTTATGTTGAGATAAAATCTCTCCCAGTGCATCTTGTACCTGTTGTCCCTTGTCTTCTCCATGTGATGCCTTGTGAAGAGAGAGTCTCTATCCTCTTTGTAGCCACTCTTTAATTACCAGAATACTGTGATGAGTTCCCCCCGAGACATCTCTTCTCCAGGGAGAAAAGACGTAACTCCTTCAGTCTTTCCTCATAGGGCAGGTTCTCCAGCCCTTTGATCATCTATATGGACCTTCTTTGGACCCTCTCCAGTCTGTCTGTATCTTTCTTGAATTGTGGGGACCAGAACTGGACACAGTACTCCAGATGTGGCCTGACAAGTGCTGAATATAGTGGATGATTACATGTCTATCTCTGCTATTAATGGCCTGCGAATGCAGCCCAGGATCCGATTTGCCTTTGTTGCGGCAGTGGTGCACTGCTGACTGATGTTCAGCTTGTTGTCTCCCCAGGTTCCTTTCAGCAGGTGCTCCCCAGCCACCCAGATCCTAGCCTAATTATTCTGCCCCAGGTGCAGGACTTCGCACTTGTTTTTTCTTAAACTTCGTACTGCTCTTGCTAGCCCACTCTTCCAAGCTGTCCAGTTCTCTCTGTAATATGTCTCTCCCTTCTGATGTGTTCACCTCACCACCCTGTGTCATGTTATCAGCAAACTTGGTGAGGGTACATTCAATCCCATAGTCCAGGTAATTTATGAAGATGTTGAACATCATGGGGCCAGTACTGACTCCTGGGGGACTCCACTTGTGACAGGCTGCCAGCCTGAGTAAAAATCATTGATCACCGCCCTCTGACTGTGACCTGCTAGACAATTTCCTACCCATCTCACAGACCACCCATCCAATATGTATCTTAACAGATAAGCTTTAGGCCAAACTGCTATTCTGTAAGGAAAAAGTAAAAGGGAGAAGAATTATACAAGATTAAAGATTACATGTAGTAAGAAATATCCCCCACACCTTGTTTTAAAAGTACATCAATATTTCATAATCAAGCATGCTCAGATTAAGCAAAATTAAAATGCAAGTTGTTCATACAATCTTAATTCTATTCCCTTGGAAATATGAATTATAGTGTTTTCTGTGATAAGACATAAGAAATGTATAGCAGAATCCACATGAGGATTTAATGGAAAGGGGGAAATGGCTGTTTGTAAAGCATGTGTGGAGCCTGGCACAATGTTTGCATCTGAATTATCTGGAATTAGTTTTGCTAGATTTTGACATTTTTATTTAATTAAAATTTATATTTTAATACTATTAAAATTTAAACAAATTATTACTCTTTTCATTTACTTTCCAAAATTATTGAAAAGTGTAGGTTTTTTCACTGGGAAAAAATGTGAACTCCTTCCCCTTCTCCTTTGCCTCCCTCCCAATTACCCTTAGCTAGTACATAGCTCTCCAGGGAGTCACTCCCACATCTAAAATAGTTCAACGCCTTCCCTGAGAAATGGAAAGAATAGGATACTTGTCATCCTAGAAACTTTTTCTATTCACAGCTGTGCTAGAGGTGCCCTTAGACAAACTTTTTATCCTCAATGTCAATATACTTAGTCATTCTTCTACCCATTATTGCAAGACCCAAGTGATTTTTTACTGGATTATACTTCCTACTTCTTAGTAAAGTCACTATTCAAAAATAATGTGCTATGAAGTACTTAGAATTACTAGGAGTAAGTGGAAGATCCAAGAATGGGACTTACCTTAACCAATAATCTCAAACAAAGCAGTTTCTAGTTCTCAAATCTCTTTTTATTTTGACAAACATACAATTTAACATATATACAGGCTCCAGAAATGGTAATTAGCATGTTGTTAGCTTCTGTGTTTGAGAGTTGAAATAAGAGTCTTTGGAGTAAATGGAAATGATATCATTAATTTCAATGGAAAACCAGCCAATTTTCATAGAGCAGAAGAAAGAACCAAGCCTGACAAAGGTAATAAAAATTTAAAGAAAACCTGCCTGTTTTTTATGCTTTGTCTACTAGGCAGACAGAAGTAATTCCACTGCTGTCAATCTGTCACTTTGTAGTGGCTTTTTGTTCACTTCTGGGAAGGAAAAAGAAGGCAATATGTTTTAATGAGTGTCTATTACGCTGTTAAACTAGAGATAGTCATCTGTACATGGAATTTGTATTATTTTGGTAATGGTCATCATTTAAGATCTGCTGCTCACTACCTTTCTGCATGTTGCTTCTATAAGTATTTTTGATATGTGTCCAAGAAGAATGTCTTCTGGATATTCCCCTAAAACCAAACCAAAGTTTAATTTCCATTATAGACAATTAAATACAATTTAAAAATCCCAAACCAACCAAAACAAACCACAAAAATGCTTTATCCTTTTCCAGCAGAGCATGTAGTTCTGATGCATATAAAAAAGAAATAAGGATCTAGTTAGCAGTGTCCCTGCTCACTGCAGGGGGGTTGGCCTAGATGACCTCTAGGAATCCCTTCCAGCCCAAAACATTCTATGATTCTATGATCTAACTGTTCAGATGATTCCTAAGGAACCCACACATACAGTGGCTTTGTAACTGCAAGAGAAAGCAGTATGTTCTGGAACTAATTTCTGCATGAAGTTGTAACACTAAACAAAGTTCTGATGTTTGAAAAAGTAGGAAGAAACCTGATATTTGCTGTATATTCAGATAGCTAGTAAAGACAGAGGTACTCATGTAAAATGTAAAGTAAAAATTTTTGAAAAACCTGTAGAGAAAATTGGTGGTACAATTTACCATGAAATTATGACTATTATAATACTAAATAAGCTATCTAAATACATATCTCATTAAGTTGGCCTGCACAAATTCAATCACAGAACCTCATGTGTTTATACTTTGACTAGGGCTGGGCATCTGTAAGCACATAGACACCACCCTGGGCTGTAGAGCCACTGTCAGGCACCCCTTCCCAAAAGGATGGAAATTTGTACATTAAGTATCTACATCCTGACCCCTTCTCCACTCATGTCTGCTCTCCCACAAAGTGGGAAGTAGTTCTTTCCCACTTGCAGAGTTCCATCGAAATCGCGATTATGAAGATTATTTTTTTTTTTTAAATACTTTCAGGGCAACACAATGATGAAATGAAGATAAGAACAAGGTAGTCAAAGGATTTATAAATAACAACAACATATAACTCACAGATAAGCCCAAGAAGTACGTAACCTTTTGGAAAAACATTAAAAGTGTCTACTCAAAACCCAATCTGAAAATTGTCTACATTTCTTTAAGATTTATTCAGTCATTTCAAGATCTTGGGGCCTATGCAGACCCCTTCCTCCTGCTCCTACTCTCTTTTCTCTTTGTAAAGTTCTGGATTTCTCAGTCAACTAATTATATCAAAACACTTGAAAGACTTCAAATCCTTCAGCAGGTCTTCTATCATTTCCTTATAATCTTCCCTGAGACAACTCTGTCTTTACCTTTCAGCTTAGTCATTGAGATAAGGGGCTGCCATTTCAAAGGTAGCAATAACGTTCTGTTACTAGCTCTCTGCTAATAATCTCTTCCAATGCCAGAGAAAAATAACAATCAATCAATGTAAGTGGAAATCCTTCTACACCCCGTATAAGAACATTTTAGACACACCCCACCAAACAAAATGAAATATAGTAATATATGCATATATTAGAACCAGTTGTGTGTAATCTAAGCAGAAAAATTATTAGAATATAAATTTTAAGTTATAACATAACAGTTTTCCAATACACCTCTAAATCAGGAAAATAAAGATATCAAGCCTTCTACCACACTTGTTCTAAGAAAACTGAAAGGTAAACAATAGAGGAAAAAAACCTTTTGGATTTCTGATACCTCTAGCACATTGATTATCAGAGAGTAATAGAAGCTGACTTAATACTTCACCTGTCATATACATGACATTTCCAAATTCTTAAAGAAATAATTTTAACTTTAAGAAGTATTGTGATTTTGTAAACATATAAAGCAGCCACAAATAGTAACAGACACACAATCATAAACATTAGAAGCCTTTTCAGAAAAAGCACTAGTCAATCTAGTGGAAGAATGATGAGATATTTTTTTATTATTTCAAGGAGAAAAATGATTTAAAGCCAAGGTATTCCCATGAGCTGGAGAATGAGTGACAGCTGGTTTCCTACAGACAGTGTTTAGGTCTCCTTAATAAGTCCCTTGCTGGAATACTGGGCTAGCTTTGTCTTTTATTTTCTAATATTCCTGTTTCAGGTCATATTATCTGTACCGCAGGGGCATATAGGTGTTGATTTTCTTCTTGGAATTATTCAGTGGGCCAAATTCATACCTGCTTTTCCTAATTTTTTTGTCTCCATCCTCTACTCACATCCAAATTTCCACAAAATATGTCTGAATTTTCTGTGTCTAAGATTCTACCTTTTGGTTTGGTTAGAAAATTATATGGGGAGACACATAGGCAGAGCAACACAATATACTTGATTTTCTTAATAAATCTAGCATCAAGACTCCACTGCTAGTTCTTCCTCAAAATATTGTCTTGCATTGTGGGGCTCTAATTTCCAGCTGATCAGAACCTAAAAACACCCCAAGAACAACTTGATGTTTGAGAACTGTAACAAACAGTGCTGCTCTTTTGTATTTCTTTGTAGATCAGTGAATTTTTCTGTTTTAAAACCCCATCCAATCCCTGCATTTTGGCACCATTTCAGTTAATTTCCTTGGAAGCAACCAGATATTCCAGAAACAGTTGATTTTACCTGGCATTCCTGATGGCTATATTAGAAAGTACATGTGTGTTGCAAATGGACTGAGAGGGAGGCAAAAAAATATAGTTTATTGGTGTAAAACTGAGTTAACAAAGTTCAATGGTAAATATGACAATAGTTTATAAGATTTGATGGCAAGGTACACTTGGTTATTTACTGCATAGAGGACAGGGTCAGAAAAAACTGTTAGGGAGACCCTCCCATGAGGTTCAGAAAAAATCCCCTTGCTTTCTAAACTCCTTCCTCAGAGAGGAGTCTAGATGTGGCTGGATCCAATCCTAGTCCCAGATTTAGTCAACAGTTTATGTCACTTAGCTAAGGTTTCAGAGTTTAGCATGCTGTTAGCCACTTACCCAGAATCTGTAAGGAGTCTCTCCACCTCGAGGAGTAACCTTGAGAGGTGTCCCTGCTCAAGGGGAGATCCTGGCGTGCAGCCCGCTGCCGTGCAGGACAGCTCAAAGGGCTCTTGGGCTGCTCACTATTGATGGGGGTAAGATGATTGGCTCATAGTCATTTTTGCATACTGGCCACTGTGCTTAGGTGGGCACATTCCACAATAGCCCTTGGCTGTTGTATTGTTACCTCTCCCCCCCATCCACTGAGTGCATCCTTCACAATCAGACACATCTATCATGACTGCCACAGGTGGTTATCACTTGAAAGAGGTCAGGGGAGGGAAAGTTGGGGGAGGAAGGAGAGCACACCGCCACAATGTGTTAGTTTTAAAATACACAATAATTTCTTCACTGCTGTCAATTTATTTTATTCTAAATGTAGTTTGAGTGTAAGAGAACAAGAACTCAAGTCAGCTTAGTGCTATCACATGTTCCGTACTTTCTGTTTTGTGCAATACCGATACAAACTACTTCAATAAATGTTGCAGCATGTTGGCCAAATGAAAACCTTGCTAGATTTGGTTGTTAAATCACTTTTCAAATCAAAATTTGGTAATAACTTTGAAAAAGATACAAATCATCCTCTATAGCAATAATGGTGTGTTGCTGTGTAATAAGTGAATTGCCAGCATCTACTCTGTATGAAACAAAAGCAGAATATGACCTCAAATGATCATAAATTGCAATAAGGAAAACTGGAAAAGCCAGAATTTTAAAGCGAGTGTTTGGAATGCAGAGCTTGAACATCCATTTTTCTAACCAAGATTTTAACTTCCACCTGCTCTTTGGGTTATATCTTTTCAATACAGGGCACCTTTGAAAGTGCTGCTGAATCTGTCATCTACAGATTAGCATATTTTGTATAAAGAAGCCTACTTAAGGTCCTTTTAGGCCATTCTCTCTGATTCATGTTCATCTTTGCCATACTGTTTTGGGGACAAAATGGCAAAAAGACAGTTAATTTTATGTGTCTTTTCCCTTTTTTATTTCAGTGTTTGAAAGAAAAAATTCTCAGCTGCTTATTTAGGTACTTGCTTGTCATTTCTCTGCCTCTGTTTTCAGGAAATACTGTATGGACTTGTAATCTCTGTAATCTTAAGAATAACAAGGATTTAAAGGATTGTTCTACATTTAAAGTCAAGATAACATGATCTTATTTTTTTCTTCTGGCAAAAAAGAAGCAAAGACATAGAAAATGAGGGAAGATTTTACCTGAGTAGTCCTTTAATCTTCTCCTTTTTAGAGAAAAAAATCCTTAACTACTTCTTTCTCCTTTTTTATCTCAGGAAGAAAGATTGACTACAAAATCCCACCATTTGAAAGGTATTGTCTCTTACTTAAGAAGCCATAAAAGATAATCTATACAATATACTTTTTATGGAAATCCATACTCTTAAATGAGGAGTATGTTAAAACAATCCTTTTGTCTGTTTGGTTGGGTTTTTTTCATTTGGAAAGATGACATGTTTGTTTTCCTCTTTTGTTAGACAGAGTAAAAATAGTTAGACTGGGTTCGACATAACTGGCCTGCTTAACTGCCCGTGAATATCATTCAATTCCCATCATCTCTTGATATTACAGAAAATCCTGATCTATCTCACCGCACTTTCTAGTATAAATTTTGCACTAAGACTTTTCCTTGAATTGAGATTTGTGGGAATAGGAGAACAGAACAAAACAGAAGGATGGTCATTATCTCACTAAACACTCTTTGTGCCTTGTCCCTGTGATATGTGAGTGTGTAAACATGTGGGTGTCATTGCATTAAATAATATCTAGTCAAATATTTCAATAGCTGAATATTAGTAGGGAGTGAATTTTCTAATTTTTTTCCACATCTAATGCCTGAGGATGGACAACACATGCCACGCTGATCTGAAATTGCATTTGTAACCTTCCTGGTATGCATACCTCCTCATCTTGGTTCACATACTCAGAGATCACTCCATGGGCCAAGTGTCGTAAGAGGGCATAATCAGGAGGGTCATTTTAAAAGTGTATTGTTAAACCAAAAAGTTGTTCCTTCTGAAAGAACCACAAGCATTGTATGCTAAATGAGTTATCAGATTTAGGGAAAATAATATTTTTATATATAATAATAATGACAGCAATAAATTATTTCTCTAGTTTCCTACTGTTGGAGCTACATAGTTCAAAATTATAAGAACAGTCAAATTTAAGACATGGTATCTCAACCAACCTTTGCCCACAATGTTGCGATGGTCATGACCACATAGCTTCACCGTTCTAGCAGACTTCAACTGAATCATTGTCAGGAGCTGTAACAAATGTCAAATATGAACTAATTTTGTATCAATATGTAATGAATTTTGCAATGAACTCACCTTAGTGCAACATCAGGTACTCATTCAAGTGGTGAGTAGTTCTTTGGGAACAGTGAGAGGAAAGCATTGACACAGTAGATATTGTACTTAACACTGAGGTTGTGCAGAATTATTGTATTACCATAAATATAAAAGACAATATAGCTCACAACAATCGAGACAATTTATCTGGCATGCTGGGAAAGCTAAATCCCATATTTTCTATATCCATTAGGAAAATATTTTTATTTTGTAATACTTTTAGTTTCAGTGAATTGTGAAGCACTTTTAGTTTTGGTGAAGAACAATGGATTAACGCACTAAATGACAGGTTCTAAACTGTCATCAGTATGTTAACAAATCACTACCTCTTCTCAGCATGATGGCAATAATTTAGGTTTTAAGTAAGTTAGTATGGAAACTAAATATAATAAAAATGCCTTAAAATCTAGTATAATATGGCTTTATGCCCCATTTTAGCAGCAGACATTGATAGAAGAATCAAAGAAGTAATTATTTCATATGATGTCATCTAATTTAATCTAATCTAAACTATTCATAATTATAGGCCCTGAATAACTTTTGTCACAGGAGGGCCACTTGATAGACTCCTTCGTTGCAGAATGCTTTCCTTCTTGATAGATGCAAGCCCTGTGTTTGTCATGCTCTGTTTTTTCTTTTTAAATGTGTAATTTCTTTATTTTCATTCTGACGTACTTATGCATTTTAGTATCAATAGGAGTATTTACCGCTTTTATTTTACATAGAAAGGAAACAAATATATGTAAAATGTAAAAATGAACAAATAAGATAGAAAGGATGGTGAGCATGAAGTAATCTACTGTGGCAGTTTCCTCTCCAAGTCCATGTTAAGACAGAGCATTCAATGGAGTCTAAAATAAAAGAATAGCAGCTCACATGTATTTGGACTTAACAGGAATCTGCAAAGGCAGATGATCAAAACGGCATAAAATATGTAATAATCTTAACGAATAAGCTGTTTAATGAACCAGGAGGTACTAAAGATAAAACTCATCACATTGACATCAATTTTAGGGTACCACCCTTAGAGTTCCATTAGCTCAATAAGAAAGGACTTAATGATATGGATTAATATATAAAGTAAATTGACGTCTCACTTGTAAATATGTGCACCAGTTGTTCTAATAACTTGCTTTCTGCAATTAAAGCAGGCAAATTATGAAATTTTATACACCCAAAAGCTCTGAATGAGACTTGTGAACAGGTATATTACCCTTTGAAAATAACTAAGAGTAAAATTATCTTTAAATGTACATAAAAGCCATGCTTTTTGCAATTTCTTCAATTTCAACTCCTTTATATAGTATAACCTATATAACCTGCATTAAAACTGACTAAGATGTTGCCGTTTGACTCAATTTGATTGGAGCTTCACTTATGAGAATACAAAGATCTGGGAGCTATAGAAAGCATACAGAAAAGTATGCATTCCACATACTCAACTACTCCAACCTTGTTACAGTAGAATGAACATGTTTTACCACTGTGTGCTTTTTTCTTATCTCCTGCACAAACCATTATTTAAATACAGTTTCAGATGTTTAGTATTAATAAACAACATTCACAGTTCTCTTTTACCCTGTGGTTTGACAGTTTTTGAAGAGAAACCTGAAGAAATGATTAAGATAATGACTGCAAAAATTCTTCTGAAGAATGAAGTATATAGCAATGAACTTGAAGAGTTAATACAGAGGTCTTTTCTTCTGATTTAAAATCACAAATTAGATCTGTTGATGAAATTGAATTATCAACTTAAATGTAGTTCTAGTTCAGATTCTCTTCAGTACATTTATATTTTATGAGTATGGTGTGGGACTGATCTTTCCAAGTTTAGTTCACCTAGAAGGCAGGGTTGTAGCCTAGGGTAGCTGCCTTCAGATCTGTCTATGTTCACAGAAGAGAGAGAGGCACCCCAGCAGATAATTAATTCTGTCTTAAAACAGAACACTAAGCTAAGAGGAATGACAATGTGATCTATAGGTGTGCCCCAGGGGATATTCTGTAATGAGACTAATAACCCAGCAGATCTCACAGTACTCAATGAAGGGCTAGAGGCTCCTCTAGAAAATGATTCAGAGCATCCAAGTTAAGCTCTGGAGGAGTCTTTGGCTTTCCATTGGCTTCAGAGGGATTAAAGAGCCAAAAATGAACTTTTGACAAATCCTCTCCTTTTCCACTGGTTTTATAAGGTAGACTTGGTGACCAGCTTATAATATATCTTTTTTTTTTTTTGAAAGCTAAGATTAAGAGACATGAATCCTACCATTCCTTTCACAGAAGGTTTTCATTCCATCCATTGCTTCTTTTTATGAATAAGGATTGCAGAGTTGATCCCACAGCTATAAATTCTACTTTATATTTAAATGGAAACTCTGCCTTAAGAGTCTTGCTAAAAAAGAAGGATCCAGGAATTCAGCTTTCTGTTCCTTAGGTAGATCAGTGGCACCCCTGCATGTGCAAGGAAGGCTAATTTTGAAAACTGGTAACATGGTGGAGTGAAAAGCAACAGCTCAAAGTAAATTATAGGAAAATTATTTCCATGGAGCGAAAAAAACCCTCACTCTCTCTTCCTCCATTGATTTAAGCATCAGAATCTTGCAATATCCTTTCAGTTGTAACCTATAAGCCCATTTCTTTAAGAATTGTCAGTTCCTTCACTGATCTTTCTGTTTCTTTGAACTTTCTAACTACCACGAAGTAAGTTGAAGAATAGGTTGGATATTTTAGGGGTTTCAAAAGAAATTTACTTTACCTCACTGTATGATAACATTAGTCTCTGAAGCTGCATTTTTTAATGTTATGAGAAAGAAATACAAAAAAACAATTTAATAAAAGGTTACAAAGAAAGAGAAAGAATGGCACAAGAGAGAAAAAAATATCAATAGAAGAAAAAAGGCTTGTGTAAAATATTGCTTAAAACATACCTTGTAAATGCTCATAGTCACTTAAAGGGCAAAGTGGGTTTTACTCCATTTAGCAAACACGTCACCTGAGACAGACATTCTTCCTTTGTTGGTGGAAAGACAGGAATAGCAGTCAGCAATTCTGTAAATGTGAAAAAAAAAAAAAGGCAACTTTGATTCAAGTCCAGAATGGTGCCATAAAACTGAACACAGTTTGATTATCTAGTCATGTTAATATGCATTAATATAACACTGTTATGTTCTTTGAGTGATAGTTACATAATCTCAACTCTTTACTTAGCCATATACAGATTTCAGAACAAAAAATGAACCAAAATCAACATGACAGCTGTCTTTACATCTTCCATAAATTTCGTGTTTGTATTCTATTGAAAAATCAGAGAGTGGGAGTTGTGCTGATCCATATATGGCTTAATGAAATCAATGCGTTCAGTTAACTACCTTATTTGACGACATTGTTTGAGTGTGTTTTTCAAATAACTAATGTTGCATCCTGTTGTTCTTTTCTGGTTTTATGCTCCATAATCTATTCTCACAGCTTTCTCTTTAGGAGTTCTGCACTATATGATTTTTTTTTGTTTGTTCATGTTAACTCAGCAGGTGGGTCTCCAAACTATTCATATGCAAAATTTGTATAACATTTAAAGCACAGCTGGATATGGTCCCTCTTCACTGTTACATGATACAGTTCCATTTTACATGATTGGGACAATAATGCCCTTTTTTAAATTGTTTTTTTTTAAGAGAAAAGACAGAGAAAATGCACTGCGGGGCAGCATTATCGAAAAGATTAAATAAGAGAGCTGTGATTAGTAAATGTGACTGCATAACTTTTTTTTTGGAGGAGTTAGATTGCACACTGATGTTTCCCAGTAGAGAAGCTGCCTCCTGTGTAGGAGGAGGCCTCTAGAATGATACTGTTGTAGAAACTACAGTTTATTTGTGCAGAAACAGTATTTGAAACATTCCAGTCTTACTCTAATTAGTACAAAATTCTGAATCCTTGCACAAAGAAAGGTCTTGTAAGCTTTGGTATTCAGGAATTACTTTGAGTCTGTGTGGTTTGAAAAATAGGCTGAATTCCAGGTGCAGTTACCTAGTGGAATATGGCCTTCTATAGATCCTTTTCTGTATTTCTTCCCATCCCTGGCTCCAGACTGCTTCTTTTATAAAGTGAAACCACTTAATGATACAAATTCTATACTTCCTTTCCCAAAGAAAGTCTAACAAATATTTTATATGACATGCATTTTTAAATGCATTTATTCAGCCCAGTAATTAAATAATTTTAAAAATCCAACAAACTCCTCCCATTCAATTACTTCAGAATGGCCTTTCATTAACTGTATGCTTCCTTGAAACATTGGTAAAAGACAGTAGTAAATATAATTATTACAATTCTTTGATGTCTTAGGACTTGGATAATTTATACTATCATAGCTGTTAGTTGACAGATCTTCCGAGGAAATACGGCAAGCTTACTATCTTCCCTTGTGAAAGATGAAATATTTTCAATAACTGTAGTACATGGTCATCAGCTGTTAGAATCTAATGAGAGAAAAGAGTACCATAATGTCATTCATTCATATTTGTGGACATCAATCCTTGCTGCAGATGTGCACTTCATTTGCACAGAGACAACACGGCCCAGAAAACAGGGGCAGCTAATTGTGCTCTTTTGATCATTAGCATTTTTCTCTGACAGTCTCATGAGTCTGGAACCTCCATTGTTCTTCTCATGCTCTTTGCTAAGGTACAGAATTATGACTTTGCGTAGACTGGTGTTCATATTATTAATCTTAAATTATTGTATCTTCTAAAGTTTGTTAGATTCCCAGAGTGAACATCCTATCCAGCTCTTCCTTTATGCTGTTTCTTAGAGAAAAAGGGACTTACTGAAGGCACGAATTAAGTGGTAACTTGAATTGTGTGTGATAGTTCTCTGCTCTGTTGAGAACTTTCTATTAACAAATGTTTCTGTTGCAAAAAACATGACACATTTTTAATTTAGAATAGAAGCATTGTATTGTTGTTAGTAGAAATCCTGTCTTCTCCATATTTCTATTTATATCTATTTATTCAAATCTTTTATATACCCATATACTTAGTTCTTATGATTCTTAAGTGGTCATAAACTGAAGTCTACCAGCTTCAAATTTTATAATTTTATCTTTAGCTTTCTAATGTTACTAACAAAGTGACATGTTGTCACGACCTAAAGGGTTACCTGACCTGAGGGTGTGTAGAAATCATGACCGTAAGTTCATAGGATTCAGTAATACACAAGAACATGGAGGCTTTATCTTCTAAATTTCTCTACTTTATTGCAGAA
This sequence comes from Gorsachius magnificus, assembly GCA_034008185.1. Taxonomy (NCBI): domain Eukaryota; kingdom Metazoa; phylum Chordata; class Aves; order Pelecaniformes; family Ardeidae; genus Gorsachius; species Gorsachius magnificus. The sequence continues at coordinate 191,602,026 of CM067081.1, read as the reverse complement.
TACCACAAATAACACAAAAATCTCCATTAGGAAGTAAACTACCACAAAGCCACTACTAGCAAGTATATCTATGATTAATAAAATGAATATATATAATATATTATAGCTTATTTATTCTATATTGATAGATGTATCTTTGTAATAAGCTATTGTAAATTACTATTGGCAATCAATAACATAGTATCAATCAACAGTATGGCAGCAGTTAATAATAGCAGCAACCAATTGTATAGCAAGAACCAGTAACAGCAACAACAAGTAGGTATATTCTATTACAGATTACTACAAACTTATTATTAGTGAAGCAACTTGCCAACAATATAACAGCAGACATACTTATGATAGATTACTTACAGATATATGGGACATGGGTATCAAGTGAATTAGACAGATTTCAGAAGGGGCCAAACCATCTCAAATGGGAGAACAAACCAAACCCAGAGAGGGACCTAAATATCCCAGGGGTGGGAGGACAAACCAGCCAACCCCAAAAGGGGAGGACTAATAAGATAACAAAGTCTCACTTCAGAAATGATCCGCATCACAGAGTCTGGAGTCAGCCACACATCCCTGGTGAGAGCCCAAGATCTTGTAGAAAGTTTGTGCAGAAAGTTCAACCTGTTTAGGAAAGGAAAAGTACATGCGACATAGTAAATTCTCAGAGACAGAGGCTCCATTTTGGATAAACTGAAGTCATTTTTGTATCAGAGACATAAGAGGGTGTAGGCCATCACAACTTGGAGCAGCTAATAGATGCTATTAATTTTTGTTTTTCACCATAACACCCAATAGATGATGATTTTTTTGGTTGTTTCAGACCAATTTTATTTTTCCAGACTGTTCCCACTTTTGCAGACTATAAGTTGCAGTTTCTTGATTTTGAGCTTATTGATCTCTCAGGATGTGTCCAGTTTCTAGGTACTCCAGCAGTACATCAAAGAGGCCAGCTGTACTTTTCAAGGATGTTTCTGGTTTGAAGGCCTAGTTCCCAGATTCACAGCTCCCAGGCTGGAAGGCAATTTCTCTGTCAGTATTTTTCAGCAGATATTTCCTTCTGTTCAGTAATTTTCCCTTTCTAACCAGACCACCTTTACAGCTGCTTATACTGCATGTTCACCAATGATCAGTTTAAAATCTGAAGTCTTATTGCTTTCTGTTTAGTTGCCCATTTGTCTTCTGTTCCAATATAGAGTGGCACTAAGGGACATGGTTTATTGGTGGGCTTGGCAGTGTTAGGTTTATGGTTGGACTCGATGATCTTAAAGGTCTTTTCCAACCTAAATGATTCTATGAATCTATGATTCTATCTTTTGTTTCATGGGTGGGGAGGGCACAAGAGGAAAAGGCAAGGTACCTTCCCCAGTGATATTACTGTGGTCTTGATGATGTTGAGTGCGCTGTCCTGGAGCGGAAAAACTTAAGGAGTTAGGTGTCCGTGACACTTCTTACAAGCTCCCTTACACTACACATTACCTAGATTTTGCTGTTTTTTAGAGTGAGTAGGATTCCTCTCACCTTAGTTTAACCATATGAATGTGTAATCTGAAATAGTAGGGGTGGTTCTTATGCAGTCAAATGAGAGAGATAAACAAACCTGGAGAAAGACTTATCCCATCACATGATGTATATCATTGCTTAAATGGAATAATCAGAATCCCTTTCTGGTGATGTGTGTCCTTCCATTGAATATAGATTAAACTTAGTGTGATTTTCAGACAGCTAGAATCCACCAGTTCTGATATAACTTTGACTTTAGGCATCACGTACCTTTTCTGTCTCCCTGTCCTTGTGTAATCTTTCAGGTTCTCTGCTGTGGTTTTTGGTATACTGCAACTCCCAGTCAAATTCATCTTGTCAAATTACAATGCTACTGTCCTTTCTTTATCAGCTTCTTTTTGGCCATTCTTCAATTGCTCAGAAAATTGTCATTTACTTCTTAAAAGCTAAATTGAGGTCTCACTGTTTTTTCGCTCCACATGCCTATTATGGTTGGGTCTCCGAATAGATACTCAGATCTTTATTAGGATATTTATCTCTAAGTTTGTCTCCTTACCTATGTGTGATTCCTCAGTAGCGATGCAATCTGGCTGTAACCCAGATCAAAAAGAAGAGAATTTTCTGCCCATCTGTCAGGTGGAGCAAGGTTCTCCATCTGAGCTTTTTTTGTAAGAGCTATCTAATATGAAAGTTAAGTATCTGAGCTAACATACACTGTAAAAGCCATTGCAGGAAAAGTATAGAAAATAGACAAGTAGAATTAGAATTCTGGGAAGATAATAAGAAATAATAAAATAAATTGGAAAATGTACACAAATAGGCAACTTGGACAAACAGTTTGAAAAATGCAGTAAAATTAGACCAAATCTTATCTAGGTATTAAACTATACAGTGCAGGAAGTGTTCACTGAATGTGTGCCCTGAGGACAATGGATCAAAAGATCTGCATTGCATTTAGACCATTTACAAACTTTTACTTCTATCTGTTGATAATTCCAGATGACCAGTGGACCTAGTGGAATTATTGAAAATAATAGCCTTTTTTTTTCTAACTATTTAATACCATATATTGTTTATTGTATTATATCACACAAAAATCTAGATTACATTTCATAGATTAATTTTGGCTATCAAAGTATAGATTATACATACCTGAATTAGATTGTGTTTCTAAGTAATTTTTGAGACAATATCTTGCACTAAAGAATTACCTGTTGTTAATCATACTTGCAAATCTTACTATTATTTATGACTGGCAATTATTGAAAATCAAAATCCACTTTTTGGTGACTAGAGAACAACTTTCCAGCCTAAAGAGTAATTGTGGAGGACAAGCTGTGGTAGCAACCTCCAAATGATAGCTTTATCTTAAAGTCATTTAAGAGCTCAAATCCTCTGTGTAGACCATAAATAGTAGCACTAAATGTTTTCTTGTGATGTGGCTGTGAAGGGGTCAGTTAGCACATCTATTCATTTCAAATTGCTTCCACTGACACCAGACCTGTCCCTTTGTCACCACAGAGGGAGATGAAGAGGAATAATGAAAGAACTAAAAATAGAGGTGTGAATCTAAAATTTGAGGATGACCTGATAGAAAGTCATAGAGAAGAAAGGCAGAGGAAACCATCTGAATATTTTCTGAACAGTAACCTGGGGTGACGTCTTGCTTCTGTTGAAGACGTGGAATCTTTCCACTGTCCTCACTGTCCTCAGACTTCCCCCTTTCTTTTCTCAGTTTTTGAATGCTTCTTCTCATTATTTTTCTCCCTGCTGTTACTGGCTTGATCTTTACCCCTCAAAATGCAAAATTAAACAAATCTAATTAAACAGAAGTCTGACTTCTCCTAGTAAGAAAGGAGAGGAGATTTTAAGTTCATCAGGGTGAAAATACATGCTTCTATGAAAAATTTAGGAAAAAATACTGGTGACAAGTCTATAAATGAAGTATTTTGTTACCCCACTGTTATGGAGACAGAGGCAGTGTAGAAGGACAAAACAGTCCTGGTGAAGGGGCAGAGAGGCTTGAGTTCAAATATGATGAATTTTGGAAACTATAAATAAATCTAAAGCAAAGAAAGAAGCTTGAAAAGTTAGAATCTGATTTATCTTTTATAGCATTATTTAATCCTACTGAGAGTAAGAAGAAAGGGGAAATTGAATTTTTATTTATGGTGTAAAGCATTCCAAAAAGTTAGTGAAAAAGGGACAAACCTCCTGCATAATTTCAGTTCAGACTAATTAAATACTGGAGAGGCTCTGATTTCCAACAGGAATTATAACGTAGCTCTTTGAGCCTTACGTACAGATTTCTGGCAAGTATATGAATAAGACGTGAAATTGAGAGGAAGCACTGGGGGCTGAGGGCAGGAACACCTGTTTCAGAATGTGTTTGCATTCCTGCCAGAAATGATTTCTTATCAGAGTTGATTTTGTCACTGGTAACATTAAACGCTCTCAGGCTGAGTCTACGGTCCAAGTAGTGACCAAAATAAAGATTATTGCACCAAGAAACTGATCATGAAATAGCATCTGAAGTGTCAGGGGAATTGGGCCGAATCTGGCAGCCCAGCAGAGGGAAGGCTGCCATGGCTCCTTGCCCTTGGCTCCATGCTGAGCAAAGGGGAAAGCAGTCCAGGATACTGCTAGCCTACACTGTCATGGAAGCAGGAATAGTCTTTTAGTTTTTGTTAAACCTGAAATTATGCACTCTTTTAATATGTCACATCCTTCAGCAACAATAAAAGGCCAGAGAACTGACGTTATGAAGGGGAGAAAGATGGAAAAGAAATCTGAACGTACTGTCCAGGATATCATTGTCTCAGGACTTGTTTTTTAGCATTCCTTTTCAAGCAACATTATTTTTCTAGCTCCACATTTGCTATATTCTCAAGAAATACTTGATGGCAAATTCATTCATGTATGTTACTGAAATCTAGGAATCAGAATGAGAATAGTCTGAGAGCATAGAAAGAGAAATCCCTCAAGGTTTAAAACATAGCTAAGTGCGCAGCTATCACTTTGCACTAAGGTGTTCCAGCGTACTGCAAGTCTAGGCACTCATTGAGAAAAATGTGGGAGGAAAGCATTTATAATTGTTTGCAAGAATAGGACAAGGTTTTCTAAAGTAATACTTTTAAGTGTGCACATATTTTTGTGGTGACTGCAAGGCTGTGAAACAACTCCAGTGCAACCAAGTTTTTCCTGCAAGCACTAATACGTCTCATGTGACAACCACAGGAACAAATTGGGCCCAAAGTGTCAGCTTAAGTGTTTGTGACTAACACAGGAAATTTAAGAAATATAAAACCTCTCAAACCATGGAAAAGAAAGCCTGATTCTCAGGCAATATATTTGATCTTTAATTTTGCTTTGCTGTGCATCTAGAGCAAACACTGTCCTTTTTCTTCTGGCTCTGAAGAATTTTTCAACAGCAGCAAGCTGCTATTACTGCTTCTAAACACCTCCATAATAATAATAATAATAAAAAAAAGACCACAGGATCTATTCTCCCTTCCTCTAGAGAACTTAATTTCTCTGACAGCAGGGATGTGTAGAATCAGCTGTAGAGTTAGCAAAAGTTTAACTGTCTGACTCAGTTGCTATTATCTACTTGACAGTAAAGAAAGAGAGAGAACACCCCATCAGTACCCAAGCCCCTCAGTTTCTAGAAATTGGTCCCACTGGAAGCATGCACTTGATGTTAAAAGATGACGTCTGCTCCGTGTTCTGGGGGAATGAAAAAGAAAACAAAGCAACTGCTCAGGCAGCTTACTTGGGGGGAAAAAACATATTCTGGTCCAAAATGAGTTAACAAGCTTAACTGTGGAGATAAGCAAGGAATGATCTGAGCATGGCCTAAACTAGTATAAAATTCCCATCCATCTGCACTTCAATATTTCTATAATTTATTTCTCAGTTTTAATACAAATTGGTTTCCCTCTCATTTATAATTTCTTTAGTTATGATAGTTTTATAGACCTGGAGAGGAAAAAGACTTGGAAACTAGGAAAGTAATTCACATTGGCAGGGTTTGAGGTGCGATTTTGTCGCACTTTTGGAAAGCTGTGGGAAAAAGATAAATACTAATTCATTAACAATTATATGCAAGATCATAATACACTTTTCAGTCAGAACAGCAAAAACATGTTTCCAAAAGAAGTGAAAAGACTTTCAGCTAGAACTTTAAAAAGTATACTGGAAATTCTGGTTGTAAATATACTTTGAGAACCAATCCAGAATTAGCAGAGATGATGGAGTATTTTTGCATCTTAATTTCACTGAGACTTGTGAACTATTCAGGAACTGCATGAGCACAAGGAAGTAAAGGGTTCTGAAGTATAATGCATTTAAACTCATGCATCCTGCCACCATGAATGAAGGTGTGTTGTAAATTAAATCCTGTGGTGGCCGAGATCAGCAAAGCACTCTAGGTGTCCTTCAATTTGTGCAGATATTAAAGCTGATGTTTCTCAGCAGTGTTGGAAAATGGCAATGGGATTATCAAAATGGATATCAAGGTTATGTAAATATCCAGGTCTGCACCCAAAATCCTGTTGAAGGCAGTGAAAATAATGCTATTTATTTACAAGAGCCTATTGAATCTTAAACTTAGAAATCGTAACTTCATACAGTTCTCTGCCTTTGGAAGTTCTTACTCAGACATCCTCAGGCAACCTCTGACATCAAAAAGAGTTTGCCAGAGTAAAGACTGTGTGAAGCACTGTAAGGATGCAAAATTTTAAGTTCTATATTATCACTAAAAAGCCTAATATCAATGTTACTGACATTCATCTGCACTAAGAGGAGTCAGCTTGCCAGTTTTCTGTGTTGAAACGAAAAGAATAAAAAATGTATTCTTAGAAAACCGAGTCTTCTAAAACTACAGTACAATAAAGCAAAGGTGAATACTAATCATGTCCAAGTACTGTAAAAAAAAAAGTATCCTTGACCAATATTAAAAACAATCATATATCAAAGAAGCAACCTTGATGCAGTGAAATTACTATAATGTTGTCCTCATTATTTACTACTGAAGGTTGTGCATCTTCTTTTTAATCACAAATATAGTCTCTGGATCAGAAAAATTAGCATATTTTGGTTATTTTTCTTTCTTGTGGATAAATTGTTGATAAACATTGGTAACCTAACAGCCGTACTTTTAGATTTCTATTAACTTCATAAATGAGGGAAATTTTTCAGTTAAATAAATTTTAAAAAAACAGGACAAATAAAAGTACAAGTGACAATCCCTTCAGTAGCCAGTGCTCTGCGTTTGTCTTGTCAATTTAATTGTAATGAATCTTTGCAGGTTTTACTTAGATTTTTAAAGGCTTTTCTTTACTTTTCAGGTTTTTTTGTTCCCCCTCAATGTTATAATCTTTTACTTTAAGCACTTCAAGTGTAAGGATTAATGAGTGGGATTTCTTTTCTCTGTCCATATGATACAACAAAGAGGGAATGGTAGGGCAGTGCACTCTTTAACCAGTACACAGGTTTTAAACATGCTGAAACACAACAGTTTGACTATTGGCATCACTGCTTGGCTTAGCAATTACACAGTCGTAATTCTCAGGATGATACTGGTGGGCTTTGGCAGAGCTGTGCAGCACTGAGACCTGCAGACATTGCAGAGGACATGACCTTGCCATGGATCACCTCATCTTTCATTGTAGAACCTAATGTATACAAGCAGAGGTGATAACCTACATGTTGGACATGTAATTGTTTAGCTGAATGATGGCAGTGTAATGTCCACAATTTCTCTATGATGCATACGGTAAAAATAAAGAGCAAAGCAACAGATGGGCACATATAGAGCATAGAGGGAAGAAGAGCTTATTTGGTTCCGTTCAGCAGCAGCATTTATTCTGCTGGTTAGATATGGGATATAAAGCAGAGAATATGAGCCACGTTTTAAAGGTTGAGGGTGACATGGTAAGATGAAAGATGGTAGTACACCTTTTGAGATGGATAGCACAGCATTTGTAAGAATTCAGTGTCTATTTTCTCCATTCTTCAGCTGTGAACTGACTACTAAATCAACAACAAGAAGAGATCATTCAGTTACAGAAAAAAGTGAGATTAAAAAGTGTATATGGAGACATAATCCTGAAGGTATGGAGCAGATGAAGACAGTGGTAAAGGCAGAAAAGGAATCATCTTACCGATATGCTTGTACATGTAGTGCAACAAAAACGTTCAGGAGATTCAGATCTGGGACTCAGCAAGTAAAAATTACACTGTGAGAATGACTGAGTGATGAGTTGCAATCTGTAGGATTGTGAAGGAAGAATCATATTAATTTCAATATATTTATCCGTGTTTCTAACACTTTCTATGATGGGATTTTTAAAGCCTCCTATTTACAACCAAATTACAATCCATATTACTTTTCACATTTACAACAATTTTGAGGGATTTTTTTTTTCCTTATTTCTTTTTATTTCCACCAGTTTGTAAACTACAACTGGATAAGAAACTATCAGTATATAGTCCATGTTATTTCCAGATTCTGATGACCCTTTTATCTGGTAATGTGTTCATAACACAAAGGGTGCTGCTTTTTAGCCAAAAACATGCTGTTAAAATAGCTTTTTGAGTATAGATACGTAAAATGTTGTTGTGTTTGGAAGCTTATATCAGTATCTAAACTGTTGTTCTTACTAAGAAAAAATATATTGATACTCAAGCAAATGTATTTTAGCACACAGATTGCATTGTTTTGATTCTAATATGCTTAAAATTTGTAGAACATTGCTCTTCTAGCAGTGTCCACTTCTCTGTAAAATTCAATTTTTCAGCTACTATTTAATTATTTTTCTACCCCAGTTGCATGCACATTATTCCCTTCTTTGACTCAAGCAGAACTTATTTTTTGTTAGTCTTTTTATTTAATCATTCTTTCATCATTTTTTTTTTTTTTGTTATTTAATGACATATATCCTTATCATGCTACAGAGTACCTAGGAGACCAGGAGAGCCAAAACTGGAGCATTAATCACAAATGGGCCTTTTAGTTGTCTAGTTATTTATATATTAACATGTATGCACATGCATGGGTAAATCCATATTGACAGGTATGAATAAATGTCTCCTTGGGATCTTTGTTTTAACCAACTATACACTTCTTTCAGAAACTCAAGTTACAGACTTGGAATGGGTTTATAGGATGCCTGAGTACCCTTATATACAAGTTCCATGTATAATGTTGCAGATAGTCACGTTTTACACGTAAGAATTTTCATAGATTTAATTTTGATCTTTTTGTTAATAATAAAATGTATTGTTTCCTCTGTTCATATAAGGTTCCACTGAGACATAATATTGCACGTCATTCATATGCCCCCTTATCAGCAGAATGCAGTTTGACTAAGCTAGAAAGACATTTACTCTGATAGGAGACTGAAGAAAAAATAAACCCAAACCATGATTTTTGGTTCAACTCCCAGATTATATAAACTAAATATCTAAGTTGTGATTAAAATACCAGCTGATTCTGAGCTGGATGAGATTCGAAGATACACGTTCTTGGAATACAGCTACTTAATTCTTCTGCAGAAATGCAGGTTGTTTTCAGTCTGTAATATAGATTATGGGATCTATGGGACTCAAGTCAGAAAAGGCATTTGCGAGTTGTTTATCATTATCTATTTCACATCACGGGCTATTACATTTATGTATATTTAATTCAAATGTAATGGGAATGCAGAAGCTAGAACTGTAAGTTCTCACTGATAAGATCCTAGCCCCAGTTTGAAATACTCTGAAACCTGTACTGATTTTAATGCATGTGCAAATTCCCTGGTTTCAGTCAATCTCAATTTAGCATTCTGGAAAAATCATTGCAGGCTTACATTGTACTGTAGTCTGAATTTATTATTATAACCCCTCAAGTTAACACCAGTGTTTACAGGTCAAACTTTTCTGTGGCTTTGCACCAGTGTTTTTATGGTCAGTTTTATCCAAAGGAAATGGCACATATAATTTTCATGTTATCTACTTACTTTAAAGTGAAACAAACAAAAACTGAATTTGAAAGGGGGGATTGTGGGGTTTAATTTAAATGACTGGGACTGTGTTTTTGACCCATAAGTTTTACATAAAAATAGTTTTCAAAGGTTTGAAAAGTAAACTTTCTAAATTTAAAGGGAACAGTACAAGTATGAACTAAGGTTTAAATTCTCAGATCTGCCTTAGAGGTATAGAAATATTTATAGGTTGCTTCAGAAATCTAAGTCTAAATTACATTACCCTGATATTTCTAAATTTGATAGAATTATCAGTATTCTAATCTATAACTATGTATTTAATGGCACCAAACTATAGTGAGGAGTATTGAGTGACCACTGAAATATTTTTTTTTTTTCAGTTATAACAATGAGGAAATGTGTCTGGATGAAAAACAAATCAATGCAAAGAAAACCAAAAAGCCTGTTAATGTTATATCATCACTCCGCTACAAGGGTCACTCACAATAAGGTAATGAGGTTTCATCTTATAAAGAAAACATCTGTTTCCCTGCTCATTATTAACCAGCAAATGAAAATGAAGATTGTAATCCTAAATTAGTGAAAGAGAAGCTAGAAGTCTGAGAAAAAGGGGGAGTTTATAAATATATTAAAAATAGATTTTGGATCAAAGAACAAATGATGAAAAGTATTTTCAATATAATATTTGCACTGTTAACAAAAAAATAATGTGACTAAGCAAAAATTAAGGGGATTTTAAAGACATTACTTTCTATAAGGAAAATATATATGTAGTACAACAATTATAACAGGGTAATATTTAAGTTTTATTTTAAAACTTTGAAAAATCTTGATGAAGAATAAAATGGGTTCTTTTTGTAATAATATCAGAAAGACATGCAGGAAAAAACATAATGAAGAGGAATAGAAATAGATATGGAGAGCAGGTGTCTTGTTTTAGGCAGGTGGTGATAGAAAATGAAATTATTAAAAATTACTGTTACAATCATGTCTAAGGCAAGCTATAAAAAGATCTATGGTAAAGAAAGATGATTTATGGAGGAAATATTGACTAATATTGACTAAGCACTAAAGATCCTAAAATTGAAACAAATATGCAAGGATATTCTGTTCTTTCCTGCTCTAGTGAAAACAGCTGTGGAACAGTAAAATGAATTGGTACTACTCTTACTAGCTAGAAGTTTTGCTTTCACTGTATGAAGAAAAGTGGTTATCCAGGAGAAACTTCTTAATTTAATAAAGTCAGGAAAGGTAATCATTTAAGCAAACTTTATTCTGTCTAGAAAACTGGGAAAACAGTCCAGACTTTTGGGAGCATCATATGGTACAAGCTGGCATAAACATTTGAACAGCAACTGATTTGCTGGAAAAAGAAATTGTAGCAGCTGCCACCACAAATTCAATTGTAGCACAGGAACCAGACGAAACCAATAACGTAACAAAACCAGAAAATATTTATTGGGCCTTCTTGTGTTCATTTTTAGAATGTCATTGTCAGTGTGCAAATTGGGAGTACAAAAAAGTCCCTCTCCTAAGGACTTTACAGTCTAAATAGATAAGGTAGAAAAGTACTATATCTACCCTTACTTTAGTGTTAGGAATTGGAGGCATGGCACTATTAAGGTTATGATCCAGACAACCCAAACTGTGAGCCTTAGCAGCATCAAAAATGAGCTTTAATGGTATCAAAGAGTATGTCTGAGAGTGTGATCTACACAGCTTATTCTCCAACAGTGCCTAAACCCAAAAGAGTAGCAACTTCTCTAGTCCAGTAAGTGTGAGGTACTGAAAAAATGGCAAAAGCATTCTGGTCTGGAAAGATAGGCTCCTATGATCCATTTATCAGGTGTGGCAATCTAGAATTCAGGCACTTTTCTACCCAAATTGCCCCTGAGGCAGTGCACTCCTTTGCAGAGTGACAAAACCAGACTCATTCAAGACCACAGGAAGAGAGAATAGGAACTGCTCTTCACAGCCCACCTTGAAATTTAGCAAGTGACACCTTAGGAGGTAAGGGTTTCCTCACCTCCCTACAAAGCCAGAGATGTCACATCCAAGGTGACATCTCCAGCAGTGGAGAAGCCTCTTCCAAAGGAGAAGGAGTGCTGGCCCTTTCCAATTCTCCTGAGAAAGCTTTCCTGCTGCCTGACAGAAACACAAAAGCCACGTTGTCAAACACAGGTGACCAGGCTTAGAGGACAGAGGCTACCCTAAACTTCAAGTCTTGTTCCTTTTCCATTTCACGCCCCACTTCTATTAATGCTGGCATGACACGAAATGCATAAATAATTAATAGACATTCAAAGAAAGGCACTCCTATTTAAAAAAAAAACAAAACCAAAAAAGGAACCCAAACCAAAAAGACCCAAACTAACCAACCAAACACAAAAAAAAACCCCAGGAGCTTTGTATTTCACTGCAATAATAAACCTTCAAAGTATATTTTTCACAAAATCCTCTGGCTTCTCCTGTGAACTTACTGCTTCTTGACCTTCTTTCTCACCGATAAAGAATTAAGTCAAGGCAAGCAAGAATATAAGAATATAACTTTTTAGCTACAAAAGAAGGTTAAATCTCCCCTCCTGACCTTTGACAAAACCACTGTGCTGAAATATTTTCAGAATGGTCATTGTGCTTGTTTCTATAAATTGCTAGAGTTAGTTAAAAAAAAATGAATCTTTTTATGTCTTGATTTGAAAATATATTGCCTCCAGATATAATGGAAAAAGATGAATTTGGGGCAAGTGCACTCTGTGAGTGTAGATCCTGCATAGCTTTACCCTGTGATGCTTTGTGTGAGATGATACAGCTCAGCATGAGCTCATGAATGATCAAGAGTATTTAATCACGCAGAACAGGATACGCAAGGATAAACTGGAGCAAATGAAAAGAAGTATTAAGTACAGCAATCAAGATCTGTAATTTGAATCTGCCTTGATTGTGAGAGCTTAATGCTTCAAAAGTAAGGTTTTTTTAATTTCAGGTGAAGCAAGTAAATGCATACATTGATTTGCTAGAAAGTCTGTGAATTCCAGAAAGTCTGTGAATCCTACTCATGAGACTCGTATGTCAAGATTTCATGTTTACTTACTTCTAAGGAACCTTACACAACCTTAACAATTACATTGCAGATTTCTGGTTTCTGTCCTTGCAATTAAATGGATATATCTCTCAGATTTACATAGGACTGGAGATCCCATTAGTTCCAAATGATGAAAAATTTTTTACTAAATTAACTTGAAAGAAAACCATATTTGGTAAGTTTCAGAATAATCTCCATCTTAGTCCTTTACATATGCTTTCAAGGAACGCAAGTTGATGGAAGCAGGAGGGAGAGGGGAATAGCTCAGTTGTGCACATGGGCCTGAAGGGGGAGAAATTGTTTCATGCTCGGCACTGCTTTGGGGATTCCCAGCCATGATAATTTCATTATGCAGTGGAATAGGGTGGCATTTCTTTTTTTTTTTCTTCCAAAAGCAAATTAACTCAAACTGATCCATCAAACTTTTACAACTCTTTACAAATTTACAATTTTACAAACCAAATTTTAAAAATTATTTAAAATTTTAGCAGATACTACATAGAAACTGAAATCAGGAGACTGATGGAAAAAGATTTTGGAGAAAAAAAAGAAGGCAGAATTTGAAGAAATTATTAAATTCTAATTCAAAATACTTCATTTCTAATAATTTTCATGCCTATATTTGCCGTCTTGAGATACTGAGGTATACAGAGGCAAAGAAATGTAAATATTATTTTTTTCAGCAATCCTATGTAGATTTGAATGACTAATACCACTTTTCCTCCTCACAAAATTCCACCACAAATTATCAGTCAGCATTGTTGATTATCATCCTTATTCATATTTGTTGAAGCAATGGGTAATTCCCTATCAGCCAACATAAATATGCAAGTAATTAATTCCCAGCACATGATTACTGAAGAGGAGCTTTAAGACAGGGTTTTAAGGTTTCTGGTCATGAATGATGAAAGTGGACAATCTTGCATGTAGACACAGCAGGATCTACCACCTTCTCTGGCACTCCATATCTACAGCTCCCTCTGCAAGAAAAGGCTGCCAGCAGATTTGATCCAAGCTGCAAAAATTATGTCACCCGTCTCTTTGAAATTAATAAGTTGGAACATTGCCAGAAATTGTCAGTTTCTTGGGGGTTTTATATATATTGTTTATTATTATTTATTATTGCATATACTGGCTGTTCTTTACACAGACAAAAGAGGATAGTCTTCCTAAGAAATAAGTATGGTATGTGAAGCAGACAACCTGACAAAAATTGGGTTAAAGGAAGATATCTCTAAAAATAGAGACATTGGTTTGATGCCTAGCAAGTTGATATAGTATAGTCAAACTTGGGTTTACTGAGGGACCTTTGTTTCTTCAGTACTAACAGTCAAATAGCTAACAATAACACATCATGTCATGAGTCGCTACCCTTGTCCTTCCACTTGTTTGTGTTCATAATCATATCACTAAATGAACCAGTAGCACAGTTTTTTTCAGGTAAAACTCAAAGGCAGAAAGGAGTAGAGGGTCACAATCAGATTACTCACAATGGATTTGAACAAAGTTCTTAAAGTTGAACCTTTCAGGAGGAATGGGAAAATTTGGTTTTCCTCAGTATCAGGTCCTGAATACATAGGCAGTATTGCCTACAGAAAATTATTTAAATTGTTGATCTTTCAATAAAATTATATTCTTACTTGAAATCATAAACTATTCAATTCCTCCTTCCTGCTAAGTGCATACACATGGTGAAATAATGAACATGCCTATTGTGTTTTATTTTTTATTATAACTCAGTCAAATGTATATGTTTTTTAAAGAGTCCTATAAAGTCTACCCTAGCAATATTCCATGTCTGAGTTGCAGGACCTGTACATAAATCAGGTACAGTTTTTATGGGAACTTTAAAAATATCACATAGACTTTTTGATGTTTTTTCCTGGTACAGAATTTTTAGGTAAAATATTTAAAATGTAATTTTAAAATATAGCCAAAATATAACCAGTGTTAGATAGGGTTTCTCATTAAAAGGTCAGTATTTTTTCATTCAAAGATAATTATTTCTATTTTCTTTTACAAAACACCACAAGTAATTATGACATTTGAAAACAGAAAAAAGCTTTTTGTAAAGTTTCCAAATCCTCTTTTTTTTATACGTGAGGTCAAATACCACATATTCAGTTGTCTGCTCAGCATGGCTATTCAAAGTCAATTAATTTATTCACATAACCGCATTGAACAAACTATATACATATACTCCAAAACACCCAAATTCTCTGGAAAGTCAGAAAGTGTCCTGGTTTCGCTGGGATAGAGTTAATTTTCTTCATAGTAGCTAGCATAGTGCTGTGTTTTGGATTTAGTACTAGAAGAATGTTGATAACACACTGATGTTTTTAGTTGTTGCCAAGTAGCTCTCAGACTACTCAAGGACTTTTTGAGCTTCTCCTGCTCGGTCAGGTGCATAACAAGCTGGGAGGGAGCACAGCTAGGACAGCTAACCCAAATTGTCCAAAGAGCTGTTGCATACCATATAACATCATGCTCGGGGGGGTTAGTCGGTCGGTCGCGAGCACAGTGATTGCAGCTCGGGCAGAGTGATTGCGGCTCAGGATGGGCTGGGCATCGGTCAGCGGGTGGTGAGCAATTGCGTTGTGCATCGCTTGTTTTATATATATTCTGTATATTCTCTTACCATTATTATTATCACTATTGTTATTCTTCTCTCTTATTAAACTGTCTCTTTCTCAACCCACGGCTCTTACTTTTTTTTCTTCTCTCTGATTCTCTCCCCCATCCCACTGAGGGAGGGGGGGAGTGAGCGAGTGGCTGCGTGGTGCTTAGTTGCCAGCCGGATTAAACCACGACAGAAAGATAAGAAAAAGAAACTTGCAAGTGAATCAAATCTTATTAAAGAGTAAGAAAAGCCTGTGTCTGAATAAAAAAAAATATTTATCAGGTACAAATGTAGCTTTAAGAAGTAATAATATCACTATATTAATGTAGAAATACTAAACATTATTCATATGCCCTGGCGTATCTGAGGCACCTACAAAGTGGGACCTATGGCAAGCCCATACTGAAGCTGCAGCTGAAGGCCAGAAGCACACTTTATGGCATATAAAACAGAACTGGTACCTATGTTCAGGCAACTGCACCACTCTCTTCCTCTCAAATTTCTATTTACTACAATGAACACTTAGACTCCTGTTAAAGATGTAGACACTTAATTTCAGATTTTTTTCTCTGGAGAGGAATCCTACCAATTGTCTTCAGGCTATGTTTACAAAGAGCTACACTTTTTTACAGTTCATTATGTTAACCTGAATTAAGAAATATTGTTTTTTCCACTGGTATCATGAAAGTCAATTGTTCATCTGGTTTTTTGGACACATTTGGTATTATCTCAAAATGAAGTTGTGGCCAAAAAGTGTCAGCACATGAAATCAGTTGCAAAAATAGCATTGCAAAGCTAGTTGTATATTAACTCTTCAAACAAATGAGTTGTGATTAAAGGTTGATAGCTTTACTGGAGGGAGCTGAGTTAGACTGCAGCAGCTAGCCAGCAGTTTAATCAATTAACCAGATTTCTAAAAATACCGTGATCTTTTTCTTTTCCTTTCAAATGGGAAGATAATCCTCTGATATAAGAAATATAATTGGTCTGTGTCATGGATTTGAGCCTAGGCTTACAAAGGCTTTAAACCCACTTGATTAAAGACAGAAATATGTTGGAATTTGATTTTTATGTTTGGCTTAGCACAAGGAAGATGTTGATTTGTAATTACAAGAGAGCATGTGTCACATGGCTGCGTTGCAGTAGTTCAGAATTTTAGAAGTTTTTGCACAATCTTCGTTCAGGCCCTAACGTTAATCACTCAGCTACCTTGTATAATCATGTATTTGAATCTCTGACAACACAACCCCTAAAATAGTTAACTCAAACAAACTTTTTAAAAGTATAATTTAGTATGCAGCACAAAAATATGCTGTCTTTACCATCAGGCTGAGACAATTACCATGTAAAACATTTCAGAATATGATTGCACTGCAAATTAAACAGTGAATGTAGCAACAAATGGCTGATGTTTAGAAAGGGTATAGGTGAAATGCTTTTTAAAAATCTGGATATAATTATTTCTGTGTAATTTTATAATTATTATTTAATGAACACACTCTAATTTTTCTGTTTTGAAGACTGTTTTTTAAATATTGTAGTTCTGCAGTAAACAGCCGCTAATGAAATGTTAACAATGGCATAAAATACATTGCATAAACACACCTGATGCAGTCTATTGTATTCTAGATACAAAACGTACTCCAGTCATGCTAACACAAAATGAAAGGGAAGCAAAATTGTACAACTGTAAGATTAGAAGAGACCTTGAAAAATTACCTAGGTCATCATCTTACAGTGAAGCCATCCTAACAAATATTTTTCTAAACTGCTCTTGAAAACCACTGTGGAAGCAGTTTTATAACACCTCACAGTAGTCTGGTCCACAGCCTCATATCATTAAAAAAAATTAATATCTATAGTTTTTTCTTAAAAATTGATCTGATTTCTACTTGTCCTTTTCTAACGTCTTCATTACCTCTTCATAGCAACCTTTTATAATTAGAAGACTGTATCTTCACACTTCCTGCTGCCAGCAAAGAAAATTTGGCTATTTTGCTTCACACAGTCCCTAATATGCTTGCCATGCACTTTGTTCTCTTGTATACTCTTATAGTTTTGTTCTTTCTTAAAGTGTGGTGCTTAAAACTGGATGTGGTATCGCAACCAAGGATCACCAGTGCTAAGTAGAGCTGAATAATTGTATTCCCTGTTGTAGAGGGTTGAGAGAAAATTTCTGTCGAACAGTGCTTGGCATCCAGTTGTCTGCTTTGCTCCACTGCCCCATTATGGTTGATGGTAGGGTACATTGTGTCCACATCTTAGCCTTTCACACCTACAGATTTTTTTGGTTTAGTTTAAATGGACTTTTATTAATAATTTTAGTTAGGACTTTAACATTTAAATATTTGTCTTAACCACCTTTTAATAATCTGGATGTAGCAACTAGTTAACGATATATTCTAGAACTTTTCTGGGACCAAAGCTGGCCAGTTTACTGCTCTTTTGTCCCTCCTTTCTTTTGCACCTTCAAAGATAGGTTTATGGTTTTTTTTCCATTTCCAATCTTCTAAGGCTTTTCCTCTCATCACGTTTTTCCAGAAGTACCATTAATGTTTCAAATTCTTCACACAGTACCATAAACACTGTAAGGTGATTTTGATAAGCACTTGTAACTTAAATGGAACTATCTCACCAAAATATTCTTCGACTTGTCTTTCCAGAATCAGACCTGCATCACCATCTTCTTGTTAAACATAACTTCTGCAACCTAGTTTCTACTTAGACTTCAAAGAAGAAAGAACTGCAAGCTTCAGCTCTGGTCTCCTTTTCCAGTTAGTCTTGGACCTGTATTTCTTTTAGTGTTCCTCTTATGCATTTATAGGACCTGTCCTTGTTTCTTTTATTTCTTTTGCTAATTTAAACTCATAGGTTCTGTAACATTTCTGGATATATCCTTACGAGTATGGGCTCTTACTTTCTAATCCTAATTATATGACCCATGGTCATAGGACCCTTTTATATGATTTACTTTTGCTTTTCAGGTCACTGAGGATACCCTAACATAATTAAAATGGTCTCTAAGCATGCTTTATGTCTTCTTTTCACATTAGCTAATTTGCTATTGTGCATTAAAATGGTTTCTTTCAGTAACTGCCAGATTTTCTGCATCCCTTTATCTCTCAGATTATCTTCCCAAATGATGTAACCTATGAGTTTCCTGAGTTCCCTATCAAAGTTTGACTTCTTAAAGTACATAATTTTCAATTCTTCTGTCACGCTTGTTTTCCTTAGGATAGTTCACTTTATTATTTTGTGATTACTTTCACCCGATACTACAATGAACCTTTGGCATCTCAATCAATTTTCTCTTTCAGACAGAACTAAATCTAAATTAGCTGTTCCCCTTCTAACATCCTAAACAAAGTTTACTCCCAGCACATTTCATGAGCATGATTGTCAGTCTATAGCCTGTCATAATATTTCTCCAGCAAATGTTTGGTTAAAATTCTCTACTGCCACCACATTCTGACTTCTGAATAGGCTAGGAAATAAGAAATAAAAAAATTGTTCCCCAGAATTTCCATGATACTAATCATGTCATATAAAGAGTTTTACCAAGATTGCTAGATCTTCCAATCAATTTCATGTTCTTGTGTTGCATTTCCATGATACGGCACCTTGGTATTTTACAGTCAGACTCAAGCTTGCTCGATGATTCTCTAAACTCTATATTATAGTAGCAGTGGGTATGCTGCCAAACTCACATTGCTAATCTCAGTTAAAGGTTGGTATTATTATTAAATCTGGATGACTTGCAAAGGCTCTGCAAAAGGAAACTAAGAAAACCAAGTTCACTTAGGCTATTCTGCTATTTGCTGGAGACATTTCTAATGGAGACACCACCTCCACTGGAAATTCTTCAGTTGAGAACCACTTCATCATTTCCACAAGTCTTTTATCTTGGATGGAGTTTATCCATTGATAAAAAGGCCAGTCGGGCAGATACTTTAGCTCTCACTGCACAAAAGAGACACAAGGGTGCTTGCTGGGGAAGATGCTTAGGGGAGGTGACCTGACCCGTCAGGCAACATTTCTGGCATTTTGTGATAAAAGTATGAATAATTCCTCAGTACATAGAATTATTGAAGAACAATTTGGGTCATCTTCTTAGCTGATGTAAATTATCATTCCTCAGTTTACT
Source organism: Gorsachius magnificus (assembly GCA_034008185.1). Classification (NCBI taxonomy): domain Eukaryota; kingdom Metazoa; phylum Chordata; class Aves; order Pelecaniformes; family Ardeidae; genus Gorsachius; species Gorsachius magnificus. The sequence continues at coordinate 191,582,695 of CM067081.1, read as the reverse complement.
TCACACATGATATTACATAATTTCAAAACCCGTTACACTGGTTTTTCATATTACATGTAAAGATTTGCAATGATATTGCATAGTAGTTTCTTATCTAAATGAAAATTGTTTGCTTGCATACAATGTAGTGCTGGACAGCAGTGACCAGGACTGCTGTTTACAGATTTGAATCAACTCAAATTAAATCTGACAGATGCCCATTAAGTGTCATGGAAGTTGGATCAACTTTCTACAAACAGGAAAGGAAAATACTCTTCAGTAACATTCTGGGAGTTACGTCTAGCGATAAATTATGACTGTAACATAAGAAATAAGTTGAAAATATTTTATAAGTGAAATGCTCCCAAGAATGATTTAACAGTAATACTTTAGAAGAAGAACACATAATTTCTGTTTTGTAGCAAAGTAAAATACAGAAATTACTGCTTCAACAAACTGGATAACTCAGCGTCATCTTTGTGGGCATTCGTAGGACACTCTTAAGTAAGTGTTCACTGACGTGAGAAAAAAGTCATCCTAGATGTGTCATCTCAGATATTTCACAAATCAGAGGAACTGGTGTTTCCACACATTAAGGAGCTAATTCTGACTCTGCCAGAAACCTTGTCTGTACATAGCTGTATTTCCTGAGTTGGAAAGCAAGAAGCAGGTTATAATTCTTACACACAAAATCTATTTTCTCTTTGCTGCAGAAAGAGGGGAGAAATAATCTGTGCTTGCCTTATACTTGGCTCAGTAAGATTGCTCAAAAGAGTATCACAGAACCTATGCTGGTGTTCATACTCAGTTCTATCCATTTCTGTCCCTTTTCCTCATCTTTCTAACCAGCTGTCATTTCAGAATGGCTACTTTTCCTCCACTTGGCTGCTTGTGTTGTAGGCAGCAGGTGCTCAGGGGGGAAAGGTATTTGCAATCTCTTGCGTCCTTTAGTAGGTGAAAAGGGTGGACATGAAATGTGTCTGAGCTAAAACGTGGCCAAGGAACCTGAACCTCAGGTATGAGAGGAGAGAAATTTATTGGTGCAATTACACTACTGTGTTCTCAAAGAGAAGAGGTAGCAATCTGTGATATTAGGAGTGAAATAATTTCAAGCACTGACAAAAGATCAAGCTGTACCATAGGAAATATGTGAGTACTAGATACAGAAAAACACCCCCAAAGAAATTTTCTGTATTCATTAAGATTTTGAAACAGTAGTTAAGAAACAAGTTACAACCAGATTGCAAAATTAGTTCTGTGAAACATGCAGCCAGTTCAAGTCTTTAATAATGGGAGCAATTACAGTTTGCTGTGTTCACATTGCTATGGTTAAGATTGCATCAGCATTTCTATTGTAACTCCATACTTCCATGGGCCTATAACTCAGCTGTACATGCTGGGAGTTTTTGTTGGGTTTGTTTTGCACTGAAGCTTAGCTTTCTTTTGCAATTTGCCTAGCAAAATATTTAACCTTATTAAATGCAGAGGTTTAGAAACAAGCTATAAGTGTGGTCTTACTCTTTCTAGCCAGAGTGTGCTTTGAGCACGTATGGTAAGATGTGAAATGTTGGGTTTAGACAATGGTAACCGAGAGTGAGTGAAACTTTGTGTATGTATCAGTGCATTTGTACTTGCCAAGTCAGCAAAGCATCTGCAATCCCCCTTCAAGTGCATTTTAAAATCAACTGAAGTAAGACTAAAAGATTGAGATGAGTCAAGCCTTTATGCAAGTGTACAGATGGCTAACGCAGAACTATAGGGCATCTTTTCTAAATGCTCCTATTTGAGGAAGAATGTATAGAAATTAATGACTGATTGACGTACAGGTATTCCGAATGGAAGATAAAAGATAATTGTTAAGAAAGCTAAAATACGTATCTCCCTCACTTCAGTAGCACTGAGTGTGCCTTCTCCATTACAAGGCAAAACGGTAGCTGTGGGTCTCTTGTGGCTGCAGAGCGCCCTATGATTAACTGCAAGACTTGTATAACAGATCATTTATTGGAAGATTTATCATTTATTCTAAAATACACATTTTAGGATACAGGTAATAGTTGTTTTGTCCAAAATCCACATGGACTAAGTGTATAAGATTTTTTTTTTTTAAAAAAAAGGTATTATAGTTGCATTAAAAATGCCTTAGTAGTAGCATTCTGCACAGTATTTATGTTAGCCAGAATTGTGATAAGCATAACAATTTACATTTGTATAGCTGCTTTTATCCTATGGGATCTCTGAGTTGTTTACAAGTATTAATACTATTTGGTTTAGTGGTTGTTTATTTTAGTTTAAAAAGAACCTAATTGCATGTTTACATTATATTAATTTTGCACTTTGAGACATTTCTGGTGTGTCTTGCCATTGCTAAAAATAACCAGTATAATTTAATTTAATTTTGTTGCTGTTATTTCCCATAAGTAACTGTTGCAAAACCAGTTTAAATCAAATACTTCCAGCTCTACAATATCTTGGGTTTTATGCTTCAGCTCCATGCTAACAGCAGCAGCAGCGGCAGCAGCGGCAGCAGCACTTGCTGTTGCATGCTGAGGGATAAAGGAGCAGAAGAATGCTGGCAGCTGTTTAAAGACATTTTTCTTGGAGTACAAGAAGTATCGATTCCCATATGCAGGAAATCAGGCAAGGAAGACAGGAGACAAACATGGCTGAGAAAGGATGTCCTAGTCAAACTGAAATACAAGAGGGAAATGCCTAGGCAGTGGAAGCAGAGGCACGCATCCTGGGAAGAATGTAGGGATACTGCCCAGGAGTGTAGGGATAGGATCAGGAAGGCTAAGGCACAGCTGGATCTAAATTTGGCAAAGGATGTGAAGACAAAGGGCTTATACAGGTATACTAGTCAGAAAACAGACATGAAAGAAACGGTACACCTCACCCTGCCCCTCCCCTGATAAATGAGGCAGAGCATCTGGTTACAACTGATATGGGGAAAGCGGAAGTACTCAAAAATGTTTTTGCCTCAGTTTTCACTGGCAATTAATTGCTCTTCCCATATCTCTTGAGTCCCTGAATCTCAAGGCACGGACTGGGGAAATGGAGTCCCACCCATTGTGGAAGAAGATAATTTTTGAGACCATCTGAGGAACCTGAGGGACCTGATGAAATGCATCCCATGGTCCTGAGGGACTTGGCCAGTGTAGTTGCTAAGCCGTTCTCTGTCATAGTAGAAAAGTAATCACAATTAGGTGAAGCCCCAGTGACTGGAAAAAGGGAAATATCACACTGATTTTTAAAAAGGGTAAAAAGAAGGACCCTAGGAACTACTGACTAGTCAGCATCACCTCCATGCCCAGTAAGATCATGGAACAGATCCTCCTGGAAGCTATGTCAAGGCATATGGGATGACAGGGAGCTGGTTAGAGACAGCCAACCTGGCTTTACTGAAGGCAAATAGTGCCTGACTAATATAGTGGCTTTCTACAATGGAGTGACTGCAATGAGGAATAAGGGAAGAGCAACTGATGTCATCTATCTTGACTTTTGTAAGACCTTTGGCATGGTCCCCCACAACATTCTTGTCACTAAATTGGAGAGATATGGGTTTGACGGATGGACTATTCAATGGATAAGGAATTGGCTGGATGGCTGCATCCAAAGAGTTGCAGTCAACAGCTGCATCCAAATGGAGATCAGTAACAAGTGCTATCCCTCAGGGGTCTGTATCAGGACTGGTACTGTTCAATATCTTTATTAATGACATACATAGACAGTAGCACTGAGTGCACTTTCAGTAAGTTTGCTCCAAGCTGAGTGGTGCAGTTGATTTGCTGGAGGGAAGCAATGCCATCCAGTAGGACCTTGACAGGCTTGAGGAGTGGACCCATGTGAACATCATGAACTTCAACAAGGCAAGGTGCTGCACCTGGGTCAGGGCAATCACCAGTATCATTACAGGCTGGAGGATGAATTGATTGAGAGCAGCCCTGTGGAAAAGGACTTGGGTATATCCATAGATGAAAAAATAGATATGAACCAGCAATGGGCACTTAAAAGCAAGGCCAGCAGGTTAAGGGAGGTGGTTCTCCCCCTCTACTCTGCTCTCATGAGACTCCATCTGGAGTACTGCATCCAGCTCTGGGGTTCACAGTATAAGACAGGGACCTGTTAGCGCAAGTCCAGAGGAGGGCCACAAAAATGGTCAGGGGGCTAGAACACCTGCTACGAAGACAGGTTGAGAGAGTTGGTGTTGTTCAACCAGGATAAGAAAAGGCTCTAGGGAGACTTTGTCATGCCTTTCAATATATAAAGGAGGCTTGTAAGAATGACAGAGAAAGATTTCTTTCTTGTAGTGACAGGACAAGGGGCAATGGTTTTAAACTGTAAGAGGGTTGATTTAGATTGGACCAAAGGAAAAAATGAGGGTGGTGAGACACTGGAACAGGTTTCCCAGAGAAGATATGGCTGCCCCATCACCTGATCTAGTGAAAGATGTCCTTGCTCACAGCAGGGGGTTTGGAACTAGGTGGTCTTTAAAGGTATCTCCCAACCTGATCCATTATATGATTCTATGGTTCTATGGTTACAAGCACCTTAGAACTAATATTGCTAGGAAACACCTATATACACTCACACATCTGTAAACAATTAGCAAAAATGTCTTGGGGCTTAAGCAGGAACTTTAAGGTTTTGCTGAATCATATTGTGTTTTAAGCTTGGTACTGCTCCTATTGAAATAGCAGAGTTTCACAGTTGACTCTCACGGGCAGAAAATTGCAAAAAAGTATCTGAAACAGCACATTCTCCATGACATTGATTTCTACCAGTGCCCTTCATACTGAAGTCTACTTTCTGTTCCCACTGGATCCCATTTTGATTGTCTTAAATGTTAAGAGTACTCCTGAGATTTTAATCTACGCCTAAATTAGATGATTAGTCTTCAGCTGCTTCATGTGACTTTTGTCTTTCTTCTATCACTGTGGAATAGTTCAAATACATTATATATACAAAGAATGTACTATTTTATTCTGTAAAGAAGTTTATCTCAGTTATGATGCTCTGCTGATATTAGTTAGATTGGAGAGATGCACTGTGCTGTTTATGATGTTATCTACAAGGTTTACAAGGGAAGTGTCCATGCTGTGGTAAAGAAGCAGGCAAGAAAGTTCCCTACAAAATATGCCACTAGAGTGGTCATGAAAGCAGTGCCATCTATACTCAATCTTTTGGGAGTGTCAGGGATTGATTCTGTGTAGTTTCCACATGAGGAAGACAATCTTGTATACACCTACACTATCCTCTTCCTGCCCATCTGCACAGTAAAGCTTTTTACCTTTACTGTCCTCACTCAGTTCTCGGATCTTTAGGTATTCATCAAGGAGTCACATGTCTCATACCACTAAGAGCTGCTGTCCCCTTTGCTAACACTCCTCAGTGTTGCAGTCTGAGAAAACTGAACAGTAAAATATGAACCAAAATTCTAAACCCATAGCAGCCCTTTGGACAACCTGACCTAGCCCTGGAGACCTGGTTGTTGGACTGTTCCTTCCATAACTTATGTCAAGATGGAAGCTTGACAAAACCATCTATGAGTAAAATCAATATATATAGTCTATTCATTGGCAAAATGTTATAACTTACACGAGGTAGCCAGCGGACACCACTAACCCATCGGACGGTGAGAGAAATTGAATAGATATTTGAATATCTAAAGGCTGATGGATATTTTGTTATTTTAGTTACATAATCTTGTAAACATATTAAAATAATTTAATATTGTTCAGTGCAAATTTGACTAAGCTCCTAGTATGACTTTCACTAACCTTCCTTAGGAGAATTCTTCCTAGTGAATGTCACAAGATCTTTAAACAAGTTCTTTAAAGAGACCATCTTTGACAGGGTCAAGTTAATTGCCCTAAGATGTGATGTAAAACTTTGGTTTGCTCTCTGGATTCTTCTTCATTTTCTCCTCACTGAAATACTCCTCCTTCCTTCAGAAATGCATCATTATAATTTACATATTTGCCTTGATGTGAAAAAGAAATACATTCTGAAACAATTTATCTGCTAGACATTTCCTTTTCAGCTGATGTTTTATTTCCAGAGCATTTGTTGTATAGTTTTCCATTAATTTCACTAATGTCAGATGTTCTAAAAGACCACAGCATATTTGCTTCATTTTTTTGCAAACTATCATGGTTATCACAAAACCAGAACAGGAAAGTTGTTTTTAATTAAAACCAGGTTGGAACAAAAAGCAAAGAAACTTGGGTGTAAAACCTTGGGTTTGCTACTAAACTGACCCCTAGTACAGTTGTTACGGGTCCTGGTAAAAAAGTAGGATATTAGTTCTGCTTAGACAAGGTATCTGATTAATTGGTATGAATTGGGTAATAACTTGATTTCTCATGGATTTAATAGCTGCCGTTACAGGAAAGCTTGGCTTGTTGTCAGCCAACAGCATTAGCTTTCCCTGAATAGTGGTTAAAGGTCATAAAACTACACTTAGCTTGATTTATTTTATTAATCAAAACCATACTTGTTTTATAAAGGTCTCATGATCTTGCATTTGATATCTGCAGTGTGATGTGAATCCATCAGCCTTTAAAACCTTCAACACCTTGAGGAACTGTTCTTGGATACTGCTGGCATTCTCTTCAGAGAACACACCTTAAATGTACACTTGAAATTTTGTAAGCAGAAGCAAATCTTACTTAATTTCTAATAAAAGTAAAAATCATAAACATCGGTGAAGTCAGTTAAGCTTTACAGGGACACAGGTGTTGGCTGCAGATTGGAAGATTTGGGCCTAAAAGTTCACTATTCTATTTCAACTAACCAATTGCATCAGTGCTAAAGTTTCAGTTGACCTATGCAGAACACTTTATATCATTAAAGGGCTTCATTAACTTTAGGTCCATTTTATTAAGATAAAAGGCATTTTTACTGAATTATAACGAACATAAAGTTTGTCCTGTACTTTTGTCCTGTACTTTTCCCTAAAGTCACACTAACATTTCTCAAAAAAATATTGCAAGTAATTAAAAAACTTCTGTTCCATGACTTAACAACAGAGATAATTGAGTAATAAGCCTGTGGTTAGATAATACTGCTGACTCACAAAGCTTTTTTTTTGAAGAATGGAACAATAACTAAAGATCTGAATTCAACAGACAGCTGTTCTCAGGAAAAGGGAAATTTGCATGAAATAATAGGAATTTAAAACAAAACCCCCCAAACTTACAGAAAGAATAATTACCTCTAGCCTGTTATCTAAGAGGAAATCTTTAATATGAAAATTAATAACTTTTAAACATTCTTTTGACTTTTACTATAAAGGTACCTATTGTTTCCCCTCATCCTGAAATGTAAAATATTAATTTAATCATGGTGATCTAGGACAAGAATCTAAATGGAACATGGCCAAGCAAGAACTGTCATTCTGACTTTGCAATTTCATTTCTTAAGCAAGAATCCTGTATCTTTACGGAGTTCTCAGATTTTAATGAAGTTATGCAAAGATTGAGTGGTTTGCTTTATAGAAAAAGCTGTGGAACTGGAGATTGCAGTAGGGAAAAGGAACTCCCAGCTGCAGTATCCAAGAGAGAGGAGTATGTTTAGTGACACATTTCAGCTCTGGTATTAAGGTAATAATAGCATTTCAAAACATTGAGCATTAAATACTTAAGGCATTGCACTGAGAGAAAATAGTAGTTGTAGAGCTGTAGATTGTCTAAAAATATTACCTACATTTCAGTCTTACCCAGAAAGTATATGATTGTCAGGAACCATTTAAACAATTATGCTATACTTTAGCCCCTGCTTAGAAAAAAGGCAGTGGTATAGGTTTGTGTATGATTTTTCTAACAAGGTTGTGATGTTCCTGAAGTCGAACAGTTATTTTGTGGAGGGAAAAAAAGGACTATTTTGAAAATTACAGTGCAAATATTAACAGCAAGTTTACTGGAAGTATTACAGTCAGTGCTAATAAGAATTGTGTTAGTACAATTTCCAAGCCACCTGCTCAGAAAATGGTTTGTTATATGATGTCAGTTATGTCACTTTTGGTTTCAATAGTTAGGCAGACAAAAGGAAAAGAAGAAAAGCAATTTCCTTTACAAACTTTGAATTTGTAAGGGTTTTTGTTTCTGGAAGGTAAGTATAGCCGACAAGAGAAATCAAGTATCTGAGTTCTAAGAAATTTGTTGCTGAAATAATTACATTATATTTTTGAGCAATAACTTCCTTTTTGTACAACTGTAATTTCTCTAGGCAGGGGAAGCTTATTGATCCTTTTGAATGTGTATTCAGTCTGTCTTATCTACCTATTCATTTGTTTGACCCACATCAATGTAAGCAGTCTATAAAAATTTTGATGGTGTCTGAAGTTTTACATTCAGATTTATCATAAATTAAATCAATATAGAAAAATACAGAGATGTGAGGAACAAATTATGTGAAAAGATGAAAAGTTTTAGCTCTAAATTAGTCATGGCTATAGAATGCTGCAGCAGTACTCCATATATTTAGGTTGCCAGGGCAATAACTAAGATGGGAGTAAATGAAAGTAAAAAAACCCAGCAAACTGAAGGATATGAACACCAAATGGGTTTGGCTGGGATGGAGTTAATGTTCTTCACATCAGTCCATATGGTACTGTTTAAACCAGTAACCAAAACAGGGTTGGTAACAAAACAATGTTTTAGCTATTGCGGTACAGAACTTGCATGGTGTCAAAGCTGGCTGTTTCTCACTCTGACCCCAGCTAGCAGGCCAGGAGTGGGCAAGAGGCTGGGAGTAGACACAGCTGGGACAGCTGACAAACTGACCAGAGAGATACTCCATGCCATATAACGTCATGCTCAGAGATAAAACTGGGGGGTATTTTTTTAAAAAGAGAGACATTGCTTGGGGACTAGATGGGCATTGGTCTTCCAGTGGTGATTGATTGCTTTTGCATCACTTGGGTGTTTTTCTTCCCCCTCCCTACCTCACTTACTAAGCTGTCTTTATCTTGACCCATGAGTTTTCTTGTTTTTTGATCTCACAATTCTTTCCCCCATTCCACTGGGGACAGTGAGCAAGTGAGTGGGTGGGGGCTTAGCTGCCGCTAGGTTTAATCCTTGGCACCAAAGTAAGAGTAATAGGCAACAATTAATGTTTTTTTTTCCTTCCATACCTTTTCAAATGGGTGGAAAATCAATGGAAGAGAACCATGCATGAATCCCAAAACTCTTGCTCAACAACTGCTTATGCTGTTAGATATTACCTTGTCATTTCTTCAAGACTTCAGTTGGAATTTTACCTGACAAAAGACTGAAGGACTTGGCTGCAAATATAGGGCAACATTATAGATGACATTTTAAAAACGTAGATGTGATAGAAATTAGATTTCTGGCAATTTCATTATGCTTAATTCCACTGACAAGTAAATATTAAAGCCATGGTTTCAATTGCCAAATCTATACTGCAAAAAAAAAAAAAAAAAAAAAGGAACATGCTTCAGCTTTGGAGCATTGGTTGTCCATACTACCTAAATTTTAATTTTTTTGGGTTTACTGGCACTTTCCAAGAAGACTCCCAAGCATAATTTTGGGAATAGCACATGCCAAAGACCATTAACAACAGGCAGCATGGTTAGGTCTACAGTGGTTCATTTCCCTATGTATTCCTTCAGCACTCCCCATTTCCACACTCAAGTAGAAAAACATAAGCAAAATAATGCTAATGTGTGAGAGCCACTCAAAACTGAGGGGAAATCCAGGGTCAAGTGTTGTGCAAATTAGACACAGCCAGGCTATGGCATTTGGCTTCTGTGCTGGTGGTCCCTCGTTCTGTGTTATTTAACAGTATAGATGGACCTAAAGTTTCCACAGACAATTTACCCTAAGCATGCAATGTAGCTGTGTATTGCAATGTATAAATAGCAATATGAAGTTTTATCAGGTTAAGAGACATATTTGCAGAAAGAACAGAAAAACTCTGACAACAGTATGACAACTTCTAGTTTCCAAATTCTGCTTTCAGTAAGGATGAATATTGTATTTTTTTTGTACTGAAAGCACAACATTCTGTAGACTAGCATATTCATTATTTTATCAGGTAACCTTAAATAATACCTAGGTATTTACTGTTTGCTTCCTTTTTTCATGTTATTACTACTTCATTCATCTTTGTATAGGCCAGTCTTAAAAGTAAATTTGGTTTAATTGTTCCTACTGGCTACAGCTGTAATGCTACCAGTGTCTATACTCAGATCCCCAAAGTCATGTGGCTCAAGTTGGTTTCATCTGTCCTGCCAGTAGGGGTACAGCACTGAGTGTGAGCCAGTCCACTTTGGGGCCTGAGTGGGCCTGACTGTCCTTACAAAATCATTTGGTTTATTCTGAATTAGAACTAGAGTGTGATCCAAAATGCTGAGATAGGTGACCTGGCCTCAAGTGTATACTGGCCGTATAGATAGGGTGTCCAGCCACTTCTTTATTCAACAACCCTTCCATATTATATCTCTGCAAGCCAGTGGGACCCTAGTCATTGTTAGTCATTCTAGTCATAGTAAAATACTATGTACAGCAGAACAACCCTAAATAACTTTGCTTGCAATTAAACCATGCGAAAGTTGAGAAACATCAGACTGCCTTCGAACATTTCAGAAGACATTCATGATTTTACCTTCATTTGTGCTCTCATAATATGAGAAACCTGGTAGAGTATCAGTTAGACTTTCCTAAATTTTCTTTTTTTATGTGTATATTTCTTTCATAGTGGTATCCCTCACTTTTTGCTGCATAAGTAAAGTTTAAGACAGTCACTGGTCCAGTTCTTAAAGCAGCATGTCAGTAGGCAGTACAAAGTGCAAGAGTAGAAAGGGCAAAAGTACAACTATTTTGCTCTTTGCAAAAACTGTATGCTAGTCTCTCTTTGTCTTGTATTTCATATGCAACTCCTTGATGTAAAGTGAGCTATAATTTTGCTTGGCTGCTTGGAAAGGTTTTATTGTCAGAAACAAGCTCTTTCTACTTTCTCAGGTTCTAGCTTTGCTGTACCACTTACTAAACTACCTATTAGCTTGTATAAAATGGCTGCGGAAAAGCTCTAGACACACTGCAGTGATCCTAGATCACACGTCTGTGTCATTGCCCCTTTTCCTCGGGTGCCCCGTTGGTCTGTGATGTGGCTGGTTCTGTTTTAGTAATGCAGATGGTTAAAAAATTCACTGTTCATATTGCTACTGTACTGACTTGTGAAAGAGCATTCATACACGTGACTTAAATGTTAATTACTTCAGTAACAGAAGAAATGTGGTTTCTTACTAGAAGCTTCCTGAGAGCTGAGTACTTTGAATACTAATAGATGATGATGGTGATGATGATGATTTCAAGTAGTTGTTTACTTAAAGGTCTGTATTCCAATTAATATCCCGCTGATTTTTTTTGAATTTTTTTTAAAGGTTCCAATTATGTTTCAGGCCTTTGGCATTTGGAGGCATTAGGACAAGAGGAAATGGCCTCAAGTTGCACCAGGGGAGGTTTAGATCAGATATTAGGAAAAAATTCTTCACTGAAAGGTTATCAGGCACTGGAACAGGCTGCCCAGGGAAGTGGTTGAGTCACCATTCCTGGAGTTATTTGAAAAATGGGTAGATGAGGTGCTTAGGGACATGGTTTAGTGGTGGACAGGTATGGTTGAGCTCAATGATCTTAAATGTCTTTTCCAAACAAATGATTCTATGATTCCTTGATTTAACACAAACAGTAGTAAATTCCTAGGAGAGGGGAGAATCAAACTAGCAGGCCTATATCAGGCTGGAGATACATGCTTTTCTCCACTCAGGTTCAACAGATGTGAACCCTATTCTAAAGCTCAGTGACTGCACTTACAGCAAATAGAAAGGAGGAAGCAGTGATTTCCCAGCTTGCCTGATACCAAAGTGATCTGGGAGTGTCTGAAATATGGGTGACACTTGCACAAATCTTCCTTTTACAGGAAGTAGGATTCAGAAGCCCTCCAGTCTCCTACCAAACTGCAGCATTTCTCATTCTCTTGTGCTGAATATGGTCTACCATGTAAAATAATTTAAATATTGATTTGGAGCACAGGCTTTAATTACTTCATATGGGTGCATAATCAGTGCTGAACTGCAATCTTTACCTATGCTGGTAAATATTTAAATGATGGAAACTAGAGTAATATCAGGTGGAAACACTTAGACCAATCTGTTCCAGAAACTCTTATGAAGCAATGGTTAAGGCACTCTTATTCTAGAAGACTGTATCTCAAAGCCCTGCTTTAAATTAGACAGAATCCAGATACACATGAATATGAGTCTAGGATGGACATGAAGACAAGTGTCTCATGACTTCAGAGGAATGCAGAAATCAGTGGACTACTTTGACTAACTGGAGGGGGTTTGGATGACAGATATTCTTAGAAAGAATAGGTGGATAAGGAATTGGTTGGATGGTCGCATCCAGAGGGTAGTGGTCAGTGGCTCGATGTCCAGATGGAGTCTGGTCATGAGTGGTGTCCCTCAGGGGTCTGTACTGGGACCGGTGCTGTTTAATATTTTCATCAATGACTTAGACAATGAGATCAAGTGTACCCTCAGCAAATTTGCAGATGACACCAAGGTGGTGCAGTTGACACGCCAGAAGGATGGGATGTCATCCAAAGAGACCTGGACAGGCTGGAGAGGTGGGCCTGTGTGAACTTCATGAGGTTCAACAAGGCCAAGTGCAAGGTCCTGCACCTGGGTTGGGGCAACCCCTGGTATCAATAAAGGCTGGGGGAAGAAAGGATCGAGAACAGCCCTGCCAAGAGGGACTTGGGGCTACTGGTGGATGAAAAGCTGGACATGAGCCAGAAATGTCCGCTGGCAGCCCAGAAGGCCAACTGTACTCTGGGCTGCATCAGGAGAAGCGTGGCCAGCAGGCCGAGGGAGGTGATTCTGCCCCTCTACTCTGCTCTGGTGAGACCTCACCTGCAGCACTGCGTCCAGCTCTGGAGCCCTCAGCACAAGAAGGACATGGAACTGTTGGAGTGGGTCCAGAGGAGGGCTACAAAAATGATCCGAGGGCTGGAGAGATCTGGGGTTGTTCAGCCTGGAGAAGAGAAGGTTGCAGGGAGACCAGATTGTGGCCTTTCAGTACTTAAAGGGGGCCTATAGGAAAGATGGGGACAATCTTTTTAGTAGGGCCAGCTGTGACAGGACAAGGGGTAATGGTTTTAAACTAAAAGAGAATAGATTTAGACTAGATATAAAGAAAAATTCTTTCCAGTGAGGATGGTGAAACGCTGGAACGGGTTGCCGTTGGAGTGGCAGTGGAGGCCCCATCCCTGGAATAATTCAAGACCAGGTTGGATGGGGCTCTGAGCAACCTGATCTATTTCGTGGTGTCCCTGCTCACTGCAGAGGGGTTGGACTAGATGACCTCTAGGGGTCCCTTCCAACCCAAAACATTCTATGATTCTATGATTTTCAAATGTGGAAATCTGAAAAGACCTGAGTTACCTAAATTCTTTGGTGCCTTCAGGACTCTGGTCTAGATTCAGAAAAGCACAAATGCAAGCACACAGGGCATTTTATTGGTGGAAAGTCAAATGTCCATAGAAGTGGGCATTATTTGGGGTAAAGATAATAAAGTGGAAGTTAAGTATGTAAGTTAATTCATGAACTGAATTGAAGATCACTTATGTTGCCAATTTACCCCTAATACAGGTGATGTTTCAATATAGCTAGAATATTTCATTATAAGCTAGAAATTTTGAATAGATCTCTGTGGAGATACCATGAAAAAATACACAGACAGAAATCCCAACAAAGAAATTAGAATTTAATTTTTTTTCAATGTAAAGTGCTAATATAAAGCATAGTGTGTAAGAACTCATCAGCAGGACAAAACATGCTATGAGTACTAAGCAAACTGGCTACAAGATGCCTTAAAAACTATTTTTATTGTCCCTAAAAACATTTTTCTAAATAACTATCTAAAATAAACAATTTTGATTACATCAGAAAAAGAATATTGGACTTTCTTGGTCTAGCAGCAAGATTTTTGTATCAGTAGCTCATCAACATTTGCCATCTTTTCTGCATACACAGACAGTGAAGCAGAACTTTAGAAATTCTCTATTTCAAGCCAGTAAGTACTGAAAAGCAAATATTTCCCTAGTAGTATTCTAAGACATGTGGTGTTACTTAATATCTTTTCATCTTCAAAATAATAATAAAAAAAAGATCTAAAAGTGTGTTAAAAAGAAGACAGGCTCAGACATGAAACACTTCAGATGCTCAGAACATCTATAACTGTGACAATGACCACTGAAGCTCTCATCATTTTCTGAGCAGTTTGGGGTATATATTTCTTGTGAGCTAAGACTCAAAAGATATATTCAAGTTTTCCACTTTTCCTGAATCATCAAACAAACTTACTTTTTCACCCATATGTTACAGACACCTTTCTCTGTTCTAGTGTATATAACCCTGAAATATTCTGAATCAGAAAGAAGATGCTCAGCTGTAATTTAAATTTTAAAGGTTAATTTAAATGCCAAGGCCATCATGGAATAATAAACAGCAACATATACATCAGCAGACAAGGAAAAGTGTTCCTGAGAAACAGTTTTAGAGTTTACTAAAATAGTGAACAGTCTTCTTGACACTATGGACCACAGCGTCATATCTTCCATTCGACAAAATGTACATACCAAAGACTTCATTAGCTATTCATAAGGGATGGAATGTTCAGAGGACAATAGGACAGTTCACAAGTAGGACATGACAGGGAACCCTTCCGTTTCCCAGTGGCCCACCACGGAGTTTAGCTGGGTGTACGAGTGAGCTTTGAAAACCAGGAAGATCATTCTCAATAAGTCCCATTGTTCTGGGCTTGAACAGCCCAACAGCCTGCTTTCCAGCACAGCCCTGCTGCCAGGCATAGGACACTGCTTTGGCATGTGAACTGCAGCTGAACCACTTGTAAGCCTGAAGCAGACTCATACTGTATCCCCCGCACTGATCTCAGGTCAGTGAAGGTGAACATTTGGATCCAAAGACAAGACAGTTTCTGAAGAACTCGGAAGTTCAAGATCTGAAGAGGTTGAAGACATACTATAATGCCATATTGCTTGCTAACCTCTGTGGTTTGCCTTGACATACAGGGGGAGGAAGTTGTACTATATTAACATCATGATGATGTTGTGGTAATTAACTTGTAGTCAGTACCTTGTGCTGAGATCGGAAATTAGGTATACTGCTGTCAAAGTGAATACCAATTCTGACTTCAGTGTGTCAACACACAAAAGAGATGGATTGATGGAGATACCTGAATTATATTTCAACTACTGTCTTCAGGAGACAAAATATGTTCACTAGCAGCAAATAGAAGCCTTATATTCAGGGATGGGAGCTCTGTGATTAAACTTCAGAACTGATAAAATCACAGTCTTCCACTTTTATCTGATGGAAAATATTACAAATATCCAAATGGGAAAGAAAAGGGGAAAAGTGTTCAAAAGTGATCAGGTGATTGGGACAATTATCCAGCAACATTCAAGTTCAAATCCCCAATCAAAATCTGAAAGAAGCAGCATTTGAACTTTCATCTCTGTCCTGGTTTCAGCTGGGATAGAGTTAATTTTCTTCAGAGAAGCTAGCATAGTGCTGTGCTTTGGATTCAGTGCTAGAAGAATGTTGATAACACGCTGATGTTTTTAGTTGTTGCCAAGTAGTGCTCAGACTGTTCAAGGACTTTTTGAGCTTCTCCTGCTCGGCCAGGTGCATAACAAGCTGGGAGTACAGCACAGCTAGGACCCAAACTGTCCAAAGAGCTATTCCATACCATATAACGTCATGCCCGGGGGGGGGTTGGTCAGTCGGGTCGGTCGAGTCAGTCGGTCGGTCGCGGGCAGAGTGGTCACAGCTCGGGCTGTGTGATCGCAGCTCGGGGGGAGTGATCGCGGCTCGGGACGGGCTGGGCATCGGTCAGCGGGTGGTGAGCAATTGCATTGTGCATCACTTGTTTTATATATTCTGTATATTTTCTTACCATTATTATTATTATTATTATTATTATTATTATTATTATTATTGTTATTCTTCTCTCTTATTAAACTGTCTCTATCTCAACCCACGGGTCTTACTTTTTTTTCTTTTCTCTGATTCTCTCCCCCATCCCACTGAGGGGGGGGGGGAGTGAGCGAGCGGCTGCGTGGTGCTTAGTTGCCAGCCAGGTTAAACCACGACAGTCCTATTTTGGCGCCCAACGTGGGGCCCGAAGGGTTGAGATAACGACAGATCTGAACATTTCTAAAACGCATTTGTGATAAGCATTCGTTATATTAGTCTAATAGTCACTGATCGCAATGTTGTTTTATTTGCTCTCAGAGTTGTTGTCCTTGTTCATGGAGTTCTTTTATATATCACCTTACCTGCTGTATGCACTCCCTGTGCTGCTGGTTGTCACTTTTCGCAAGTGGATTAAAGCTACTGTTCTGCTGTACTGTGTAATACTGGCTTATGCTATGATAAAACTATTGATCATCAGATTAAGCTCATATTTTTACTCAGTATTGCTGTCACCTCTGTATTTTGGGAACCATCTATTGGGAATTATGAATAATTATACATTTTACTTTTTATCCTTGGAGAGCCAGCCTGTGGGGGAGTCACCTTACTCCGTCTTCCCCTTCTTCTCTGAGCTAATTACAACAGTTCTTGAGAATGTTGAATATCCTTGGGATGTTCCAACTAGCATGGCCCTATTGCTAGGTCTCCTGAATATAGTTCAGCTTTTACTCAGGGTTAGACTCCTACGTAAATTATATACCATCCAAAGATTGATTCCTGCAGCAGGCCCTGCAGCTACTCCAACCTCAGTGACACCCACTGTAGCTACTCCAACTGCAGACACAGGCACTGCAGCTACTCCAACCCCTGCGACACCCACTGTAGCTACTCCAGCTGTGGGCACAGGCACTGCTGGTATCACTCATAACACCACTGTAACCCCACTGCAGACACAGCACTGCAGCTACTTCAACCCTGTGACACCACTGTAGCTACCAGCTGTGGCACAGGCATGTGTCTCCAGCCCTGCAACACCGCTGTAACTACTCCAGTGTGGACGTAGGCACTGCAGCTACTCCAACCCCAGTGACACCCACTGTAGCTCCTCCAGCCGTAGCCACAGGCACCGCTGCTACTCCAACCCCTGCAACCTGCACTGCAGCTACTCAAACCCCAGCAACAGGCATTGCAGCTGAAGCAGGGAGCGAACCTGTGCTGGTATCAGTTGCCCCTATACACAAGAAGAAATCTTGGAAGCGAAAGTCAACTCGTTTAGAAAGGGAGGATGAATCAGGGCCATCACAAAAGGAGGAGGAAGAGGAAGAGCTCATAAATGAGACAGAAACTACATGGTCTCTATCCTTGGGTGAGCTGCGAGATATGAGAAAAGATTTCAGCCGTCGTGCAGGAGAGCATCTTGTCACCTGGTTGCTCCGATGCTGGGATAATGGGGCCAGTAGCCTGGAACTGGAGAGTAAGGAAGCCAAACAGCTGGGATCCCTTTCTAGGGAAGGTGGCATTGACAAAGCGATTGGAAAAGGGACACAAGTCCTCAGCCTCTGGAGGCAACTACTGTCAGCCATGAAGGAAAGATATCCCTTCAAGGAAGATGTCATACATCGCCCAGGCAAATGGACCACCGTGGAGAAAGGCATCCAGTACCTGAGGGAATTGGCTGTGCTGGAAGTGATTTATAGTGACCTGGACAATGACCAGTTGCCTAAAGATCCAGATAGTGTCCAGTGCACACGACCCATGTGGCGGAAGTTGTTACGGAGCGCACCAACATCATATGCCAACACATGGGCAATGCTGAACTGGGAAGCTGGACGGGGACCAACAGTGGATGAAATGGCTAGCCAGCTCCGGGAATACGAAGAAAGTATCTCTTCTTCCCTCGTCTCTGCTGTGGAGAAACTGTCCCAAAAGGTTGAACGACTCGAAAAGCGTATACCCTACACCTCTCCTGTACAGACCAGTATCTCAGCCATTAGAAGTAAGCGCCCTTCTGCTCAAGGAAAAGAATATCGAGGGTACACACCACGGGACACTCTATGGTTTTACCTGCGTGACCATGGAGAGGACATGAGGAAATGGGATGGAAAACCTACCTTGACCCTAGAGGCACGAGTACACGAGTTGCAAAGAAAAACAAGCACAAAAGGGGGCTCTTCCAGGAAACTTGTTGCTCCAATTTCCAAAGACGGGGTACATCGTCATTTTTTCAGACAGAAGAGCTGATCTTAATTCTGATTGTGATGAAGGAACTTCTGACTCATATACACAAACCATGAGCAACAATGATCAGAATTAGAGGGGCCCTGCCTCCAGCCAGGTGGAGGAAAGGGACAACCGGGTCTACTGGACTGTGTGGATTCGATGGCCTGGCATGTCAGACCCACAGAAGTATAGAGCTCTAGTAGACACCGGTGCACAGTGTACTCTAATGCCATCAAGCCATATAGGGGCAGAATCCATTTGTATTTCTGGAGTGACAGGGGGATCTCAAGAGCTGACTGTATTGGAGGCCGAAGTGAGCCTAACCGGGAACGAGTGGCAAAAGCACCGCATTGTGACTGGCCCAGATGCTCCGTGCATCCTGGGCATAGACTACCTCAGGAGAGGGTATTTCAAGGACCCAAAAGGGTACCGGTGGGCTTTTGGTATAGCTGCATTGGAGGCAGAAGAAATTAAGCAGCTATCTACCTTGCCTGGTCTCTCAAAGGACCCTTCGGTTGTGGGGTTGCTGAGTGTTGAAGACCAACAAGTGCCGATTGCCACCACAACAGTGCACAGGCGGCAATATCGCACCAACCGAGACTCCCTGATTCCCATCCATAAGTTGATTCATCGACTGGAGAGCCAAGGAGTGATCAGCAAGACTCGCTCACCCTTTAACAGTCCCATATGGCCAGTGAGAAAGTCTGATGGAGAGTGGAGACCGACAGTAGACTATCGTGGCCTGAATGAAGTTACGCCACCACTGAGTGCTGCCGTGCCGGACATGTTAGAACTTCAATATGAACTGGAGTCAAAGGCAGCCAAGTGGTATGCCACAATTGATATTGCAAATGCTTTCTTTTCAATCCCTTTGGCAGCAGAGTGCAGGCCACAGTTTGCTTTTACTTGGAGGGGCATCCAGTATACCTGGAATCGACTGCCCCAGGGGTGGAAACACAGCCCTACCATTTGCCATGGACTGATCCAGACAGCACTGGAACAGGGTAAGGCTCCAGAACATCTGCAATACATTGATGACATCATTGTGTGGGGCAATACAGCAGAAGAAGTTTTTGAGAAAGGGAAGAAAATAGTCCAAATCCTTCTGAAGGCCGGTTTTGCCATAAAACAAAGCAAGGTCAAAGGACCTGCACAGGAGATCCAGTTTTTAGGAATCAAATGGATGGACGTTGTCAGATTCCAATGGATGTGATCAATAAAATAACAGCCATGTCTCCACCAACTAGCAAAAAGGAAACACAAGCTTTCTTGGGCGTTGTGGGTTTTTGGAGAATGCATATTCCAAATTACAGCCAGATTGTAAGCCCTCTCTACCAAGTGACCCGGAAGAAGAACGATTTCAAATGGGGCCCTGAACAACGACAAGCCTTTGAACAAATTAAACGGGAGATAGTGCATGCAGTAGCCCTTGGACCAGTCCGGGCAGGGCAAGATGTAAAAAATGTGCTCTACACCGCAGCCGGAGAGAACGGCCCTACCTGGAGCCTCTGGCAGAAAGCACCAGGGGAGACTCGAGGCCGACCGCTAGGCTTTTGGAGTCGGGGATACAGAGGATCTGAAGCCAACTATACTCCAACTGAAAAAGAGATATTGGCAGCATATGAAGGGGTTCGAGCTGCTTCAGAAGTGGTTGGTACTGAAGCACAGCTCCTCCTGGCACCCCGACTGCCGGTGCTGGGCTGGATGTTCAAAGGGAAGGTCCCCTCTACACATCATGCAACTGATGCTACGTGGAGTAAGTGGGTCGCACTGATTACACAACGGGCTCGAATAGGAAACCTCAGTCGCCCAGGAATCTTGGAAGTGATCATGGACTGGCCAGAAGGCAAAGATTTTAGAATATCACCAGAGGAGGAGGTGGTGCGTGCTGAAGAAGCCCCGCTGTACAATAAATTGCCAGAAAACAAGAAGCAATATGCTCTGTTCACTGATGGATCCTGTCGTCTTGTGGGAAAGCATCGGAGGTGGAAGGCTGCTGTATGGAGTCCTACAAGACAAGTCACAGAGACTGCTGAAGGAGAAGGTGAATCAAGTCAATTTGCAGAGGTGAAAGCCATCCAGCTGGCTTTAGATATTGCTGAAAGAGAAAAATGGCCAGTGCTCTATCTCTATACTGACTCATGGATGGTGGCAAATGCTTTGTGGGGATGGTTGCAGCAATGGAAGCAGAGCAACTGGCAGCGCAGGGGCAAACCCATCTGGGCTGCCACATTGTGGCAAGATATTGCTGCCTGGGTGGAGAACCTGGTTGTAAAGGTACGTCATGTAGATGCTCATGTACCCAAGAGTCGGGCCTCTGAAGAACATCACAACAACCAGCAGGCAGATCAGGCTGCTAAGATTGAAGTGGCTCAGGTAGATCTGGACTGGCAACATAAGGGTGAATTATTTCTAGCTCGGTGGGCCCATGACACCTCAGGTCATCAAGGAAGAGATGCAACATACAAATGGGCTCGTGATCGAGGGGTGGAATTAACTATGGACGCTATTGCCCAGGTTATCCATGAACGTGAAACGTGTGCTGCGATCAAACAAGCCAAGCGGTTAAAGCCTCTCCGGTATGGAGGACGGTGGCTGAAATACAAATATGGAGAGGCTTGGCAGATCGATTATATCATACTTCCACAAACCCGCCATGGCAAGCGCTATGTGCTCACCATGGTGGAAGCGACCACCGGATGGTTGGAAACATATCCCGTGCCCCATGCCACTGCCCGGAACACTATCCTAGGCCTTGAAAAACAAGTCCTGTGGCGACATGGCACCCCAGAAAGAATTGAGTCAGACAACGGAACTCACTTCCGAAACAGCCTCATAGACAAATGGGCCAAAGAGCATGGCATTGAGTGGGTCTATCACATCCCCTATCATGCACCAGCCTCTGGGAAAATTGAACGATACAATGGACTGTTAAAAACTAGACTGAAAGCAATGGGTGGTGGAACATTCAAACATTGGGATACACATTTAGCAAAAGCCACCTGGTTAGTCAACACTAGAGGATCTGCCAGCCGAGCTGGCCCTGCCCAATCAAGCCTCTTACGTACTGTAGAAGGGGATAAAAGTCCCTGTAGTGCATGTAAAAAATATGCTGGGGAAGACAGTCTGGGTTACTCCTGCCTCAGGTAAAGGCAAACCCATCCGTGGGATTGCTTTTGCTCAAGGACCTGGCTCTACTTGGTGGGTGATGCGGAAGGACGGGGAAGTCCGATGTGTACCTCAAAGGGATTTGATTTTGGGTGAAAATAGCCAATGAACTGAATTGTATAATGTTAATTGCTGTGTAATATAGTATGTCTTCATTTTTACTATTGCTGTATATTCTATCAATGGTATAGCAGTAGGAATCACCCAGATTAAGAAGAATGAATTTTGAAGAAACTGAGGAAGTGCAGCGAATGGAACCAGAACTGACTTCAGCAAGCAACAACCCAACACCAGGCCCCATCTCTCCTGCCCTGAAAGACTGTTACGACAGATGGAGCCCAAAACTGTGGACTAAATGAACCCAATGGACATTTCAGAGGGATGGTCCACAGACTAAGGGAATGATATCTGTGTATATATATATATCAAAATGGTGGTGATTAATTGGAATGTATTGTAAGGGTAGGACCTAAGCATGACTTAAATGGTATAGAATAAGGGGTGGAATGTCCTGGTTTCGGCTGGGATAGAGTTAATTTTCTTCAGAGAAGCTAGCATAGTGCTGTGCTTTGGATTCAGTGCTAGAAGAATGTTGATAACACGCTGATGTTTTTAGTTGTTGCCAAGTAGTGCTCAGACTGTTCAAGGACTTTTTGAGCTTTTCCTGCTCGGCCAGGGGCATAACAAGCTGGGAGTACAGCACAGCTAGGGCCCAAACTGTCCAAAGAGCTATTCCATATCATATAACGTCATGCCCGGGGGGGGGTTGGTCAGTCGGGTTGGTCGAGTCAGTCGGTCGGTCGCGGGCAGAGTGGTCGCAGCTCGGGCTGTGTGATCGCAGCTCGGGGGGAGTGATCGCGGCTCGGGACGGGCTGGGCATCGGTCAGTGGGTGGTGAGCAATTGCATTGTGCATCACTTGTTTTATATATTCTGTATATTTTCTTACCATTATTATTATTATTATTATTATTATTATTATTGTTATTCTTCTCTCTTATTAAACTGTCTCTATCTCAACCCACGGGTCTTACTTTTTTTTCTTTTCTCTGATTCTCTCCCCCATCCCACTGAGGGAGCGGGGGGGAGTGAGCGAGCGGCTGCGTGGTGCTTAGTTGCCAGCCAGGTTAAACCACGACAATCTCCTACATCCAACAGTATTTACTGGCTATGCTAGACTTGCTTCTTCTCTTATTTCAACTGTAAATATCTGAGTTATTTCTAACACACTGTGTGCACCTGTTTATGCTCTTCTTCATTCAGTGCTATGGCTGTAAAATCACTACTCACTCCAATATTAATGTAATACTTAAAACAGTAAATAAAATTAGGTAAGTTGTCTTTGTCTTGAGGGCAAAACTAGCGTAGAATGTGCCATTGAGTAAAATATGCCTCAAGCATTTATATTCTAACGTGGTGAAACCTGAGAAAAGCAGATTTATGAACTGTGCTGCTTGCATTCCTTGATTCTACTACAGGATGTCAGCTTACGCTTCAATTCACAAACAAGCACAATAGAAACTGTAACATGGCCCTTTCTGCTTTCTTCCAATGTGGGCTGAATACTAATGTCATAATACAATCAAACAAGGCAAAATAGTTGTCTTGAAAACCCTCAGAAGCATGTTACAGTGTTAGCTTGGTGGTATTACAGATAAGTCTCACAATTCATTTGCTTGCACTCTTCTGTAAATTGAATCTCTCCTCTCCAAAAAGGAAAAAAATAAAATAAAAGGGACACAAAGAAAATAAATCTGTTGCCTGACATTTTTTAGAAGTTTGAAAACAATATTAAAACATCATTCTCTTTCTTTTCCATGATCGTTCTCTTTCTTTTCCACAGTGAAAGGTTTTAAAGAGGTTTGGAAATCCATTTACAATTTTGTTTGTGAGTAGGTTATTTTTTGATTAAAGATTCACTTCTCTTTTCCTCCTGGCTCTTCAGTGGCAATTCTGTAAGTCAGGGGCTGCATTTGGACTTGTGAAGGGCATACTGAAAATTGGCATCTGCTGCCTAATCAGGATTCGTGAATGCATGAGACTACCTCATCATTGGACAGCAGGTTAAGAAGTTCAGCTTTGAAATAAGTAAAAATATATCAGAAGGGACATGGAAAAGAATAGTGTAAAATGTTTTTGCTGTGTGTCAGTTATTTTGAATTTTGCTGTAAGGGGGAAACTGTAGGAGGGCAAGTGACTCAGGTCTATTCAACCTCCTGCTCAAAACAGGACAGCCCAGGGTCTTGACCAGTTGAATTTTGGAAATGACCAGGGAGGGACATTCCACTGCCTCTCTGTGCAGCCTTTTCCAGTGCTTGACCCCTGTCACAGTGAATAATACATCCAATGAGAATTTTTCTTCCCATTGACTGTTGCTACTTAGCTCTGTACACATCCAAGAGAGAAATCTGTCTCAGTCTTCTCTGTAACTCCACTTGAGGTAATGAACTGAAATTAGATTCCTCTTTAGTTGCCCTTGTTTTCTCCATGCTAAGCAACAATGTTTCTTCATCATCTCCTGATATGTCATGTTCTTCAGCCTCTCTAAATATCTTGTTGATATCTCTTTTAGCAGGGGTCCAAAACAGTACTCCAGATGCACACACTAAATTCACAATGACTAAATGGAGAAGCATAACCATTTGCCTCAATCTGCTAACTACGCTCTCACTAATATAGCCCAATAGGCATTTAGTCTTCATTGTTGGAAAGGTATCTTTTTGTACTGTAGGATCCCAGGTCCTTTGCCAAAGACATGATACCCAGACGGTCTGTCCCCAGCCTGGACTGATGATGGACGTGTTGCATCCCAGGTACAAGACTTTGTGTATGTGTTTGTAGAACTTTATGAGATTCTTATTAGCCCATTTTTTTCAGCTTGTTGAGGTTCCCCAATAAGAATGGCCCAGCTCTCCAGCATATCAACCATGACCCCTGATTTGAAGTCATCGAAGAACCTCATAAGGGTGTGAATCCTCATTGAGGTCACTGTAAAAGCTGTTCAGTAGTATCAGCCCCTTTATCAGTTCCTGAGGAACAGGACTTATAATTCATGACTAGGTACACTTTGAGTTGTTGACCAGTACCCTCTGAGTCTGACTGTCTAGACAGTTTTTTCACCCAGCTTGTAGTTCACCTATCTAATCTTTACCTCTTCAGTCTGACTACCGGGACTCTGTTGAAGACTGTATGGAAACCTTGATATAAACAAGGTAAATGCAGTCCACTGCACTTCTTTCAGCCACAGAGCCGACCATTTATTCAGAGCAAGGAAAACAAGTTTTACCCTCAAGAAATCTATGCTGGCTATACCCAGTCACCTTTTTTCTCCTTCATGTGCCTAGAAACAGCTTCCATGAGGACTACCTGTGTAATTCTGCCAGGTAGTGAGACTGACTCTCCTGTGTCTAATAAAAAGATTTTGGAGTTGCTTACTGTCTGGGGCCTCTAGGATAGGAGGTTAAGTAATCAGGACTAAACAACCTAAATTTGGGTGTCTGTACGTGTATGTCAACTAGCTAGCTCTCCTATTGTAGCCAACGGAGGGAGGATTCAGATACCTACATGGGAATCTAAGGTCATTAGAGAAGCTGTAGGATACCTGAGGCATGCCTGCAGGACTAGAAGATACAACTCAAGACCTGCAGAAGAATCATGCTTTCCCACATCAGAAGCTGAAGTGCAGGGAAGATGTTTCAAAGAATCACAAATGGCAATAAATACATATGCTTAACAGACTGAATCACGCCACGGACAGCTGGTTTTGGATCTGAATCACCCTCTTGGTTCCACTAATGATATTAACTTGATCCCTATGGGTTGTGATGGAAGCTTAGGTTATGCTTATAGCATGAATGTAAACATTATATTTTGAGCTGAATCTTATCCTTAATTGTCTGTACCTACTATTCACTTCCATAGCATCCATCAACAGGATGCCCAAAACGAGAGGAGTGCATAAATTATTAGGCTTTAAGTAGCTTGTAGAGTCTCATTGCTTGTGTATTACAAAGGAGTGTATAGGATGATGAAAAAATTGAACATTTACTTATTTTTCAGGTTGATAAGGACTCAAATAGACATAATTTCACGAGGAGATCTTTTCACAGTTTGCAGTCTCCCAGCAAATATTGCCAACTGCTTCTATTTTTGTTATATGGACCTCCAATGTACAGATAGTTTTTGCTAAGAACGATTGGGAAACCTTTGTCAACAAGGGCCACTTCACTGGTGAGTTTAATTCTTTACTGACAGCTCTACAAAAAAAGAAAAAAAAAGTCTTCTAAAGTTTCCTGGGTTTTAATAACATACTGTCATTTCAGAGCTTGGGTTTTTTGTTGTTGTTGTTTTGGTTTAGGGTTTTTTTCCCCCTTTCCTTATGTTTCTTTATCTTCTCTGAAATCTACATTTTGGAATAAAACCCCCCCACATTTATAAACACAGGTCCGACCTGAAGAATGTCCTTAAATTCAAGCATGAGAAAGTTATGTGCAACTAAATGGAAAAACACAAGTACAACAGTCATTCCTGCATCTGCTATAACATACCAAAGTTTGCAAATTGCCTAAGTTACTCTAGGACAACGGGTAACATTGCCAGTTTGCATGTCATCTGTACAGTCATACTGTAAAAAATAGATGGTGAAGAAAAATTATTCTTAAAAAAGATATTGACTCCGTTCTGCCACAAATCTAATTCAGGTTATAATTATGATAACTAACTTTGGATTGTGATAACTTGTACTACACTACTTAGATCATTCCTAATGATAAACACCCTTTCTTACAGCAGATAAGAATTTGCATCATGTTCTTACCAAATCAAAATTCAGATAAAAAAAATCATCACTACTCTATAGAAGTTACTATTTACTTTGGGAAGCGTGGTTCTGGTAGAAAAGAATAGCAATTTCTAGCCTAAATGAAAATCTTTGATTTCCTCTGAAAAGAATGTGCAAGATGTATGCAATTAAAAAGAAAATAATAGCAAGAAAACAATACCATGAAAATTATTTGGAAACTTTCTTCAGTTTCTGGGAGGACTAGAACTTCCTGCGGTCTTTGAAATATTAGCCATTTATCAAGACAAAGAAAAAAGTCTCCAGAATAATAACAATAGGGGATTTTTTTTTTTTTTTTAAATTAATGTTCCTGGATGTGAGCTCTTAAGATGTTATTTGAATTACTGAATAACTAGGAATTCTTCAAGCAAACAAAGTTTGCAATGCTTATGAAGTAAAGGGGGGGGAATAAAAAAAAAGTACATTTCTGAATCATGTAAAATGCAGTGGTTTTGTTGAGCTGGTTGTGATAGCAAATAATGAAATGCCAGTTTTGTGATGATTAGCAGCTAAACAGACAACTGTTCCATTTTATGGTGAAGATGATGTGTGATGAATAGGTTTATATATCATGAGTCATCCCTCTGAACTCAATAGACCTCCTTGCAAGATTAATGGTGTCTATAGCAGACTAAGTATCAAAATTTTGTTCTGAGGATCTAACTGCTTGGTTCACTGCTAAATCTCTCTTTGCCTTGATATTGAAGGTTTGGACTCAGGTTTAGTCAAATTATGTTTATGTATATGCTTTATGTCAAGGAGAAGTACAATTGCTTGCACAAGAAAAAATATCAAGCAACAGATTCTAACTTTAAAAGGAAGAAGATGGTTATTATTTTAGACTGTTTTTCAGCTAAAAACTGTCTTAGTGCTTTCCCAGTGTAGCACTTTATATTTTGCAGACTTCTAACAATAATAGTCCTAAGAAGCTCAAAGGAAATATTAATATCACTTTAACTAACACCTCAGTAATTCGGAGAGATTATTCTAACTCAGTTGATGGAGGTGGAGGAACAGGCATAAAGAAATGAGGTCAACATTTTCAGGGGCAAAGGGCTGAAGCAAACCAGTGTTTCCTACATAACAGCCTTCTATTGCAACCTGATTTTTGGAAATGCTGAGAAACCTGTGCTGACTTTTAAGCACTCAGTTCTGTCAGGCTATCTGTTACCTTTATCACAGACTTCCTGCATGTTATAGAGCAAGGGAAACAAGATCATTAATTATTCTAAGTTAGGAAAAGAACAGAAAAGAAAACAAGCCACCAGGAGGTTTGCCATGTTCTTTTTGTTAGACATGTTATGCAGTTGCTATGTTAATGTGATGGTGGGTTTTGTCCATGTTTTTCATCCAGTGCAGATCCGGCTTATATCACTTAGACCAGTTCTCTTTTTACTATATATATATGTGGAATTTTCAAAGATGCATTTAGTCCTATTAAGAACAAGGGAAGAAAGGAAAAGTTTTGTTCTTAGCATGAATCAAACATATTTCAAGAGTCTTATTTTTGGAAACTTTCCAAACATAACTGATATTCTATGACACTGACAAAAATAATTTTTTTCCTTTGCTAATATCAAATGTGTATAAATTGGGAATTGAATCAGTTCTTTGGTGTTCTGCACAGTGAAATAACTCAGCACTGACGATAAGCTGAAATCCTGGGCTGTAGAGGAGAACATTTGCATCAGAGATTACACTTTTCTTCCAAAATGGAACACCAAATAAGCCATCAAACTATAAATAGACAGTGGACATGATACTTCTGTCACTAATGACTCATGTAAGGAAGGCTTTTTTATGTGTGCACGTGAATTCATTGATTTATGAATTACTGAGTGCAATTACTAGCAGCTATTGTTTCCAAATGAACTCTTTAGGCATTAAAAACCTTGGAAAACAACTTTCCTTGAGTCAGCACTTTCTAGAAGCCTACTTAATTTAACTTCTGGGATTTAACTTTCAGAGGCTTAAAAACACATATGATATTAGTAAAACACTGACACACCCATTGAATTGCCATGTGCAAAACTCTTTAGTGAGCAATGCCATTCATACTTAGTAGTGTAAACTGCTGAAGGCAGCTCTAGATTTCCAAGAAATTACTCTCAGCTTCTCAGACATCCATCAAAATTTCACCAGTGGAATCACTTTTTAAAAAATCTGTACATTTAGTCAGGTGATGGGCAAGCAGTTCTACAATAAGATTCATTACTAATTCAGTTGACTTTAGGGTGGGGTTTTTTAAAGTTTAATTAAGCTTGTATTTCCACATTAAACTGTGTAACTCACAGCGTTTAAAATAAACTTTCTACATTTCATCAGTCTCATTTCAGATATAGTTAATAAGTAGAAAATCCTCTTTGGAAATTAAAGAGCCTTTTTACATTATCTTTATAATTAACTCACTACTAAATTAATAATGGAGACGTAGTAAAATTTTAAGTTGAAGCTTTGAAATAGAGAAATGCAAATAGCTAATCTAAATAAAAATACAGGTGAAATAAAAAGGAGAGATGGGCCCACTTCAGGGGAAGGTATTGAGAAAATAAGTCACTGACTTTTGAGTATATATACATATATATATGTGTGTGTGTGTGTATCTCTCTAAAGAGATTCCACACTGCTGATATTTCTGAGTTCAGACTATGAAGATATTGTGCTATAATTGCAAGATCTATTGCCTAAGAAATTAAGAATATTGTATTTCACTTTTGACCCAGTTCTTCTCTGGGGAAGCAGATGGACATCTTGTGTCCCATAAGAGGCATCTTCGAATGTTTTCTATTCAGGTGGAGTAAAGTTTTAGTCACCAGATAGTCTCAACTATATGATTTATAACATGGCCAAGCGTGTGCCATAGTCCTAGTCCCTCAAGCAGAAAGACTGGGGAACTGTTGGAGCCCTTTCTGACCCTCATATATGGATTTTGCTCCAGTTGAGATCAGGGCATGAGGCTGGAGCATGACAGCTGTTGTGTGTATCGAGACAAGGGAACTAAGAAGCCTGGTTCCTCAAAATAGACATCAACTCCAATCCGGTCCCTACCTCTACTTTTGGCATAGTGGGGATCTTTACATTTTATGGGATCGATGACCCAAAAGATCAGAATCAGCTCACATTTCCAGAGAACTTTCCTAATGCTGAAACGTATAAATACTTATGTTTCATATTCCTCTCACAGCAGCATTTACAATATTGGCATCAACATTGTTAAGATGTCTGTCCATTCTAAAGGTAATTTTTACAACAAACCTTCTTTTAACCTTTGTTTGCCAATACTGCAATACTTGTGATACTGAGATGTCATCTAGGTTTCAAACAATCATGTTCAATTTTATATTTCTTCTTCTGTATGCCAATAAAGCTGGAACAATTTTCAGATCTTGTCTAGGCAGAACGCTAATTCAAACTTTTAAAAGAGCTCTGTTACATAAGAGGCAAACCTGCAACATATGCCATAGAGAATTAATTCACTTCTTTCCAAACAGAATAAACAAATCTGTACATGAATAAATTGCATTATATTTCTAAGTGAAAAGTCAAAAAACAAACCCATAAACTATCAGAAACAATTAATCAGGAAAACTCAATTGTGAATACAAATTACATGCATAGTAGCAACACTTTTGAAATCGACATCACCACCTATTTCCTTTTAATTCATATCAGTCTTATTTTTTCTCTCCTGCCAAGTGACGTGCGTCATATAAACTTCACTTTTAAAAGGGAAGAATTTAAAAGTGAAAGGAAAGCATAATTTGAATCAAAATGAAAGGATTTAAATACATTTCTGAGGCATGCTTCTGATGCTTGAAAGACTGCAAAATGAGATTTAACTAAGTTGATACAAACAGCATGTGATTGGAATGTAAAGGTTTAAGGATGTGCATTTATCACTGATATCAGAAATAGGCCTAGAATAAATTGCCTAAAGACCTAGGTTTTAAATTATTATTAACAATAGTAACTATTATAATTATTGTAGCTGTTATGAGAGACTATAAAATAATGATTCCATGAGGAAATTAAGACATTAAATTATTTTAGAATGGGCTTTACAGAAGCTGCTAGTGATCAAACATTAACCCAATTGACTTTCTGCACCTAGGTCCCTTGATCATTCCTTCTTGAATCGTGGTTCTTCCCATAGAAACTTCTCATTCTTCAAGCAATATTTTACAATGCAAAGATGCCTAGAAGCCTCAAAAGGTCCTGCCCTTCAATGTATAATTCCTCTTGCAAAGGACTTAAAATCTAAGACAAGAGACCATTGTTGAGGGAAGAAGAATGTCAGATACAGGAGGATGACCTACACATGCTGGTCCAGCTTAGCCTCACCTAACTTTAGACCTAATGTGCCCATGACCAGAGAGAAGTTGCCATAAGCTCCCTCCATTTTCAGTGGGAAGAGACAAGCATCTGCTTCTGATCTTGGGTGGTGCACCCTCAGTTGCCAACAGACTACACAGGGAGCATAGGGAAATTATTTCCCTAGCTGGATTCTTAAATAGGACCAACATATTCAAGTTTTACTTATTTCACATTGTGTGTATGCACAAAAAAATGTAATCTTGGGATTATTTGTTATAATTATTCCAGTGCAAGGGAAGTCTGAAGAAAGAGAAACTGGCCATTTTGATCATCTGTGTGCTAAGTGAAAGTTACCTTGTACGCCCCAAGCCACTCATGGGACATAAAATGAAACTCAGACACCTCTTGCGGAGTGATGATGAATAAAGTGCTGTACTAAAATTGGAAAAGTAAGTAGGAGCAGAAGAAATATAAGGAACTATGAAGGTTGAGTGGGTGGATTTAAAATATAGGGAATAATGTAGTTCAAATGTCAAGCAGAAGAGACAATCTTGTTATATTTCACACGTTCTCCAAACTAAAAAAAACCCCACCAGACAGGAATAAAATGTCTTAGCTGAAAATAGTTTACATGACATAGTTTTATAAATATACCTAAAAATACCAGTGAAGTCATTATTAGCCCATTAATTTGGTTCTGTCAGGCAGTTATTAGAGAGTTACTATATTGTAATTCACCATTTTTTTTTTTAACTCTACTATCATAAATTCTTTTTTTAAGGTCCAATGTTGACTGTGCTGTTTTTCTTCAAGGGAAAATAGTAGTTTCAACAAACCACAAAGAGGATCAGAAAATAACATAATTCTGGAGAATATGTTAGATACAAATTCAAATTCTGAAGTTGATAAATGCTTTGTATGACAGCACCATGCGGAGCATTAGATATGTGTGATAAAACATCATGATATTAGCAAAGAGTACAAAAGCAGACTGTTTTCTTCAGAAAAGAGACCTAGAAAGCTTCTACAAAAGTTTATGATTCATTTTGGCAGGAAAAAACAATTACTTAGATTGGACTGGGTATAGTGTCTTCTGTTTTGGAAATCTAACTTATTTATTGTGAAACAATGAAGATGGCATTCATCCTAAGAGTGACTGATAACTCCTGGAAAGAAAAAAAGGTAAAGAGGCTGTTTCAGACTCAGTGCAATATTAGCAGCATGGTTCCTCATTATGGAAAAACTCCAAAAAACAGGTTCATGCCTTAACTTTTATGAACACATTAATTTTTTCCCTGTCCTCTTTGTTTCTTTTGTTTGTTTGTTGGTTTGTTTGTTTTTCTCCAAAAAGGTTTCATGTATTCTACTTTCTGTTTTCCTCAGTAGACAATGTCAAATACTTGAAAATAAGATGCAAGTTACAAAATGCCCATGATATTTTTGGACATTATATTGGCATTTAAAGAGATTTATTCTAGATACCTAGCAAAATTTAGTTTATGCTTCAAACAATTTATAGTTTCAAGGAAAAAGAGCTCCTTTAAAAGTTGAAAAAGAAGTATATCGATTCTGTATAAGTCACAGTACTGGAGTCAGTGCTGTAAGATTGGTAAGAGTCATCATGGGACAGGTAAGGCTTATGCATTTTAGCTTACATCCAAAGTGCAACACTCAACAGAACATACAGACAGAGCAGAACAGATGTAGTTAAAGATACAGAGCTTTTCTCTTTTTCTCTTCTTTTCTCATAGAAGACTTAAATGCAGACTGTTTTCTTTCAAGAAATTTCTAATCCTGCTAAAGGGAACTACAGAAAAAAAATCTGTACATTAAGTAGGAAAAAAAAAATTATATATTTTTCTTGAAAATGCTAATGTCTAAAAAAATTTCCTAAAGGTAGACAAGTTGCACAGCTTAGTTCCTATGATATTTGATGAAATATAACATATTATTACATTAAAAATAATTACATAAACTTGTGTTGTGAGTTTACCTTAGCTGGATGCCAGGTGCCCACCAAGCTGCTCTATCACTCCCCCTCCTAAACTGGACAGGGGAGAGAAAATTATGATGAAAGGCTCGTGGGTCGAGATAATAACAGGGAGATCACTCAATAATTACTGTCACAGGCAAAACAGACTTGACTTGGGGAAATTAATTTAATTACCAATCAAGTCAGAACAGGGTAACGAGAAACAGGTGGATATCTGCTCCACCGTGCCCCCCAAACCACCCTTCTTCCCAGGCTCAACTTCACTCCCAATTTCTTTACCTCCCCACCCTGAGCGGGGGGGGGGGGTTTGGTTGTCTCTGCCCCCCCCGGGGGGACCTCCATGGGCTGCAGGGGGACAGCCTGCCTCACCATGGGCTTCACCATGGGCTGCAAGGGAATCTCTGCCCCAGCACCTGGAGCACTTCCTGCCCCTCCTTCTTCACTGAACTTGCTGTCTGCAGAGTTGTTTTTCTCACATATTCTCACTTCTCTCTCCAGCTGCAATTGCACAGCTGTTCTTTCCCCTCCTTAAATATGTTATCACTAAGGTACTACCACCATCACTGATGGGCTCAGCCTTAGCCAGCAGCAGGTCCGTCTTGGGGGAGGCTTCTAGCAGCTTCTCACAGAAGTTACCCCTGTAGCCCCTCACTACTAACACCTTGCCATGCAAACCCAATACAACTTGAATGAAAATGTAAACCAGATGTTCATTATATCTGTTTAAGCTGTATGCTGTATATATGATTCTAGAATATATTTCAAGGTCTAAAGTGTGATATTATGGTCTTTCTGGTGACCACAAACTGAAAAATGCTGGAACTTCAAAGATACTTGATGCTGGTGGCTGGAATGAAGCAAAGCATTTAACCTCCTAAGCTTCACTTCATCCAAATGGTAAATTAATATAAAGGGGGAACATCTGTTCCTGCAACTAAACTGCTCTCTGTCCTTTTTATAATGTGCTGGGTTCCAGGAGAGCAAGCTCAGCTTTAAAAAGTGTACCTTGTGGAGTGAAATGTCTGAGGAACTATGGAGATTTCTTGAGTTTCCTAAAGATTCCATTAGTCTCATGCATAAAGGAAATCATTTACCCATTGTGTGTCTTCAGAGAGCGAATTTTATTTATTTATATACAATGTGTTGGAATGAAGGCTGCTATGTTAACAAGGATTGTATTAGATATGGTTTTGAAATGTATATTTTTGATAGTAAATTGTTTTATTGTGGAACTTCAGCTTTCAAAATCGTTTATTGACATTTAAGATAGTGGTTTTAAACTGTATAGCAGAGACTGTATGATGTAATGGAGGTGAGCTCCATTACAGAAGAGGCAGAAGTTAGGTTCATGGTATTAAGCTTTCAGCATGAAATTTATCTAACCAAGCTTCAGACATCTGCCAAAGAGACATCTGTGCTTGCCGCCATCATGCTGTGATCTACCTCCTTATGCCCAATGGAAAGGAACAGATACTTTTATCATGTTACTCACATAACCTGTTTGACGTTACTCCTTTAGAGCAACGTGAATCACACGCATAAAGGGCTTTTTCTCTTCAGAACTTAAAAAGGTTTTGTGGGGTATCTGAGGAGTGTTTCTGTGGTTTGCAGTATTGTGGAGAGAACAGCTGTTGTGGTTTAACCCCAGCCAGCAACTAAGCACCACACAGATGTTCATTCACTCACCCCCCTGTGAGAGAGGGGAAAGAATTGGAGGGGTAACAATGAAAAAACTTATGGGTTGACATAAGCACAGTTTACTAATTTAATAATAATAGTAATATAGTAACTGTAATTAAAAGGAAAACAACAAAAGAGAGAGGGAGGAACAAAACTCAGGAAAAACAACTGATGCAAGCATTCACCACCGGCTGACCGATGCCCAGCCAGTCCCCAAGCAACAATCACTGCTCCCTGGCCAACTCCTCCCAGCTTATATACTGAGCATGACATCATATGGTATGGAATATGTCTTTAGCCAGTTTGGGTCAGCTGTCCTGGCTATGCTCCCTCCCAGCCTCTTGTGCCCCTGGCAGAGCAGGGGAAGCTGAAAAGTCCTTGACTTAGTATAAACTGCTTAGCAACAACTAAAAAATCAGTGTGTTATCTCATTATTCTTATGCTATATCCAAAACACAGAGCTATGCCAGCTACTAGGAAGAGAATTAACTCTATCCCACTAAAACCAGGACAGTAACCACCCCTTATTCTATACCATCTACGTCATGCCCAGTCCCATACTTTCCAACACATTTCAATTAATTGCCACCACTTTTCCTGTCTTTTAACATATACACTCAGATAACATTCTGTTGGTCTATGGCCCATGCCTCTAAAATGTCTGTTGGGTTCCTTTAGTCCATGCCTTTGGAATTCAACTGTCATAACAGTCTTTCAGTCTTGTGGTGTTAGATTGTTGCATGCTGAAGCCAGTTCTGGTTCGATCATCGTTGCACTTTGCTCAGTTTCATCAAAGTTCAATCTTCATTAATCTAGGTGATTCTTACTGTAATACCATTGATGTGGTATATAAAAACTATAGTAGAAATGACATACAGTATTATGTAGCAATTAATGTCATACAGTTCAAATCATTGGTTATTCTCACTCAAAATCAAATCTTTTCAAGGTACACACATCAAACTTCCCCATCCTTCTGCATCACCCACCAAGCGCACCCAGGTCCTTGAGCAAAAGCATCCCACAAATAGGTTTACCTTTGCCCAAGGCAGGAGTAACCTAGACTGTCTTCCCCAGCATATTTTTTTTATGTGCACTACAGAGGCTTTATACCCTTCTACAATATGTAAAATTTTGACTAGGCAGGGCCAGATCTATTGGCTTATCCCCTAGAGTTGACTAACCAGGCGGCCTTTGTTAAATGTGTATCCCAATGCTTGAATGTCCCACCACTCATTGCTCTCAGTGTAATCTTCAACAGTCCATTGTATAGTTTGATTTTCCTGGAGGCTGGTGCATGATAGGGGGTATACTCGATGCCATGCTCTTTGGCCCAGGTGTCTATAAGGTTGTTTGGGAGCCGAGTCCTATTGTCTGACTTAATTCTTTCTGGGGTGCTGTGCACCATAGGACTTTCTTTTTGGGACTTTCTTTTTGAGACCCAGGATAGTGTTCTGGGTGGTGGCATGGGGCATGGGACATGTTTCCACCCATCTGGTGGTTGCTTCCACCATTGTAAGCACATAGCACTTGCCTTGACAGGTTTGTGTGAGTGTGATATAGTCAGTCTGCCAGGCCTCTCCATATTTGTATTTTAGCCATCGTCCTCCATACCAGAGAGGCTTTAACCACTTGGCTTGTTTGATTGCAGCTCATGTTTCACATTCATGGATAACCTGCGCAACAGTGTCCACGGTCAAGTCCAGCCCTCAGTCAGGAACCCATCTATATGTTGCACCTCTTCCTTGATGGCCTGAGGTATCATGGGCCCACCAACTCATAAATAATTCACCCTTATATTGCCAGTCCAGATCCACCTGAGTCACTTCAATCTTAGCAGCCTGATCCACCTGCTGGTTGTTTCAATATTCATCAGTGGCCCGACTCTTGGGTACATGACGCACTTTTACAACCAGGTTCTTTACCTGGGCAGCAATATCTTGCCACAGTGTGGCAGCCCAGATGGGTTTGCCTCTGTGCTGCCAGTTACTCTGCTTCCATTGCTGTAACTATCTCCACAAGGCATTTGCTACCATTCATGAGTCAACATAAAGTACTGACCATTTTTTCTCAGTCAGACATGTCTAAAGACATCTGGATGACCTTCACTTCTTCAGATTGGCTCAATCCACCTTCTCCTTCAGCAGTTTCTACAACTTGTACAGGACTCCATACAGCAGCTTTCCAACTCCAATGCTTTCCCACAATGTGATGAGGTCCATCACTGAACAGAGCATATTGTTTCTCATTTTCTGGCAATTTATTATACAGTGGGGCCTTTTCAGCATGCATCACCTCCTCCTCTGGCAATATTCCAAAATCCTTGCCTTCTGGCCAGTCCATGATCACTTCCAAGATTCCTGGGCATTTGAGGTTTCCTATTTGAGCCTGCTGTGTGATCAGTGCCACCCATTTACTCCATGTAGCATCAGTTGCATGTTGTGTGCAGGGGACCCTCCCTTTGAACATCCAGGCCAGACCTGGCAGTGCCAGGAGGAGCTGTGCTTTAGTACCAATTGCTTCCGAAGCAGCTCCCCTTCATATGCTGCCAATATTTCTTTCTCTGTCGGAGTATAGCAGGCCTCAGATCCTCTGTATCCCTGACTCCAAAACTGTAGGGGTTGACCTCGAGTGTCTCCTGGTGCTTTCTGCCAGTGACTGCAGGTAGGGCCATTCTCCCCAGCTGCAGTGTAGAGTACATTTTTTACAACTTGTCCTGCCCAGATTGGGCCAAGGGCTACTGCATGCACTATCTCCTGTTTAATTTATCATAGAATCACAGAATACCAGGTTAGAAGGGATGTCAAGGATCATCTGGTCCAACCTTTCTAGGCAAGAGCATAGTCTAAAAAGATGGCCCAGCATCCTGTCCAGCTGCATCTTGAAAGTGTCCAGTGTAGCGGAGTCAACAACTCCCTTGGGGAGATTATTCCAATGGTTGACTGTTCTCATTGTTAAAATTTTTCCTCTGATGTTCAATCGGAATATTCTCAGGATTAACTTGTACTCATTACACCTTGTTTTTTCCATGTGATTTCTTATGAAAAGGGAGTCACCATCTTTGTAGCCACCCTTTAAATACTGGTGCATGGTGATGAGAACCCCTCTGAGCCTCCTTTTCTCTAGGCTGAACAAACCCAGTTCTCTCAGCCTGTCCTAATACGGCTGGCTTCCCAGTCCTTTGATCATCTTGGTGGCCCTTCTCTGGACCCCCTCCAGCCTGTTCACATCTTTTTTGTATAGTGGGGACCAGAACTGTACACAGTTATTCCAGGTGTGGCCTGACCAGCGCTGAGTAGAGTGAGATAAAGACTTCCTTATCTCTGCTGGTGATGCCCTCTTTGATGCAACCCAGCATCCTATTGGACTTCTTGGCCGCAGCAGCACACTGTTCACTCATGTTGAGCTTCTTTTCCACCAGGACCCCCAGGTCCCTTTCCACAGAGCTGCTCTCCAGCCGGGAGGATCCCAGTCTGTGCTGTACTCCTGGATTATGTTTTCCCAGGTGCAAGACGTTACAGTTGTCCATGTTGAACTTTGTAAGGTTCTTATTAGCCCACTCTTCCAGCCTATCCAGATCTTCCTGCAGGGTGTCTCTCCCTTCTGGAGTGTCTACTTCCCCACTCAATTTGTTGTCATCTGCAAATTTCATCAGGCTACACTTGATCCCATCAACCAGCTGTTTGGCTTCTTTACTCTCTAATTCCAGGCTATTGGCCCCATTATCCCAGCATCAGAGCAGCCAGGTGACAACATGCTCTCCTGGGCAATGGCTGAAATCTTTCTGCATATCTCACAGCTCACTCCGGAATTTGTGGTTTCTTCTTAAATAAATATCAGTGACAAAGCTATCTGTGACTACAAGAGGTGGCAATGGATGACTCATGCTCTTTCTTTGGCAATGTCTGTTTAAGTAAATAAAACTGTTCCAGAATGTGAGCTTGTAATAGCCTGTGATTGTCCACACTGTTCAAATTTTAGCACAGTCCCTGGCATGGTTTGTGCCAAACAACAATCTCACAGATAATTGCTGCATTGTCTAGGTAATTGCATGTGCCAGGGGCCATTCTCAGTTTGGATTTGGCCATCCTATTTTGACGGAAAAATGTGCTTGATGATACACCATGCCATTTAACCTCAGGGCCAGAGAATGTTCCCGGCATGGTTAGATTTCTACTGTAGGCATTCTCTTCCAGTCCTACATGATTATGAGATTTGGAGCCATATTAAACAAAAAGGTTCAATTACCTCTAAGCTATTTTGGTACACATCTTCCCAGAAACTAGAAATCTAAGGCTTTGTGTAATGTCACATGAACTTTACAGGAACTTCTCTACCACTTTCATGGGGTTTCTGTGTGGTCTAGGAACAGGAAATATATACTTCTTATGCAGGTGAAACTGCTCTAAACTTCGCTGAGATTTCTGCCAACAGATGTGAAGGAGAATTAGTTCACTAGTGATTTTCTGTGACATAATTAATCTTTATATAATCAAAACCCTGTAGCTCTAAGCAACTTCTGACTTAAAGCTGTGAGAGAGTAGAAGGGACTGAGACATGTAAACAACATCTCAGGGGAACACATTTTAAAGGGAATGGGGATTATGAAGATACAGTCTAAAAGGCAACTGTAGCTTTTTTTTTTTTCCAAATAGCAAAATACATCAAACAGCAACAGAGAAAGATAGAAGAGGAAAAAGGATTTCAAGCTTATACAAGAGGAATTTAAACAGCATTTGTGGAATTATAAATATTTTTTTCCATCAGGGAAGAAGGACAATACTGTGAGAAGCCTGGAAATTTCTCTAGCTGGAGTTGTAAAAAACAAAACTAAAAACAAATTTTTATTATACATGCACAAAATGATAAAAAGCAGTGATCTCTTAAGAGGGAATGAAAAATTAATATACAGAAGTTGTTAAAATTACTAAACAAAGTATAACACTATTTTATGAAGTTAAACTCTACACACATTACTATGTTATCTATAAAATATACTGTAAAGAAATAAAGAAAATATCCTAGCAGAAAATATGGCCTGCCCTGGTACTGGTTAACTGTCTAAAACCATGATTTGCATCAAAGAAAGTCTAAACTGCGTAAGATAAGTTAGCTCTCTAATTGACTGCATCATTCCCTACGTTGCTTTTATTATTGCTTAATATATATCAGAATCTTATGGATTAGTGTTTCAATTTGAGAATTTACAATCTTTTACTTAACATACAATTAGCCAAATACACAGAGATCAAGATGGTGTTGCAATAAGTAAGATATCTTCAGAGAGGCAAACTTACTAAGGTTTTTTAGATAGTGGTATGATAGCAACGAGGAGGAGAATGAACACAGAAATGTCAGAATCATCACAAGCAGTTCCCTTATCACAGCAAGATCCAGAATGTTCTTAATCCACTTCTTTCTTTTGTTCGTATACTTCCTTGTGGAAAGATTCTGATACATCTCCACTGGCAGTGATATATATTTTTTAATTTCCAAATAAGTTAATGCTCAATGGGAATTCATATGTTCTTTCATTTCCATAGTACCCTATAGCTTAAGCACCCTTCTCTGTCCTTTGTGTTGTACCCTACAATAAACACATTTACATTATTTTCTTGAGATTATTAAAATAGTAATGAAGATGTTTGAGGTGAGTTGACCTTGGCTGGCTGCCAGACGTCCACCCAGCTGCTCTCTCACTCCCCCTCCTCAACAGGACAGAGGAAGAAAATAAGATGAAAAAGTTCATGGGTTGAGATAAAGACAAGGAAATCGCTTGCCAATTACTGTCACAGGCAAAACAGACTTGGAAAAAATGAAAACACTTTACACGCACCCATGCCACTTTTTATCAGGCTCAGCTCTACTCCTTCATTCCCATCTCCTCTCCTTCCTTCCCTTCTAGTCCCTGGCAGCATGGGGGAGAATGGGCAGCTGCAGTAAGTTTATAACTGCTCTCTGTCGCTCCCTCCTCACACTTCTCCCCTGCTCCAGCATGGGTCCTTCCATGGGCTGCAGTCCTTCAGGATAAACCTGCTCAAATGTGGGCTCTCCATGGGTAGCAGGTCTTTCAGGGAACATCCACCTGCTCTGACATGAGGCAGTCCATGGGCTGCAGTGTGGGTATCTGCTCTGGTGTGGTCTTCCATGGGCTGCAGGGGAATCTCTGCTCCAGTGCTTGGGACATCTCCTCCACTCCTGCTTTTCCGACCTTTGTGTTCCCTCTGCTTTTTCTCACTCTTTGTACTCTCCTCCTCCTCTCTCTCTCTCTTCATTTTTTTTTCCCCCTTTCTCAAATGCATTATCACAGACGTACCACCATCTTGGCCAAGGGTCAGCTGTGCCCTGTGGTGGATCTGTTGGAACCAGCTGCAAACAGCTGTATCCGGCACGGGACAGCCCAAGCCTCTACTCACAGAGGCCATCCAGCAGCCCCCTCACTGCCATACCTCACCACAGACACCCAACACACCACCGTAGGCCAAAATCAAGACTAGAGCCATTGTCATAGACTCTGTACAAACACAATGCAGTAGATAACTTTGTGCCAAGAGACTTTATAATATATAGTTCATTATAAATACAAACTCCTTTAGTCAATTCGATGTTACTCATCAAGGGAAGAATAGCAGTGTACAGATGCTAAAACAGTCAAAACACTAAAAAGCTTTATCTAGGCCTTTCCCCCAGACTGAGGTGTTATGACAGGGAGAGGCCAATGATGGCAGCCTGCTCAAGGCAGAGGTCTGAGGGATCTTGCCAAAGGTCACAAAAGATTAATTCCCTGAAAAGCTTATCTAGAGGCAGTACTTAAGACATCTGATAACGGCTATAGATTGAAAACCTGCATAAACAGTGAAGAACAGAAAGAAAGATTTACATTATTTACTGAAAATGTCAGTTTTGAAAAAATTTGATCCTAAGTGATCTCCTTCATGTTTGCAGATAAAATCTTGAATAGATAAAGCACAAATTTGAATCTCAAAAATTAGTAAGCAATAGAAAAAGCACAGTTACATTCCTGAATTCTAAAAAATTAATTTTCTTTGGCAATGGTAAATTTGGCACTGGTAGCATATGCACAAATATGGACAAAGAAAAGAACTTCCATGAAAGTATTAGCCAAGTATTCCTTGGGCTATTATAGCAGATAGCTTAATGTAAACAAAGCAAACACCAACACCATCCAAAAAAGAGAGAAAACTCCTAAAAAGGTTGTTTGCAAAACTTAAGTTTTTAGGTTCTGTGGACCATATGTCAGCCTTTGAGAAATGTAAAAGTTGCAGTAGATTTAATCTTGAGTGTAAGTGATGTTGATGCTGTAGAGAAAATCTGTTAAGTGGAGAAAGAATTCTACTTGGAATGACTTCTCTCCTCTTGGGTTCCATGAGACCCAATCCAGCACTTCGGTTTTGTTCAGCAAAGCAATTAAGCACATGCTTAATTCACACTGATTACATCTATAAGCAGTTAAAGTGCTTATAAATAAACATGAACTCTATCCCTTTGCTGAACATGGACAGATTTAAGTATGTGCTTGTTCAGCTGGAGCACAAATGCAGAGTTGTTGCAAAGAGGCATCTCTGTATCCCAAATAAAGGCAGAGGATATAGCTCATTTGACTGGCATCTCTCCTACCACTCTTAGACCATGTATTATAAGTTTTGCTCCCTTCAGCTTTTATATTTTGATATTCATATATATTTCCAGACCCTCTATCAAAGATGGCAGGGCAGTAATTCAATACTGTTTTTTTTACAAGAAAATATTATGACTTTCAGTTCTTTGAGTTTTACCTTTACTACCAAAGATTTTGCTTATCAGAAAATTGATGTTTGTATATGTACTGTTTGGTCTCCATCATCCCAGACTATATGGGCCCGATCTATTCCAGGGGGTGGATCTGAGCTGGTACACATGGAGAGAGGCTGAGAAGCTTTTCAATGTACTCCCCACTGCATCTGGTTCCTGAAGAGGTTATGAGATTTGACAGAGTACCACAAAACTGGATAGATGAAGACTACCATGACCGTGTGGTGCTCTGCCTGAATAAATGAGTCTTCCCAGAACTGACCATGCCAAGATATCTGAGCTGTTTTTTTTCTGGTGCCAAATCAAGTTTGACAGGGTTTATTAGCTTAGGATCAAGGCCATGGTAATATAGCTATTTTGCTTTAGTTTGAATTCTCAGCTTGAGGATTGTGCCTGATCTAATAAATCCTATAGAATTGAGCCAGTTCCTCATAATGCAAGTTTGGCTGTCTGTACCCATTGTACACTGCTTTGTTATGCTCAGTTTTGAAGCTTGATAATCCACCATTTTAAAGGGTCAATTGAATCTCTTTGGCTGTAGCTCACACAGTTTATGATCAAGCAGAAACAAGAAACTGCTTGTAAGAAAACAAATGCTTTCTGGTAGGAAAGGGCTCTAATCCACTTGATTTCTCCTCTTTTCTTTTTTTTTTTTTTTCCCCCTTCAATGAATTAGGCTGAGAGGAGCTGAACATCTTTATTGTTAGATATTCTAAACCATGAAGTAAGTAGACCGTTCCTTCTCTTGCACAGTCACAGGTGCACATAACAGTTTTCGGTTTTACCTTTAATCTGCTTTATGTATATAGAATCTGAATTTTCTGAATCACTAACTCAGCCAATGCATCTGCTGACATGAGTTACTTCTTACTACTGCTTACTTGAGGCTGAGCATTACCAGAAGTTCATATGGAAAGCCAAGTGTCAAATAATTGTATTTCATAGTTAATAAATTATTTTATTTTTGTTACATTTCTATGTGAAACCAAATCTCCCTCCACAATCAATAATTTGTCAAGCATGCTTATTTTACTAAAACCAAATTCTAGAATAATCTGTTGAAATCATTCTTTGTTAGAGAAGTTTATTGTGAAGTATTTTCTTTAAATTTAAAAAGTTTTGATTTGGTGCCCAGAAATAGAGTATTTTCAAGTTCTACGGCTGCATCTCTAATAATTGGAGATTCGTGGCATCAATAAGAATGATTAAAGACATAAAATATGTCTGCTTTTCATATCCTGCAATATCAGCTTAAAATGCACTCTTTCAGCAAATAATCATGACAGTAAACTCATCTGCAAGAAAAGATGAAGAACACAATGAAGAGATTAAAAAACAGATGTGAATATCTGTGAAAGACAGAGTGAATTTGTTTAAAATGACTGTTCAAAAAACCGTTGTGCTTTCTGTCCCTTGGGCTGGGAAGCAGGAAGCAAGACACTGAACACTAATAGTTACATTCCCATGGTCAAATAGCAATTGAAATCACACAATTGTATTGCCGTTAATTTCAGCAGGTACAATATTTCACATTTGAATTGATCTATGTAAGCCAGAAGTAAAAGAGTGAGGTGTCATTTACATAAAAATGAATTTCGCATACGAAGAAAATAGATATATAGATGTTTCTCGTTTATTGGCTTTAGTGTTCTTAATTTCCATCAGATACTGATTTTTCACCCGATTTACGCTTACAGAAAGTACTGAGTGACATTTGCCACCTGACAACCTGAGAACTCTAGACCTGCATATCTTTTTAAGGTTTTCACACACTACATGTACAAAGCCCACTGAAACTAAGAGAACTTGAAAAGTAATAACAACTAC
The DNA here is from genome assembly GCA_034008185.1 of Gorsachius magnificus. NCBI lineage: Eukaryota > Metazoa > Chordata > Aves > Pelecaniformes > Ardeidae > Gorsachius > Gorsachius magnificus. The sequence continues at coordinate 191,538,843 of CM067081.1, read as the reverse complement.
TACAATGCGTGGATGTAAAATACACTTTTCAAAACTAAAGAAGTCATTTGAATCTCTGGCACGTGGTCTTGCCAAGAGAAATGTTAATGATTTATCAACATGACCTCTTTATATCAATGACAATCAAATAATTGTTGAACTTTACTTGAATATTATTTTGCTTTGGTAAATGATAATTATAATGGGTTATAAAGCTCTTTTCCTGCACACATTTTATTAAAAATCATAAAGCCAGATATTTTACACCTTTATGAATATGTGTTGTCCTAGATATACAACTGTATGTCTCACAGAAATTACTATGAAAATATAATAACCACAGCTCAAAACTGAAGCTTGATTGCTAAGGTTAAACTAAATATTAATAGTAGTTGGTGTCTTTTTCAGCTGTGACAGAACAAGGGGTAATGGTTTTAAACTAAACCAGGGTAGGTTTAGACTGGATATAAGGAAGAAATTCTTTACAATGAGGGTGGTGAAACACTGGAACGGGTTGCCCAGAGAGGTAGTGGAGGCCCCATCCCTGGAAACATTCAAGGCCAGGTTGGACGGGGCTCTGAGCAACCTGATCTGGTTAAAGGTGTCCCTGCTCACTGCAGAGGGATTGGACTAGATGACCTCTAGGGGTCCTTTCCAACCCAAAACATTCTATGATTCTATGATTCTTTTTATCTATGAAGTTTTTTCTAATATTTGTAATCATGAGGTCTTGTTATACCTGTGCTAAGCAAAAATTAAATAATTGTTTGACAGAATATGAAGGCTTTGCAGATGTACATATGAATGGCTTTTGATAATCAATCATATTTTCATTAAAATAATTAGTAAAGTGACTATAGTGTTGACTCTGTATATACAGATTTCAAGTCACAGAATTAATTGAACACTTCAGCAATCATCTTTAACTTCTTATTTATATTGTTAAGACTTCCATATTGGGCACTTGAAGATGTATATAACAAGGCAAACAAATGACTCCAGCTGTTCTGTTTTAATTCTTTAATTAAAGGAGGTTTTGGTTGTGGGTTTTTTAAATTATAACATGACACAGAACAGATTCCCTTTAACTTTACTTTTTTTTTTTTCACTTGGCAACTAGCGCATGTTAACAATGAACTACATGCCTTACTTTTCTAGTCCAATATATAACCTCTGAGCCTACAGAGAGTCCCCTGAGCATTCTGGAGATGGAGAAGATTGGGTGGAGGGCAGTGGAATTATGCAAGATCATTGCATCATAGTACCTGGTATGTACATGTTACAGTGTGCTAATAAAGAGGTTTCATACTTGCCTGAGCTTCCACTAGTAAACTCTGAGCAGTTTAGGAAAGATGGATTTCTAATGGGAGACGACAGAAAGCCCTGGCAGTTTCACCTCTAACCCAAGCAACAATGACCTCCAAGAGTTAAGGAAGCATAGTTAAGATCCAGCAGAGGTCTAGCTAGTGTCCTCATGCCCAGCAACAGTTTTTGCCTCAGCTGGCCCTACAAAACTTATTTGTGCCATTTATCCACTTGGCAGGTACTTTTCTTTAGCCTGCTTATTCTCATATTGCTGCAAACAGTATTGAAAAAGTGTCTTTTTTTATACCTATATTTTAGTCCTACATTTGTTTTTCCTACAGAAACAAGGCTTGAGAGATCACATGACCTGTGACTTGTGTTCATCCTCCTCTAATAAACTATTATTTTATTTCTAAGAAATTGGTTGGAGGTCTGGATGTCTTCCAGATTATTACTCCCTATAAGTGTTAGTAAAAAAGAGAAAAAAACCCCAACAAAACACCTACAGGACTAGAGGGAGATTGGAGCAGGAATATTCACAGGTTTCTCCTTAACAATTTTGATGCCAGTCTGCTAATTTCTACAGCTCACAATTCACCACAAAATTGCTATGCTGGAGCAGGTAATAGGTATATGGCAGACAGAAAAGAAAATTTTAGTATAAGTCAGTTAAAAAGTCAATCAAACAAGATAAAATCTGCAAAACCCCAGTTCTGTTAGTACCAGGGTTCATTAGCATATGGACTTTAACAGTTATTATTTCTCTGGAGGAATACAGGGGCAAATACATTGGGGAATACATTGGCAAAAGTGTGCTGGTTTTGGCTGGCGTAGAGTTAATTTTCTTCACAGTAGCTAGTATGAGGCTGTGTTTTGGATTTGTGCTGGAAACAGTGTGGAAAACACAGAGATGTTTTCGTTACTGCTGAGCAGGGCTTACACAGAATCAAGGACTTTTCTGCTTCTCACCCCACCCTGCCAGTGAGTGGGCTGCAGGTACACAAGGAGCTGGGAGAGGGCACAGCTGGCACAGCTGACCCCAACTGACCAAAGGGATATCCCACACCATATGACATCATGCTCAGCATATAAAGCTGGGGGAAGAAGAAGGAAGGGCGGGACATTTGGAGTGATGGCATTTGCCTTCCCAAGTAACCATTACACATGATGGAGCCCTGCTTTCCTGGAGATGGCTGAACACCTGCCTGACAATGGGAAGCAGTGAATGAATTCCTTGTTTTGCTTTGCTTGCGCGCACAGCTTTTGCTTTGCTTATTAAACTGTCTTTATCTCAATGCACGAGTTTTCTCATGGCTGGGCGGGGCTTAGTTGCTACCTGGGGTTAAACCACAACAACAAGGAAAAGCAATAAGGACCAATTTATTCATCCTTCAAGCTGTTAAAATGCCTTCCTTGTTTTGGTCTCTAGTTAGGCACCTGAAAAACTTCCTCTTTCATTCTGCAGATTAGCACTAAGGTCTTTGCTCTGAATTTTTACTTAAGAGTACAGTAGAGTTATATTAATAACAGATACTTTTCCGGACAAAACCACAGCTTGTTTCTTATTTGGTGGCTGATGAATAACAGCGGTTATGACAGTATTAGGCACTTGAAGCCATTTCCTGTACATTCTGATAGGGCCACGTGCTTATAAGTTAGAAAAATAATAAAAAATAGATCTCTCTTGTTTTATTAATAAAAACAAGTCCTTCCATTTATTATACATTAAAAGTGTGCTGGAATATCTAGTTAGTGTAGGGACTGATTTGTTGCAGCCTGCTGCAGGAAATTTAATTGATGGAGAGCCTGTTTCTGAATGCTGTGCGGAACCATGAACTTACTGAACTATTCCAAAGGTATGGGTATTAAATACCCTAGGACTGGACCAGATTAATTTCTCTGAATGAACAGCAATTAAGCTGAAAGTATCATATTGAGTGTAATGGTCTTATCAGCTTCATATTTTCACTAAAACCAGCTTCAACAGCCTGCATTAGATCAACACTACTAAAATGGTCTCTATTTAAAAGTATGCAACTTCACTTTGTCCTTAAAAGTCAGATCAATCAATGAAAAGAGGAAAGTCAAACGAAAAAGTGGTAAGGAATCTATCTTTGGAAAGAAATTCTGGAGTGTGCCTTTTATTTTTGAGCTATGTCCTTAATGTGAAATTCTGTGACCATTTTATCCTAGTTGGTCTATGATGAGAGAGGATAAGCGCTGTTATACTAATCCCCGTGGAAAACCTGGGGACAAGAAAGCATTCTCAGGTGTTGGACTTTTTGCATTGTGCAAAGACAGGCAGATCTTCTATAAGATACTTCTTTGTACATATGTAACTTTTAAATGATGTGAATGTCTTTAATTGAAATACAGGCATTGGGCCTTAATCAGATTTTAGGTAATCCAGTAAAATCAGCTTGAATTATGTCAGTGGTGAATTTAACTGTGAGCCACGGAACAGCTGGGCTTACTCTTAAGGAATATTCAAACTGGGACATACAGAGAAAGGATATGGAGAGAAGGAAAAGCAAATGTAAATTGTTTAGAAAGTAGATACAGGTGGCAAAACAGTTTATAGCTCATACAGCTGTGGTTCATTGCAGCACATTTTGTCAGTATCTTATGGTACTCATTATTAGGAGAGGCAGGATGGGAATATTTGTTGCTGTTATGTTTAAGTTACCTGATGTCTAAGAGTCCTGGCTCCTAAGTTGCTGTCTAGCACATCTCTGAACCTCCTCCCCCACCTGCCAGGGGGAGAAGAACCTGTTGTCCCAGTTCAGCTTCGCTAGTCTGCCCAGTTTATCAGAAATCATGGTTGCAAGGAGATCCCAGCACCTTATTATTTCCTATAGCTGCACAGGAAATTTGTATTGCAACTCATTTATCCCCCTTGCATTGGGAGAGCTGGAGAGAAAAGGTCACCTGCAAGTTGATCCTAGTAGAGCAGTAAGACAGAAAATGACATGTTAAATGCTTGCTTATAGTTAAATAGTAGCTATAGTAAAACCTGATTATACACTTTTGGCACTTTAGAAAAATTATAAATTTCTCAGATGTAGTATCCAGCAGTAGTTTGGATCCTAAAAGGGGAAGTTCACCTTCTTAAAGAGATACTTTCAGAATGCTTCATTCACATTAGATATAGATTTTCATAGTTTTTCCTTGTATCTGTAAGTGCTGGAAAATGTATGAAAAGAGAAGCAATTGAACACAAAATGGTGGGATGAGATTCTGAACTCTGACAAAAATATCTTATTCCAGTGTACATTATTTGAATTTAAGTGCGTCTTACCCTACTAATTTAGAATGGAGATAAAAAACTTGATGCCATATTTTTCCCATGGATTTATGTCACTTTTTTAGTTTGAGAGGGTCTTTTCTGCATTACAGTGGTCTCCTATAATTAATTTAGCAGTAAGAGAGAACTTACAATGACAGAGAAATTCAGTAAGATATAATGTTTAGATCTTACTCATTGCTAGCTGTGAGTGTCCTGATCAAATGCTTTAAATTTAATATTTAATGAATAATGGCTAAAAAAAGAAACTAAATGACCTGAAAAAGGAGCAAATGAAAACCACACAGGAGAGCTTGCATGTTAAAAGGAAAAATGGAGTTGAGGTTACTTGAAAAGTCTTACTTGTTTTCACTTCCTGAGTTGCTTGAAATATCAATACATGATCTCTTCATCATGACACCAAGCACAGCACCTGCCTGCCAGGGTGTAAACTTAAAAGCTGGTATTGCTAACCCTGAAGTTAGCAGGCTAGCCTGCCTCTATTGTCAAAAAAGGTATAAAACCCCATCCTTTTGAATTAAAATAATAAAAAAAGCACTATCATTGGGGTTCCTTTCATCATGCAAAAGTGGTGAATGAGTCATCTCACCACATTCTCATTCTGAGTATTAAAGAAGTTAAACATGTCACTTTAACTTATTTCAGGATTTATTTGTGTTCTATCAACATGACATCATCAGCCTTTTGACCTAACAACTTTGTATTTTAGTGGTTTGGAATTATGTACCTTTCCACTTACGTTGTTTCTTCACTGAAATGCAATGATCCCTTGTGTTAGTTATATTTCCCTCTGTGTTATGTGACAGTTCCAACCTTTCAAAGCTTTAGCCATGGCACATTTTCCACTAGAGTTGTATTTCAAGGAATAAAATCCTTCACCATCCTAGGGAATTTTGCTTGTACCTCCATCCACATAACTTGAGCATACCTAATACTGCAACTTTTTATTTCAGTCTTGAGATGGCACTGATATATAATAATTTCACATTGTTGACCTGAATGGATTCTGCTTTCATTTTGGTTCATCATGAGCTGAGGTAGCTTAAGTGATTTCACAGTGTGTCAGAATTAGATACAGCCCAGCAGGATAATTCACAGCACCACAAATAGGCACATTCATTCCCTATCAATTCGATAGAGAAGTTAAGTTCCTTAGAAAAGTAATACACGAAATCTGTATGTGATGATGGCGAAGGTACGAAATATAATGGTGACTGAGAACTCCAGAATCTCCCACCAGCTTTGATGACTGACTCAGGGCTTTAACTTTAAGTTCTTGGATCACTTGGAATTCAATATGGGTAGGCACCTAACTGAGCAAGGCTCACTCTTTTTAAAACCAGAAAAGTAGGCGTAAGGTCCTTATTTTGTAAAAAACCCTTAGAATTAAAGTAGTCTTTCGAAAAGCAGGGAATTAAGGTTAACTTCCAGTGTCAGTCAGAAATTATTCAGATGCACTCTGTTACTTTCCAGAGGAAATGCATTGAGGACAACTTCTTAAGCCAGGTAATAGACACCCCTACCCAAGGGGATGCGACACTGGACTTGGTGTTCACCAATGCAAGCGAGCTCGTCGGAGATGTCAAGATCGGAGGCAGCTTGGGTTGCAGTGATCATGCGCTGGTAGAGCTCACGCTTCTGAGGGAAATGGGAAGAACAAAGAGTATAGTCAGGACCCTGAATTTTAGAAAAGCAAAATTCCAGCTCCTCAAGGAGATAGTCAGAAGGACTCCCTGGGAAACAGTCCTTAAGGACAGGGGAACAGAACAGAGCTGGCAGATCTTTAAGGATGTGATACACAGAGCGCAAGAGCTCTCGATCCCTAGGTGTAAGAAATCGGGCAAAGAAGGGACGAGACCGGCATGGCTGAGACAGGAGATGCTGGTCAAACCAAGGAGGAAGAGGGAACTGCACAGGCAGTGGAAGCAGGGACAGGCATCCTGGGAAGAGTATAGGGACGCGGTCCGGTTGTGTAGGAATGGGGTCAGGAAGGCCAAGGCGCAGCTGGAGCTAAATTTGGCTAGGGATGCAAAGAATAATAAGAAGGGTTTCTACAGGTATATCAGCCAGAAAAGGATGGTTAAGGAAAGCGTACCCCCGCTGATGAGCAAGACTGGCAAGCTGGTAACAGCAGATGAGGAGAAGGCGGAGGTACTCAACACATTTTTTGCCTCAGTCTTCATTGGGAACCTCTCTCCTCACCCCTCCTGAGTTGATGGATGGCATGAGGGGGACCAGGAGAGCAAAACCCCTCCTGCTGTAGGAGAAGGTCAGGTTCGTGACCACCTGAGGAACCTGAACGCACATAAGTCCATGGGACCTGATGAGTTGCATCCCAGAGGCCTGAGGGAATTGGCCGATGTAGTCGCCAAGCCACTCTCCATGATATTTCAAAAGTCACGGCAGTCAAGTGAAGTCCCTGGTGACTGGAAAAAGGGAAACATTGTGCCCATTTTCAAAAGAGGTAGAAAGGAAGACCCCAGGAACTACCGACCTGTCAGCCTCACCTCTGTGCCTGGGAGGATCATGGAACAGATCCTCCTAGAAGCTATGCTAAGGTACACGGAGACCACGGAGGTAATTTGAGATAGCCAGCATGGCTTCACCAAGGGCAAGTCCTGCCTGGCGAATCTAGTGGCTTTCTATGATGGTGTGACAACAACAGTGGACAAAGGAAAACCAATGGATGTCATCTATCTGGACTTCTGCAAAGCCTTTGACACGGTCCCCCACAACATCCTTCTCTTTAAATTGGAGAGCTATGGATTTGATGGGTGGACTGTTCAGTGGATAAGGAACTGGCTGGATGGTCGCATCCAGAGGGTAGTGGTCAATGGCTCGATGTCTGGATGGAGACTGGTGACGAGTGGTGTCCCTCAGGGGTCCGTACTGGGACCGGTGCTGTTTAATATATTCATCAATGACTTAGACAGCGAGATCGAATGCACCCTCAGCAAGTTTGCAGATGACACCAAACTGAGTGGTGCGGTTGACACACCAGAAGGACGGGATGTCATCCAGAGAGACCTGGACAGGCTGGAGAGGTGGGCCTCTGTGAACCTCATGAGGTTCAACAAGGCCAAGTGCAAGGTCATACACCTGGGTCGGGGTAACCCCCAGTATCAGTACAGGCTGGGGGAAGAAAGGATCAAGAGCAGCCCTGCTGAGAGGGACTTGGGGGTGCTGGTGGATGAAAAGCTGGACATGAGCCGGCAATGTGCACTGGCGGCCCAGAAGGCCAACGTATCTGGGCTGCATCAGGAGAAGGTGGCCAGCAGGTCAGGGAGGTGATTCTGCCCCTCTACTCTGCTCCTGGAGTACTATGTCCAGTTCTGGAGCCCTCAGCACAAGAAGGACGTGGAACTGTTCGAGCGGGTCCAGAGGAGGGCTACAAAAATGATCCGAGGGCTGGAGCACCTCTCCTATGAGGACAGGCTGAGGGAGTTGGGCTTGTTCAGCCTGAAGAAGAGAAGGCTGTGGGCAGACCTGATTACGGCCTTTCAGTACCTAAAGGGGGCCTATAGGAAAGATGGGGAAAATTTTTTTAGTAGGGCCAGCTGTGACAGGACAAGGGGTAAATCAGGGTAGGTTTAGACTAGATATAAGTAAGAAGAAATAAAGAAGAAATTCTTTACAATGAGGGTGGTGAAACACTGGCACAGGTTGCCCAGAGGGGTAGTGGAGGTCCCATCCCTGGAAACATTCAAGGCCAGGTTGGACGGGGCTCTGAGCAACCTGATCTATTTAGCGGTGTCCCTGCTCACTGCAGGAGGGTTGGACTAGATGACCTCTAGGGGTCCCTTCCAACCCAAAACATTCTATGATTCTATGACTTTTCCAACTTCCAGACAGGATATGTAATCCCTGCAGTCCAGTCTCTAGAGGGGATATCTGGCTGGTGTCTGTAGTGTGTCAGCCCCCTCCACAATGAAGTTCAGACTTCAAGTCTCCAGATAAGAGCATATATACAGATGCATAGGGAATTTTTAGGCCAAATAAGAGTCAGACCTGGTAAATCTTGTCAGCTGCTGAGGTTGAGTGCTGACATCAGTGTGGTCTTTCTATACTTTATTCTTGTTGCTTTTCAGATTTAAAACATCTAGTAGCACTGATGTCAACTCTATCGGCCATACAAATACTAACCTACTCAGAGAATTCAACGGTTTCAGAAATTAGCTGGCTCTGACAGGTCTCTTGCAATTAAGATCTTGCAGCTCCAAGTACAGCTACTCAGGAAGGAACTTCCATGGCTTCCCATCCAGGCTATCTGTGGAAGATTATCAGTTCCAAAGAAGATGCGAAAGAAAGCAGTGTGCTGTTCCTCAGTTTCACCATTCACAGTTCAGAGTTCACTAAAACAGACAGTGAATATCTGCCACTTTGTCACCCACTGTGCTTGGCTTCTCAGTCCTTACACACCTTCTACCATTTCTGACAAGAAAAAGGGCATGATTTCTTAGTCTAAGACAATGGAAAGGTTCGTATAGCACCACCTTTTAGGAACCAGAGAAGGACTTTAGGATCTCAGATTTACAGAATGAAAGTTGGTGTTAAGGTTACTTCCATAGATGTCACAGTTCCCATTTAAAATGCCTGAAATATTCAACTACCTGATATAAAGAAAGTGACCTAGGTCATCCTCTGTCCCATACAAATGATGCAACAAGGCATAATAGAGGAAGACTCAAAGATTTGATGCCACACATAGAACTTGTCTGGACCTCATGTTTACATTGAAGCTCTAAATGAACATTACGATCTTTTACCTCCACTTTGATGTGAGAGTGCTCATTTTCTGTTACAACTGTTTTGTTGTTCTGTTTACAAAGGAAAACAGTTGGAAGTCAGGCAAAATGCTGCTTAGCTGATAAGCCACTCTGTCAGTGGTCTGACATGATAGTAAAGTACTTCTCTGTCCTTGACTTCTCAGTACAATAATAACCTTCCTTTGCTTCAGTTTCCTCAATGAGTGTTACATGGAGCTCTGATACCTGTGGCCTGAAGTCAGAATTTAGATAACCATAACATGGTGTGTGAAATTGCAGTCAAGACTATGACACAGAAAATTTCTAAATAATGAAGACAGAGCCTTTATGAACAGCACAGTATGCAGCGACATAAATCTGCCAGACTCTGTAAAGCTAGGCACCCTTCTAAATATTTTACCCTCTTGATGCATTTTTGCTGCTAGATATTCTATAGAAGTAACCAAATATGTACTACTTCATACATATTTGAAAATGCACAGAATATACTTTATTAATAACATTTTAGACTGGGACACATGAATCTTTAGAATTATTGTCTGTCACAATACCAAAACATTAAAAAAGCATATTATGAAAATACATTGATTTGATGTGTTTCTCATTGGCTTGCATACATTTTTAAACAAAATAGTAGACTGCTGAGGTTCAATTTGATTTAAATTTTCAGTATAGGCATGGGAGATTATAATACCAGGTGCTTCTTCTCAGCTGGATTTATTTCATCAACATGCCCAGTGCATGGAGGAAATACTTAACAATATTAGCTGCAATAAGACAGTACCCAGAAATATCATAGAACAGCAGGACAGAGCCACCCTACTGGTCCTAGGAAGATGACTTTTAGTTAGCAGCTGCCAAGGAGAGGATACTGCTTTGGCACCAGTGCAATAATATTTAGCCATTCACTTGCCATATGAACATGCCTATGAATGTAGCTGGCCAATCCCCAAATGCACTGCAGTGTTTGGAATCTTTTTGTCGTTAGTGCTTTTGATAAAGAAGTGAAAAGGATACCTAGTATGTTTTTCTTTCACAAAGGTCCTCATAGCAGAGCTAGTATGACAGCCGTTGATAAACTTTGCAAGAGCCAGATATGAAAGCTACAGACCCAGTGAATCAATCAAACGTTTCAGGATCAGGTAGTACACACAGAGAGCATTCCTGGAACATCGTTCTTTCCCTGATTGTTTATTCTGGTTAAGGTGACAGAAAAATCATATGTCCCAGTGACTTGTGAGAAGCATTTTGCACAACTGCAAAAACAAATCAGATTTTTTTTGCTAACCATAAAGCTGATTGAAACAGCAAGAAAGTAAGCCAACAACACTTTTTTACATTTTAATATTTTTTCAAGATGATGTACAGCATGCTGTCTAAAAACTTAAATTAATAAACAATAACAAAAGACATTTTAAGTCACACAATACTTACAATACATACAAAAATATAACCACCAAATACCTTTCTGTGAGAATTAGACCCAGTAGCCACTAAGTATACATTATTTTATTCTTTTGTTTGAATATTTCACCTGGGAAAACTTTAAATCTATTAGATAAACTGACATGATGCAAATACCAAACTATTAGCTTATGCATTAGAAACCAAATTGGTTTGCCCTTTATCTTCTGCTAAGTAAAACCAGAAGCATGGCTCTTGACTGTTCAGGGCAAGTTTGGGAAGGCAGAGGAGCATTATATTCTCAAGTAATTTTTATTTGAATAAATGTGGCAATAGTTTATATAGTACAGGGCACAGGTGGAGTGAACTCTGTGAAGAGAAGTGAACCCAGTCAAATTCCAGTAATTTCAAAAATCTAACTCAGGATAGAAAACCCTCCCAAGTACTGCTCGGATGCATTACATCAAAGTGAAACATTACTAAACTTTCAGGATCATAGAATCATAGAATTACAGAATCATTTGGTTGGAAAAAGACCTTTAAGATCATCAAGTCAAACCGTACCTGTCCACTACTAAACCATGTCTCTAAGCACCTCATCCACCCATCTTTTAAATACCTCCAGGGATGGGGACTTGACTGTTTCCTTAGGTAGCCCATTCCAGTTCCTGATAACCCCTTTGGTGAAGAAATTTTTCCTAATGTCCAGTCTAAACCTCCCCTGATGGAACTGGAGCCCATTTCCTCTCATCCTTGTTACCTGGGAGAAGAGATCAAGACCCACCTTGCTACAGCCTCCTTTCAGGTAGTTGTAGAGGGCAATAAGGTCTCCCCTCAGCCTCCTCTTCTCCAGGCTAAACAACCCCAGTTCCCTCAGCTGCTCCTAATAAGACTTATGCTCCGGACCCCTCACCAGCTTTGTTGCCCTTCTCTGACATTGCTCCAGCACCTCAATGTCCTTCTTGTAGTGAGGGGCCCAAAACTGAACACAGTATCCAAGGTGGAATTGGAAAAGTAAAAGTGAAAAAAACTCTTGCATTGAGATAAAGACAGTTTCATAAGTAAAGCAAAAGCTGCGTGTGCAAGAAAAGCAAAACAAGGAATTCATTCACTGCTTCCCATCGTCAGGCAGGTGTTCAGCTATCTCCAGGAAAGCTCCATCGTGCATAACGATTACTTGGGAAGACAAAATGCCATCACTCCAAACATCCCTCCCTTCCTTCTTCTTCTCCTGGCTTTATATGCTGAGCATGACATCATGTAGTGTGGAATAGCCCTTTGGCCAGTTTGGGTTAGCTGTCCCAGCTGTGCCCCCTCCCAGCTTTTTGTGCACCTGGCAGAGCAGGGGAAGCTGAAAAGTCCTTGACTGGTGTAAGCATGGCTCAGCAACAACTAAACCATCAGTGTGTTACCAATGTTCTTCTCATACCAAGTCCAAAACAGAGCATTATGCCAGCTACTAGGAAGAACATTAACTCTATCCCAGATGAAACCAGGACACCATGTTAACAGATCCTGACATGAATATATGTCCCCGCATATTCACAAGACATTTCTCTTTTTTTTTAAAATACATGAGACATGTATAAGAACCCGAATCTCAGTACAGTCCACAAAAAAACCCCATGTCTTAATAAAATATAGCTTACTAAATACAACCTCAAAACTTTCAGATGGAAATGAACCTGGTTTTCTTTTATATGGATTTAAAAGCCTGGGTGATTTGCTAGTATGATTCTACACTATAAATTTCCTAAATGATTAATACTACTTTTCAGAAAACTGACTGCCCTGTAATATCCACTTTTTCTGTATTTAAACCTTGTCTATTAAAGAAATATGAAATGTGAAATATACCATATAATTTACTTAGAGTCAGTTTCAGAATATTTGAGTAGATGGATAAATACAGGAAACCTATTTAGAGAGTTAAAAGTACTGAGCATAAATATATTATTTAATATTTTCCACATTCTCATAATCATTATTATCAATGTTTTAATTGTTAAGAATGATTTCTTATCTAGTATTTTCTCTGGAAGTTTATCAATTCTGTGGCATAATGCTGCTAAGAAGGTCAGTAGAGTTTCCTGAAATTAAATACCGTAATTTATGAGGAAAAAAAATTGTTGGCACAATTTTTTCACTGTTCAGAGATTAACAGATGAGAATTTGATAATTTTCTGGGAAATGCTTCTTCAACAGAGAATTTTGCATTAGCTATAATAGGTTTGGATTAAATAATTCAGTTATCTAAGTATTTAATTGTCTAGCTATTGGAAAATTTGTCCTCTTTTACAAGTCTGTTTATAACCTTTTCATTTTGTGCAAAATATTGTTGAATTTGATGTGTATTCTTTCGGCTAGAAGAAGACATCAACTTTTACATCTCAGCAGGCGACACATTCTCCTTTATAGTCAATGGGAGCAGTTTGGAATAAATCTGACCAAAGGTGAGATGTACTGCATCTTATTACCCCTTATTCTACCTATTTTTCTTTATTAACTACAAAAGGGGCCTATTATGATCTGCTCATCTTAGATTACTGAATTTATGTGGGAGGAATCCATTCCCAAAATCCCTTCAGAGCTACTGACAGACTGTATCAAGGACCAGTATGTTTCTGTTGGGTACATTCCCAGAGGCAGGAATGGCAATTAACAGAAGGTTAAGGAAAAAAAAATGTGAGCAATAACTGCTTCCAAGTTAAGTATTGAACAAACTTACAAATCTCCATGTGCAGCCTGCTTTCTCAACTTTGAGAAATTTAAATGAACTTTTTCTTGTATGACCAGGTCATTAACTGAAGTCACACCTAAGCATCCTTTTGGTACAGACTAGAACCTTACAGTTTTATTGAAGATAATGGAGTTAAATTTATTTATGCTACCTCGAGACCACACCCTTTGACTCTTTCTTAGGAAAATGGGACATGCAATTAAATTATACATATTCACCACCTTCCCCAATATTGTGATAACCAATTATGGTGAGAATAACTCAAGGAGGCATGACAGAGCAACGCTAGAGGAGAGACTTCAAGAATGCCACAGCATTCTAATAATTCACATTATGAGGCAGTTAAAATGAACATCTCAGATCCAGAACTGGATCAGCTGTCCTCAAAATTCGTAAAAAACTAAAGAGTTGCTGTAGACAGTGGTTTCTTATTTAGAACGACTTTGATAGTGCTTGTTAGTAGGAAGTATGGTGTCAATAAATACTGTCATAAAGTGGAAAAAATATATGGCTTTTCTATTTTTTAATTTAGAGTAATTTTACTGCTCCTCATTACTTGGAATGCAACAAATGCACAAAGGTGTCATGTATTTGTGATTAATTTTGCATTTTACTGAAAGGACACTCTCTTCCCCTTGTAATTTTTTTGAGTATTAATAGTAGAAACAATAACAACATTGCTAACACAGTCTAACTCTTTTGAAAGTAAAAAAGTACATTTGACTAACATTAGATTTGATAGGGAGGGGAGAAAGATTAAAGTCATTCCCGCATATAATGTATTCAAGGGACATCAAGCTGAAGTAGAACTTGCTGAAATATACGTATGCATTCGTACAGCTATGAACTCTTTAACAAGTGGTACTTCAGCTGCTGGCAGAAAATTCAGTAACGTGAGGCTTGATCACAACAATATTCTCTGAATTATTATTGCTGCCATTCACAGAGATAGATTTTCTATTGACTGCTATCATTTTTGAGTCCCCGTATCTCATCTTAATTTGAGTAGCTGCCTGATGGAAGTCATGTGTAGACTGAAAAATTAGCCCTTTCCATCACAGTGTTTGGGTGAAAGAGAGATTGCTTCTGTTTAGTGTCACATGTCTGGAGTCTAGACAGGACAAATGCTTTGTAACAATACTAATATTAAAAATCCATTATTCTTGGAGAATTACCATAGCTCTTTATGATAAAAGAACCTCATGCGTGTGAAGGATATGGGATAAACTGTGAAGAAAGGTTGCCTGAAGAGATGAGGATGGAAGGAGGTTATTCACAGTGATAACTAAAATCAACTGACTTAAGTTGCACCAGTACAGGCTGGGGGCTGACTTGCTGGAAAGCAGCTCTGCCGAGAGGGACCTGGGAGTCCCGGTGGACGACACGCTGACCATGAGCCAGCAGTGTGCCCTTGTTGCCAAGAAGGCCAATGGCATCCTGGGTTGCATTAAGAGGAGTGTGGCCAGCAGGTCGAGGGAGGTTATCCTCCCCCTCTACTCTGCCCTGGTGAGAGCCCACCATCCAGTTCTGGGCTCCCCAGTTCAAGAAAGATGAGGAACTCCTAGAGAGAGTCCAGAAGAGAGCAACTAGGATGATAAAGGGACTGGAGCATCTCCCCTATGAGGAAAGGCTGAGGGAGTTGCGCTTGTTCAGCCTGAAGAAGAGAAGACTGAGAGGGGACCTCATTAACACATACAAATATCTTAAGGGTGGAAGTCACGAGGACGGAGCCAGACTCTTTGCAGTGGTGTCCAGCGACAAGACAAGGAGCAATGGGTACAAACTGAAACATAAGAGGTTTCAGTTGAACATGAGGAGGAACTTCTTTACTCTGAGGGTGACAGAGCACTGGAACAGGCTGCCCAGGGGGGTTGTGGAGTCTCCTTCTCTGGAGATATTCAAAGCCCGCCTGGATGAAGTCCTGTGTAACATGCTCTAGGAGAACCTGCTTTAGTGGAAGGGTTGGACTAGATGATCTCACGAGGTCCCTTCTAACCCTTGCGATTCTGTGATTCTGTGAAGTGCGCAAGCTCCCAGTGTGATAGGTGTCCTAGAGAGACTTGTCTGGAAGTCACTGAAGTTTCCTAATTTAGGCAGTCATTAAACTTCTTGTAGTTAGTCTCTGAATAGTCCCCTGAAGGTGTGGATTCATTTCACCTAAGCTTAAATATTTCACTAATATGCCTAAGTTAGTAAGAGCAAAGTGTTGGATCTGGTCTAAACTGGATCTTTGAACGACTGAACTGGGGTATCCAGGTAGTCAGAACTAACAAACCTTCCTTACAGGCAGGGAGATAATTAAGGAATTTTGGAATACAAATCACCTGACCTAGGAAGACAAGCAATCAGGAAGTGCCTACTTTCTCTATTGACCATATAGAGAGTCTAGATGGTCAGATGATTTCATCAGGTCAGAAATATCACTCCTTCTAAAACTGAACCATTATGATGAGACTGATTTGGAAGTTAATACTGCCTGTAATAGAGACAGTGCAGACTAGTAAATGCAGATACCACACTTGGTCCATCCAGATCCTTCCATTTATCATGGTGCAAAAGGAAATGAAAAAAAGTGGCTGCAGATTCCATAGCCCTGCCCAGAACACCATTTCTCAAGAAAGTATACTAAAGACTAAGACAGAGGTGGAGCTATTGATGAGTGGATAATGACTGCCATGTGCTTGTGGACCAAATTATTGCCTGCTTGTTAAATTATGACCTCAGAAGGCTTTACATGATGACATATATAGTCCGCATTACTGCTTGATGACTCAGCCTACTTCGTGTTGCTGTTTTTATCTATTGTTTCAGATGTTAGCTTAGAATAACAGGTATGAGAGAGTTCCTTCTTTTATATATATATTTATCTGAAGTCAAAAAAAAAAATCAAGTATTTACAAAAAAATCTGGCACAACCTGAAATGCTTTCTTCTTAGGGTGAATTGCTGTTACACAAGCCCCTAGAGTGAGTGAATATTCTGGTAATGGGAATGTAACAGTAATGAATCACTGGAATCTATGTCTTTGTCACAGAACAAAGATGAATCAGCTGAAATACTATCCAGAAGATTATAAGTCTAGAGTGATGGTAATCATTAGCAAAGTTAAAGGTTCCACTGTCTGATTTGTATACTGTAACTCTCAAAGCTTGCAAAACTGCTTACAATTGAGTTCTCTGGGGTCCAGTTAATAATACTGACTATCTTACTATCTTGTTGACAGCTTCTTGCTGAAGGTCATATTCTGATGAAGTGGATCATTTTAAATACTTCTTTTGCCTTTTGAAAGTTAATGTAAAATACGTCTGGGGAAAAAAGAAAGACAGTTCAATGCTCACTTTTCTTGATATATGCATTTGAGAAATTAGACATAAAAAGTAATGATATTTTCCCACTGAAAAGTTACCCCAGATATCTGACAACCTGAGGAAAACAGCTGCATGAAACTGGGCCGGGTGAACTTCACTGGACTTGACAGAAAAATGCATCACTCTGTCCTTGCAGATTTTGTCATCCCTTCTATTTTACTACTGCCACATCCTATGTTTTTTGAACCAAGACAACACACAGTGCTTTCTTACTATTTTGTGTCATTTGTAAGAAGACATTGTTCTCTGTTTTCCTTTGGGGAACAATGGAAAGACACTGGAGAATTATGAGCCCACCAATGATTTAATATCTACCTTTGCTGTAGAATTTGAATAAAAATCAGACCTGAGCTCTAACCTACATTTCTAGTCAGATATACTAGTACAGGTTTATGGTGGGTTGACCTTGGCTGGCTGACAGATGTCCACCCAGCTGCCCTCTCACTCCCCCTCTTCAGCAGAACAGGGGGAGAAAATATGATAGAAAAGCTCATGGATAAAGATAAGGACAGGGAGATCTCTCACCAATCACCATCATTGGCAAAACAGACTTGACTTGGGGAAAATTAATTTAGTTTAGTGAAAAAAAAAAAAAAAAAGGAGTAGAATAGCAATGAACAAAACCAAAAACATTTTTCTCCCAATCCCTTCTTCCAAGGCTCAGCTTCACTCCTTCATTCCCAACACTTCTACCTTCCACAGGCTGCAACTCTTCAAGAACTGCACCAGCATGGATCCTCTCCATGGAGTACAGTCCTTCAGGAGCAGACTGCTCCAGTGTGGGTCCCTCACAGGCTGAAGTTCCTGCCAGAAAACCTGCTTCTCCATGGGCTCCTCTTCACGGGCCTTCCGGCCACAGGCTTGCAGCTTCCTTCAGGGCACCTCCACCTGCTCCAGCATGGAGTCCTCCAGAGGCTGCAGTGCGATATCTGCTCTGCCATGGTCATCCATGGGCTGCAGGGGCACAAGCAGCTTCCCTATGGTCTTCTCCATTTGCTGCAGGGAAATCTCTGCTCTGATGCCTGGAAAACCTCCTCTCCCTGCTTCTTTGACCTTGGTACCTGCATAGTTGTTTCCCTCATATTTTCCTCACTCCCTTCTCACACATCTGTGCAATGTTTTTGCCCTTTATTAAATAAGCGTTCCCAAATGTGTCACCATCTTGGTTGCTGGGTGCAGCTGCGCCCTGTGATGGGCTCTTTGGACTAGGCTGGAACCGTCTGTGTCCAACACAGGGCAGCCCCAATTTCTCATCACAAAGGCAACTCCTGAAGCCCCCTCACTACCAAAACCTTGCCAGGGACTCCCAATAAAAGTTTTAAAGCAAATACAAATCTGGCTAATAGTCTAGCATGTGAATGGTCGGGAGGTTTGGCCTAAAACTTAGCAAAGGCCTTGAGGTAATAGTATCACAAAGTCATATCCTGAGAGGAAAATCCAGTCCTCAATAACTAGCATTATTCTGACTGACAGGCAGCCCTTGCTTTTTCCCTCCATGTGTACAAGGACAGTCCACTCAGATCCAGCTTTCCAGTTATACAACTTATCCTGCTGCACCTGCTTCTGTACCATGCATCGTAAGTCTTATTTTAGATTCTACAGCTTCAACAACTGGAACCACTGTATCTTTAGATGGTTATTATTATCCCTCAAAATTGATCTGAACATCAAATCTGCATATAGGGATAGGATGGAATACAGCCAAGAACTTTGTAAAAATGGGTAAGACATTTCAAAACAGTGGAGTTGCCAGCTCTGAGAGAATCAGAAAATCATGGTTAGTAGGACTATACAAAGAGGGACTATAGAAAAGTTTCCTCACAACCAATTGATTTAGAATCTGAATGCCCCTGGATGGCATACAACTATATGGGAGTTATTTGCTCTTAGCATCATCTGACCTAGAAGTAACGTAGAGCAATGTGGTGTAAATAATTGGCAATGAGCACAATATCAACTATGTAATTTTGAGGACTATCAGCTATACAAAAATGAGTGCAATGTATCTTTAGTAGGACAGAGTTGCTTATAATCACAGAATTAACTGCTATGGTGTCAGTTGTGCTATATATCTTTTCATTGTCTAATAACAGAAGAATATCATTAAAACCCCTTACCGGGTTCAAATACTGGTGCTGGAGGTGTGTGTTATCACACCTAAGTACTTTTGTTTTGATATACTGGATCCCATGTATTTTCTTAAAAGTCTAGGTAAAAATGACTGAGAAGGTATCTGACAAGTTAGGTAAAGCACTGTAAGATTTATCTTTTATAAGTTTGTTTATTGCTCCCTCAGTCCATTGAATCTTTCAGAAAAGCAAAATTTGTTACTTTTTATGTCATTTAAAACTTGCAAAGAAAACAGTGACTTTGAATACTGAATAGGGAAACGAGATGTGTGTTCTTTTCACCTACTTTTTTATTTTAAGACATTGCTACTTAAATATTTACAGAGAATAGTTTTAAAGTTAAATGAAAAGCAATGAACTGATGTCAACTAAACCATCAAAATATTTAGGGCTCTAGAGACAGACAGGATGAACACATTGATCTGAGAGACAGAAGGCCTGGATTTCATAGAGTATGCCAGAAAAAGTAAGTGAATTAGAAAAGAGAATTTATGAACCATGAATTCAATTCTCAAAAAACTTACATAAAGAGCTTTTTAAGGGATGTTTATTTTTAAATTTCTTAACCTTACCTCAGAGATAGATGTTGTAATTTAAAGTATACAGCAAAGTTTCAGATTTCAATTTAAGCAGGTATTTTTTAAAAATGTGAATGCCAGTAAAAATTGCCTATATCTGAACTGTGCCCTAGCTTGTGTGGACATCCACAGATGCAAATAGTCTCACTCAGGGGAGTTGCTCTGGAAAACTGTTGTTGCTTCCAAGCTCTCAAAGGGTACCTGGTGGGAGGTGGGAACAGTGGGGTTTTGTGCACCTCCTCCCCTCTGAATATGTTCATCATAACATTTCCCATGCTTGTGTTTGCTGGAGTTCTGGTAGAGATTATACTTCCTGAGCTGAAAAATCACTGTGTATGTGATATAGTATATAAGTATATAGTTTTTCAAGTAGGTAGCATAACTGATTACAGTTTGGAATCATGCCTTAATTAAATTTCTTGCCCAGAAGCATCCACCATATCCCAAAGGTGAGAGGTAAATCACCCTTCCCCATCAAAGTTTTTATTTAAATGGATGACATTTTAAACTTAGAGGGAGTTTAGCAAGTCATTCCTGAAATATTTAAGCTGTTAGATTCTGTCTCCCTACTGAGTCTGGAGCCATTTTACTTCTAGGTGTCAAGTGCTCTTCTCCACTATGTTCCCTGGAGCAGCAAACCAGATTATTCCCAGGAAGATACTCAGACAACTGCAGATAATAATTATCTTTTCATGTTAGACACTGGAAATTATTTTCCTACTACCATTCCATGGAGAGAAATTCTGCTATCACTTGAATGACAATTTTTATTTGCCACTGCTCAAATCTTCTCTATCCCTACATGCTACTGAGATGCAGTCTTGAGGCAGGGTGTGGTAAGTGTGCCATTTCAGAGGGTACTGATTACTGGAGAGCAGAGAGTAACTAGTCCATATATTCACCAGCCATCACAAAATCTCCCCAGCATCATCCACTACTGATTTAAGAGAGAGTTCACGTGTCTAATGTGAACTGGCTCCTCCTTCCCCACTTCTCCTCCCAAATGCATAGACAGAAAGCTAAGACCCTTATCACATGATGGCCTCATCTTACTTCTATCTGTGACCTAAGAAAAATTCCTTGCTTATTTATTGTGATCAGATTTTTTTTATATCATGTGTCATTCTGAGGGGGTTACGCTCTTTTTTTCACTTTCTACCTGAGGTTCTTTGGTTAAATTGTCCATTCTATATCTTAAGTAACACATTCTAGGTTCTAGTTTGCATGTGTCTGCTACAGACTTTTGAGGATATAATGGTAAAAGTTTATATGTACAATAGGAAATAATAAATACACAGTTTTCTTATTTCATAGAATCATAGAATAGAATCATAGAATGCTTTGGGTTGGAAGGGACCCCTAGAGGTCATCTAGTCCAACCCCCCTGCAGTGAGCAGGGACACTGCTAACTAGATCAGGTTGCTCAGAGACCCATCCAACCTGGCCTTGAATGTTTCCAGGGATGGGGCCCTCCACCACCTCTCTGGGCAACCCGTTCCAGTGTTTCACCACCCTTGTTGTAAAGAATTTCCTCCTTATATCCAGTCTAAATCTACCCTGGTTTAGTTTAAAACCATTACCCTTTGTCCTGACACAGCTGGCCCTACTAAAAAGATTATCCCCATCTTTCCTATAGGCCCCCTTTAGGTACTGAAAGGCCGTAATCAGGTCTGCCCACAGCCTTCTCTTCTCCAGGCTGAACAAGCCCAACTCCCTCAGCCTGTCCTCATAGGAGAGGTGCTCCAGCCCTCGGATCATTTTTGTAGCCCTCCTCTGGACCCGCTCGAACAGTTCCATGTCCTTCTTGTGCTGAGGGCTCCAGAGCTGAACGCAGTACTCTGGTGAGGTCTCACCAGAGCAGAGTAGAGGGGCAGAATCACCTCCCTCGACCTGCTGGCCACGCTTCTCCTGATGCAGCCCAGAATACGGTTGGCCTTCTGGGCCGCCAGTGCACATTGCCGGCTCATGTCCAGCTTTTCATCCACCAGCACCCCCAAGTCCCTCTCAGCAGGGCTGCTCTTGATCCTTTCTTCCCCCAGCCTGTACTGATACTGGGGGTTACCCTGACCCAGGTGCATGACCTTGCACTTGGCCTTGTTGAACCTCATGAGGTTCACAGAGGCCCACCTCTCCAGCCTGTCCAGGTCTCTCTGGATGACATCCCGTCCTTCTGGTGTGTCAACCACACCACTCAGTTTGGTGTCATCCGCAAACTTGCTGAGGGTTCACTCGATCTCGCTGTCTAAGTCATTGATGAATATATTAAACAGCACCGGTCCCAGTACGGACCCCACTTGTCACCAGTCTCCATCCAGACATCGAGCCATTGACCACTACCCTCTGGATGCGACCATCCAGCCAGTTCCTTATCCACTGAACAGTCCACCCATCAAATCCATAGCTCTCCAATTTAGAGAGAAGGATGTTGTGGGGGACCGTGTCAAAGGCTTTGCAGAAGTCCAGAAAGATGACATCCATTGGTTTTCCTTTGTGACTAGTTTTCTATTGAAAGTATTGAGACATAACATGACATCATGAGTGTTTACACTGTTAATCACTGAATGGCATCACATTCATTTTTGTACATACTCTTAGTTTTACAGGTAGCAATGGTTAGCTATGGTCTACCTTGGCAATGCAAAGAAGGATTTCCAAAACACGAATAAAAAGTGTAGTATATTACATTTGTAAAAGCAAATGAAACAATTATTGCAGCCATTTGATGTTGAATACCTATGGCTTCTGTTGCCTGAATACAGATAGAACAGGAAATGTTTGATTTTTCTTCTACCCACCTTATATTTAAAGCAATACAGTGAAACTTAAAAATTTCATTTAGTTAGCCAGGTTCTTCTCCTTCATGCAGATTTCCTTTATCTCACTACAATTCTTTTTCTTAAGTTCATCTCTCATATTGCTTCTTGCTTCATTAGTTGTCTGTATCAGTTATCATTCCCCCAATTCTCACCAGTAGACCACTCAGTGAGTGTTGCAGATCTAGAGTAATGTAAATTATGTGTATGTGACTCCATAAAACCTCTCCTGATCGCTAAGATCAAATATCACAATAGTTAGAAGAGGAAGAAGTGCCTTCTCAGGTCTGTTGCCACCTTGAGGACTTCAGTGATGTAGCAGTGTACTGGACATCACACTAAAATGTCCCAAAGGAGATGCCAAAACCCAGACTACAAACCCGGACTTGGCACACAGTCTAGACATAGCCTGTACAAGTTACTTCTTTCAACTACTGGGAGGAAAGAGCTTGCATATCACAAGAAGTTTAAGTTGTTATTAGGATGTTATTAGGACAGTGCAAATCATCTGACTTTCAATTTATTGATTTGGTGAAGGAGACAGTCTTTCCTGTTATTTTGGCAACATGTACTGTAGAATGTAAGACGGACAGGATTTATATTTCAACAATAAAACATTTCAATTTACTGCAGATCATTAAGAAACTTTTTTTCATTCATCACTAGGACTGTGTTCAACAAGAAGTAGGATTACTGAGAGATTCTTCATACCAGATTATCTCACTGATCTTTGTTCTGACTACTTTCTTGAATACAAGAGATAAAATTCAAATTTCTGTATCAGATCAGACGAGGGAGCTGAATGTAGATTCTCACTTACCTAACATACACCTTAACAACTGAGGCACGTATTTTTTAGTGATAGCTCTTTCTTTCTGGCATGGTATTTTGCAAGTGATACAGGACACCCCAAAATATGGAAAAGCATTACGTTTCTGATTGATTAACTAAAATGTTCACACAACTCCCACCATTTTTCCTGGTTTAATATGTTTCTGAAAAATGTTAATGTCATGTTGGCCAGAATTAGTATTTCCTGGAGTTTTAAAATTTTATTGCCAAATCAAAGATACAAATTATACAGCTTTGCTATTAGAGCACCTGCAATGCGTTGCTTAATATGACCTACTGTGATTTCTTTTCAATGGTGATTTTTTTGTTGAGGGGAATTTTTTGTAAGTCTGGGACTGAAGACAATAGCATAAGGATGCTGTTTTCCATCACAGCTTAGAAAATCAGACAAAACTCATGTCAGCTTTCTGTCTGCATCATATTGGGACTACAATTATGCAGCTTTGACAGTTAACCATAGAAAATGGTATATAGGTTTACTAAGAAAAAGGGAAACATTAAATTGTCCAGCTGATTAAAAAGGTCAGCTAAGGTGAAGTGGTATGCACAAGCAGTGAGGAAACAATGACCTCTAATTAGACACCAGAGTGTTTGTTGAATAAATTATGACATCTCTGATCTTTGATCATTCCTAACCAGCCTTATGAGGAAAATATGCAAGCAATAAGGAAGAAACTAACATTGTATGTAAATATCATAAGTTATTCTAGAGGGGAAAAATCTTTATGGAAAAAGTATTTTTTGTGTTCTTAAATTTGGTATTTTTTAAGCCCCCATTTCTTTGACTAGTATCTTAAATTTCAGTCAGTTGCTTTGTAACTTAATGGTGGCATGCGTCTTGTGGCTTATTTTTATAGTTC
The DNA here is from genome assembly GCA_034008185.1 of Gorsachius magnificus. Lineage (NCBI taxonomy): Eukaryota > Metazoa > Chordata > Aves > Pelecaniformes > Ardeidae > Gorsachius > Gorsachius magnificus. The sequence goes on along the minus strand of CM067081.1, from coordinate 191,514,746 downwards.
TCAGCTTTAACAGACTTTCTTACTATTCTTCAAGATCTTTCAGTTAGTCCTGTCACCTAAACAGCACCTGTTTTGCTTATCCTTGACAATACATATATCTTCAAATTTTCTGTTTTTTTTTCATACATTCCCTTTCCAAAAGATATTTACTACTATATTCAATATCATCCCATCACACAGCCTTAATTAACAACTTATTTTGCTATTATTAGTCTTTTTTGTCCCATAGAATCACAGAATCATAGAATGGTTTGGGTTGGAATGGACCTTAAAGATGATCTAGTTCCAGCCCCCCTGCCATGCCTAGGGAAACCTTCCACTAGACCAGGTTGCTCAAAGCCCCAGCGAACCTGGCCTTGAACATTTCTAGGGACATGGAATTCACAACTTCTCTGGGCAACCTGTGCCAGTGCCTCACCAGCCTCACAGGGAAGAATTTCTTCCTTATATCTGATCTAAATATACCCTCTCTCACTTTAAAGCTAATACCCCTTGTTGAAATTAATGAGGTTTACATGGGCCCACCTCTTAAGCCTGTCAAGGTCTTTCTGGATGCCATCCCTTCCCTCCAGCATGCCAACCACATTACACAGCTTGGTGTCATGGGAAAACTTGCTGAGGGTGCACTCAATCCCAATGTCCATGTCACTGACAAAGATGCTAAACAGCGCCAGTCCCAATACCGACCCCTGAGGAACACAACTTGTCACTGGTTTCCACATGGACATCGAGCCGTTGGCCACAACTCTTTGAGTGTGACCATCCAGCCAATTCCTTATCTACTGAGTGGTCCATCCATCAGTTCCGTGTCTCTCCAATTTAGAGAGAAGGATATAGTGCAGGACAGTGTCAAATTCTTTGCACAACTCCAGGTAGGTGACGTCAGTCCCATGCCTAAAGATATCTTTTCATAATCTTTTAAACACGATAACATGATTTCAACTTCTGTCTTTTAGGGGGAAAGAAGATTCTCTGCCCAGCCGGGAAAAGACTATAATGAGTTCTTTACTCAATTTCCACACATACACTCCTTTTTAATTTTTTTTTTTAATATATTTTCAGGGCATGTAACAAACCTCAACTTTTTTCTCTTACATTTTTGATGAAGACCTCAGTTGGAGAGAAATTAATGATATGCATCTTGATGTTCAATAGTATAATGTGTTTATATATGTAGGCAAGGACTAGTGAAAACATGTAGATTATTACTATGAATAACCATAAAATTGTTAGGTAAAGAAAAACTGGGGATAGATGGAGATGTATTTATGTTTCCAAAAGATTTTTTAAAATGTCCAAAAAACTAATAAAGAAGTTAAGTAGCCATGGAATGATTAATAAATAACTTGCATTAATAAAAATGCTAGGAGAGCCAATGCAAAAGGTAGAATTAAATATATGTTGTGCTGTCTCAGTGGGGTAGTAGAAGGACAAATTTTGCAGGAAAAAGTAATTTATTTTATTATAACAATCAGTGCAGCTGAGGAAGGGAAAAATCAGATATAGAAGATGTTATTCAGTATCATATTTCAGTAGAAAAGAGTAAAAAAAGTATATATGCTCCATACAGCTCTTTCAGATCTGGTTGGTGTGCCGGGAAGTATGACCGTGTTTTCCAGTTGGACTTATAATGGATTTTAACTCTCCCTGTCGATCTTGTTTCAGTTTTTGTCATGGCATAATGCAAACCTGAAGGTAGCTTAAGTTTCCATAAAAGTTCCTAGGTTATTTATTGCATTTATAGATGATATGGAAGTGGAAGCAGGCTAAGATGTGGCAAAATCTTTTAGTTACTCAGAAGCAGTAGACCCTGACAAACCAGCAGCAACTTTAAAAATATTAGGAAAATAAACTTAATTGACTAATGAAAAAGAATGCAAGAAAAATTTACTTGCTCTAAAAAGATGTTCTACAGGGAAGCAACATTTACTAACATATTTGTTCAGAGAATAGGAAGTCAACAACATTAACTAGGGAAAAGAACATGAACATCAAGGATATCCCAGTTGGCAGAAATTATTTCTTCCCCTTTTTCATAATGCAAGAAAAGTGAACATTCAAAGACATTTGAAAAATTGTACCTGTAAAGAAACTTTTTCACACAGAGTGCGGTTTGGCTTTGAAACACATGGACACAGTTCTTGTGGTCACAAACTTTCCAAACACAATGTATATAAATTGTACAGTATGATATTTTTCCTATGACATTACTGTGGTAAAAAAAGCACCTTAAGAATGAATATTAACTCCTGTCCTTCACAGCTTATACAAAACTCTAACTGGGAAAAGACCTAAGATGAAAGGCAGACTATATTACCTCTGTCTACTGTTCATATAGTTTTCTCAGAAGAGGTGGTATGGGCAACTTTGAGACAAGATACCCAGCCAAACAAATGAGAGATCTGATATAGCGTGGGAATACTTACAAACTGAGAGATGCAATAGCGTTCAAAGCTCTCAGTATCACTTCTGTCCTTGCTGTCTTGCTGAGTGCAATGCTTTCATGCATTCAGATGTGTGCAATCAGCATTACCTTCCCTTTTCTAGCTCCAATTACTTGCAAAATACATTGCCCATCTTTTTATTTTCCAGATCCTTTTGTACTTCAGTCCCTTATGAAAATATTCTCTCTTCTTATGATATTTCTGTTACTATAATTAGGTCTTTCTCTGCTTGCAAGCTCATTATTATATTTCCAGTTAATAGTATAATGTCAATATTTTTATTGATTCCACAATTGTAATTTCTGTGACCTCACATTATCTTTCCCTTAAACTTTCTATCAACATTGATGTACAAATGCAAAAAAAAAAAAAAAGAATCCATGTAAAAACTGCAATGTCTCTTTACTTGCAGCCTCAGGCATTTGGAATGCAGAAAGGGCATAAAGAAAAAAAAAAATTACGTTGAGACATTCTGAAGTAAAGAGTCAGGTACCTGGACATATACAAAACTAGAAAGGGACAGGCAAAGAGGCAGCAAAATGATAACCACATATTAGGTAATAATTTCTTTGAGGTTATGATGTATACACTGTAGTGTTGGCAGTTAGCATTCTCTAATTCATTGGAAAATATTAAAATATACTATTCCCTGCATAAGTGAAGAGTTTAAGGGGATCAGGAAATCAGATGACTGTATTTATGATGTGACTGGCATACTCTGTTTCTTTATAGTGATTTTCTGTTCATATATAAGGATATATGCTGACCATTAGATTTCTCACTGCATATCCTTCTTATTTCTGTTAGTTTCTACAAAAAAATATAAGATTTATTTGGCTACAGAAATAGTACTGGAAGTTGAGATTTGAAGATCACCATTTTAGTGTTCCGTCATATGGTAGATGGCCATAACTGCACAGTAACAGCATGGAACAACATCTATTGGAAATCCACTTTATTTTTCCTATACTTCAGTTGAATTCTCAAGTCAGTCAGCTACATGTAGTGCATCAAACTGACTGCTAAAGGCAGCCAAGAAATTTCTGACATGATATTTTTCCACTGGAAAATGCAGATTTCTCTATGTCAAAACAAGCAGTTGTATCTGCTGCAAAGTTGCCTGCCTGTTAGAGTTACAAGACATTTTAGGAACTAAGGAGCTTTGTCTTCATAAGTGTCCATTTCAAGGAGAAAGGGATCTGAGGTTTGGGAGCTCTAAGGGCTCTCAGGTTTCTTGTGCCTGTAACTCATTACACTGGCAAACAGAGACCCGGGCAGTCAGGGCAATTCATCATGTTTATTTAAGGAAAAAAAGTTAAAATGGACTGCAATTTCATTTCTGGCAATAAAAGGCTTGAATGCTTCCTAATATTCCAGATATTTCAAAAGAACAAGATATTTAGTTATATCTTTAGTTATATCTATAAATAGAAAAAGGATTTCCCCAAAGTGAAAATTCCAGTTTTCATGCAGCCCCAGTTTCCCTCTTTCAGACCACAATGTCTCACTCAAATTAGCTACTTCACAATACTGACATAGTGGAAAAGTGCAAGAAGCAAACAACCACTGGCTCTACAAAAAGTTTGCATTCTCTTCCTTTAATCCTTGTTTTTATAGAAGATGCAATAGAAATCCCATCTGGACAAGAGTAGAATGAGGATCTTTTAAAATTATTATTATTTTCACAACATGTATGACTTATGAATGAAAGTTAACTGGTTTTGATTACAGCCATTATCTATTTACATGCTGTATAGGAAGTAGTTAATAGAGACATATTTGAGAATTCACATACATTTTTTCTTCCCAAACTATGAGATTATGTAGGCATTATAATTTTTTAAAGAATTATCTCATAGAACCACTGAACAGAATGAAATGCCTCACCACATAAAGAATAACCCCAGAGTCACAGAAACTTCTGAGCGATCAGCTATACTTATTGTAGAACTTAAAATACAATATGGAAATTACAGACCCAAGGTGATAAAAAAAAAAACCCAGCATTGCACTTATTCATTGAATTGCCCTGTTATATTATGATCAATTACTTCAATAATTCCTCAAGTTAAGGACTCTAAAATGCAGCTGCTGTGGTATTGCACTGACAGCAGAAGTCTTAGCTACCCTATGCCAGACTAGGCACATGAAAAGGGGAATTTCTTTTGTGAGACTGCATTCACTCTTGCAAAAAACACTCGGTATTTCTTTCTGATGTGTGCCTGTGTGTTTGCGAATACCATCCTAAGTAATCGGTGCATCGTCAGGTTCCTATAGAGCATTTGGAGAATGCCAAAAATTACATAGGCAGGGTTCCAAACACAAATCATACTTTGAAGAAGTTCAAAAAGCTGTCTATCTTCAGAAATAGCATCACACTAACTTTTAACTTTCACTAGTGTCACTGGTCATGATGAATGAGGATATTCTGTAAAAATTATTCCCATGCTATAGATCTTGCTTCCTTAAGTTTTCCAACTAAAATTTATTTATCAATACGCCAAGCTATCATTGAGCCAAGCACACTCATACTTTGAGGATTTACTTATAGCACTCTGGAAGCCTGCGCAACATATTGCTGTGTAAATTTATCTCTAAGCACATCTATCTACAACATACATATTAGCATCATGGACATCAGATCATTTTTAGCCATGCAGACAATTGCATGGAACTGAAGAAAAAATCTGGTTCAGCTGAGTAATGCAATAAGTTTTAAAGAATTTTCAGGTAGAACAATGTAAACTAATTCACAGCTTTGGTCCAGGGTAAAATGCTGCACAAAGTAGATACTAATGCAAGAGTTCTTAATATTCTAGAGGAATGCTGAAAAGTAAACACAAGAAGAGCTTTGTCTGCAAATATATACACACATCTCTTATATTTTTTAAAAAGAAAAAGAAACTTTGCAGTAGGAATACTGGCCAAGGCACAAAGGGAATTTTTAGGGATTAATGATATTAAGAGTCCATTTGTTCCTTGGAAATGCCTGGTATCTCAGTCCCCATCAGTTAGACAGGCAATGGTATCACCATATCTATCTCACCTGTTTCCCAAAGAGTATTATGTATTTTCTTCCCCTGATTTCACAGTGAAGGCAAGTAAGTGAAAAGAATTAATTTTAGTTGGATTTTCTAATAGTGTCCTTCTGAATAATGCTGTAACACATCATACAAAAGAAAACTAAAAGGAAAATGAGCAAGTGCCAGATTCTGATTATGCTAACAATGGCTTCTTAAAGATTCTCACCACATAATTAAATGTGAGAGTCTCTTTACTGGCTAATCACAGCATTTATTTCAAATATGGGTACTTGATAGATATGTCAATATTTGGTTTTTTTTTTTTAACTTGCTCTTGTCCTTGACTTTCTCTGGTATGGAACTGTTGCCTGTGTTGCACTGTCAGCTGCAAGATGAACAAAGTTATGAATGAAGAATGATGCCACTGAAGCAGCTTGTATGAATATTCCTTTGCAAAATGAAAGATGATCAATGTCTCACATCTTGATCAGCATCCCAGTATGAGATGACACTGCTGTTTCAGAGTGTACATGCCTTCTCTAAGCCAAATTAAACTCTAAGTCACTCTGAATCTAAAATAACTCTATTAAATTTAGTAGAATTTAATTTCTCCATGTAAATACCTGGTAGAACTACAAGCAAAAATGAACTGTATTTGATATATCTAACCTACATTGTTATATGTATCCTATGTACATCTATCTGCCTCGTCCTCCTGTTTGTTACTTAACAGTTAACAGAACGAAATAAATTTTCAAGAATATTCAGCATGTCAGACTTTTTAAGATATCTCCAAATATAGACAAATATATCTATTGAGAAAGGTGCTTTCCGTTTCACAAATGCTACAGCCTCTCACTTTTGTGTGCTATAGAGAGTATCTAATGGCTTCCATTGGGAAACAATATTCATTCCACTTTAAATGAAAAGCGCCTTTGGTATTTGAATGCATTTATGAAACTGTGACTATAGAGCTGTGCTTACCATTTCACAGTAATCCACTGAAGGATTATACTGAGGCACAAGATAGGTACAAGTGCCTGAAGTAATCTGGGCACATGAAATAAAAACAGCCAAAGGAAAATGAAAATACTAATAAGTAGCTCCTATTTCTTTTCTCCTTTTCAATTTTGATTAACTGCACTGCAAGTTTGATTAACAAATCACTTTCTCTCAATTTTGGTAAGAAATGTTTTGATCAACAAATAAAACATAAAACTTGATACATTCTTTTTTATAATTATTTTTTGAGCACTGAAAGATGGTAGCTATATTTATTCTTTCTTGGTAGCTCTACTTATTATCATTTTCATACAAAAACACTGAATAATTTGAAACCAAACCAGCTGGCTAGAAGGAAAACCTCCAGGCAGAATTTTGTATTATTCTTTTATATTTCTTCCTGGAAACCTTACAAACTAAGAGTTTTGCCTCTTTCCTGTTAATAAGTTATTGGAAGCCAAGCTTAACTTCTTATTTATGTACTGATTTTAAGTTGTACTCTCTCAAGAGTTTTACAAACGGCTCTAGAAACATGTGTGAATTCCTCACTGGGTATTTGTTGTAGCAATTATAGAATGGAAGTATTGATGTAACTGATCATCTGTGTTGTACAGTACTGGGTTAGTGTGTTTCTTGGATTACAGGAGTAATAATTGTTTAAGAGAGTTCCAAAATAAGAAATTGTCAAGAGCATGTGTTTAGATTCAAGCAAGAGTTCAAACCTCTCACATATTTATAGGACCGTAGTCTTCTGCAAATATTCGTTCAAACAAAACCAGTATTTCTCTTATTAAAATTGGATATCATGGACTGAAGGATGTTACTAAAAAAGACATTTTCACATGTGAAGTCAGTAGAGCAGTGGTCCATACAGTGACTGAAGGATAGCCACATTAGTAGTCTACATCAAACTAGTTTTATGTCTGGTTGATCATGTATTGCTGGCTCCTGTTCTTCATTAGTCATTTCCAACACTGGAAAAGTCAAATGAAGGGATAAACCCACTTTTTTGGTCAATGTTTCTACTTTTCCTTCCCTCCATTATGCAGCTGCCCATGAAAGAAGAGACAGCAAATATTCCCACACCTGGCATGAGAGGTGATTCAGCATAGGCTGGAGCGAGGAAAGCTGCCATCCAAGACGGAAACATCATATTTGAAAACTGTGATGGCTGTGTGGAAACCAAGTGTCAGAGCAGTCAAACAGCCCTGGAGCCACAGAGGGAGACAAGAACAACCACAACATTCGTTTGAAGTAGAGAAGACATCCCAGCAGCTTACAACTCAGAGGATGGAGTCTACACCAACAACCTGATTCTCCAGAATTAGACTAGAAAAGAGGTAATATGAACATAAGGTTATGTGCTTTTGAGCTGTAATTTATTTGGCATTCTCCCTGTGGACATGGTCTGGAATCTGTTCCCTGTGAACACAAGGAGTGATTCCTGAAAGAAGCTGTTACTTTAAATTCAGAGCTAACTGGAAGAAAGTCAAGAAAATTCAGAGAAAGGAAATCTGAGTTTTGCTGAAGTCACACAATAATACCTTTTTTCAGGTTTTTCAGGTTTTAACAATGTTGATGCTTGTAAAATGATGAGTTTGGATCATTCCAGGAAATGTTTCACGAATTTAAAACTTTGTCTTACAGACTAGGAACACGTGCACATGTTCCTTAAATCGCAAAGGTGATAAAATAGAAGTCTTCACACTGTATCTGTGCCAGAGAAAAACAACCCCAAACCACAGCTGAAGTAACAATTTTCAGGTTCTGACTTAAAAGGAAAAGAACTAGCCTGCCCACTAGCTGCCTACACTATTCTGGATTGCCCAGATGACTCAGGCAGTGGTCGCTTGGGGCTCTCCCCACCTGTGCAATCTGTTGGCCGGGCAGTCTCATGAAAGTACCAAGTGTGCCGGTTCAGCTCTGCAATGCCAGCCTAGGACAGCTGTGCAGTGTAAATGTTACCAGATTCACCCTGCATCCCTCAGTGTAAACCCCATGGTCACAAAACTTGGCTGACAATAATGAAATAGTCCCACACAGGAGAAAGGCAGTGTTGCTGTTCTTTCTTCATGCCAAGGCAAGTAATACATTATACCTTCAACCTCACATACTGTGACTGGATGTAGGACTCATAGACAGAGTTCTCTCCCCATAATGCTGGCAAAGGAATGGATTCCCACATCCACAAATGGAAGAGGGAGACCATGAGATAAATAACAAAAAAAAAAGTTATTGTTCTATAGACTTTTTATAGAGGACCTGGCAATTGAGTCTGTAACAAGAGTTGAGGGTTTACAGCCCTTCATGATACCATTCCCATTTTCATTTATTGGCTTATCCTTCCCTCTGATTCGTACTGCACATCAGTGAGATCTCTGGAGATTTACAAACGTGCATTTGGGTATCCAAAGAGAAGGAAAGAGGGACACTGTGAGGAGGACCAGGTGGCTAGATTACTTGCTGGAGAAGTATAGAAACTAAGCCCTGCCTTTTACAGCGGAGAGATGTTATGTTGCTTCTGATCATACATCACCACAAAACACTGATCAACATCAAACACTATTCATCAAGCACTTGGGAAGTAGATGACACAGGTTCAATCATAAGCAAAACAGGTGAAATAGTGGGAAATTCTAGAACATATCTCCATGAGTAAAGATTTGTATTTTTGCATCATCCACTATCAATGTGATATTATTAAATATAATTTCAATTTTATAGAATATTGTTGCATTTTAATTTCTCCTGATTGTTCTTATTAAACTGCTCATTGACAATCTTGTAGTCCATAATTGTAAAACATATTGAAAGTTACCTGCTATGCAACAAACAGTGTTTGCAAGTTCTCAAGTTGTATTACTCATGCACATAGAAACTTCTTGGGTGGTATCAAATCAATTCTCACATATATAAAAGTATCTAGATACATGTATATAAATATATGTCTATGAGAGATGATTTGGATGGATTTGTGTATATATCTATATTTAATTTCTAGTTAAATGCAAATCAGTTACTCTTGAAAGTATCATTGAGTAGGCTACACATTCAAGACCATACACACCTTATGGTTGTATTTATGGTTTTTCTCTGTGGTCACATAAAGAAAATAGAGGAGAGGAAGCAGAGGAAAAGAAGCAATTTTTTACCTCTATGCAATAGTGAGAGTATCAGAGGGAAGGTTGGTCATATGGAAAGATATTTTTCCCCAGAGCAAGAGGGAAACAATTAAACCTGTTTTACTGATAAAACAGTACAATTTTCTGTGTGTTGCAATGCAACATGGAGTGTGACATGAAAAATATAAAATTTACTGGTTTTGTTCAACTGCTTTCTTTTATGATGGACAACCATGAAACAAAGCCCACTACCTGTTGCAAGAAACCTGTAGGATTTCTAATTTACTTGCTACTTCATTTGCTAATCTGAAAGCTGGGGTACAACACACATAAATACAACAACAGATGAACTGTTCTGCCAAAAAGAGAAGGAAGACAACAAAATGCCTGAGGTCATTGGTATAAATACTATAGAGGTACAAACCTCCTTGATCGGGGACTTACCCTGAAAATGTAGTAGAAAGACATGAGGAATAAAAAGTACAGATACATGTACAAATGAAAATCTCACTCAATGAGAGTGGAGGCTTTGTCTGGAGGCCAGGTATGTTCCAAAATTAACATCATCCAAACAACTTCTACAAAGGAAAAGGTAATACAGTACATGTTTTACCTCCTGTTACTTTCTGTAGAGATTATGCAACTTCCTTTACACATACTTTTTTATAATACCTTCTCTTCTAAAGATATGGTGGATGCCTGTAGGCTGAGAGAAAGGAATTGTCATTTGAAGTAGAATTTTATTTTAACATTGTGCACTATCTGTCAAAGGCACATTCACAAAAAGGAGAAAAATATAAGCAAGCAAGTAATATTCCCAAATGCATGCTTCCTGCAGTGCAGATAGAATTTGTAACAACATAAATCCATTCATTACAAACATAAATTATACACAGTATACCCAATAACAAAGCTTTTAAAGAAGATAACTAGGAAATATGAAATGAACCATCTAGTAATTGTTCACCAAATATATGAATTTTATGAAAAAAAATGGTGCATCTAATGTAAACATAAGTAATATGCCTTAATTTTCCAGTCCAAGATCCTGGCCCAGAAAAAGTTATTTTCATAGCTGGATTTTTGTACGCAAGTGCAGTGGTGGAAAGGTATACAAGTGATCTGCTCATGCAGTGGTGGAAAGGTATAAAAGTGATCTGCTCATGGTTAGGCATGCTTTCGGTTTGTTTTTTTTTTTGTCTTGGAACTGGACAGAAGTGATAGTATAGATTGTGGCTGATCTTGGTATGGACTTCCATTTCTTGTGTGACATAACCTTGATCACAGTTTCATTGCAAGTATTCTTCATAATACAAAATTACAGAAAATTGTTATTTGATCTGTATCTATAGGCTCTGAAAGAAGGTGTCTCTGCTTGTTCTTTGATCTGCAGTTGAAAAAATAAAGAAAAATCTAAAACCACAGACATTATCAAAGGAAACATCTGAACAAAGCCTTACCTCCTTCATCTTCACAAAATAATTTATTTTCATAACAGAAAAAAGCTGTATTTTTGTTTGCAAATGATCTAAAGAAAAAGTTAATAAGTATATCAATATATCTTTGTTGGTTTACATATCTTTTATGTACAAAAAATTAATTTATGAATTACTCAGGGTTTATTTGCTGCTTTAAGTATTTTTTTCATAATTCTTTTATTGTATTCATTATCCTGAAATAAATTTTTATTTTGTGAACATAACAATTTCTGTATTTTGCCTTTCAAAGATGACACATACTCTTCTAAGTAAGTATCAGCCTTAAGAACCGTTTGATTAAAATTTCCATTACTTCATTTATAACACAACACAGATTAACACAGAGCAATTCATTGTGTGGTTATGGCAGACTATCCAGATGTGCTTCTTTGAACTGCATCACAGCAAAGATTCTTTTATTGCATGTTGCCTCTATCCAGTCACTAACACTTTTTCACTCTGTAATTATTGCCGAAAATAAAATGGTCATCAACAGTCATTAAAAATATCGATCACTGAGATCTATTCAGATCATAAGACATCTTCAATGCTCATTTGCTGTACCCAAACAGTATTTAAAAGTGCTCCTGCCACTGCTCAATCATGAGGTAAATTATTTCTTGCTGTTGTCTAGGGAGGCAGTGACTGCCTTCATGAACCAATAAAACAAGGTGCCTATATGGCAATGCAAGGTGGTCAGCGTGACCATATGTTCAGCCAAACTTCCCACATTCCCATAGCACTCAGACAGGCCTCCCCATCCTTCCAAAGCACATGTTCTGCAAAGACCTTCTTTTCATAAGTTCAGAGACAAATCTTAATTTAAAAACATACTACTAAACCAAAATATTAGCAAAGTCCAAAAAATTAGAAAATGTTAATTCAAGTTATTAAAAGAAGTATGAGGGGTTCTTACTTGTTACCACACAGTAAGCATTTCAATAGCTGTAAGTATTTAGTGAACTTGCCACATATTATCAAAGAATAAAATATGTGTTTTAAGTTGGCAAGAAGTATTACATATGAAGTAAAGAAACATTGAGGAATTGGGAAGCAGTTTAGAAAGAAGTTAAAATGTTGCTAAGAAAAATAGGTAGCCTAGGAGAATAAATACAAACTTTATGAAGTAAAAACTATACATATTTTTTCTAAGTAAGCCTAATTAAGGGTAATTCAGGTGCTTTTGAAAGCTGTTGACTAGAAGAATCACCTTCAATTATGACAAATGAAGCACAGGAAATATTTAAATGATTTATTCATACTTTCACTGAATATGGTGAAGTTAGTATTAATACAGCCCAGATTTTTTTACTTCATAAGCAAAACAATTATTATATTTTTTAATAAAGATATAAAATTGAGATGGAAAGGTTCAAGAAGACTCATCAATATTTGCTAAAATTGCTATTAGGAATGACAGAAATAGCGTAATTCACTTTGTTAAAAAAAGTGCACAGTTCGCAATACTCATGGTAACTATATGACAATTCAAACAGCAAAGAAATGAAAAACAAAACCACAGTGAAAACATAAAACTGTACTCATCAGAAGTTGATAACCAGGATGTTGAAACCATTCATTCAAGGTGAAGATCTCTTTCTACAATACTCCAGTGTCATGCCTGTGGTGCCTGAGAGAAGCAGCCACCAAAAACCTCAAGGAATGACACCTAGACAAGAATAAAAACTCCCACACTAGTGAGGCAAGGCAAGGTACGTGTTTTAAAACCTTCCTCATTTACCGTTCCAAATAGCCTGCCCAATACTATACACTATTAAACCCAAGTGAAGATAAGCAGTTCATAGAATCATAGAATATCTCAAGTTGGAAGGGACTTTGCAGATGAGTGGAATGCACCTCACTCAAAAGAGAGATGCAGCAGTATGTTTTACTGAGGTAAAATGATAGTTTGACAGAGGTCAATAAATTCAATGGGATTTAACAAAGTTTAATGGTCATTTGCCAAGGTTCAATAAGTTTGATAGCAAGGTTCACCTTATTAATTACTGCGTGGAAGAAACATACAAAGGAAATTGAGTTAGAATCAAATTAGAATGATTCACACAGAGACCAGAGACGCAAAGGGTAAAGAAGACCCTGTTGACTCATGAGCTTCAGAGTGGACCCCCTTGCTTTTTAAACTCCTTATGGAGCATAGGTACGGCAAGGTCCAGTCTTAGTCTCAGACTTGGACATCAGTTTATGTCTAATGGAATTATCTGTATAAATTTTAAAAACAATTAATATTGAGTAGCTACATGGATTAATAATGTTTCATCAGTATCAATTCAGCATTACTGAATATCTGTCGTGAGTAAGGAATCTCTCCATATTGGGCAAGGAAGGATCTCTTAGTCTCAGGTAAGGGATCTCAAACCTTGAGAGGCATCCCTGCTCAAAGGGAGAGTCACCTGGCTGCAATTCAATGAGAGCTCAAATTGGGCTTATCTTGATGATAATATTTATAGAGTGATGTAGTTGACTGCTAGTCAATAGTATAGACAAGATAGATGTCTTTGGTTTAGCTCTGGTGTCTTGTTCTGTACTTTGGTTTTCTTGCATCTTTGGACTTCAAAACCACCTTTCAACATATTTTTCCAAGGCACCTTCACTCCCTCGTACATGAGCCAGGAGCTTTCCTGCCCAGAGGTTCACCACAGGGCATGAGCCCTGTTGCTACTTAGTCAGCCTGAACCAAAGTACATCTAAGGGTCAAGTGTATCCATCACAGGGACACATAAGGATCACTGAGTCCAACTCCTGCTCCTTGCAGAACCACCTAACTATATGACTAAGAGCAACATCCAGATGCTCCTTGAACTCTGACAGGCTTAGTGCAGTGACCAATCACTATCTCCGTGAAGAACCTTTTCCTAACATCCAGTCTTTAGTTCCCCTGACACAGCTTCATTCCATTTCCTTGTGTCCTATTGCTGGTCACCAGAAAGAGGAGATCAGCACCCCCCACACTGCTGCCCCCCTTGATAAAGCTGTAGGCTGCCATGAGGTCACCCCTCAGCCTTCTCTTCTTCAAGTTGGACTAAATTACCTCAGCCACTCCTCTTAAGTCTTGTCAAGACTTTTCACCATCTTGGTCACCCTCCCCCAGACACACTCTAATAGTTTGATGTCCTTCTTATACTGAGGCACCCAAAGCTGCACACAGTACTTGAGGTGGGGCCACACCAGTGCAGCGTTGAGTGGGACAATCACCTCCCTCGTCCATCTAGCTATGCTGTGCTTGATGCACTCCCACTGCACGGCTGGCCCTTTTTCCTGCCACAGCACACTGCTCATTCATATTCATCTTGCCATCAACCCACACCCACAGATCTCTCTCTGTGGGGTTGCTCTCCAGCCTTTTGTCCCCCAATTTGTACATATAACCAGGATTAGCCTGTCCCAGATGGAGAATCCAGCACTTGCTCGTGTTAAAATTCTAAGTTGATTCCCTCTTTCCATGCAGCAATTATCAGCGACGTTTTCTAATCTCTTCCTAAATTTTAGTACATGCACAAAACCAGAAAAAGAAAAAGAAAAAGAAAAAAAAAAAGAAAAAGAGCTATAGAAACTAAAAAATGTCTATGTTTTAGAAAGAGTAGAAAAAAAAGGTGTACTAAATCTGGAATTTACTGTGAAACATTAAGCACTGTGGGGAATGTTCTGTTCTTGGATGTGAAAGGAAGAGTTTGATTGTTGAAGTTTCATTTTCTGCATGCACAAGACTTCCTTTAATATCTTATGTAATTCTCTATCATTTGTATTTTAAAATAAAACCTTTAAAAAGGATTTCTAAGCATCAGGGAAAAAAAATATTACAGGAAATAGGCTGCAGAACAACAGTATTAATTTCTAGAAAACACTGAATAGTTTGGAAAAAAGAACTGTTTTTCATGAAAAAAATAGGAAAGAGATGCAGGAAAAAAATAACAGGGAGAAACAGAAATAGATAATAGGTAAGAAGATAGCTCATATTCAACAGATTCTGTATGAAATTGTTGTAAGTCAAATTTAGAGACCTACACTGGGAGCTTGCCTATATGAGGAAGGTACATCGAATTTGGTTGCAAATCTACCACTTATTTTTTTACTCCTCGATAAGTATTCAGTTCACAGTCCAGATACACAAACAGCAGTTAAAATGATAAGCACACCACTGTTAAATGCAAGCCATCTTTCACCCTTCAGTTGGTACTGATCAGCAAAAGACACCTCTTCCCGTAACATGTCTTTCTGAACTATCCCCTAGACACAGCCCTGTGATGCTTAATATGCCAATCTATCCTTCGATATGACCACAAGTTTTCCTTTGTTTTCCTCCTAGGCTTTTTTTTTTTCTTTGTTACTGTTCAGCTTCTTCATGTTTGAGCATTTGAGTACCTTCAACAACTCTGTGTTTTAAAATGACCAGTGCATTTTCTCATCTTTAATCTCCCATGTGCCAACCAACCTCCTGCTGACTCTGTGCTGTTTCTTGCTGTTCAGGAATGAGATAATTGAAAGGGAAACTGTTGTTCTCACAAACTGATGAAAAAGCTTTTTACTTTTTTTTTTTATTAAGAACATCCTTTTTATTTTTATAGTCCCACTATATGAAAACCAAAATTATTAATTCAGATTACCCTGAGAATGAATCTATTTTACATTAAATTCCAAGTTTTGGAATCTATAAACTGAAATTAAATTTCAATTAATCATAAATATTGATTAATTCAAATCTACAAGAAATGCAGATACTGCAAAACTCAATTTTTTTTGTGAATATTTCTTTTCAGATACTGCTTATTTAACATTATACCAACTTGTTATACCAATGAAGGAAGTCTTTTTGTTTGTCATCTCTTCTTCAGAATTACATTAGTGGTGACAGTTAATTGTGGTATTAACAGTGTTGCCTTTTTACCAAAACCATTGATCAAAAAGACTTTGAGAAAAAAAAAAAAGATTAAAATTAGTTTAAAAATTAGCAGTTTCTGAAAAATACAATACAAAGTATCATAATTATAATTTTTTTTTTTTTTATTAGGAAAAGAAGGGAGGAGGGAGATGGGGACAATTCCTACAGTTAGAAGAATCTATGGTATCTTCTCTTTTTTCTTGTTTTTAAACAGTCTTCCTTGTCATCTAGCTGTCCTATTTAAACACACCCTTCAGCAGAAGCATCTATGCTTCCAGTGAGCTTACTTGCCTTTGATGCAGTTCTGAATGGTACAACACTGTTGGACACACACTGAGCTTGCTCATGAGTGCAATTCACCCTGTGGTATACCTGACTTCAGAAAAAGTTGAATGAGGTGCTTTTGCACTGCTAAGTCAGATAAACCTGCCAAAACCATAGATTTCTTCAGACACTACAAGGTTTTCTCATCACACTTCATTTCCAGAAAATACCTCGTTATCCTGTTGCCTCATGAGGCTGGGCAGTCAGTAATACCTAGTCTTTTGCTGCTGCCTCTCCTTCTCAGATACTGACATTTAGATGCTACTGAACCACATAAATCCTCTGCCTCTGTACTTCCTGGGGACCTGCAGTCTTCACCCTCTTTCATGTAGAACAGAAGACAGCAGAAGAGCCTTTGACTTTGGGAATAGAGCAGACCACTGCCTACACACGGGAACAGAGTAGAAACAAGAAGGCAGGGATGGGCCACCACAAGGGGTTAGCTTGGGACAAACATGGATGAGGTGGCATTTGCAGCCCAGTGACAGAAGGCACACAATCACTTAGCCATTGCACTCTGACTCTGTTTTCTATATCCGAGAAGAATTTTTTATCGGTTTAAGCAACAATATAAAATGTGAACAGTATTTAAATATTTATCTTTTTTGTTCCCAAATACTGGCAGGTGGTTTAGCACAAACTAAATTTTCAGATCCTGGAAGTGCTGAAGTACTGAGTGAGTGGTTTTGGAAGTTTATGAAAACAGAGCAGTGTGAACTGAAGTTTTTCTTGTTTGTCCTGTACTACAGTGGTACTAATAATGAAAAAGAAAACAAACTCCTAATTATATTACATTACTTGTGATCATGATTTTTTTAGTTGCCCCAGGTGGCTGGGGAAGTAGAATTTTACAGACCTTTTTTAGTACTCTATTTGCAACCGGGTCTATAAACAGAATTGCTACAAAACCCTGTAAGAAAACTTTTCTGTGTGAGATTTCCAACTGAATTTTTCATATGAGAAATTTAATTTGACTGGATAAAAATTTTGGTGTTAATCTGAACCCTAAGCTTTTTTATGATCTCATCTTTTTTTTTTTTTTTTTTCCCAGAGAACATCAGTATCGTTCTATAAAGAACTAGATCTTTATTTCTAAGTTTTGTTTTTCTTTGTTCTTCCTTTTTCCCCTGAACATTTGTATAAAAGAAAGAAAAAAAAACCACCACCACCTCAAAATAAACCATGTTACATTGGGCCAACTAGTTATGTCAAAGTTTGTCTTAGGAATTACAAGTTTTATGAAAGAAAAGCCTTTCTGGGCCTTGTTTTTTGGACAAGAGAACTCCTCTGAGCTTGTCATCAAACATTTGCAGATAGAAAGATCTTATCCTTAAACTAGATTCTAGTTAAGTACTGTCATTTAAGCAACTCTAAAGGAACAAGGACATTCTTCCTATAAGGTGAGACAAAGTAAATTGTTCCCCACTTCTTTATTATCTGCAAATATTTCATTTTCTTCATCCACCTAAAAACATTTTAATTAAGTGCAAGCTGCGATTTCCTTTTAAGCTATCAAACCCGCCACAGACTATCTGCTCAATGTAATTAATACAAATTTTTATACTGTTATTCCAAACTCTATCTTTTTTACTTATTTTGTTGTTTATGCAGACTTTTATTTACCTTCATACATATCCCTACATCTATCTTTTTTTTCTTCCATTTGCATTTCCACCAGTTATTTCAGGATGGGGAGAACAAGGAGTTTATCAAACAGTTAAGGGAACTTTAGCCTCTCCCTGACCTTTGTTAGCTGGGTACCTTATGGGATGAAGAACCCTTGTCACGTAATGCAGTAGCAACCCTACTGCTGTGCGGTTCCTTGTGTCCTCCCACATCCATGTCACAGATAATTTGGCAAGTTGAGCCGGTTCTCGGTGTCAGAAGCAGCCTCCAGCGAGCAGACTTCCAGGAGCCAGTCATTTTGGCTGACTGATATAACTGTGTCCAGATTCTGACAAAATGTTAGGTAAGGCTCAAGTCAGGAGCCAGCTCAGCCCATAGTACTGCTGACAGTGTTAAATTAATGCATGATTTAATTGGCTATAAAAATGGAAAAGAGGTTATTATCATGATTTGTCTTTCAAAAGCAAAAGTATTCAGAGCCAGATCTATACAATGAGTTAGATACAATGAGAACAGAAGAGCTACTCAATGGGTTTCTGCACTCAATTATGTATTGCAAGAATTTCTAGGTACCTTCAGCGCCATTTCCTAACCTTGCCCCAGAATCACCTTACTGTAGGCAGATACATACCTAAATCCTGCCTAAACACTGCTAGAATCAGAAACCAGGAAGAGAAACATCTGTGTCCTTTAAGGAACCCATGCAGGAGGTGTGCCCAGAGCACAGATAAAATTAATTTGAAGTTGTAAGTACTGTGTAAAAAACAAACAGTTAGACACCATCTACCAAACAGCATTACTGTATGATACTCACCCATGAAGCAAGAAACACAAGCTGAGTTGTCTTCTCAAATTTAGAGACTCAAACCTACACCCTTACAATTGGAATGCCCTTAAACAAATTGCAACTAACTGTTTGTATGTAGTGGGGAAGGGAGGTAGACAGTGCTACTTGCTGCCCACCCTTCTGGTGAAGTTGCGCAAAGCTCATAAGGTCAAAGCTCATGAAGTCATTCTTCTAATTGAAAAATTCTGCTTCTGTCATCTGACCCAGTTTTTCAGATAAGGTCTTTCAGGAACCATGGGGTCTCTTAAAATAAAACCCCATTCAACAACACAAAAAAAAAAAAAAAAGGATTTGTCTCTTAAATGGAAAGATATTCCCTTGGATCTAGGCACTACAGGTCTGGAGATGACCAAAGAGACCACTATATATAGCATTTCTTATCAGTTAGTGCTGAACTTCTTAGAAGTGCTTTTGCAGACCAGGGTTCAGACAGAAAGGCAAGCTTCCACAACTTCAACACTGTGCTATCTATCACTTCTACACTTCAGTCCTCTGTCAGTTTTCAACACATAAATAAAAAAACCTATAAATGCCAATCTCATAAACTTGCCTAGTGCTCTGAGACAATCAGCTTTTCCTATACCATTATTAAGAAAAGTTTTGCAAATTGTATTAGGAGCTCAGTGACACTGGCCAAACATCAATATCTGTAAATGACGTACTTGAAGTTTATCATAGCCTATTACTCATCAGCACACAGATGTAAGATTCAAGCATACAGATTTTTGTCTGAAGTTTTGGAGATTTGGGGCTCGTTCACAGAATCACAGAATCACAGAATCGCAAGGGTTGGAAGGGACCTCGGGAGTTCATCTAGTCCAACCCTTCCACTAAAGCAGGTTCTCCTAGAGCATGTTACCCAGGACTTCATCCAGGCGGGCTTTGAATATCTCCAGAGAAGGAGACTCCACAACCCCCCTGGGCAGCCTGTTCCAGTGCTCCGTCACCCTCAGAGTAAAGAAGTTCCTCCTCATGTTCAACTGAAACCTCTTATGTTTCAGTTTGTATCCATTGCCCCTTGTCCTGTCACTGGACACCACTGCAAAGAGACTGGTTCCGTCCTCGTGATTTCTGCCCTGAAGATATTTGTATGTGTTGATGAGGTCCCCTCTCAGTCTTCTCTTCTTCAGGCTGAACAAGCGCAACTCCCTCAGCCTTTCCTCATAGGGGAGATGCTCCAGTCCCTTTATCATCCTAGTTGCTCTCCTCTGGACTCTTTCTAGGAGTTCCTCATCTTTCTTGAACTGGGGAGCCCAGAACTGGACACAGTACTCCAGGTGGGCTCTCACCAGGGCAGAGTAGAGGGGGAGGAGAACCTCCCTCGACCTGCTGGCCACACTCCTCTTAATGCACCCCAGGATGCCATTGGCCTTCTTGGCAACCAGGGCACACTGCTGGCTCATGCTGAGCTTGCTGTCCACCAGAAGTCCCAGGTCTCTCTTGGTAGAGCTGCTTTCCAGCAGATCAGCTCCCAGTCTGGACTGGTGCATGGGGTTCGACCTCCCCATGTGCAGCACTCGGCACTTGCCCTTGTTGAATTTCATCACGTTCCTCTCTGCCCAACTCTCCAGCCTGTCCAGGTCTCGCTGAATGGCAGCGCAGCCCTCTGGCGTATCAGCCACTCCTCCCAGTTTTGTGTCATCAGCGAACTTGCTGAGGGTACACTCTGTCCCTTCATCCAGGTCATTGATGAACAAGTTGAACAAGACTGGGCCGAGTACTGAGCCCTGGGGGACTCCACTAGCTACCGACCTCCAACTTGCCTCTGCCCCGACGATCAGAACCCTCTGAGCCCTGTCATTCAGCCAGTTCCCAATCCACCTCACTGTCCACTCATCCAACCCATACTTCCTGAGCTTCCCTATGAGGATGTTATGGGAGACAGTGCCAAAAGCCTTGCTGAAGTCAAGGTAGACAACATCCACCGCTTTCCCCTCATCTACCCAGCTGGTCATGCCATCATAGAAGGCTCTCAGATTGGTCAGGCATGATTTCCCCTTGGTGAATCCATGCTGGGTGCTCCTGATGATCTTCTTTTCATCTACTTCCTTGGAGAGATCACCCAGAATGAGTTGTTCCATCACCTTTCCAGGGACAGAGGTGAGACTAACTGGCCTGTAGTTCCCTGGGTCCTCCTTCTTGCCCTTTTTGAAGACTGGAGTGACATTGGCTATCTTCCAGTCCTCAGGCACCTCTCCTGTTCTCCACGACCTTTCATAGATGATGGAAAGTGGCTCAACAATGTCTTCTGCCAGTTTCTTCAGCACTCATGGGGCCCATGAACTTGTGGGTGTCCAGCTTCATTAAAAGATCCCTAACCTGATCCACATCGACAGAGGGAAAGTTATCCTTTCACCAAGCTTGCTCACTTACCTGCCAGGACTGGGGAGCCTGAGGGTCATCCTTGGCAGTGAAGACTGAAGCAAAGAAGGCATTCAGTAGCTCCGCGTTCTCTGTATCTTCTGTCACCAGGGCACCCATTTCGTTCAGCAGCGGTCCCACATTACTGCTGGTCTTCCGTTTGCTGCTGTTCTTGCAAGGGAAGTGTGTACAGATGTGTAAATAGTCAATAGCCCAAAACTTAAGGAAATTTTAAGTTTAATTTCTAGGTTAAACCTAATTTTTGCATTTTTTTATTTCAGCTATCAGATGATATAAAGACAGACTTCTGCCCATCTATCCTACAAAATGGATGTGTTTTGAGCTTAGGAGAAAAATATGTGTTGGGTTCTATTATTAAGTTCTACTACTGGAAAGTTGTTTAGGAAATAAAATGAGCTGTTTAAAAGCTCAGTAAAAGTATAACTCAGTTAATAATCTGCAGATGAGATGACAAAATGCTACCTCATTGCTATTGGTGGTTTTGGAAACAATAGGATAAACTGTTATTCACAGTTTATTACAGCTGACTTTCAAGAAAATTTCATATCATATCTTATTTTCTTTTCCTAAGTTAATAAAATGAATGCTGCAGGATGCTAACTCTAGCGGAATAAAATTTTACTAACAGGGCTAGTCAAAGTTAATTAATATCTGTCATAATAATTCTGTTACCAAACTGACTGTGAAGTGGCAACGATGTTCACTTCAAAATTGTTGGGTTTCGTTATTCCTTGAATAGTTTCAATAAATAGTTTTCCATTACAGTTTGGCTGTGAATGACTAGCTATGTTTTGTATGTAGGTAACCATGCAAAGTCTACGACAGTACTGCTCTTTGATTGATGGTTGAAACCTTTTAAATGGGAAGATAAGAGACAGTGGGTGATGTACTTAATCAGTATGAGTCTTCAAAAAACCAATTCTTTCAGCTGTAATCTGGTGCATCTTTACAATTTGTAAACATTTTTGTTAATATCTGTCATTCTCTGCATGCTCTTAGATGCGTGTAATGGAAACCCCACATAAAGTCAGAAGGATTCAGTATTTATATTAGCAGTAATATTGTCAACAACTTTTGCTATTTCATTAGCTCTTGTAAAGAGCTTGTAAAGAAAAATAATAAGGGTCTAATATTAACTGTAAAGAAAAAAAAACATAATAGAAAGACAAATCCTGTGAACTCAAGAAACTCTCCGTAAGTCTATTCAACTGATGATCAAGGCTGTAAAAAGCATCAGCTTTCCAAGACAGGCTTTAAAACTTAACCTGTAATGCACTTTGTCCATTAAAAGTTAGAGTTCATGCCACTACTTTGGCCCTTTGCCTAGCAAACATATTGATTATACTGAAGTGAGGATAAAGACTGAAACATCCAATCTCACTTTTGCTCTCTAAAGACTTGTGCTTTGATCCAAAGGTAATGCAAATAAATGAGAGCCTTTTATTGTTTTTCAAGGACTTTTGAGCATCCCTATATATACCTATAGTGGAAATCATCCTCACAGAAGAAAAATCTCAATCTAAATATGACATTTTTTAGGAGCATTTTTATAAAGTAATAATTTTGCAAATTTTTATGAAGAGGCAGAGAAAGTATATGGAAGTATTTCAAAGAAAAGTTTAATAGCAGCCAACTGTTGTAAAAATAGACATAGGGGTTTATGACCAGAAAGTATAAAGAAGAAAAACATTATGGGGTTAACTGTGTTGTTTATTTATCTTGAGAACTGTTTGTTCTGTTTGTTTAAAAGGTTTGCAATGATAAATACAGGAAAGTACACTATTGATCTGAGGATCATATTGCAATGTTTGAGAATACATGAGATTCTAAATTAGTTTAAAAGAAAGGAAAATCATCCATTATTCAAACACAGACATTTCTGCCCCATCTGAATACAGAATACACTGTTAACATCATTTTAAGGACTCTAGATAAGGAAAAAGGCAGAAATGTAGTCTGCTTTTTCTGTTGCAGTATGCAATTTCTGTTACAGTTTTTTCACATGGAGATTTGAACCAGTGTGTTAAGACAAGTAAAACAGAACCCTTATAGGAATCTTCCTGTTTTGAATTATTTTTAATTGTTTATTACATAAATAAAGGGATATTACGTTAGAAATGTGTTTTTATTAAACAGAGACTCGAAAGACTCCTATTAATTTAATCAATGCGACCCTTTAAAGGTAAAATAGGCTAAACCAAATGAAGATGCAGAAACAAATTATGGGGTTTTTTTAGGAAATGTGATACTCTAACCCAAATCAATTCATTTTTGCTATTTTTTCCTTATTGTCATGGGAAAAATTTTTTCAACATTAATTCTGATATGAGACTATCTATTTTTAATATTGTTGGAGCTTGGTGAACACAGAATGAAGTTGGCTTGTTCATTCTATGTAATACAAAATTAATCCTTCAATACATAATTAAAATATATTGTCTCAAATTATTTTTCAGCACAAGATCATTTACCTTCAATCTGTCCATGATCCCATCTTCAGAAAAATCCCAAAGCTCCTATCTACAAAACCTCTCTGTGCTTAACGACGATAGTAATATGTTTGGTATTGCTTGTGATCAATAGCTGAGTATAGATCCTCTGATTAGGTTCTTTTGCATCAATTTTAATATCAGTTAGAATTTCCTATTGTCTAAAAATATTCATTAGAAACTAATTCAGTGTGAGAATACTGCACTATAAAAACATTAAATAAGAAAGATAAGTTAGAAGCAGTATTTAAGCAAATCATTACTGTAATGAACTTTTACATATGATTGGTAAGGAACAAATTTTGCTCTACTATTTACAATGGCACTGGAATAATCATTCATTCATTCACAGTTGTATACAAATTGTGCAAAGCACTACATCTAAAATGAAGTTCCACTTCGAAGAGTGATGTGGAAAATGGAATGAAGGCATCTGACAATTTCCATATTAAATGCTTCAGTTACAGAAATAAAACATATTTTTACTCTCAAAACCATAATAACCAGTAATTAAATCCCTATCCCAAGGGAAAATTATGTTTTAGTGTCATATGTACACATCTTCTCTGAGTGTTAGCCTTCATAGTTGTTCTATAAATGTATGAAATAAACTCAGTAAACATTTTTCCTTTTTGTAAACTGTAAATTAAAATCTGAAATGCTAAGAAAGTTAGGAGATAATTATTCATCCTTTTTAGCAAACAGGGAGAAAAATAATCCAGGTCTTCTTGGAGACTTAGAACTGGAAGAGATAATTTACAAAAGAGAATTCTCTTTTGACGTTTTTCAATCAGGGAGAGAAACAGAGTAGATAGACAGACACATTAACATTTTGGTCATGTGCCAGTGTTTACCTTTTCATTAAAACAGAATACAAGTACAACAAAACATTAACTTTCCTGACACCTGGATGGCTGAATGACACTGAATGTGCCTGAACTGAAGACACTTTAACAATTATTACAGTCTAAATATGTGAGCTAAGAAAGTCCTGGCTAAGGCAAAACAAAATTCAAGTAAGGTGAGAGCTGTCTTCTGGATTCCTTCCTTCCACTTGCAATATGTTTTGGCTCTGATGCTTGCACCTTCCT
This sequence comes from Gorsachius magnificus, assembly GCA_034008185.1. NCBI lineage: Eukaryota > Metazoa > Chordata > Aves > Pelecaniformes > Ardeidae > Gorsachius > Gorsachius magnificus. Next base: position 191,490,021 of record CM067081.1, on the reverse strand, counting down.
CTTTGAAGATTGAGATGGTACAAAAGGATGTTCTGTGACAGCAGCAGTCCTAACAGGAATGGCTCTAGAGGTTGAATCAGACTCTTCTTGACCAGCATCCTGCATCCAATAGTTTCTAATACAGCATGCACAGGGAAAGAAGGAAAATTCAAGCACATACTCCCTTACCTCCAGCAATTCTTGGGTCAAGAATTCCTGAGACAAAGTGTAAATTGCTCAAGGAGTACATCTTTAGTTCGTGTCTTGGAGGCACTAAGCAGAGCTGACACTTCTGGGAATGAAGCTTCAAAGTTCAGTAGCCTATCTGTGGATCTCTCTTACCAGCATCAGAACAATAATTCCTTCATCTTGAGTGGATGGAATAGTCCATCCAAAAAAGGACACGTTCGAAATGTTGATTCCAATAACCTACACAGAAGCCTCATAGCTGGCTGGAACTGTCTCTGTCCAACACAGAAGCCACCCCTGCAGCCCCTTCTATTCCCAAAACCTTTCCACACAAACCCAATACATTACATTACTCTCCTTTGTGAATAACATATTTAAGAATTATCATTAAAATATACATTCATCACACAATCTACAATCTTCACAAACTTCACTTACATTAAAAAAATAATTCCCCACATCAAAATCAAAATAACATCATCACAACACCAGAAAAGGTGGACAAATTATGCACACTCCATCCCTCATCCCTTCACCACAACTACAACAAAAATTCCTTGCAATGTTCAGTCCATGTTTTGCCCATTACTTCTCCCAGTTCCTATCCTTGTCTCAAATTCCTTGAAAGGTCCGCATTGGGTGCCAAAAATGACTATGGTGGGTTGACCTTAGCTGGCTGCCAGGTGTTCACCAAGCCAGCCTCTCACTATCCCTCCTCAGCAGGACAGGTGAAGAAAATAAGATGAAAAACTCCTAGCTTGAGACAAAGGCAGTTGAATAAAGTAAAGCAAAGGTTGTGCATTAAAGCAAAGGAAAACAAAAAGATTTATTCCCTACTTCCCATAAGCAGGTGAAAGTCCAGCCACTGTCTGGGAAGTAGGGCCTAAGTACACATAGTGGTTGTTTCAGAAGATAAAATGCCTTAATAACAAATGCCCCTCCCCCCCCCCCCCCCCCCTTTTTCTTACCTTTTATTGCTGAGCACAATGTCATATGGTATGGAATATCCCTTTGGTCCGTTGGGGTCAGCTGTCCCAGCTGTGCCCCCTCCCAATCTCTTGCCCACCCACTGCCTTTTTGGGAGGGGACGGGGATAGGACAGGATGGTTGTCAGAGACATCCTTGATGTTTTGGCAGAAACCAAAACATTGGTGTGTTATCAATACCATTCTAGCTACAAAGTACAGCACTATGAGGTCGGCTGTGGGAAAAGTTAACTCCATCCCAGCCAGACCCAACATAATAAGGAAAACTTGTACGAACCAAAGTAATTCCAAAGCCTGCATAAAAAGCTCTTAGCAGAGCTGCTCACTACCAGTGATTTTTATTTTTTTTCAGACAAATCTGCCCAATTTTGAGAACATACTATCCTCATGTATTGAGCACAACATTTGAAAAACACCTGGACTGTTATGGTCCTCTTAGTTATATAGTCTTAATTTACTGCAAACCGTGTTCAGGTTACCATTGGAGTTCTTACCATTAGTAACATCTGGAAGCCAAATCTTGGTATCAGGCTATTATCTGTATTTTGAATACAAGATAAAAAAAATGTCATTAAATGAACTCAATAAGATTTAGAGGCTATATAAAATTCTTCTCTGCCTTTCTAAGTAATGGCTAAATTTGTGCAGGAATCAAGAGTATGGATGTTTTACAGGTCATGTTGACAGGTGCATCATGAATACAATTCTTATCTACAAAGGATTAACTAGCTTTCTAAAAGAATTAACTTCTGAGGTCTGGGTCATTCTTTCATCCCTTTTGTAAGGGTCAAAATGCAAATTAGGTATCAAAAATAAAACTGCTACAGAGACAGCTGTGTTCCATATGGCAAGGGAGGGTCTAAGGTACCATACATAAGAACCTTCAGCATCCATACACTTTTCACTTTGATCTCTTGTGCTCTCAATTTATATTCTATCAGATTAATGCATCCCATAAAAGATCAGGTACGCTTATGAACCTCCTCTTTTGTGTGAGACCTGATGATCACTATGTCCTAGTTCTGGCAAGGTCCTCCAAAGTTTATCTATGATAATCCCCTGCACAAAGACATGACCAGCTACAGAAGTGTTGATGCTCATAAATATTTGCCTGTACTTTGTTAGCAATGGTCCAGTGGTAAGGTTTGGGAAATTTATAACCCTTTTTCTTTGCCTTTTCTTATGCTTGGTACATGGTGGATACAACCTCTCTTGGGTGTTTTTCCATCATGACAGAAATTGGTTTCTTTCTGAGACAGCAGGAATCAAATGGCAGGCTGATGGTTTATGATGCATCTGGGCATCAGACCAACTTGTCTCCATCTTTTCTCTTCCTGTTAGGAACTGCAGTAAGCAGACACACTATACCACTGTACTTAATGCAGTGTATTTTGCTTCTCCCTACTTCTTTACCTGGGACTTCTTGTTACTTTTCAGAACATGCCGCCTTCATTGCAGACCAGCAGAGATTTCCCAAGCAATCTGATCTTCAGGTTCACAGTCCTCTTCCTCTTTGCAGAAGGCTTTAATGCATTTGAAAGCTGTAATCCTGTTGCCCCTTGATTTTTGTTTTTCTTGCTGAACAACTACAGTTCATTTAATCTTTCCTTGAAGTTCATGTTTCCTTGACCTTGGATCATGCTTTTTGCTCTCCACCAGACCTTCTCCAATCACTCCACATATTTTTGGGTTCAGGGACTCAAAATTAGATCCAGACCTTCAGCTGCACTTCCATTTCTTTTACCTGTTTACCAAGTTGACAAATTTTGGATCAGGTGATGATGTTGGTTTTTAATAGCTGAAACAGAATATTAGCATAGGAACTTCTGCTTTAACAGACATTTATGTATATGTTTATATATATATATTTACATTTTATGTAATGGAAAGAAACTCTTGCTTTTATCTTCAATTTTACTCTAGCACAAACATCCATCCCATCTGTTCAGTGTATTCTCCCTAAAATCACTATTAAATGGCTTTAAACAATCCACTTACAACAGAAAGCTGATGGTCAGCCACTGTTTTACACTAAAGAACAGTAGTTTGACAAGTGACCCTGAATTTTTTCCAGTAACGTATACAGCAAAAAAAGAAATGGCCTTAACCCATCTGTCAGGCTTTGATTCAGGAATGAAGACTTTCCAAGGCAGGAGTTATCTATCAAAAAGGCAGTCCCATACTCAGGGAAATATATCTGATCTAAAGCTGATAGAGTGTGAAATCAAAGGTGGTGAAACGCTACTCAAGGGAAACGAAATACATTTCTATGGGGTTGCAGTATAAATGGTGTTGGTAGTGGGTTGTGGCAGGACAAAGGGCAGCTGAAATAAATACCAAGATCTAGCACGTTAGCTTTACCTGATCAAAGAAGTGTAAGGTGGCACACTGGCATCATGAAAATTATCTCCATAACTTTTCTGTATTAAGTCACTGATTATCACTTTACTTTGTCTTCATCTCATCAATTTATTTGATAGAAAGAGTTCATCCAAAAATACCAGAAGGATGCTCTGGCTATATAATTATTCTGGTTGAAGACTCTTCTAACACATTCATACTGTGAAGGGCTAATTCTTTTACAGCAAACGCTGTCATGCAGGAAGCAGGTTAAGTACTGACAACTGTTCACTTTACCTATGGTTTTTGAAGACCTGGAATTTCACATATAATTTATTCAGTGATATCTTCAAAACACCAATTGTAATGGAAGACATAATGTATAGCAGCTGTATGATTATTAATTGGTCTTTTTCATGAGTGTTTAAAATGTGGATTTAAGGGTACATGTATTTATCTTTCTTGGTTAGGGCTGAGTAAGTTTCAAAGTAATTAGATATTGTTTTTCTTTGGTTTTACGTTTTTTTTCAAGAGTACACAGATCACAAAATTCTGGACCAGAAATAGTAATTTCAAAAGCAATTACTTTAGCTAAATGTATTAATAACTGAGCATATGTGCATGCAATTAAAGGATCTGCTATATATGAATCCAAGTGGAGAAAAAGATTTCTAGTAATACTATACTCCCTCTTATTGTTCTTATTGAAGTGATATATTGTTACACTTAGGATAAATAGATTTAGATACTTCCGTAGATCTCTCAGGTATAAATGTCAGTACTTGTTTATACTATCATTCATTTAAATATTCAGAAAAGGAGTTCCTGAAATGTTTGAGTTCCTGTTTGAAATTATTATTTGATATGTTCTAATTTAATGTACTATTAATTAATTTTGTTGAAAGATCTGGAACAGTGCATAGGTGCATTTATTTTTCTTTAGTATATGGAATCTAATTAAATAGTGTCAGATGACAACTAGAATTTCATGATTCAATATAGTAATAAAGACATTATTTTAATAAATACATTTCAGTGGGACAGTAAAAGTGCAGTGTTTTATCAAAACAGTTTCAATATTAATATATTGACTGTGAAGAACCTGAGAAAGTACAGAATTAATACATAATGTTCTTGCTATGTAGTATCTTAGACAAAGATTAACATATTTATGGATGATTGAAATTCTACATCATATATTTCATCTAGAGCAGCATTGTTAATATGCAAAAGCACTGCCAGAAAATGACCTCTGCAATAGTGGAATAGAAGCTCTGACAGCAATGTCAACACAAGACTCGTTATTGTTCCATTTTTTTTTTTTCACACTATCATTTAAAATCAATACTGCAAAAATTAAAACAGCATTAGGAGACCCATATAAACTGATAATAAGAAAATTCCTAAATTATATTTGATTGTTTTTCTATTAAAGTAAATGGTAGCATTTTAATGATCCTCCTGTAGTCATCATTGCAATTTTCAGAAGGTACAACAGCACATCATCTGTTGGTGAGATGTTGGACCCTATTCTCTGCAAGATGTTATGGTATTATTCATTGGGTTATGTTACAGTATCTGAGACAAATACACCATAAATAAAAAAGGATCAAAGGAAAGATGAGATAGTGGCCGTGATACTTTGTTTAACTAAAAAAATTTTGTGGCAAATAAATAAACTAATAACAATATATCACGTTAATAAAATTCTCCTTTTCTCTATTTTCTCCTACAAAATAATACCATCTGCAAAATCACGTCTTTTAAATACTTTCCAAATTAAAATATTCAAATATGCAGCTTAAAAGGAAATATAATTTTAGAATTAATTTACTCATTTTTTCAGCTATCTCAGCTCTTAAATAGTGAAATAAACTATTTTGGGTCTGACCAAGCAAAATATTCTAGTTACCATCCAAATATCTTAGTTATTCAATTTATTATCCACTACTGGTTGTTCTTCCACCTCCTCTTTCACCAGTAAAATAAAAAAAAAAAAAAAAAAATGTTTTCGGAAGACTCCAAGTTATTTTCTTAGTCCAGGAAACTGAAGAAACATTTAGCCATGGAGAACTTCTGATGATATCTCTAAACCTGAGTAGCACAGTGTCCACTGCACAACTTGCTAAACAGAACTTCACAAAGATCATCTTCTAGCCCTGAACAGCCTATTTGCCTGAAGTCATTTAGGAGATTAGTTATTTCACATTTTTGCTGCTTCTTCTGCTTTTTGATTGACTTTTTACTCCTCTGGGATGTGTTTTGAACAGATCCTTTGGACATTCTGTAGAACATTTGGCGCTAATATTTGGTTATCTGGGTACCACCCTTTTACAAATAGTAGTAGTAGTATCATTACTTCATAGCTACAATGAGTAGTAGTAGCAATTGTGAATATGAGATATTCCTGCTGCAACCTTCTTTCTTCTTCTAGTCTTCCTTCTTTGCAATAACTTTTTAAAGGATGTTTTCTGTAACATCTATATAGGTCTTTGTAAGGGTGATAGGGGGATAAATCTTCTGGAAAGAACAATTTCCTTGGTACTACTGCATGAAGAGTAGTTTCTTTCCTGAATGCTCAAACACTTTTTTTGTTAGTCTTCTGATTTTTGACTATGCCCAGAGGTTTAATGGAACCTTTCTTTCTACAGTCAGGATAGTAATGGCATGTTTCCTATAGAATGCCTGAATAGGTTACTTGTTTTTTGAGAATCAGTCCCAAATTTTCCTCACTCCATTCTGGAATTTTTGGTAATATTGGCATATTCTGGCATTATAGTAAATGCTAATCATTCTTTGTACACTGTTTAGCACCTGAAACGCAACAGTTTCTGCTTTTCTTTGGTGGATACTTCCCATTGCCACCTTCTTTAGGTCATCCATGAAAAAACTAGGTAAAAGCTAATTCTTCACTCCTCACACATACACCCTACACAAACATTTCACAAATATTTGTCTGGTTAGGTCAGGCTATCCTTATTATTCTAAAGTATGTGGCTTCTGAAACTACTACTTCCTGAAAAAAACTGGTGAGATTTCTAGACACAGTGGACTATCATTATGCAGTGGTTCTGCTAGCAGCATATTTTGAAGATAAACCTGAGGCAAAAAAGAAGAATGCAGAAAATTCCATCTCTAGAAATGTTGTAAACTAAATAACGCTAAAAAATATCCCTAGGAAAATGACTAAACAGAGTTTCAGAGTTTCTTGGGAACACAGATTGTAGGAGTGATTCCCCAATGATACAGCTGAATTATATTTCAAAAACTGAAGATTTTATTTAATATAATAAAAATGCTAAATTTTAATCATGCCGTTATGGTGCTTTGGGTCATAAAGACACTGAACATGTTTCCAAAATAAAAACTATTTTATGATGTTAATGAAGACAGGGGATCGATAGTTATTGTGAAATGGAGAATGCAATAAACCCGAACAAAGACGTAATTGTAATGATGTAAAATGTGTCAAGTTTATTGAATGCTTTTCAAGATTCTAGTTATCCCTTTTAAGATGTGCACAAATCCCAGAAAAATTCTGAATCACTACAATTGCTTTTCAATAAATACCACTTTTGTTTAAAATCAGTGCTGTGCGAGTCTATTCACAGATCAGTTTGAAAACAAAATGTGAGGTTTATTCAATTCATTTGTTTTAATGATTTGAGACACTACATTTTATTATACTAAAATTGGGCAGTTGAAGTATCCATTTTAATGCCAGAAGAGCAGTATTTAGGGGTAAAGAGAGGTTTGTTTTATTTTGGGGGAGGAAAAAATATATTTATAAATGTTCGTCATAGGTAAGTTTTCTGATTAAACATACATAATTTCCACAGTGTTAGAAAATGTCTTATAAGACTATTACCATATTAACAAAAACAAGCTTTTTTGAGAATACAAGATGGCACAGAATGGTTGCAAATGTCAATTTTTAAGGTTGTTTCAGAAAAAAGTGTTCTCATAGACTTAGATTATGTCTATCTAGGTTTTAATATTGAAATTCATGAGTATAATAGGTGAAAAAAAAAGTTAGAAATCTTTTATTAGAGTAAGTGGGATTTCAGGTATCCAAAATGCGTCTCTAGATTAAGGAAGTTTTAAGTCTGGAAAGTGGAATTCATGTTTAATTTTGCTATTTATGCTACCATGTGCTTTCTAGAGACAGATTCTCCTCCTCACCCCACCCCATCCCACCCCCTTTTCTTTTTTTTATTTAATTATCATTCTTGGATGTATGGCTCTGGTCCTATACTACACTCAACTACTAGAAATTAGATTTCAGCCATCAAGGCATTGATTTGCCTTGCCTTGAAATATGTTTCTGGGAATCACCACTGTCCAGACACAGTAGTTCTGGGAATTAAATTGCAAAGCAGCAGGTCAAATAGGTACATATGAATAGGGGTAGAGTACATATCCAGAGCTATGAATGTGTCTCTCCTGCTCTGTAGAGAACATCTATTCCGAAGGCCCTAGCCCAGTCAGGATGTAGAAGATCAGCTTGCAAATAAGTGTAAGTGGCAAAACCTCAAGCGTCTTGCAAAGTATAAATAAGCCAATCTATAAACTAATTTAATGAAGATTGTACATTAGCAGCAGAAAATGCAGCACTTAAGACAAAATGTATTTTAAATAAGGATGCCAGAGTCTCTCAGTCCATGACCAGAGACATGAAGGATGCATGCATTGCCTGCTTCTAATCACTAACATGCCTGACTCTTTGCATAGGGATATTTTTCTTTGGTTATTGCAGTGTGAATCATATGTGCTCTCCAGACACACAGTATAAGAGATGCTTTGGGCTTTAACTGGCAATACTAAGGACATATCCACTTAGTGTTTTGGATAGGGAAGAAAGATATTAAGATTCATTTTCTTGTGGCCAGGATTACTTGTGCTTTCTTCTGTATTGATTTTATGTCATCTGGGTTCAGTATTTTCTCCTTCCAAAATTTTTGAAGATGTATCTTATTTTATTCTCAAGTGTAATTATCTCTAACATTAGTATTTTGCATAATATGCTTTATGTATTCTTTCTTCACTTTATGTTCATCTTTATGAAATCATAAATCTGGGTTGGTTGCTATGTGATCATGCTGTGTTATGCCTATATTCTGTCTCCTGCATTATTTCCACAGCCTTTTAACTGTAATACCCTGCCACAGTGCTTCTAAATCACTTTATCCTGAAATCAAATTACAAGAAAAAGCTAAGGAAAAAAACCCTTCTCATTCTTCTGGAAGATTCTGTTTGGTGCTTTGCCTTATAATATGTATCAGTTTATTAATATAGCATATTTTTCTTATAAATAAAGCAGATGAAAATTCCTGCATGAATGTTATTACATTCTACAATGCCTGATTACACATTTAGAGACACACAAGTTAGGAGTCCGAGATAAGCTTCTCATAGGCAAATTAATTCATTTACTGTGCACTTCTATAATATTTGTGATTTAGCATATAAATAAATAAATAAACCTAAGCACTTTCATAGTATTTAGGATATCAAATAATTTTATGACACACTCATTAAGAAGTTCATCACAAATTCAGTTCCCATGAAAAACTGGAAGTTCTAACATTGACACTGAAGTGACTATTAAAGTCTCCCAATGCTCCTGTCAGGGAGCAGGTATTATCTTTATCTTGCAGGCTAGACTGTGGCATAAGAGATGTTACATGACATAAAATTTGCACATGGAAACAAAGCAGTGTTGGAACAATATTAAAAAGCAAGTAGTAAAAAGCAAGTAGAATATGTATAATCCTTTATCTCTGTATTATACACACTTATATAAGCACCCAATGAAACATAACATAGAAACTATGAGTGCCTATGTGCATATGCATATATATGTGTATTTTTTCCACTGCTTTGCAGAAATATGAGATGATTCAGGATATGTTAAAATGAGACAATGTGGGGTCTTCAGTTATTTTGAGTACATTATTTTTCTCCTGTATCTTTTATTTAGGCAGGCTTTCTGCAGGATTTTCTTCTGTGTGTTTCAAATGCAAATTCAGATGCAAATTGTCTCAACAACATGCCAAGATTAGCAGCACCACATTGACTGTGCAGAGAGAATGCACAATTTTCCCGAATTCCTCAGTAAAACCACAAGAAAAGCAAGCTTTCATTTGGCTGAATTTGAATCCCAGCAGAGAATGCTCAAGTAATTTGCAGTAGCTGATCAAAAGATTTATCTGATTTCTGTTCTCCCTCTTGACTCTACTACCCTACAAACTCTGAACCTCTTGCTCAGTGATGCAGAAAATAGCATGAAGTTATTCAGACTTCCGTCACAAGTTACACCATCTTTGTTCTTGGCTCCCATGAATGATGCTCATCATTCAGCTACCCAATTTTGAGGTTACTCATGCTACAGAAAACTGCAGTGGATCTTTAATAATATGCAGTAGCAAAGCAACACACATGCAAAACTGCTACCATCCTTTTGCTTTCATATTACTGTCTGGCATCACCTCTAAGTGACAGTTCCAGACGTGCTGCTAGAGGCTCTGTTATTGCATTGCAGCAATTCAGACCATAGAGAAGAGCAACATACAAGTCATTGCAGCCCTTGACTAACAAGACAAAGTTGTCATACCAGGGACATCTCACATCATGGTCTTGCCCATAAGTTCCTTTTTGTTGTTTTTGATGTACCGACATGAATCCAATCAATGGTTCATAAGTATCTGGAGGAAAGCTTATGAATGATTAAATGAAGGCAGAATGCCACAACATCAAAACCATTTTGCATTTGTTTGGCCAAACAGCAGACAGCAAGGGGAACAAGAGCTCTTAGCCAGATGGAGTCTCGTGGAAAGCTAGCTCCATTTTATGTAGGTTTTAGTTACTCATGAAAAAAAAATCATTTATCCTTTTCTTTAAGATGGTTTTTTTTTTGTTTTTCCTCATTCTTCTACAACTCAAAACCAGATGTTGAACATTTTTGAAAGTTGTGGGAGGTAAGAAATTTGGAAAATACAAATTCTTAAGCAGAACTTTGGAATACAACATAGCAGCATTAGAGGTTACACAGCAATTTAAAACAAGAAAGAAACTGTTGCCCACAAGAGTTAAAACATCAAGAGTCACATGGTTTCCTACATAAAACTAAAAAATGTGGTAACAGTTGGGGGTCAACAACTGAGTAAAAGTTTCTTTTATATATTATTGAATTATTTTCTGTTTGAACTACAATGATGATTTACCCAATGTTTGTACATGCATGAGTGCCACAGTAGGTGATTTGTGCTAATATAGATTTAGCTTTGTACATATAATAAATGCATAATTACTGCAAGCCAAACATTTGTTCATTGCTGTGGAAATGCAATAATTTAAATGTAATTGTATTGTGCAGACCCTATTCCCCTCCCCTGCCCCCAAAGTCAACAGAGACAGTAGTAGCTAAGTATGCCGGCTGGATCTGGTTCAGTGATGCGAAGCTAATAAGGATGAAAGTAACTCCTGCAGTTTGGAGAGGTTGAGAACCTCAGATCCCAGTGCTTTCTGTCACTGTTTTGGAGGCTCTGCAGTTCTGAACACCAGGCCCTTGATAATTCATTTAGTTAGTGGCAATGTCTAATGTGAACTACATGGTGATATAAGCTTAGCTCTTGGATCAAAATTTGCCTTGCAATTACAAAACAAATCTTGTTCAAGTGAGCCAAAGTGCTGCTCTTTACATAATAGTATTCACCTATGCAATCAACAAGATCATTCTTTTCAGAGGTCAAAAGTATGTTCTTTTCTTCTTCTTTTTTTTTTAAAAATGGTAATCTATTAAACTTTTTTGTTTCCGTCTCTCTCTACTTCTTCCCTTTCTTTGGTTCAGCTTTGCACCATTTGAGTTCCCTAACTCTTATAATTCTGTCCCCTCTTGGAAAGTTGAATAAATGCATGGGAAACATAATTACTAATGCCAAGTAAAGTCAGAAGAAATTACCATGATGAAACAGCCCAATGGTTTGGATTCATATATTGACTTTTTCCCCCTTTTAGGTTCTGAATATATCATAACGTTAGATGAAAAAGATTTACTCTTAACAATTCAAGTGAGGATGAGTTCAACTCCTTCCTTGGTCACTGTTCCAATTGTGATTACTCACTTATTTACATCCTGTAATAGTGGTGAATTTCTGTCAGTTTAGTTTCATGTCACTGCATCTTTTTATGCCTTTGTCAGCAATACTGAAAAAACTTCACTGCCCATCAGATATCCTTTTCATCTGTAAGTACTAAAATATAATGATCGAGTCATCTCTCAGCCTCACTACGATGAGTTGGAAAAACACTGAGCTTTTTAAACTTCAAGGTGAATGACTCAATTTGTAATTCCTTAATCATTTTATGGCCATTCTTATAACGAGGTTTGCTAATTCACCTCTCTTAGGAAATGAGGACAAAAAATCCAAGAAGCCTGTTCTACAAAGTAGCAAGATCATTCCCTGGCTTCTACTGAATTTTCCTGTTCTATATCTTCAAAGACCTCACTAGTCCATTTTTCCACAGCATCGCACTAGATACTTTTATTTGGGACAATAATAAACTGTGTTCAGTAATTCCTTGTCCAAGTCGATGCTCTCCTAGAATCTTCTACTCTGTATTTCTAAACATGTATTCTTTGTTTCTGGATGTATTTTTTCTGCATTTGACTACATTTTACAACACATTTCCAGGTTGAGTTGTGTGCTTCCTTCTAATATTTTATAGAATGGAGGCTAGATCTTACACCTATATTTCAAATATAGAACAGAGATATTTATTGGAATATCTGAGGAGTTAATCATGTCCATCTGTACTATTTTCTATATATGAGAGGCACGAAAAATGAGATAAAATACATATTTGGAATTACTATTTCTGGTTTAATTATGAAATTGTACAGTGCTTTCTGGGCTCTGAAAGCAGAAGCAAAAATGGTCTAGTCACTTTACTGAATGTCCCTGTGTAACCATTATCCCCACAGAGTACACAGTAAAGTGTAAGAGTTACCCCAAAGATGTAAAGCTGCTCACCAGAAGAGTCTGAAGAGGAGTTCAGGTCTCCTGACTTGTGTTTGCTATGGAATATGTATAAATTACATGGTATAAGTGATTATGCTGCTGTTAACAAGACCAGCTAAGATACAGGGTGAATATATGCATATATGCTCTTCGAATCTATGATCAAACCACTCTTACCTACAGTCCTGGAAATTAAATACATTCTTAGAAAAGAAATGCCATCACACAATTCAATATTATCTTTGAAGTCTAACACATTAGCAGGAGTTTTAGAAGAACACTTGTATTATCCTCAGACTTTTCTGTTCTCTTCATACAATTTATTCAGCTTGACACAGTTTTTCTTTTTTTCCTTAGCATTTATCTGCTGTTTTAAATGCAATAGAAGGTAGGTGGAAACATGGGGGAGGAGAAAAATCCTTTCTCTGTTCCACTTCTTGTTATTATTTAACTTGATACAGCTGCAAACCTGAGCTAAAGAGAGGGGTGGATCACCTAATTGTGTGACCATGGTATTATCTTGTGGCACTGAGAACATTCTCTGTCTTACTAAACAGCGTCATCAGGGGTATGAGCCACCTTCCCCACTAAATCCACCCCTATATTATGTATATATCCATAATGAAATTGCAAAATAAACATTCATCAGTGTAGCCCTGACCAGATTTGGGAAAGTTAGAGGAGGATGCGCACTGAGGGAGACAACAAAGCTGACTCGGGTAAAAGTTCTCCAAGACTTCAGCAAAGACACTTTATGCAGGCTAAATCTATTGGCCAGCAGGCAGGCAGGATAACTTTGTCCCATGCTGGAAGTGTCAATGCTAGCAAGCCTACTGACTGCAGCGGGTATGTTCCTCTTCCCTCCAGCACGGTCAGAAATATCCCTTCCCCTCCATGTTTTCTGACATAAAAGGGTGCAGTTATAAGAGGAGGAGAAATGGGGGCAGCATCCTTCTTCTGACCCCCTAGTGAGCAGGCTTTCCACTGAGTAGTTTGCTGATTTTAACACCATTGCAGCTAAAGCAAGGAAAGGATTAATCATCTGGCTATTTAAGAATTTCATTCATCAGGTAAACTGTTAAGATATTGAGGGAAGTCACTGGAACATGTCATGATAAATTAGAAAATTATCTATTTCTTAATAACAGGCAATATAAATTTCACATTTTAGCTGCTTGATTATCCTGCAACAGTCAAAGAAAGTACAAATGTATCAAATGTCATGCTGGTTTTGAACTGTCAAAATATTGCTGCAGACCATTATAGCTTCTGCAGAATCCATGGAAAATCCTGTCATGAAGAACAATCCTTTTGAGACTTCTTTCTTCTGGCAAAAATATAATTAATTTTTAAATAATTTAGAGAAAAACTACTAAAAATACTTCTTGTTTCCAAAGGATCACAGCATGTTTGATAGAAATATAGTCTTGAATAAGGAAATAACACTTATTTAAGAAGCTTGCAAAGAACATATTAGTCATGCTTCAATAAAATCTATGTTCGATGTTTATTAATTTCCCAGTTCACTTTGGGGTCTTAATGAAATTCTTTGGTATTTAATTTTAATTTGGGAACTGAATTTTCAGACTTATACAGAATTGTATGATGTGAAAAATTTAGCTTTGTAAAGCATTCACTCAGGCTTTAAAGGTTCAAGCAAGTTCCACTTTTGGTATCATTTTAGTTATTGACAAGCTTGGAATTGCCAATGCTAGCCCTATACCTTATACATTTTTGTTCATGCTGAGATGTCATACTTCAACAGACTAATTGCAGAATGTAACTTATTATGAGTAATGGCATAAAATTCTTGGCCGTTAATATGTAAGTAGAGACAAATTGTTCTCATCATTTGAGAAGGCAACTGAAATTCTTTGCTGCAGAAAGAATTTCTTTGTATATACTGCAAAAAGAAGTACATAGTTTAGCATGCCTGTCAGTCTATGAAGACGTGTAATACCTGTAGTCTTGTGACATTGTGCAAAAAATTGTTGTTTATAGCCAGCTGTCACATGGCATGACTGAGAAATAAAGCACTGCTGTTCTTGAGAAGTTTTTGTTAGATAAAAAAGATTGTGTACATAAGTAAACAAAATCATAAAAAGATGGTCTTTTACTGGAAAATTTTCAGTATTACTACTGAGAGCTCCACTTGCTGTCCAAAAGGGCTGCCACTTGGTTTGAAAGTTTAAGGGAAACAGGGCTGACTGGGTGCCTACTTCCATCTCTTCCTTCATGTACTGTATGCCACTCACTAGAAGTTAGGGAATACAAGAAGATCATTTCTATGAGTTTTTGCCTGAGCTTGAATGAGTTTTCCTTCATGTTCTTTCTTGTTTCCTTCTAATAGAGGTTTGTGTGCCTTAGATGGATATTTGAAGAAAGTACGTTTTAAGTTAGGCTATTGCAAGTTTTTATGTGAGCACATTTTATATACTGGAATGGTAAACCACTTCAGAAAACAGAGGACAAGTTTCCATACAATACGAGCATAGGAGTGATTAAATGAATCGAGATGGATAGGCTGGTGAAACTATGTGCAATTTCACTTCATGAAAGTGAAGAGAGAAAATGAAACATACACTCTTCCTGCACCCAGACAAAATGAATCCCGTCATTTCAGGCGTGTAACTTTTGGTAAGTCTAGCAGTAAGATTCCCGCTAGCGTTTCCACCTGCCACCACTTCCCATGCTAATTTTTCTCTATGACAGACTCAAATCCTTAGTGGTTTCCTGTACACTTTTGTCCTAGTTAGAGAGTCATGCTTCTGTAATCAGAGATCAGACATCATACACTCTGACTGTAGTGGCCAGTCACATTTAAGCAACTTAGCTCAGCTTCCTAATATCTGCTCTTGAAGATTCCTAATGAGCCATACATATTATTTCATAAGCAATACTAGAAGTTGCAGTGACAAATCTTTCCCATCCAGTTTCCAAACTTCTGTTCAACTGAATACTCTAAGCAAAGCACCTACCCCTGCCCTTGGTGGAAAAGAAATTACAAGGTCACCAAAATCACCTTTAACTAGATGGAGGAGGGAGGGTTCTAGGAACAAATGCCAGATGGAGACTAGAAATCAAGCGTGGCTATAAGCAAGAAAATACAAATGATCACCTTTAGGAGAAAGAAACATACAACATAGGCTCTCTAGAATATATTTGAACCAGAAAAAACAGACTTTAAAGAGCATAAGAGAGGGAGATTGGAAATTAATGGGTAGTAATAAGACATTGGTCTTCATATCAGAATATATTAAATAGCATATCAAAAGATCAGTGTGATCAAGTGACATCTGGTCAGAGATGTTGTGATGTAGAGAAAAGAATATAAATTGCTGTCTACTATCTGTTCAATAAATCCAATAATATAGGTTTTGTCTTAATTATAAATAGAATGGTAGCTTTATTTGAAGAGTAGTAAGCCTTTATTCCTACAACATGTAATTTCATTTCCTCTCAGATATCTTCTCCTAGAAATCTTTCTCTAAAATCCTTTTTAAGCTTTTCTAAATACTACATTTTTTTTCCTAGCCTTCTTCATACCTTTTCATAATCCAGGTCTCTGCTGTCTGTGTCTGATATTCCTGGATGAAGTTTTACCTGGCACGAGTACAGATCTATGTGTTTTCCAGTATTTTGGAGAATAAAGCATATGCACTAAAATATCAACTCTATTCATATTTGTCAGACAAACAAGAAATACCCATGAGGTGAAGGGGTGGGGTTTCCTTTTTGCCAACGCATTTGCACAGCCCATTAGTAGTATTTTATTTAATATAGTTCTGATCCCTCATTTGTTTAAGCCTATCAAAATAAATGATTGTTTATTTCTCTACTTATTACTCAGAGATCTATGATAAAAGCCATAGAGTGTTCTTTCTTAACAGTCTACATTACATAATATGCTGATCAGTTTGTGGTCGGTTGGCTTTCTAATTCTACCCAAAAGACAGTGATAAACCTAGATTAATGCTCAAGAGCTACAGAAGGAAAGTAGTTAAACTGCCTGTTTCACCAAATAAGTTTTCCAGCACTCAGCATTTCTATCTGATTCATATTTTCTTTGATTCCCTTTCTAATATTCACATACCCATTTGCTAACTTTTAAAATACCACAAAATATGTCTCAGAATTTTGAAATCAGTTCCTAAGTTACGAGATGCAAACGTAATCATTTCTTCTTCACATTTGCTTTTCTTATTTTCACGTGTAGGACAATCACCATAGAGTGCCTTGAATAAACAGGAAAACAATAAATTTCAAGAATGCAGAGGTCACCATTCTGTAAGATTACTGCATTATCTCTTTGCAGACCAGAAGACAGTTAACATTAACATATCATTACAGTCTATTTGACAGACTTTGCTGGATTTTTGCATGATAAATATTTAGAGATAGGTTCCAGTCATTGTTTAATTTCCCAATCTGTGAAGCCAGACTTTTAAGCCCCACATATTTTAGAAAGGTCTTCTTTATCACACTGTAGAGTAAAAATATTTTGGCTTTTATTCATCTCTGTCATTAGAAGTTGCCTGCATTAACCTCAATGTCCATGCTAATTTCATGAGTCTGGGCACTTCAAGAAAAGATGTAAAATCTTACAGTTTGTCCTCAAGACAGCTGCAAGTACAGTGCCCACAGGAGTAGAAGGGAAGGCAAATGTCAGAACAGGAAGGTGCATCCTCCCTTGCTTTCCTCCCTCATCCGAATTTATCTTCTAAGAACTACACCTGTAACATTGTAGTGTCTGACACACTTAATTCATATAGTCCCAAATCATTACCAGAGGTCTAGAGCAGTATTGTGGGTCTATTGTGAGGCATGACCTTTAGTAGCCTAAAAAAGGCTCGACACTGACTTAATTTAATGGCTAATTTTTTGCTGTATGGAGTTCCAATATCCAAAGAATTCTCTCAAATATTGGGAGCTAAATGTCTCTTCTTTTTAAAAAAGTAAAAGATGAGTTACTTTTTTATTTTTTCCCACGAGACCCCAGAAGAAAAGGTTTAGAATGAAGAAAATATGAGAATGGAGGATTAAAACTCTGTGTTGGCTACACTGTTAGAGGACTCTGACCTCCCTGGCTAAGAAAGTTTAGGGAAACCTGAACAACCTTCAGATCCATTGCCCGTCATTGCTTATTACTATAGTGACTTAAAAAGTGCAAAGCTGCACGTTTGGTTTTGGTTTGGGTTTGGGTTTTTTCTTCCCTCAAGTGCATGTTCCAGCTAATGCTACAGTTTTGCTCATATGGCTTTATACAACAGATTAGACAGAAGAGCGGTACTGGATAGCTGTAGCTCTGGAGATCAAACTGATTTGTGGAATTTCTGGCAACACAGATCAAGGTGAGAACACAGACTATTGCTTGGGTACAGAAGAGTATATGCTTTGGAGCTACAAAGGAAGTTATCTTGCTCTCTGGATTGAGCTCAGAAGAGTTAATATCTTTCCTATTCTTTCATGAGTTTATTTCCATAAAAGCAAGACAGGATCACCTGTGTCAAATGGTTAAAACCAAAAATGCACAGGAGGAGCTGTTCTTTTTTAATGCTGAACAAGAATTAATAAGCAAAATAGGCTTACCCTGGAACTTCCTTTATTTTCTGAAGTCTCTGTATAAACGAAGAGGTTTTTTTCCCCTCAAAACTTACTGAGTCTGCCTTTCTCTGGCTTCCTGTTATAACTGTTAAGAATAAAGAGAGGAAGACAGAAAAAGAGGTTAACAGTCAGTGGTGTATTCTTTCATCAGGCTAATGATAATAAGCCAAACCCCCCCACACCTAAGCACCTGCTTAGAAGAGACTGATACTACTACA
This sequence comes from Gorsachius magnificus, assembly GCA_034008185.1. Lineage (NCBI taxonomy): Eukaryota > Metazoa > Chordata > Aves > Pelecaniformes > Ardeidae > Gorsachius > Gorsachius magnificus. Next base: position 191,471,685 of record CM067081.1, on the reverse strand, counting down.
ATGAACTATACAGTATTATTTATTTGCATTGTGGTGTATTTAGAAGTTGCAACAGAGAACAGGGTGGGGCTGAAGACCATGACCTCAGGGTAAAATTGCTTCAAGAAGCTTACAAGGTAAGTTTAAAAAAAGGAAGTAAAATTCTTAATATAGCAGTTGGCAAATGCCATGCTTATTAGCTGAGGTACCAGGCACAGAGAACCCTACTTCGGCTAGGGGGAAAGACCTCAGTAAAAAACAGTGGCACATGTGACCTATGGCCACATACTTTTGTTTTCACTGGGGGCGTGCTACTTTTATTTTTTCTACTCCTTTATCAGCTACCATTTCATTCTGAGCAATAAATGAAAAAGATGGTACTGCTCCTGTACATTGTGGAGCTTTCTTTCATTGAGTTGTAGGACTGTTACTGGGATGGCATCAATTCTCCCTGTTTAATGGAAATAAAATCTGGCTGGGGATTGCACCAGTTTGCTGCATAACCGGTACAAAAAAATGCTGAAGACAAAGTTTGGGAGGCATGGTAGACTGTACATATGCAGGAAAATAGACAAACTCTTTGCATTAGTGATTTCAGCTATCTTCCAGTATAAGAGATGCTACTAAGAACAGTGTACAATATAGTTGTCCCAAAACTGGGGTAAATCCAGACTTTCTGTTCAGTTGAAATATGAGAATTTGGCCACTTTGGCATGCTATTATGATGGAAGGTGATATTGTGATTCTTCCACAGCTTGTATGTCTCTCCTATCTTAAGCAGCAAGGACAGGAGCAGCTGAGTACTTGTAATCTGAATGGGCAAGTTAAGGGCGAGAAGAATAGCTCTTTCATATTCATCAGGCTTTGACTGCATCATGGCCCGGGATGAACCATGAAACCCAACCTGTGCTTCTGGGCAGTTAATAGTACTTTCATTTCATTGCCTGCCCGCTCAAATAAATATTGGTTTAATATTTTTGTATGCTGATTTTATCTGGAGAATGGGGGCAGTAGGAACCAAGTTAACTCAACTTTGGGGTCATATTTGCACATGCTTGTTTAGCTGGCCACCTATCTTCATATACACACATCCTTCCTTTCCAACCTTTTCCTGCCCTAAGAATCTTAAACAACTTTGCTTCATGCATGCTGATACTAGGTAGTGATGAAATAGTTACAAAGCTGACTAAAAGTCTGGAAAAATTGCCTTTTCAGGCAATTAGCCTTCTTCAGGGGGGCGATTTAACTTCTCTAGCTCCAGTGTAAAATAGCTTGCTATCATACAGATTCATGGTTCTGAAGTGACTGGAGCACTTGATCTTGCAGGCTGCTGTGTCTTAACAACTCCCAATGCAGGCAATAGGAACTGAAATACATTAAAGAGCTCAGAAATACAACATTTAGGATGGGTTTAAGTTCTGAGCATTGAATTATGCAACCTGAGTACATGTGAATTTTTAATACTCTACAGCTGGATCTACCCTGTACCAGTGGGGTCACAGCCTCCTGTGAATCAGCCATGTTCCTATTATGCATCACATGAAAACACACAATCACATACATTAGTGGGGAGAACAGACTCATTCCTTGCCTATTTTACGTGTAATTTAATTCTCCTGCTAATAGCCTATAAAAATCTCTTTCACAGATCCTGTTTTACTGTGGTTTGAAAATTTACAGCTTTATTAGACCAAGGTAATACAACAACTCCTAACATTTTGTTGTTTCCTAGGTTAGATTTCTGAGAAATGTGGAAACATTGTGTTTCTCAAATGCAATAAAATCTCCAGAAACCATATAACCTTCTGTTTATTAACAAAACAAGCAGAGAGTACGCGGATAAAAAATTACTTTTCTTAAGTTCTTTTACTAATGTTTTTCTTTTCATAATGTTTTTCCCATGCCCTGCAAAAGTTGTCTATATTGTTAGAGAAGGATGATTTATTATTGATACTTATTTCTGAAGTTCTCCTGGAAGAAAGCAAAGAGTTTATCTACGAGAAAAGAACCCAGTCTTGCATTTGGCATTGGCAGGAGCCGACAAGTTCTTTGGAATCCTGGGCTGAAGAAAGGGAGAAGTAGTCTTCGAACTTAGTACATGCCAGGCTTTCTTGAATGGAAGGATTCTTACAGAGGTTTGAGAATAGAGAAATAATTAAGATGACAACCTTATGTTGAACCTTTCAGAAATGTTCCTCTTTTTCCACTGAACCTTTTTCCAGTGTTCTGCATGCTCTGAAATATGTTCGGCTAATGCAAAAGGAAAATGCTGCTGAATGGATATGCTAGTTTGTGCCCGTGAATAGTTATTTCAACAGAATTTCACCAGACCTCCATTAACCACCTTTCAAAATTCATACAGCAGGCCTCTGAAAAAAAGTCACTTGTTCAAGCTTCAGCTGTAAAAATAAATAGAAACATAGAATCATAGAATCACAGAATCACAGAATGTTTTGCGTGGGAAGGGACCCCTAGAGGCCATCTAGCCTAACCCCCCTGCAGTGAGCAGGGACACCGCCAACCAGATCAGGTTGCTCAGAGCCTCGTCCAACCTGGCCTTGAATGTTTCCAGGGATGGGGCCTCCACTACCTCTCTGGGCAACCCATTCCAGTGTTTCACCACCCTCATTGTAAAGAATTTCTTCCTTATATCCAGTCTAAACCTACCCTGGTTTAGTTTAAAACCATTACCCCTTGTCTTGTCATCACAGGCCTTGCTAAAAAGATTGTCCCCCTCTTTCCTATAGGCCCCCTTTAGGTATTGAAAGGCTGCAATCAGGTCTCCCCACAGCCTTCTCTTCTGCAGGCTGAACAACCCCAACTCCCTCCGCCTGTCCTCACAGGAGAGGTGCTCCAGCCCTCGGATCATTTTTGTAGCCCTCCTCTGGACCCGCTCTAACAGTTCCATGTCCTTCTTGTGCTGAGGGCTCCAGAACTGGACATAGTACTCCAGGAGCAGAGTAGAGGGGCAGAATCACCTCCCTCAACCTGCTGGCCACAGATTTCACTAAGTCACTGATGAATATATTAAACAGCACCGGTCCCAGTACAGACCCCTGAGGGACACCACTCGTCACCGGTCTCCATCCGGATATCAAGCCATTGACCACTACCTTCTGGATGCAACCATCCAGCCAGTTCCTTATCCACTGAACAGTCCACCCATCAAATCTATAGCTCTCCAATTTAGAGAGAAGGATGTTGTGGGGGACTGTGTCAAAGGCTTTGCAGAAGTCCAGATAGATGACATCCATTGGTTTTCCCTTGTCCACCGTTGTTGTCACACCATCATAGAAAGTCACTAGGTTCGTCAGGCAGGACTTGCCCTTGGTGAAGCCATGCTGGCTATCTCGAATTACCTCCCTGGCCTCCATGTGCCTTAGCATAGCTTCTAGGAGGATCTGTTCTGTGATCTTCCCAGGCACAGACATGAGGTTGACAGGTCAGTAGCTCCCAGGGTCCTCCTTTTGACCCTTTTTAAAGATGGGCACAATATTTCCCTTCTTCCAGTCCCCAGGGACTTCACTTGACTGCCATGACTTTTCAAATATCATGGAGAGTGGCTTGGCAATTACATCAGCCAATTCCCTCAGGACTCTGGGATGCATCTCATCAGGTCCCATAGACATATGGGGTTCAGGTTCCTCAGGTGGTCAGAAACACGATCTTCCCTTACAGTGGGAGGTGTTTTACCCCCCTGATCCCCATCTTGTCCATCGACTCAGGATGGGTGAGGAGAGAGATTACCAGTGAAGACTGAGGCAAAAAAGTTGTGAGTACCTCAGCCTTCTCCTCATCTGTTCATACTAGGTCACCATTCTTGTTCATTGGGGGGTACGCTTTCTTCAACCTTGCTTCTCTGGTTGGCCTTGGCCCTCCCGACCCCATCCCTACACAACCAGGCAGCATCCCTATACTCTTCCCAGGATACCTGTCCCTGCTTCCACTGCCTGTGCAGTTTCCTCTTATTCTTTAATTTGACCAGCATGCCTCAGCTGGCCATGCTGGTCTCTTCCCTTCCTTGCCTGATTTCTTACACCTGGGGATTGAGAGCTCTTGCGCTCTATGGAATGCATCCTTGAAGATCTGCCAGCTCTGTTCTGTTCCCCTCTCCCTTAGGACCATTTCGCAGGGGTTCCTTCTGGCTAGTGGCTTGAAGAGCTGGAATTTTGCTTTCCTAAAATTTAGGGTCCTGACTATTTCCCTCAGGTGTGTGAACTCTACCAATGCATGATCACTGCAGCCCAGGCTGCCTCCAATCATGATGTCACTGATGACTGCACTTACATTAATGACCATCAGGTTCAGTGTTGCATCCCCTCTGGCTTGAGAAGTTATCCTCAATGCATTCCAGTAATCTCATGGATTGCCTACAGCTTGCTGTGCTGCTTTTCCAGCAAATGTTGGGGTGGTTGAAGTCCCACAGTAGGACGAGAGCCTACATTCAATACAGAACATAATCAGAAAATAACAAAAAAAAGGAGAACTGCCTCCAGCCCAGTTGTGTAGTTCATTCCGTGTGTTTGCCTTGCAGCAGAAGTTTAGGCAAAGAATGCCTCTCCTCAGGGACTAAGGGGCTTTCTGGTGTTAACTGCTTTTGAGAATTTCTGCCTGCCTTCATTCCTTCATGCTTATCTCTTCATATACTTTACCTGTCCTTTGAAACATCTTGCACATTCTACCTAAAAACTTTTCTTTTACTACCATGTAAACAACTCTTCCCAAAGCATCAATTAAATGGACTATATTCTAATGTGTAAATTCATATATACATATCTATACATACACATATACATTCCAGTGTAATGACTATTTCTTGATACTGTCATACGCATATGTCCTCAGTCAGTCCTGTGATTGGCTGGCAGGACTAGCTGACCCTAGCAGTGTGCCCAGAAGCACATAATAAAAGAAAGCCTCCAATCACTGCATACGGGAAGGTGACCACTTTACATTTTATATGTTTAGACATATAAAAATATACATTTATACAATGTATTTAAGAACTGGACATCAGCCAAACACAGAGAAGTATGAAAACGTGGGTTATATTGTTTAACAAAAAGGCAGCTCCCTGCCATAAAATGGCAGTGCTCTGTAATATGGTGGCCAAAACAAAATGGTGCCCTCCTGTGTAAGTACGTGAAGGGTCTTCCAGGTCTGATGTTCTTCTGGGTGAAGCAGTAGGGGTGGCTGGTCCTGCCAGGCAATCACAATAGGTGGCACAACAAGGGGAGAGGGAGTGAATTCTGGGGCAAATAGCCCATGAAGCTGCTGGGAGAGAGGTGGGACTTCTGCCAGAAGCTGGGGATGGGGTACCATCACTTCTTGCCTGGTTTATCAGTGGTATCTGTACTACCAGCCATCACAGAGAAAAACAGCACAATATTCAGAATGGTGAAGAGATTTTGAAAGATTTGTCCCTTTCTAAAAACCCATACATTTCTTTTGAGGCTTGCCAGGTCTTCTTTATCATGGTGCAGATTACACTTTTCTTTCTACCACAACTGAGTTTGTTTTCTCCGTCTTTTGATAGCTCCCTAGGTTGTTCAGTATTGAATATTGTTTTACTATGTTCAGGGTTACACCAGAATAAGTCTCTTCACAAGTCTCTTTATTATGTTTGCTCCAGATATAAATACTTTCACATGATCAATTTTGAGTTGCATAGATATGAATACATTGTCAATTGGAGCAATTTTCGAAGTCTCAATAATAGACATTTCAACATTTTATTGTGCATTGGCTATTTTAAAATAATTAATTCTTATACAACTTTATATCTGTTTGCATGAAGTAATAATCATCAATAAATGTACTTACATATTTTGATCTCCCAAAGCTGTGACACATTCACTTTAATGTTCAGTAAAGGGTTATGTATAATTTTGTTTAGACCGCAAGCTATATAAACCATCTCTCCCTCTAGAAACAAATGCCCTAGAATTCTAAGACACAAATCCCATTTCTGACTTCCATATGCCATTAAAATTTACTTACATTAAGCCAGCTGCAGAATGAGAGTTTATTAATCATCTAAATAAGGTCAGCTTTAGGGGGAAAAAAATGGTTTCAAGACAGTCCGCTCTGCAAATCCTATAATAATGCTGCCCTTCATAACTCCCCTTCTCCATCCATCTGACCAAAATGTGAAGCCAACTAGCAAACTTCATCCAACCACTCTCGTTACGCACCTTATTTCCTCATCACAATAAAGATATTAATGACAATAACAATTAACTTTGAATTATAGAGGAATGCTTATCAAATTTTTAGGATGTCTCTTTTAATATGTAAAATGGACTTGCTAAGAGTTTTCTGATGTTGATTTTTAGTGTACTTATTTTAAAGAATCAAAATACCTTGTTTTCAGTTGAATTTTAGAATCCCAGAAAAGATGAATGCAGTTTTTAAATGGTGTTTTCTTTAGAACAATAAGAAAATCTGAAATTTAAATCCCAAATTTATTATATCTTATTCTTATATTGGTGTTTCACAGCATGTCTGAAATAGTTCACCAAGTGATGTCAGGTACGCACTAATATGGCTCAAATTAGTAATTACTCATTGTTTGTTACTTGTTTGTTATCTGTTATAGCAAGAGTTGTTTGTTGGCTGTTACTCAGTTACATAACTTTGTAATCTACTGGATGTAATTCTACCTCTTATAGTGTGTTGGTTTGGACTAATTTTAACAGGTATTAAAACCACCTGCTGCCAAAATTAGTACCGAGTGCTTGCTTTATCTTCTAAATTAAACTACCAATCTTCAAGATCAAATGACAACAAGGAAGGCATATATAACAATAATACTGTCAATATGTCATCTTTCTGAGGTAGTATTTTGGTTATTTCTGTTCTAAAGATAACTACAAACCTCATTCATTGCAGTAGTATACTGAAAACCATAATGAACTGTCAAGAGCATGCTAAAAGCCTATTTTATGGAAAAGACATAAGAAAACATTAAGAAATACAGGCTGACACCCAGGTCTATTCAGCATGTCTCATCAGACCTAAATCACAGAGACTAATGCATTTCCCCCCATGAAAATATCGGGAAAAGAACTGCCTCAGACACACATCCTTTGCATGTTCTCATTATGTGGGTGTGGGAGAAGGTCTTGGGGCAGTAGCAGCTTGCCCAAGCCTGGATGGATAGGTGCAACCTTTCTAGGCTTCCAGAAAAGTTCTGTTCTCTTTTGTTATGAATAGGACAGCTGATAATCATACAGCTTCATGCACCACTTGGGTGACCTATAGGAGTCAAAGTTTCTGGCTTTAGAGAAGTCTCTGACTACAATGGTACTGGTGAAAAAAAAATCTCTTAATCCTTGGGGACAAAAAAAAACTCCTGAAAACTTAGAAATGAGGGAGAGAAAGGAAAAAGAAACAGAGTTCTGAGTACAGAACTTCCTGGAGTTACGTATCTGGGATTATATTGCTTTTTGTTCTATAACGTTAAGACCGTATAACACCATATCTACCAATCTGGTGTAATAAGTAATTTACCTGTTACTTCAATTCCAATAAATATATCTCAAGAGAGAAAAGCAAGCTTGCCACTAACCTATCTCTGATCACTACAGGGTTCATTAGCTTCTGTAACTCACATAAAAATAACAGAATTTAAAAAAAACCTTTAATTAAAAATTTTTTTTTTCATATGCAGACAAAAAAAAAGGAAACCAGAATGTTGTTTACAAAAATAATTAATAAACTATTTAAAATCCAGTCAGCAACTCTTTATCTATTCTCCAAATGTGAAAAAGAATGTAGTTTCTAATTTCAAAAATTCTCATGTGAGAATGTGCAGTTGGGCGTTGATTTCCACAAGCAATTTTTATGATAAGGTAGTAAATAAACAAGAAGTATGAATTTCCAACAAGCATATATCTGACATTTTAAACAGGCATTGAATAGCACCTACTGAGAATAATCAAATTCCTTAAACAATTAGATATAAAAAGCAGTGCATTTTGGGCCAGTTTTAGTACACCTTGGCTAGTGGAATAAAACATTAGACTGAAGACTCAAGTGATTGTAGCCTACTGTGAAGTATAATAATGGACCTGAAATGCACAATGCCTAGAGCAGTTTATTGTCATTATAATTTAGAATTCATACAGAAAAACAATGGAGTCTCACTAGACTTCTTCGATAAGGGTTTGACATTACAATCAGAAAGACCTAGTTGAATCTGGAAATCTACATTAATCTTGCAATAAAGTGTAAAGGCTTCATTCATTGTCAGAACTCCCTTTGTCTTTCTCTTGATACCAGCTTAGTTGTGATTTCTGTTAAACAGAAAAGCTTCTGTTCTGGGCAATCACACAGCAGTTTGTTGACAACTGGAGCAGAATCTGAAGTCTTACACAAGCCCTTTATGGAAGAACAGCTCAGATATGTTTGTCTTGTCACTGGTTTTTGGTTCAAAATTAATGTTTTAATCAATGCAAATATAGTTAGCAAGCTCTTCCAGGACAGAATGCTTTGTGGGTCATACTGTTTATTGCCTTTGGCCAAAATTCTGGATGAAAATCCTGAAGTACTGTCTTCAGTATAATGCAAAAAGAAATAACAGTCAACTAATTATATTCAGCTCCTTTCTGCAGGTCTACCAATAACATCTATGAAATTTTACTGTGTTTCTGCAAGTGGATCCCAAGACTTGATCTAAGAAAGTGAGTACCTCTTCACATATGCCATAAAAGACAACATAAACCCCTTGTGAAATACTGAGAATAAAATATTTGCATAGTTGTCATACGTGCTTCATAGCAACCATAACAATTTGCATACACAGAGTTTTACACAGGAGGGAAGCATATAGATTATAATTCTGAATTACTGATAGAATTAATGAGCCATTCATTCCTTACTTAAGAAATAATCTAAAAGTTTGTAAGCCTAGACTTGCTGAAAGAAAACCTTTTCTAGAATTGGGTAAATGGGATCTTAAGAATGAGTCATAGAGATATTGCCATTGTAGAAGTATTAAGCTGTGTGACTACAGATACATAATAATTAAAAAACCCCTTTTGTCTTGCATCATGCAATCTTGAAGCAATGCTTTGGGATTTGGTATGTCTTGCTGAGGAAAATGAAAGGTGTCTTTAGAAAAAGCTATTATATTGATACAAGATAATTTTTTTAGGTTGTGAAAGAATAACACGAGGGACGTGTTCACAACAAATTATACATTCATATTTTTCATTAAGAAATGCTTAACTTAACTTTTTTTTTCTCCTATACAAACTCTTATCTTTCGGTGGAAGAATCCTTTTGCATTTTTGTGTCTTTAAAATGGTCTTTTTGGCACCATTTGTTTCCAAAAGACAGAAATGTGATTTGCAAGGAAGACTTGTGTATGAGCAAGCAGTGAAAATTATTAGAAAAGGGATGAACATGTTGCTGACTGAGCTGATAAGAATTCTCAACTATCAGAAGAATTAGAGGTATATTGTGAAGGGAAAATTAATATAAATGTCTGTTCCTCATATTTGTATAAAAACACAGTCTACTGCATATCTCCAAACACTGCAGCAAGAAATTAATGTCAAGTTTTCTGACTGTAACATCTGAATCATATAGATTTCCCTAGCTTAACTTGATGAAAACATACTTCCATTCATCCATGTCAAATGAACATCTGTCAGCATTGCTGTTGCTATGGTTAGAGAATGATGGTGCCACTCCACTAAATTATCTTTTATTTATTAATGAGAGAATTTCCAGAAAGATAAGCTGTGTATGTGTGCTTATAGTCATCACTTCAGCTAGGTCATATCTATAGAGCTTGAAGAACACAGTTTTCATTCAAATGACAAGTGCATTTAGGTAGTCTGTCTGAGCTTTAGTACGGATACATAAATTGGGAAAACGCTTGAATCGTAACAATGTTGTCCTGCATTTTTTATCTATGGGGAGGGGTGTCTTACAGGTGGAAGTTTTGCAATCTAAAGCAAAGATCTTTCACTTTTTAAAAAGCATTAGGAAAACTAATTTTGCAAGAAGCACTTCAAGGAGAAAATACTTGATACTATTAATTGCAAGCATTTATAGGATCAAGTCCATAGTTTACTAGAAATATACATTGGAAATTTGCATTTTGTAATTATTTATGAAGAAATTGCCAGCAACCAGAGTTTCTGATTTTGTTACCATTGTTGGTTTGTATATATGGTTAAAATTGAAAATATAAATAAAAGATAAGGGGAGAGGAGCAGTGTTTGAAGTAAATAGCAAAGTTTCATAATTCTTAATGTTATGTGCAGCTTGTAGTCTATCACATTAATATCAGAGATTTGTATAGTCCGTTTCAATCTACATTGTCTTGAAATGCCATAGAGACACACCAGAAACTAGATGCAACCACCTTCAGGACAGTAGGTCAAGCAAAGTAACCAAGAACTTACTCAAAATATTCAGTTGCGGTGAGTTGTGCAGACCACCTCTAAAAACGCAAAAGGATAAATTGCCCCTAAACTTATAAATCAAACCTTAGCCTTCCATATCCCTCCAGCTCCGGAACAGGAGCTTAGTTTACCTCCGAAGCTAGAGAATTCAAAACATCTCAGTCCTTTAGGACTTCAGGACTATTGTCAGAATTTAGTCTGTTAGTATTCAGTCATGACACACTCCTTACTGGGAAGACCATATATATCTATATATATCTATCTATATCTATATATATATATCTATCTATATATATATAAAAATCAATACTATTCAGAAAAAAGAATAATTTCCAGGCCAAACATTGGAAACTGGAATATACTGGAAACTGGAGACTTTCCACTCTAGTAGGCGAGTCCTAGTCGGCAAATTTTGAAGGAGAATGAACTAGGTATCAGGAAAAATGTCTCTATGGAAGCCACTGAACTCAGTGGCATTCATTCTCTGTGATCAGCTCCCACCAATTCTCTATAGTCAAGGGCCGTCTGCTGAACCTCAGTCTTTTCCTGCAGTCCCAGCTTCATTTCAAGATGAACCGAAGCTTGGGGGAAATATTGCCTATCTCAGCTTGACACACAGTTTGGATTCAGCAAGAATCTGCAGTTGAGCCCTGGAGCAAGGAGACAGTCCTATGAAGTAGCCTGTGAAAAATAGTTCCTTCTCCATGTTATTATACCTCTGTGTTGGCTGATTTTAAAAACTCTGAGCACACATTACCGTACTGATAGGTATTTTTGCCAACATTTCCAAATTCACTTTTACTTCAGCCCACTAAAAGAGTAGGTTCTGCTGCAATGTTCTGAACCGGATCCAATATATTGGAGAAGATAGAAAGCAATCAGATGTGGACTTTTCCTATTTCTGATACAAGCAAATAATTGCCAGTATTGCACAATTGTTACATCATAGCCTATGAAAGCAAGATATGGTCAATTTAGCTTTCTTTATTTAGTAAAACTGCAATCAGAGTTTAGTCTTCTGAAATAAGATCCTTGGTAACAAGTGGGTTGGTATAAGAACAAAGAGGCAAAGCTTGACTTTTTCTGGTACAGTGGAACAGAAGGTGCTGGAAATACTTTGTTTTGACAGGTAAACTTAGCATATTAACAATAACTGATGATTTAGCAAGTAAACAGCTCTACAGCAACCTATCCTATCATATTTTCTTGCTAATAATGGTCAGTAAATGCAAACATAAAGTAGACCTGCACAAGGAATAATTTGTAGCAGTGCTGCAGTTTTTATTTTCATTGGCAAATATTCAGAGCTAGTCAAATCTTCACCAGGATGAATTTCTAGTATTTCACTTGCATGTAGGGACTTAAACAGAATATATACCTGATTATTAAGAACTCAGTTAAACTAAAGGATTGAGTTTACCCAAAAGAAAGGGACCACAGCAGATATTCTAATACTGCTTTTATTCTTTGCTAAAGGAACTCAGCTTCCTGAATTTCTGAAATTGTGATTTATTTATTTATTTGTTTCATGTTCCAGTTGAGGGAGAAAGCTTCATTTATCCCAGGGAGATGAAGAGTTGAACTAACATGCATTTCATTTTTAGCATAGTATTTGCTCTCCTTCAATGATCTGTATCAGCCATTCCGTTCTTTCCTTCTTACTTAGTAATGCAGTAATGGGTGTTATTAACATGGACATGTGATTTTCTGACATCATTCACCTGAGACAACAAAACAGACATCTTAATAAATGCAGTATAAACCTTTATTCCTTTTTTTTTTCTATCACAGAAATATTCTGTAAGGTATTCTGTTTGAAGATTCATTGTCTAACTGTGCCTTCTGCTGCCGTGGTGGATGTCTCTGCTTCTGTGGCTGAGTTATCAGATAGGCGATCTCAGAGATTATACATTCATATACATCATTGCCAGCACCCAGCTTAGTACATCTCATGTTTAACAAGGTCTGCATAAATCTCTCTACGCCTAGGTTCCCTACTTCTTAAAGTTCCAGCCATAAAGCACCACCTAGGAAAGCTGACCTCAGATCAGATCTCAACCTCTGTGTTTCTCCTTCAGAATATTTCTTTTTTCTGCTACCTTCCAATTTGGTGTCCAATCAGGGACAGGCTGTATCTGTTAATTTAATGTCTTTGATAATTTACACCATAAAATTATTTTTAAATTCTTCAGCTGACATAAAAAAAAATCTTAAAGAGCATAAAACGGAAAACATCAGCATGATGTTGATACTTATCAGTTCTCCACCACAGCTTGATGGTCTGCAGAAACTCTTCCTCGGTCACCCTTCCCCAAAATAGATATAAAGAGAAATAGAAAGTTTACAGAGGGTTGTGATGGGTGACCAAAGGTGTGGAATCACAAGGAAAAACATCATGACCATCAGTCTAGAATGATCCATCAGCCTTAGAAAAGCAAAAACTGAATGAGAATGTATGAAGTAGCATTGTATGTGACTACACTGTTGTTTTAGTTCCAATTTAGAGTGTACTTTTGAAGTCAAGCCCCTGCTTACCACCATTTCCCTAATTTTACTGCATTTACCAAAGCTGCTGCTTTCCTGTTTGCAGGTCCAGCCAGTAGCAGGACCGAACATGTATTTCAGAGGGACGGGTATGCATGCATGCATACACATACACACACACACACATGCACACAGAGGACTGAAGTTCACTAGGTAAGTATTCACACAACCCAGTCTCTAGTTGCTTTCACTTAGATTTTCCAACACACACACAGAGGAAGGAGAGTGAGTGATGTTACAAAGCTAAAGTAGTGAGGTTCAGTCAGACAAGTGTACTGACCAGCCACTTGCTTACATACAACGGGCCTCCTCCCCTCCTCTTTGTTTTCCCATAGTTGTACTTCTCCCCCATCCACCTTGATCCTTCCTTTCTCCACCCTTGTCTCCCCCCAGATGAACAACCCGCATGTAATTACTTTTTCTCCACTGGTCTCAGTTTTGCTACACCGTTACCCAAATCTGGTATTTCTGATGCTGTTACCTAGGTCATCTCTGCCTTACTTCATGTTAACTACATGGTTAACTAGGTGCATCTCCCCCAAAGATCCCAAATACTCCCCACAATTATCTTTTAATCTTTTCCATTTCTCACATAACTCCGCCTTTGCCATCTGTGCAATCCAGCCATTCCTCACAGCGCTAGCTGCAACTTTTGCCAGCTTCTCACTGTGTTATTTGTTGTGTTCAGCAATTTCTCATGTCACGTTCTGTAGTTTCTCAGAGTCTGTTCTAGACAGCTAAACCTCATGCCGGGGCTGCATATCTTAATGCTCAGCACCAACTGCTTCACTTTATGGTTCTGCTCCTATTGAATGAGATTGCTTAGTAACATTGATGCAGCTGCTACAATGATTAAGTGCCATGGTAAAGGTAAAAAGAGAATGAATATGAGTATGGTCATGAACTTATATCCATTGAACATATTAAGTATGGTGTTTAGCAATTCACCAGATAGCAAAGCAACTTTTTCCATAAAAATTAATTTAATTCAATGGAGGGGGAGATATGCAGGGATGTAAGAAATGCACACAAGGACTGTATTTATGTGTTTGAGGTGAAAAATGGTTTAAATTGTGAGTGCTAACAGGTAGAAGACAGTTGGGAGTATGTTTGTGTGTGTGTGTGGAGGGGGGCGTCAAAAACTGAATTTTTGAACTTCCAAGCAGAGGCCTGCTGCTTGCTGGCTGCAACAGGTACCAACTGGCTGGTTGTAAATTTTGGTAACACCTTGACTAAGCAAAAGCATCTTGTCCTGAATCCTCTAATTAATAAAGAGACATGAGATAGAACTACCAATTAGAAGGCTGATCATGTGTTGTGTTTCTGCACATATGCAGTTTAGATTGGGAAAACCATGGGGTTTACATCCAGAAAGAAGAGCTGGTGCATTAAAGAAGGGTTCCCAAAAAGACAAAGTGGTCCCAGAAAGAAGAGGGCCTGGAAAGAAGAACGTGAAGGTCCTGAGTGGACGAAAGATCCTGGAATCTTTATAATCCAGGAGTTCAGAGAGCTGAGTGAAGACAAATGCTGGAGAATGTCCAGAAACCTTGACTATTAATGCTTGACACTGATAAGTTTAAGCAAATGCACAGCACAAACTGACATGACTTTCTGCCCAGCCTTCCTGGGCCAGGTGCAATCCACCTGTGGGGAAGTTGAGACCAAGCACTGGGGGTTGGGAGGCTGTGAAGGAATGAAGGTGTGAGACAATCAAGTAAGTTAAAAGCTCTAATGTAGTTGGTTCTTAAATAAGCCCCAAAATCCACTATGGGCTGTCATTTATTGTGTCTCACCATAACAGTATGATGAGGAGGATGGAGAGGCAGGAGTAGGTTCATCAGCTAGAAGAGATTCTTTTTGGAGGCTGAATTTCAAAGGCTTCTTGGAAAGGATTACTGTTCTGGAAAATGTTAACCAATTTATCTGTGACTCTGACACTTGATAATTACCCCACTTTCTACTTTTCACTACTGACTGACTTGGTAGATCTTGATTCATCTGAGAAAGGTGATGAGTACAATGAAAATGTGTCCATTCAGAAAGAAGCAGAAGCTATACACATGTTAAAATATTTACATCAGTACAAGAGCTAGTGATACAATATTTAATGATCAGGCATAAACTCAAAACAAAGCAATGTGTATTTTCAGGTAACACACAGTTAATGGAATGTGTTCCCACATGGTATTGCAGTAGCCGAAGTTTTACATGCCAAAATTTATACACGAATTTATGGAAGGAAAATCTGCCTAGAGCTAATAGAAGATAAAGTGCTAGTGCCTTTAGCCCTGAGAGAAGCTAGGTGCCTACTTTTGCAACTTCAGAGAAGATATAGAAGAAAGAGTGTGCTTGTCCTCTTTCTTATACAATGCATGTGCCAGTGGAGAGTCCCAATAAAAGGTTTATTGGCTAGATACAGTAAGGCCATTCCTGTTGAACTGTTTGAATTCCGTTAAGGTATACCATTTTTAGCTATGAAAGAGTTCATCCTGACTAAATTGCTGTAAATACATATTTCCCCATCATTAATAAACCTGAAATAGTTGGGCAAGCTCTTTAAGAGCTTGTGAACATGTGCTTTAAATGGAGAAGGGGAAGGGAGGTTTAAACACACTGTATTCTTCAGTCACATTCTCCAGTACAGATTTTAAGTAACAGGTGTGATTCACTGCATATTAAGACACCTAGGTATAGCTACACATAGATGTACATGTGAGCTGGAAGCACTACTGAATCGCCTAAATGGTAGTATCTACTGCCATTTAGATCCTCCAGTGTATGTTCTCCAGCTGCTCCCCCAGAGAGAAGCGGGTCTTCACTGGAAACTATGTGATATCTGACAGATCTTGTAGAAGTCTCAGATGTCCTAAGGTGTATGAAATGGCATACAAGCTTTACGTGTAAGAAATTTAATGCTGCCCTGTCTATAAGGACAGCTTGTTCCATGGACACCAAGTCAGTACAGTCAGTGGAGTCCAGAGACAGACCTTGATTGCAAGTGAGCTGAAAAACTCTCTGTACTCTGAATCAGCCAAGTCTCTGTTGGCTACAGCAGAAGCTCTGACACAGCTTTCATGTAGATGTCCAAATTCAGGTTTCTGAATCTGTTTAAACAAGTTTAATAAATAACTTTAAATAAAGATTGTGTGTGTCCTGGATATAATCCAGTTGACACAATTACAGTTTCATAGCTCATTCAGGCTAGCACCTCATCTTTTAAAATAAAAGAATATTGGTGAAAAAAAACAGTAAATATTAAAATATTCTTGCTACATGCCACAAAACATATATTACTTGGGTTACTTGTGCCATTCAGCCCAACTATACAACCAATATCTGATAATAATAATCTGCCTCACTAAGCACAGACTTATATTATACTGCTCAAATCTGTAATGAATATAGACCCTCTGTGCCACTTGTTTTGTGCCAGTTAGTATTCCCCTTTCATTTGGGAAAATTGCCATCACTGTATATGCAATACAAAGTGGGGACAAGAATGTATAAATCACTGTCTAAAATTAAGAAGGTTAATTCAAATTTTCATATACCACAGAGCATATTTATTATGAATTAATAGCACAATTTCTGAGCTAAAGATTTTGTGGCAAGTTCTTCTCTTGTATTACTGAAGTCAATAGAGTTACAACAAGAAAGGGTTTGATTTATGAATATATGTGAATGCCACATTTCCAGCAGATGCATTTGGTCTATTCTGGAAAGAAAAAAACAGCCCAGCAAAAATTCCCAGGCTACAGAAAAAATTTTGACATTTATCATGAAACTAACATCTAGATTTTTTTTCTTGAAGTACATTTCTTATGGAGTTGCTTAGTAACTGACTTTAAAGCTAACAATTATTGAGGAACAAGTCTGATCTTTACTTGGGAATATGTTCTGTAACAACTTTTCTTTACCAGCTACTAATCTATGTAGGTTTACAGGAGACTGGTGTATATCTTCTCTTATTAGGCCTGAGCAGTCTTTAATTTTTCAAGAAGCTTGGTCCCTGAGTATATATTGTCATATACCATTTCTAAATTTCTGAGGAGATGAAGACACTAATTAATATTTTAATTATTTTCTAATACTCAAATACTTCAAAAATTACCCTTGTTGTTTGTCACAAATGTAACAAAATATATCCACTATTTTCATATTGCAAGAGTATAAAATGAGATGGTAACATGGGAAGTATTGAAATATTTTAGTAGCTCCATGGCAATTTCCAACTCAAACTAAAATTAAAACATTAAAACTAGAAAAAGAAAGACAGACTTAATTGAGGTACTACAGCATTTTTAGAGGTTTCTGTAGTTTCTCTTAACAAAAATTAAAAACTCGAAGATGCCTAAGGATGGAATATAAGAAAGGGATGATGAATAGCTGATGGATTATTGACAATAATACAATACAAATATGTTTCTACATAGCATATGGTAGCCCCACAGAAAACACACACTGAAAATCATAACAGCATTACAGCATTTGTTCTAGAAATGTGAAGGTGCCTTTTAAGGCCTTCATCATGTTTTCAATTGCAAAAAATCCTACCATCTTAAGAAGAAAAGCACCCAAATAAGAATTAGACAAGGGAATCGGGGCTGTACATTTGAATAAGAATTTTAATTTTTTAAAAAATTTTAATTAAGGGGCATCTTCAGACTGCATCATGGAAATTCTAAGAAGATGGCAATTAACATGGTAATAAAGACAAATTTAGTTTATGGAGAACAGTAGATTGAACCCAGCTTTTCTTCCAATCAATAGAGATCCCTTTGTAAGTTAACATTGACAGTGGTGTACTACCTAGACAGCCTGTGGTTGTTGACTCCTCCAGGTTAGGTTCTGCACAGCAGGGGAATCACCAGCTGAGGTTCTGACCCCATGAAACCAATGCGTGGATAAAAAGAGAAGGCATATGGAGGTACTAGGGATATGAGGATGCAGGGAACTAGTCTCCCTCTTGTCTTCACAGAAACAGCTGATTCTTTTGATGGGTTCATAATCATGACTGAGATTATTATCCCTAGAACAATACAATAAATCTCAGCAGTGGATAAATGTGTGTGTTGGGTTAACCCTGTCTGGATTTCAGGTGCTCACCAAGCCTCTCCCCTCCTCAGCTGGACAGGGGAGAGAAAATCTAATGAAAGGCTCATGGGCAGAGACAAGGACAGGGAGAGATCACTCGCCAGTTACCATAATGGGCAAAACAGACTCGATTTGGGAAAATTAGTTTAATTTATTACCAAAATTCAAATCAGAGTAGGAGAAAAATAAAAAACCGAATCTTAAAACACCTTCCATCCACCTCTCACTACTTCCTGGGCTTAACTTTACTCCCAATTTTCTCTTTCTCCTACCCCTGAGTGGCACAGGTAGACAGGGAATGGGAGTTCTGGTCAGTTCATCACACGTTGTTTCTGCCACCCCTTCCTCCTCAGGGGGAGGACTCCTCACACTCTTTCCCTGCTCCAGCCCGGGGTCCCTCTCACAGTGCGTCTGGCCGGTACCCCCCAGGGAGGGCTCCTTTCCACACAGGTACACAGGTCCTGCCAGGAGCCTGCTCCAGCACAGGCTTCCTACAGGGTCGCAGCCTCCTTTGGGCATTCACCTGCTCTGGCGTGGGGTCCTCCACAGGGTACAGGTGGAGATCTGCTCCACTATGGACCTCCATGGGCTGCAGGGGGACAGCCTGCCTCACCATGGGCTGCACCAGGGGCTGAAGGGGAATCTCTGCTCTGGCACCTGGAGCACCTCTTCCCCCTCCTTCTTCCCTGACCTGGGTGTCTGCATGGCTGCTCCTCTCAAATATTCTCACTCCTCTGTCTCCAGCTGCTGTTCTGCAGTGGGTTTTCCCCCCTCTTCTTAAATACATTATCATAGAGGTACTACGACCATCAGTAATGGGTTCAGCCTTGGCCAGTGGCAGATCCATCTTGGAGCCTATTGGCATTGGCTCTGTCAGACATAGGGAAATCTTCTAGCAGCTTCTCACAGAAACCACCCCTGTAGCCACCCCACACTAGCAAAACCTTGCCATGCAAACCAAGTACAATGTGTCAGTGCATGATACATTCACTAACATTAAAAAAATAATCTACCCATTTTCCTTTGATGAATCAGGAATAATAGCCGATCATTGCTTAGAAGTCAACATGCTACTGTATCTAAGAACATATCATAAATTTACTGTTGCCTTATTGTGCACACTGCTATGCTCTTTAATCAGTTTGTTCACAGAATTGCAAGATTTTAGTACTTTGTAGTGCCATCTTCACCATTGCAGTGCTGTAAATAGATGTTTCCTTCATCTCATTAGGCATGGGACTTTTCAGCTAAAGTAAACAAGAGAATTGTTCAATGAGAGCCTTCCTTCTCATGGAAACAGCGTTACATCAGTATTTAAACGCATTAAGGATTGGCATCTTTTATTTAAGTCTAATAAAATGAGAAAATGCTACATAACTCCTCATACCAGCTCAAAAAATAACAATTCATTTGGGCTTAATTTCAAAATGTTGAAGACCCATTAATTCATTCTGATTTCCCCTAGAAAAGTGTCTTACAGTGGTTTTCTTCCCATTGTTCCTATTTAATTCCCAGAAGGATTATTTAATTGTCTACAGAGTAATTTATAATTTAGCTTCATAACCTCAGTACCCAAACCAACACTTAAAAATTTCTTAAAGAAAAAAGCTACATGCATAGTACTAAGCCCTGTTTCATATAGAATCCCTTTTCTTTCTTTCTTTTTTTTTTCTTTCCCTAAGGTTTTAATTAGACTGAAATTAAAATTATCCAGCTGTCATGTTTAGTGGTCATTTTTTGGTATGCTAATATTCCTCTTACTGAAAAAGCAACCATACTGTACACAGGCCTGCATTATTTTTTTAACTTTTCTATTTACAAATAATTATGATACATCAAAATATGTCTCCTCTACAAAAGACAAGGTGTGCTAAAATCACAGAAGTTCTGTCCGTGTCTGTATTCATAGAAAGTTAAATCATGCAGAGAAGTGCCTTTTACTCTACAGATCTTTTGTAGCCAGTTTAAGAGTTATGTAGCAGACAAACTTGGGGCATTCTACATAGTCCTTTACAAATAATCTTGGCTAAGAAACCCGAAGACTTTTGCTAATGATATTTTCTATGAGTAATAAAACTGTAGTACTTAATTTACTCTCTCTCTCTGAGAGAACAGGAGGTTCCTAAGTGGGGTGAACAGTGTCAAAAGATTTCATTTTCTGTGTCCTGATATCCAAAAAAATAAGCTCTAGTGCAAGGTAGACTTATGATGACTTCAAAGAACACATTTTCTGGACACCCAACTCTTCGGGTTTCTGGAACTGAAGTATTGTGGGTGAAGTCTGAAAAAAACCCTATGAAAGTAGAAGGGTCCTTGGACTGAGACAACCAGCAGAGTCTGAAGGGTTTATGACACTGTGGAAATAGCAATTGCCAACCAGTTTGATAAGAATTACTTTTGTTCATCTCATTATCTCAATAATATTCTTTACAGCTTCCTTAGAAATCCTTCAAGATCTTAAAGCTCCTGTGTTTTTTAATCTTCCCTTCACTTATTAAATTGTCTTTCTCTCAACCCACAAGTTTTCTTGCTTTTCCTCTTCCTATTCTCTCCCTTGTCCTCTGGGGTGGGGCAGAGTAATCGAGCAGCTGTGTGGAAGCTTAGCTGCTAGCTCAGGTCAACCCACCACACCAAATCAATAATAACATCATATATCCCTGCAGTTTCTCACTTACACCTCTGCAAGTCCGTGCATGTACACACGACCTCTAACAGCAGAACTCCTTTCTTGAGCAGGAAATCTTTACCTGAATGAATGAGCTTGACTTTAGACCTACCTTTGCAGGGAAAAATGGGAGTTTACATTCCAGCTTAGTCTAAAACTAAAGGCTGATTAAAAAATATATTTATGAGGAGCAGAAAGAGAAAAATGACATGGTGTGCATCATTTCCTGTATCTCCACTTATAGCCTAATAGTGTATCACAAAGTCATTAATAAGGAAAATTAATTAGTGCTAAGAATAAATCTTTCCTTTTCCTATAAATTTAGCAACTGAAGTGCTGCAGGCCAATGCTAGCTCTCAGGCCAGTATGCTTGATTTGAGCTTATGAAGCAATAGATATCTAAATCTCCCTATACATCTGTCAGAAAAGGAAATAAGAGAAAGCGAAATTTAAAACCCTGAAATAAAATATTCTGTGTTTACAACAAAAAAAAAGCTTGTCTGCTTTTGCCTGCCTGCTTGCTCCTGTTCAGCTTTGTGCTGTACCTTTTCTTTACCCTATAAACATCCAAATCAAGGTCAAGCTTCATCTAGTTATTAGAAAGATGTGATCAAGTGTGACTGAACTGCAGTATATGGTATTGCCCTTCTTTTTCCCCTAAATAGTCTGGGGTTCTGGGACTGAAGCCTAACAAAATGCAGCAAAGTAGATAGTTTATAGCTCAGAGGTTCATTACTGGATTTGGAATCCTATGAAGCACTACGTTTAGATGCCCCTGAGGAGGTTGGTTGCTCAGACTGTCAGTCATTCACTGTCTAGCAGTGCTGCTTCAGTAAATTGTTTTGTCTGGGAATCATCCTTCAACTAATACAATTTTTAGGGACAAAAAGCTGTTTTTTAATCTCATTTCTTCTTTGAAATTAAATTGTTGTTGGGAGAGGATATAAGCCAGCTACATTCTCAATGAAATTTTCCTCCCTTTTACCTATTTCATCCATGTAACTCTTCCGTGGTTCTTTCCATATACACCATTTCTCAATTATCTAGGCATGTCATTGCTTGGTAGCACTTGTCAACAGGAAATAAACATGTTTTTTTCTCCAGCTTCTGACAATTTGAAGCAGGACTGCTAATATGTCCCTTATAGAAGTGCAGGTAGTGCACACAAAAGCTAGAAAATGGGGAAAACTGCTTTAAAAAAATTATGAGTTCTGTTTCTATGAGGACAGCAAGCACTGAGGAACAGCCTCCTTAAACTGTATGGATACTGTCCCAGGAACCTATGATGTAAAATGAAGATCATTCATTCCCTACCAGAAGTCGGGAAGTTGGTCTTTGCTATCCGACTTTACAAAATGTCAGCAAACCATTAATTTTCACCGATGAATTACAGTTTTCTGTACTGTGACTGTCTTCTGCTTATTAAGTAGATGGTGGAAACTAGGAATTAGCAAACTGGTCAGATAAGAAATGATGGGAAGTCTTACTAACACATGTGTTCCTAAAGTTTCTCTAACTCTGCCTGTGGGAAAAGGTAATTTGACTACATTCCTTTGTCTGTCTCAAGTTGGTCAAAAACTTCTTTATGCAAATGCTGTCTGAACTTCCTACGATATATAAGCAAGCAGATCACTTAACTGCTTGTCATCTATGCACATGGCAGATGATGTAAAAGACTCCCCAGAGGAATGCAGTCTGGAAAAAAACATCATTTTGATTCTCTCAAAATAACATTTTATTCAAAAACTTACGTTGAAAGATTTTCCTTCTTTCACAAAAAGGTGTTACCTTTTCAGGGAACAGTTTAATACAGTTCATTTTTTTATATACACAATTAATCAATGTATATGTGGTTACCTGCACAAATGTTTCTTCTGTTTGGTTTGCTGAATCACATCTTCATGGAGTAAACCAGTTGAGACATGGAATAAAGAAGCTGAGAACAACATGAAAGTGAGAATGAAGAATATAATCAAAATTAGAGGGAACCAAAGATCTTTTGGGAGATTTGAGGAAAGCAAGAGTTAGCACTCCAGTGTTTCAGAGAAGGACATGTATATGGCAATTTTCCTCAGCTGAATAAAGAAAACCTTTTATGATTTATTAATCTCTAGTGAGTGTCAATTTTTGAATTAATTTAGCACTGGTTTCTAAAAAAGGTAAGGCCATTGTTTCTTGCTCTGTCTTAATGAACAAAAAGAGAAAGTCGATGCAATTGAAGGGGTACATATTTACATTAATAGGAATCTAGTGTTCAAATTCATCATGGAATTCCTTGTCATGGGTATGACAGGGAATTCAGGGGTCACATTTTTTACAGAATTCAGAGAGAGCTAATGACGATACTACCAAGGAAATAAATGATAGGTTTTTTATTATACGAATGATACTTCTGTTTACAAAAGCAGAAGAAATTTATATCCTTATATTGCAGGAAATAAGCCAATCACTTGCTGAGTGGGATTTAGAAAGAAAGAAAATGCTCCGTTACACTGGTTTTTCAAATCTTTTTCACTGTAGAAAGCTTTTTGCTTCTTCTGAGGCATCTGGTACTGGCCACTATTAGAGAGGGGTTGGCTGGAAAGGACAAATTAACTAAATTGGGCTGGCAGTTCTTACATTCCTATGACATCTGGTGTTTCTGCCATGTTACTGATATGTCATTTTGACAAATTACGTTACATCATGTGATAATAACTAGCAACATCATAAAATGTAAGAGATGCAATCTGAAGTGACTCCACCAATTTAAAACAATCTGTTATTTTGCATCATCTGTCTGTTACCAATTTAGAAAGCAGGGAGGAATGAGCAAAGAGGTTAATTTAAGTCCAGATATAACCTCTAAAACATATTATTGTTTCTACTCTGACAGGTTTACTTCCATAAATACAGATGTGAGCTACAAGCCATGAACAATGATTTAAGAACAACTAAACAGATTGTAAAATCCTTTATGGAGCAAAGAACTGGGAGAAATTAATTTCCTGGCAGCATAAGATTATCATGACTATATTGATTAATTTCAGCTCTGTTCCTGATCTGATTCAAAGCAGAGAATGAGATCATATGATTCTCTGAATGCTGAACATATGATTTGAACTGATTCAAAACTGATTATGGTGAAGGATTTTGAGGACTAGTAGCATAATTCCTGAGATGAAAATATAATAAGAATGAAGATATTAAGCCAAAGAATGGGTATTTTAATTACAAAGGTGTAATATGGTATTTAAAGAAAAGCTAATTGACCTTCATTTGCCAAAGCATTCTTTTGCCATGAGCTATTTGGAGGACACTTGAAGATTCAGATTCCTTTAATTTACTTGCCCAGATGTGGATTTCTAAGTAGCTGATTGATTTAGAACTGGTTTTAGTGGTAAAATACATCAAGAGATGTCAGAGCACATAATTATGGAGGAAGATGACTATGGAGATGTCTAGAGCCTCTGATTCAGCTGCCTTTCTAATAACAGATTTAGGGGTGGATTTTTTGGAAGGATGTAGGTGAAATGGAAAGGAAGAGCTCTGGCTTTTACAGTGAGTGGGCAAGAATTGAGCCATAAAATAAACCTACTCTCATCACAGTGGTATCTAATCCTGAGTTTAATGTCAATGCTTAGAGAATAGTGACTAAGCAAACACCTCTATCAAATGCATATAATGAAATAAATTAAAATAAGGTCACAAAGAAATATTTCTCCTTTTTAGATTTTAAAACAATAGCTAAACTGAACACTTTGTTAGGGAACATTATCATTGATTGTCTTTTGCTCCAAACCACTTTCTAAATAGGAGGCATGGGAAAATCCACCCCTATTATTATATTATAAATCAGTGATAATATGTGATATTTGAAACAGGCTGATTGGAGCAACAATAATTCATTTTTCTAAGAAATGTAGAAGATCTCAAAATTGCACATTTGTTTATTGATCAGAACAAAATCTAGATAATATTTGCATGTTAATGGAATTATACACATTCTTGATAATTTAGCAGTCACCTAGTATTAGAAACTGTGACATTTGGAGACAAATCATGTATTTGTTTAAACGCTATTTTTTAGTAGCTTTGTATGTCCTCAGCAAATACTGTAACCAGTGAACCACTGGGTAGATAAAAGATTACTTCCAGAAATGCTTTGAATTTTGTTCTCCATTTTTTTGTCTTCTACACCAATTAATTATATATATTAAAAATATTAATTTATTAGACACTTTGTTTTTTCTTTATGCAAGGTTAGGGTGGGTAAAGGTGTGGAAAAAAATGGCAAGGAAAAAAGCAAAAAAATGCCATCCAAAGGGCAAAAATTTCAATGAATGAATTATTTGAATGCAATTTGCATGTGTTTGGGATGTGGATCGATGCCATGAAGGGGTGATTTAGAATGTTTAAGGAATCACTGACAAAGGTATTAGCGAAAGCGGTTTTAATATGGTGTTGTAAAAGTGCGACTCAACAAAGTTCCATGGCAAGGTTCACTCTATTAATTACTGCATGAAAGAAACATACAAAGGAAAATTGGGTTACACTCGAGTTAGACTGATTCACAGAGAGACCGTGGATGCAAAAGCGTATGAAGGAACCTCCTGTTGAGTCACAAGGTTCAGAGTGGGCCCCCTTGCTCTCTAAACTCCTTCCTCAGAGGAGTCTAGGTGCTTTTAGGCCCAAACCTAGTCTCAGACTTGGTCAGTGGTTTATGTCTAAGGGATTGTACATGCAAAGTTTATGTAATATTTCATTAGCACCAATTCAGCATGTATTCAAAGTTACCAAGAAAAAATCAAAGTTACTATATTACAAGGTTATGAAGAGTATTGGTCACCTACTAAAGATTTGTTGTTGGTAGAAGGTGTCTCTGCCTTGAGAGGCATCCTGGCTCAAGGGGAGATCACTGCCATGCAGCCACGCTGCCTAGCAGGGAAAGCTCAAAGAAGGCTCACTTAGGGGCTGTCATATTTATAGGATAAAGTGGTTGGCTTGTAGTCAAATACATGCAATGGAAAAGGTATGCAGAAAACTCCTTGTACCCACAACTTTCTCTGTTCCTTGATAAATGAGTCTTGCAAAAGCCAACGTGCTCTTCATGTGTTAATTGCATGATCAGTGTTCCAAGCTTATATGCATCTCTGCTCATGGTCTCACTCTGCTCCTTTGTGGGTTTTCAGATTGAAAACAGATTGAATACATTGAAACTAGAGGAGTTCATGTCCCAGCTGTAGCTCAGGTCTTAAGCTCTTCTGGAGCCTGCACCGCCAGTCTGGTCAAGGGCATCTGTCACACTCCACCCTGTGACTACAGTCAATCCACTTTGTTAACTCATGGAGTGGGTAGTACGGTTACCTCATGCCTTTATGTGATATGTTGTGTATCAGTGGTTACAGTCCAATTATCTTAGTTTAAGTGTTCTAACTAATGTTAGTTACCATTTTACATACAGAATCAGTTGACTGTACATATTTTACATGCAGGATTGTTGTAATTTGTTTCATTTTTTTGCCAAACTCTGATATACAGAATGATTATAAGCAATAAACATAATAAGATTAAAACCAACAAAACTACAATTGGATCCAGCATCAAATTCAAAATTCCAGTTGCTGTTGGGGACCATCCAAAAAGAGTTTCCCACCAGTGATGTTTTCCATCTTTCTTCACTCTTTCCAGGACATGGTGCACCTCATGATGGACAGTAATTAGGGGGGTTTGTCCGTTCTTCCAAATTTGTTTTAGCAATTGACTCAGGTCATCATGTTGCAACAGTTTTCTCACCAATGTGAGATTCATTCCAATGGGGATAGGTAATAAATCTGGATATGATGTATAACTGTAACAATTGGTGGGTTGTGACAGGAGCTGAATAGTTAAAGTTGAATTCTGTAATTTTGGTAAAATTACAAATACAGATACTTGAGTGCTTGTATATATCTACAATGGTGTTGTCTATAGATATAGAATCACAAAGGGTTCTCATGCAAACACATCCATTTCCACCACATATAAGAACAGTTTCAGGGGTTTAATTGGGATGTATGTCAAAATGACATTCAAAATGACTGAACAAAACATTTTGTTCAGTGTCAAGATGAATGTCTTGGGCCTTAATGGTATTACTTCCACAAATAAATCTCTGTTGTTCCCTTAGAACATAAACATCAACATCAATAATTTGCCATTTATTCCCATTTTGTTGGACCCATAATGTATGCTCTAATAGACAGAGGACAGTTCCATTGTGATTTAATCCCAGCACAATGGTTGGGTATATGTTGTATACCAAAGCATTGCACATTATTAAAACAAAAGCTGTGGCTTTTTTGTCAGTAGAGTTGTAGGTAAGATTGACTAGACACAACCAGGATTGGAGTTTTCTTTCAAATTCAGTTGCATTAACCCAGATTACCTTTCTAATTTCAGTGGGTTAAGGTACCCTCTTCACTTTCTCTCACAATTTCTGCCCACAGTAGGTTGTATCCAGAATTGGACTTGCATACAACTAGGAGTGAGAGAGACATTAATTTGAGCTGCACCTAGTGTGTTCACAGTTAGTTAGTGGTCCCTTTCATTAATTCTTTCCCACTGAGGTAATATATCAGATAAGAGCCATTGGTTAGTTCCCAATGCGGATAGAGAAGATTGCAATGGACTTTCTAATTTGTGTAAATTAGTAGTTGCTGAGCTTATTTTGTTTGCTAAAATTTCAGCGTCCATGCTGTTTAATACTCCTAATCCCGTCCCTAAAATATCAGTCACATCTCTTCTTGATCAATTTGGACAAGTGAAAGTTTGTCAGTGCAACCACACTAACTATGGTGCATAGGACATCTCACAATGTGAGAGGGGAAACAGCAGAAAAAGAGATCAGTGTCGTCTCCCAGTCCTTTCTGAACACAGTGAGTTGAACCCAGATAACTCAAATTGAAAATCCGTGTGCTAGTTTGGAGGGTTAAAAGGTAATTATTGCAACAGTCTCACTAGGCATCATTAAATATTCAGAAAGCAAGGCTTATTCCATGGAGTACACATATAAGGGATGGGTAAAAGTGAGAATTGAAATTTGTTTTTCTAGTGTTTTATAAGCACTGTGTTAACATACACATATTCTATTTTCCTTTTTATCAGAGATTCATTTTTGGTAAAATTATATGTTCTTAAGAAAGGAAATGAGTCATCAGAAGTTTCTAACCAGACAAGCATAACGGGGGCAATTGCTAAACAACTGGCTGCTCATGCACTCCACAACTAGCTTACTTAGGTGTATTCTTTCAGTTGCCTTTTTCAACCTTCATTGGCTGGAGAATGTAGAAAGAACCTTACTCTTTATCAGGAGATTTCAAAATTCAATGAAAAAGGATTCTATACCAGAAAACTTTAAACAATATTAAATGGACTGCCTGGACATCAATCTAGCCATAGATCTTTTTTTTTTCTTTTTCCTTTTTATTAAAAAAAAAACCATAAGAGACTACTTTCCAGAAATCTGGGGAATGTCCGTCAGGTCTGCCATAGGTCACTGATGTCTTAAATGTAAAAGTAGTGTGGGATTTGTCTCATCCAAACAAGACACTTCAGGCTCCTTTTACAGTAAATTAAGCAAAACAGACCACCCTTGAAGTTGAGGGTTTTTTCATAGACACCTATCTTAGCAGGAATAGTATCATCACTCTTCCAGGTGTCTACTTCTCTCCACTGACTTGAAAGTGCATCTAGGGCAATGAGGTGGGCATTAGATACCTAAATTAGATCTGATGAGTCCAGGTATCAAAGCATTATACTCTGATCATGAAAAAATAATGAAACTCATTAATTTATCAGTAGTGCTAATTTGCCTGGATTTTTTGAACATTTAACTGTTATCCACTTCATGCTAGTAGAAATGTATGCATGTTTCTATATTTACTCTACAAAAAAATAGTGACCATCTAAACCAGTGTTATAGTAAAACTAATGTTCTGGAACATGTTTCGGGGACATATATTTCCCTACATAAACTGGAAATCTAAATTTTTTACTCCTAGAGTCTTCCAAACAAATTTAAATTAGAGAATCCAGTCCTAGAGTTGTCATTTAAGCAATATTTCTATTTGTTGTTAGAGGAGTTTTACTAAAGCCACAACTGATCTGGAATTGTAGGATTTAGCTGTAAATTACAATAAAAAAATTATAAAATGTTATGTGTATTTTATAGTGTAGAGAAATACAAAAAGAAATAAAATGGATTCTGTTCCTGCCCTGTGTGTCTCTGAAGAGCACGTGGGTCAAATACTTCAAGTCAAAACTCTGTAAAAAATGTAAAATGTCACTCATGTTCATTTTCATTGAATGAGATTGCTCTGCATTGTGTAACTAACTTCCAGAAAGACAGAAGCATGTGAAATCTCTTGGGTTTTTTGACTAAAGGAATTTTGAAGGCATGCTAAGTAAGGGGAATTACAGATATTGTAGTGCAAGGACATTTAAAGGTATGTTTCATGCATTTCTTCTTGAACACAACAGCAAAATTCTTGCCTCATTGAAATAATAGATCCAAGATTTCACCTGAAATATAATGCCCATGCAAAATAGATGTAAATGAGGGAAACAGTACTGACAGCCAAAAGGAGGTTGAAAAAAACCCCAACAAATACTTTCTTTGTGTTCTTTGAAGAATATAATTCTCACCTTTTCTGCAGATTGGCCATTCGTCTGGTACAACAGTAAGAATGAATGCTGAAGAAGCTGTCTGAGGACTTTCACAGAAGCTCTAGAACTTTTTAAGGTTCAAGCTTCATGATTTATAAGTTCATATATAATTAGTTGCTTAACTGTTCAGATTCACATGACTGAGTTTTATTGCAAAGGTCTGGAAAAGGCAGTTTGGTGATTTCACCCTGCAGTTGTTTAATAGTGGAGCAGAGTATTTCCAATAAATTATGGTTTTCTTTATTATTTCTGAAATTATATCCATACTGTTATAAACAGGGCATTACAGGGATTGTAGATATATATTATAATGATAAAATAATTAATATTTTAATAAGAGGCAATTTTTCCACATAAGTAATTTTAAAAGAAAATGGTAATTCTTTTTAGTTTCTTATAATGAATAACTTGCATCCATGACATTATTATAGACATCAAAATAATATTTTTTTCTTTGCTTGTCTCCCAGTTTCTCATACCATTTGGAACCCCCTGTAGAAGTGCAGTACCTTCCAGGATGTATTTAAATTTTGGTCTCCTTTTGTTTCATAACTTTCTGTAAGCGATGCAACACTGACCTCCAATTCTCCATTACAGCCCTAATATGGATGAACTCCATCTTTGCCAAAAATTCTGATTGCCTCTGAAAATAAGAAAGCTAAGATAGACAAAAGTGTTATGAGGTCTTTTAAATATTACAAATTATATCCTTATTAGTGAGCACTCTTATTCAACTACTACTTATGTGAAGGATAGTCTTCTATCCTGTTGTACTTGAAAGTAAGTAAAACAAATGGAATTTTTGTTTGAATGGTTTTAAACCTCTATATGTTTTTGTTTTGATATTTCAGAAAGGAAGATCTTGTTTTAATAGGGGGAAATTATTTCACTCATTTTCCCTTTCCCTGAAGCACCTATTATAGCATTTAGGGTATCTTAGATACCAGAAGATCAAGAGTTTAAACAAGTTTTCTTCATTTATTCAAGATTTATGTGTGATACCTGTGTAAAAATATTACTTAACATTTTTCTATATGGGTTGTGTTCTGACATGTGTGGGAAAGAAAATGAAATCTTTTTATAATGATGATTACCATCACATGTCAAGGAAAATTACATTGTCATAAAACCAATGAAAAATTGTAGAATTAATGTGAAAATGTACTTGTAAGAAACAACAAATGTCTACTAAAAATGCATTTCCACACATGCCCATGCAGAAATGGTTACACTTTTATTAGAATTGTCTAAGCATTTAAAATTTTCCTTAAAAATCAAAGAAATTACACTGCTACATTACTATAAGTAAGGAGGATTTAAACAAGGACTTCGTACAGTGAAATTGTACCTTTCCCTATGAAAATCAGTGAAAAAAGTATTCTGATGTTAAGGGGCCTTGTATACACTGTTGAGAGCTAAGATAATTTTAGCATAGAAATATTTTGTCAATGAGTAAGGCTCAAGTATTTCACCTTGGGAATGTGATTTAGTCTCAGATTGTAACTAGTGTTTACTCCTGAGTTTTAAGCTTGTCTTTGTTTTCTAGCATACTTGTCCTAGTATGTTTTAAAAATACAGTATCTCCTCCAAAAACAAACCTTAAGAGAGTCCATATTGCAAAGATGTCTAGATATACCTAAATTCAGAAAAGTTCTTCAAATCTCTAAAAAGGCTTGAGTTTCATTATCTATTTACGTGATTGACACTGAGAAGATTTATACAGGACTACTGAGAATTCCAATTTATTAGAATGTAGAAATACCTAGAATACAAAAGCATGAAATGTAAGAGTTATTTTATTCCACCATTTATATTTAATGATGTGTGGTAATGACTCATTACTCAGTGCAAAATTATGTGCAAAGACATGTAACTAAACTGCCTACTAAACCCACTAAGAACCAGTCTAAAAATCTGAAGCAGAATTTGAGCTAATATTAATTCAATATAAAAAATTATTAGTTAGTAATGGTAAGTTAAATCAACTAAAAACAATACTATTATACTGGACTCTCTCCTGTATGTGAGAGAATGAGATAAGTCAAAAGGGAAAAAAACAATCATTCCACTGTATTAGTCTCATATTAACATTTCACTTGCCAAGAGGACTCATAGTCATCAAGACAATTAACTTAAGAAAGCATGCAGAATAGGAGAGAGCTTTCAGATTAACTGAATAATGAAAAAGAAAGGGATGAAGCAAAAAAGGCAAATTCCAGGTTTGAACCCAAGTTGCATCTAAATAGGTTCATGTCTTCTCAGCCCTTGAACAGAAACCCTCATTTGCTGTTGATGCCAGTATAAGCAGTAATTTCTTCCAGCCCTTGCTAGGAACTGACTGGCTGACACATCTGGAAACAGCAACCTATTCTTACCCCCTTCTGTTATAACCCCAGGCATAATCTCAAGACTCTTCAGTAAGAGTTCTGGGAATACGAAATAAATGCCCTTCATTTATCACTCAAATTCCACCTGCGTATGGGGAGGGCTATCTGAACTGAGTATGGAAGTAAGCAGAGGATTAACTTGGGTCATTGAAATGCTTGTTACTACAAATTATCTGCTTATAGCTTTGAGCTAAACTATCCCTCTGAAACACTCATGCATATGGATTCTACTTACCAATGTATTCTCCAAAAGTTGCTGTGCTTACATGCCTGGGTCCAGCTCCGAGGTTTAGTTGCCTGTATGATGCCTGATCACAAGGAGCTTTATGAGATCAGACATCCAAATTTTAGAAGATTCATCAAATACTGAGATGCTACAAATGCCTTATCAGCCTGGGGAATCAGCATGATCTTTGCATAAATAAATCAATAATAATAATAAATGCAAAGTTTCCAGCGTGCTGTGCAGCCATCTTAAATGAACATCTTTCAAGGACAGCAGCCTGGGAAAAAAACGTGACAGTATTGATGAGCGCAGGCAGACCTACATTAGGCTGGGAAATTTTGGGGTGTTGGAGGCCAGTAAATGTGCCTACCTACAGTGCCAGATATTTAAAATAAATTGTTCCTGAATTAACAGCAACCCTAGTTTATATCAGTCACTATGTTGGCTCTGTAATTTCAAATAATGAAAAAAAGTTGAGAAAAATGTGATATGTTCAAGAAACATGCCCAAACAGAATAAAAGGTGAAAACCATTAAATGAATTACTTGTTTGAAGCTGACAGATTACTATGATCATTCTTCCAACTGTATATACCTTTAGGTTTTTTTATTTCTTTTAGCACAAGTCTCTCTACTAGCATGTTTCTTTTTTCTTTAAAAATAATTCCAGAAGCAAAAATGAAGGGGCTGAGAAAGATTCTGAGTAGAAGCACAGTGAATCAGGTAGAGAGTAAAAATATCTTTCAGGTACTCCTGCTTTACTTGTTCATTGTTGTAAGTATGGCAGTTTTGTGTTTTTTTCTCTTTGTTATCACTGAGCTCTTTAATCATTTGTGTTGTTCTCTGGACACTAAGAATGCAAGAAATTTATGTCTTGCATGAGCCAAATTTCTCTGCAAAATCACAAACTTCAAAAGAATTGCTGGAGGGCTTCTGCCTCTCAGCACAATGCCTACAGAAGTGGAAAGGAAATTTGCAAAGCTAACTCAAAGCAACTCGGACAGGATTTTATCTATGTGGGCATTGCGCATACTGAAATAATGGGATTACAGGAGATGTATCCTATCATTCTCAATGATAGAGATTAAATGGATGTAATGGATGGCTGTAAGCTCTTCAGAAGGAGCAGGCAAGGAAAGAGAGGTGGTGGGGTAGCCCTGTATGCTAAGGAGTGTTTTGACTGTATAGAGCTTAACAATGGTGATGATAGGATAGAGTGTTCATGGATAAGAATCAGGAGAAAGGCCAACAAGGCAGATATCATGGTGGGAGTCTGTTATAGACCACCCAACCAGAATGAAGAAGTGGGTGCAATATTCTATAAGTAGCTGTGAGAAGTCTCACAGTCACTAGCCTTTGTTCTTGTAGGGGACTTCAATTTACTAGTTGTCTGCTGGAAGTACAATATAGCAGAGAGGAAACAGTCTAGGAGGTTCCTGGAGTGTGTGGAAGATAACTTCCTGACAGCTGGTGAGTGAGACAACTGGGGAAGGCACCCCACTGGACCTGTCGTTTGCAAACAGAGAAGAACTTGTGGGTGACGTGATGCTTGGAGGCCGTCTTGGGCATAGAGATCATGAAATTATAGTTTTCGATTCTCAGACAAAAGGAGGGGAGGCAGAAGAACTGCCACCTTGGACTTCCAGAGGGCAGACTTTGTTCTGTTTAGGAGCCTGGCTGACAGTCCCTTGGGAGGCAGTCTGAAGGGCAAAGGAATCCAGGAAGGATGGACATTCTTCAGGAAGGAAATCTTAAAGGAGCAGGAGCAGGCCATCCCCATGTGCCCAAAGACAAGCCATCAGGGAAGAAGACTGGCCTGGCTGAACAGAGAGCTTTGGCTGGAACTCAGGATAAAAGAAGAGAATTTATGATATTTGGAAGAAGGGGCAGGCAACTCAGGAAGACTACAGGGATGTCATGAGGTTATGCAGAGAGAAAATTAGAAGGGCCAAATTCCAGCTCGAACTTAATCTGGCTACTGCCATAAAAGATAATAAAAAATGTTTCTATAAATAGGTTAGCAACAAAAGGAGGGCTAAGGAGAATCTCCATCCTTTATTGGATGTGAGGGGGAAACACAGTGACAAAGGGTGAGGAAAAAGCTGAGGTACTTAATACCTTCTTTGCCACAGTCTTTAGTGGTAGACCAGTTGTTCTCAGGGTACCCAGCCTCCTGACCTGGAAGATAGGGACAGGGGGCAGAATTAAGCCCCCATAACCCAAGGGGAAATCATTAGCAAGCTGCTACACCACTTAGACACACTCAAGTCTATGAGGCTGGATGGGATCCTCCCAAGGGTGCTGAGGGAGCTGGCGGAAGTGCTCACGAAGCCACAATCCATCATTTATCAGCAGTCCTGGCTAACTGGGGATGTTGTAGGTGACTGGAGACTTGCTAACATGAAGGGCCAGAAGGAGGATCTGGGGAACTACAGGACTATCAGTCTGACCTCGGTGCCAGGGAAGTTTATGGAGTGGCTCATCCTGAGTGCACTCATCAGGCGTATGCAGGACAATCAGGGGATCAGGCCCAGCCAGCATGGGCTCATGAAAGGCAACCTGACCAACCTGATCTCCTTCTATGACCAGGTGACCTGCCCAGTGGATGGGGGAAAGGCTGTGGATGTTATCTGCCTGGGCTTTGGTAAAGCTTTTCATATTGATTCCCACAGCATTCTCCTGGAAAAAACTGGCTGCTCATGGCTTGGATGGGTGTACACTTTGCTGGATAAAAAACTGGCTGGCTGGATGAGCCCAAAGTGTTAAATCCACTTGGCGGCCAGTCAGAAGTGGTGTTCCCCAGGGCTCAGTATTTGGGCCAGTTCTGTTTAATATCTTTATCAATGATCTGGATGAGGGGATCAAGTGCACCCTCAGTAAGTTTGCAGATGACACCAAGTTGGGTGGAAGTGTCCATCTGCTCGAAGGTAGGAAGGCTGCACAGAGGGATCTGGACAGGCTGGATCAATGGGCCGAGGCCAATCGTATGAGGTTCAACAAAGCTCAGTGCCAGGTCCTGCACTTGGGTCACAACAACCCCATGCAACACTACAGGCTTGGGAAGAGTGGCTAGAAAATTGCCTGGCAGAAAAGGACCTGGGGGTGTTGACAGGCTGCCCAGGGAAGTGGTTGAGTCCTCATCCCTAGAGGTATTCAAAAGACATGATGTGGTGCTTAGGGACATGGTTTAGTGGGTGTTAGGTTAGTGGCTGGACTTGATGATCTTAAAGGTCTTTTCCAATATAAATGATTCTATGATTCAATTGTGGAGGAAAAAAAATCACATTATATATTTTTTGAATTGTCATAGTGAATATGTTGTTCATTTAGCAAAATGTCTACATGATTCAATGTATGTTGAGGACAGTTCTAAGATGTTAAAAATAAAAATACTGAAACATAAAATGCTGTGAGAAATAATGACATACAACCCACAGTATCACATCACTTTAATAGTTTGAAACATTTGGTGTCCCTAATGTAGCTCCAATTGCAATAGATCATGCACTGTAATTAAAGAGATGAGGTAATAGATAAAGAAGACCAGGACAAAAATAGGCTTTTTGGATTTATAATTTTGAAATCAGTTCCACAATTTGAAATGAATGAAGAAATGGAATTATACAAGCATTTGGAGAATAGATGAAAGGGGAGATGTTGAATCTTTTTGAAGACAGGACTCTTCTGGATCTTAAAAAGAACAGTTATTTTAGGTCATACCAAGAGATCACCATTTCCAGCATGTCATCTCCAGAAGCGGGCAGTAGAGGATGCCTGTAGAAGAAGGATGGGTCGGAGTCAACAGGATATTGTGATACTTTCTAGTGCTTTCTCCCAGCTCCCTGCCATTGCTATCTCAAGAACTTCCTGGTTCAAATCTTGTATTTATTAGTCTCAGTGATCTTTATTTTCCCTGTTTGTCCCGTTGATTTTTTGCATCCATGTAAATGATTCATTCCCTCTAATAAGGAGTCCTAAAACATAAATAACTGAGTGAAGAAACATCTCCTTTTGCTTGTTTTAAATGTAAACTACCATTTTGGTGTGATCACTGCTAGACATTTTATTAGATGGAGAGCAAGAACAATAGCTTTCTATTCACTTTTTTTCTCTCATCATTGCTTTTTATCACACTGTTGTTCAGTTGTCTTTTTCTCAGCCTGGAGAGTCCTGGTTTACTTGATCATTCCTCACAAGGAATGTGGGAGAAATTACCCAGTTCTACCAGTTTCAGGATCTGTGAATACATCTAAGAATGATAAGGCAGCTTCACCTCCCTCCTGACTATCAGGTTGTATCCTTCATTAGTTATGAGTCTTACATATGGTTGAAATATGTGATTTTATAGACTTCAGAATATACATCCATTTTCCAAGAAATTTTCTCAGAGATAAAATATCCCTTGTTTTCTATTCACCAAGTGATTTCACTCTTTTTTTCTCTTAAACATTTCAGTCATACAATCAAGGAACAGCAGATAGGGTTATTTAACTAGGGACACCTGTCACTCACTCATCAATGGCAAATGACATGTAGCAGAGTTAAAATGAGCATGCAAAAGCTGACATGTCCTTCTACTAGGCTATTAGATCAAGGCTAGCAACACATTGAGGCTGAGAAATTTGTCTTACTTTGTGAACAATGGTGAATGAGAAAGAACGGAGATAAGATTTTTTAGTTACTTATGCAGAATAATTTAATGAATTCTTGGCAAGTATGTTGTAAGCCTAGGTGACCATTTCATTCTCCCTTTTGAATGGCTTAACAATCCATATCCCCTTATATGTTGCAGGCTTTCCTACACATCTTGGAGAAAAACCTGTTCTACAATGGCAATGTCAAAAGGACTGTTGTGATTTCCATTTCTTCTGTTCAGGGTTTTTTG
The DNA here is from genome assembly GCA_034008185.1 of Gorsachius magnificus. Lineage (NCBI taxonomy): Eukaryota > Metazoa > Chordata > Aves > Pelecaniformes > Ardeidae > Gorsachius > Gorsachius magnificus. The sequence continues at coordinate 191,434,803 of CM067081.1, read as the reverse complement.
TGTGAATATAGTAGATATCTATATTAGTATATGTATTGCATACAAATTGTATATATGCTGTATGCTAATCTTATATAATTGTGTATCTATTACACACAAGTATTATTTACCAGGTTACCTAATCCAGTAACACAACAATATTCTGAGGCCAATAGCATAAAATAAAACAGACCTGTATTTTTAAATTTAGTTGCCCGCTCCATGGCTGTGGACCTTATTTCTCACAGCACTGTCATTTCTTTCAAGGCTTCTCAAATCTTTCTGGGTTTTTGTACTGCCAGTATTACCAGGAACTGGCTACGGAATTCACTGAAAATTGAACTTCAGGTCATGTTTCACTTTTTCACCATAACACCCCAACTAAAAAATGCCCTCCTTTCCAAGGCCGTCTGTCATTTGTTCTGTCTGTGCTTAGAGTTAACTTTGACTGGAAAAGTCACCTTGAAGCTCATTCAGCTCACTCTTAAAAGAAGCATGGCATGCTTAATTCCATAATTCATTCTTAACGTGAATTGTGCTTTATATCCAATATGACTCATATACAGATCAGCTGTCACCAGCTGCTAGAGACTATTATGTTCAGTGGAAAGTAAAGGAATTTTTTACCATAGTTAGAAAAATTTAAATGATTTAACAGCGTAACATTTATAAGTGTTCATTTAGGAAATAAAAAACTTGCCTAACCTTGATTAAGCTGATTTAACTACAGTCTGAAAATAAATGCCAGCTTTGTTTTCTTCATGGTATGGCCATTTATAGTAGTGACTGCTTCCTGTTTTATGAGATTTTATAGCGAGCTGTGGTGAAATTCTACATTCTAAGAATACTCTGTGTTGGAAATGCATCAGGGGTTAATGTGAGGCTGTTTAATGTAAACGTAAATTGTTGGCACATCGTGGGATAATACCATTAAGAGAAGCAGGAAGCTGAAACAGACAAATGCCTGTCAAAGGCCAGAAGGTATCATCTTATAAAACACCCACAAGACTATGAAGTACTGGCTGGTCCTGTATTTTAATTAAGAAAAAACAACTGTAAGACTGGCAAACTGAAAGAAGGAATTTTTATAGCCTTTGACTGCGAGCAGCTCTGCTTTTTTCCTACATAAATTCTTCCATCTTCTCAGTTTGTCAGTGTCCTGTTGATGGTGATTTATCTTGAACAGGAACATATAAAAAAGTGAAGGTTCACTGATACTATAAAGAATAAGCATGCCTAACGTGATTACCCTTTGTCCTGACTATATTTAGAAAGCACCATTTCTTACTACCTTCTTTTATTACCATATTGCCTGGCAAATCTATGAACTATTGCTTTCTTTTACCACCTGTTTTACTATTACTTCTTTCCAGCTGGTTTTATGCAAGGTAGTATTTGTATTGTAAATTAAAATTTTACCTATATTTTTGCATAGTTTTACTTTGAGTCACTATGCATGACATTCTTTTTAGCATTTGTAAGTCCCTTTGTGTGAGTCTTGTTCTCTTTAGTGTCTCTATGGCTTGCAAAGGAAGGCATTTGCAGCCCAGTGCCAGCACAGGTATCTTATTTGGATGAAGTTAGCATCAAGGTCCTATGCCTATTTTGTTTCTTAAAAGTCAAGCTGAGAACATCTAGGATCCTGCTCTTGCAAATCCTTAAATTTTTACCTGCATTTTGTGATAGCACCTTGAAGAGCCACAGAAGTATTGTTAAAATTGGCCATTATCAGAAGAGCTCAAATACTTTAGTAATTCCCCATGTAAGTTTGGTAAGTTCACTACTGAGAGAGCTTCTCAAAGATTCTGGTGCCAGAGTTATTCCTCTCCAAAAAATCTATTCAACATTTAAGAGCATCGCTCTCTTTCAGGTTCCAACTTATTTTAGAAGAGGTACCTAAGAATGATCACCAGCGTTTGACTTTCCTTCCAAAACAACTTTTTATCAATACAATACAGAGTCTTTTGGTATTACTTGACAATTAGTTCTGGTCTAAGGTTTCTTTCACTCGCTGAAACATTTTTCCTGTCATTTTATTGCAGAGAATAGTAAGAATTTTCACTGTTGATCTTCTGCAGGGTACAGGCAGATCCAACAATACTAATTTCTTATGTTTAAAAATTCCCCAAAAGTTCTGCCATGAAACAAAGCTGGATCAAATATAGGTTATATACATGGTGTACTGATAGAAATGTTTGGTTTCAGTCTTGGCAGCCCAATACAATGCCTTACAAATATTTCCAAAATAATAACTCATGCTGTGGTAATGATACTACATTTTCAGCAGCTTAGAATGGGTAAAATATAAATGGATGGCGTCTCTTCCCCATTCTTTTGAAAGGAAAAAGAACCTGTCCATTGAAATAGATATTTGTTTTCACACCAAATAAATTAAGTAAAATAGCAAGGGTAATACAACTATTTGTTCTTACCTACATGAATCCACATAAATAAGTTGCTGGGTATTTGCAGGAATAAAAAAGATAAAAGCATTGAGGAGTTTCTGTGTGGATTTAACAGGTGATACTTAGATGAATTAATTACTTTTTGATAATCAACACATGGGCATTTTTCAGAACAAATTCTATCAGTTATCATCACATAGAGAAGTGTGATATAGAGGGATAGAGGTAATGCACCACTTTTCCTTTTGCTTTCTCAGAACTAAGAAACACTGAGATTCAACATGTCAAAGGTCTAAATAAACCTGAATGCTTGGATGCTTGGCTAAACCCAATGGTTAAGCCTAAAACATTTACAATCAAATCAGATTCTGGCCTACTTTTCCTAGGCATATATTTTAGAAGGAGAAAATGCATGCCTTCCCAGAAATAAATCCCTGTGTGGGACACTCTCTTCATATTCAAACCGGCAAAGCATTACACACTATGTAGTCACACTGACTTGGTGCATCATCTGCTGCTGTTATGTCAAATGCAAACTATCTTCATATAAATAAAACACAGGGCTGAAACTTGCACATCAAAAGTCATAGTGAGACACCTCAACCATTCTGTCACCTCTCACATCCTGCTAGGTTGTGTGACAGCAGATTCTAATCCTTGGAAGAAGGAACAAAATCCAAATCTAGCAAACACCAGGAAGATTAATAATACAGATTAATTTTACATCTCAGATGTTAACTTACTCTTTGAACTGTTTAGAGAGAAGGACAGTAACTGCTGTCCTTCCAAAGTCACCACCATAGCATTATATGGCATGGGACAAGTATAACTCCAAATAAAGGTAGACATCATTCTTAAAATTTGTACTCACTTGAATTCTCATTTTAGCATTACATAGCTGGTAAGTGATACCTTGTATACCAAATAGTCTGATGGAATTCAAGGGAAGGCCTTGCAGAAGCAGGGCCCTTTGTTTAGTGGGATTTAATGTGACTTTATGTGGCAGTGTGCTCCCCCCTCACCTCCGACTCCCCCTCCCTCGACCTCTTTGAAGTGATAACCACCTGTGGCAGTGGTGATAGATGTATCTGGTCATGAAGGATGCACCCACTGGATGTGGGGAGAGACAGATAACAATACAATAGCCAAGGGCTATTGTGGAATGTGCCCACCTAAGCACAGTGGCCAGTATGCAAAAATGACTATGAGCCAATCATCTTACCCCCATCAACAGTGAGCAGTCTAAGAGCCCTTTGAGCTGTCCTGCACGGCAGCGGGCTGCACGCCAGGATCTCCCCTTGAGGTTACTCCTCGAGGTGGAGAGACTCCTTACTGCAACAGATTCTCGGTGTGGTTAACCGCATGCTAACTTTGAAATCTTAGCTAAGTGTCATAAAAGGATTGATTGCACATATATAATCCTTTAGACATAAACCGTTGACCAAGTCTGGGACTAAGATTGGAACCAGCTGCACCTGGACTCCTCTCTGAGGAAGTTTAGAAAGCAAGGGGATCCTTTCTGAACCTCATGACTCAATGGGAGGGTCTCCCCGACAGTTTTGTCTGACCCTGTCCTCTATGCAGTAAATAACAAAGTGTTCCTTGCCATCGAATCTTAGAAACTATTGTCGCATTTACCACTGAACTTTGTTAACTCACTGTTTTACACCAATAAACTATATATTATTTTTGCCTTCCTCTCACTCCATCTGCAACACTCTATACAAAAAGGAAATTCACAATTAGTAAGTAATTCTAAATATGTATGACAGAAAAGGATGTCTTCAATACTGCAACTGACTTATTTTTGAACATTTGGAAACATTGACTGTAATAATTGTTTAATTAAGTTTCACTGAACCAAAGCTATAGTGGAAATGGAACGTTAACTTTGCTGTTCTAATAACAGTCATGAAGCTAGACATGTCCTTACTTAACTTTCATCTATGTATCATAATAAACCAGCTAAACAAACTATGCAGATTATTTTCATATCACAGAAACTATTCATGAAAAAAGATGGGACAAAATTTTAAATATGGAAAACTTATATGACTTTTATAGACCTTATAAAACCAGGTGGCAGGATTATTTGTTTTGGATATTATCAAACACTAGCAATGAAAGACATTTGTAGGCTGCATTTCCAGGAGAAAGTGTAGTGATAATTTATAAAGTACTTCCCATAGGATAGAAGAGGTTGAACAGAGGATAGAAGGTTGGTAGATGAGGGGAGAGCAGCAGATATTGTCTGCCTAGGCTTCAGTAAGACTTTCAACACTGCTTCCCATAAGATCCTCATACTGAAGCTGAGGAAGTATGGGCTGGATAAGCAAACAGCAAGGTTGATTGAAAACTGACTGAACAGCCAGACCCAGAGGATGGTGATCAGTGGTGTGAAGTCTAGCTGGAGGCCAGTAACTAGTGGTGTAACCCAAGGGTCAATACTGGGTCTGATCCCGTTTAATGCTTTCTTTAATGATCTGGGTGATTGGGCAAAATGTACCCACAGCAAGTTTGCTGATTACACAAACCAAGCAGGAGTGGCTGATATGCCAGAGGGTTGTGCTGCCATCCAGAGGGACCTCCACAGGCTGGAGAAATGGGATGACAGGAGCCCCATGAAGTTCAACAAAGGGAAGTGAAAAATCCTACACATAGGGAAGAACAACCCCATGCACCAGTATATGCTGGAAGCCAACTGTCTGGGAAAACAGGTTTGCGGAAAAGGACCAAGGTGTCCTGGTGGATGAAATTGAACATGACCCAGCTTTGTGCCCTTGTGGCAAAGAAGCTGAATGGTATCTTGGGCTGCATTAAGAGGAATGTTGCCAGCAGGTCTCATACAGTCAGTGCAAAAATCTCATGGAGAGTGGAGAGTAACAGCAGACTATCGTGGCCTGAATGAAGTCACCCCACCACTAAGTGCTGCTGTGCTGGACATGCTAGAACTTCAATATGAACTGGAGTCAAAGGCAGCCAAGTGGTATGCCACAGTTGATATTGCTAATGTGTTTTTCTCAATTCCTTTGGCAGCAGAGTGCAGGCCACAGGTTGGTGGAAACACAGCCCTACCATTTGCCATGGACTGATACAGACTGCACCGGAACAGAGTGAAGCTCCGGAACATCTGCAGTATATTGATGACTTCATCATGTGGAGCAATACAGCAGAAGAGGTTTTTGAGAAAGGGAAGAAAATAGTCCAAATCATTCTGAAGGCTGGTTTCGCCATAAACCAAAGTAAGGTCAAGGGACCTGCACAGGAGATCCAGTTTTTTAGGAATAAAATGGCAAGATGGACATCATCAAATCCCAATGGATGCGATTAACAAAATAACAGCCATGCGTCCACTAACTAGCAAAAAAGAAACACAAGCTTTCTTGGGCATTGTGGGATTTTGGAGAATGCATATTCTAAGTCTGAGTGTAAGCCCTCTCTACCAAGTGACAGAAAAAAATGATTCCATATGGGGCCCTGAGCAACAACAATCCTTTGAACAAATTAAACAGGAGATAGTGCATGCAGTAGCCCTTGGGAAAGTTCAGGCAGGGCAAGATGTAAAAAATGTACTCTACACTGCAGCTGGGGAGAATGGCCCTACCTGGAGCCACTGGCAGTGAGCACCAGAGGAGACTTGAGGTCAACCCCTAGGATTTTGGAGTCAGGGATACAGAGGATCTGAGGCCTGCTATACACCGATGGAGAAAGAAATATTGGCAGCATATGAAGGGGTTTGAGCTGCTTTGGAAGAGGTTGGTACTAAAGTACAGCTCCTCCTGGCACTGTCAGGTCTGGGCTGGTTGTTCAAAAGGAGGGTCCCCTGCACACAACGTGCAACTGATGCTACATGGAGTAAATGAGCTGCACTGATCACACAGTGGGCTCAAATAAGAAACCTCAAATGCCCAGGAATCTTGGAAGTGGTCATGGACTGTCCAGAAGGCAAAGATTTCAGAATATTGCCAGAAGAGAAAGTGGCACTTGCTGAAGAGGCCCCACATTGTCCTGGTTTTGGCTGGGATAAAGTTAATTTTCTTCATAGTAGCTAACATAGTGCTGTGTTTTGGATTTAGTACTACAAGAATGTTGATAACACACTGATGTTTTTAGTTGTTGCCAAGTAGCGCTCAGACTTTTTGAGCTCGGCCAGGTGCATAACAAGCTGGGAGGGAGCACAGCTAGGACAGCTAACCTAAACTGACCAAAGAACTATTCCATACCATATAACGTCATGCTCGGGGGGATTAGTCGGTCGGTTCGGTTGCGGGGAGAGTGATCGCTGCTTGGGGACTGATCACAGCTCAGGGAGTGATCGCGGCTTGGGGCAGGCTGGGCATCGGTCGGCAGGTGGTGACTGCATTGTGCATCATTCGTTTTGTATATTCTGTATATTCTGTTACCATTCTCATTATTACTATTATTATTATTTTCTCTTATTAAACTGTCTTTATCTCAGCCCACGGCTCTAACCTTTCTTCTCCTTTCCGATTCTCTCCCCCATCCCACTGAGGGAGGGGGGAATGAGCGAGCGGCTGCGTGGTGCTTAGTTGCCAGCCAGGTTAAACCATGACAGCACCAAAAAGGACTGTCGTGGTTTAACCCCAGACAGCAACTTAGCAGCAGACAGCCACTCACTCACTCCTCTGCAGTGGTTGGCGGAGAGAATTGGAAAAGTAAAAGTGAGAAAACTTGTGGGTTGAGATAAAGACAGTTTAATAGGCAAAGCAAAAGCCACACGTGCAAGCAAAGTAAATCAAGGAATTAATTCACTGCTTCCCATCAGCAGGCAGGTGTTCAGCCATCTCCAGGAAAGCAGGACTCCATCACACGTAACAGTTACTTGGGAAGACAAATGCCATCACTCCAAACATCCTCCCCTTCCTCCTTCTTCTTCCACCAGCTTGTATGCTGAGCATAACATCATATGGTGTGGAGTATCTTTTTAGTTAGTTGGGGTCAGCTGTCCCGGCTGTGCCCCCTCCCAGCTTCTTGTGCACCTGGCAGAGCACAGGAAGCTGAAAAGTCCCTGACTAGTCTCAGCACTACTTAGCAACAACTAAACCATCAGTGTGTTATCAACATTCTTCTCATAGTAAATCCAAAACACAGCACTATGCTAGCTACTAGGAAGAAAATAACTCTATCCCAGATGAAACCAGGACAAAGAACCAAGGTCTTTTCAGTGGAGTGTAGTAACAGGATAAGAGGCAATGGGCACAAACTGAAACACGGGAGGATCTGTCTAAACATCAAGAAATGTTTTTTTACAATGAGGGTGACCGAGCAGGTTGCCCAGGGAAGTTGTGGTGTCTCCATCTTTGGAGGTATTCAAAAGCTGTCTGAACATGGTCTCAGGCAACTGGCTTTAGGTGGTCCTTCTTGAGCAGGGATGTTGGACCAGAAGACGTCCAGAGGTCCCTTCCAACCTCAGCCATTCTGTTATTCTGTGAAGACTGTAATAAATAAAGTAGCTTTCCTATAAAAGATTAAGTAGTCATGTCTTTATGTAATGTCTTCTTTGACATGGATATTGTTGCATCTCCACATCTTTAAAAACTAAGAGAAACAAAATGAGGTCATCAAATACTAACTAGCACTTTAGTTGGTTCCCTCATGCTGGTCATCTCAGTGAAGAACAAATTTAATGTATATAATAATGAGAAAAGGAACCAGGAACCATGGAACACAAACATTTAAAAATGACAAGAGCTTTTATGCACTGGATAATGCTAGTATTATTTTTTTGTCCAGTGGTGAGCTACCCAACATCACTGGCAGCAGAGTAACCAACAAGATGTTGCCACATGTAGGTTCTGAAAAAAAATGACAATCAGTCCTTTTTCAATGTATAATTTGCTCATCACCACTAGGCACAGAGAATCTGGGTTTCCCTTTTTACTGGAGAAGTGTGTTAAACCTGTTATTTTACTTTGTTATTGTCATTATTTAAAGAGTAATTATAGCTATGCCTACTAGCACAGTTCTATTATAAACCTTGTTTTTCAAGAGTTTATGACTCAGTGAATTTAATTCCCACTGGAATGGAACTCAGCTTACAAGATGTCAACCTGGTTGCAATTTGTTCCTAAAAAGCTTATTTAAATTTATTAAACCATATTATTTGACATTGCAATCCAAAACCAGAAAGTTCTTTTCTCAGATTTTAGATGCCTGCTTGACCTACTCCAGAGGCACAATTTTAAGAAATTGTAAGCAATTAACCATAAGCCTTCAAATAAGAACTTCTTGTCTTCTATACTGAAATACTTTAAGCAGCAGATTTATTTATCTTTAAAAAGAAGTTATCTTATTTTTTTTTTAAGATCTGCAGACCTTATTTTTAATAAGGTTACACATACACTACAGTTGCATGAGCCAGCTGGTACATAGACACCAGAGAAAGAGATTATTTCTCTAATTAGAAATGTTTTGATTTTCAATGGTGGAACCCTGAAACAAGTAAAGTTCACCTGATCATGGAGCTATAGTACAGATTAGGCCAGGTACAGTAGGGTCATCATGTCCTTCAATGACCTTGCTCTAATTCTCTACACTGTCTACACTGTGTCTTGGAATAACTTCTACATTTCAGCTGATTCAGCTGCATTTGATTTCAAATGTAGTTGGATATCAAAAACCTTTTGGGATTTCTTTGAACTGGAAAGGAAAAAGTGAGTAAACCAAGAAATATTGAGAGAGAAAATAAAGAAACAGAAAACAATATCTACTGAAATTGCCCCATTTTGCACTTCTGTAAATGTAATGAAATAACGCAGTCCTCCTAGAGTCTTCTACAAACATTTTCTGTTCTCAGTAAGACCTGCTCTTCAAATAATGCACTGCCTGGGTGTTCTGAAATATAATCAGTCCAGCCTTGTTCTACAAATCTCTAGTTTCTGTTCTTTAAAATCATCTGTCATTACCTGTACTCCTTACTTTCTGAAAAAGAAAAAAAGAAAAAAAGATACTCAGTCAGCTAAATAAGTAAACTAATTCTGTAGAATACTTAAGAAATTTGTTTCCTGTAGAAGGACAGGATTTAGGTCCTGAGTGGGAATTTAAGAGCTTGTAGGTTTTTCAGGCAGCTTCAGGGCTGTGAGCATTATGACGTTCTGTTTGTATGAACGTGTATGGCAGAAACAGGAAGAAGTTTATGGCTTGAAGCAGAAGACTAACACTGTTAGAAAGAAGCCAACTAACTGTAAGAGGTAACAGAGTTTTGAAAAAACACAGAGGTTTTGCTTGTGATGTAACAGGGAAGGAACCAGAAGGGGAGAGAGCTGGAAAGAAGCAAACCTCTCCATGACATCTGGGAACTCCAGGGCCTTGTAGAGGTATCTCAGCTGTTGCTGGTCAAGGTAATCTGGGATTCTACAAAGCATAGCAACATCGATACAGTGTTTGATAAGTTTATATAGTTTGCTTGGTCCCCTGTCCATGTCACATATTCTCCCTGGATCCTGAAGCTGATCTCTGCACTTACTGAGGTGTCTCTGTGCTTTACTGAGTTGTACAATTTCTTTGCCGGTAATCCTTCTCTCCTCCCCAAATATTTTTGTGAGTGTTGAAATCAGGAGTGAAAATTAAAGCAATCTGGTCAATGAAGAAATGTTGAGTGTCTAGGTAAAAGACTGAGCTACAGAAAAGAGATTCACTTGTGAGGGACGTAGCAGTTTTAAAGATAGAAGACAAGAAAATATAATAATCAAAGATAGGCCACAGGTGAAAAGGTAGAATAACAAGGAGCTCAGTGGCAAACTAATAATGGCACTCTCCGCCACTTGGTTTATCATTGCCATGAATATAAAATTTACCTTGAACTTGAAATCCAATATTGTCTCAATTCAAGACAGCAAATTACAGAGAGATAATCATGAACAGGGTGGGAATGGCCAACTCCACAGCTTGAATGACATTTCCCCTCACGCTTCAAAATAGAATTTTCTCATTAATTTGGTATGCTGAAACTTAAAGGAAGCACACTATACTGTTTTAAATGATATCTCATCTACTTTGGGAGTTTTAAAATCAGTTGTACAAAATGAGCTGAGGAAATCCAGACATTATCATTGTTACAACCAAGCCATAGAAATTTAGCATTAAAACTACAACAGCCTTGAAGAATTGTAGTTTTAATACCATCATATTAAAATAATGTATTGCTTATACTTCACTAGTTCCACTGGACTCATTTTGAATTAATATTTTTTAAGGGATTTGAGCAGTCATTGTCAGAATAAAATCATAAGCAGTGACATCATAAGAATGGACAAGGGTGCTGGTCCTCTTAGTCCACCATATGACACTTCCTTAAAAGGAATTAAATCAATATCTGATGACCACCTGTACTGGAGAATTTAAAATATTTAGTCATCCACACCTATTACATTCAGTTAAAAACCAGACAGCTGGACATTACACAACAACAAGTCTCAAACTACAGAAATGGGAGAAGTAAAAAAAGCATTCCAGCTCAGAGATCTTGTAGGTCAGCCAAAATTTATTTCAATCTGTAGCAAAAAGAACTGGGCAGAGTTCGTAACTGAAATCTGCAATATCACTGTCAAAAAAACCCCCAAACCAACTGATGTTTATTGAGGAAAACTCATGAGTCAGTCACAAAAAAGGAGAATAATAACTCAATGATTTTATAGTGTCTTTACCAGTATGTGAAATAGATTGAAATCTGTTAAGCTGTGTATTACTTTCTGTTTTTAAGGAATATTTAACGGAATTTATTAAAAGTTTAAATCATTTTCGCTAAATACTGAAAGCAGCCACTGTTGTAAGCTACAGTAGTAAAAAAGAAAAAGAGAACTGAAAAATTGATGGTTTGTGTGCTGTGAATTGGCATATGTAACATGATATTTATTGTAGAAAAAAATATTAATTTCTTATTCAGGAAAACAAAAAATATCCAAGGGGAAGGGAGGGGAGAGTAGTTTTTTTGATCCCATAAGGCTCTGCAGCCTTTGGTGATGCTTCCAGGTGGCAGATGTTGGAAGTGTTGCGACACAACACCACAAAGGCTGACTTTATGTGTATGTATAAGCAGAGCACTACTCATGAGCACAGACGTGGTATTAACAGTGCTTAGATGTTTAATGGAGCTGTTTTGTGATTTTTGAAATGCTGAAATGAATTCAGAAAAGAGTATTAACAGCAGTGATCTGGGACCTGGAAAATGCATTGTATTGTGAACTAATTTACGTAACACTATGCTCAGCCTGCATAATTTACCCCATAAAAGAATAGGGGCAGCTAGTATTGTTAACATGCAGACTGGAAAGAGATTTCTGACCCTGCTCTTCATTTGGGCAGTAAATGATACAGGGAGACAAAGTGAAGGGAAGTTTTAGGCAGGTCAGCTAAGAATAAAAATAAGGTATAGTGGGGCTTTTGGGTTTGTTTGTTGGATTTTTTTAATCATAATGACTCTCTGGAGCTACTGAGGGATAGGCCCGCTGGACTTTGCATCGCCTGAAGTATTTATATCAAGATTGGTTACATTTCTGAAAAAAAGTTTCATATAGAGATTTTGGTCTTAATAGGCTGAAATATTTTAGCCCTTATTATGCAAGAGATGAGATTAGATGTTCACAGTAACCTTATAGTATATGTGCATAAAGCACACTTTTAGTTTCATTAACAAATTCTTTTGTTTTCTTGAGGATCTTAGTAGGGTTGCAACATTGAAAGCTGCAAAGTGACAGTGGAGCCATGATGAAAATGTTTGCTCTGAACTTTTTATATAATTCTTATTTCCTCTCAGTTCCCAAACTTTATTTTTATTGTTGTTAGTGCACTTTGAGAATATTTTGGAAGGTGTAATTACAAAGTATGTAAATTTGAAGCACTGCTATACCAATAGGAAATCAATATATTAGGTTCACTTTTGAAAAATTTGAGTGGGTGTTTTTAGATATGTGTGTGTTCATGGTTACAAAATTTTGTTATTTTGACAAAAAACATAAGCACAAAGAAAATTATGCTATCCACCAAAATATGTGGTATTTCAATTTTTGAGTTTATTCAGGGTTGTGTTTTGAAGGACACCTAAATGAAACTTAAAAAAAAATAATAGTTCAGTAGAAAAAATGTTACCCAAATCCATCCTTTGGATAATAATTTTAACAAAATACTCGATAAAAATTTTAGCCCATTTAATTTTAAATTTACATTGTTTTTTACAGGTTTCTGGAAAATGATCTCATTTTCCAGTAAAAGGAGATTGTGCAATTCATATTATGAATGCACTTTTTCCAAATAATTTATAAATACCTCACATGATTAAAATGAAAATGTAAAAAAAAAGTGTACTTATATTGCAATCTCACACAGAAGAACAAAGGCTAAACATTATTTAAGATGTTTATGTTCTTTGATAAGTTTCAACTCTTTCCAATTACAACATAACGTTCAATATCGTACTTTTTGTCGCCAACTACTGATTTTGTAATAGTTTTCTATAGAATGCTTATTAAGTATACAACTGTCCTGGTTTCGGCTGGGATAGAGTTAATTTTCTTCAGAGAAGCTAGCATAGTGCTGTGCTTTGGATTTAGTACTAGAAGAATGTTGATAACACACTGATGTTTTTAGTTGTTGCCAAGCAGTGCTCAGACTGCTCAAGGACTTTTTGAGCTTCTCCTGCTCGGCCAGGTGCATAACAAGCTGGGAGTACAGCACAGCTAGGACCCAAACTGTCCAAACAGCTATTCCATACCATATAACGTCATGCTCGGGGGGGGTTGGTGAGTTGGTCGGTCGCTCGGGTACTGACCGCTGCTCGGGACGGGCTGGGCATCGGTCGGCGGGTGGTGAGCAATTGCATTGTGCATCATTCGTTTTGTATATTCTGTATATTTTGTTATCATTCTCATTATTACTATTATTATTATTTTCTCTTATTAAACTGTCTTTATCTCAGCCCTCGGCTCTAACCTTTTTTCCCTTTCCCGATTCTCTCCCCCATCCCACTGAGGGAGGGGGGGGAGTGAGCGAGCGGCTGCGTGGTGCTTGGTTGCCAGCCGGGTTAAACCACGACAACAACTTTTTTTTTTTTTTTTTTTTTTGTAATATAATACTTTAGACCCAGTAATGAATGCAGGCACGACTTATGCCTTCTGTTCTTTTTAGTATAACCCCAGCACGTGACTCCAAGCTGAGTAAAACTAAAATGTATTGGACCACTGGCTCAGGACTCATGAGAAGGGAAGCCACGTTACCATGAGGTGCCCTCTGGATGTGACCCTCGCAATAAATCTATGGCTTGCAGGTCTTTTCCCTGGTTGCAATTAAGAGGCAGAGCCTTTATGATTCAAAAGCAGAAATGTCTGAATGGCTAGATTTTGTGTTGTTTGAGCTTCATATAATTAACATATATTTATCTGCTTCTCAGTCATGGACTTTAAAAAACTTTGGATGAGTTCCAGTCAGAAAAACTCTTCAGTTGGTGTTCCTTATGTTTAGTAGTCATGCCTAATTTAGCTTTGAGAATGTACAACTCCAACATCTTAAACTGTTCAAGGAAACTTTTTTTTCTTCTATAGAATTTAAAATATTATCCCTGTTTTGCTTTTGGGGGGATTTTTCTTTAAATGAGTAGTCATATATAAAAAAATTGGCTCATCCTCACTGCTTAGGTGTAGAGATCCAAACTGCTATTTTTGGTAGGGGGGTTCTAGAGTATTTTTCACGCACCAGCTAGTTCTGAATTTTCTGAATGAAGAACTTCTATGATTCTCATCTCTTTGACATCTAGTTCATACTACACAGATTAGAAGGTTCTGTGAGGTAGTTTTCTCATTGCTGCTCCTCTGAAGTTTACAAGCTTAGCATTGCTCAATATTTTGAATTAAAACCATCCTTGATTAATTATCATTGCAGTAGTCTACCTTCAGTTCTAATAACAATGAAATGAGATTCCTAAATGTAAAAAGTTGCCTTTTTCCAATTCTAACAGTGTAATGCAATCTAACAAACTGCAGTTAGCCGAAGTTCAGTTATATCCTCTGGGGTTTAATTATTCTGTTCAAATCTGTAACAACGGAGCAAATGAAATGAATACCAGAAAACATGTATTTTTGAAACGTGTAATGTTTAAAATCACTGGATAAATGAAAGACTCTTCACGAGTTATCTGAAATTCTCTAGGCTATGTTAAATATTTCACAGAAAAAGAATAAATATTATTTATATTGTAAATATTTTCCCAGTGATCCTTTGATTAGGAAATCAGATACAAAAGAGTTAAGCAATCATCATTGCTTAAAAAACATATTTACTTGTCTTATGCAGGTTAGTTTAAAACTTGTGCTATCATATTTATTTATATCATAGTGCTCAACCAGCTGCCAGTGAGTAAAAAGGTTCAGAAACTATATTAATCTGAAACCCATATCAAAAGAATGGGTCAAAGAAATAAAGTTCAGTCTTAGCTTCAACCTCTGTCATAACTAAGGAATAAGGCTATGTCAGTGTTACTGAGACTGAAACAATTTGGTTGTTAAACTCTGATAAAAACAAATAGAAAAGCCCCCAAAAAACCTAAGAACTTTTTCCACCAATACTAATATAAACCAGCCATTCAATTAATAATAATTCAAATTTAGGGAGAAATTCAGTGAAATCTGGAAATTCTAGCTTCCAGCACCAACTCAAGTTTAGTATGTGTCTCTTGAGCATTGTGATAGATGTCCTCGTAGATGCATACTGCCTTGTTTTCACTTAGCAGGCTAATGATAAGTGTGGACCACATTGTATGCCTGAGAAAACACGTCTTGAGAAAATCAATGACACTGATGGTGAGTTGGACCTCTTCTATGTGTGTTCCTATTAATTTCTTTGATGTGAGTATCCAATGTACACAGACTCCTCCAGGGCCCAAATTTATTTGGTCCGTCTCTGAACTTGGCATCCATTAGCTCTCTTATCATGCATGGCTTCTTTTCGTCAATTACTTTCTCATAGTAGTATGATTCTTCTCTAGTTATTGCATTCAATAAGATTTTTATTTTTTTTTTTAATTTCAGCAATGTCTCTATGTTGCAGCTGGTGTGGATAGGCATCAGTTTTGCTGACTTCAGGGGATAAATACATGAGTTTCATTACTTTTATTGATCTGCCAAAGGGGAAGTTTATTCAAAATTCCTTTTGTTAGTAGTTGTTTTGTGTCCTGAAGTATATATATGAAATATATATTTTTATCCCAATACAAATGCATATGCTGTCACCATTCATTTTAGTGGCAAAGTCTTGTTGCGGTGTGTTCCCCACATTACGATTTTTAAAAATTACTAACTTTCAATTTCATTGAATATCACTCATTTTTGTGCTGAAAAAAAAGTGTAATGAGGTTGTATTTTGATGTTCATTTCTTTCTGTTTGTACTTTTAAGAGTAAATCTATATTTGGAATAAATTCATGAAATTACCTATTTTTTAAACCATTACATTTTAATGATCAAAACAACAAAATGATCAAACAGCAAAAACTTTGCTGGATGGTGGGAACTGCCTACAGCATGTTTTCGTATTTGTATCTGTACACAAAGTCTTTACATGAAAATTCTATTAAAGTACTCATTCAGAAAAGAAGTAATTATGCATTTTTAAGCTCAGTGCAGAAAAAGGAGTTAATCCACGATCTAATAATTAATGTTTGTCTTACTTTTTTCTTATTAATGCTACTAAATTTGGTGTCCTCTTTAATCTTTGTTTTTATTATTATTATTATTATTATTACTTAGTATTTCTCTCTATTAGAATGGTTGTTTTTTAAAAGCTGTGTAAGTAGCACAATATCAATGACTATAATATTGCAGCTGACCCTATAAGCTAGTTATACCTAAGGAGAGATTAAATCAGAACTGGAAGTCAGATCCTACAGAAATTTGAAAGAAAATATATAAAATCTTTACCTTGGAAAATCTTTATAACCTTCTGTAAGCTGGTTGAAAATGAACACACATGGGTACAATTCCCTCAAGCAGTTCTGAAATAGTTTGTCTGTGAAACCTGTGGCAGGACTTTTTGGTGTTATACAGTACTTTCTGTGTCTTTTCTATGGAAGAACCTGTGTGTGTCACAAGAGATTTTGTTCTTTATCATTAGCACTAACAAACTGATAAAATCTTTGGTGCTATACTGTATTGTTATGAATTCTTCTATTCCCTGCAAAGCCAGGCATTAGTTATCATTCATGGCATCTCTAGGAGTTGAGGAGTAACTGTTGTTTTTGCTGTAATTCATCAACAAAAAAAAATAAAAAAAAAATAAAAAAGAAAACTCGAGAAGGAAGCTACATTAAAATTAACAAAAATTTAATTTTGCTGAGCTATTTTTTTTTCAAAGTAAAAAATTGTAAAAGATTGACTACTTCAACACAAAACAAGTCATTTTGATCTGAAACAAAAAAAAAAAAATGTACTGGGTACTTGTAAAAGAAACAAATGAAAAAAATAATTAGTGTCGCCAAAGAGCCAAATGAGTAATTTTCCTTTTACACAAAAGCACAGTGTCTAGGGGTATTTGTCAAGGATGAAGAGAACTTGAATAGAACTGTACTTCAGTTCTCATCTCTACCAAAGGAACTTTTGAGTTTGTCTTTCCCACAAGCCTGTTTGAACCATCTGACTGGACAATATGTTAAGTTCAGGTAAGTAGATAGTTGATTTTTGTCTTTCACTAATCCTTTCTTTTGAAACTGGTGTTGGTATAAATAATTGTTCTCTGTTGTTCCACTCCACAGAAAGATGTCGACCACAAACTAAAGACTTTTTTTCTGTGTCTTACCAGAACCTCAGAATATGCCTCAAATACTCAATACTACTAGGACTACTAGAAAAGTATCTGAACCTATTTCTTGCCTACAGGAATATATTTGTTTTGTTTGTTTATTTTATTTGAGCCTCATTCTACTTGACAGTATATGCAAACATTGAAAAGCTATATAAAGTTCCATCTTTGTATCTGAAAATTACAGTAAATGAAAAATTCAGTGGAACATCCCAGAAAAAGTTTTTTTAAGTCTGCATAGTTTGCTTGTTTCAAGATCTTGGGAAGATATACAACAACCTGAGATATAGACAACCTGATGCACAATTTACCCCAAACCTTATGGACTTCCCTGCTACCACACAAAATTCCAGAATTCCCTTTCAGGCTTTTGTACATCTTATGCTAAAATTCCCTCAGGAGTATCAGTGATGTCTAATGTGGTTTAATGAACTCCAGTGAGACCTTAGCTGAACAAATAAAGAGCCACAGAGGCACTTAATGAGGTATGGAATCAAGCATCAACACAGTAGGGAGTAAGACTCAGCAGCAGAGAGTGCAAAAAAGGCTGAAATTTTATATATTATGACCACTAGTGAAAAAACCCAACAAACTACAAAAAAAAAGAAAATTCTATACTACTGTCTACTACTCATATTCTTGAGCACTGCCAATAAAACCTAAAAAAACCCTGCAAATCTCTTATAATGTAACAATTTCTATGCTTGTGTAACATGAACTGTTTCTTGGTGATAACATTTTTATTTAATTATGTCTGTGAGCATCATAACTTATATTGATGAACATGGATTGGCATAGTTGTTTAAGCCTATAATGAACTAAATGCTACACAGAATACAATTTTCCTCTTCATTTACTTTAATTTATTCTAGTTGTAAATGCCATTGCCTTCCATGATTACGGAATAAATCTCACTGTAGGATCAATTATTACAGTTTAAGAATTAGACTTAAGAGTTGTTTTGTAATTATGTACAGTTTTTGTGCTATTAGATCTCAGCATTATTCTTTTTAAAATATTTTAAGATCTAATGAAACAAAACATTAGAGCTAATATCCCAGGACACCTAACTATTGAACTTTTATCAGCATTTGACTACTCAGTTAAACTACATTTTGTTAATTTGGCCACTTTAATGTTTTAAGTGAAAATACTGGTAAGTAGAATCAATTTTTGCTTATTTGTGCCAAAGAGTAAGAACATTGGTGAACTAAGGTGGTGGAGGCAGACCCATAAAGACTGCATAGTTCTACCTTGCAGAAGGAAAGTATGAGCTAAATCTTTTTTAAGATGGTTTTCAGGAGTTTCTGAATTGCTCCTGTAGAAATGGACATGTATAACACTCCAGCATAAAGGAGCAGTTCATTAAAAAACTGCTGGATGGATTTAGCAATTTGTTGACAAGTGAAGGCTATTATTCAAACTAAAGAATTCACTAACATGGCTCACTGATCCTAATTCATAGTGCAATCAGAGTGACCCCATTACTGTAGAAGCTCTTATCAGAAGATAAAGGGTTAGGAGCTCATGTTTTCTAACCAGATATATAATCCTCACTAAATGAAAGACTGATTCAGAAGCATTGTGACAAATTACCATACTGATATACATGCTAATCCACACTGCTAGCCCTTTATGGCTATTCTGAGCTTAAATCTTGCATTGCTTTCCCCAGAACTGATCCCTCATTTTATTCTATAGAAAAAGAATAAGAAAAATTACCCTGCTTCTGTCAGCATCAATTGTTATAAACAAGCAAAATTTCAAGTATGAAATGAAAACTAATGAATTAACTGTAGTGACCAAATTCATAGATGGAGTTATAAATGAACCTGAACAATTCTAAGCAAAACTACTGAAAAATACAAATTGGCATATTTGCATGTGGTTTTACATGCCACTTATTATACAGGTTATAACTGTTTAGACTCTCTCCAACTTGATTTAATCTTTCCTGTCTCGTTTTGATTTCCTTAAAGTCACCAATAAAGACCTAATTTAGAGGTGATGGACAAGCTGACTTCCTGTGTTATTGTTTACACCAAATTACTCTTGTCTGCAAGAGTTACATTTAACGTTACTTACTGAGAAACAGGGTGGGAGGGAAATTATGTCCCAGTAATTTAGAGAGTGCTTTTATATTTGTATCTTTTGCATCTTCTAGCTAGCAGATGTGAGTTATGAAAGATTAGATTCTTTAGACACAAGCCATATAGCTGTGTGTTTCCATGTGGATACAAGTTACTGAAAGCTATCTAATGTTTGCTAAGGGCTCAAGTAAGCAGTGAACATTCCATAAAATGTGATGGAATGAAATAAAATTTAAAAAAAAAAAAAGTTAAGCAAAAGGATCTGAGAGAAAAACCTTTTTCTTTCTTGATAGCTGATTATCACCCTGTATGTACCAGTGACTTGGTCTTGGTCCAGCCTATGGGTTAATTGTGCAGCATAACATGATAGGCTTGTAGGTGATTTTAGCAATCCTAAACTTTGCCATGGACGATCATATACATCTGGAAAGGCAATCAAGGTTTCTGATGAGCTCACATGAGCCTTCTGTCAGAACAGTGATTCTAGGAAGAACTTTATTTTTCTTTCATATTTGCATTTTCCTTGGAAAGGCCCATCTGAGTGTGTAGGATTAAACTTCTACCAGCAGAAATCTGTTCATAAGAGGAGAGGGGAAAACAAACAAACAAAAAAACAAACCAGAAAGAGATATACTCCTTCTCCTTAATCTTCAATTTAATCCAAATCTTGTTTAGAGAAAGAATGGCATTTTTCTGAGATATTTGAACTTTCTTAGCAGAGGACTGACAATGTGTTGGTGCCTGGATCCGGGGTGGGGTGGGGAGTGACAGAGAAGTAGAATGGTAAAGCACATTAACACTACTGTACTTGAAATGGTGGGGATTGTCTCTGCAATAGAGAAAATTCTGTACTTGGCATTTAAAAAATAGAACTGCATACCACCATGGAGCAAATAAAATGAAAAAATATCTCTTTGGACTTATATACAATGGTTTAGCAACATGCTTAAATGTCTTAAGCAGGTGCTTAGATCTCCTTCTGCATCACTAGTGCAAAACTTAATATGTTCATGACAGTATTTCAGTTTGCAATATATCTTTAAATTCATTCCACCAGCCATCCACAAACATCCTTCTTCAGTGTGATTCTATGGAGAAAGAAGATGGATGGTGAAACTAAATCAGAAAGTCAAAGGCAACCTGTTCTAGTGCACCAATGACATCTGTAGCTACTACTGTAATAAAGAAAGCACCTACCTGAATTTCCATTTGGGGCTGAAGGAAAAGAAATGTGGTAGTCTGATAGGTTGACAGTTTGATGGATTTGTGGAAGGAAACAAAGTCAATCTGTTTTTCCATTTTACTCCCATAAAGTCCAATGTCTGGCTGAGGCAGAATATTTTTAAAGGATCCTCTATTCATATTTCACCAGCTCTTCACTGATTCTGAAATACCTTCCAATCTATTGTGCAACAGAAACCTAACGCTTCCTCTGTATTTTGGGACAACAGAGAAATTTTCCATTTTGAACAGAGACCAGTTTAACATGTAGCAGACAATGATGAGAACATTCACTTCAGTCGGTAAAGTAGTAGCATTCAAGATGATTTCTATAAGCAGATGGAGATCATCTAATAGGATCTAATTTGTTTCCCTGTTCTAGATTTTTGAAAGGATGTTTCTTACATGCAATCTTATTCTCTTTGCTTTGATCTTTGCCAATTTACTAGTGTCGACTTACTGTAATACACAAAATTACTTTCTAATCTAGAACAATATTTCTATTAGACAAACAAAAAAACATTGACTTTTTTTTTTTTTTTGGAAAGAAGATATTCTTCTGAGAGTTCAAATAGCCACTCTGAATTCATTCTAATGAACTAGATGCATTTGAACCTGAACATCTTTAGCCAGTGTAGAAAGACTTACCTCCACAGCAACTTAAGTTGCTCCAAGCTGAATTGCTCCTGGGAGAAACTTGTCTTTTCCACTGACTGTGGAGGAAGATTAGCACTTCTACAGAGAGATACAGTTTTCGCTGATCCTGCTGAAACTGGGTTGTTCATGCATTCTTTATCACTCTATGAGACTACTGGTATCTGGATGAATTGAGGACCTTTACATACATTTCATATACATACATATATAATTTTTTCATTAAACTTACAGAGCTTCTTGTCTTTTTCGCCATTTCTTTGCCAGCTTCTTACATGAATTCCTGACACTTCCCGTCTGTCAAATTCATTGAATTTGTCCATGTTTTTGGAGACTGAGAAACAGTACCTAAGCAGATTCAGAAACATATAAGTAACACTTACAAACACACACACATGCATAATGAAAATCCCCAAAATGTCAGTTCTGCAGGAAAGCAAAGAAAAACATCCCAAAGATGGTGTAACTTATCACATCTACAGAGGACATTTTTTTCTCCCCTAGATTTTGGCTACATTGAAAATATGAGTCCTATCACCATTTTAGAAACACGATTTAAATGTTTTAGAATCTAGATGACTCAAAAAAAGGAAAAAATATATTGTGCTAATTTGAGCCCTCTTTTGAAATAAATCTTATCTGACTTTTTAGTGCAAGTTGTTGATTACCTGCATGAAGAATTATAGGTGACAGTCCTGTTGCTAGAGTTACCCAATATCAGAACACTCAGAGAGCTTAACAGGCTGCCTACCTTAGAAATAACGAGCAATGGCCATGTCATGCTCTCAGTTTTATAGCAAAAGACCTTCTCTTGCTTCATTAATGAGCTGTGCTTTGACAGAACAATATTGCCCCAAAGTAATTTTGAGTACTTTCATTAGTGGACCACAGGTCTCCAAAATAATGAAATATCTTTGAGCAGTTTAAACCTGTGATGGAAAACATTTAAGCATTTAACTGCCCCCAAGTTGTTTGCTTTTTTAGACCAGGGTTTAAATGTTTTACCCCACTGCAATAGTGAAAAATGGCCATGAACCCAGAATAACCTGGGGTGGGCCATTCAGAAGGTATTGCAAAACGGTATGTGCATCACTATTGCTATGATGCCTGGTAATTAGACCTTAACAAAAAATTCAAAACATTTCCTATAAATGTTGATTCAGTTTCAATATTTGAGGGCAATATTAGGAACTACAAATATGTTCCAATGAATAACATTATGAAAGAGCATCTTGCACCATTTTTCCTTTGAGAAAAAAAAGTTACACTTTTTAAATCCTAATGTTTCTGGCCTATTTGAAGAACACCTATGTAATCCACAAGCATAATGATCTTTTAATTTATTTTGTTTTCCAAATTAGTTCAGAATTCTGGAATGCTATGCTAAGCCTTTCCTATATGACCCTCTACAAATATCTCATTTTTATACCTCAGGATTATGTTTTAGAAAATTCTCCCAAAGGGCAGTTGTTGCTGTCTTTTAAGAAAATACTGAATGAGAATCATTTATGGTACATAAATGGAAAACATTCTTGCCATAGATCTAGGAACACATGCAAAATTTAAGAACAATTTATCTTTCACAGTCACCTTTGTGGTAGAACTCTGTAATAGAGTCAAACTATTTTCACATATGGCGAGAAGTTTTATCAATTGCAAACATCAGTGTAATCATTCGTGTAATAGTTCTGCTTTCAGGGTTACCAAGTGGTAGGCTAGTATTGTCAGTACCTAAATGTCTAAAGAGTTATTTGCTCTATCAGCCTTAAACTTTTAATTCTTACTTTTCAAGTGTCCTGAAGATCTCACCCACTGGACTTACCCACTATAACAACAGAGGAAAATATTTTCATGTAGCTTGGGGAAATCTATCAGAGCCTGACACACTTCCATGGTGGGGCCAAATGGGATTTTAAGGGAATATTTGCCTGTAGGGAATAGCAATGTCTGTCTGATGCCTTGGTGCATCTTCCCTACAGAGCAGATTCTGATGGGCCTTATCTGCCTAAAGATGCTAAGTATTTGTCAACCTAAGTTAGTGACTTCTGGTTTTTTAAATATCCATCCAGAAACTGGGCCCTACCTGTGTAACAGATATCGTTTTATTATTCCCTTCAACTGCTTTAAATTATGTATTTGCCAGTTGTCTTTATTAAAAGGTGATATGAATGAGTGTGATGTCAAATTAAAATAGCTTTAGACCCTTGTAACTAGTCTTCAAGCCCAAAAGCATAAACATTTCAGCTACATTGACATCTTGATATTCAGGTAGTGGTAATCTAATGCTTGAAGGTACACACCTTTATTTAGTAAATCACCTTATGCAACCATACAACACAAAATCCACTTTTTAAAAGCCTTTATGCAAGCTAATATTTCTCCTTCATTTAGCTCAAGAAGAATGGCCCACAAAACTTCTATCCAATGAGAAGAATGGCATAAATGTTGGCTTACAGACTGATCCATGAAACTCTATGGCACGCATTCACAAGTGCACACATAATACCAACCCGTATCTGCCTCCCCTCTTAATGATCAGTTCTGATCAGCTAAAAGGTCTTTCAGAGAGTTCAGATTCAAACTCTTATGGCTGCAGTAAGTAAGAAAACAGAAGCAATATATATACATGACAAACTACATTTACAGTCTTCCTTCCTTTTTAGCAGAATACAAGGAAGAGTATGGCAGTTCATTTATTATACTTTAAAGCCTCCAACCAATTAGCTACTGGTGAGGTAAAAAGTCAAAAGAAGGTAGACTGCATAGTAAAGGAAGCAATATGCTTCTACAAAATAAAGGTAAGAGATAAGACTACAAAGAAGTAAGATAAGAGGACTTCCTTCCTCTATCACATACACAAAACTGATGAACTTCTTTCCAAGGAAAGGGTGAGACCCCTACACTGGTGCTAGTTAACATGGGGGAGATATTGTCCAAAATAAATTTATTTTCTCCCTTGTTGATTTTTTGCAGTGCATCCAGGAGTAATGGTAACCTTGGCTCTAGTAAGCAACTGTATGAAGGTGAATAACTTACTATCTAGAAAGGAGATGTAGAGGTGAAGCCTATGAGAAACACCAACTCCTCCTGTGAGGAAGACAATAAAAGGTAGCTCAGTGGAAGGATACCCAGGGAGTATGAAAATAAAAAGTACATCCTGCTCTACTCATGTATGAACATGAATATATGTGTGTGCACGTACATGAATGTCCCTTCTGGGTATCATGTTTATTCTGCACTTCCAAATACTATTGCCAAATTGGTATTATATTAGTGTGTTGCTACTGTTCAGTCAACTGAAAAGGCAGTGCTGACTTGGATCAGCCTCATAACCCGTATCTATATGCATTGATTTTGGATGCTGTACATCTCCCTGTATCTCAGCATTGTGTACTATTTATTTTTGATTTTCTATTAATAAACAGTCTATTGTGAATGGTCCAACATTAATCTTCCCAGAAATTTTACTGTATCTCAGGGCATTATCACTCTATCTACTGGCATTTGAAATAATGTGGCAAAGAAAAGAAAAATGAAAGAGAAATTTATATGAAAAAATGTCTTCCTATCTAGCAGAAAACATTAGCAAAACATTTTTGCATTTACAGTGAGAGCAAAAAAGCTTGAAATAGATTACTTGTTCACCACCAATGGGAAACAGTTCCTGAATTAGTATGCAGCACATATGAGCAATCTTCACCAAGCAAAATAGCAATAGATGCATAGTAATTATGTTAGAGCAATGTAGACATTATTTAGGAAGTAGAACTTGGAGTGCACCTATGGGGGCTGGAGGAGACACAACACTGAAATCCAAATGATACCGTATGCATGTGAGCACATGCGTTTTCACAGCTACGCACAGAGACATGTGTGTTCTAGCGTTTGCAAGAAATATCTTGTATTTTTCATGCATCTCACACAATGAGATAGACTATTACTTTCAGCTAAGATGCCTGCAAAGAACACAATAGCAGTTCGAAAATCATAAGTGTTGCCTACTAAGTAAACAAAAGAACATTCTACAGGAATAAAATATTTGTAATTGTGTTTTAAAATATTTGCAAGTGATTAAGTATCGCATACCTCATTTTGTCATCTGTCTGTTTTACTGTAATTCATTTGGGCCATATTTTGTCTTCATTACTTTTAAGCTCTTCAGCTCATTAATTTGCTATCCAATTATATCTAATTGTTCATTCACAGCAGTATACCTAATTTTCAAGAACGAGCAAATTTGTACTGTCGAATGTTCTGAGAATGTGTTCAATGCAGAAAATTGTTTCACTTTGTTTAAACCTGATCACGTTACTTTAGCAAAAACCTGGACCATTTTTTTCCAATCTAGTTATATAACATTATTATCTTAAGGTCCTCTTCTCATGCCTCCAGCTCTGGAGCCCTCAGCACAGGCAACACATGGACCTGTTGAAGTGGGTCCAGAGAAGGGCCACAAAAATTATGAGAGGGCTGGAGCACCTCTCTTATGAGGACAGGCTGAGAGAGTTGGGGTTGTTAGCCTGGAGAAGAGAAGGCTGCAGGGAGACTTCATAGCAGCCTTTCAGTACTTAAAGGGGGCTTATAAGAAAGATGGGGACAAACTTTTTAGCAGGGCCTGTTGTGATAGGACAAGGGGTAATGGTTTTAAACTAAAAGAGGGTAGATTTAGACTAGATATAAGGAAGATTTTTTTTACAACGAAGGTGGTGAAATACTGGAACAGGTTGCACAGAGCGTAGTGGAGGCCCCAACCCTGGAAATATTCAAGGTCAGATTGGATGGGACTCAGCAACCTGATCTAGCTGAAGATGTCTCTCTTCATTGCAGGGGTGTTGGATTAGATGATCTTTAAAGGTTCCGTCCAATCCAAACTTTTTTATGATTCTATTATTCTATGATTCCATGATTTTATGATTCAATGATTCACTGTCTTAAGGCCCCAGTTTACTTTATGGAAAGTAAGTAAACAATTGATTAGAATGAAAAAATGTTTTACCACAGTCTATTCAAATTTAAAACCATAACTAGCTGACCTGATCTCCCGAGGTTTCTTTCAACCCTTACCATTCTGTGATTCTGTGATTCTGTGATTCTGTGACGTATTTGAGAAGCAAGCTCAAACCAACATCTGTTCTCTGATATGTCTTTTATATTTAAGTAGAAAATGTATATATTGTACCTGGCAGTTTTTTTAGATTTACATTGTCTTTATTTCTGGGCTGTTACACATTCTTTCCAACTTCTTTTATTTATTCTTAGTCTAAAGGAGGACTAGGATGGCTTTCAACTTGCAGCTGAATCAGTGTTGCTGGTTTCTCTCCATTGAAAGATATACATTTAGGTGATCTATTTAGTTGAAACTCATTTAGTTAAATCCTCTTCTGAGGAGGCAGGGAACTTCTTTAAATAGAAATTCGGTAGTATGTTCACCTTTGGTAAGTGGACTCTGTAATGTTACAGAAAATGCTTCTATTGTCACAAAATCTACAGCAACTTTATGTTCAACTGTGTTGTCAGACCTAGGGACAATTCTTCACAGCCTACAGGCTGATCATGAACTTGCAAATCCTAAAATCTTTATTTACTTCACAGAGAGCAGAGTGAATATGCAAGTCATTCTTTTCCATTGGAAGATAGAGCGCAGCTCTTGCAGACAGCAAAGAAAATCCTCTTGAGGACAGTAAAATTTTGTCATCCCTACTTCCTTAAAGGAGGTTTGCATCTTGTAAGCCTATAGAGGTACAGATTGGTCTCTGCAGCTGGTTGAAATCTGGAGAGAAGGTGAATTCAAAGTCTTACGTTTCCTGAGGTTTAAAGGTTGTGTTACCCCATATCCAATCTTGGAAACAAGACAAAGGGAATTTTCAGTTGCGCCATTTTGATGTAGTTTCTAAACCAGATTTTTATAGCTAGGCTTTATCTCTACTGGGGGGGGGGGGGGGGGGGGAGTTATTACTTGCATCTGAAAGTCCAGAAACAAAGGACATAACCCACTGTCAGCTGCAGCGATGCAGCCCCATTAGAAGTGCAGAATAATATAATTGCAGCAGTTAGTGGGAAGCAAGAGGACTTTCTGATTCTGATACTTTGACGTTTCAGTGAAATCCCAAAGAAAGATGTCCAGAAAGACCTCGCAGTTAAATCAGGCTCCGTTTGACACACACCTCCTAGCAGGACCTTGGGAAAAGGATAAACTATCCCATATAGATATCGCCTTTCATAAAATGTGGACAGATGATGAAATAAGAACTTAAGAGTGGAATTTTCCCAGCTGTATCTGAAAGTATTAGCCTTTCTTTTGGTCAGCCAGGCTGTTGGTTTGTTTTCAAGCAGAATATGCATACATTACCCCAGTAAAAACCAAAAACTTGAGATCATTTATTGGAAAGTCCAGAAAGCCTACTATTCAAACATCTTTATGACCCAACTAGTTACAGTCACAGAATTTTTTCCAAAACAGGCTTGACCAGAGAAAGAGCCTTCCCATCTGTCTGGGTAACTGCTATCCCAGTAGCAGAGGTAAAGAAGGAAACAGATTATAATGGAAGTGCGTTGCTAAGAGCATCTCACATTGGGAGTATATGAAGGATTTTCTTTTATCAATTTCCATGGATTCAGAAGCAAGGATAAGACATTAGAGGAGGGATACAGTTATCTGAATATAGGCATTGCTACAATTTGAGCTGCTCTGCAGCTTCTCATCTGGCCCCCACCTCTGCTCCAGAAAATCAAAAGTCTGCTGAAATTCCTTTTGTCGTATTTTCCAGCCCCATGCAGATACTTGAGGCACCTAGTGTGGTTTAAAAACCCCATGTTTTGGGAACTGAATCCTACCCTAAATGTTTACTAGCTAACATTCTGCTGTACATTTGCCATGTGAAGAACAAGGTTGCTCCTAAAAGCAAGACAATTTTATCCTGTTTGAAGCATTAGACAACTTCCAAACAAGAAATCTGAAGGAATGAGGCCACTTGTGAATGTCTCCACTGAGAAAGATGTTACAGCCATTACTCTAATAATATGTTGCAGAGAGATTATGGATGGCCAGAGAACAGAAAGTCAGCAAGAGACTTTGCTAATTTATTTGTTACAGAGATCCTGCAGTCCAGGCTATAATTAAGGCTTGGCAGGCTCCCAAGCCCATCACCATACACCCATATTGCTGCCTGTAAGACATGCAGTGGGCTTTATTATCAGGTTCTTAACAGCAGTTCAAGCTTTAGCTGCCGTTGTGGTATTTGAGCTTAGGACCCTGTCAGGAAGGGCCCCAGTCTGAATTGTCTGCCCCTTGTCAGCCACATAATAAAGTTATCTTGGTTAGGCCTGACACAGCCAGTGCCTGTCCTGTTATTTCTACAGGTTTGTAAACCTAGTGATGCAGCCAACGCTTCTCTTATGTTCAGTGGTTCTGCTAAAATCTTTGCCTACTTTTCCTCATGGTCCTCACAACTCTATGATCAAAGGACTAATACAAAAAAATATGAGACAAGGAAGAAAATCCTTCTTCTACTCTGTACCAAGCAGGGAGAGCTGATGGGAGGTCTGTGTGAGATAGCTGGTGATTCAGAACAAGGAATACTTCCGGATTATTTTTTACCCAAGTAACATGTAAATTATCAAAAAGACAACAGAATGAGAAAACCAAGATTACCGAGCAACAACCACAGTTGACGACAGGTGGTGGAAGCTTTAAACATAAAATTATAACCTTATAAGGTTAAGTGATTTTCACATTAGGAGTTTATAATTCTGCCTCTCAGTAGAATATGCTGAAGAGTACAACAGAAAAAAGATGCTATATCAAACAGTGGGGTAACACGTTCAGTGTTCCTAGCAATAAGACAGAATGATATTATCACAGGGGGACTTGCTTGTAAAATAAGGGTGTTAAATTTTATCTTTTCCAGTGGCATTGTGAGACTGCTTGTTGGTGATGTTAGCTACCCAAGGATGAAACAGAGCTGCTGTCCTTCAAAAGCCTGCATTCTTCTATACATTTACCAGATGAAATGGGCAACACTGCTATGTCTTTTCAGTCCAACATAATTATCACTGGTAGACTGGATTAGAAGAGTGTCCGTAGGTGTTAATAGATGAGCATTCACTGCAAGTACTGCAGCCTCTTCAGAATTTGAAATCCCTACTGAATTAGATAGGATAATTAATTCATCTATAAATGACTGAAAATCCTTAGGAAAACATAGGGGTTTGTTTTATTCTTTTAACTTACTGTATGACTGCAGAAATAAGCATTTTGATTCTGTACTTTTCTACAGATTTAGCATGTTAGTAGGAACAGCCACACACACATACAAAACACTTTCTTTGATGTATAGAATACCAGTGTCTCTATCTGTATGCTTTGTAAGCACTGCTCACATCTGTATTTCCCAGTGAAACAATCTCTAATTTACTAATTCTGGTGACTTTTACCCCTCCAAGGAATTTGTTCAAAGATTTTCTGTGTAAAGCAGTATAAAAACACACAGTTGCAATGGTAAATATAACACATTAGCTAGCCTCTCACATTGCATCGGAGGAAAAATTAAGTCTCAGAGGTGTTTCTGGTATTTGGAATAAGAGTTCTTATCACTTTTTGACATGAGATTACTCCTCTAGGCCTCCTTTTCAGAGCATCATTTCTTATTACTGTGCAGTGGTGATAGTAAATATCCAATAGTGGGTGTATGCTCCCCTACACATGCCTGAAGGATTTAAGTACTGTCTTGTTAATGCCATACCACAATTCTTCTGTAGAATGCTCAAGTTTCTTTCCTCCCAAAAGACAAGAACCCATGCGTTATGTCATTTTATGCAAAGAATAAAGAATCAAGTTGTTATAGAGCATTCATTTGACTGTGAAGAGGCTGTGGCACTAAACAGAAACTAGAAGCGTGAATTATAACAACACCCAGCTGAATGTGGACCCAACTCAGTAAGCCCACTCAAAGCTGCAAAGCAGCACCCTAAGCCTCTGCTCCATATCTGCAAGCCTTTACTCCGTATCAACAGGGCTCCCAAAATGAATAGTAAATTGCAGAATAGGTCCATTAAGATATGTGAGAAGTGAAGCTACAGAATCACAGGGAGATGATACAGCAGTGCAAACAGTTATGGTACAGGCAAGGCTGTGAAGGAGTAAGAGATGGGAGACAATTCTAGGTGATGTTCAATATGAGAGACAGGACAGCTCTGCATTTTTGAGCTCTAGTGCCTCCAACAACCACACACAGGAAGACTTTACCATTACAATTAATCCCACCTACTGACAGTCTGGTGGCAGAGATGAGCATTTGGAAACAACACTCCATCAATTTCTGCACTCCATTTCAGCTGACATGCTTGGTCATGAAGGGGCGTGAATCTAGAAAAGAATGCTGTGGTACTTCCCATTACACCACAAAAAAAGTGAAAATGTTACCCCACTGTTCCACAAAAAAGTGGAAAAAGGAAAAAGGAAAAAGTAATTTTCATTGTCTGTGGGCCAGATTTTTAGCAAGCATAAAATGGTGTCAAACCAATCTGGATAGGACTCCATGAGTGCATACAAACAGAAAACCTGACTTTTAGCATCAAATGACAAAAAATACCATTAATGATGCATTGAGAAGGATGTTATTACTAGAACACAGCTTGTTGAATCCTCAAAGCTGTCTACTAGATTAACAACCAAATGATAAATTAATACTCAGTACCTATGACCTTTGAGAAAATGTGAGAAGTGAAAGTATTTTTTTTGTAATTTTTTACATATCGCTTGATTTAATGTCCCAACTAATATAAAATACTCTGTGGGAATTTAAACACCTGAAAATATTCAGGAAAATGGCATCAACCTTTAGAACCTCACCAACTTATCAAAATGGATTTTGTTCTTTCAAAACAGATTTTAATCAACATTTCTCTTTGCTGTACCTTTTAGATTGCAAACTATTTCATTGCAACAGATTCCCTGTATTTATGAACATAATTTTTCATGTTATGGGCACCAGAATAACAAAAGTCATAAAAATACTTCTAAATTTAATGAAAAATATACATTGATGATATACTTCAAATTACATTGAAAGTTGATCATGATTAGAGCAACTGTTAATCCAGGGTGAATAAAATTCAACATGTGTTTCATGCATGCCTCTTTGTCTTCTGGGTTGTTGATGAGTTTCTTTGGAAGAAACTCAGAGGAATTGTGTTGTTCATTGGGAATGAAGAACAGATGTGTGTAATGAGTGTCTGGGGTGAGGTGGAAATCTGTGCAGCTATATATTACATCAGATTTTTTTTCCTATCATTCTCAATTAGCTTTTGGAGAACACTGACTACAATGTCACCAGCTGCTCTTTCAAATGACTGTACAATTTTTGCTAAGTAAAATGGACCCTAAATAGCAGATTTTATTCCACTGTCTAGTTAAAAATTAAAGGACAGATTATGGCAAACCAAGATGCTTGTGCTTCTTCTATCTTCCTTCTCTTCAATTTTTTTAACCTCTCCTTTCCTGTTATTTTTACCAGCAACTGAATAAAGTGAAGTACACGATGTACATCAGCACTAATTGATGTATCTTTTATTGGTTTTTACCTTTGAATCTCCATAATTTTTTTCCTCAAAAAATCTGTAATGAAATTACAGGACGTGGAATATATTATTCATTTTCTAGGCATTGAGCTACAAATGAGTTTGCATCAAAATGCCTAGCCTAGGTTATATGAATGATTAGAGCAATCTTCCTCGGAAATGAAACTGCTTCCTTTTTTAAAGTACTGTATTAAAAAAAGCTGAATTATCATATAAATCTACTTAGTTTGATATACTTTATCAGGTTTATCAAGTAGGATCTCATTTGTAAATCAATGTTTTGTGTCAAAGTCAAAGTCCATGATAAATTCCTACAAATCTTTCAGTTTTATCTCAGTCAATATAGTCTTGTACTTAGCTTAGCTTGAGTTCTAGAGACAGAAGGCAAGATGGGGTTTAACAAGGCCAAGTACAGGGTCCTGCACTTGGGTCACAACAACCCCATGCAATGCTAATGACTTGAGGAAGAGTGCTTAGAAAGGTGCCTGGCAGAAAAAGACCTAGGGGTGTTGATTCACAGCCAGCTGAATATGAGCCAGCAGTGTGCCCAGGTGGGCAAGAGGCCCAATAACATCCTGGCTTGTATCAGAAATAGTGTGGCCAGCAGGACTCAGGTGAGGCCGCACCTTGAATTCTGTGTTCAGTTTTGGGCCCCTCACTACAAGAAGGACATTGAGGTGCTGGAGTGTGTCCAAAGAAAGACAATGAAGCTGGTGAAGAGACTGGAGCACAAGTCTCATGAGGAGCAGCTGATGGAACTGGGGTTGATGAGCCTGGAGAAGAGGAGCCTGAGGGGAGACCTTATCACCCTCTACAACTGCCTGAAAGGAGGTTGTGGTGAGGGGGGTGTCAGTCTCTTCTCCCAAGTAACAAGCAATAGGATGAGAGGAAATGGCCTCAAGTTGCAACAGGAGAGGTTTCAATTGGCTATTAGGAAAAATTTCTTCACTGAAAGAGTGGTCAAGCACTGGAACAGGCTGCCCAGAGGGGTGGTGGAGTCACCATCCCTGGAGGTGTTCAAAAAACATGTAGATGTGGAACTTTGGGACATGCTTTAGTAGGCATGGTGGTGTTGGGTTGACAATTGGACTTGATGATCTTGGAGGTCTTTTCTATGATTCTATGATTCTAAGATCCACAAAATTTCTTTTATTGCTAACTCCTTTAGACTATATCCTGTTAAAGATATATTGTAAACACAGAGGGAATTAAACCTTTTTGCTTTCTAATTGTTTATATTTTTAAATTTAACACTTTAATATGGACAATAAAGTTTCAGCAAGAATACATGGTAGTAGAACCAGTCGAAACACATTCTAATTAAGGTTTCTTTCTCAAATAACCTGAGTTTGGACCTTTCCTCTGTAAAGACATATTCTTTTATGTACCAACACGATTGGAAACACTAAAACTGTATGACACCTTTATTTTTGTAGTAGTGCCCTATGGGTGCCTAAACATAGACTTCCACTCATGCTAGCAAGGGCAAACTCAAAGTTCTGTGATGGCTAAAAATGTAACAGAGCCACACAACTGTGCTGTAAGTTGTCAAGCCAAGTCTAAACATGTGTTTGCCAGGTGCTTGGCACAGTGGGCAAGAGAAAATCTCTCACAGTGATTAGAAAGAAATGGTTCTTGTAGACATTATTTCCTTAATTTCTTTCTGCAGGGATGCACCGTCTTTTGAATATAGTATGAATATGCTCTACATAGATGCATTGTTTCAAAGACACTGAAAGAGAGGAAAGAGGATTTATCTAGTATAAAAACCCTTAGGGCCAAGAGTAGCACTTAGAGGTTATAGCATTAACAATTATTACATCTTTCCTTTAATCAGGGCAGCCAGACCTCAGCAAATGTCTGCTCAGTATTTCTGTGGCAACACAGATACACACTACATGCATCATTTATCTAAGAACTAGTGGCAGCCAAGTTTTAGTGTGAGGCTGGAAAGAACATTTATGAAAGGGCATCTGATGGCTTGAATAATGTCCCTGAGTATTGAACTGAGTATCAAAACTGTGACTTCCTCGAGGAGAAGTAAACCTCCTCTAGCAGGTTAAATGAGGGATTTCTAAAATTACTGTGTGAAACAACTCAAGAAGCTTAAAAAAATGTATCTAAACTAATTTGGATCACCAATAAAAACAGCTTGAACAAAGATTAGCAATTATTTCTGCTTAATTTGTTACTTTGAAGTGATTTGTGCTACAGTAGATACCGACAGCCTTATTCTTCTTTAATTTTCGCTCTCTGATTAAAATAGTGAATTCTTCAGTTGTTAGGGATGGATTTTATGACAGCATGTTAATAGTCAATCACTTTCAATTTCTACAAGTGCCTCATCTAATACAATCAACAGGATTTTTCCTTTTTTCACCTCTATGTTAAAAATCTGTCTTTTATGTGGCTGTAAACTGACCGTGGGTCATGAAATATAATGAATGTATTTCAGAAAGTGAACACATCATTACTCATTCTCAATATTCATTGAATGTACAAGTAAATGGAAGCAAGTTAAATTTTAGCTTCCTATATGGCTAAAACTTAAATTCCATTGAAGACACACCTGGCTAAGGATCCGTATTACATTCCTGCCCATGCTTAATTTGATGAATTGTTAAAGCTGAATTTTTCCAAATGTTATAGGATGCCAAACCACTCAAGGACCAGGATGACAAAATATTGAGCTATCATTCCCTGCTAAACAGAAGCAGACTGAAAAATCTGAATAGGAAAACTTGATGGACTACTGATTTATGTCATTAAGACTTTTCACCATCAGAAGAAACATAAGTCATTGCAGTACTCCAAATTGCTACTGACAACTCTAATTATTTTATTAGGAGATGTAGGTTTGTTTGTATTTAATCATGATGTTATTCCTTCCAGTTTATGAGCAAGTGAATAGCTATTAATAAAAAATACATTTTTTTATAGCCAAGAGTATAATTAAATATCTAATAACAGAAAAAACAATCTCAGTAAAGATACTTATACATATGGAAAGTTCATGGCTGTAATATTCAGTATTAATCTAAAACTCAGAATGGGGGTAATTATTGTTTTTTTCAGTAATACATTTCAAGGTAAAGCAACTAAAATAATTTGATGCTAATTCATAAAAAAATAGATTCACAAAATCACTTTTTATACCACAATGTTCAATGAATGTTAATAAAACCCAGGGAAATCCAGAACCCTACTGGGTCTGTAAGTTTCCACAGCATCTTCATAAGAATTGTATTGTCCCATCACTTCTTGCCCTGCTGGATCTTCCTATTTTTGAAACCACAGCAATCAGCCCCTTTCTTGAAATAGGCTTCACCGATGAGTCAATCGGATAACACAATGCCTTACATTCAGTGAACACCAGATAGAAACTGCCCTGAGAGTCAGGAGATCCAAGTTCAGCTTGTTATGTCAATGCACGTCTTCCAGAAGAGTGTAACTCTGGTATGGTTTTCTGTGGCACGTCTTTCTCAGTCCTTTCAGCTAAAACTATTTTATTTTGAATAAATATAAAGACAAATAAAGGAACTGAGAACCTAGACTTGAATACATATGCCTTACCTTAAGCATCTAAAAGTTATACGTCTAAGTCTGTTGTACTCACGTGAGTCTCTTTTTAGAGTCAGTGAAGACAAATAGGCACCAGAGAGCCATTTGTCTTGTGCTGCTGTAGTCATATAAGACAGGTCAGATGAATCGCCCTCCGGAGGTGCATGTTTCTCTCCATTGACCATGAGTGGAGCATAGGTGACTACCTCAAACTTAGATGTATAATTTTAGATGTCTAAAGTTAGGTGAAATAAATTCCAACCCCAGAGGCTAAGGCAGGATGCTAGGACGGGAGGTCATGGAAAAAACAGTCATTGCTCCAATTATCTGGAAGAATTTTTACAAACTAGAACACCACTGTCTCATTATATAAGAAACAAATTTTAAATGTCTTGGGAAAATACTTTGAAAATCTGTAACACTAACCAGATAACCCAGTAGGGGTTAAAGATAGAGACGGGAATAGATTTCTTCTGTGAAAAAACCTAAACACTCATTCGGGATAAACATGTACATTTACCTTTTATGCTATCTTCTTAAAAGGAACTCTCCTCTGGTTGATGTACACTGAAAAATACTTCTTTGGATAAGATTCTCTGTATCTAAGTTTTCAGTTTCTTTATGTAACATTCATAACTAGCAAATAAAAATGAAACAGTTAATCCTGTAAGACCTTCCCATTGAGCAGTTACTACTTCAGCAAACTGGCAGCCTTCTTAATGGCCACACATTAAGACATATATTTCATTTGTTTCATTGCCAAGAAGGCAAGGTCCCTTTGGTCAGTCTCTTATCCTGCACCTTATAAACTTTAAATCTTGTGCTTGGTGAACTAGAAAGCAGTACATCGTATGATGCAAGGCTAATGAATTACATATTAAAATATGCAAATCTATACTGGTTTTCTATGCTGCCGTGTACATACTGGGGTTATAATAACTGGGGTGCATAATGTAAGTCATTTGTATGCTTTCTGAGTTTTGTTTTTAAGCAGCATTGAAATGCAGGTGATAAATCATTAGCTTTGTCTGAAGTAAGTATACTTTAAGGAGCCAAATTATAAATTACTAGATGCAACATTTTGAGTTTGGGTGAGGTATTTGTATAGTCACATAATTCTCCTGTATTCATAAGTGTTCTCAATGTCGAACAGGCCAGTTGCATCCATCAAATCAGAAGTACATTTAAAAAAGAAATTGACATACTCATCTCTGAAAATATCATTTGTTTTCCTGAATCTAGCAATGAATGAAGTGTATCTGAGCCCCTAGATTCCAGTCTTATATAGTAATAGATTTTATGTTGTGGAGGATTTTGTTTGAGCCACGTGTAGCACCAAATGGAAATAGTTGTTAAAGTTCTGTGATGCTGTTAACCCATTTCATGGCATTTTATCTTTCTTGTTTGCAAGACCTGACTTACCAGCTTGCCTGGGTAAGGAGGTGTGCTATTCCTTGCTGGTCATCTAGCTTAAAAATGAGCATGGAAAATATTGCTTGAGGATTATATAGGACAAACAGCTTTTCACTCTTCCAGGGTCCTTGTGTAGTCTATAATACCGGGCAAAAGTTCTCTTTATCCTCTTTACTGCAAAGAAAGGAGTCTGAAATTCTGTAAATATTATCAATGATAGCTCATCTTTTTCAAACAGTGTGCCTGGTTCTGGAATGCACAACAACTTTTCCTCAAGAACAATGCAGTAAAGTTTACTAAACTTGTTTATGTGAGTCTGCTTCTTGATTAAACAGAGAAAACTTACAGTTGCCATAGTAAGAACATTTTCTCTAAATTGCTAACAAAAATACCTTTTGCAATGTATTCTTTTCTCTTCTCTTACACTCATTGCCAGCATCTGGCGCCAGCTCTATGCAGGAATGTAAGCATTATCTCAGGAGCAGGCAAAAAGTTCAGACACAGAAAGCATGCCAAATTTCAACCAACTCTTATCAGAGTTAATGATTTATTTTTTCTAGAATGGCTTGATAAGAAAGACTAAAATAATTTGTAGTTAATGTAATGAAGCAAATATATTTTCCTGCAATTTACATACTACTCTGCTTCTTGAAATTTGTATCTGATTTTTAAAAGAATAAAAAAGACCCCAAGACTTATTTAAGTTTTTAAACAATCTTCAAAGGTTATATAGTTTAGATAATTACTTTCTCAAATAAACACAGCTTATCTATTTTCTTGGGGAAAGTCATTCAGGGTGCACCTGCAGAGTAAATTGTTTGTGTGTTCTCACATTTTACTCACTCACTTAACTTGTCTAAAAGACAAGAGTATTTCATATGTGCATTACTTTTCTCTGATTGTTTTTTCATATTTGATTGTAACTGTCAAGTATTCTAGTATTTTATGTATACGTCCACAATGTCACTAGAAAGCTTGAAAAGAACAGGCTCAGATATTTCAAACTTTTACTTATTTTTTTTAAATTTATGGAAATTAGCTTTTCACCAGACAAAAAACCAAAATGTACAAACACGCTGAATTAAAATAAATAATTTAAAAGGTCATGATATCCCACCAAAAACTATAACACATGAATAAAACTTGACAGACATATATATATTTCAAGGTATGTTTTCAAATTGTCCCATTTTAACTGTAGGTCAGATATTTAAAACAGTTTATTTAGCCATATTCATTTTGACCTTGGCATGATTACAGTAATTAGTAGCTCGCCTATAGTTTATAATTTTGGACTCGATAGTAGAATTGAAGACAAACATCCTACCTTTTTGCTTAAATGGTGTTGTGGTTTAACCCGGCAGACAGCTGAACGCTACACAGCCATTTGCTCACTACCCCCCCTTGCCAGTGGGATGGGGGAGAGAATCAGAAAAAAAAAAGGAAAAAAAAAAATAAAAATTGTAGGTTTAGATAAAGGCAGTTTAATAGGACGGAAAAGGAAGTGGAAAAAAAATATATAAAATAAGTGATACACAATGAAATTGTTTACCACCCACCAACTGATGCCCAGCAGCATTTCGCCCTTGGCCAACTCCCCCCAGTTTATATGCTGAGCATAATGTCATATGGTCTGGAATAGCCCTTTGACCAGTTGGGGTCAGCTGTCTTGCCTGTGCCCCCTCCTAGCTTCTTGCTGGCAGGGTATGAGAAGCTGAAAAGTCCTTGACTGGTGTAAGCACTATTTAACAACAACTAAAACATGAGTGTGTTATTAACATTATTCTCATACTAAGTCTACAACACAGCATTATACCAGCTACTAGGAAAGAAAGAAAAAAATTAACTCTATCCCAGCTGAAACCAGGACAATTGGCATTACAGACAAGTAAAGACACAGGCACTAATTTAAAGGGTGTAACCTGTCTTGGTCAGATGAAGATGTTGGTTGATATATTTCCCCAAATGATCAATCTGCACAGATTGTGGGGCCTCAGATGAGACATGCTTTATTTAATGTCCATTCTTTTCAGACTGAGTCATTGCTTGTTATCTCTTCCTTTTTTTTAGTCCTTTGAATCATGAAATGGTTAATATTAACTTAAATATTAATTTAAATAATTTGCTAAGTGTTAATAGATCTAGATAAACACTGAAAGCCAAAAAGATACTGTTGTTTGGAAATCCTTTTTTTTTTTTGGATGTGACCTACACCTGCTGAAAACTTCTCAGTTGACTAGCATAAAATATTGATGAGCCAGTCATGACCCTGGCACCTTGATTAGTCAGCAAGAACACTGGGAGAAAAACGTTCATATGCTGTTGAGCACCAAGAGCTACTACGGGATGACTTCTGCACCTCAGAGTGCCCACAACTGCAGCTCACTAAAGAAAACCTTGGTGTCTCCAGATAGTTAGACTTTTCCCATAAAACAGTCTCAGTACTTATGCTAAATAAATAAAAAAAAATTAAATTAATTCAAATGAAAAAGCTAATATTTCTCACAAATAACTTTGTAGAAAACATTAAAATCTTCAACAAACATTAGTAAAGGCCAGATGTGAATTAAATTGTTGTGATGAGAACAGATGTTATTCCACAGCTAGAATCCTGAGAGGACTTGCCTCATCTGGAGAAAATGTTCTTGTCAGGAATACATATTGCAAAGTTTCATATTCTACCTACTAGGACTGGATTAATCACCTGCAGAAACAAGGTGGGAAACAATTGGTTTTGCAGAGAACAGTGGTTTTGTACAGGAGTATGTGGGAATTCTCTGGGAGGAGACACTGAGTACAAGCCAACAGTGTCATATGATTGCCAACAGAAATGGAACTACTATTGTACCAGAATGTGTAAATAGGAGTTCCTATGTCAGCTATATGAAGCCCACTCTCCTCATTGTCAGTTGGCCTCTGCTGGTTCACGGGTTAATTTTTTCCCAGCTCTGAATACTACCACATGTTTTTAAAAAGAAAGATGAATGTACAAGAGGCTCAGAGGTAAACAGTAAGAATGGTTCAAAAAACGGAAAGGCTGGAGAGGAAAGATTGCCTCACTGGGTCTGCTTAGCGTGAATAGGAGCTGTCGGGAGGGAAACACTGTCTTCAAATGTATCAAAGATCACTGCAACGAAGATAATAAAAAACTGTTCTACTACAGATAAAACAAGTAATGTTCTTAAACTGAGACAGAAATTCTTAGACAAAAGAAAAAGAGGTAAATTAAAGTTACTGTAGTAGCCTGACTTGAACACTTGCCTCTTTGAAATCTTGATGTCCTTTTTGTATATTTAAAAAGTCATACCTACATGCACACTTGAAAGAAAATGCATTAAGATTCATCCATTATGTTTCACCACTCTTTTTTGAATAAGTGGAAATATCTATCTCTTCTCCAACAAGCATGGATTCTTTTTCTTAAAAAAGGTTCATTAATCCCATCCCCAAAATCCTAATTATGAAGTGTTTCTAACTGTAACACCAATTTTCTAAAGTTCTTTGAAGGCAATCAGCTCTCCTTAGAAGACAATGTGTATTTTTTTTGCCTTTGCAACAGCCCCAGAGGTGGGTGTTATCTCATAGTAACACATACTTTATTTTGTATCTCACTGCCTAAAAAAGTAAGATACTTTGTGAAAAGTATTTTCCATTTTATTTCTACATTCAGAACACACTAACTTAAGCAAAGGGATATTCCCTCTCTTTTTATTTCTCATAATAAACTATTTCCTCTTCAGTGGCAATATGACCCTTAATTGTTACTGCATGAATAGTATTGGAAAAATTAAAGCATATCTCATAACTACATGTACTACACCAGACTGTTTCAGTGGCAACAAGCTAAACATTTTTTGTGCTAAAATATACACCCCCCCATCACAACCTCTAGGATCCAGTATCTCAACTTCACCATTCAGTTCCTCCCACTCCAAACCCAGTTAACACTATTTTTTATCCTGTGTAACACTATTCATTCCATATTAATGTTAACTTGAATGGATTAGGCAAGATACTCTTGTATAATATTTCAATGAAATAGTTTGTGTATACTGTTATTTGAAAGAAAGACAGGCCTTCTGCAGTCAAAGAGGTAAACCCGTCGGTATAATTGCTTTGAACAGGTACAGAGGGAACACTGAAAGTAAGGTATTCTTTATTCCCCAGCAATAATACTGACCACCTATAAGTAGAAAAATACATTTTCTGGTGTAATATTATTTAATAAAAAATTCAGTAAATAGTTTGATTCTCAAATCTATGGTTATTTCATAGAAGTTTATATATTGTGCATTTAAAAACAAAATACAGTGATGTCCCTTAAAATGCTTTACAGTAGTTTGCAGCAATAGCTTCCAGGAATGTTTCTGAATGCTTTATTTAATGTTCATGACAAAATACAGCATAACAGTTCATTTCTTTGGAAAAACTTCATCTAGCAGTCTAGCATACTTATATATTTTATCTTTCCTATGGCACTATTTAATTTTCAAACTTTAAGGTAGCAAAACAAGCTAAATGTCTTTCTCAAAACCTTTTTGCTTCATAACTGTATACATGGAGCTAAATATACAGATGCCTATTTAGTGCTAAGAAATCATTTATCTGTAAAACGCAGACACAATGTGTTAGGCGTGCTTTCCCCCCATTATCAATATTTTGTTTTTTCAATATACATTCAGGCCAGAAAATGTATTTTTGGCACAGGGAAGAATTAGAATTCAGAATACACCCTGGAAATTTTAAATAGCTTCAGGGCAGAAAAAAAAACAGAGAATCAGCTTTGGCTGAAGGCAGATACTTCTCTGAAGATCAAATTAATTGTCCTTGGAAATGCCTGTTTCTTGCCACTGACTGAAGAGCCAAACTAGGCAAACAGCTAACCCTAGGTACCTTTAGGACAGAAATAGTTCAGCAAGCTGAATTCCACCAGATCTTCACTTTTCAGTTGCTGACAATTCAGAGGTCTTATTTGTATGGCCCCAAGTCTAACTGAAGTCAATATTTCATCAGAGTGCTCAGTTAATCTTACAATTCACATATTCTGAGTTCAGATTTTCTTCATGAGGATACTCAAAAAAATCAAAGGCTATGTTTTAAAGGATTGTGCTCCAGTAGTTTTATCCACGTTATCATCTTCCAAATGCCACAGCAGCTACCCAGTGGTATTGCCATTTACTAAGTATTTTCACTTATGAAATTCTGAAGCATTTTTGCAAAGCCTTTCTAAGGACTTGAAAATCTTCTGGGCTTTAAGCAATTTAAGGATGGCAATTTATTCTTTGATGAGTACCTGTAAAAAATATAAATAAAAGTCCAAATTACAGTAAATCAAATACTGAATTATAGGATTTAAATGTTTATGAAATTATATCTCTCATATATATAAATAAAATACAAATAGCAAATCTTGCATTAGCATGATTTATACAGGAATCCAAAAGCACTTTAAATTTCCAGGAACAACAGCAACAAAGATCTAACTTTTCCGGTAATACCAGCTGAGCATATCAGAAATTAATTCTTTTCTTGCTTCTTTTTTTTGGGTTGTTTTTTTTCGTTGCTGTTGTTTGACTTTTGCTCTTTTGCAGGACCCTGGTGAGATACCTTCCAAGCCTGCTTACAGCCTGTGGGCCTGATTTTCTTCTGATTTGCTCCTTGTTTGGTCATTTAGATTTCTACAAAGTGACTTTTCTTTGGCATTTGTGTGGAGTCTCAGATCAAGTTAGAACGAACATGTTACAAAAGTGGTAGAGCCATTTGCACTCTAGGGTTTACCCCAGAGTAAATTAGCATCCCTGAATGTCTGCCAGAGTGCAACAAGACATAAGAAAACCCAGAAACAATCAGCTACGCTTTCTTCTACAAGACACGATACTGCGCCTTGCTTCAGGAAAACTTTAACTGCCCTCTCTCCTGCCTCCAAAGAGCCTGGGTCACTGGAGAGCAGTGGTATACCTGCTCCATTCAGTGCTCCTAGCTGGACCTCTGCAGTAGTTCATGGCTGCTTGTAACAACCTTACCTCTGATAGTTTATTAACCTGCCTTGAACACTGCTCCATTCTGACAGAGTAATAAAATTCCTCTACTAATTCAAACATCAGCCATATCTACTGTGTTACAATTTACACTGAGTTGATGACTACTCTCTGAAATTTTGGTAAAAGAGAAAGTTAGAAATATTTTGTCAAGATTCTGCCATATTTGTCTCTATGTAAATGAAGTATGTTTTATTCCAAAACTACAAGGAAGTTAAAATTATTCTTTGCGCAACAACTGCACAGAAAGAAAGAGTAGCACTGTAAGGATCCATTTTCCGATCTATTCTTAGTCCCACTAGAAATAGATGCATCTCCCTTTGGACTTCCACAACACTAACTATAAATAAAGAGTCCAATTTCAGCTTCCTCCCCCCCCACACAATGTTCAGAATTTATAGCCTGACAGTTTTTATCAAGAAACTTTCTCTAGATGATATTAAATTCAGTGATAGCCTAATTAATACCATAGCAAGTGGCATAAACTCAGCACTTTGTAATTATTGAGCAGAAAAAAAAAGATTCCAGGACACAACTATCTTCAATGAATGAGACAAGTAATAAAAGTTCCAGTCTCACAGGACAGCCTTAAAGTACAACAGCAGAATTGCAGTATCCCTCAGATACTCTCAGATAGGATTGTGTCATCTCTTTTCTCAATTTTCCCTTGATAGTTTTATTATTAGTAGATCATTTTAAATGGATATAAAATCACTGCACATACAATACAACCAAATGACCAATTATATTAGAAGCAGTAAAAATTTAATACAACATTCCAGTTTGAAAGGGTTTAAACAGATCCTCATTAAAATTCAGAGATTAAACTTTGAGGGAAAAGATTAGAAGAAATTACTATCCCCCATGGTAGTCTAATTATTTTTCCCGCACCTACAGTGGAGTAAAAAATATAATTCATCCAGTAGATAATAAATGAGGGTGAGAAATAGAAAAAGCGAGAAATACGATGCCAGAATGCTGGAAAAACTATGATTAAAAGGAAGAGCATCAGGGGATAATATGGTTTTTATAGTAAGGAAACGCTTTACATGGGATCTGAACTTGCAAGATGAACTGAGCATCCTGTGTTACCACATAGGAGCTTCGGCTCACATGCATCTCAGTGGGAGCTCGG
This sequence comes from Gorsachius magnificus, assembly GCA_034008185.1. Lineage (NCBI taxonomy): Eukaryota > Metazoa > Chordata > Aves > Pelecaniformes > Ardeidae > Gorsachius > Gorsachius magnificus. The sequence goes on along the minus strand of CM067081.1, from coordinate 191,390,928 downwards.
GGTTTTCAGCAGCACTCAAGAAGAGATCAGAATTCGGCAGAAATTGTCTCATACTAGTGAACATTCAGGTATGAAGTTTTTAACATTAATTAACCTGAGTAAAAGTGGAATGTGGAATGTATTTTCCCCTTATAGAAGATTTTTGATAGCTTTTAAACATTATTTTCAGAAGCTAAAACACCTCCACTGCCAAATGGAAGGACTAAATGCAGTACATTGAACAAAAATAGCTGCCTTAGAAGTTCATTCTCTTTTCTTGCTCCATGTCACAGTGCCAGAGGAAGTTTTCTGCCAGCCAAAATTGGTGAAAACAGCAGCCAGCTCAAAAATCTAGAATTCCTCTGAAAAATTACAAAACAAATTGTTTTGAGCTCCCACCCAGAGATTTTGGTATACTGTCTTCACTGCATACCATTAAAAGACCATATTTCCCCCACTTTTCATGAGGAAGTTTGTTCTATATAAAAGAAACTTTTGGTCAAAGGGAATAAGATATTTTGACAGGAAGACAAAGTAACATCAATGTACCAAGAGCATGTCCAGTCCCACAGTGTTTTGGGTAAAAGTTTTGCACTTCAACTGAAAAAACATCCCAGCTCTGAAGAGCACCCATCCACTTCTTCCAATAGAAGACATCAAACTAATGGTCTGTTATGGAAGTTCAACCAATAGCCAGGGTCAAATCTCAGGTAAGTTTGTCTGCAGTCTAATGAGAAGATGAATGAAGGACATACTTTGTCTCTTCTTGACTGTCTCCGAATTTCTCTGCACTTTTACTGTACACCATCTCCCAACACCACTCCGCTACCTCCATGCTAGTACCAATCAGCTTAGTTTTGAGTGAATCCATCACCTTTATTTAGTTTGTCTCTGATCAATCACACTGAAACTATTACACCAAACAACAGAAATTGATGTGTAGGTTAATAGTCTTTATTACTAAATCAAGCATTTGTTTTCCATCAAAACACAGGAAAAAGTTATACAGCAAGACCTACTTCAGGCTTTATGTATGACCATATTTGCAACTAAACTTTTATCCCTCAAACCTTCTTAGCAAAGCAGAACTGAAGAGTCAATAAACAATATGTGAGAAAAACTGAAAAGAACCAATTCTTTGAACAATCCTTTCATGTTGAATATTAGTTTTATGTATATACAATCTTCCCAATATTTCCAAAAGCAGTCTGGTAAATGTAATAGACTAATTGATATAGATTACCAAAAACGATGCACATTTATGTTAAACCTCAGTCAGCATTTACGATCATGTTTTTATGTTATTTATACAGTTCAGACTCCCATGCTAGCAAGATGACAGATGTCAAAACAAACCTTATGCATGGTTTCTATATTTCCAATTAGAAGCTTTCATATATATATATATATATATGTTTGTATGTTCTGTTCCCCAGTACACCCTATGCAAATACAGAATTTCTTGTATAGGGAAAAAAAATCTACCACACATGTCATCATATCTGCAAATCATTCATTTAAATCAAATAGGGTTTATAAGGTTCAACTATTCCCTCGTTGATTATTTATTTTGTTTTTGCACAGATAGCATTTTTATCAATGGGCAGCATCATCTTCCAATTGCAACGACCGTTATGACAGGTATTCCACTTGTTCTGCGTCTTCTCACCCAGATTTGCAGTGTATCACCTACCACTTTGCTTAACTGTTACAATAATAGATATAGAATTGTTCAAGAGGAATGAAGGGGAACAAAAAGGGTGTGGAAGACCATGTCTCGTCATTGCTCAGTCTTGCGCTAAATCAAAACTCCATCACTTACATTTGTTCTTCGCAATTTCCCTTACCAGTGAGTCTGGTGGGCAGAGCAGCCTGCTCGTTGCTGACTGCTTTGTGCCATTGCTGATCACAGCACTATCAGCTCCAGTCTGTGTCACAAGCACAGCTGGTGATCAGAGCTCTAATAATTGTGAGATGAGAAGAACTCTCAGCAGAGATCTCCTGTAAAACATGAAAACCTATCAAGGAATTACATGGTTCAAGTTATCTCTTAGGATCTAACAGACAGTCCTAATTTCCAAGTAAAAACATCCAGCCCAGATTGGATTCTAAAGTACCGACTGATATTTTAAAGTCTGCATTCAGGGCTCAAAGGATGAGCTTGTTGTTTGAGTAACCCATATGGAGAAGGAAAATGGCCACAACTATTGAAAAACTGTCCATGGTAATTAATTTAATTTCTTCTAGCAGCTTCAATTGTTTGACAATGAGGTCCATCCTAGTATGTTTATATTATATTTTATGAGCATATTTATTTACAGGGGGTTTTGTTTGTTTGTTTGTTTTAAAAAAAAATCTAGAATGTTGAAAACATAGGATTAAAAAATGGGCTTTATTTCTTCCTCACCAAAGGGAGAGCAACTAGGTAGACCACAGGCACGCCGTGAACAAAGATGGCTTCATTGCTTGTTGACTTCTCCCATTTTCACGAAGGAAATTACCACTCTGTTGCCAGAAAATAAAGCCAAGACACATGCAAAATGTAGGCTGACACTGTGTATGTTCCAGACACAGGTATCAGGGGTTCCAGAGTAACTATTGTGCCTCACCGTGACTGAAAGCCCTAGGAAAGCAAGCAAGATATAAAGACGTTGATAGCATGCACTGAAGAACAGACTTTCCAGGCAGGCTCTTTCTTACTTGGTAATCTCCAAACCGAGATAGAGTTTGAAGCACAGTAGACATGCAGACATACCAGAAGCATACAGGGCTGAATTCAGCCTAGCTTAATGACTGCGACTTAAGACAGCTTTTCCCGAGGTGAATTAGACCTGCTTTCTCAGTACACATGAATCATTTAGGCTACATTGTCTTTCAGATATACCTGCTGCTGTCAAATAAATTACATCCAGGATAGTGTATATTTATTTTTCCAAGCCTGACAGTTCCACAGCTTATTATTTTTTTATGATCTTGGTGCACCCCTGACTTTCGGTATTCTAGAAAAAGGTACTACAAATGTAACTTTGTGGCGTGGAGATTTAAATGGTTATCTTCTCAGCTCACATATTTACAATTTACATGTATTTGTACAGATTAACATCTAGACAAAAGTCTAGATTATTTCCCCTTGACTTTAGACACCTCAGTTGCCTAAATTATTTATTCCCAATAGGCACATAGGCGTGATACATATATACATATACGCACAGCCAGCTAAACTCCGTTTACCCACTCTGACTGTTCAGGGTGAAAGCCTGTTAGTGAAAGATATATACATACGTACATACTTCTATACATATGGATCCCTCTGCTAACTAGCTTTACACACTTAGTCTGTTCAGTAGGTGGCCGTGGCCCCCCAGCTGCTTCACACACAGACACACACACACAACATGCAACCATGAGTCCCTCCAGCAGCTGGTTCAGATCTATGACCTCTCCGGTAGCCAAACCCCAGACCTTATGGTCTCTCCAGTACCTGGCATGGACCCTCTGGTCCCTCCAGTATCCAACTCTCAGACCTGCCCTGTCTCTCCAGGACCAGCCCAGACCCATAGCCTCTCCAGGTATTGACCTGCCTGCCAAGCCTCTTGCCCTACTTGCTGGCTAGTCCGGTTGATGCACACCAGTGATGACATACTGACATACACACCTGCACACGATGTACACATGCTCTGCTCTTCCTAGTTCCTCCCAGCACAGTCACACAGGAGCCTGAGATCCTTGGTCCCCCTCCAGCTGCTCCACTTAAATCTCCCTGCACACACGTGCACACAGGACAGAGATACCTGCAGACAGAAAGAGTTAAAAATGGATTTTGATGAGAAGATAGGTCAGATTGTGGGGATAAGGTGCAGGTAATAGCATGACAAGCATGCTGACCAGGATCCTGATGATAAACAACTGGTTCCTTTCAATCCCTTTTTCCTACACTTGTACCTCCCCAGTCTTTCCCTCTTTCCATGCCTTTGGTACTTGCTCTGAACATCCCAGAATAAATCTGGCATAATCCCAGAAGGATCTTCCTGGCATCCCATATTGAATGTCATGTCCCCAGCGGCAATAATCCCCTTCCTCAGTCTGTAAAGTGAATGAGGATGACTGGCTGACTTTGGTGGGTGCCACCCCAGATCTACAGGCTGAGGAACCTCTGGGATTGCCTGGGGACAAGCTGCCTCAGGGGCATCCTTTGCTATGATGAGGCTGTTGGGGCTCCCTTGCCAGTTGTTGTTCCTCTGAGCTCCTTTGGGTTGGTGGAAATGAGCCTTTGATCGCATAAACCAGCAATATGCAATCAAATTAAAAAGTATTTGCCATGAAACTAGCATCAATGCTTATGATGTGGTGAGCAATATCTTCATTTCATTACACAGGCTACCTACCCTATATGTCAAGTTACCTACCAATTCCTATCTACCACTACCAATACCTAAGCCAAGAATGATTAATAATTATTTCTCTAATAGTTAAGCTGCGGTTTTTGAGAATTAGTCATTCTTTCTAGACAGCTGAACGTAAGGCTTTTTTTACAGACGTTTACTGGATAAAAAATACGTATCTGAAGTGACAGAATATCAGCAAACAGGTAAAGTTATAGGGTAAGATTCATTTCATGTAATTTATTAATCTAAATTTTTGGCATAAAATAGATTTCTAAGAAGGATGAATGGAGGCTGTTACCACATCTGCTTAATAGCCTATGCGCTAGGATATTTTAGGGGCATGTTTTATGTAAATGCACGTTGAAATCTTCAAGAAGTGGATATTTCATTTCCTGAATTGGTACATAAGCCAGTAGGCTCTTGTAAGAAGACAAACATCAGCATATCCACTGCCAGATCTGCTTTTAAGAAAAGGGCAGGAATAGCTTCATTTTCTGTGAAGTTTAATACCACTTGTTTTGGTGTGTTTCAAATGTGCTCTAAAAATTTAGCAACTTAGGACTAAGGTGAATAAACGTCTTATTTCTGCATGACAGTTGAATTCATGAATGAATGTAAATCGAGGTACTCACAGCAATGTGCAAAGTCACAAAGTCAAACAAAGACTCTTCATGACCACGTGCATGTCCATAAAAATTCCATAGATAGAGCAAGGAAAAAACAATTATTTACTCTAACACTCTGATGGAGTTTTAATGGCACATCCAAAGTGACCTAGAGGCTATGCCATGGAAGAGGTGTATATCACTACACTAAAAATACCCTCATAATAAATAGTTTTGTTGGGTGGCTCTCTAGAAAGGGTGATGAGGGTGGAAATAGGCTCAGAGACATTTGCCTCCTATTCAGGTTGATATTGTCCCAGCACTACTGGTAGGGCCTGAGAGCTTGCAAATCTGCTCCCTTAGCTCTGTATACTGTGTAGTTTGACAGTGAATTTTAATCAGGTATGTTTGCCAACTCAGAAACACCAAATTCACTTTAGAAATGTGAAAGATCATTAATCTTTATTGTGTTGTACCTAGGAAATAATAGACAGATGCACAAGAAAATGCTTGACAATGGTTCTTGATATGTTTATATCATACATTTATCACACGCTTGATTCTGTAAACTCTATAAAACAATTAACGAAATTAAAAGTCTGATTTCCTTTATTTATTTATCAACAATTTCTGTGATGTTTGTCCTACTAACCTAGTATTTTAAAATAAAATGTGTTATGCTGTCTAACTTTAACCAATAAACATGCAGAGAATACTGGGCCATAACATTGCCCAGCTTATATATGGTTTATATCGTCCCTGAGACTCCCCTTCAAGAGTCCTTTTAGCAAATCATTGATCAAATCTGCAAACTTTGTTTTCCTAGTTTGCATACATCAGCAAGGTGATATCTTTACTTTTGGCCATCATCCGTTCATAAACAGCATGAGCTCACTACCACTGAATTACAGGTTTAAGGCAATACAAGTTTTTGAGGTATTTTCTAACCTAAAAAGAGGAGTAAAGAAATTAAATGAACTGGTAAAATGACATGGCTGAGTGACTGCCAAGGATATACCTTCTCCCAGTAAGAAAAAATAATTTGCCACACAAATGGAGGATGGTAAACCTGGACCTGTTACCTTATAAAAGGTATCAGAGGTAATTCAGTAGACTAGCAGAGAAGCAAGCATGGCTTCAAGCTAGAAAAATTGGTTTGAAACTATAAGAAACTGTGGCAGGCGTAGCTTTTTCAAAAGAAAATCATAATTACCAAATTATGTGTATTTTTGAGCACATCAGAAAGCGTGGAAGAACTGCCAGACGTAGTACATTTTTTTTTCAAAGGGCCTGAGCTATGTCCTCACTTCATTTGGAAAGTAATTATCCCTAAGTTTTGATGTTTCAAAATTATCTTATGAATAATGATTAACTATAAAGGTAAAAGTAACAATTATTATGTACACAACTGACAATTAACTGCACTCTTCATATGTTTGGATCTGTGTATTTGTATGTACTGTGTGTGGTTACCACTGTAATCACAGACGTGTACTAAAATTAATCCTTTTTTTTTTTTTAATCAGGCAATTTTCTTGAATCTGTTGCTGTTTTCAGTCAGAAACCTATATTCACCTGTCAAGAGGAAGAATTTTGCTTCCATGGAACATGTTGACATAGTTAATTTATTTCAGGCTATAATAGTCTGACAACATTGGTTGTCATCACTTAGCATCAGTTTGGAGTTTTGGTGTGACTTTTTCCCATACCAAAAGAGACAAGACAGTTATCTGTCAAAAGGGATATTTATTTGTCAGAATAGAACATACGATTTGGACAACAAATTCAATACAGAACAAGGAATTACCATGTTAACCTGTAGCTTCCCTAGTCACCTCTTTTTTGGGGGGTTGGGTGATAGGGATCTTGAGGGTATTCTTTCCTCCTTCAGTTTAAGAAAAGACCAGAGATCTGACCTATATTGCTTCTCTATTTGTAAGTCCTATTGCAGGAGTTCTGGATGCCTTTGTAGGTCCTTTTTCACTATCTAATTGCTTTTCTTGTTTGCTAATTTGGTTAAATACATGAAAAGGCATTGGCTGTATCAATGCAAGCAGTAAAATGAAGTAACACAAAAAACCCCCTTGTTATTCCAGCCTTTATTTCACATACTACCAGAGAAAAAAACACAGCTGCTACGTATCTCCACTTTACCTAGCGTTTTTCTTGTAAATGTTTTCAGTACTTGATTTCCCATGGCTAAGAAACAAGCATTTGAGCATGTAAGAATAACTATTGTGTATATCAGTAGTTCAGACATCCTGGAAGAAAATATAATTTTTTTAAAATTTCTAAAAATATTGAAATGCTTCAATTTGAAAAGCTTTTTTAATCAGCTGTTGATGATTGATTGTTACATATGTTAGTGTCATAGAGGAAACAATACAAATCTGGCACTCTACAAAATCAACTTGAAACACTTCGGTTAAACTATTCAAATATCTGAATAAGACAATGACTGCAGTGAAAAGAATAAACTTATCCTGCTTTGAAGGAAATAGCTTGCTACCACATACAGCCAAGAGGGAAAAAATGCTTTTTTTTGTGAGACTGCATAACAAATATTAAGTTTGCTAGATGTTTTTATGTTAGCTCGACCAGTCTTCATTGTGTGAATTATTATTTGGGTATAAAACCAAATAATAATAAAATGCTTTAAAATACATGTATTATATTTCCTGCTGTTATAAATTATGCAGCATTTACTGCTACAAAATTGTCATGGAAATTTCACAAACCTGCTTCTGAATTTAGTTAACGTTGCTGCAGAAATTAGCCCTGAAGTGCTACAGATTTCTACAACCCTGATGATAGTCTGAATGCAAATGTAATAGATGCCTTTCTTCTCCCAGCTGTTACCTTTAACTACCTGACATTATGTCAGTAATGAGAATCAGATCTGAAATAAGAACTTCTATCACTTTCACAGAAGGATAGGAAAAGCATGATGAGAGAGTCTCAAGGCTAAGGTACCAGAAAATGTTAATCTTTTTTGCTCAATTAACATACTTTTATTTCCACCTTTTCTGCCTATAGAGAACCAGCAGGATTATTAATACAATTTCTAGAGGCAGTTTGGCACTTACTTATTCTGACAGAAGAAATGACAACCTGAAGCAATTCCCTGGTCTGCTAAATCCAGTATCAGACCTCTGGCAGTGGAAAACACTAGCTGCTTCAGAGTAAGGAAAAAAGTTCAGTTATGGAATGTTTTAGTGATTTGCCACTGAGGCGGCACTCAGTGAGCCAAGTACAGTTTGAAGAAGTTGTTCCCTCAGCCCAATTATTTCTAGGATCAAGATGAGGCAGCAGAGAAATATCTTTCCTTGCTTCCATCGCAGGCTGTGCCTGGTAGAGACCAACAAGAATAAAGGGTTGACAGGTGTTATGTGGTGTATTGCATTAAGAAATTGTGTATAATTTGGAGGTTTAAAAATTAAGTGTCTGGTTTTATCTTCTCAATCAGTTTTGGGTCTTTTTTTTCATTGTAGCAATGGGTACAATGTACAGGAATGAAAGATGCTGAGCAATGTGACTGCAGTCTAGCAGTGCACTTCAGCATGTATCTCACCATATCTTCTTCTAGGGACAGTGTCTTCATACAGAGAAGTACTGAAAATTGGAGGTACTTTTTAAACTCAGAAGTGGTTAACACAAGCCCTTCACCATGTATATGTAGCTTTTAGAGGCCAACATATATTCCTCCTCATCAGTTCTTCTCAGGTGTTTGGTAAGACATCCGTTTCTGACACAGCATTTGATTTGTACCATAAGACTGTTACCTCCTACCATCAGTAGTTCTGTAACACCTGAAGTACCCCTCTGGGTACCTTTTATTGTTGTGGTTGTGTTATTTGCTGGTTGGTTTGGGTTTTTTTAATTTTTTTAGAGGTTTCACTGATCTAAATTCAAGGCCTGGACTGTTTCAACACATGAATGCAGTGGAAAAGCAGGGACAAAACACAGTGTACATGATGAGTGAGTGGGTGAAGAATGGAGTTCTCAGAAGTACTGGAAAGGCTTTGGGAGGGGTACTAGCCGGACTTATGGGACAAGTGATTCTAAGATTTTGTCAGTATGTACTGTAATATGAGTGAAAAGGCAGTTCTCTGAAGGAGCACTAAATTTCTGCAGTGAAGTGCTGATGGAGCTCTACCAACTGCTTTTGCTGTGAAAATATTTTGGAGCAATTTAACAGAATGATGTACGCAAAGCCAACGGATTATTGCACAGTCTGTAGACTACATGCAAAGCATACATGCTCTCTGTCAAGAAAATCAGAAATTAGCTTGCCATAAAATTACTACAGAAGATATTTATTAATTAACTTATAATTATTGGCCATAAGCCCAAAACATCTAGCTAATAAGAAGAATTAATTGTTTAGCTATCTTTCATTTAATATATTGTATTGCTATTTGACAACACTAGCATTGATCTAAGACAACAATAATTCCCAAAAGGTTTGTGCTCTTGAGTCTCTGCAAGCTTCATAGATTTTTGGGAAGACAAAAATCCTTAAAGAGGTGTTCAAAATCACAAGGAATATGTAATAGCTCCCAAACCCTGATCCTTGAATAATTTTCTATCTAGGCTAAACCCCATGCTCTCCTGATTATTTATTTTTTCCCCTAGAGTTGCTACTCAGATTTCTCTCTTCTGCCTCATCAACTGTTTTCCTCAGACATTATTTATTTTTGAAACATCTGCCTCTATGACACAGCTGATTGAAGTTAACGAAAACATTCATAAGTGTTGTTATGGAATTGCACAGGCAAATGAGCAGGCTTTACACACTCAGATCATATACCCAGGAAACTAAATTCAAAAGGTTAATGATGACTAATGATAACTAGTATTTATATTCTGCTAGAACCTTCATTTTCAACACATTAAATTCCATCACTTGGGCAGGCAATTTTGTCTTCTGGCTCTATGGAATGCTCCCTATCACTTCTGGAGCTGCATGTAGTCTATGTCCCACTACAGTTCTGGAATATGCCTTGCTTGTTGAGTCATGGGAAGGTCCTTTTCCAATAAATAAATCAATCCATTCAATTCTTTTTAATAATTTACCATTCATGAATATGCTCAGGTTAACATGCTGTCATGTTTGATCTTGGTGGGAGGTCACTGAGTAGTACTGCAGGTTCTGCTGTCTGAACTCTTTCTCTCTCCTTCCACTGAGTAAGAGGTGGTCTTTTGTATATGATATATCTGGACTGCCTTACAGCTGGAGGTCTAACTCCACAGAAACGGAGAAACCTGCTTGTCTAGTTTAATCAGTTGGAGAGCAGAAGATTATCACTTAAAATGAAAATTTTAAAATTATTCAGATGAGATTTAGTGGATAAACTTGCTTTGACTTGATCCTGCATCATGTGACCTGCCAATTATATGTATTTTTGAAGTAGTTTTTTCATCTTATTTAACCAGAATTTGAGACTATCACCTTCTGTTATATGATATAGTCTGCTTTCCTAAGTGGAAATATCTGAAGTGTTGAATCATAGAATCATAGAAAGTTTTGGGTTGGAAAGGACCCCTAGAGGTCATCTAGTCCAACCCCCCTGCAGGGAGCAGGGACACCGCTAACTAGATTAGGTTGCTCAGAGCCCCATCCAACCTGGCCTTGAATGTTTCCAGGGATGGGGCCTCCACTACCTCTCTGGGCAACCCGTTCCAGTGTTTCACCACCCTCATTGTAAAAAATTTCTTCCTTATATCTAGTCTAAACCTACCCTGTTTTAGTTTAAAACCATTACCCCTTATCCTGACACAGCTGGCCCTGCTAAAAAGATTTTCCCCATCTTTCCTATAGGCCCCCTTTAGGTATTGAAAGGCCGCAATCAGGTCTCCCCGCAGCCTTCTTTTCTCCAGGCTGAACAAGCCCAATTCTCTCAGCCTGTCCTCATAGGAGAGGTGCTCCATCCCTCAGATCATTTTTGTGGCCTTCCTCTGGACCCGCTCCAACAGTTCCATGTCCTTCTTGTGCTGAGGGCTCCAGAGCTGGACGCAGTACTCTAGGTGAGGTCTCACCAGAGCAGAGTAGAGGGGCAGAATCACCTCCCTCGACCTGCTGGCCACGCTTCTCCTGATGCAGCCCAGAGTACGGTTGGCCTTCTGGGCTGCCAGCGCACATTGGAAGCCACTGAGGCAAATGGTTCGGGAGCAGAGGATCGCGCCGAGGGACCCTTTCTGAAGCGGCAAAACCGGAAAACCCATGGAGGCAAAAAAGGCGAAAAAGCACAGGGAGAGAGAGGGGACCCCAACCCCCTCCCCCCTCCCAGGGCGCGAAAGAGCAGGCTCCTGACGAGCGGCAGCTCTGACTCAGCGGGGGCAGAGTCGGGGTGATGGCGGCCGGACCGTCCTGGTGTATAAAAGCGCCCCCAGGGAGCGCGCCCGAGCGCGGCGAACAGGACGGGCAAACAGGGAGTGGCACGTCAGAAGGGCGTGGCGCGGCAGTTTGCGCAGGCAGTGCATGAGGGCAGTGCGTGTTCTCCCCTCCTGGCTCGGAGGTTCACTCGACTAGCACCCATAGACACCCAAACAAGGAGAGAGCAATGGTTTCTACTCGTCCAAAAGCTGTTGCCAGACGGAACATGGCGACTCAGACGGAGTCCCTGCCTAAACAGAAACATGCAGCTGTCCAGGTCACTGGCTGCAGGGAGTGCCTCAGCCTGTCAGCTGTACCAGAGATTGGTAAGGACAGGGGCTGTCTCAGGTGTGAGCAGGTCGATGATCTGCTCTGCCTGGTGGCAGAGCTGAAAGAAGAGGTGGAGAGATTAAGGAGTATTAGAGAATGCGAGATGGAGATAGACTGGTGGAGCCGCACTCTACTATCCCTCAGGCCACGGCAACAGATAGAGGCTCTGCAGGTAGCAGAGGATCCTCTGTCCTCTTGCCAGCAGACAGAAGCTAGAGACCCAAGAGATGATGAGGGATGGAAAAAGGTTTCTGCTCGGGGCAGGAGGAGAGTCCCCTCCCGGGCTCCTTCACCTTCCCAGCTGCCCTTGCATAACAGCTATGGGGCTCTGGAAGTTGAGGGCCAGGCAACTGAAGATGGGGATAAAGGCCCAACCAGGGGGTTGGCTAAGGAGAGACGGTCACCCCTACCTATCAAGACCGACTATACAAAGAAAAAAAGAAGGGTAACTGTTGTGGGCGATTCCCTTCTGAAGGGAACGGAGGGCCTGATATGCCGCCCGGACCCATCCCATAGGGAAGTCTGCTGCCTCCCTGGGGCCCGGATCAGGGACATTGCCAAGAGACTCCCTGGTCTGGTACGGCCCTCTGACTACTATCCGCTCTTGATTATACAGGCAGGCAGTGATGAATTGCCAGAGAGAAGCCCCAAATTGATCAAAAGGGACTTCAGGGCACTAGGGAAAATGGTTGAAGGATCAGGAGCGCAGGTAGTGCTCTCCTCGATCCCATTAGTGTCAGGAGGGAACACGGAAAGATATAGGAAAGCTAGAGCAGTTAACGTGTGGCTCAAAGGTTGGTGCCATCGGAAGGGCTTGGGCTTCTTTGACCATGGAGAGGTTTTCATGGCACCGGGCCTGTCGAGAACAGATGGTGCCCAGCTCTCTCGGAAGGGAAACAGGATCCTCACTCATGAACTGGTGGGGCTTGTAGAGAGGGCTTTAAACTAGGTCTGAAGGGGGGAGGGGATATAAACAGGCTCACTAGAGAGGAGCCTGGGGGGGTCACCCCATTGCTGGGGGGGAAACCGACAGCCCAGCTCAAGTGCATCTACACTAATGCACGCAGCATGGGCAACAAACGGGAGGAGCTGGAAGCCATTGTAAGGCAGGATGGTTATGATGTAGTCGCCATCACAGAAACGTGGTGGGATGCCTCCCGTGACTGGAGTGCTGCGATGGATGGCTACAAACTCTTCAGAAGGGACAGGCAAGGAAGGAGAGGCGGTGGGGTGGCTCTGTATGTTAGGGAGTGTTTAGATTGTACAGAGCTTGACACTTGTGGTGAGGCAGAATGCTTATGGGTGAGGATGAGGGGGAAGGCCAACAAGAAAGATATCCTGTTGGGAGTCTGTTACAGACCACCCGACCAGGATGAGGACATTGACGAAGAATTCTACAAGCGGCTGGCAGGAGTCTCTCAGTCACGAGCTCTTGTTCTTGTGGGGGACTTCAACTTCCCAGACATCTGCTGGAAATACAATACAGCAGAAAGGAAACAGTCCAGAAGGTTCCTGCAGTGTGTGGAAGATAACTTCCTGACACAGCTGGTAAGTGAGCCTACCAGGGGAAGTGCCCTGCTTGACCTCCTGTTCACTAACAGAGAAGGACTGGTGGGAGAGGTGGTGGTTGGAAATCATCTAGGCCTTAGTGATCATGAAATGGTAGAATTTTCGATCTTTGGTGAGGTAAGGAAGGGGGTCAGCAAGACCGCCACCATGGATTTCCGGAGGGCAGACTTTGACCTGCTCAGAACGCTGGTTGGGAGAGTCCCTTGGGAGATAGTCCTGAAGGGCAAAGGGGTCCAGGAAGGCTGGGTGTTTTTCAAGGAAGAAGTCTTAAAGGCACAGGACCAGGCTGTCCCCATGTGCCGTAAGACAAATCGGCGGGGAAGACGACCGGCCTGGCTGGACAGAGGACTACTAGTGCGACTAAGGGAAAAAAGGAGAGCTTACCAGCTCTGGAAGAAGGGGCAGGCAACCCAAGAAGAGTACAGGGATCTTGTCAGGTTATGCAGAGAGGAGATTAGAAAGGCAAAATCCCAGCTGGAATTTAACCTGGCCACTGTTGTAAGGGATAATAAGAAGAGTTTTTATAAATATGTTAACAGCAAAAAGAGAGCCAGGGAGAACCTCCATCCACTAGTGGATGCAAGGGGGAACATTGCCACTAAAGATGAGGAAAAGGCTGAGATACTCAACTCCTTCTTTGCCTCGGTCTTTAATGGCCCGAGTTATCCCCAGGGTACCCAGACTCCTGAGCTGGAAGATGGGGACAGAGAGTGGAATGAACCCCCCATAATCCAGGAGGAAGCAGTCTTTGACCTGCTATGCCACCTGGACATCCACAAGTCTATGGGGCCGGATGGGATCCACCCAAGAGTGCTGAAAGAGTTGGCAGAGGAGCTTGCCAAGCCACTCTCTATGATTTATCAGCAGTCCTGGAGAACAGGGGAGGTCCCAGATGACTGGAGGTTGGCAAATGTGACGCCTCTCTTCAAGAAGGGCCGGAAGGAGGATCCGGGGAACTACAGACCAGTCAGCCTAACCTCGGTACCGGGGAAAATTATGGAGCAGTTTATCTTGAGTGTGCTCACCAGGCACATGGAGGACAATCAGGGGATCAGGCCCAGTCAGCATGGGTTCACGAAAGGCAGGTCTTGTCTAACCAACCTGATTTCCTTCTATGACCAGGTGAGCCGCCTGGTAGATGAGGGAAAGGCTGTGGATGTTGTCTACCTGGACTTCAGCAAAGCCTTCGACACAGTCTCCCATAGCATTCTCCTGGAGAAGCTGGCAGTTCATGGCCTAGATGGATATATTCTTCGCTGGGTTAAAAACTGGCTGGGTAGCCGAGCCCAGAGAGTCGTGGTGAATGGCGCTAAATCCAGTTGGCGGCTGGTCACAAGCGGTGTCCCCCAAGGCTCAGTATTAGGGCCGGTCTTGTTTAATATCTTTATCAATGACCTGGATGAGGGGATTGAGTGTGCCCTCAGTAAATTTGCAGATGACACCAAACTGGGTGGTAGTGTTGATCTGCTGGAGGGGAGAAGGGCTCTGCAAAGGGACCTGGACAGGCTGGATCGATGGGCCGAGGCCAACTGTATGAGGTTCAACAAGGCCAAGTGCCGGGTCCTGCACTTTGGTCACAACAACCCCATGCAGCGCTACAGGCTTGGGGAAGAGTGGCTGGAAAGCTGCCTGGTGGAAAAAGACCTGGGGGTACTGATTGACAGCCGGCTGAATATGAGCCAGCAGTGTGCCCAGGTGGCCAAGAAGGCCAATGGCATCCTGGCTTGTATCAGGAATAGTGTGGCCAGCAGGAGCAGGGAAGTGATCGTGCCCCTGTACTCGGTGCTGGTGAGGCCGCACCTCGAATACTGTGTTCAGTTTTGGGCCCCTCACTACAAGAAAGATGTTGCATTGCTGGAACAGGTCCAGAGGAGAGCAACCAAGCTGGTGAGGGGTCTGGAACACAAGTCATACGAGGAGCAGCTGAGGGAACTGGGGTTGTTTAGTCTGGAGAAGAGGAGGCTGAGGGGAGACCTGATCGCCCTCTACAACTACCTGAAAGGAGGCTGTAGTGAGGTGAGGGTTGGCCTCTTCTCCCTGGTAACAGATGATAGGACGAGGGGGAATGGCTTGAAGCTGCGCCAGGGCAGGTTTAGGCTAGACATTAGGAAAAACTTCTTCACCGAGAGGGTTGTCAGGCTCTGGAATGGGCTGCCCAGGGAGGTGGTGGAGTCCTCATCCCTGGAGGTCTTTAAAAGAAGGATAGATGAGGTGCTTAGGGACATGGTTTAGTGGTGGGATGGCAGTGCTAGGTTAACGGTTGGACTCGATGATCTTAAAGGTCTTTTCCAACCGAGGTGATTCTATGATTCCATGATTCATTGCTGGCTCATGTCCAGCTTTTCATCCACCAGCACCCCCAAGTCCCTCTCAGCAGGGCTGCTCTTGATCCTTTCTTCCCCCAGCCTGTACTGATACTGGGGGTTACCCCGACCCAGGTGCATGACCTTGCACTTGGCCTTGTTGAACCTCATGAGGTTCACAGAGGCCCACCTCTCCAGCCTGTCCAGGTCTCTCTGGATGACATCCCGTCCTTCTGGTGTGTCAACCACACCACTCAGTTTGGTGTCATCCACAAACTTGCTGAGGGTGCACTCGATCTCGCTGTCTAAGTCATTGATGAATATATTAAACAGCACCGGTCCCAGTATGGACCCCTGAGGGACACCACTCGTCACCAGTCTCCATCCAGATATCAAGCCATTGACCACTACCCTCTGGATGCGACCATCCAGCCAGTTCCTTATCCACTGAACAGTCCACCCATCAAATCTATAGCTCTCCAATTTAGAGAGAAGGATGTTGTGGGGGACTGTGTCAAAGGCTTTGCAGAAGTCCAGATAGATGACATCCATTGGTTTTCCCTTGTCCACTAATGCTGTTGCACCATCATAGAAAGTCACCAGATTCGTCAGGCAGGACTTGCCCTTGGTGAAGCCATGCTGGCTATCTCGAATTATCTCCCTGGCCTCCATGTGCCTTAGCATAGCTTCTAGGATGATCTGTTCCATGATCTCCCAGGCACAGAGGTGAGGCTGACAGGTCGGTAGTTCCCAGGGTCTTCCTTTCTACCCTTTTTGAAAATGGGCACAATGTTTCCCTTCTTCCAGTCACGAGGGACTTCTCCTGACTGCCATGACTTTTCAAATATCATGGAGAGTGACTTGGCAACTACATCGACTAATTCCCTCAGGACTCTGGGATGCATCTCATCAGGTCCCATGGACTTATGTGCGTTCAGGTTCCTCAGGTGGTCACGAACCTGATCTTCTCCTACAGCAGGAGGGGTTTTGCCTTCCCAGTCCCCCTCATGCCATCCATCAACTCGGGAGGGGTGAGGAGAGAGGTTGCCAGTGAAGACTGAGGCAAAAATGTGTTGAGTACCTCCGCCTTCTCCTCATCTGCTGTTACCAGCTTGCCGGTCTCGCTCATCAGCGGGGTACGCTTTCCTTAACCATCTTTTTCTGGCTGATATACCTGTAGAAACCCTTCTTATTATTCTTTGCTTCCCTAGCCAAGTTTAGCTCCAGCTGCGCCTTGGCCTTCCTGACCCCATTCCTACACAACTGGACCGCGTCCCTATACTCTTCCCAGGATGCCTGTCCCTGCTTCCACTGCCTGTGCAGTTCCCTCTTCCTCCTTGGTTTGACCAGCATCTCTTGTCTCAGCCATGCTTGTCTCGTCCCTTCTTTGCCTGATTGCTTACACCTAGGGATCGAGAGCTCTTGCGCTCTGTGGATCACATCCTTAAAGATCTGCCAGCTCTGTTCTGTTCCCCTGTCCCTAAGGACCGTTTCCCAGGGAATCCTTCTGACTATCTCCTTGAGGAGCTGGAAGTTTGCTTTTCTAAAATTCAGGGTCCTGACTATACTCTTTGTTCTTCCCATTTCCCTCAGGAGCGTGAGCTCTACTAGCTCATGGTCACTGCAGTCCAGGCTGCCTCCAATCTTGACATCTCTGACGAGCTCGCTTGCATTGGTGACCACCAGGTCCAGTATCGCATCCCCTCGGGTAGGGGTGTCTATTACCTGGCTTAAGAAGTTGTCCTCAATGCATTTGAGAAACCTGCTGGATTGCCTACAGCTTGCCATGTTGGTTTTCCAGCAGATGTCGGGGTGGTTGAAGTCCCCCAGCAGGACGAGAGCCTGCGAGCATGAAGCCTCCTGGAGTCAGAGGAAGAATGCTTCATCGGTCAGCTCCTCTTGATCTGGCGGCCTGTAGTAGACACTAGCCACCAGGTTCCCTTTCTTGCCTCTCTGATTCTTACCCATAAGCTTTCGACCTGCTCGTGGCTATTCTTCAGGGTCAGCTCTGAAGAACAGTCAAAATAGAGAAATAGTGTCTCCCTCTTTTTTACCCCCTGTAACATTTCACCAGCATTTGTGCAGACAGCCACAGTCATGTATTGCTATTCTGTTAAATTTATTCCCTCCTTAGGTCTCCCTCCAAGCTGAACAGTCAATTTCCTTTCAGTGACCTAGAAGCTGGAAAGACAAATAGCATATTTGTATTCTTATGCTTAAAGATTTATATGGAGATTCTGTAGACCCTTTCCAGCTAAGTATTTATCCTGTTCTATGAAATTTCTTAGGTCAGAGCTATATTACCTGTTCTACATTTGAATGTTTCCTGCAATAGGCTTGATTTCAGATATTTTACTATTTTCAGGAATACCTGTTGTCTCAAGACCTCCACTCTTTACCTGATTTTCTAGCTCATTTATATTTGGTTTTGGTGTGAAATCCTAAGTAGTGAATCTCAAGTAGAACGTGCTTTATCTTTTTCTCATCCATTAAGGTCTGTGAATGGGATTTGTCTGTTTTAATGAAGAACCAGAAGTTAAATATCTTGAGTTTAAAGTAGGTAGGTATGTAGGCTCCCATCCCTTATGGCCAGTGTCTTTTACCCAGAAATTCAGTCAAGTCAATTAATCTCTCCATGTGTCTGCTTTTCTCAACGGAGAACAGTAATTAACTTAGAGATGTATGTTTAGCTCATATGCATCTGCAACTGGATCGGATCAATCTGTGTGTACCACTCTCGGTTTACACGTGATGGTCACTGCTGCTTCTGTAAACATGCTCACACTAGTTTTAGTACAGCTACTTGCAGCAGTAAAGTTATGACAAGGAATTCAACACAAGCTGTAAAATCTTTCTGGATTTAGTCCATTGCTGAACCATGGGTTGTAGCATACTACATGGCTAGGAATGTCTAGTTTAAAGCTAGTCCTGAACAAACTGCAGTCACTGCAGAAATTCTCTAAGATACAACCTGTTACACTCTCACGGATTTACAGTCCTTCACATATCTTTTAAATTCATCCCACTGAGTCTGAGAGAAGCAAGAGCAGTATAATTTCCATGCTTATGAAAAATATCTCTCTTCAGAAGCTCAGGGCGCACCTTACGACAGGAATTCTTTGACTAACCTGGAATCACAGCAGAGGAAGAGATTAAAACAGAGACTCTGTCCTTTGGATCTCCTTGGAGAAAACCTAAGGTGGAGATTGATATAAATCTCCAAAGATCTTCCAGTCTGAAGTGGGTGGCTACCACTATGGAGTCTCTGAGAAAAATATGTCTCATCCTTTACTCAGCACTGGAGGTTTGGGAGAAATATGAACAAGGGAAACCCTGCAGAATTTTCCTGCAAATTTTTTCCCAAGTGAAGCTCAGTGAAATACTACAACTTTAAGTTTACATGCCATCTCCTGCTAGAGCAAACTCACTCTTTTAGAGATTAGCTCTTTTTTTTCTAGTTAAGGAAGCCAGCTTTCAAGTGAAATGTGGTTTAGGAAAAGAATAGGCTTCTATTTGTCTTTATAGTAGGATGAAATAACCCTGAAATGTAATTACAAGTACTTCAGACACCACTAGTACAAATATATAGACATATATGTATATTCACACTGTGTTTGCAGTCTTGCCTACACTTCCTGTTAATATATATTTAGCTCCATTATCTGGTGACCTCAAGGAGCTTTGAAAATATCACTTTAAGTAGGCCACTAGAGTTCTCTATATATTATTATAACACTTTAAAAACATAATTATGCTGAAGGAAATATAATAACTGTGAATTTTATTTATTAGTAGGGGAAAGGTAGTTTATAATAAAGCCAATTAATATGTGTGAGGTTAGATATGGTAATTGCACCTGGAGCTGAATGCACTATAAACACTGCACGACTATACAACTACAACCCTGCTAATAAACCTTGGCTTTCACATGCCAACAAAGAGCTCTGTTGAATCTTCCACAGTAATTCCTTCCTACCAAATCCAGATTTCGATTGTGGCATATATAGGTCAAGAAATACAGTACTGGACTAAGTCCCTATACTATTTTAGACAAATTGTCCATTCTAATACTATTGAGAGAATCGCATATATTATTTTTAATGCGAAGCATGCACATACAGGAAAATATTGATTCAGATTTTAAATCATTAATGCCTTCTCATATTTGAATGTATTAATAAATCTAATATGCTATAAATTTTTAAGCAGCTTAAATAGCCCTGTCTATTTTATAGATTTTACAATTACTGAAACAGTTGCCATTAGCAACAGATCTCATTTAAAACCATAACAACCTCCTTATAAGCATTAAGAAACTAAATTCAATTGAAATCCCAGCAAAAAGTCTCAAATCTTTGACACATTTTCTAGTGTGGCAATTATTTTTTTCCAAACACTCAGAACTATGAAATAAATTACAAATTCTGAAATAAATGTATAGATATGCAACTTTTCATTCATAGTGTGAATGCATATGTCTGAAGGTAGTGAAACCTGATTTGACATGTTCAGCCAGAGAGGGACATTCTGCAGAAATACATATAGCTTATAAAATAAGCGTGCAAAGGGCAAAAGGAATTTCATCAATGTTTCATTCTATGCTGAAATACATAGGAAATGAAAGAACTTTTATAAGAATTTAGAATTTTGGCCAAACTCAATAGTTTTCCTATCTTATTCTGTTTCAGTAATCCATACTTGCCAGTACCAGGGAGCAAAGATGGGGAAGGAGGTAAACTTGCTTTTTGCGGCACCAAGAAAAGGCATCTCCTGTCTGTATTCTGCTAAGAAGGGTTCTTCTGAGAGTGGCTGTTCACAGACCCCACTGTGCTGGAGGTCTAGCTGGAGTATCCAGCATAGAGATCTTGCTCTTTCCTTCCTTTTCCAGGCCTGCTTCCAACAGCTCTCTAGCAATGCTGAAGACTGCAGAGGGCAATGTAATAAAATCCCCTGTAGTGACTTTAAATTCTCTCTCTCCTGGGTAATGGTCAGTTTGACTATTTTGCTGCCATCATAAAAAAGCCACAGTGAGGCTGGAACTGAGCACCTTGCTCCTTGCAATGCCTTGCTTCCTGCAAATTCTAGCATATCATTTACTGCTTTCATTAACCTTATCTGAAATGCTAGTGTTAAATCTTTTGAAGTGATCCTGTGAATGTGGGACTCAGCACCTCACCAGCTCATAGCATTGCTTCATATAACAGGATTATGGTACTTATATGCCATTTTTCAATCCCTGTAATTCATCCAAGCAACCTGTTTGCTGCAGTACACCAAGAAGCTATCTTCATTGAACAACAATCACTTAGATTCTTCTTAAGAGGGATCAAAGTTCAGTGCTAAGGTCTTTACGTTGCTGATTGAGTAGAAGGAGAACCCTTAACTCCTGACAAGGAAATTAAGGAGCTTTATTCTCTCAGGAGCACTCAAACGCTCATTGAATCAGGACGTCAGAGCCTTTGAGAATGCACAAGGAATTCAGACAATTTTTTGCAAGTATGCATTAGCTTACATTTAACCAAATTGAATTCTGTCTGCCCTCATGCACTACCTACATTAAGCACTTCTAAAAAATTAATTTAAAGTCCTTTCTCTTGCATATCTTTTCAGAGTGGGAAAAAATGACATGAGAAGGTGAAGGTGAAAGAGGTTTAAAATGAAACAAAAGAAAATGTGGCAAAGTACAGTGGTTTGACAGGTGAAAAGGCCCTCATTAGAAAAGGGACTGAGCCTGGCTAACCACAGCTAGCTAGACATCCTGGCTTTTGCTCATATGACCATAGCCGTGGCCACACTCATTCAGATCATCATATCATACAGCTCCGGTTACTGACACCAGCACTACCTGCCTAATCTATGGAAAAGTCCACTCATCTCAAAGATTCCCTTTATCATCCAATGCTAGAAAATGGCTCATGCCTTAAATCAAAAGGATCTTCCTTCCAAAGCTCTTTCTTTTTTTCTGTTTTATTTTGGTTTAGCTATTTCACTTTAATATCTCTCTTCTTACCTCAGCTAACCATAAAAAAGTCTGCACCTTTTTCAAATCCTCCTGAGGTCATGGGGTCTGATTCACAAAAGTGATAAAATGCCTTAAAAAAAAAGTCTAATATCTACTGAAATTCTCAAAAGCCACCCAACTCTTTGATTTAGATATCAGAACCCACCCCATGGCTGCTGATTGAGCATTCAAGCTGGGTGTTCATGTTGACCAGAGAATGCCCTTAATATCCTTAATAAGCTGGGGATCCCTTGTGCTGGAGCACACCCAGCATGCTGGTATATTTCCAGATACACCAGGTTGTATCTCAGGCAGCCTGTGTATTTTCTGTGTCTCTGTAAGAAGATTGGAGGCAGATAGGTAGCATAACACATGGTATGTAAAGCTGTTTTCCAGAGATCATGCTTTCAGAAGACTGTAAACAAAACCTGTGGGGATTTACTACATAATCTCCATGTTCCTTTTGCAAATCCTTTTGGAACAGAGCTGCATTTTTAAACACCTGACTGCTTTATTAACTGTCAAACTTACTTTTGCTGATATTGGGAGTAATGAGTATTGCAGGCTAATTACATGTCATGGAAAATAATGATGTTTTTTACTTTCCCATCATTCAGTTTTACTCAGTATCCTTTTGTATTTGTGTAATGAGAAGAGGTGAATAGGAGTTCATGAAGTGTCTTTTCTGTACCTTTAACTATTTCCTATATTGTCACTGACAACTCTTTAGGAATACCTCCTAAATATTTCTACATGTTCTGCTTCATTGTGCTCACTCACCTTGCACCACACGGTCAATTAAAAATACATTGCCAAGGGCTGTTGAGCTGATGTGTAGCTGAATCTGTTTCTGGGCCCTTCACTTGGCTACCAGCATACTTTGGCAAACAAAGGCTGCTTACTTGTTTTTAAAGAACATGACTCTTAGGTACAAACTCACATTATTTTGTTTGGCTGCACCTTTTTTTTTTTCTGGCAAAAAACTTTCCGTGCTTTAAGTTTCCTCTACCTTTATGTCAGAGTCATGGTGCACAGAATTGAACAAAGGAGTTATGCTGGAGAATACTGATTTTTCATAACTTCAGCTAGAGCCATGTTTTACATCTGTCTTATTTAAATTATGAATTAAAATTAATAAATTATGAGAAAATTGGCCTTATGTGATATGACATGCAAACCTATGCAGAATAGTGCCCCAAGATTTTTAAACTGCTTTTTAATCCCATCAATCAAAACTATGTAATAGCAAGTAGATAAAGACCGGATTTTCACAGCTTCTTAGACTCCCAGAGGTCATGCAGATGATTTTGTCTTCAAGAAGAAGTATTTGCTGCTCATGCCTTTGCTTATATACTGCTCACCACCACCAGTAGCACACAAATGCAGATGAGGTGAGAATGCAAAGCAATGGGTGAAATGCCCCTGTTCTGCACTCATCCTACTGCCGCTCATACTTCATTAGTGAAACACATTAAAACTGTCCAGGAACAATCTCATCTTCTACAGGGTCAGAGCTGAACCAGGGTCTATGATATCCATCTCCGCTGCACACAGGATATATTCAGAAAAGAATCTGGGCAATAAAATGGCCTAGAGCTTTTTCTGCTGTAAATTTGTCTGCCTCCATTGAAATCAATGGACCTGGGAAAATTTATATTTCATGATGACTGCTATATACCACTTCTGGGTATGATTATCTTTTGCCTGTAACTAGTGCTTCTATTCACAGCTATGCAAAGTAAATGCAAAACCTTCCATTCTGCGCTGGTTATGCTTTACGCCTGCTGTTTTCAATTACTGCTTATCCTTTCATTCTGCAGCTAGCAGACTATGAAAAAGTTTTAGTCGTGTATGTATATCATGCAGTTGCTAAGCCTTTTAGGGCAGAGTAGTTGCAAGAACCTCTTAATATTACAGGTCTAAGTGACTGTAAACCACCTCTAGTTTGTATGAGTCAACCTACATCTTCCAAGGATAAGTAAGCTATATTCTTTTATTACATACCACATATAACGAGACTGACTTAACAAATTAGACAAAAAATCAAAAACAATACTTTTTGTGTAATAGAACAGGTGAATAGTGTCTCTGAAGACCAAATTTTAAATAGTTCTATGGGTAAATTAATAGAACTATGATTGTTTGGATACTCTCTCATTGTACACAAAAGCTTCCGATCTAAGATTGTACAATGATACTGAACAAAACGTGATTCAAAGGAAAAAGATGTTTGTTTCAGAGGAATAGGCTTTCTTCTTAGGAAGAGAAAGGCCTGATTTAGCCTTTTGAACTAAGACATGAGGCTGTAAAAATCAGATTGAAAATTACTAAGTATAGTAAACACAGTAAGTATTGTACTGCAGAAACTTTCATGTGGAGTGAGAGACACTAAAGTTTCTTCATGTTTTTTGCAGGTTATCTCCAATCCCAGGACTGAAACTTTCTGGAACTGATGAGGTGATTTATTCAGTTAGGAATGTGATAATTCATTTTTATATACCCTCGCATGTGTCACGGCAGATACTGCTGTTCCTTCACATAACTGCTTTCTTTTCTTTTAACTATGGTTCTGCCTTGTCCATTCTGTCTGGCTTTTTTTTTCTTTCTGTGGAAGTCTCTCAGTCTTTCAAGGAGCATTATTGAATTATTATTACAGTCCAAAAGATATTTTAGTAATATATGTAATGCATTTTGCATTAAAAAGTATCCATTTAAATATCTTAATATAGTTATTTGGTGCCATTATGTCTCCAAAATGGTTATATCTATCTGAACTGATGCCCATTTTTTAAGTCTCTCTCTGGTAGCAGACTATTACATATGTGTAATATAGAAGTCTTTTAGAACATGAAGCTTTCCCTTTTCCCTTTTCCTTTCCCTACTAAAAAAATAACAAGGAGCCTCTTATGAATGATTCACAGCTCAAAAAGAAATGGCAGAAGGAGAAACCTGTCTTCATTGTGGCCTAAGGAATCCTAAGGAGTGGGAAGCTTTCAGAGCCGCATCTTTTTTAGACTTCCAATTTGAAATAATGTAATCTCGTCTTTTCAGCATGAGCTTGAAAGTCAATATAAAGAAACATTGTAACCTGTTCTGGGTTAAAACAACATATTCAATTAACCCAAGGTAGAGGAATTGAAAAAATAAAATTTAAAAAAAAAAAAAAAGTTTTGAGCTTTGTTTCTGTTGGACTGTTATAATAAATATACAGTAGTCCCAGGATGATGAAGGATATCAATTACAAAATATCATCCTTGAGGTCTTGGTTAATGAAGAAGGGAAACTAAAGTAATGACAGGATCAAACAGAAGAGCAGGTGAGCCTCTTTAGATTATCCTGGTTGTATATTCACATGCCTCAAGCTGAACTGTCTTCAACTGCTATTTAAATAAACTAGAAGGATTACTTTCTTGTACCACTGTGTCACTAGATAACATCATCAATAAAGGAGGATTCACAAAACAGTAATTCTCAGACATCCTGTCATTGCTAGGTATCAACAAGCTGAAGTACTGGTTTATTTTCATAACTCAGATAAAGAATTTATTTGGGATGACTTGATAGAAAAGAATTATTTAAGAATCTGTGTGACCCGATAGCAGCACAACAGATTCTTGATGGTACCTAAATGTTGAAATCAGGGCTTTGTTACTCCACATATCTTAAGAATTCTTAAAAAAGAGTGTTATTGGCCATTCTTCTTTGATATTGATAACACTTTTGCAAAACTTTTCCTTCCCATAGTCTAACCAAGAGTATAATTTCTCTGGAAACACTATTGCTGTAGGCTTGAGGTGTGGTCAGTTGATACTAATTTAGCTCTAAATACAACTGTTACTTGAAAATCTCATTTTGGGGAGTATAAAGATAAGGCTGTAAGGCTGTCATAGGAGACCCAAATACTCTATTTCTTGAAGTCAAGATATAGTTCCAGCTCAAGAATAACAGATGACAATTAGTAGTCTCTAAGTAATTAGCTATTATTACCTGGCCTTGCTAGAGTAAAGTCCCAACAAAGAATTGCAAATAATGTTCAGAATGAGGTGGGGTTTTTTCCAAGGTTTGGGGCTTTTTTAATCCCTGAATTCTCATTGGGAGTGCAGAGCTCAGTTTGTGGAACTGGTTACTGCAATCAAAGATCTCGTTTCAAAAACAGATTTTTGCTCCAAGCCAGGTGTTTTCCAGTCTTGATAAATTATCGTGAATAATGTGTTAATGAAAGCAGCTGCTGGAAAGCTATGGAAATGAACATCTTCAGCCTCAGTGACAGAAGACATTGGCATATAGTTCATGCAAAACAAGGTAGACAGAAATTTTGAAATATAAACATTTTAGGGATTGATCCTTTAATTAACTCTTGAGTGAAATGAAGATAATCAGTAATTCTACTGTATTTCTAATCTTTAAAAAAATTGGTCTTGCCAGCTGTATATTGTCTGTGTACCAGCTGTCCATTCTTTGAGAATGATATACAATAGTTTAATTCCCATTTTGCTGATTAAACTTAAGGACTGATCTCAGAACATTTTCCTGGGTTTTGTTTCTTTTCGAGTCATGTTTAAGACCCCAGTTGAAGGGTGAAGGTCATTGTGTGGTCAAACTCCTTAAAGATGTCTAAGCACTAAACTTTGGTGGGCCCTGTAATGATACATACGGACGGGAGTAGGATACCAGCTTTTATGTGGAGAGCATAGGAAGACCTACAATCTTCCAGAGAGGGTAAAAAAAGCCATAAAGCTGAGGAGCTCCTCACTAGCAGAGTACCTAAGGGTGATGAGTTTAGAGGCATGGAATCTCACATTGAACTTTTCCTAGGGACTTTTATGCTTCATTTTATAGTGCAGGAAAATCCCTTTCTCTAGCTGAGAACCCTTAAAAAAAAAGAACATTTCTTGTTTCATCAGAACCTCTTCTTTCAAGAATAGGACAAACTCAACCTCTTTTCTTGTAACTATCTTTTCAAAAGTGTTTACACCTTTTATTAATATATGTTAGTCATTAGACTGTTAAATATTAGAGATGGAGACCCACTCAGCCTCTCTGATTGAAGCTGTTTCATGTTACATAAAAATATTAGAGAGCTTTGTTTTGGAAAGACGGAGAAAAAATACTCAAGAGCTCTAGATTTTCCAGACATCTAGCTTTGACATAGATTTCCTAGTCTAATATTAAAATGTAACCCACATTATTAAAAGCCCATTTTAGGTCAGTTCACTACATCTGTAGCCTCGCTCATGTCCAGGCAGGATAATGAGATCCACTCTTCACCAGGCTCTGGATGCTATGAAGCTTCATGGGGTATCTGATCTAGCTTTGTTGAGAGCTCTCTCAAAAAGAGAATTTTCCTTTTTTGTCAATCTGTCAGGAGCAAACTTCCCAGTTTTGACATTTAATGGACATCTTGTATCTTAGCTCATATAAAATGTTAAATACTCTGGAATTGTTTAACTCCCAATAGATTAATGAGGGATCCTCTAAAAAGATTAGTAATAAATACATCAGAAGTTAATTTTGGCATAGGAGAAGATTTATTCTTGAATAGTGTGACCTCAAAATATCATTTTTAAAGGTGTTTTTTTTGTTCAGAATTAGTTATTTCTAGCAATTGAGAATAAAATAATTTCTGGTAAATTTTAAATCTTTTCCTGCTGGACTACAATGTACCATGTCATAACCAACCTTACTGATTTTCAGACTCCACAGTGGGTATTTGAACAAAAGAGTTACCTCCCACTAGGAGAAGGCAAGGCTCTACTGTAGTTATATTTACCAAAACATTATAAATGTAGCTTCTTATCCTTGAAGAAGAGACTGTAACTGTCATATCTATAAGGAAGTTAAATATAACTGCAGTATTTCAGCAAAACTTCCTAAAACAGAAAAAGAATACGAATGGGGATCTTAAATCTGAGCAAACATTAAAGAGGAATCTCAGGTAAAATGACAAAATGGTACATTCATCTTATTTTCAGTACTAATAAAGCTTAAAAAAAATAGAAAAGCACAGACAGGTAAAATTCCCAAAAGATACTGAAAAATCAAATTGTGTCACGTTGAAGAGAACAAAAAACAACCTGATCAGCACAAATTACCTAACCTATGCACAAAAGAGACAACAGTGTATCTTGCAAGTCCTAAGGTAAACATAACACTCATCCTAAAAGCCACCCCTCTGCTTATTTTTTTTAATCTCTTTTCAGCATATACTCTCCAAACCTTTTTCTTCAACAGTTTTCCTAATTTTTTCCTAAAATCTATTTATACCTCTTATTTTTTCTGCTGGTAGCAGTGATTTATTCCACGTGTCAAATATGTTGAGCAAAGAAATTATGTATAACCCCATTAATAAACAGCATTTCCTCAGTTTAAAAAACCTTGCTCATTCAACATTAGCTCCAACAGCTCTGCGTCATGCTTGCTCTACCCATTCTGTTATCCTACCTGTAGTCCATCATGTACCCAGAAGTGAATTTAACTCAGTTTTGATTCTTTTGTACAAATTATTTGAATCTTACTAAAATTTTAAATAAAACTGAAAACAGTGCCCTGAAAATCTCAGCCCTCTAGAAAGCTATGAGAACAGAAAGTCTAGATTTAAATGTAGATTTGGGGTCACTATTGTTGTTAAGTATTTATTTTGCATTTGTGTTATGACAGCAGTGTCATAACACAAAGTGAGAGGAAAGCAGACTGAATGTGTTAGCAGTCTCTTCTGTGAGGGCAGTTCTTTTGTTCTTGTTTAATGACCTGAAGCATTAATTGTCATTTCGTTCCAAAAGGTGTTCCTTCTTCCTCCCATCACTGGCACAATGTGGGGAAGCTTGCGCTTGACTGGTTGCCCTGCTGCACCTGTTCTGAAGGCAAAGTCTTCAGAATGCTTCCATTTGCTTGCTCTAAGATAGATCAGCTGATACCATAAAATAAGACAAATGGATCAATAAAAAGACTAGTAATACAGTACATTATTCTTATGGTTTTAAGCCAACAAGATCTCAAAATGCTTTCCTCACTGTACAGAGCAGTCACTCAATTCTGAAGTACAGGTATCTCACAAGTGAAATTCAGCAGCCACATTGCACTCGAAACAGCAAACAAGAGCTCTTTGTGGAAGACAAAATGGCTTCTTAAATTGAAAATATAGTGTGATGTTAGATGGGCATGGGGAGATTCTTCATATCTCACAAGCATCTTCTGAGAAAACATTTCTGAGACTTACATGATAGAGCCTAGGTCCTCATGTTAAACAGCATGAGGACCTATGCTCTATCCACATGAGGAAGAGAGGTAACACAGTGCTTGCTCCTCTGCAGCGCTTTCAGTTTCAAACTGCTTCACAGAGAAGCATGGCAAAAGGAAGCAGAAAGAAGGCTTAATATCAATATATATTGATACAACAGCTCTTTCTTAAATATCTCCATCTCAAATGTCAGACTCTTTTTCTAACAATGATAGTTTATCCACTTCTTCTGGTCATCCCACCAAAATGCACAAGTTATACAAGTCTATCTCTTTCCAAGTCTGTGACACACTGGTGAATGCAAACAATTCTGGCCCATTACAACTATAATGTGAATGTACCAAGAAAGGACCGACTTTCGTCAAGTGAAGTTATTTAGTGTAATAATGTACAGTCTCCTAAAAAGTCCAGTTTAAGTAGAAATTGAATGCAACTGAGCTGCAAAAGTACCACACACATTTTTCAGGATATAGCAAAATGCAGCACCTCACTGAGTATCTGGTTTATAAAGAGAAGTTTGAGGACTGTTTTTTTGTTGTTGTATTTTATGTTTGTTCTTCTTGTTATTTTGCTGTGCTATTGTTTTCCTTGCTAATTTAAATGAAAAGATCATATATAACTAACACTGTGAATAAATGAGAATGATAAAAAGATTAACCCAAGGCATGCAGTAAAAGCCCAAAAGAAGATACTGTAAATCTTTGCATATTTTTAAACTGCATAATACAGCTAAACGGAGTTTCATTAAAGGTGTCTGTAAAAATCAGGAACTGTATACTGATAATAGTTATTTTGCTATTTTTTCCAGCTAATATGACAACCAGTAGGACAGAGAGGTTAAATGGAATATAAAGACAAATAACATTTAAGCAGATGTCAAGAAATGTTTTTTCATACAGAGAATTATTAAAGTGCAGAAAAAGCCTCCCAGGCATGATTGTTGAGGCAAAAACTCTAAGATCATTAAAGAAACTATTATATACCATTGTGGAAATGGTATACTAAAGAAAATTAGCTTTAATAAGTCAGTCAGCTTCACTAATTTCCTCAAGGATTTTTTTTTCCTTCTAAATCATATTTATTTGTTTAAGCTTGAGGACATGTGCTTTTTTTAAACTGTGAATGGAGAACCCCAGAATGAGAGCAAGAGCCATAAAATGCAGGAAATATATAATATAAAAAGAGTCATTAATAGATGATCCTCTTTTTAGAGTACCACAGGTCACACTTTGTGTACACGGTGTTGAAATAAAAGCTCATGCTATTGCCAGAGTTATGATAACATTATCTGAACCCTTTTACCTCATGACCTTGCTTACACTGTCAGTATTAGCATATTCAGTTGTCATCCTCTGTTTTCTTGTTGTCTCTTTCTCTCTTTATGCTGATCAAGAATCTGCTGCCACTTGTTTAATAGCCAAATCAGGAAAACTGGATGATTCTCACAACTTATCAGACTGGTGCAGAGCTCCAGTCTCTGCAGTAAAGATCATAAGGGCCATGGCTGTATCTGCGATATAAATAAATCATGCAATTGCTAGCACTGAAGAGTAGAAATGGCTCCCAAATACTTTTCTTCCTATAGTGACTCTCACACCTATATAACAGGGCAAACCTTAAGACTCAGGGTTTGACTAGTGGGTATAGTAAGTGCAGGAACACACCTACAAATTCATTATTTTAACTGGGCTGGTACATGTTGGATCAAGAAATATTTGCAATAAATATTTGCAAATATTTGGGTAAGTAGCATAGCTAGGAACAAAACATTTTATTTGGGGCATTCAGATTCCCAGAGGAAATGAAAAGAATCCAGGATCTGACTGGTTTTGGAGATTCAAATAAATGTCTTTCAACTAATTTTTGTACTGTATCAAAACACAGTCAGCAATGCCATCCATTCTATCACTCCCATAAGATTATATAAATACACTGGAAGCACTGAAATGAATTTAAAACTTGGAAATAGATAGACCTACTAATACGCTAAACCAGAATCTAGTCCATAAAGCAGAAATTTTCAAGGGAAACACTAGCTTCACTGGAATTTTGTTGTTACTATTCATGTTATGAAGTGGTTACCTAAATACCCAGAAGAATAAACTATTTGGAAGTATTAGGGAAAGAGGTAGCAAGAGAGAAAGAGAAAACCATCAGAAAGAAAAGAAAATGCAAACACTTTTTTATTATTTTTTGTACAATTAAATATATTTTGAAAGCTTGTGGTACACTGTGAAAGCCAGAAGATGCCACAAAGAGGAAAGTCATGCCTGGTTATCAGCAGCTCGGAGCAAAGTCTTTGGTCATAGCATGTGACACTCATGGGGGAAAACCAGCATGAAGTGCTTTTGTATTTCCCTGTGAGTATGGACTATGCTGTAGGTGACACTGACAACTTGACAAGCATGTCAACTTCTTTATGCAGATGAACTTTAAATTATAGACAATCGATTGCTGTTTGACTGGACCCCTCAGCTGATTAACCAGAATGGGAAAAGATCTGTTGCTCCTTTGACTAGATGGATTCCTTCCACTGGGAATATGAATGGACTCATAATTGTTGCTCTTAGACAAGGCTTCCTAATGATTCTGCTCTTGGGGTAGTGCCATTAAACTGAAGCTAAAGTTTCAGAATAAGATAGATCCTTTATTTCAGAGAAATATACTGTTGATTTAAAAAGATTGACCTGATGATCTAATAGATCTTTGTCAACTTTAATGAAATGCTGTACCAATCAGGAACATCACCAAAACCTATATTTCAAAGGCAGGCTATTCGTTCTCTGCTAAGCTCTCCTGTACAATTGTTCAGAGTAACTGAGAAAATGGCAAAAGATCCGTGCCTTGAGAACAGTCTGCTTTAAGCAAGGCTGAATACAGACCTGACCAGAATAGTGATGGTATTGAGCAATAGCTCAAGATCTTTCTTTAACCTCAGAAAGACAGCTGGGGATGGGGGGATGTGCTATGCTCAATAATAAAACTTTTCCTTCATTGACGTAACAGATATTTGGTGGACACAGATTTCACTTCTGTTTGTACAATGATAAGGGCAGTAAGCCAGGGTAAGCCCTTAAGTCATTGTGGCACAACTACGCTCAGTCTCACATCATCAGCTGTGTAGCAGGTAGAGCTGGATAGTCTGGAACAAACTGCAGTGCTACAACTGAACGTCCTTTGCCATTGAATCAACTGTGAAAAGCTGAGACATAGGTGCTTCCTGAGCAATAACTAGCAATCTCTTTTTCCTGCTGGCAGTTTATGTGAAATAGAGGTTTTCATTCATCCTCCCTTTACAGGTGTTTCATATATATTTTGTTCAAAGTGTTCAGAATTCAAAAGAAGAGAAACGCACTTTAGGGGTCATTAGCCTGGATTCCTGTATGGGTGTGTCTGCATCCATCTGTGTGCCCTTCCTGAATAATTTTGAAAGATTGTTTTCTTTAAGCAAATCTGGAAGAAAGGCAGAGGCCTCAATGATATCAAATATCTACAAATTTTGTGAAAAAAGGACAGCTGGCTAAATAGGTGTTTTGCTCATATTTATCTAATTAATGTCCTTGGTACAGAAAAAAATTGTTAGATTTCCCTGAGATCTATACCAAAGGGTTCAAATGAATACCCTGACCCTGCTAAAAGATAACAAAAGAACTTTCAGCATCTTGGAGTCTGGAAAATCCAATTATGATAGGGATTCAGGCTTCATTAATACTGATCTGAAGCACCATCTTTTGGAGTCACACTATCTGAAAGAAAACTCTGACTTACACTTTGTAAAAGTTATACTTTTCAAGACAGCAAAGGAAAGCTTGAAAACTGCCCCAACTGCGTCATATGATCCAAAAAGCAAAAAAGCAGATAGTTTGCTCTCATATTTTCACAACAACAACAAAAACCAAAACACACAAAAACCCACAAAAAACCCAAATTTAATTTTTTTTAGAAGACCTTATTATTTTCAAATAATTGGGGCTGACAATAATATGCTAGATTCTTCCAAAGTGTAAATATATCACCTAGTTTATTTATAAAACACTGGATCAGAGGAGCACCATAATGTTCTACAGTTTGTTAATTAACTGTTTCCTATTATTTAATGCTAAAAAATCAATAAATGAGCTTTGCAATAAAATACATGGCATAAACACATAGTATAGTGTTTAGATACTTATTCATTGTAGAATCTTAACATTCTTCAGATACTGTTTTAAACTCATAATGAAAATGAATCAAAGACATTTTTTTCTGATCAAAGAAATTTTAAGTCTTTGCACAATGTATATCTTTTTGACATAAGTGATTAATCAAAATTTCTTTGCATTCTTCCCTGGGAAAAACAGCAAGGAGAAAGAAAACATGATCATAGAAATTTTTCTCATTAGACTAATAAAGTCCAAGACAAAGGTCAGATGTTATGCTAACAAGAACTTTAAACTTGCCAGTAGAGGATTTTAATTAGTCTCTTTAGACCTGTGACTTTAGTGACTATTCTAAACCTTTTTCTTTCTGGAAAAAAATGCTTATTCAATGACTAGCTCTAGCAGAGGCTCCCCAAATGAATTTGTCAAGAAGTTTT
Source organism: Gorsachius magnificus (assembly GCA_034008185.1). Lineage (NCBI taxonomy): Eukaryota > Metazoa > Chordata > Aves > Pelecaniformes > Ardeidae > Gorsachius > Gorsachius magnificus. The sequence goes on along the minus strand of CM067081.1, from coordinate 191,357,567 downwards.
ATTCAGAGCATAAATTCATCTTTCTGTGCAAACAGTTCCATTGCAGCTCATTAGACAAAACACATACAAGTAAGACATGACCAGCCTGTAAAGTATGGGCAAAAATGACCTGCACCCCCAAAAAAGTAATACAATAGAAATTCACAGTATTTTATATTTTTACCTTTTTGGACTGACTAGATTTGTTTCTCTATTGATAACTATATAGACTGAAAAATACTAAAGCTTTTAGCAGTCTTTGTAGAATGGTTTTTCCTCCTTGTATTCTTTAATACCAACTTATGAGCATGATTGACCTTTAGTGCTAAATACAATTGTGGTCCTTATGCTATTTATTCAACTTCAGAAATATTAATTAATTGGATTAACTGCAAGATATGGATTTATGAACCTCTACTACCTATATTCAGCAGAACATGTAGATATTGCTTAAGAACAACTTTTTCAATGAATGAATGACATTCCTATTAATTCCAATACCAAAGCAGACACAGAGTTTTCTTTAGTTAAATTTATTTCACATATGGAAGCCTTTGGATTCATTGATACTGTCAGAAAATATACATCGGTGACATGTACCTGCACTCCACTGTCTCCTTCATGTTCACCAGGGGAATACTAGCCATTTCTTCTTGCCTGTTCTCCAGCTGATCCCACGTTTGCTGTGTTCCTGGCTGCACAGTAAGCCAATTTTTAGTGGACAGAAAAGAGTATTCTTCTTTAGGATACATAGGGAACAGATAATCTGCACCTGAGAAGGGCCTCACATCCTGATTTCCCAGGACAGGACTTTCTTGTTTAAACTGAGGAATCTCATACCAGTGTTGTCCCTTGAGGGGTACGTCACCTGCCCTCTGTCTGCTGCTCCGGAGTTTGGCTTCCTGTAAATCCAATTTCATATGTTCCAGCCCTATGCAGATGTCTTAGATGCCCTAGGGAATGTCAAATGGCACTAAGTGTTTAGATAACAGAACCACAACCTGATTCTCCTTACATGGATATTCTAGCTACTACGTACTTATAACAAAAACTGCATGACCACCACTGCTGAATGGGACTAAATAAAGTGGACCCTGTGAAAATGGCTGTACATACATTTCTCACTGACTCCCTCCACTGTCAGTAAAAGGTGTTACTGACTACAGGTGCTTTAATTTACTATTCAACAAAGAGGCTAATGCTGAGGACTGAAAAAAGTGCTCAGGCACAAATTTATTGGAGGCATATTTTAGATCATTTACTTCTAACGTTTATGGGGCTACAACTATTTTAACACAAGACCATAGTTATTCAGAAGATGAAGCAATCTCACTGCTGTGACCAAGATTAGCAAAATTAGGCTGATGCATTTTATGTCATGAACATAGGTCAAATGGCACATTGCTCACTTATCTTATTTCAGAATAAATTATCTGACATGCATACAGCTTAGACTGCATGTACTGCAATTAGGCTGAGAATTTTTTCTCTCATCATTTATTCCTTAAGCATGTATGATACATGCATCTTAACAGTTGCTCAACATTTGTTGCTGGCTATTACACAATTGATTATCTGTACGGAATACCATTTGAGTTTCAGCTTCTTACAGTGAGTGATCAATCAAGTCACTGACAAGTTAATAACTCTGTTTACCTCTTATCATTCCTTTACTACTTTGTTTTGATTAAGCATGTGGCTGTTTGGATTGGTTTGACTTAGAAAAGTGGAACATGACCTGTACCTATGCAAACTTTAAGTGTCCCACCTATATATGTTTACAAAATGAGGAAAATGTTAAAACTCTTCACTATTTCTGTCTTCTTAAAGGTACCACACTGGAGTAACAGAAGCATTTGCCAGCTGTACCTGAAATATGACCCCTCCAGACATTCTTGCCGGGGCCTGATTCCTGAATTTCTTTCATCTATTTTTCCACCTACATTTAGAAAATACTGTAAGGATATTCTAGAAGTATGGCAAACCTATCAGAAGCTCATAATTATTAAGACTATTTTCTTTTCAATTCCCAAAAATGTTGGCAGAAGAGGCAGCAACCACCTAGAAAAGTTATCCCATGTGTGAGGATGACATCTTGGCTCCTTGGGGATAATGGTTGTTGACTTGAGAGATGCTTGCTAATATTCCATCTGAACTAAGTTCATTTTGTAAGTGCTTTCCTCAGTAAGAAATATATCAATTTAAAGCAATCATGGAGTCAAAGGACCAGGAAGAGAAAAATATGCCTAGGTCAGCCCCTTGGCTTTCCTCAGCACTGCCTTTGTATATACTTCTGAACATTAACAGATGTCCTAAGGTAAGTCTATATTGTATCTCTAGATGTTATCACAATCTTAAAACAGAGCTAGTCACTCTGGCAACCCTGGCCAGAGTGAAACCACACCAGCAAGGGCTCCCATGTCTGGTTTGTAATCTAACTTGACAGTATCATAGCAGGGCAAAGACTGATCCCAAATGATCAAATATACTTAACTATCACCATGTCTACCAAAAAAACCCATCCACTGGTTTGAAGAGGCATACAGTCATAGTAACTGAAAAGCATTGTGTAGGAGATGGTCAAAATGTATCAGTGAAATGTGACAGAACTCTTAATACTGTTCTAGGTAGAAAACCCTTTGAAAACGCCACCCCTTCGCTATTAATTATGAATTAATGAGCTCTCTGGCATATGTCGGCATATGTCAGATATCATCTCCACTTGCAGAACACACCTACTCAGAATTAGGTCTCTGGGTTTCTCCACTGTGGCAAAAATATTAAGAGGAACAGCCATGGCCAGCTGAGCAGCATTGTCTCCTAGGCTAATATCATAAAATGCAAACAAGGAATGTGACTGCATTGCAGTAAACTCTAACAGCAAATTTGTCTCTGTGGGATTAGATGAATTTGTACTAATTGGAATAACCTTGAGAACAGCTTACTCAGTCCCATACCATGACTCTGACCTGAAGGTCATCTAATAATCTTTCTGCTAATGTGGGATTATTCTACTCTTGATGCTGATGGTGATGGTTATAGGAGAGAGCCTTTCTGAGAGAGAAATTCTCATTTTTTCTTTCTCTCATAGTAACTTAATTTGGAATTTCAAATTGCAACAGTTGCTATGTTATCTTTGGAATTGTTAAAGGAAATTCTTCAATTCAAGGCCAAAAATAAAGCTGGGATCTTCATCTGGTTGTAGATGTTGGCATGTTTAAAAAAAAAGGATTCTGGGGTGTTCTTTTTTTTTTAAATTCTGAGTGTGTAGTGCTTAATACCAGTATTAAGACATTGCACTGAAGGTCTGTTATCTCAATGCTGTTCTCATATTCTTGTTGTTTCCCCTACAAGGATTTGAGTTATTGTCATCTGAGATAAAGGCCACACTTGTAAAAAAGAAAAAGTAAAAATTTTTTACAGTCTTGTTTATGTGCAAGCTGAAACTTTTCTTGCAGAACCCAGTATATCTCAGGAGAGGGCATATTTATTGCAATAATATTTACAATTTTATCTGGTCTTGGAGTTTAGGCTTCATCTCTTGAGATGCAGACCTTGTTGTGCCATATTTATTATTCATATGTTATATCAGTTTCTGGTTCAATTTCTCATTGCACCTTAGATGGCAGGAAGAATATTCTTCTCCATACTAAGGACTAGTAGGCCCTCCACTTGAATCTTATTCAGAGTTTTGGAAGATATATTGAGATAAGAAGTAGTATAAACAGGGCAAACTTATAAATCATCACAACTTCAGGGTAATTTTCAAGTTCATAGGTACAAGACTCTCCTTTTATCTTGTGTTCCTGTTGTTTTGGGGTATTCTTGAGTACAAATATTTCACAGTATTAGAAAAACATGCACACACCATATCTGAGTATTTTATGTAGTAAGAACGTAGAGGTAGTCACAGATTTCATCAGATATGTCATCCTGAATATCAAAAACATGAAAAATATGGGAAATATAACAAATGAGTAATTTTGTGAATTTTCTTTTTACAATTGCTACAACAGATACTGTTGTAGAGATTAATTGTTACCTAGGGCTAACTGCACCCATGTGCAGTTATTAAAAGATGATTATTTTTGAGCAGAGTTCTAGGTATTGCAATGTTTTGTTAATGCCTGAAAAATTAGATTTAACGAAGTAAGGAGTTGCTGCTCCTGATAATCCACTAAATTAATGACAGTGGGGCCCTTGACAAGCTATTAAATTTATACAGAAGAAAAGAATGACCACTCTACAGTACCAATTTCTCGAGAAATTAATATTTTCTTGCTTTTATGTGCACATTAATAAAGACACACACACAGACACACACACAGAGCTGTGATTTCTGAGTGGGAAAACCTGCCACCCTGCACCCCCCAACAGGTAATGCATTCTTTCTTTCTAGATCCTTCCTCTTCTTGAACAATGCTCACACTTTGAAGCAACTCTGAAAAAAAATAAATAATAAAGGTAATTATCACCTTTTGAATAAGACCCATACCACATGGTAATATGATATAATGATGGAATATTTTACTTAAAAAAGAAAGAAAGAGAAAAAAATTATAAGTAATATCATAATAGCCCGTTTGCTGAAGCAAGTGATTAAATTATTTTGAGTCTGCTAGTTAATTGCTGGAGATCTTTGATCTCCAAAGCATTTTAACCTACTGAAAAAGAGCAAGAACACATAAAATTTTCCTCTTTCTTACAAATAAACTGTTTACTCTTCCCTTCCTAAGGATTGTTGGGTTGGGTTGGGTTGATAAGAGAAATGGGAAATGAAGTATTTTTATGCCCACTCCCCTTTATGCCAGTAACTTCATTTTTTAAGTTCAATGAATATTCCACTGTTTAAAGGTTCTTTGTGAATGAAATGTACTCTTGTCAAATATGTTTTCTTTTTAATCCCAGTTGAACAGAATTTATTGAAGGATTCAGTTATTTGAGTGAATGCATTTTAATGTAATAAAGTGTTTTTCCATTTAACCTCTGGGCCTTTGGATCTTATCTGACCAAAGGAATAATGAAATGAGGTTTGATGTCTGGTTGACTCTTGTATCCATCTTATAAAAATGGTATAAATGGACTGTTTAGCAGGCAGTGGTCTTTACTGGTCCTGAGACTGCCATCTTCATCTCAACAGGAGACTGGAATATGAAGATGCTGATAGTGCTGGGCAACTCTGAGAAAACAGGGAGGGGGTTATGTTTTCTGCTTTAGCTGATCATTCTAATTGCTTTCTACCAAAATACTCATCCTCAGTGGTATCCTACAATATCTTTCTCATTCACTTTTTTATTCTCCTCTTGATTCTTATTATCTGTGTCTTAATTTTAAGATCTGCAAAAAAAGACAAAATTTTAATTTCTACATGAATACTATACCTTCCAAAGTGCTGTTTGCACCTGTTGTCCAACAGGAAGACAGAAAAAAACCCCACCCAGTAAAGAACAGAAAACATCCCTAGAACATTCTTTTTGATATTTTAATATAAGAATTCCACTTCTAGTAGTAATATTATTTCTGACCATGAAGAGAAGATCAAGTTTTCATTTGGAAGATTATATAAATGTATTTTTCAACAAGACAACAATTTATGTGTTGTCTCAAATATGTTATTTTAGAAGTATATGGCCAGCTTCTCTCTACTCTCTTGCTCCCTGTATGTGCATACTGTGAATTTAATGGAAAGTACTTGTGACTCCTGCTTTTTTTCACTGTGGAGAAAACAAGCCTGTAGTCCACAACAGAAAAATAAAAATGGGTTATGGGCATTAGAATTAAAGAAAAAACCTCTCTTATGTATTCATATGTGGAAGTGTGTGTCATCAGAAATTGCTTTGTGTTTTAAAAATACATGAGAAAATTGTCTTTTATTGGGTTAAAACTCATAAACTGAAGAAAGCTGTCAGGCATGTCTGACATTTCTTATAGGGCCTAGCACATCCTCTGCACTTGAGCACCCTGTGAGCCTTAACTCTCTCAACCCAACTCTCTCTACCTTCCTACCTTCTCTTCTTGTTTTCTTCACTATATTTCCAACTCTTCCTAATCTTCTGCCTCCATCCTATGTGGCCATTCCAACATAGCTAAAGCAATATATACCCCAGCTTCATCATGGCTATATAGGACTTTGCCAAAAGCCTTTACAAAGTTTAATGTTTATAATGTGTGAGACCTAACTATGCTAATTTATTTCTACAGGGTGTAAGGTCAATGGTAAGATACTACGCTAGATTAAGTTTGACAAAGTAGGAGGTACTAATATATGTGCAAGACTGTATTGCCGTATTAGAGTTGAGAAATCTTTATTTTATCCTTTTCTCTGGGAGAAGGATGTAGATTAATGAAGACCCAAAAGGCATTTAGTCTGAAATATAGTTTGACATAGTAGCTAAAAGATGGGATCATCACATTTAAATCCCTTTATCATTTCCCATCCCTCACTTTCTTCATTCAGCTTTACTGTAATTTTATTTTAGTTTTAATGTTGTTATTTGTAGAAAGAGTTGGAAGCTGACACTACAGCTTTCCAAGGCTGGATTCTATGACCTTGATGCATATCAGAGACATTGAGGTACATTGGTTAGGCAAGAGTATATGTGAAATATCCCCTCTCTCCTGGCTACAAGAGCTTTCCTCTAACCTCCAAGGGCATTTGGTAGTTGTTTATACCATTGTGTTAATATAACCAACGTTACTACAAAAGGTTTGGTTTGCAGTATGTATTTTCAAAAGTGAAGCTTTTGTTTGCATTGAACATGAAAAGTAGCATACAACTGCAAAGAAAAGTTTCAAGATTTTCTGAATTGTTTAGCAAAAGTTGTCAGAAATATGTAAAATAGAACAGTTAAGACCATATATGGGTATAATACTTTTTTCATGAAAATAACATTCAGAAAACTATATTGAAATATTTAGAAATACAATAGTGCTGATGTTCCTCATCTATTAATTCAACATTTTAGGTTTATTCAAAATACAGATTTAATTCCCCTGTTTCATTGAAAACCTATGTCAGATCCAAACTATGACTTCCAGACCAAAATAACATAATTTAAGTATCTCCAAATCTGACCTGAAAGCCATACATAGATTAATATAATGCGCGGCAGTATTTTTTTAGGTGACACCTTACAATCCCGAAGAAAGGGGGGTCATAGCAAGACACTGTAGCAGTTATGATTTGTTGACAAATGTATTGATATAAAACAAAGAAAATCTTACCTTTTTCTCCATTATGGTTATATAAAAATATTTGCTGTAAATTTCTTAAAACACACATAAATAGATGGGTTAGCAGTGATGACATTTATTATTTTATCATTTGCATTTTTTCATAATTTGCATGATTTGAATTTGTTTAATTATTGTGGTGAAGAGCTAATAAAAAAGTAAAACGATGGTTATGGTAGAGTCTCTATATGTTAACAATATGCCAGTGATGTGCTTCATTTTCACTGATTTCTTTGAAATTATATTGTGCAACTGAAGCCAAGGTTAACTAAGATTTTTAACTGTGGATCACAAGGTTTGACATTTCTATTATGAGCATTCTAAAGAAAATTTAAAACATAATCGATAATGTAACAATATCATTACTCATACATTTTTTACTCTTGTATTTTGAATATATTGACTAGTACTATCTGCTTCCCAGAAAACAGAATTTCTAAAAAAGTTAGATCTGTAAATATTGTATGATTCATTTGAACACATTACATTTTTAAGTTAAACATTTTTTCCATAGATAAAAATGATGTAATACCCAAATATTGACTGTAACTGTCTAAAATACTGCATAGAATTAATTACATGAATATGCACATGAAAATGAAAAAAAAAGTAAATCAAAATAAATAGACTGCTGTTCTCAAGATGAAAAAATGCAAATTATTTCTTTTGTTATATCCCCATTAAAATTTTTTGAAATTAACACTTTCCAACAAGGCATTCCTTTTGTCTTAGCTTGTATCTTATTTTATAGGCATTATTCCACCAAATGAAACAAAATCCTGGCTAGCTTTAAAATGTGCATCTACAAAATAATAGTTAAAAAATAAATTCCATGGACATAGTGTTGCCAGTGATTACACACTTGGAAATTTTGGAGATGTTTTGGTCACATATTTCATCAACAGTTACAGGCAAAAATTTCATTTGTTAATTCATCTAAGAATCCTTAGCAACTGTTCAGCACATTGAGAAGTCTTAATAGATGACCCTTAGCTAGTGTCACAGTTCTGTGGTTCTAAATTTTTATGTGTTGTGACATGGAGATAATGATGCCCCAGAGCAGATTTATAAAATGTGTGTTTTCATTGTTGGGTTTTTTTTCATTCTACTCATCATTTTTAAATGCTAGAGAGATGGCTATTATATTGATTTGTATTTCAGCATCATCAAAAGGGGCTATTTAGAAAGGATTCAGCAACCATGTTTCAGAGATTAATTTGCAAAGATACACTTTACTTGAATATCTAAAAATAGTGTTGCCAAGCAACAAGCTAAAATACAAGAATGTTACTAGAAGAAACTAAAATACTTATACAGTCTAACAATATATGCAGATGAATTCTATCCTGTAAACCTGGGAGACTTTTCTGATGTCATATTTTACTATGTAATTTTCAACTAACATTCATCGTGATACAGTTCCTTCAAAGATCTGTGTTTCTGAAATACTTGCCTTTCTGCTATGATTTGAAGACATTGGAAAAATGTTTGAAACAATGCCAGTTGTGTTTAATTATTCATTATGCTACTGAACCAGTATTAGTATTCTGTGGGACTCTGGAGTAATATTGAGCAGTGGTTGCGGTGATGTTTCCAGATCTAGTTTGTTCTTTGAAGCTTATGCCTTTGTACACAGACCATTTCCTGAGGGACAGGGTGATATTGGCAGGCCAGCAGAAATGGTAATTGTGTCGAAACTGTACAGCAAGTGACGAGGTGCTCTAGTGGGAGACTAAAAGAAAGTGCAGGGTTTAATTACAGTCTGCAAACCCACAAACTGTGAAGAGGGAGAAGCATAGACTATGCATTTGGCATTGATTTGTGAGTCATTATTAACTTTCCAGAAACACTTCAATGTTACAAAAGATAAAGTTTTACATAACAAGAGCTGCACCTTTCAGTTTTGCAATCCTAGATAGTCTAACTGCTGTTAAAAAGTGTCACCTAAGAAGTCAGAGGCCATTATGCAAAGCAGAACAACTACTTTCATGCCTATATAGATTTACAGTAAAGCTGAAAACAGGTTTCCAGTTCACATTATAAAAGTGTGTACTAGAAGGATTCCAACTCTTTTGAATTTCCCTTCCTCCATAGAGCCTTTCAGTGGTGAAAGTTTAACCCTTCTGCAGCAATTCTCAGCAGCACAACCTTTCTAATGGAAAGGACCAAGCTAAATTGTATCAGTGGTCAAACTGTACACAACAGATTACCGACAGCCTTTATATCAACTTCCTTAAAGTTGACAAAAGAACCATGTACAACTGTTAATGACACAAGAATACAAATAACCTTGATGAAATGTAATACTCTTTTTACATTCTCTGGGAGCAAAATTAACTAGTGCATTACTCATCTCCCATCACGGCCAAATTATATGGGGAAGTAAGAAAGGAAACTGAAGGACCAAAGAAGGCAGGACACATAATGTCACATTGCAGGTGAGATCATGGGGTAGGACTAATGCAGAGAGGCCAGGCAGAGCCAATGAAGGGTGGCTTTGTCACAGGAGAGCCCCAGAGGATGAGCACCAGGAACTGCGTGGGCATGGGTGGAGCAACCTGAAGGCAGCTGGTGGTGTGAATGTGGAAGTGGAAGTGATCTCTGATTCTGAGTCTCCTTTAGAGGAGGAACCTTCCACAGCAACTTAGCAGTGTGCTGTAGTCATGACTAGAGTGATCATCTAAACATCATGCTGTTTCTTTCTTTCATAAGTATTTTATTTCCATTTCTTGGAATTTAAATCTCTGCTTATAAAGATTTAATTTGGCATCTGCGTTCCTTTCTGAAGTTCTTCAGGTCCTCTAGTGGTGTCCTTCTGTTCTTTTCCTACACATTGAAAAAGTAACTAGGTACACCTTAATATCCTGTATACTATAAGAAATCCATGTTTTTCAACACAACACCTTGGCTCCTGGCTATACCTCAGCTGACAGTTTGCACAAATAGTGACTCCCTACAGGGATGCTGAATTTCTTATCCTCATCTTCTAAGGTCACCTGCCACACCAGCCTGCTAGCACATCCAGCACAGAAATATATTTGTCAAAAGACAACTCTTCTAGAATTTTTCACTTGTCAAGAGAAAAAAATATTGTCATTTATATATGTCTTTAGGAGTTTAAGTTGGGACTGTATCAACATCTGTATATAAATAACTGTCTCACTCTTTATTTACTTCCTGCAATAGAAACCCATTTGGAATTATTATTCTATTCATGTTTTGGCAATGCCTATACTAGTAAACTAACCAGTGCCTGGGAACACTCAGAAGCTGAGACACACTCACCTTTATTGCTAAATTAATAGAACATACCTTGTATGGTTTACATCTGTACCAACTTGTATTTTCCCAAGAAATTCCCAGACGTGGTTTGTGAGTTAACATATGCCAAAGATCTTTTCCAGTAGTAGGGTAAATGAGTTTAATAGTGCAAAATCATATTGTTCCATGTCTGCTGGCCTTGTCTTACTTCCTACTACAGATATAGCATGTGATTCCCATAAAGTTAGGTTCATCTCTTTTTTTTTTAAAGAAGCTGAATAGAGAGTGGCCTTCCCAGAGTATTACCTTCTTGGAATTCAACAAGGGTAAATTTGACGAGCAGGACTGTGAGAGAAGACTGAGATGCAGTGGACACCCCAGATGTAGTGATAATAGTTTCATGCTATAAGCATGCTATTTCCCAGATTTCCAAACAACAGCAAATGTGATTTACCCCATCAGATAGTTGAAGCAAATATAACCGAAGTATTATCAATATTTATCTCAGATGGAAGAAAATACAGTAAGAAGGACAAAATAATAAAACATTCGTAAGTCATTCCCTACTTAAGCTAACTCCTTATTCAAAACCTTCTCTGTTTTCCCACAGGAGATCCTTCAATTTCTCAATTCTGTTCTTAAACATGAAAACAGTAGCTCAGTCTTATTTTCTTCCTGAGCCTTTTTTCATTCCTTCTTGGGAAGGAGTGAATTAGTTTTTTGGGTTAAAGGTCGTTTATTGAGTCTTTAACAGCTATCTCATCAAATATTATGTTCAGACACTTATTTGTCTCATCTTAATCCAAGGTATAGCTTAATGAATGCATGAAAATATGCAATTATGGACTTGATGTAGCTGGTAATAAAAAGCAGAATACCAAGGCTGTAAGTAGATATTACTTTAATTTTCATAAATGTCAGGTGTCAGCCACTGGTAAAAATTCAATGATAAATTAATGGCATCAGTGCATAGTTGATTAGAAACAAATAGTTAGCCCATCTTTCCCACCTCTCTACCCATATCTAGCTCTTTCTAACAATTCCAAAAACAAGTTATGGGCTCTATTCACTGAGACAACTCTTTGGTTTATAACTCAAAACTACATCACTTCCATCATTCTGGCCAAAAGTAAAAATCAAAGTCTATAAACATTCACAAATCTGATTCAGTGGCATTCAAGGCAATGGAAATTCTCCAATAGCTTTCAATGCATTTAAGTAAAAACCATGTTCTTCTAAACTTTATCATAAACCAACAACTGTTTTTGAAAAGTACGGAAACTAAAGGGCAAAAGTTGGCGTTCTGGGATATGTTTCTAAATTCTGGATGTTCCATGGAGCTATAGATAAATTGGTGGTTGGTTTGTTGGTTTTTCGGTTTGGGTTTGTTAGGTTTTGGGTTTTTTTTTCATTCGTCACTGTTTATTTTGTGTTCTTAGACTTTAAGAACCTTATACTTAATTGATGCTGGCTGTGTTGGACTACTTACCTCTTGATATTGTAGGCCATGTTACCTGTAAAGGCATCAACTGTAGTTAAAACACTCTTAACAAAGTCAATGAGCACATAATTAACTAAGGGTTGGATAGTGAATTCAAAGAACTGGTTGGTACAGATCTGATGTGCTTGCATGAACATGCAAACAGTCTTGAAAGTTCTTTTTCCAGCAACAATCTTTGTTTCCCATCTTTTCCAGAGTATTTTTCTATTTAAATATTGCATATTATGAAAGGACGAGAAAAAACCCAACCAAATAAACAAAAAAAACCCCACTTTGAAATTAGCCGATTTGGAATCCCTATGGAAAAATGTTAAAGGAAAAGTTATGGCTCCATGGAAAACAAGAGTTCCCACTTTTATTATGATGAGGCCAAGAATGCTTTTGCAGAGTTTCCTCTATTATCTCCCATACACTATCTGAATCTAGACTCGGGAGTTGCGCTATGATTTTTGCTTTAGCAATAAAACAGAATTAACAGAAGAGTTCTCTTGATTTGAAAACTTATTTAAAAAAAAAACAAAAAAACAACTATTTTTAGAAATGGGATTTCTATTTCTATTTGCTTGGATATTTTCCTAGTCAGTTCATTCTGATTCCTAAGCAGCTTGGAGCAGATGTCTGTCTAACACAACAACACTTTCCCAGATTGGGACCAATCACTATGGTGGTGCTCAGTGTATTCTACCTCCCATTTATTAATAGAGCTGTTACAAATACTGATACAAACCCACAGGAAGACAGGGCAATGGTAGCCTTGTGACCCACCCTAACTATGATCAATGACTGCTGTTAGCACAGAAGACACCAGCTCAATTATTCTCAGAAAGTCTTTAACGGAATAACTCAGGGAGGGAGACTTGCAAAAGTCTAAATCTTGGAAATTCCACGGTTTCATTGTAAGACTTGCATCTTTATCAGAAAATTCATTAAATACTCCAGACACAGCATTTTCTAAAGGTAGGATATGTTAATCAAACCAATTAATGGTATGGAAATTGACTATGCCTTCTAATTGATATCATCATTTTTTTCCAGTGCAAGGGAAGCAGCTATATTCAAAAGAGACAGACACTTTAGAAATGCTTATATTCTGCTTCTGTTTTCTGTGGGATTATTTCTGGATAAAATCAGGCATTCAGGTTGCAGAAACAGCCAAAATAATTCTACAAATTGGCACTGACTGATCATTGAAAATGTCTGCCTCATCTGTTGGCTATAACAAAAGGAGATGAAAAACAAAATGATCAGCACTGCATTTCTCATTAAATACACTGCAATCCACACAAATTAATTAGGGGATATCAAAAGAGCTAGAATCAGCTAAAGAACACTATACCAACAATAATGAAAAGCTAAAAAACACAGCCATTTTTTCATTAAAATCTTTTCATTAGAAAATGAAACCCTACTATTTCAACACTCATTTTTAAATTAAATAATAGGCCTCTTTTATGGGCTTTGAAGTCATCTGAGTCACATCTTCCAATTAAAAATCTGGCTTTACTGAAGTCTAATCCACATTTCTCTCACCAGTGCACTTTATTCCTGAGGTATGTCTTATTCACCCTGGTGAAATTTTCTTTTTGCTAAACGTGGTGGTTGCATGGCAGTGTGGGGGGCCAAAATGTCAAATCACAACATCTTTGCGTTTCCCCAGAGAACTGTGTAATCTAAGTAGAAGAAATCCTATAATTACTTTTTCAATAACTCAGACCTTTTCCAACTGCTTTTCACAAAAGCTTGCAAAATGACCTCACTTTCAACAGATTCTTCACAGTTAACAGCATACCAGAAGATGAGTGTTTGTTGTCAGTCATCAAAATAAATGCAAGTGAGGAACTGCTACCCTGGAGAAGAAAATTATAATGAATTTCTGCCAGCCCTGGAAGGTTGATGGTAGCGGATGAATATAGGTTCCCCATATCCCTTATATAATGCCAAAACTGAAAAGGAGTCATTCCCACAGCATGGATTTTACAGCCTTATCAGCGGGTGTGTAGCTGAAATGTAAATTTATTCTCTGACCTCCTTCCACTGTTGTTCCCCCTACTAGTCTTGTATTTTCGTCTTCCCCTAATAAAGATTCACAGTTTACAAACATTACTGTGCAATAGGCTATCGTTTCCCAATCTGCTCTGTGTAAGAGTCAGTATGAGGCTGCGCTAGCCAGCCTCCTACTGTTATTCAGTGATTTACATTTAAAAGGAGTAAACTTCATTTTGAGTTCATTCAAGTGCAAAGTCGGAAACAAGTTTAGGAACTGCAAATCTGTCCAGATATGAAAAAATCAAATCCACTGAATTTTACATCAGTCGAGACCTGGTCGAGAATTTTGCACCATTCAAAGTTAATAGAAGTTCCCTAAACCAAGTCAATCTATTCTTTTAAATTCGTACAGGTAATTTATAATTAATGTAATTCTGGATGTATTTCCAGATGATATTTTCATGCACATTTGCATAAATTTCATTTTTTCCTTCAGTGTAAATGTTGGTTTAAATTTGTGGGAGAGTAATTTAGAGCTGACAGTGATTCTGTGCCCTAAAGTTATTTTCATACATTGTTCATTATTCAAGTTTAATATTCTAATATAACCTAGTTCAGGTGCCCCTAGCTATTTTATTCATTTATAAACATCTCAAGAAGGCAGCAACAGAACATACCAAAGATGACAGCAATTGCTTGTATTTCTCTATACTGCTTAGATGGTGTCACTTGCTTAGTTTGCAGGAAACAAAGGGACCCGTTATTTTCCCCTCAATAGTTATCTATTTCATCTTCTCTCCTTCCTAGTGTTCTCTTCTGTCCCTTTCAAAATGTGTAGGTTAGTCCTTAAAATAACCTTAATAGCTAGGATGGAACTGTAGAGGAAACAAAAGTGTAAAGCAGTTTACAAAGGAATTGATGCAGAGCCATTTTCCCTGGACAACTCTTATCTTCATTCAGTATCACTTTAATAATTCTGTGTTACCCTTCTTCCTTTCCTTGTTGTCATCTTCTACATGTTGTAAAAATTACTTCTGAAGAACTTTTCACATAATTAATTCATTACAGTTGTCTTTAATATGCAGCATATCCAGTGCTCTTATAGCCATGATTTTTTCTGGTTCCTACATTTTATCTCTCAGTGTATTTTACCTATTTCTCAATGTCATTTAAATACACTTTACTTGAATAATCCCCTTGAAATTAAATACTCTGAGTGTAGTTTGGTTTACTAACTTCCCCTGTCCAGATTATCTACTGAAGTAAATGAGAGCTTGAACAGCTGGATATTTGCAGGTCTGTACTTAGTTGTTGCTGGAATGTTTCCTCATCTTTTCTAAATAACTTCTTTGTCACATCTCAGATGCTAACAGATGTATTTCTTTTTAAAGAAGTGTAATGGTCTACAGCAGTTAGTGCAACTTTGACACAATTCTGGGAGCTACTTACCTGCTTTGAAGAGAGCTATTACTACTAATATTATTATTTTGTCTTTGTTTACCTGGTTTGCCCTTAACAAAGCATGCTAGCTGGGTTTTTCACTTTTAAAATTTACTGCTTTTCTCCCAAAGTGCACAAAGATGAATGATCCCAAAACCAATATAACATAACCAGTTGCTCCAAAACTGTAAATCCACTGAAATTTTTAATTATCAAAATCTCTTAAGCAAAGGAAATGCAGTGCTTTCCGTAAATGTCTTACCATGAATTTTCTTCTCTTGTTAGATTTAGATAGCTAATGACTGTCTATAGCAGTAGTCAATGTGGTTCACACATAGCAAGAAAATCCTCCAATTTCTCCTTCAAAGCTTGAGACTTCCTTGTAAAAATTGTATTGGATGCATTCTGAATTAAACAGTGGTTAAATAAACATTGTGCAACTGAAATAGGAAGAAAGAAGAGTGAGATAAAAAGCTGGATCCAGTTAGGAACTTGGGGAAGAGCAGGGACAGCAAAACTGAGTATCTAAATTCCAGGGCACCTAGTCCCCACAGTGGAGACCAGAGGCTATATTGCCTAGAATCCCTGAAGAGTCCATAAAGTAAACTTGAAAGCTAAAATTAACTTGAAATGGGGGGTGGGGGGGATAGGGGCAAGAGCAGGACAGAGATGTAAACACTTGAATTAACCAGCTGCCAATGTCTAAGAATAGGAATATTTCCACCACTGTCTTAACCACTGTCTCCACCCAGCTGTCTTAACACAGGTCTGAGGGAAGATATCTCGTTCTACTTGAAATCTGTACACTCAGCTGTAATTAAAAACATTGCCAAGGTTAGTCTTTTCTATTTCAGTGAAGTAGCAACACTTAGCCTCTCATTTCAGTGGTCAAAATTCTAAAACTGAGCATGGAGAATTTCACTACAGTTCGTTATTTCTGACAATATTTTAACTTTATAAGTTGCTAACAATGCTTTACTGCCAGTCAGCCCTCGAATATAATTTCCAAGCTTTTCCTTAGTTCAAAAAAGGTCTGAAAATTATGTGGTGGGAGAAAAAGACAGACATTGAAAAAAAAACCCTTAGTGGTTAAGAAAGTTATCGAGGTGGTGGGGATTCCAAGCTCCTGTTCCTTCTTCAATTAGTCTTTCCTTTTTGTTTTTTTATCCAATTAATGTTTTGTCCAAAGTACATCAGATCTTTGGAGGAAAAAGGGGTACCTGGGGCAGAATTATTACTGAAGTCCCAGCAATTGAACTACTCAGTCAAGCTGGGTTTGTTGTCTCTTTCTTGGTCTTAGCTAGTATTACTAATTTTGGAATAACACTCTTTCGAAACAGAGCTGATTCAAAGAGGGGGTGAGCACATATCAATATTTTAGAAAAGTATGTGCCATCTTGATTGGCATATCTAATATCTAGTATTTAATCCAGAAAGGAATGCCTGAATTCAAGCAAATGCAGAAATCAAACCACAGTTTCCAATATCCTCAGAGAAAGGTTTTACCAAATTGCTTTTAAGTGATCACCTCTACATGAGCCTTCCAGCTGAGCTATAAAACACATCAGGACTGATTTTTCTCGAACCCCTTCTGGCAGGCAGGAGCACAGTTTTATTCAAATCTTTCAGCCTCAATCAAGCCTCTTTTAAGCTAGGTTGAGAATTGCCTACGGTATGAATTATTAGGTCTAGGCTAGATGCCAAACTGCTCGGTCCTCTTAGGACTTAGATAATTCTGGGTATGCACACAAGCAGAACTTTATGGATCTAGAAAACATTCATGTCAAAACTGAAGGATCTTTGATGCTAGAAGTTAAATGACATCCAGAAAATGAAAAGAGATATTTCCAAGGCTGAAACATGAAATTTTATTTTTTTTAATTTAACCAATGTCAAAAAGTAGTTACCAAAGTCAATCTTTGTGTGAAGTTTTTCACAGTTAATAATATTCATCCTCCTGGACTGCCACATTCAATGTGTTTTTAGCTGTCTTCCCCAGTCGCAGGCCAATGCATATGATTTCAAACCCAGTGTAGGTATCTAAATAACATGAATGTCTAAACAAAGCAGAAAAAGTCCAGAGCAGAAGCTCTAGCTACCAATGGTAGTAAACTCTCTTTACTCTGAACACCTATCTGTTACAAGTCTATTTTTCTACTGAGCTTTGCATTCTGATGCCCATTTAGATTTTATCCTCACCAGTTACAAAAATACCCCATTTTATGTGTTGTATCATTCATTTGATTTTTTTGAAGTCATTTGCAGGACAATTTAGCAATGTTATCCTGTTCAGGACAATTCACCGGCCACAGAACGTCAGTAGTGTAGTGAAATAGATTAGTTATATTTTACTTTTTTTAAGCTAAGCTTTTGTGCTGGGAGGGCTCTGATTTCCTCACAGAGTGAGTCCATGTGTAAAAAAATATGACTTTTAGCAGCCCTTAGCTAATAATTAAGGTGGAATTGCCATTTTACTTCAGTTCTGCATGACTAGTAGTCTTGCCCTGGTGTCCAGCTTCAATATCAAGTGACATCACTTCATAAGTAAACTCCTGAGGACATCTAGTTACCTAAGAGGTACATCTCATTTAATCAGTTAGTTTGGCATCCTTGAAACATGGCTCCATTAGCTCACAGGCTGTTTGTATTTGAAACAAACACTTAGCACTTACCATTAACCTTGGACCATGTGTGCTGCTTAGACTTTAATCCACAACAATGTACACCAGATATTTGGTAGTATGCAAAAGTACCATCAATCTGAAAGTGACTAAAACAAATATTGTAACTGATCCAAGAATGATAAAAAAATTAATTTGTTCTTGTCCCAATGGCATATATGTCATAGTAACTCTGCTTGTAGACCAAAACTATTTTTAAGCAGCATTTAAAAGGACTGAATTTGTTTGTTGTCACATTTTCTGATCTTTAATGGAGTCATACACTTACACAAGATACTATTTTTTCTCTCATATTTCTGAGATTTTAATTATTTACATTCTTGTCTATCAAAGTTGATCTGTTGTTTCTTTCTGCCAGAACAAAAAAAATAAGTCATCTAAAGGGTATTTGAAATAACTAGTGTACCAGAATGCAGTGCTGTGGTTATTACAAGAGGTCAAGTTTGTAGAATGCTTGAGTAAAACAAACTGTTACAGAAAAAGAAAAAGAGTAAGCTGTGTTGTGTGAGTGGTAAGACCAAATACCCTGCCTGAAAAAGTAATGAAAAATCCCAATGTTGGATTAAACCTCCTTGCTGTTATTGCTTTTACAGCTCCAAAAGTTGATCTATTTTAGAGATAGCCAGGAGAATTACCTCCTGGAAGATTCGCAAAAAGAATAAGAGAAATGGTTGTACACAGGTTTTGGCCTTTAATAAAAGTCTCTAAATCACATAGTCAGCATATCTTCAGAAGAGTTCACCTCTCTTACGCTTAGCTTCTCAAGGTCATTTAGGCACTGTACAGCCCCTAAAATCAGTGGAACATCTAGGGCCTGAAAATAACCTCTATACGTTTCTCAGTATAGCCAGGCACAGTGCCACCAAAGGATTACTCATACTTTGACTTGTGTTAAGCTGTGAAGAGAGTCAAAATGCACACATTTCTGATTACTGGCCAAGCATCATGAGGATCCCAGCACACTCTGCTGGTAAAGGAAGACATGAGCCACAGGATTGTCCCTCTCTCTTCTCAGCATCCTTCCAGCTTTCTCAGATATTTTTGTCTATAGTAAGACTATCCACTGGCTTCTCACTGTGTTGGCTTATTTGTCCTTAAATTAGCTATCAGCACCCCTCCCCAAGAGCTAAACAGTTTAGAGAGTGACTGAGGTCTTTAATCTTTGTGAGGTCTCAAACACGCTAATGAGGCTGCTCTTAAAAGATAGTTTGCACATGACTGAATACTTTTGCAGAGGAGGACCTCAGCTCATGTCTTGCTGCTGTGGAGAAGTGGTTATATGATTGCCTAGGAAGAGGTCTGGATAGAAGCAATCAGAAAATGCTTCCTTGCACCAATTTAATTAATTGATTTTTTATTTGGTTTTTCTTTTCTCTCCTTATTCATCACTACTGTCAAGATAATTTCTCAGGCATATTATGAAACACCTCTGTGTTTAAAAGAGGGTGGTGGGTTAATCCCAGACTGCATCTAAGCACCACCCAGCCACTTGCTCATTCCTACCCTCACTGCTACCAGCAGGATAAAGGATCAGAAGAGCAAAAGTGAGAAAAAATCATGGGTCAAGATAAAGAGAGTTTAACAAGAGAATGAAAGAGGAAAAAAAAAAACCAGACAAAAAACCCCCAAATGATGCAAAGACACTCACCATCTCCCATAAGCAGGTCAATGCCCAGCCAGTCTCCAAGCAACAGCTACTCTGAAAAATGTGCACCACCACCCACAGTTTTTATTGCTGAGCACGATGTTATAGAGCATTGAATATCCCTTTGGTCAACTGGGGTCATCTGTCCCAACTGTGTCCTCTCCCAGCCTCTTGAGCATCCCTAGCCTACAGTGGAAGCACTGTTGATCAACAGCTAAAATATTGGAGGATCTAGGCTTTGATGCATTTAAGTGAATCCAATGACTCCCCTTGAATTGGTCAATGACTCCTATTTCCGGAAAAGCTATGGAAATGTATTTAGGGCTTTTTTTTTTGTTAATTTTTTTACTGTGTAATTTGATGTTACATATGAAGCATTTAAAACTAGAGTGGACAAAATACTGTAAACATAATTCATGCACAGCTCTACTGCTAGCACTAGCAGCCATTTGTCCTAATGATATGTCTAATCTTGATTTCCACTTTCTGAATTTTTATTTATTAATATATTCAGAGAGGAAGAGCAGAAACTCGGGCAGTGGGGTAGATGAAACACAAATAAAGTTTCAATGCTAAGTATAATTTATGGTGCAATAGCAGAAGCAGGAATATATGAATTGAAATCCTTGCACTTAATAGAATCATTGCAATTATAATTATTATGATGAAGATATACTAAATGATTTAAATGCACTATCTAGAATTTTAATAATTTCTTTCATTAACAACATTCTTAGGATAATTATTCTGTATGTAAAACACTGAAGAGTCTATAACATCAACTTAAATGTGAAGCAGGACTTTGCAACACTTCAATATTTCTTTCCTTGATAGATTAAATAATTAGAACTGTTATTTATGGGAATAAAACCACCCAGGTGTAAATGACAGTTATGAACATGATGTATTATTTGATCAAAAACATTTCAAATACAGCCTAAAAAAGGAACTTTGAAAAAGACTGGTTCAAACACATAGTTGTATGATGATAGTAAAAACAAACTCATTAAAAGAGAATTAACAGATTTAAAAGCTAAAGTTTTTTATTTAAATAACACTTCTTCAACAGTCATGATTTTGTTTATTTTTATTTTGCAAAACTTGTTTCAAGCAATTATTTCATGCTAGGTTAAAAAAACCATCTTGGGCCACGGAATGTACATGTGGATTTGTAAGCTGGAGCAAGTGTTTTGTAGTGATCCAGTTATAACAAAGGTGCATTCTAACCAAAATGACAAAAAAAGCAAATTTCACTAAGCCATAGGATAACGACAAATGAAGACTGTTATTTTAAACTCTTCTTGTAATCCAAGTATAGAATACAAATATAGTATGTTACACTACAGTAATAATTTCTGACATTGTTAACACGTTGAATAATTTAAATGTCAAGTTATTTATATTTGGAAATTGGTCCTTCAATGTAATGCTGCCGGATAAGCCTAAGCCATTTTGTTTTCTGCAGGAGTGTATGCTCACATGTTGGCATGATGGTGTTGTACCAGTCTGTCAATGCAAATATAAATAAAGATATCGTTCAGCTAGAACATCTCCTAAATGTAAAACATCCTCCCACATAATAAATCTTATACCAGAGGTAAAAGAACCAGAGAAAAGAGGAACAAACCAGAATTCAGTCTCGTAATTAGGTCACTCGTCCTTGACCTTTTGGTAGCCAAAAGAAAACACCATTTTAGCTACTATAATATACTTGATTTAAGAGTTACACACAGGCAGCCTGAAGCCTGTGGCTTTGCAAGGCAGTGAAAGGCTCTTGGAGAGACTTTGCTTTTTATTCTTTTGTACACAGCACAACTGTATAGCCCAACCCCAGAGAAGGCTCATCAAGACATCTGTAAGTAACACTAACTCCTTAATTTTTTCAGACTGGAAAAATGTCTGTCAAGTTTATAGTCACCTCCACAGAGGTTGTTTAGTTGAGAGCGGCTTCTCAGCCTGTCTGTAGCCCATAATAGTGCCAGGCCTCTGAATGTCTTCTTGGCATGTCCCTTCCCTTGCTCAGCATGGCCTTTCATGCAAGCGTTTACTAGAGCAGATTATAGGGCAAGCATACAGAATTGAATTGCCTTGGCTTGATGCATGGTCTTACAGGCCCCTTCAAACTGCTTCAGCCTTTTGAAGGAGCATGAAGAAGGCAAAATGAAAAGGTCATTCACATCTTCAAAGAATGTAAAATACCTCAAATGCCAGTGGTTTTAATTTCATAATTGTTTTTGTGATATCTGTTCAAAATGACAGGAAAGAAAAAGAATTTGGATTGCTGAAAACATCCTGCAAGGGTCAGTGAAAGGACCAAATTTAGGTTTATCACTATCTTAGTAATATTCTGTAAATAATTTCAAATCCAGCATACCAGTGTGATGGAGAAGGCATTAGTTTTGTAGTTCATTGAGGGCAATGTACTTTTAGAAGAATTTGAATGAACAGCAGATAGGGATTTGGCACAGGGTTGAGGGAAGTAATTTCATGCAATTTATGAGCATGGAAGAAAGCACAAAAATGAGAGTGGGAAAAGAAAGTTTCCAGGATGACATTTTAGTAACAAACAGATGTAAAAGTGAGAGGTACATGACATCACTTCTAAGGTGTTTTTTTGTTTATGGACTTTTTTAACAAATTACTTTCTTCCTCTGGAACAAATGTGTTAATTACCACAATAGATGACCACAAAAAAATGAAACTTTTAAATATTTCTTACTTGGTCCTATCCAGAATCTTTGTGTGCACCGTCAACAAAAAAACTCAGCTATAAGGGAGAAAGACATCACATTTATCAATACCACGTACTGGAGACTGAAAGTCAAACATTACACATGTGAATTGCCTATATCCAGACTTCTACAAAAGAAAATTGAATCTTACACTAAAAAAACCTACTTTGTTAGTAGATAAATGTCTGTTTCACTGAAACAGAAATTAAATTAATTTGCAATAGCAACAGTATCTGTCCTTCCAAATAGCTAAAGGTTGCCAGTCAGAAGAAGAGAAACAATTATTCACATTAAATGTTTTGACCTTATTTGTATATTGTTATGAACAAAGAATCTAGAAAATGTAAATATTTACTTTGGGGAAAAATAAAAATCTAAAATTGTAAAATAAGAATTCTATTATGTACCATGTCCCCTTCTATTCCATGTTTTTTATTATTTTGAACCTTGTATGTGACTTCTTTATTTCTCATAGGCATTTTTTGAAATTTCTCTTGGATACAAGGACATCTCCAGCTATTGCTGATTGAAAGACAAATGCCTACATTCAAATCAGATCACAAGCATCTACTATTACTTCTAGTCGCTCAAAATATACCTCTTCTGTGAAACATTTCAACACAAGTCTCGCTATGAAATGTCCAATAAGTTAAATTTATATCCTTTATTGTCTCTAATAACAAAGACAGAAAATTAACTTATACAGAGATATAAAATTAACTAGAAATTACATAATAAGCCACAAAACCATTATTAATGAGAGCATCTTCAATAGCTTCACCATTTCACACTGGCAGTACATCTCAAGTGAACACATGGAACTCCCATACTCACTCATTTCTTTAGTAGTAGGACTTCTTTTGAACTTGCCTAATATTTTGTTTCTGTGGTATGCCTTTTGGGAACAAAAGTAACCTGATGTAAACCTAGAATAGCACTTGTGCAATTCTATGCAGGCATATAATACTAAAAGCCAATCAAGTATTAAGTCTTCCACAATAGCATACCCTTCTAAAAGTCCCAAGAATGCATTCAGCTTCTACATCTTGAGCCAGACAGCATTTGGTCTGCTTCAACCTCGGCTGTTTCAGGTGCCTACTACTTGCCTCTCTCAATATTCCAAGATGAGCTAGTGTTCATAATGCAGTTTTAATCAGAAAAAGTTACCCATCTTCTTTATCTGCAGTTGCCTACAACTTCAAGGGTTTACTCCTTAGCTACAACAGGTGAAATATTGATCCTACTGAAGTCAGTAGAAGAGCTCATGTTGATTTTAATATGGCAAAGATTTTATCAAAAAGCTCAAAGACCTGCAAACTGAACAGTGCCTTTGGAGAACACCCCTCACTGCCCTAAATGTCTACATACATTGCATGTTAGAAAATTACATGTACCCATGCAAGCTCTTGATTTCCTTACAGGCTACATTTATTTCACTGAATCCAGTGATTTAATAATTTATATATACATAAAAAGAAAATACATAATTGATCAATACACAGCAAGATAATAATTAATCTGATTCCATTCTTAAGTAGTATAAATTTATCAAATAATAAAAACCTAAATTCAGTACATATCTGTAAGGAATTCAGAGGTTACTAATTTTTCTCATTTTGCTGTCTTTGCATCATCAATTTCTTCTGTAAGTCACATATGGGGTTTTAAATAATTTTGTATCATTAAGACATGAAGAAATTTTATATGACCCCTGAAGTCCTTTTAACTGTGCAGTTTATTTTTATTTGGTCCTGGGCAGACTGGAACGCTTAAAGTAAGTGACAAGGTTGTTGCTTGTCATGAAATAGTAAAGATCTGTGTTTTCTTCCCTATGTGAAACACTTCCCTTAAGACACTTCACAAGTTTTCATTTAAAACAGCAACAGTAATTTTGCTTGTCTCCTTGGAGTTCATGAATATTATTTTTTCTCATTGTTTAATGAACAGGATAATCTGAAGCAATTGGAATACATTAATATTAATAAACCATCAACTTGTAGACATTCTGAAGTAACATTTTGTGAATAAATCGTAGATGAAGTAACACTTGTAAATAAATCATAAATGCATGTGTGCACATATTTGCAGACTTGGGATTTATCATATACATAAATATATGTATGCATACAGATGTATACTTAAAAATATATTCATAAAAAAAAAAGTTTTGTTGTCAAAATAGAAGTATATGCTGTCAAAAAACTATGATGGCAGAAATAAATAATCCCACCATCTGCTCCTTCTCTTGATCTTTCCAGATAAAATGTTACTATCATATTCTCGCAAAAGTAGTAAAAACACCCAGCAATAAATAATTAATTTCTGACATAAGATTCTTCCAGTTGCTGTCACTGGGCCAAACACTACAATTCAGTAGCACTTTTCAAAATGTCTTAGAGGTTTTTAACTCCTAGAGGTGCTTTAGAGAAACCAGTTTAAAGGCTGAGTCCATAGTGTTTCGTGACATCAGTTGTGGAGTTGTGACAAAGAATTCTGATTACCTGATTCCAAGAGTCCTCTTTCTTAATTTATAACAGCCTTTTATAGACAGCAGTTTGCTACACAGAGGATATTCTTACTTCATTTTTGAATAATTGGATTGAGTGTACATTGTGTTTAGAAGCCTTGGCCAAACACCAAACAGGTGGGCTTCCTGACTTCTCTGAATGCATCCATATCTAAATGCCTGTAAGGTGCTTCCATTTCAGATGCTGCTGCCTATACAGCAGGAAGGCAGGCAAATTTTAAGCTACCTACACCTTCCATCTGCCAGTTCTTTGAACAACATCATGTCCTCACCTGACATCTGTACCTAGACAGATGGGAAACACTGTGTTTTGGCTGGCCTATATACCCTGGAGACAGGCTGGACCCACGCTGGCAAGCACGTGAGGTCCAATTTTTCTCCCTCAGAATTCCGTGGAAGTTTCTTCAAACCTGCCTCTGATCTTGACCCTAGGGCAAAAAAGAAGCCTGAACATGAATGAAGACGTGGACCCATGCACAAAATGGGCAGCATATATTTCTGCTGTGTGACCCAACAATACACTGAGGAGAGCTGCCAGAGGTGTTCTGCATCTTCTGCAAGGTGTGAGACAACCTCATTCAACAGGAGCCCTGGATGCAGGATTTATATCTCAATATCTAAACTGCATGTGCAAGCACTTCATGTGTCAGCTTCTTTTCCACTGGCAATTGCAACAACTACAATTCATTCAGCATCTGCAAATGTAACCAGCAACTTTAATTTGTCAGCATAAAGAGACCTGACTTATGAAATCCAAAGCAAAATGTTCATTAGCATTCAGTAAATATAGACCACTAAGATGAGTTTCCTTCTGGCACTTCAGACTCCTTGACTCTAATTCAAGATGGTCATGCACTGCCAAAACATCTATAAATACCATAAAAAAGATGCATACAAATGACAAAATAGTAAAATAGTATATCTTGAACTACAGAAAATATATTTATTAACAGATTTCATTCTTTATTTAAAATTCATCCTTTCCTTCATAAAAAAAAATATTATATAGTTGAATCAAATTAAGTATGATAATTTCCATTCTGGTTATAGCTTCTATGAAATGGCTAAATTCCATAATAATTACTTGTTCTTTCTTCAGAAAGATACGACTTTGCTATGATCTGAAGAATCCATTACTCTTTCCTTCACAAATGCTTACAAATGTGCTGAAAGTCCTTTAGCAAAAATACAGCAGACAGAGCTTCTGCTTAAATTTCATATAAAGTCAATAAAAATACTAAGTAAAATTAAAAAAATTATATTTCCATTAGTAAATTTTTTTATTTTTCTTAAAGGTCAATACAATTACTGTGCACAGTGGTATCTGGAGTGCAATTTTGCTACCAACTGTTTACTGCCTTTTCCTCTTTCTGGTGTTCTTCAGCAAGCTCTCTGTTCCCTCCTTCGTATGTGCTTGCACCAAAGCCAGACAGGAGGTGTACTTGGCAGTTACATGATCCATATGTCAAGGCATGGAATATTGTTTTTAAGCAATGGACTGTCTAGGTACCAGAAGATCCAATTTTCGTCAATTATCAAATATTTTTCCTGACTAAAAGGAAAGCTAAGCAGCCGACTACATGCTCATCATGGGGTCTGCTTCCTGGTTGTTTTCTCTGATGTCAGAGAAAAATATTTTTTTTAAATATCTATTGGTTTTGGGGCAGTCTATTTCCTTGTGCATTGTGTAAACAAAGTCTTTCACCTAATGAGATCCATATGCAAGTTGATCAAAGGGTTGTATCCCCATGGCCACATGTGATTCAAAGCACACACTAGCCAAAGATCCATTCACAGAGCATTAATCAGAAATTAGAAATAAACTAAAACCTCTTTGCTGTATAAAGGCAGTGAATTTTTATTGGCTGCTATTCAGCAAATGGCAGGATTATATTACTCTTGACAGAGATTGCCTGTCCATCTGGCCACATGCATGCCTGCTGCCTGACAAGTGCTTTGATGGGAGTTTTGATTTTTCTCACAGTAACAGAAACTGTACAGTCCTTTCCGCCAATTTAGAGTGATCTCCCTAAAGCACATCAATATTCAGTAACAGTTGGGAATTTGGTTGTCACTGGCTCCTCTAGGCAAAGCATAGACAAAACTGTACATTTTGTTTCCTGTTATTAACTTGCAGACTTCATTCTTTTTTTACCCCAAGGCTTCAGCTAACCTTATTTCATAAAAAGGATATACTAGTAGCTGCTCTTTACTCATCTCAAAAACTAAGACAAAAAATATTTTGTTATCAATCATTTATTTGAAAACTCAAGTTTATGTGTTAAATTTATTGGAAAAAATTGTAACTGATGTAGATAAAATGAAATGCACATTAGCGGTATTGCAATGTTTAAGGCTTGATGCAGAAAAAAAAATACTAATAAAAATAGCATTTTTCATCATTGTAACTCTTTCCCCTTCTAGTCTCTCTGGATGCTTCTTTCCAAGTAAGAGGTATTTTACTTTATGTACTATCTTGTCACGGTTTAATCCCAGCCAGCAACTAAGCACCACACAGTCACTTGCTCACTCCCCCACAATGGGATGCAGGAGACAATTGGAAAAGTGAGAAAGCTCATGGGTTGAGATAAAGACAGTTTAATAGGTAAAGCAAAAGCCACGCACACAAGCAAAGCAAAGCAAGGAATTCATTCACTGCTTCCCATCAGCAGGCAGGTGCTCAGCCATCTCCAGGAAAGCAGGGCTCCATCACATGTAACGGTTACTTGGGAAGACAAATGCCATCACTCCAAACATCCTCCCCTTCCTCCTTCTTCCCCCATCTTATACACTGAGCATGATGTCATATGGTCTGGAATAGCCCTTTGGCCAGTTGGGGTTGGCTGTCCCAGCTGTGCCCCCTCCCAGCTTCTTGTGCCCCTAGCAGAGCCGAGGAAGCTGAAAAAGTCCTTGACTGGTGTAAGCACTGCTCAGCAACTAAACTATCAGTGTGTTATCAACATTCTTCTCATACTAAATCCAAAACACAGCACTATGCCAGCTACTAGGAAGAAAATTAACTCTGTCCCAGCCAAACCAGGACATATCTTGAGATAAATATTCCTATTTCTCCTACTCTGATACAAACATTGAGCCAACACCAGATACTTAAAATGTATGGCAATAATTGGGCTCAGCATTTACTTGATCATCTCTAGGTTTCTGTGACTCAAGAAGACAGCATTATGTAGACTGAAGAAAGTAAGCACTGAGTGCTGTTTTATTTTATATAATCTTAAGATTATATAAATAAGAATGTTAGGAAGACTACATACCTAAAACAGAATTCTTTTTTCCACCCCAAGGAGTTTAAACAAAATACATTAAAATAGTCAGCAAAATATACCGATTGTATCTAAGCCAGTTATTTCTGGCCCTCTAGGCTTACTTATGGACACATAAGTGGAATTGTACAAAATGATTGGTAGAAATAACAGTTTCTCACATTACACTTGGCTTCAGTTGGGCTTTCTTCCCATGACACACCAGGCTCCTCTTCTGAATTGGATGAGTAAAGAGCTCAGCTATCACCTCCTTAGGAATGCAGGGACATATTTAGTCCCAACTTGTTCCAGTTTGTCCTCCAGTGAGTGTTTCTTCAATCTTTTTTCCCTTTCAGGAAATCTATGTTTTCTTTAAAAGAAAAAAAGATGGGTAAAAAGAGCAAAGAAACAAGAAAGACCTTTCTTCTGTCATTGCCTTCTAGTAACTGTTCTGGTCAGTGTTTCTCCCAGACTCAATTCAGAAACAGAAAAGACAGATAACCTGTGAATGAAAAGTGTGGCACTTCTAATATTAGTCCAGCTGATTTCTACCCCAGAATTGCATACCCTTTTTTTTTCTCAGGATGTGTATACACAAAGGTTCCTCTTAGCTGCAGTGAACTGGTCCGCTCTTCCCTGTTTGAAAGAGAAAGTTCTTCTATTTTCTATAGATGATTGATTTTTATTAATCAGCCAGACAGTTTGACAGGATGTCTTACAAAAAACGTAAGTAGCTTGCAATCCTTTTCATGTCACTATGGAGGCTGCAGTCAAATGACTTATTCTCAGTGGAAGGCTCAGTTCAGTTGCCCATACATAGGGGTAAGTACCGGGATTCATATAACGTCGATAAAAGTGTAGTCTAGATCTTGTAGCAAATACCATTAGCTACCTCCAAAGCATAAAAATGGCAAACACATCACAATGATTTTGAAAGAATTTTAAAACTTGCAGTTTACAAATGCCCTCCTCTTGCAGAAACTTAAGCAAACACTTTACAGTGAACAGGAAAGAGAAGGCAGTGATTTCAGTAATGATTCTCAAGTATCTACACACAGTTGTAGGAGACCACAGGACCTTGGAAGTTCTTCTAGTCCATCCTCTCTCTCAAGGCTAGAAGAAAGGCAACTTAATCATCACTGATATCACATGTCTCTGTTCTTCTTAAAAGCATCCTGAGATAGAGACTCCCAGTCAAGTTAGTCTCCCGCTTATCTGTCCTTACTGATGCAAAGCTTTGCTTATGTAAAATCAAATGTCTCCAGCTGCTCTTTAAGCCTTATACCACATGTTCTATCCCCAGTGAACAAAGAGAACACTTTCCTGTTTGTTTTTCATATATTCAGAGTCCATTGCCAAACCTTCCCACAGTTTCTGCCTCTCTACATTAAATATACCTCTTCCCTTTTCTCCTCTGTGGGAATTTTTTCAGGAAAACACATAAAAGTGTGCATTTCTATCTTGCTGAAAGTCTTATAATACCAACTGTAAGACTGTCTCTGTAGGCTGCTTTTCCTGGGTTTAGTTAGAATGTGTTTACAATAGTGGAAGCAACTACTGGATGGTTGGAAATGTACTGTGTTACTCATGACACTGCCCAGAATACTATCTCGGGCCTTGAAAAGAAAGATTTATGGTGACACGGCACCACTGAAAGAATTGAATCATACAACAAGACTCATTTCTGAAACAACCTTATAAACACCTGGGCCAAGGAGCGTGGCATTGGCTGAGTGTATCACATCTCTATCATGCACCAGCCTCCGGGAAAATTGAACGATACAATGTACTGTTGAAAACTATGTGGAAGCAGTGGGTGCTGGGATATTGAAGCATTGGGATACACATTTAGCAGATGTGTATCTGCTTGGCTAATTAACTCTAGAGGATCTGCCCGTTGACCTGGCCTTGCCCAATCAAAACCCCTGCACACTGTGGAAGGAGATAAGATCCCCATAGAACATGTAAAGAACTTGTTGGGAAAAACAGTCTGTATTATTCCTTCCTCAAGACAGGGTAAACCAAATCTTGGGATTGATTTTGCACAAGAACCTAGGTGCACTTCGTGAGTAATACAGAAAAATGGGGGATTCCAATGTGTACCTCAAGGTGATTTAATCCTGGGTGAAAATAATCCATGATTTGAGTTGCATGCTATGGGAATTACTATAGCAGGAACCCCTTGTTGTTAGCCAGGCTAGGAGCAAGGGGAGGAGTTCATTTCAATGCTAAACCCCACAACCTGCCCCAAAGGGACCAGGAGCACAGACTGTAATGGTTATACCTTTAAATTGTTTTAACCCATGATGTGAATTGCATGTTATAGGAATTACTATATCAGGAACCACCTGAACCCATGGAGGACAAGCCTTACAAGAAGCAGTGCAAGTGCAGCAGTGACCCAACCTGAGCTAGCTTTGGTGCCCAGTAGCTCCACTCAACACACCACCTCTCCTTTCCTGAGTGACCACCATAACTGATGGAGCCCAAAGCCATGGGCTAAATGAACTCAATGGACATCTGTGGACATTTATGGACATTGTAAAGACATTTCACAGGGGTGGTCCATAGACTAAGGGAATGGTATCTCTGTATTGTATCAAAGGATGGAAAGCTGGGTGGTGGTTAATGAGGTTGTATTGGATAGTGTGGTACATGAGCATGAAAAAAACGGTATGGAATAAGGGTTGGAAACTGTCCTGGTTTCATCTGAGATAGAGTTAATTTTCTTCCCAGTAGCTAGTATGGAGCTATGTTTTGAATTTGTGCTGAGAATAGTGTTGATAATACAGAGATGTTTTAGTTACTGCTGAGCAGTGCTTACACAGGGTCAAGGTCTTTTCTGCTCCTCATACAGCGAGTAGGCTGGATGTGCACAAAAGTCTGGGAGGAGACTGTTGTTTAACCCAGCAGGTAGCTAAGGCCCACAGAGCTGCTCGCTCACTCTCACTCTCCCCACTGGGATGGGGGAGAGAATCAGGAAAAAAAGTAAAACCCATGGGTTGAGATGAAGACAGTTTAATAAAATAGCAGAGGAAAATAATTTAATAATAATAATAAAATATACAAAACAAGCAATGCACAATGCAATTTTTCACCATGTGCTGACCAATGCCCACCCCATCCCTGAGCAGTGATTGCTGCCCTCTGGCCAACTACCCCCAGTTTATATACTGAGCATGACATCATATGGTATGGAATAGCAAGTTATAAAAATTTGAAGTAAAGTTCTGAGGTGAATTATGTGTACACAGTTTCACAGTTTTAATAAACCCAGAATAATCAGAAATTTAAAAGAAGATAAATGTAAAGTATCTCAAGATAAACAGGAAGTAAGAGTTCTACATAACTTTTCACTTACAGGTCCTTAGCGTTCTCTCCCAGCTTTGCACTTAGGCCAGTTTCTGTATGGTAGAAGAGAAGCTTAAATAAAATTTGAAAGTCAGGAAATATCAAAGAGTATCAGAGATGTGTTTCAAAGCTATTCCCTTAAAATATAAATGTACAAAGAATATGCAGGTCTATTTGGTGTATAAATTAATTAAAGTATACTTAAAATAACTTCAAATAAATTAATCAATCTTTCTCATTTTTAAGAACACAATCCCATGAAACTGAAAGCCTGCTAAAAAAAAAAGGATAAAATGTAGTTCTGAATTAGGTTCATTTCAAACAGTCATTTCTCCAATGTGAAAGATGGTTTGGGACTGTGACAGTCTCTTCTAGATATCAATGAGTCTCACTGCTTAAAATTCACTATCTGCCTAATCTCCAAAGATAAAATATAAGCTGTATGTACTATATAGTAAAACACAAACAATCAGGCAATAACTTGATGCCTCAGTGATAATGAACGTGGGATACAAAAGCACAGCTAGGCAGGATAAAATAGATTAGATATCTGTAGAGAAGAGTGTTGTCAGAATTCAGTCTCATAGAACACTTTAACCTTACTATGGTGGAATTAAACTGAAAATCTTTTGAAAATCAAGTCAAATGTAGCTAGCTTAGTAATAAAGTTGTAGCAAATACATAAATTTAAAATGCTTTATCTTAAGAACTAACACAATCAAAGCAAAAAGCTTCAGTAAAAAAAAAGAAAGAAATTAAATTTGACCAGTCGTGTACTACATAAATAATGGCGTTTCCCAGGGAAAAGTGTAAAAGATTAACCATTAGCCAGATACCATTCTTTGGTCCTGCAGCCAAATGGCACAGCGTGGCTCATGTCCACACACCCAAATTCTCTTCTCCCGTGTCCACATTAACAGGTATATGGTATATACCATGCCTGATCTTATATATCAGCGGATAGTTTGTTTGCATAGCCTAAAGTGGCACCAGGGAGGCTACTAAATCAGGGCAGATGATGATGGGCTGGTGTCTGAGCCCAGGCCTTGGTTCTGTTTTATTCAGTACTACACACATAGCCTTCCAGATCAAAGGCAATCCTCTTCAATATTATAAGTACTGACCAGGAGCCTCAGCTTACCCAAGCACATCCAAGATTGTTAGACAAGTCACCAGGCACAAGAAAGTCCACAACTTAAATATGAAGCAACTCATAGATTTCATGGAGGGCTTCTGCAGTCACAAAACTGCAGATACTAACTTTCCTCCCATTATCAGCTCTCAATCCAAGTATTAAATAAAATAGTCCTACACTTGTTTGAAGTGTCAATAGTCCAATTTATGAGTCCATTCTGCTGACACATTTAACTGAAGATAACACTGAACTTTTTAGTTCACTGAGATAACACTGAGCTATTTAACATCTATGAAGAAAAATGTAAAGTTTTTGTAAATCATGGGGTCAAGTCATAGGAAGCTAATTTCTTTGTGGTAATTTTAACAGTAAGAATGAGACAACAGGCAGCTTATGCACTTCTGACATCACAGACACTTCTGACGGGTTAATTTTATATCTGTCATGATAGCTAGTAACTGAGCATCAGGATAATTGGAAGTAATAGCTTGTGTCAACTGAACTTCTCAAAAATGCAAATTTACGTAGTAAGATCTCTTGGTATGTACAAAGTTTAATGGAACAACGACTGTAAAAGAAGTTGAATAGTATAACTGTTGTGCCACCTGCTAAAGACCCCATTAAAAAGATTACCCTAAATAACCAATTATAAAATTATTCTTTTCATATTAATTTGTAAATCAGGACTGAAATAACATAATTTCTTGGCTATTTTGATGACCTTTTGGTGTGTGATCTGTAATAGAGCTGTGTGACAGTGTAACATGTAATGGGTACATCAAATTAGTTCATTGGTTCAGACCGCTGTTTCTGGGACAAATGAGGCCACAAGACAACTTAAATAAGATTTTTTTATACTGGGCATATATTTGAATATTTTGTGAAATTATAACCTCAATATCATATGCAAATATGCAATCAACAAACCTATGCAAGTTATCTTTTTCTCTAGTCATTATAAAAGTACTGAAGCTTTCTGGTTTTACCGTCCTTGGGAGCACTGGGCACAACTGAGGAGAAGTACCATCATGTGGAAAGTGGAGATAGAAAATAAACTTTTCATAAAATTGCAGCAGATATAGAGGTAGACACGGAGCATTGAGCTTTGTCAATTATGGGCAATATTTTTCTCCATAAATTATTTACACTTCATTGTTCTGTATTTAGGTCTAAAAATGTTATATCTAAAACAGAGATGGAAGTACAGAGAACAAATAATTAAGTTTGTAATTTGTTGTGAATTTTCAGCTCTAGGTTAATCAGCCAGAATATGGGTATAAAACATAGCATGTGATCATGAAAAAGCAAATGAAATCCTAGAATGTGTGAAGGAAAGTATTACTGCTAGAGATAAGGAAGTGTTAGTGCAATTAAACAAGGCACTGGTAAGACTTTGTCTGCAATACTGCATACACTGTTCTGATAGCCTGTATTTAAGAAAGATTAATTAAACTGCAATAGTTGCAGAGAAGGGCTGTTAGGATGATCAGGGAAAAAAGAGCTTATCTTGTAAGAGGAGACTAAAATAACTTAATGGAGTCTGACAGGGTATATCATTGCTCTCTATAAATACTTCAGAGGTAGATAAACACTAAAGAAGGAGAAAGCTATTTAAACTAAAAGACAAGGTTGACACAAGAACAAATGAGTATAAATGGGAAAACTTAGGATGAAATTAGAAGAATGAGTGAGCTTCTGGAAGGTCTTAAAGAACAAATCTAACTAGTCTAAAAGTGAGACAGGACAAGTTCAGAAACATAAGCCATGTTTGTGTAAGAATAGGAAAGAACTTGGCATGATGGCTAAGAAGATCCTTTCTGCTCTCTGTTTGAAGCTCCCCTGTATGACCACCTGCAGCTTCCACATTAAGAACTCAGTAAAACAATCAGAATATCGTTGTTTGACTGGTAAAGGATAAAAGACTCTCACTGTTGATTAACTTGGTGGTTCAAAATGAGTATTTCAAACTCCAGATTAATGATACATAGAAAACCTACTAAGTCTGGAGCCAACTCTTTATCTGAACCCTTTATCTCCAGAAAAAGCAGGAAAGAAAGGGGCCTTCAAGGGGTATTCTCTCTTAGCGTTTGTGTGGACACAGAATTGTATAACTGGGAATGCTGAGGGAAGAGGAAGAGAAGCCAGAAGCCAGAAGATTTCTTTCCTCCATTTAGGGAAAATTTTACAAAAGAAGCCATTCAGTACAGACTGCAAAGCCAGCAGAAGAGGAAAGTCCAACTCTTTTGGACTTTTTCCTATTCTGACTTGTTATTGGTTTCAGCCCTTTTCCTTACGCTTTTCACAGTCTTTTTATCTTAGTTGCTTTCTATACCCACTCCTTGGCCACTTCTTTCTTTCCTACTGATTTATTTACTTTTATTTTTATTTACTTTATTCCTTTCTTTTTTAACTCCAAAGTAAATTTTGAAACTAGCATGTGCCTTTTTCTCACCTGCCTGTTCAACAGCTTTTCTACCTGAAACAATTTTTTTTTGTTAGACTATTAATTCCTTACAATAAGTATAGTCTACTGCTTTGAATACTGTATTGCCTAACACAAAGGTGTCCAAGTTTCCCCTGACAATCAACCTTGACAGTATTGTAGTTATTCACGCTAATTAACAAAATTGTAGATAAGCTCAGCTGATTGAAATCAGCTCATTTATTTCTCATCTGCTGGATTTCTACTTGCCTCGGTCATCAATGTTTTGGTATCTTCTGCTGAGTTTTGAAAATCCACTGTACCTCAAGTCCACTGACATGTACAAGTGAGATTTTGAGTATCTGAAAATAATATAGGGTATAATCTTACTTTATGTTTTAAAAAGGACTTCATTCCAGTCCTGAGAAAGCAAATTGTAATATGAAGGTCCAGTTGACAGTCCAAACAAAATAATTTATTTTTTCAATTATACATTTTGATACAACACTTTTAGGAAATTCTGTATCTGTTGCCCAGGGTGCTTTTTTGTTAGGTGCTCAGTTTGGTTTGCTTTTATGGTCCAGTTTGTTATTGTGACCAATTGTTGTTGTGGGTTGACCTTGGCTGGCCACCAGGTGCCCACCAAGCCATTCTATCACTCCCCCTCCATCAACAAGACAAGAGGAGAAAAAATACAATGGAAAGCTCATTGGTCAAGATAAGGACATAATAGGCACAACAGACTTGACTTGAGGAAATTAATTTAATTTATTGGCAATTAATCAGAGTAGGATAATGAGAAATAAGAACAAATCTAAAAACACCTTCCCACACCTTTCTGACCATGCTCACTTTCATTCCCAACTCTTCTATTATCTCCTCCTCGACCCGAGCAGTGCAGGGGGGTGGGGAATGAGGGTTGAGGTCAGTTCATTACACCTTATCTCTTGTTGCTCCTTTCTCTTCATACTCTTCCCCTGCTTCAGTGTGGTTTCCATCCTATGGAATACAGTCCTTCAGTAATGGAACACAATAGGTCCCCCCACAGGTCCTGCCAGAAAAACTGCTCCTGCATGGGCTCCTCTCCACAAGCTGCCATTCCTCTTGGGAAGCATAGGCTTTACATGGGCTGCATCTTCATTTAGGACATGTCCACCTTCTCTGGCATGGGGTCCTCCACAGGCCATAGTGTGGATATCTGCTCCTCTGTGGTCCTTCATGAGCTGCAGAGGAACAACCTGCATAACCACCATCTTCACCACAGGCTGCAGGGGAATCTCTGCTCTGGAACCTGAAACACCTCCACCATTTCCCTGACCTTGGTACCTACACAGTTGTTTTTCTCACATATTCTCACTCCTCCCTCACTGCTGCTGTTGCACAGCAGTTTTTTATCCTTCTTAAGTATGTTATCACACAGGTGCTACCAATGTTGCTGATTGGCTCAGCTTTGGCCAGTGGTGAGTCCATCTCAGAACCAGCTGGAACTGATGCTGTCCAACACAGGGCCAGCTTCTGGTGTCTTCTCACAAAAACCACCCTTCAGGCCCCCTGCTGCCAAAACCTTGCCACGTAAACCCAATACACCAATGCATAAAAAACCCATACATTTAGTATGATTCTCAGCATGGACACTTTATTTAAAATTTCAGATGTCAAACTCCTTTTTTTTTCTGACATTGAGACATATCTATTTGCAATTGAACATATACATATAAATAAAGTAGCCTCACTGTACCATAGCATATACTCTGTAAAGCTCAGCATGTAAAGTCTAACAAAAAATACAAAAATAGAAGACAGGCCACCAGTGGTCAGACCATGTGTCCTTCTGGCACATTATTTAATCTCCAGTCAGTCCAGTCCAGACTCAACCCAGTAGACATAAATGGACTTCTGGAAGAGAACAAGAACAGTGCAAGTGCATATGACATTTTCCTGGAGACCTCTCCCTGTCATTCTCTGGGATTTCAGCTCAGAGGCTTTCATGAACCATGTGATTTGCCTGATCCTTCTGATTTTCCTGCTTTATAACCCTCAATGTATCCCTCTTCCAGGTACTTTCCCAACCTTCCCTTGACATACACACACTGTCCTTTGACACAGGGTACCACAGGTCTGTACTCTGTCACACCTCTTTTTTCTTTGCTTTCAACCTGACTCCTAAAAACTTGGTTTGATAGACCCTAGATTTTGTACTACATGAGACCATTTACCCACTTCATACCAGTCATGATTTTACAGACCTATTACGTGATGCAAGGTTGTCCTTTTTCCACACTGACAAGTCCTGCCTGCCCAAGCCTTCCTCCTAGCTGTTGATGCTTTTAATAATTTCTAACCTTCTCTAAATCTTTTTTCAGGCTGTTTGTTCTGTGTTGAAGGGCACAGCTCCTAGTATTGACCCTTGAAGAACTTTCCTGGTTGCTCCTCCACAAGAACCATATTGAAAGTCCACATACCTCTACCCCGTATTACTTACCTTTCAAACAATTTGCTATGCATAGGAAAGGATCTTTGTGCTTTATGCCAATTTTGCTTAACTTCCAAAGCTTTTGGTAAGGGACTTCATTAAAAGCCTTTCAAAAATCCAGGAAGACTACACTAATCTTTACTCATGTCTGTTGAGTCCTTGACTCCAAAACAGGACTTTTCTATGGGATTTCAGAAAATAATTGTACCCCCCTTCCATTTTTCTGAAGGAAAGAATCAAGCTGATTTTTATGTGTTTACTGTTGTGATGCAATACCTTACATAGTCTTTTGATGTCACTATCATTTCTTAAGTCATATTATCAATATTTGGCATTTTTGAAAATTTATCACTCTATTACATCCATATGTTCACATAAAAAATATTTTGGAAATAGGCAATTTCATCACCATACTCATCAGAATGTGCTGGAGTAAATTAGGTTGGAATCCACTCTAGAATTTTGTCCCCAGATGTCTTCCAACTCTGCTCTGGTCAAGAATGAGGAACAATGCTAGTTATTTGTTACTGTCCTTTTAACAGAAGACTTCAATCTCTGTTGTTGTAATCTGCCATCTCTAATTAACATTAAATCACTCAAAACTTAAAAACCCCTATAACTTATGCTGAGTCACTCTATTATGATAAATTTTCCTATCTTCAATAAACAGTCCTTCATAAATCCATACTGAGTAGTAAGCTAAATTAACTACATCAGAAAGTCACTTTAGAATGAGAATTCATTAAAGACAGTGACAGCTTAGTAGGAGACAATGCACTACTCATTTCAAAAGCTGTGGAGAAAGCTTCCCTTGATCAAAACCCCTGTTTACTTGGGAAAAGGGTAATTTAATTATCTATCTTCCTAACAAAAGGCATCCTTGTTGACTCAGGATGTAGATATTAGCATATATGGAATTTATTGTTTCACTTAATCTAACAGCCCAACATCAAAGAGACTTTGCCCTATAAATGAGCACTGAAAAGTCAAAAAACAAACAAGCAAACAGGCAAAGGTTGAAAGAGAAAAGAGGACAAGCTGCAGAAAGTCTCATTTTCCTGGCATCAATTTTGCTGAAGTATAGCCTACCTCCACTCTGCTGAAGGAAAGTATTTACCTTTGTAATACTTTGTTTCAAGTACATATTAACATTATTGGAAGTTTTAAACAAGGCAATATAAGTTATTCTGTCTTGGCCCAAGAAAATTTCTTCTTTGTCTTTGCTGCTGCAAGCAATTGTCTATCCCGTCACCTGGTAGCCATCTCCTTCGTGAGCAGACTGCTGCTAACTGTTCCAGCTCAGGAAACTGGCTGAGCTATTTCCTGATTATTTATGAGCAGGCCCCAAAGCTTCTTTCTTGCCCAAACTCTAGCTGAAGGAGAGTGGTGAATCATTTGTGGGCATCCTTGCCTCAACAGATATCCCATCTTGCCAGTCAAATCTTCCATCGATCACAATATGAGGCCATTATTGAGAAGAGCAATATGACAAAACAGAGCAAGGAAAGTTTTGGAGAAGGCAAAATAATGATTCTGTGGGAGAGACCTTGGAAATATGCTGTGTTCAAAAGCATAGGAAAGAGGTAAACTTAA
Source organism: Gorsachius magnificus (assembly GCA_034008185.1). Classification (NCBI taxonomy): domain Eukaryota; kingdom Metazoa; phylum Chordata; class Aves; order Pelecaniformes; family Ardeidae; genus Gorsachius; species Gorsachius magnificus. The sequence continues at coordinate 191,318,345 of CM067081.1, read as the reverse complement.
ATGGTGGACAGAGGGAGTAGGGAGTTCTCGAGTAAGTAAAGTCAGTTTGGGTTTTGGAAAATATTACAGAATCCTGAACACAAATAATGTAAAAAGGAGAGGACTGAAAATTCTTTTGCAAGACATTCACAGAAGGAGAAAAGCCAGGAACCTTTAGTAGAATTTGGGTCAAAAGTAGCTTTTGAGAAAGTGAAATACTGTAAAGAGAAACTGAGAAGGAAGGAAGGAAGGAGAATTGTGAGAAGAAAATCTCCATGTATTCCTTCTGGGATGCCTGCTGAAAATATTCGGTACCCTTAACCATAAGTGGAGTCATTCTCTATTTTTACTGCTGTGTGTCTTTGTCAGGTTTACACATCTTTGCCTTTATAATCAAAAGGGGTTTTTTTTTGTTATAATTTCTGATGTTTTGAAGCCAAAACAGCCAGCTCACTATTCTAATTGGATTCTGAACTGATCAGTAGAAATCATGATCTGCTCTTGTTTTGTGGAGGGACCTAAGGAGCCACTTGCAGATGCACATACGTCACACAAATGACAGTGTTCCCTCATCATATAGTAGCTTCTGGCTGTAACTGGCACGGCTATGGAAGAGAGCATTTGGTCCACTTGCAAAGGGAGCAATTTCACACACTCTGTGGAAGCTGCCAAGGAATACTTCACGTTTAGAATACCAACATAAATCTGAAGGTCACTGAGCAATACTTAGGCAGTTCAAATAATTAATTATTTGGTTCAAAAGATTAAGTATATAAGCAAGCAAATGCAATCTTTGCTTTTAAATCAACATACGATGGCTTTAAAAATATTATTAGAAACATTGAAATATTATTAAATTACATCAAGTGTAGATGAGTATAGTAAAATGCAGATAAAAGCAGTAGTCACATAATGCTCATTACATTTGATAAGGGGAGAAACATAACACAATCTCATTTACAGACTTTTTTTTAATCTGGAAGGTTTTTTGTGCAAAACTGGTCAATATTATTTTTTTGTTTGTTCAGCATGTGAAGAAGATAGCTTTTCCTGTTGAAGTTTCCTTGGAAATAATATCAGTATCAGCAATTGTTTGATTTTTCAAAGATCTTCTTTTCACTTCAGTCTTCATAATGAAACGTTGTTTAAGGGGGTGATCCAGAAAACATAAATGACAAGTCACCTTGTGCAAATGCAGCGTTTGTACTTTCTGCATAATGTAAACACTAACTTATGGTAGACACATTTTAATATCATTCTAATATCTTCTAAACACATTTTTTTGAAAGAATATTAGACTTTTAGCAACTATTTAATTCTGACACAGAGCAAGCCAGAATATTGGTTTGGGAGATGAAGAATAAAAAATATAGATTGCATATAAACAAGAAACTAAATGGTGATTATGGATATTGATTAGAAATAATTATATACAAGTGCAAAATAAATGTCTGGTAATAAACTGTGCATGGCAGGAAAGAAAAGATTGGATATTGAGGGCAGTAAAGGAATGACTAAGGCCTAAGCTTTGTTGTATGTCTGCCTTGGTATTTCTTTCTTTATATTGGTTTTCCAGTTGATACATCTGTTTAACTGCAAATGGCTGAGGGCATGATAACAGGTTTAGCTGTAGTTTACCAATGCAATGGCAAATGCTGATATGCCTTACCTCAGTAACCAACACAGCCTCATTCAAGTGAACTTTCTGTGGGTTTGGGGTTTGATCTGTTTTAAGAAGTCACAACATGATTTAGGAAAATCAAAAATTGTGATGAAAAAATTTCACAATATTCAAAGAGCTCCTTATGTCAGTCTCATTCCCTGTCTTTTTCATATACTGTAGTGTCTGAATGAAATTCATGTCTTTAGCACTGATAACGTACTTGTCCTCTTGTTCTTTTGGGGTTTTTTTAGTGAGGGGGTTGTGTTTGAGACAGAGGGAAAGAGCAATGCACAGTAAGATGCAGTCCTGATATAATTATTATTTCTGTTATTCTGAAAGGATGAAGCAAGTATCTGAAAATGCTTTACATTCCAAAACTGCCATGTACTACATTGCAATTGAATTCCCACCATAAATGTGGTAATTCCTTTTACTACTTTAAAGTTATTTAAGCCTCTATCACTTTCTACTCTCTATTGCAAAGAAGAAATTTTCTCCCAAATGGGATCTTGGAGGGTAAGCCATCTATCTGTAGCCTTCTTACTGCTGATACAGTAGTTAGTGCATTTATTGTGCATGGATGTTATAAAAGGGCAGTTGCTTAATAAAGTGACTGGTTATACAAAAGGTCAAATTCCAAACTTAAAAGCACATGTCATTTTCATTGACTTAATTTATTGGAAAAATTTGTTCCACAATCCTTCCTTTTAATTACCTTAAGAGTCTCATTTCATTTACAAATATCCAAAGAGATTGTGCTATCTGGAAGTCACTGTTACACTGTGGTAGTGTGGTAGTGACCTTAAACAATGCTGAGGTAGGATAACTTTCCAAATGATTGGATTTCATGACAGATGGGCTAATACAAAAGACTGAGGTTGCTACATAAATTTTGCTTTAGACCATGAGTTTCATAAAGTAGAGCTCATAAAGTTGAGCTGATTGGAGATGATCATCTGGGCCACTAACAGGTGGTATCAACAAACAGTGAAGGGAAGTTACTGTTCAGTCTACATTTCTGGACCTGAGTAGGGCAAGAAAGAATTAACTGTATAGTTCATATTGAAAGTCCACTGCTAGAACTGGAGTAGCGATGGCTGGGAAAAATCACAGAATTTTCTTTCTTGAAAATCATGCATACTTATTGACTGACTGTGGTTATAAGTTCAGTCCAGGATGAGAAAGGTATCCAGGAAAAAAAACCAACTTATCTGAGGTAGAATCTATGTAAAAAATGAAATGTATTAACATTGTTTTTTCAGAGTCCCTTTTCAGAGTTTTATAGTATTGTTATTATAAATTCTGTCCATTTGTTTGGTCCGGCAATTATGAGATTTAGAAAATACCAAGTATTCCTCCCCAGTGGATATGGCAGAATACATTAAATTTTGCCTTGTAACTAGTGGTTCTGAACTTTCTGCTACAATTGTTTTGCTAATAAGATTTGCAAAAAACAGTTTGGAGCCATGGTTATGATGTATTCTCAATTCTCATTAAAGCTGTGTAAGAAAAGAAAAAATAACCCTGAAGACAGGAATGTAACATGTCAGTTCAAGAAATAGGGCAACAACATTTTTATTACCTAGCTCAAATGCAGACTAGAAAAAGCATAAAAGACAGCACAGTCCACAACAAATGTACACAAAGAGATTGTGTCAAAGCATATACTATGTTCATGCAGTATGGCTTGATTTGCTTACCACTTTACCTGCATGTTGCCATCAATGCTGACACTGTACTCACTGTTAAGTGTTTTGTAAGGAAAATAGGGAAGGCATTAAAGAGCACTTTCAGCACTGGATCTATTCTGCCTCATATTCACAAGGGTACAGATGCACAGTCCGGTGTTATTGTGAATTCCTGAGTCGCATTCAAAGTGTTTTCCTGGCCAGGCTGCTCATGCCTGCCTGGGTTTATTTGGCATGTAACTGTTTTTATGAATGATATCACCTAGGTAAAGAAGCGGGAGTAGTGGGAGGGTGGAAGTCAATGATTTTCCTGATAAACATGGCAAGTGTGTATTTAGTATAATTTTTGTATCACAGCAAGCTAACTTTCCTTTTCTAAAATGGAACGTATAAGACAGCTTCAGAGGCAGTGCCATCTTTCAGTGTAATCAATCTCTTTCTTCATTTTTTCAGAGACCCTGGAGGAATAAAAATCTTCGGATTGATATATGCCTTTTTGTCCCTTTAAAATCTAGAGTTCACATCCTTTTTGTTGTTGTTGAATTCACCATCTCTTGTCTACTGGTGTGCTCATTTAGTATGGTCTTATCATCTCAGTTTGGCATGTCTACATTCCCAGAGGCCAGTTCAGTGATTTTATTTCTAATTTATTTTTTAGTCAAGAAGCCTTCATTTTTGAAAACTAACTGGGGTCATTTCTTTGCTGCTTCAGAATCAACTATACCTAAGCTTATGGTGCTACAGCCTTATATATATACAGTGCTATAGTGAAAGTCATCATGAAGACATTTTTATGAATATATATTCAAGTAGAAAAACAAAGGATTTGGTTTGTTTCCTTTTGCCTTACAATTTAAATAAAGGCTTGGTAGTCTGTCTAGTAGAGTTGTTATACTTTCTTGTGCACACTATAATTACATCATTCAATATGTGTCGAAAAAGAAGACAGCTGGATATGTTTAGTAAGATATGCAAATTTGTTTAACCTTCCAACTGATATGGAAAAGAAATAAGACTTTTTGCCTTCTTGCAGATGGATGTTTGGGTTTTGTTTTGTTTTCTTTTCAAAATTGGCTGAATTTGTCCAACTGAGCGGAAAATAAGTCGATAGAGAGACAGTGGATGTGTTTCTCAAAAGTAAACCACTCCCTGTGGCTCTGATACATGTAATTTTTGGCTAAACAGCGGAGAATGTCTGGAGATTCGGGTAAGACTGTCTGTCTGTCCTTTATGAAGAGTTATCCACTATTTCATTCCCTAGATAATTCCAATCTGGCCATTTCTTAAAAGATCATTTCTTAGTGCAGCTGACCTTTGAAAAGACTGATCAATACCTAACTATGCGGTTGATAAACCAAGATTCAGGCAGCATATGAAATGTTCAGAGAAGTCTGTTATTGGTGAGAAATCAGTGAAATTAAAATAAGCAGAATATTATTTCTCTTTAAACAGTGTTTAGAGCAGTGACCTCTTTTTTTGCACAGGTTTAAAACAGAACTTTTGATTGTCTTGCTTTTCTATTTCTCCAGCAGACTTTTTTAGAACCCCCCAATACTCAGGCCTCTTATTTTTTTGAAAGCTACATTTCTGGAACTGAAAATTTCACACTTATACTTTGCCATTAATTTCAGCAATGTTGCTTCTGGCCAGTCCTTGCAAATAACATGTTAGTCTTTTAAAGTTTGTTGGAAGGCATTAGGAAGGGTTTGGTAGTCCATGGCCTGTGGTTCTACATAGGGCATATGCCCTACAAACCCTGGTGAGTCTCTATTGTGTAAGAACTCTAGTCTTGTCAGTCTCTTCCAGTCTGTGATTCTGTGAAGTAGCTTTTTTCTTCATAATCTATTGTCTCAGAGCACATCCTTATAAACCAAAATTGTACCTGTGCAAAAATTCCCATGACAGAAAACGTCACTGAATGGTTTTGCAGCTAAAAATCTGTATTCACAGATGTTTACTTGCATTCTGCAAATCTACCTGCAAATCTGTATTCACATTCCACCTACATGTGGAATTATACAACAAATTATTTTCATAAATTAGCCAAATAATTAATGTTCTTTTTCTTGTCTAAGTAATCTGACTTTTTTCTAGGCCGTGTTTTGACTCATTCATACTTATCAGGATTCACACAGTACCAGTTTCACTTACACTGAGTAATACCTCACCTCAGCGATAACACTGTTGGCTTTGATGAAACAATTTTTGGAATAATTTTGGTAATTTTTTTTAAAATAGCCTGCAACTGAATCATTTCAGCCAAGTGTAGTCATATCAGTATAAACTTTTACAAAGACAAATTATTAATTTTTTCTAAAGAATTTAATTGGAAATTTAGGGTCTGTTTGAGGACATAAAATTATAATAAAGGAGAATTTCTTATTTACAATTTTTTTTTTTAATTTTCTGTTCTCAGCAGTCATCTAAAGTTACCAGCATTGTTTCTGCTCCATGACTGAATGATTAAAAACACAGAGGGGAGAAATTAAGTTTCCTTATTTTATGTGTTTTCTGCTTCTCCTCCAAATTATTGATGCTATGATTAAAATCCTCCCTGACCATATCTTGAAATACTTGAGAATGACTATTCTTGAAAAAGATGTAACAGGATTATTCACTACTCATTATGCATAATTTTCTCTGTGTTATTCATATGGCCCCATTTCAAGTAGTTCAGTATTGTAAAGGGAAAATAAAAAAAAAAGATTTAATTTAGTATAGACTCCATCCCTTTGACAAGAATTATACTTAATACTGACCTCAGTGCTTTCACAGTAATATGGAGAGGATTTGTTAGCATTAAAAACATTGAATTGAAACTTGAAAGGAAAAATACTTTCTAAAAGTTTTTAAAAAAAACCAAACCTACAAAACCCCAAGTAGTCAGTAATAGTGTGAAAATCATAATCACCTCCAAACACTTTCCCCCTCCCCAAAATTAAATCCCAATGAAAAAATTTACTTTAGTGAACACACATCTGTCAAACTGGAGGATTTGACAAGCGGACAATTTACAAATGTTTGTACGAGTGTGGAGTCATTACCGCTGTTCGCACTGTCATCTCCAAACCTGTTCCATACTATCACTGAAAACCTGGCTTTTCTAGCATCACACCAGCAAACTTCAAAAGATGATAATTTTTGGGTATAGAAAAAGTAGCATTTCAGATAGAACAGACACAAAAACGTTGTCAGGTTTTAAGAATGTAAGTGCATCAGCCAGTATAATTAAATTTGATTATCATCTTGGTAACACTATACTGAGAAACTCTTTAGGATGGTAACACTCAATTCTTCTGTCTGTAAGCCATAACTGCAGCCCTACAGTTTAGCTAGCTTAGTACATTTCTGGCCCAAAATAGCCCAAGCTGTCAGTCTTATTCTATATAGGTTTCAAAATAATAAAATCATAAAGGCCAGACTTCAGATATTATTGTTTATATTGTGATCCTTAAAGTCTGTAAAAATTAAATACAATGAAAAATTAGTTATTATTATTGATACAGAAATGCAAGATTCTTTGGCCAAATTATTTATCCCAATCCAAACCTGTGCGAGGAGGAAATCTGATTACTTACATAAGGCCACTGTATATCTAGAAACCTAAAAACCCTTTGGATCTTGTACTCCTAAGTATCAAATAGCAAATGACATGACAATGGATGCATTTGCGTGACTTTTGCAGAAAAGCAAGACAGAATCAACTCAAGAAACTGAATAAATCTAACATTTCCTGAAGTCACGGCATAGAGCATTCCTATTTCTTGCTATTGGTTGTTTAGGACTATATGATACAAAAGCAATAAAATCGCTTAGAAATGAAGAAACAAGTAGCATTTTCAGTTGGTTTTTGGCCTTGTTTAAAGGTTATGACCACACCCTGTGGCCCTGGTGAAAGGAACTTACGGTGTTAAAAAGACTCAATGCTGTCATCTTTATTAAAAAGCTAACTAGAGACAGATAAGGAATACTTTTACAAGCACTACAGACATTTATAATTTTTACCAGGCTTAGAGAAAATATTTGTTTTCTTAGAAAAATTTTATCAGGAAGAAAAGATTGAGGATATTTTTAAAAAATAGTTCCTTGTGGTTCTCTAATATATGATAAAAGTCATATGCATATACATACATGTTAAAAAAAGATATCAACTTTGTAAAAGTTTGGTTGCGGGATGACATGGAGGGTTGGACTAGATGATCTCACGAGGTGCCTTCCAACTCTTGCCATCTGTGATTCTGTAATGACATGTAGACCACTTCTTCCTTTTCCACTTTAGTTTTTCTACCCAACATTTCCATCACGTCTTAAAAGTATGCTGCCCCAACTGTACTGCTGAAGTCAGTAGGTGTTGTCATTCATGTCAACGGGAGTAAGATCAGGGACACCTTTATAGGTAAATGAGGGATAAAAATTTCAAATACAGGAGTACTGTAAACATATATTTAAGGAATAGCGATAAAATAACTCCTGAAATATGACAACTATGCATCTGCAAATTTATTCAGATGTACTCTGTTGTCATGTCATTTCCACACATTTCCACAAATAACTCCAAGAAAGTTAAATAAATTTTCATAACAACTCTAAGTAGATTGCAAAGAATTTTTAAGAGATTGTATGTGGTGCTTTTGAAGCAGACTATTGACAATAATGTTATTTAGTTTTACCACCTCCAGCTGTATATATTTGCCGAAATCAAGAGGAAAAATGTATTTTGTTGTAAAGTTGTTTTCACTTTAATTGTTGAGGTAGAATTTATAGAATTCACTTATAAGAATTCACTTATATAGCTGACAGCAATTTTAGTTTTCTTTTATTTTACTTCTTTATCTCTCAGTCTTCACTCTTATTCTGTTAACTTCCTCCTATTTTTATATTAGCTCTTCTATGTTATCAAGTGGACTACCTGCTCTGCCTGGTGGCAGAGCTAAGAGAAGAGGTAGACAGGCTACGGAGTATCGGGGAAGCGGAGTCACACCCTGTCCTCCCAGAAATCTATGCAGGAACAGCCACCAAAAAAGGCCCAGGATCAAAGGGAACTAATATCCTCCCCCCCCATCAGGATGAAGGAAGGGCCTCACTGGAGAGCAGTGAGAGGAAACTGGTCTGCAGTCGGGGCAGGAGGAGAACCCTTTCCTTGCCCACTGCTTCTCCCCAGGTGCCTCTGCATAACAGGTGTGAGGCTCTAGAGGTGGAAGACAAGAATGGCGTAGGTGTTGACCTATACACATCAGAGGAGGCACAAAGATCAGAAAGACCTCCCTGTCGTATTACTACTACATCCATGAGGAAGAAGAGGCGGGTAATAGTAGTGGGAGATTCCCATTTGAGGGGAACAGAGGGACCAATATGCCAGGCAGGCCCTGCTCTTAGGGAGGTCTGCTGCCTCCCAGGAGCCTGGGTTAGAGACATCACTAGGAAACTTTCTAGCCTGGTCTGACCCTCGGAATACTATCCCTTACTGCTCTTCCACGTGGGTGCTGATGAAGTTGCAGTAAGTAGCCCGAGGGTGATCAAAAAAGAATTCAAAGCCTTGGGGCGGTTAGTGAAGGAATCTGGAGCACAGGTCATTTTTTCCTCACTCCTTCCAGTGGTGGGCAGAGGCACTGGGCAATACAGGCGGACTCAATCTATTAACATGTGGATTCGCTACTGGTGTCGCCACCACAGCTTTGGGTTCTTTGACCATGGGATGGTCTACACAGCACCGGGCTTGCTGGCATCAAATGGGAGCCAGCTTTCTCAAAGGGGGAAGAGGGTCTTTGCCCAGGAGCTTGATGGGCTCATTGACAGGGCTTTAAGCTAGATGTGAAGGGGGAAGGGGAACCTATCGGGTTTGCCAGCGACAGGCTAGGGGATGATATGCAAGGGTTAGAGGGACTGGGGGCTAGTATGAGCCCTCAACCCATTGCCCAGAAGTGTGCCAGGGGCACTGCAGTGAAGTTGAAGTCTGGCGGAGGTGAGCCAGAGGCTCCTGAGGTAGTAGGAGCCAACAAGGAAAAGCCCGTGAAACACCTCAAAGGAAACGAGGGGTGTTCTGCTATGAAGGTGACAAGGCCGACAGCTCAGATGAAATGCCTCTATACAAATGCACTCAGCATGGGAAACAAACAAGAGGAGTTGGAAGCTATCGTGCTGCTAGAAAGCTACGACCTGATTGCCATTACGGAAACTTGGTGGGATGAATCCCACGACTGGAATGTAGCTATTGATGGCTACAGGCTGTTCAGAAGGGACAGGCGAGGAAGGAGGGGCGGAGGCGTTGCCCTTTACATCAAGAAATCATTACAGTGTGAAGAGCTGACCCTGAAGAATAGCCACGAGCAGGTCGAAAGCTTATGGGTAAGAATCAGAGAGTGAGGCAACAAAGGGAACCTGGTGGCTAGTGTCTACTACAGACCGCCAGATCAAGAGGAGCCGATTGACGAAGCGTTCTTCCTCCAACTCCAGGAGGCTTCATGCTCGCAGGCTCTCGTCCTGCTGGGGGACTTCAACCACCCCGACATCTGCTGGAAAACCAACACGGCAAGCTGTAGGCAATCCAGCAGGTTTCTCAAATGCATTGAGGACAACTTCTTAAGCCAAGTAATAGACACCCCTACCCGAGGGGATGCGATACTGGACCTGGTGGTCACCAATGCAAGTGAGCTCGTCAGAGATGTCAAGATCGGAGGCAGCCTGGGCTGCAGTGATCATGCGCTAGTAGAGCTCACGCTCCTGAGGGAAATGGGAAGAACAAAGAGTATAGTCAGGACCCTGAATTTTAGAAAAGCAAAATTCCAGCTCCTCAAGGAGATAGTCAGAAGGATTCCCTGGGAAACGGTCCTTAGGGACAGGGGAACAGAACAGAGCTGGCAGATCTTTAAGGATGTGATCCACAGAGCACAAGAGCTCTCGATCCCTAGGTGTAAGCAATCGGGCAAAGACGGGAAGAGACCAGCATGGCTGAGACAAGAGATGCTGGTCAAACCAAGGAGGAAGAGGGAACTGCACAGGCAGTGGAAGCAGGGACAGGCATCCTGGGAAGAGTATAGGGGACGCGGTCCAGTTGTGTAGGAATGGGGTCAGGAAGGCCAAGGCGCAGCTGGAGCTAAACTTGGCTAGGGAAGCAAAGAATAATAAGAAGGGTTTCTACAGGTATATCAGCCAGAAAAAGATGGTTAAAGAAAGCGTACCCCCGCTGATGAGCGAGACCGGCAAGCTGGTAACAGCAGATGAGGAGAAGGCTGAGGTACTCAACACATTTTTTTGCCTCAGTCTTCGCTGGGAACCTCTCTCCTCACCCCTCCCGAGTTGATGGATGGCATGAGGGGGACCGGGAGAGCAAAACCCCTCCTGCTGTAGGAGAAGATCAGGTTAGTGACCACCTGAGGAACCTGAACGCACAGAAGTCCATGGGACCTGATGAGATGCATCCCAGAGTCCTGAGGGAATTGGCCGATGTAGTCGCCAAGCCACTCTCCATGATATTTCAAAAGTCATGGCAGTCAGGAGAAGTCCCTGGTGACTGGAAGAAGGGAAACATTGTGCCCATTTTCAAAAAGGGTAGAAAGGAAGACCCTGGGAACTACCAACCTGTCAGCCTCACCTCTGTGACTGGGAAGATCATGGAACAGATCCTCCTAGAAGCTATGCTAAGGCACATGGAGGCCAGGGAGGTAATTCGAGATAGCCAGCATGGCTTCACCAAGGGCAATTCCTGCCTGACGAACCTAGTGACTTTCTATGATGGTGTGACAACAACGGTGGACAAGGGAAAACCAATGGATGTCATCTATCTGGACTTCTGCAAAGCCTTTGACACGGTCTCCCACAACATCCTTCTCTCTAAATTGGAGAGCTATGGATTTGATGGGTGGACTGTTCGGTGGATAAGGAAATGGCTGGATGATTGCATCCAGAGGGTAGTGGTCAATGGCTCGATGTCTGGATGGAGACTGGTGACGAGTGGTGTCCCTCAGGGGTCTGTACTGGGACCGGTGCTGTTTAACATTTTCATCAGTGACTTAGTGAGATCGAGTGCACCCTCAGCAAGTTTGCAGATGACATCAAACTGAGTGGTGCGGTTGACACACCAGAAGGACGGGATGTCATCCAGAGAGACCTGGACAGCCTGGAGAGGTGGGCCTGTGTGAACCTCATGAGGTTCAACAAGGCCAAGTGCAAGGTCCTGCACCTGGGTCGGGGTAACCCCCAGTATCAGTACAGGCTGGGCGAAGAAAGGATCAAGAGCAGCCCTGCCGAGAGGGACTTGGGGGTGCTGGTGGATGAAAAGCTGGACATGAGCCGGCAATGTGCGCTGGCAGCCCAGAAGGCCAACCGTACCCTGGGCTGCATCAGGAGAAGCGTGGCCAGCAGGTCGAGGGAGGTGATTCTGCCCTTCTACTCTGCTCTGGTGAGACCTCACCTAAAGTACTGCGTCCAGCTCTGGAGCCCTCAGCACAAGACGGACATGGAACTGTTGGAGCGGGTCCAGAGGAGGGCTACTAAAATGATCCGAGGGCTGGAGCACCTCTCTTATGAGGACCGGCTGAGAGAGTTGGGCTTGTTCAGCCTGGAGAATAGAAGGCTGCGGGGAGACCTGATTGCGGCCTTTCAGTACCTAAAGGGGGCCTATAGGAAAGATGGGGATAATCTTTTTAGCAGGGCCAGCTGTGTCAGGACAAGGGGTAATAGTTTTAAACTAAAACAGGGTAGGTTTAGACTAGATATAAGGAAGAAATTCTTTACAATGAGGGTGGTAAAACACTGGAAGGGGTTGCCCAGAGAGGTAGTGGAGGCCCCATCCCTGGAAACATTCAAGGCCAGGTTGGATGGGGCTCTGAGCAACCTGATCTGGTTAGCGGTGTCCCTGCTCACTGCAGGGGGGTTGGACTAGATGACCTCTAGGGGTCCCTTCCAACCCAAAACATTCCATGATTCTATGATTCTATGATTCTGTTTGTAATATTATTTTTTCTACTTTTTAGTCTTCTATTAATTTCTAAGAATCCAAGACTGATTAACTAATGCAATTTTATCACTAACGCATCTTAATGGAGTATACTGTTGTTTGTATGTCAGTCACTCCCAGTGCAGAGCTGGAGGTTTGCCTTCCCCACAGTCATCACAGAGACACAGTTTATTGAAATTGCAGTTTTCATATATATACTTGTGGCATTCATATTTCTATACAAATATTATAGTCTCAATTTGCTATGTTTTTGTTTCAACTCTTTAAGCAATCACTAAGACTTCAGCTGACCAAGAGTTCTGATCATTTGATATTCAGGGAGCAGTAAGAACTACTATTACTGACAGAACTGACTTGAAAGCAAACAATAAGATAATGCATTCATCTCAGCTTGGGGGTGACTAACACAAGGGTGGCCAGGGAAGAATTTATACATGTTAGGAGATAGCAGGGGTTGAGCTGAGACTGTGGAATTATATCTGGTAGTGCAAGGAAACATTAAGAAAAAATTACATAATTTTTTTACAAAGGAAAATGTATATAAATATTAGAGACTTTTTTAATTGCATCCTTCCCTGGGTACTATCTCTGAAAAAAAATCTGATCTGACAATGCTAAGAGAAAAGTGAGAAAATATGTTCCAGTAAGAAATTTGGACATGGTTTCAGGCTGTTTCTTCTCCAGCTTTGGTTTTCACAGAATCACAGAATGGCAAGGGTTGGAAGGGACCTCGGGAGATCATCGAGTCCAACCCTCCTGCTAAAGCAGGTTCACCCAGAGCAGGTTGCACAGGACATCGTCCAGGCGGGCTTTGAATATCTCCAGAGAAAGAGACTCCACAACCCCCCTGGGCAGCCTGTTCCAGTGCTCCGTCACCCTCAGAGTAAAGAAGTTCCTCCTCATGTTCAACTGAAACCTCTTATGTTTCAGTTTGTATCCATTGCCCCTTGTCCTGTCGCTGGACACCACTGCAAAGAGACTGGTTCTGTCCTCGTGATTTCTGCCCTGAAGATATTTGTATGTGTTAATGAGGTCCCCTCTCAGTCTTCTCTTCTTCAGGCTGAACAAGCGCAACTCCCTCAGCCTTTCCTCATAGGGGAGATGCTCCAGTCCCTTTATCATCCTAGTTGCTCTCCTCTGGACTCTTTCTAGGAGTTCCTCATCTTTCTTGAACTGGGGAGCCCAGAACTGGACACAGTACTCCAGGTGGGCTCTCACCAGGGCAGAGTAGAGGGGGAGGAGAACCTCCCTCGACCTGCTGACCACACTCCTCTTAATGTGTCCCAGGATGCCATTGGCCTTCTTGGCAACAAAGGCACACTTCTGGCTCATGTGAGCTTATCATCCACCAGGACTCCCAGGTCCCTCTTGGCAGAGTTGCTTTCCAGCAGGTCAGCCCCCAGTCTGTACTGGTGCATGGGGTTAAACCTCCCCAGGTGACACCTGACACTTGCCCTTGTTGAACTTCATCAGGTTCCTCTCCACCCAACTCTCCAGCCCGTCCAGGTCCTGCTGAATGGCAGCACAACGTTCTGGTGTGTCAGCCACTCCTCCCAGTTTTGCGTCATCAGCAAACTTGCAGAGGACACACTCTGTCCCCTCGTCCAGGTCATTGATGAATAAGTTGAACAAGACCAGGCCGAGTACTGAGCCCTGGGGAACTCCACTAGCTACCGGCCTCCAACTAGACTCTGCACCGTGAGTCAGAACCCTCTGAGCCCTGCCATTCAGACAGTTCCCAATCCACTTCACTGTCCACTCATCCAACCCACACTTCCTGAGCTTCTCTATGAGGATGCTATGCAAGACATTGTCAAAAGCCTTGCTGAAGTCAAGTAGACAACATCTACTGCTCTCTCCTCATCTACCCAGCTGGTCATGCCATCATAGAAGGCTATCAGATTGGTTAGGCATGATTTCCCTTTGGTTTTCATAGTCTACAGCCTGTTTGCCTCTCACCTTTAACCAGTGAGCCTTGACAAACATGCTTATAACATGTTTATTATAGGCTGAATCCCACAGTTAGGATTCAGTACAGCTTTCATTGTCAGATGCTCACTTGATGCTTGCCACCACAATTTCCTCTACCAGATTTCCAAAGAGCATGAAAAAGGTTGTGGAAGAAATACTCTGACAGATCTCATTACACACTGTGGCTTGCCAGCATACCTCTGACAATCTTTAGTAACAACTCCCGAGTCCTACTAGTCTGAGAAAGGATAATTAAACTCATTTAGAGCCAACTCCTGCTTCTACCAGAGACAGTACAGAGACTTTTTATAGTGAAGTAACAGCTGACAATAACACTGAGAAGCCCTTGATGCAAGAAGCAGCCTACAATATGTATGTAATTATATGAATTGCTTTGACACTCGCTACCCATCATGGTGGTAAGAAATACTATTAATCATTTAAATATGGGGTTGGGAACAATATGTCTGAAAGATAAGAAACAAAAGAAGCTGTTCTACTTGCTATGATCTACTACTTTCTTGTGTGTATGTATGCATACCTCTGAGGTTCAGGCTACCATTCTGATACCTTCTTGGCATGACCTCATTAACTCAACCTGCTTCTGCAATAGTGCTTGGTCCATTCAGCTTTTCTCAGCTTATTCTAGGCTTACATGCTCCAAAAATGCACATATACCAAAAAAAAAACCCCAACCCTGTTTTAGCAAGTTTTTTAAATGACCTAAGGGCCATGATGCTGTTACTGTGTTGGTGCAGTTTCCTAGCAATGCAAGTTTGAACCTGACCTTTGCAGAATGTGAGCGAAATGCGTAGATGTGTTGCTATTCTCATCTCTGGGGAAGAGCAAGTTTATTTTAGGAAAATAAATTGTCGGGAAGACAAAAATTTGAGAGATACAAAAAAAAAAAAAACCACAAACCAACTCAGGTGAAAATTACCTGTGCGGTGGCAGCAAAATGCTGGGAAGGAACATGAAGAAGGGGTTTGGGTCTATGATTATGGGTTAAATAGAAGAGTTAATAGAGTAGCAGAGGAGCTCATGGGAGCTCATGTGGCTCATGAGAGCCACAGTCATAGGAAAAAATTATTTGAGGAATAAAGAAGAAGGGTATGAGGGTCCTGAACATGAGAAGAGAGGAGAATAATTTTGAGAAACAGTGGAGAGTGACATCTTCGATTTCCTTCCTCTCTTCTATGTATACTGGGATCAGGAATCTCTTTTCCTGTCTGTTTGTGTACTGGTGTTTCTGTGGATCTCCTTCTGGCCCCACTCTAGGGAATCTTGCCCTGTGGAAGAGACCTACAGCTCCTGATTAGACAAATTGTATGTCCTCTGTGCTTCAGAGGGATGCAAAAAGCTCTTCCCTTCCATTCTTTGAATGTTCATAAGAAGCCTTACCTTCTAGGATAATCTTTGTAGAAGATCACAATTATTACATGGTAGATGCAGCTGACTAATTTCAGGAAATATTATAGCGGAGCTCCAAGCAAAATTAAGGTCATTGCTGACAAGCCCTTCCTATTTAAAGATGAATCTTTTAAGTGATCTAAAACATGCATGCTTACTCAGACTGTTTTGGACTTTAACTCTGCCTTCTGGTTCATAAAACAAAGCTGATAATTTAACCTGGGCATCATTTGAGTGAGACTTTCCAGGGATACAATCCCCAAGTCCCTTACATCATGAATTTTTCAAATTCTGCTATATTTATTGTATACCCATAGGGCTAAAGCCATGACTTTCTTCATAGATCCAGTTGCACTTAATCATTTGACATTTATTATGGCAGGTGAATAGAAATTTCTGCTCTTTCAGAGAAGTAACATGGGCATTCAGTCTTTAGAGGTGATTTGGTTTCAGCTGTTTGGGGTTTTTTTAATAAGGTTTTTATAATTTAAGATACCTCATGATGTCTTCTCACAAACACAGAACAAAATGTTCAGAAAATCTACCAAATATGGATTTGTAACCACTCATTTTTTATTTGACCAAGAAGGTCAAGCTAATAATTATATCATACTTACAGAACTAAAAACCAGGGCCTGCAAGGCTATATGTTGAATTTGACATCTAGAAGGATCAGCAGAAGGCATTCCGAATTCTGCTTTAAAAAAGGTGAGGTTTTGTTTGTCATTGACTAGAGAATAGTATTAAGGCTTTAGAAACTCTAATCTCCTAAAAGTTAATCAGGCTTCCAATGTGGTTCTGGGATAGTATATGTTTGTGGATCAGATACAGCTCAGTTTTCATATATTTGGAAGAACACCAAATGTTTTGCTTTTCTAGTTTCAAATAAGTTATTAACTTTTTTAGGAAGTGTCTTTTTTCCCTTGCTTGGTTTTTGAAATTTTATCACTTCTTTTTGTGACTTCTCTTTCACGGGATGGTTGGGTTTTGATTGACTTTGCAGTTAGCAATCCTTAAGTTCCTCAGAAACTGTGGTGTATTTTCTACTTCAGTTCAGCAACTGAGGCTTTAGTTGTTCTGTTGTGGTTTATTAGTTAACTCGGGATTTGCCTGTAAAAGATCTTTCAGCTCCATATATGTTTTATTAAAAAAAAAAATAAAAAAAAAAAAATTTAGTTTTGTCTTGTAGATTTGAACAGCTGTCACATTCTGCAGTTCAGTATTTTGTCCTTTCTATAGACTCCATTTCCCTTTTGCTTATATTTAGGAAGTTTATTCTTCAGAAACAGTTTTTCTATTACAACATGCATAGAATACACATGTATTCTTTTTTTGACTGAAGTTTGTTTTAACTGTATTAGTTTTAACTGAAGAAATAAAAAAGTTTGATTCTGTAAGTGTTGGTCTTCCTCAATTCCTACTTTCTTCAGACTTCCTTCAGGGAATTAAGGACATTCAGACATTTGCAGTCCCAGGCATCCAGGGTAAAAAATTATTTAAGGTCTGGACTCCTCCTGAAAAATGTAAACTAGCTTTAATCAAATTTTGAACAATTTATGCAGTGTTACAAATCTATTCATTAATCTTTTCCAATTCATATCTTGAATGCAGCACAATGCAATGCTTAGTATGTTTTCACATCTGAAAATGTCATTTTTATTTTGTTGTGTGAAATAACAAAACGGAAAATGATTCTTTCGGTCTTTAATTTGTAACTCAATTCAGTAAGAGGTTTTTTTCATGTTTATATACTTTCAGTGTTTACATATGTCTTGTGTCAATGTAGAATAATATTTTTTCCTTTAATTAAAGACTTTCATCCCATAAAGGGTATCACTGCAAGCTAGGGAAGAAAAGCATGTAACTCTATATGATGACAAGACATTTAATAATAATAGAACAAACACGTGGGAAGAAATCTTGACAGATAATGTAATCCATCTCCAACTGAAGGACTAGGCATACCTCTATTTTATTAACATAATCAGTTCTTAAAATCTGCCAGTGATAGATGCTGCACCACTCACCCAGATAACCTATTCCTGTGCTCAACCCTTCTCAGCTTTAAAATACTTCTACCTAATGTATCCCCTACTTCCTCCTTGCTTCAATTAAAGCCTGTAACTCTTCACTATGTCCACAGAGAATAAGAAGGATGGTTTATTCCTTTTCTCCTGCCACCTTTTTTGTATTTGAAAATGGTTTCCATGTGTTCTCACAGACTTCTTTTTTCTAGACTAAAAAGCCTCAAATCCTCTTTCACAGGTCAATTTTTATGGAGTTCTGATCATTTTCAGTGCAATATAATTGACGGTGATATGTGCCACTTTGATGCATACTGACAATGCAGCAATAATCAGCTTCCAAAAGATGATCCCTCCTCAGTGCTCACAGGCTGGCTTCCATAGTTAGATAAAAGCTCCCAAATATAACAGTAATACAAATAACAGTACTGCCCTGTGCCTTTGAGCTCTATCAGGATAACGCATTTATCCATATCTTAATGTTACCTAAAAAAGACAGTGGATGTAGAGATAAAGATAATGCAATCAATGTGAATATAATT
Source organism: Gorsachius magnificus (assembly GCA_034008185.1). NCBI lineage: Eukaryota > Metazoa > Chordata > Aves > Pelecaniformes > Ardeidae > Gorsachius > Gorsachius magnificus. Next base: position 191,300,112 of record CM067081.1, on the reverse strand, counting down.
CCTATCACTTGTTTTGATTCCCAAAAGCTAAAAAGATACAAAAGCTGGTTGAACTACATTTTTCATCAAATTATTTCAGAAGATACTTCCCAGTTAATTTTTAATTTCTTTTTCATTTATAAAAATAAAATAGCTGAGAGATTATGCTTAATGGGGAGATAAAATCTAAAACCATGGAATATAAAGATCGCCATCAAGGTGCAGTACACCTTCATAAAAGATTGTCTTTGAAAACCCAAGCTTATTTTGACATTTCAAGATTAATTCTCCTGGTTTAAAATAATTCAGAAGGTATTGTTCCCAAGTGGGGGGCGCATAAAGCATAAATCTCTGAAGGGAGACACAATCACCATAGACAATAACTTTCTCAGTGGTCCCTCATCCACAGTTATGAGCAGAAATAGACTTCCTGTTTAACAGATCCTGATTTCAAATACCCTTACTACAATTTTATTGGTTGCCATTCAAATAAGAACAGGAGAAGGTACTGAATTACCTATTCAAGTATTAAAACTATTTAGAAAAAGCATACCAAAAATTTTAAGCCACTCTTTATATGAGTTGTGCTTTCAGGTTTCTCAAACAGAGGGATCAGTCTATTTAACTTCTTATCTATCCATCTACCTGGGAAAATGTGTCTGTGAAAAATACTGCTGCACTGGTTAGATGGTTGCTTGTCTGAAAAAGAAATGAACTAAGGATTTGTGTGAGACAGAGGAGTTACAGGTCACAGGAAATGTGTTTCCTGGTAGCCGTGACAACCTGAGGGAAGTTTATTTAGACTTTTAAATATTATTACTCTATCTCAAAATTAATCTGATCCACTGGAGCAGAAACACTTTACATGGAGACACAAGCTATTCTGGGATATTCAGAGCTGCATCTCTGAGCAGCAGCAGTGATGACTTATGCCTGTAACAACAGGCTCAGAAGCTCTACAGTGATGGTTGTTTCAGGATTTCTGCCCATCTTAATCAAAATTGATGCGCATAACTTGTCCACTAGTATGGCCATCTGTTAGTGTGGCATGCTGCCCACATGAAAGGTATTATGCCAATTTCAATGTTCCAGCCTAAGATGGATTTAGAAGGTAACAAACAGAGAACACAGTGCATTAAAACCAGCAAAGAGCAGTCTATTCATAGGGAATCCTACAGCAAGGGCTTGCAAAGCCTACCTGATGCCTTAGAAATCTGTGCTACAATGTATGTCGCTTGCCCTGAATCGGAGAAAGACAGAATACCTTGAAGAGCTTCAGAAAATGTCGGCAGCTTACTGTGCTACCAAAAAGCCAGTAGATCAAGGGAAGTGATTTTGCTCTTCAACTCAGTGCTTATGAGACCACATCTACAGTACACATCTAGTGTCCAGGTTGGGCTTCCCACTTGATCAACGAGGCCACAAAGCTGATGAGAGGCAGGAGCACCTGCTTGAGGAGAAACTGAGGGAACTGGGCTTGTTCAGCCTAGAGAAGAGATGGCTTGAAGGGGGACCTAACAGCATCCTTCCAACACTGATGGAGATTACAAGGAAGACAAAGCCAAGTACTTCCCAGCAGTGCATGGTGGAAATATAAGAGGCAGGAGGCATAAATAAGAACAGAGGAGTTCTGACTGGGTGCGGGGAGAAACATTTTCCCCATGAGGATGGTCAAGCAGTGGAGTGGGTTGCCCCAGAAAGTTGTGAAGCCTCCATCCTTCAAGGCTATGAACACCAGACTAGATAAAGCCCTGAACAACCTGGTGTGACCTCAGAGTACAGCTTGCTTTGTGAAGGGTGCTGCCCTAGAGAACTCCTAAGATCCCTTCCAATACGGATTTTCCTGCAATCCTATATGTAATCAATGAAAAAGGTGATGCTCATTCAGGAGATTCCTTACACCACCACATTTTATATTTTTGTCTGCAAACATGATGAATAAGGCATTCAGTGTCCAGCCTCATTTGTATTAATATAAAGGGAGAGGCCCTGGATGCCTGAGATTTGTATTCTGTGAAACAGCAAAGACAACTCCTGACAAATCAGATTTCTGTCCGATTCCTCTACATGAGCAGTGATTGCTACTGAAACTAAAGAAACACTCTCACATTGGATGGTGTAAAAATATCCATGAAGAGGACACAGCTGTAACTGAAGCATACACAGAACTGATTTACTACTATTAGCCTGTGGTACAGACAAATCTCTATTAGACTCTTATTTTAATAGGTAAAAATTTAGCAAGAAGTCATACCTCAATTAAGTGATTCACTATCACTCTAGAGATGTATTACTGTAAACATGCACAAATATACACAAAGGGAGGTAATTATCTAAATTGCATCTTGTTTTTTAAAAATCTAATTTCCCTGTTGTTTGCGCATTTTTCTTTAAACTGGATATAAGAAATTAGACAGATGAATTTGAATTGCAAAGAAGAAATTAATATTATTGTATTTTTTAAATCAATATTATTGGGAAGTAAAATCGACGTCATTAGAAAACAGCTAACAGAGAAATACATTGAGCATATAAAGAAAAGTATATCAACAAAGAAAACAAAGTAGTTCTCAAGTAATTTGAAATATATAAACTACCTGATAAGAGGGTTTTTTTAGTAATCCAGTGCTGGCTATGAAGATATTTAACCATACAGAGCATTAAGTGCTTCAAAGTTCAAAGGGAAGCAGCAAGGCACAGGATACGAGTCAATCCTATAAATTCCAGCCAAAAAAAAATATAGATACTCATAGACATTACACTGCACTGATCTCACAGATTAACTGTACTGTCTTGCTTTTGTTTTATTTTAGTGACTTAAATAAATTTGCCTTCAATACCATCCACGCAAAATTATTTATACACTCTTATTTTTTTTTAAGTTCAGAATTATAGACTGACATATTATTCCAATTCCAATAATATAGCTGAAGCATAAAAGATAAATTTCAAATACATATTGAGTTCCTCCAAGCTGATCTTTCAACTGAAAGCGAGTGACCTCAAGACACACATCTTTATTCTTGCACAAACTTCTATCTCTGACTACAAAAACCCAATTTATCAGAACAGTAAAAGTTTTGAACTCCAGCTTCATTGACTTTGGCAAGACTGAACCATACTGTACCCTAAAGGATCTGATGAAGTCTCCAATATATTTCTGTCTTTTTTCTGCATGCATCTTTCTTACTAGTAATTGGATCATCCCAAAATAAATGAGTTCATGATCTCAATGAGTTCACGAGCAAAGTGACATACTTTACAGCTAAGTATAAAAAAGTTCTATTAAACTCATCTTGGGATGCAGTAGAGTGGGACATCAGTTTTATTCAAATGAATGCAAAGTTACCTCTTTTATTTTAAAAAAATCAGCAGAACAGTATGATGCAATAAACATCAGCAGGACCAAAAATCTCCAACTCTTTCTGTTAACAGCGAAGGGTTCACCATCAAGTAAGGAATGAAATTATTTCCAAGGATACCTGAGAGAACAATTTATATGTGAATACATTTTGATTACTGCTAAGAGCTGGTCACTCAGGACTGTGTCTAGGTGGTCTTTGAACATCTCCATGGATGGAGACCCACAACCTTCTTGGGCAACCTCTGCCAGTGCTCAGTCACTCTCCCAGAAAAAAGGTGTTTCCTGATGTTCAGAGGGAACTGTCTGTGTTTCAGTTTATGCCCACTGCCTCTTGTCCTGTCACTGAAAAGGGCTTGGCTCCAGCTTGTTTACAGCCTCTCTTCAGATATTCATGCACATTGATGAGATCACCCCCTGAGCCTCCTCTTCTCCAAGCTGAACAGTCCCAGCTCTTTTGGCCTTTCCTCATGTGAGAGATGCTCCAGCCCCTCCATCATCTTAGTGGCTCTCTGCTGGACTCTCTCCAGTAGCTCCACATCTCTCATGTACTGGGGATCCCAGAACTTGACAGTATTCCAGGTGTAGTTTCACCAGTGTTGAACAGAGAGGAGGTATCACCTCCCTCAACCTCCTGGCAATACTTAGTCTAATGCAGCCCAAGACACCATTAGCCACCTTTGAAGCAAGAGCACATTGCTCTCCCATGTTTAATTTGTTGTCCACCAGGACTCCCAGATCATTTTTCTGCAAACCTGCTTTCCCAAACAGTCAATTCCCAGCATATAGCTACAGCTCCCAGGTGCAGGATTTTGTACTTCCATTTGTTGAACTTCATGAGGTACCCATAAGCCCATTTCTCCAACCTGTTGAGGACCTTCTGGATAGCAGCACAACCCTCTGTTAAATCAGCCACTCCTCCCTGTTTTGCGTAATCAGCAAACTTGCTGAGGGTATACTCTGCCCCATCATCCAGATCATTAATGAAAGCGTTTAAAAGGACTGAACCCAGCATTGGCCCCTGGGGTATACTGCCTGTTACTGGCCTCCAACCAGACTTTGGCTGAATGTTTGGGCCCAGAGGGTGGTGATCAGTGGCACAGTTTTCAATCTATTTCACTGTCTGCTCATCCAGCCAATATTTCATCAGCTCCTCTATGAGCACCTTACTGAAGACAGTATCAAAAGCCTTGCTAGACACTATCCACTGCTATCCTCTCATCTATCAAACCAGTCATTTAATCATAAAGGTTTATCAAGTTGGTCAAGCATGACTTCCCCTTGGTGAACCCATGCTGATTGTTCCTAGAATTTCTTATCTGTCTTGTGCCTGGAAATGGTTTCCAAGATTATCTGCTCTTCCCAGGGATCAAGTTGAGGTTGACCAGCCTGTAGTTGCCTGCACCCTCCTTTTTGCCCTTCTTGAAGATAGGTGTGACATTTCCTTTTCTCCAGTCCTTAGGCACATCTCCCAGTTGACACAATAGATCAAAGATTATCAACAGCAGCCTTGCAATGACATCAACCAGCTCCCTCATCACTTTTGGATGCGTCACATCAGGGCCTATGGATTCATGCACGCCCAGTTAGCTTAAGTAGCCCCTAATGCTCTTCCCCCAAGGGTACATCTTCCTTCTCCAGCCTTTCCCACTGGCCTCTGGGGTCTGGGATTCATGATAGCCTTCCTAGCCAAGACAGAGGCAAAGAAAGCATTCAGTATCTCAGCCTTTCCCATGTCCTGTGTCACCATGGCCTCTTCCCCATTCAGCAGTGGACCCACATTTTCTCTCATCTTTCTTTTGTCACCTATGTACTGATAGAAGCCTTTCTTGTTACCTTTAACATCCCTTGTGAGATTCAACTCCAGTTGGGCTTTGCCTGTCCTAACCATGCTCATTGTCTCTGTATTCTTCCCAGGTTACTCGTCCCTGCTTCCAGCTTCCATATACTTCATTTTTGTGTTTGGGTTTTGCCAGCAACTCCTTGTTCATCCACACAAGTTTCCTGACATTTTTGCCTGACTTCCTTCTTTTTGGGATGGACCATTCTTGAGCCTGAAGGAGGTGATCCTTGAATACAAACCAGTTTTTTAGGCACCACTTACCTCCAAGGCCTTATCCCATAGTTTACTCCAGAGTTAACTAAAACTGTCTCTCAACCATTAATACTTAAATTTAAAAAAAAAAAAAAGGCACATAGGCATTCTATAAGGGTTTAGACATTGTATATGCTTTATCAATTATATATAGAAGACAGACGGGAAGGCTGACAAAACTGCAAATGGATCATGTATGTGTCAGTTAAATAAAAAATAAAATATACATCAAAAATTCTGCTCAAACTCAGGGAAAATCTTCCACAAACACTGTGGAAGATACCTTAAAAAGAGTAACTATGATATTAACAAACGTCAGCTAGGACATGAAATGATACTATTGTTTTAAAGGCTGGTCTCAATATTAGGTGGGATTTTGATTAAAAGTATCTAGACAATTTTTCTCAAATGTTACAGATAACTACATTAAAGTTTTTTGAAAATTAATTAGCAAAGTAGCAAAGAACTAAAGAGTTTAAGAAGTGTGTCATACTGTTCTCTGCCAACCAGTAGCATGTAATTACTAGATATATATTTGTAAAGTAGAATAAAATAAGCCTTGGAACAAAGTCTGCATATAGCTGTGAGTGAACATAGAATTTCTTTTTACTATTGTTCTTTCTTAATAAAGTTTTACAGCTAACTAGGTATCCAGCTGTACTTCTAAAATTTCTTTTTTTGCCACACTGTGTACCTCAGATAGATACCAATATTTGACCATGCACTATAGTTTAATGGATGTGAATAAAAGTGTCTTCAGGAAAACACAGTAAATGCCTGTCCCTGTCTTGCCTTATATAATGGGTTGTAGAAATACCAAGTTCTTTAGAAAGAATGAATTAAGTGTTTTAATAAAGAAAACCAGTGAACTCAGATATTGGTCCACATTTAGCAATTTTAAATTATAGACCGACATCAGGAAAGCACAGGTTGTCACCTGCTGACATTCTGTTCTGTTTCACAGAAAGCTGAAAACAAAGCAGTTATAAACTGAGGTCAGAGTCAGCAGGAACTTGCACATATATAAAGAGGAAAATAAAACTAATAAAAAATTCAGCTTGATTTGGAATCTCACGAGCTACCAGCATTTTGTAAAACTGACAGTGTGTGTATCCACAGGTAGAAAAAAAATCCACAGGTAGAAAAAAGAGTAACAAGGGATGACAAAAGGCAGGTCTATGTATCAATCTGCTAGGGTCTGCATGGGCTGCAGGAAAGACAAAGCCAGGAACATCAGTCTGAGAGGGGCTGGAGAGAGGCTGATGGAAGAAATTCTTCCCCAGAGAACTTTCTGCTGGTGAAAACCTGGGTGTGTTGTGCAAGGCTCAGCGCAGCACATGGGTGAAGATGAAAGTTAGGGTTGAGGGAAGACAGAAGAGCTCCATTGTTTTCAGCCCTTGTTTTCTTCAGAAGCAGCTTTCCAACACCCTGCACCTTTTACTCTGGGCTTTCTCATTCTCTCAGCCCTAACCCTGACTCTAATCATAGCTTACACATGACGTCCCAGACTAGTCCCAGAGGAAAAACTGATCTGAAGAAAAAGATTTGGTAGCCTTAATTTTCCCTGAGCGGCCATTTATAATCCCTTTCCAAGTACAGCTATGGGCTCAGAAAGCCCAGAAACTAGAGACTTTGCAGAGACTTTGCCTTAAGGCAGAATCATCTGCCTTAAGGAATTTGCCTTTGGCAAAAAGTTTTTCAGACACCTTAAAGTGAAGCCATGGGTTTTCTTTTTTTCTCAGACATAACCGTAATCCTATCTATAACCCTAGCCTGGTCCTTACACACAGCATCCCTAGTCTTTGCTTAGATGAAGAACTACTGGTAGCAGAGTTCTTCTGGCAGCCCTCAGTTTGATTTCTTAGCCTCTTTCCAACCCCAGTCGAGATGGACATCTGGGCTTCTTTCTCACAAAGCAAACCTGAGTTTACTGTATTCCTATCCATAACTCTAACTTTAGGCTGAGTCACAAACCAAGCGAACTTAGACCTTCCAAATAGTAAACGGTCTTGAGGGGAGAAAGCTTTAGCAGTCCTATTTTACCTTTGGTAGAACTCTTCCAGTTCCACAGCAATGGGAGCCCAGGGATTGCTCTTCCTCCCAGCTGTAATTCCACCTTCAACACTGTGCTCAGCCTCACAAAAGACATATCTGAATTACCACAGATAAAGAACTCTTTGAGGGGAATGTTTTTGTAGCCAGCACTTTCCTTTCATAACTGTTTCCAGCTGTAGTTCCATAGAACTGTAGTTCTTGGCTTTCTTTTTCTCACAACTCAAACCCTAGCCATAATCTTTACCCTAGCCTTAATTAAAACACTAACCTATGGCTGATCTGTAGGCCTCGACTTTTCAACAATGAAATGTTCCTTAGGAAAAAAGATCAGTTATTATTCCTCACCTTATTTTGGTAGCCTCTTTTCAGTCCTACTCCCTCTGGAGCTCTGGGCTTCCTCCTACACACCCCAGACTTTCCCCAGACTGGGGATTCCCTGGGGCAGAATTCCTTTGGCAGCAGTGCATTTTCTTTGGCACTGCCTTTTTAGACCCATTCCAAATTGAAGTCCAGGCTTTTTCCTTCTCCTAACCCTAACCAAAACCCTGATGCTAAACATTCATCCTTGAAGCCATGAAGTTCCTGATGTAAGGGTTGCTTTGGCAGCCACAGCTTTCTTTCAGCACTCCCACTGCAGCTGGGTTTATCTTTCTAAGAAAGCAAGCAAAATTTTGAGATTAAGGTTAGGGCTGAGAAAAGAGAAAGGCCAGAGGTCCAACTGGAGTAGGTAAGGTAGGAAAGAGGCTCCTAAAGGACACTGTGGCACAATGCTAGACTCTGGGTGAAGTTAGGTTAGGGTTGCCAGAAAGAGAAAGCTATGCTATTGTTGGGTGTAATTTTGGCTGGAAAATGATTCTTTAGACAACCATATTGTAAGTGGTTCAGACATAAGCTATGTAAGACAGGTTGTCTGTTATTCAGAGACTTCCTCCTGTGAAGTGCTGAATAAATAGGATTCAGATGGTGAACAAAACAGATTTCAATCTGTTCTCACAGTTGTGTAGACGGAATTGGTGTAGGCATTTGTTAACAGCTATAACAAAATAAACACAGGATACAGAATAATTAACTGTGTTCAGTATTGTACCTTCATTGTTTATTCCTTGTTTTAAGTATATCGATTTTCTAAAACTCAGATTCCCCAAAATTAAGATCTTCATAGTTCTGATTTACTAATGTGTCTTTATGACTCTTTATTGTAATGTTTAATTTCTAATTGCAGATTTTCTTGTAAATGGTCAAGTGATAGGAAGGCTTTTAATCAGTATCCATGGAGAAATTAATAACTTATATAAAAACAATTTTATCCCAATGAAGAACAATATGACTAGACAATATAATTATTTAATATATTTAAATTTCTACACTATATATTAGATTCAGGATATTTTTTCATCATTAAATATTTTGCAAAGTTTAGGCTGTGCGTGATATGAAAAGTACACATTCTTTTAACTAATTTAAAATAAACTCTCTCAAGATTTTCCAACTCACTTAAGTGGCTAAATGTGTTCCTCTGATATTTATATTGCAATATGTCTTACTAAATTGTAGTTTCAGGAATTCCCAATTTCATTATTTCCAGATTCCTTATTTTACAAAGGATTGATTATTTTCAAACTTTAGGGGTTTTTTGCTGCATTAGTCTTTATTTCAGGCAGATTATTTCTCTAGAGTGTACTAAGAAGTTGTACCATGAAGTTTTGCATTTTATTTTCTGCTCCATGGGGAATCTTTTTGTTGGTATTTTTGATTTTTTAGTATCAAATAATTTTACTGTGTCACATTGAATAACAAGAATGTTTTGAATATACATGGGAGACTAGTTAAAGTTACTATATATGTAGACAATTATAGTACATAAGGAAGAGGAGAAACAGACTTATGGAAAACTATTCCTCTACCTTTCGTACCTGGGAACAGCAGGACTGACCTTAAAGGTCACTACAGTTAAAGGAAGTTTTTCCATTCACTTCAGTGGGATCAGTCAGAAACTGTTGTGTAAAACAAACATTTCCTTGCTGTCTCAGTCCAGATTTCAGCTTGGACTCCATTGTTCCATGCCCAGATTTTCCAGTTCTGTGATGGTGGTTAGATATTCCCATGTAACTCAACGTTGAATACTCTACATGCATGATGATATGCCACTGTTACCAATACTGATTTCATTTTTTTATAACATTTTAAGTTTCTGTGTTACAGTGAAAGCTTCTCCTTGACTCTCTCCCAGAAGAGTTTGCACAAAGCAGTATAATAACATCTTTTGGTTTGGTTGGGATAGCTAATGAAAATGTTCTGTACTCCATCACATACGTTAGCAATGCAACACACCCTGATATAGGTTGTACTTGTCTCTACTTATCTGCAGCAGAAAGGAACTTATTCCACATAAATTTATTTTTTTCCCCCCATTCATTCATCCTCACAAGGTACCAGGCCAGTTTTGAACTCCAGGTCCAGCATGGAGTGATGGCCTTTCCATGAGCAATTTAACTAACTGCCCAAGAACAAAACCTCTTCTGGTTCTTCACACCTTCCTACTTCTTTATAACTCCAACTTACACTTACCTATGGGGTATATAAATAATCTTACCTACTTTCACACTTCAAACTCTGAGAGATTAATCTAAACTTCTAGTCAGGAAAAGAGCCTTCTTCCATCTCAGAATTTCCCTCTGGAGGTGTCTGTCTTTCCCAATTGATTATATAAGGAGCCGGCATTCCTAGACAACTGGAATGATCCTGGAATGAGCTGTCAGTGTGCACCCACTCTTCACCTATTGTTTTCCCACAATGGCAACTGCCTAAGTCACTATCCTGCTGAATGATTTTGTATTTTCATAAAGGATATTGACATAATAAATATCTGTTTATTACCTGGTGTACTTCTCATGCCGTCTTTTACTTTTCAGTTCATGCTTAAAATATAAAATGCCAAGGACAGAATAAGAGAGCTAAGAATTTATACAAGAGTGTGTAGCATATGTTTTGGTGTTATCATGCGGAGCAGGAAAAGAGTTTTGGTGTGTCTGAGTGAGAAAAGAGTGGGGAAAAATATCAGGATTTCAGACATTGCAGAAAAGAAGGGAAAAAAAAAGATTAATGGAATTAGCCTGTGGAACATTTCCAGGGAATAAAATGTTGTATAAAGAAGTAAATACAGCAGACACTGCATACAAATGTACTTTTTATGAAAGTGAGAAAGAACAACAAAAAGAAGACTTATAGAGGAAAAAAAAATTCTGAAGGGATAACAGTGAGGAAAAACAGAGCTGAGGCCTGACACCTTTTATTTATTACAAATTTAAGAGGGAAAAAGAAAAAGAAGTATACATTTCAGAAAGACAAATACTGCAGCCTATATTGATTAAAATATTTTTTCTTCTCTCTTGCCTTCCAGAAATAAGTCAAAATATAAAGTAATAGAAAATCTCTACCATTGCTCCAATCTCTAATTAGGAATTCCATTTTTGTCAGTGAGCAACTTATGCTGAGAATTTAAGGAGCATGCTGCTGATGCTTCTTTTTTCCTGTTGAAGTACCATGCATCTGCTAGAAAGGCTAAATTTAATGCAACTACTGTCCAAGTTCTAGAAATACATACTTTTATTTAAATACACACAAACACACACACACCCCGAGCACCAAGGTCCAGAAAAAAATATTAGATGTCCACAGTGTACAGGATAAAGGACACTTTATTTTCAACATCAGTACTATATTAGTGCCAAAAAGCAAATCCAAACCAATGGTTTACAGTTGAGATGGAACTGTATTGAAATAGCATTTAAGAAAGGTACATGCCACTAAATCTTCCAAAGACTTTAAGAAATGGGTGGGTAGTGAGAGATAAATTGGCTGCTACTCCTGTCAATGAAATATCTGTACTGAAAGCAGTGACACAGGGACTGTCAATCTTGCTTAGCAAGCAGAACCATAAAGGAATCCCCCAGAGTGAAAATTTTCCCATTAACATTAAAGATCATCTGAAATCCCATTAGTAACACGTTCATGTCTAGAGCATATAGAAGGTATAACGGCAATGAAGCTAACTAAATTGTGAAGTGAATGAGGCAAAAGTCTATTTTATTCTCTTTTGGAACTGATTCCTAAAATATACCTTTGAGGACAGACATGACAAGACAGAAGAAATGAAGATATAGTCAAATATGCAAAAGGGGGTAGCGGCTCATGAAAAGGCATTACAAGAATGGCATTTGGAAGGAATGACTTCAATAAAATACCCCTAAGCCCTTGAAGTCGTCCTTTTTTTGTCTAAATTTTCCTGGGTTAGCTGCAATTATATGGGGATAAATCTAAAAGGTGATTGGAAAACAGCAGTCTGATACAGAAACTGTGATAAGAAAAAGTGACATGAAGGTGTCTGCGCTTTAACATCCACCAACCTGCCTTCCATCTTTTGATCCTCAGATTAAAATGACTGAACTGTCCAAAGGAACAGAATAAAAATTACTTCAATCAACATGAATGCAGGATATCTGGGAAGCAGAAGCACACACTCTCATCATTTCACAATTATCTGTCATATTAACTTATGTTCTGCTTAGATAAAGCAGAGATGCCACATACTATGAACCAATGCTGTGAGCATAACAAATCCATCTGAATAGACTCCCGTGTCCTGGTATCACAAAAGATTTTCTGTAAAAACAGCATTACAGAGGCTGTTTATTCCATCTTATTTTTATTTTACATGTGAAGTTTCATTAGTTTCCTTACTTTAAGGAGGTTTCACATGTTTCTTTCTTCTGCACTTTCAAAAAGTTGCAGAAGTATGATTGTCTTCAATTCTTGTAGCATTTAAGGGAAGTTTTTTAAACACAGTTCTGAAATAACTTCTTACTATCCAGCTGGATGGATATCACTGTGAATATGGAAACCTCAGTCCCTTTGAAATGCTTTAGTATGTCTTCAATTAAGAGAGGAAATGCTCCCAAACGTTGGGAGGGGGAGAAATTGCACAGATCTAAAAACCAGGATAAGACAAAGCCCAAAGACCAAGCTAAATCAATCTATAGAAAACAGTTATGATTGGGTATCCAATACATTCCACCATTATGATGTTATCAAAACATCAAAATTAATTTATTGACATAGCACATGTAATAGAGGTAGCTACAAAAAAGACTGATAGCCACTTAGATAATAAGGTGAAAGGAAGGCAAGGGAGTACCCCTAAGGTACAGAGAGAGAGATGGTAAGATGCAACCAAACTTTAGATACCTAAAGAAGATCAGACACGAAGGGATGTATTCCTGACTTGTCTATAATTGTTATAGATTTTATTTTGCAATATAAGCATAGAAGAAAAATTGCTCATAAATATGAGCGATATTCATTGCCACTAAGAATTATTTAATTTCAGTAGATTTGCCCAAGTGATTGATTTGTCCCAGTCTATCTATGTAATATTCTAGGCCAACTCTTCATCATTTAACTAATAAAAAACACTTCCAGTTATTCACTGCAAATTATCCATTATAATTCTTTACGCTTTCAGGGCCAACCTTAATGCTAAAATTTCCTAACTTTTCAGAGATTTTTCTTTACAATTGGAACATTTTAAGTATTTTACAAGCAACTTTCTAGATTTTAAGAAACAACATAAAGTAAAAAGAGAAAAGAACTTCCATCACACATAATGTATGAACTCTTCCTATTAATAAGTTGAAAATCTTTAGATCACAGGCCCTTCTCTTTTTAGCTCCAAAGCTATATAACATCATCAGTGAAGCTGTCACCTTTCAGGGAAGACATTAGGGGAAAATGAGGTATCTGATTTACTAATGGGTTTTCCTAGCTATTAGTATGTTGTCTTTCTTTAAGATGTGACAATTTTGAATCCCTATCTGAAATGATAGTGGACTGCAGTACTGAGTGACTTCTTGATGTTTTCCTTTCCATGGTTCTCAGCCTCTCAGGTTCCTCAGGCTCAAGTTTTGCTTTCACCTTTTTTCCTGAAATGTGCAATTCCACATTTCAGTCTTGCTTCTCCAATTATTCTCAGCTCCCAAACCCAGTTGCTCCTTTTGATCCAAGGTAACATGTCAATCCCTCTGGATTATTCCTACCCATTCTGCCTATCATCCTAAAGGCTAGAGTTAAAAGCACCTTTGTTTTCAGGTCTCTCTACAATGTGGCAGTTGAAGGGTGGGAGTTCTGCATACTTACAACTGCTCATTACTTATTAAAAGTGGAGATCATGCATGTCATTCTTCATGAGCAGTAAAGGGTGACTGTTCAAGACAGAAATATTTGAGCATATTTTATTCACATGGATCCTTCAAAAGAATTAAGTGTCTGCCTAACCAAATCTGAAGTGAGCATGAGAGGATCAAAATTCTTAAAAGTTTAATAGCTTGTCTGAATTGGAATTGATTTTTTTTTTCTGCAAAAGTTTTATTTCTGCCATAACAAAGAAATTACCCTATTTTAAAAAAAATTTTAAAAAAAAAAAAAACCAAACAACTTATCTTTATTCCACTAAAAGTTAGTTTAAATTTAATAAGATCAACAGCTTGGCAAGCTTATAAGTAGCTGAAAGCACAGCTTTATAATGGAAAATGTCTACTGACATTAAATATAATAACAAACTTAATACCATGCATATCAAAGGGAATACATATGGGAAATACTGACATGGTTTACCTTCAAAAGATTGTTTTATTTAATTCCCAGTTCCCCATGAGATCCCCTTTCCACTGAGCTAACACCTAAATTTCAGTTCTACTTGTCACCTGTGCAAAAGGCAATGCAGTCTACAAGGGTTCCACTAACATATTAATGCAGGGACCAGCTTCTCCATCTGTGCTACTGTCTGTGAAATTTACATAAGATTAAGCCAGAGATGACCCATTCATAATGCTGAGACACTAATTTTGTAGAAACCTCCCATACCAAGTCTTCACACAATATTAAAACTCACTTCAAATCTCAATGGAATTGCACAAGTAACTTTAATCTGTTTACAAAGAAAAAAATAGGATCAAGCTTCCATTTCATCAGAATAGTAGTGAATTCACTAATTACTTTTTCATAAGTCAATCATTTTTTGCTTTGTGTGCATATGGAAATGATTAAAGATAACAATTCTAGTAATTTCCCATGCATCTGATTTAAGATTTCCCCTTATACAAATAGTTAAAAGTAGACATCATGCATTTCATGCTGCTTTTCTTCAGCTCATGAGAAAGCTCTATCAGTATTTCTTTTCAAAACGATTCCTACAACTCTGCTTATGAGCTTGAGTATGTACCTGCTCATGTAACAGCTATGATTTGTACACATAACCACTTACAGTCACAGATACGTTAAAGTGCAGAGATTAAAATGTTAAAAATAGTGTGTTAAAAACTCTCTATTGCTCTATCTCCACATTTAAAAAAAATGGTATTCACACATGCAGTACTACAGCATCATCTGAGTTTTTCTCATCTGTGCACTGATTCATTATCCATTCATTTTATAACACTATACGCATTTACAGTTTACAAGCTGACACCAAATTCAATTATTTTTGGACTCACTTTTTAATATTTTCTTTTCTAAATTCTTTAGAAGTATTTTATTTAGTATTTAAGGATATTGTCAAAGCAATGTCCTTTAAGACAATATATGTATTAGATTTCTAAATGTGGAAAAATTAACTGTGTTATTCCCAACTATGTGCTGTCTCAAAACTCCCCATTCTGATCCTGTTGCTGTCAATGTCAAGAGACAAGCTTTCAGCTGATGAAAACTGTCATCATGCTATTAACTTCAAAGAAATTATCATAATTCACACTGGCTGAATGTTGTTTCTAGGCTCTCATCCATGTCATGCACTAAACAGCATTTTCAGCAGCATATTGGACTGCAGAGGGCTCCACACCTGTTTGTTATTCCATCACAATAAGCCTCAAGTTTGCTTCTGTTGGTTATTGTAGGGGAAAAAAAACACAAACCAGTTGGTGAATAATTCTGGGGAAACTTTAGAAACTCTGAGACATTTCCTATGATTCATATTGTTCTTCATTCCTCAGCCTCTCCTCTATTTTCACTAAAATTATTTCTTGAGTTTAGTAAACCAGTTGCAAAAACCATAAAATTGTTCCAAAGAACATTTATTTACTGTCTAAAAAAACATTTTTAAAAGAGGACTGTCTCAAGAATGATCCTACCTGATTTCTAATTTACACATTTAAGAAATGCGTTATATATATAGTGCATTGATTAGCTTTGGATGTTCCCAATAGTCAAGTTATACCATGGAAAATGTGCCACCAGGACATCCACTGAAGCTTGTTCTGAAAAAGCTACACATTAATTTCTGAAAATATCATTGTGATAAATGTGTTATTCAGCTGAAGCAATGGCACATTGAGGTAGATTTCTCATGGCACATTGAGGCTATTTATTCTCAGAAATATATCAAATAATGATCACAACAATAGAAATTTCAAATTAATCTCTAATTCTTGAATTTATGCTACAGACAGACAACAAAATTTGCAATGCAGTGGAATTCCAACCCTCATAAAGTTTAAGACCTACTGTACCAAGCCATTCACTTAATGCCAAGCAAGTGCCAATAACATGGCATTGATGGACATTTGAACTGTTCTTTTCTATGACTGTGTAAAAGACGAATGAAGGTGTTTAATAAGAATTTTTTGCCCTCATTAATACACTTTTGATGTTGATATCTCAGACTAAGAAAGAAAGAATATCAGCTTTCCAGTACTGATTTTTCTGTCTATTTTATGTGTATTTTTTCATTAGTTTATACATAGAATGGCCGAGCCAATGAAAGCTGAAAGATGACTAGATATTCAGGATGAGACTTCTGAGGCACAACACAATCATTTCCCCAAAGATAATATTTATCCATGTTAGAAGGATTTTTAAAATTGCAAGTGTTAGGGAAAATTTCTACTAAACATATAGGAACACAGCTGCATGCAAAAATATTAAGACATTTTAGAACCTCTGTCATGAAGCTACTGCACAAATTGTAAGAACTCTTTTTTCTAAAGAGGAATGAGCCACACATGACAAACATACTGAAAGCAGTTAATATACTTCTAAACATTCTGACATTATGATTGTATGGGAACACATAAATAGAATACAAAATCAGAAAAACTCTTCCTCTTGCATAAAGTAAAATGGCTCCACTGAAAATGTACACAGCCTGAATAGGGCCTTTGGAAGACTGCTTCATAGGTCTGTATCTATAGAGATAATGAGGACTGTCCAACAGAAGTTCAGAGATTTTAGGTATTTCTATACTCTTCAGGTATACTAACTATACAAACAAATATAGCAAAGCCAGGACAAGAGCTCAAGCACTAGTCAAAAATTATCAACAATGTTTAATTGCTGGCATGCAGCCTAACTTGGTTTTGGCTTATGTCAGCTAAGAACCTCATATGGTGTCTGAACCTTTAGCTGGGCTGATAGTAAATGCCAGCAAGTAGTTCCAAGAGGCAATTTGTTAGGGTCCATCCTTTTGGGGAGGTGGGGGAAAGAAAATTAAGGAACATATATAAGTGCTGCAGCATGCCAATTGGGCCCAAAGCACTGTTAAATTAGTAGCATAACTGATATCTGGATTACACTCAGATGACTGCAGAGTAACCAAAGACTGAGGAAAGCACCCAAGGATGAATGCTTTCTCTGCCTTAGCTTACCCAGCTCTTGGGCCTGTTGATTCCAGAAATGTTTTTTAAAGCTTCAACAAGAAATTTTATTCTAGTCCCTCCTGTTTAAATGCCTACATTCATGCATATCATAAGATTTCAAAACAGTTCCAGCTGGGTTTACAACTGTATAGTTGAAACAATCTGTTCTGTAACAGTACGGTCAATGCTTTCACTGACAGCAATGGGAGGAAGGCCATACCTTAAAATGGAAAATAAAAACCTATAAGAAACCTCCACTATTTTCCTCTGCCATTTAATATTGCTAATTTTTATTTTAGAAACACTGCTAGATAGTTAGCAAATATATTGAGTTTAATATTTTCTGTATTAATATTTTTCTTATCTTGTGGCAACGTGAAACATATTGGGTCTGCAGGTTCAAATGACAATGAAGTTGTAGGGCTTGATAAAACAAAAGACATGACAATGCCATTTTATAGTGCCAGACTCCAATTTGCTCCTGAGATAGTTATTCATATTCCTTCCACACTGAAGATACCTAGGAAAATGATTCACAGAAATCAGTACAGTAGGTGATGGAACATGCCTAAACAAAAGGGGAAAAAAAAGAGGTATAAGACGAGAAAAGGGATGTGTTAAAATCTTAGGACTTTTTACCTTGAACTGATATGGAACTGCCTTCATTGACTTGAACATTTCCTTCCAAAGCAGAGCTTTTATACAACATGACATTTATACAACAAGCAAGTGCTTATTGCCTCTCAGAAATGAGAAAATTGAATGGATTCTTTTTTTTGGTCTAAATGGTTTCAAACACTTCCTCCTCAGCAGAATATCCTGATCACCCTACTCTAGGCAGCTGAGGCAGAGGCTTCACTTTTAGTACATTTCCTATGAAAAGAGTCTTCAGCCAAAAAAACAAGATTCAAGAACTTGGGAATAAATAGAAAATGAAAGAACTCAACACAATCATTTAGTGATTCCTGAATTAAATTGTGAAGGATAGTTCTGGACTCTAGCATCTGTTCTAATGGTCATGTATTTTCCACAAGTATTAGTAATGAATGCAGAAAAAATTAAATCATTATTGAAACAGGAACCAAAATCCAGGAATCCTATGGATACTCTTCTTCACATGGAACCCAATAGTGCAGGTAGACTAAAAGAAGTTCCCTGGATGAGTTCTCTTTGGTATCACAGTCACAACAATCCTTATCTGTGAGTTGCAAATAGATTCAGGTCTTTTTTAGGTGCTAAGAAACTCAGCTCAGCTGGGATGCACAGTACCAGCATTTTAGTACTATTTAGTACCATTTAGTACCACAGTGACATTCATATGCAGAAAGGGTCTATAATTCTTCAGACACATGAAAGGTGAGAAACTTTTTAGAGAATTTTTGTCTCCCACTTCAAATGCGCAGTTATATCTAAGCCACACTGAATGCCTAAGTCCCTTGCATTAATAGGAAACGCTGCATTTCCCCAACTGAACTAAGCTACAGCTACAGCCAGACTCTGAATTTTGGTGCTAAGGTTAATACGCAATAAATTTATTATTCAAAAATAATTGAAAGAGAATAAAAAGGACACATACTTCTCATCTTAAAAAATACTGTCTGTGACCTGAGGAAAAAAGAAAAACGTCAACAAGTAGAATGAATAGTTTTATCAAGGAAAATGAAGCATATTCATTGCCTTTTTTTCTAATAATTGACAACAAATTGCTCCAAGTCCCTAGATAACCTTCAAATCCTGATTCACTATTATACACAATAATATGATGGAAATTGCTGTATTTAACCCGTTTGACACTCCAAATGGGAGTCTCTGGTGCAAGATGCTAATGCAGCAGTTATTATTGCTTGGTGACAGCACCTTCTTCAGTAAAGATTTATTATTTGTTGATGTGACCAATTTCTGTTTAGAAAACTGACAAAAATGACAAGGCCAGTGCTTAGTTTGATCTTACATATGATTCCTCCTGATGTGTATTCTGACTGTAAATGTAAAAGGATGGCGTGTATGACAACCTTTTTTCCAACACCTGTTGTTTTATTGCATCTGGATAAACCAAAAGCAATATTCTAGCTCTTTGGTTTTGTTGTTTTGGTTTTATTTTGGTTTTCTTTTTTAATCTGGTGTCGTGGTTTAACCCAGCTGGCAACTAAACACCACGCAGCCGCTCGCTCACTCCCCCCCTCCCTCAGTGGGATGGGGGAGAGAATCGGGAAGGGGAAAAAGGTTAGAGCCGAGGGCTGAGATAAAGACAGTTTAATAAGAGAAAATAATAATAATAGTAATAATGAGAATGATAACAAAATATACAGAATATACAAAACGAATGATGCACAATGCAATTGCTCACCACCCGCCGACCGATGCCCAGCCCGTCCCGAGCAGCAGTCAGTACCCGAGCAGCGATCACCCCCCCCGCGACCAACCAACCCACCAAACCCCCCCCCGAGCATGACGTTATATGGTATGGAATAGCTCTTTGGACAGTTTGGGTCCTAGCTGTGCTGCATTCCCAGCTTGTTATGCACCTGGCCGAGCAGGAGAAGCTCAAAAAGTCCTTGAACAGTCTGAGCACTACTTGGCAACAACTAAAAACATCAGCGTGTTATCAACATTCTCCTAACACTAAATCCAAAGCACAGCACTATGCTAGCTTCTGTGAAGAAAATTAACTCTATCCCAGCCGAAACCAGGACATCTGGTTACTGTAAGAAACAGACCAGAAGATACGAATATTAACGATAAAATTCATTTTAAGTCCCTTCGTGTGCCTTTCCTTTGTTTCTCAGAATTATCCCTTGCCAGCACAACCCAGCAATACACAAATTGGAATAACTGGAATAACTAGCAAACCGGGTTAAGCCATACATAATCCTACCTTAACAGTCCTTCCTAAAGGACATTTTAGTAAGACACTGATTATAGTAACATGTAGCCT
Source organism: Gorsachius magnificus (assembly GCA_034008185.1). Lineage (NCBI taxonomy): Eukaryota > Metazoa > Chordata > Aves > Pelecaniformes > Ardeidae > Gorsachius > Gorsachius magnificus. Next base: position 191,280,004 of record CM067081.1, on the reverse strand, counting down.
CTGTAATATAATTCTCTATAGGCAGATAGCTGTTGTCTTTGGGTGCTGCAATATCATTCCCCAAATGTCTTATTGTGACAGAAACATGATTGACACTCCCATTTAAAAACCAAAGTCAAACAATCTTTTTCCCAATTTTCTCCCCAACTGTAACCACTTCTTTTGCTTTTTTTTTTTTCCCCTGGGTATTTAATCCTTCTGAAAGTTCCTGGATCACCATCACCTGGTTATAAAATTCTGCTCTAATCAAGTAAAACACAGGTAAATGCTTCAGTCCTCCATTCCATTTATGGTATAATCCTCCCTGGAAAGATGAAAGCACTTTCCAAACTCAGAAGATAGTCCATTCCATGAGCCTATATATTTTGTAGGTGTGATAAACACTAATAAATAAGGGTTCGTAGAATTTGGCACCATGTTAGCAGCAGAATATACTTCAGTCATTTGCTATAATCTCATTATTTCCACTCACTATACTACTCCCTCCTGAACTGATAGAGAGACTTAATTCATATTAGGAGCTTGATATTTGAAGTAAGAATATGTATTAGGAAATAAAAAGCTTTTCTAACATCAAAGAGTGTTTCTTTGATGTACAAGGCAACAAAAGACTGTATTTTCTCAGTACTTAAATGAGTTAGGTGTCTAACATCCAAATAAAATCTGAAAATCCTTTTGAAAATTACAGCCTATAAAATGCTCTAAAGGAAGATAATTAACATCAACCAAAATTGAAACAATAATTGGATAATTAAGGGTGGAGTGTAAATAAAGAACCATAGGCTTGTTCTTCACATAGATAAGTAAATCAATCAAACTTTCTTAATTTTCTTTTGAAAGTAATAGGGTGAATACATGACAAACTAATATAATTTCTGATCTACTAGACACATTTAAAACTGAAATCTATCAATTTCATGTTCTTTATATCTAAAAAGAGCATAATTACAATTATATACTTTGTGTTACTACATACAATTAGACATTATTGGTAAGTTTGTTAGGCTGTGTGAAAGAATTTGTGTTGCATTTGTGAACTTTCTTTCAAAAAAATTACTTAATCATCTACTATTTTAATTTTTTAAAAATATTGAAAGGGCGATGCATAATATTAATTACGAAAAAAAAAAGTCAATCCATTTATCAAGGTGTACTGCTTTAAGTTTATTAGGTGTCCTTACCTGATCTGAAGAAAACAATTTAGAAATAATTCAACATAATCACAGAATGAAAGACCTGTTGGAAGCAGCCTCAGCAGACCATCTAGTCCAACATCGCTGCTCAAAGTAGTGCCACCACCAGCAGGTTGCTCAGGGCTGTGTCCAGAAGGCAACTCCAAGGATATCTTTAAGTATCTCGAAGGATGGAGACTCTACAGCCTCTCCAGACAACATGTTCAGTGTTCAATCACCCTTTCTGTAAGAAAAGTTTTTCCTTGTATTTGAGTGGAATTACCTGTATTTCATGTTGTGCCCGTTGCCTTTAGGCATTTCATGAGGCACCACTGAGAAGAGTCTTTCGCTGTCTTGTAATAGACTCGTATAATATCTCAAGTTGAAAGGGATCCATAAGGATCATCAACTGCAACTCCCTGCTCCTTGCAGGACTACCTAAAACTAAATCATATGACTAAGAACATCCAGATTCTCCTTGAACTCTGACAGACTTGGTGCTGTGACCACTTCCATGGGGAGCCTGTTCCAGTGACCGACCACTCGCTCAATAAAGAACTTTTTCCTAATGTCCAGTCTGAACCTCCCCTGACACAGCTTCATTCCATTTCCTCATGTCCTGTAGCTGGTCACCAGAGAGAGGACATCAGCAGCTTCCCCTCCACTGCCCCCTGTGAGGAAGTTGTAGGCTGTGATGATGACACCCCGCAGCGTTCTCCAAGCTGAGCAAGCCAAGTGACCAAGTCTTCTTTACTACTTCACTATGACCATCAGGTATTTATACACATGGATAAGATCCCCCCAAGCCTTCCCTTCTCCAGGATGAATAGTCCCAGTTCTCTCAACCTCTCTACATAGCTCACATGCTCCAAACCCTTCAGCATCTTCACGGCCCTGTGCTGGACTCCAATACGTCCACGTCTCTCTCATACCAGGGAGCCCAGGACTGGACACAGCACTCCATCTGTGGCCTCCTCAGTGTTGAGGAGAGGTCCTTTTCCACAAAGGAATTAGAAAGAACGTCCATTTTCATCATGCTGCTCCTAATCTTCATTGTTAAAAGTACATGATTATATTTTCTGACTTGAACAAAATTTCTATTGAAGGCTACTTGACCCTATATATTTTAATTACAACAATAGGTGAATCAAACATTAACAAGGATACAATTAATTTAAAACATAAGGAAAAGTCAGTATGGTCTCCTGGGTTAAGTGAGGTTTTTCCTTCAAAGCATAGTGACTCAAGCAATGTAAACAGCATATTGACAGCTCTAGGCTTGTGTGACAGCTAGTTGTGAGAAGTCACAGCAAATTATCCGCCTACTTAATAAGAAGTATCACAAAGACTGATTGCAGTGGCTTACTGGCCCTGTCCCACATTTGTCTGTGTCTTCTTTTGATTGCATAGCTTGTTTATGGGTTTATCATTACAGTTCCAGAACACTTGATGTATCTTTTTCAGTTAGTACAGAGTAGCTACTAAGCAAAATATTATTGTCATATAATCAATGAAAATTTGACAGCAGTCTTGCTTCTTGTTCAGCTATAACTTGAGCTGGGCATATTGTTTGCATTCCATGAGCCTGTGCTTGATAAACATAAAATTATGTCTTTCACCAACCTTAGTGGTAAATGGATACTGAAAATAAAGAAAAATAAATAATCACAAAATATATAGCTAAACTTCAGTCACTTGGAAATACACTTATAAGGAGTTATGCAGTATCTATGAAAACAGTTGTCCAAATCCTCCTCTCATTTCCATCCACAAGCCAACCAACATCAATGGGATTAGATGAATGTGGAAGAATGTTTTTCTCTTAAGTCTTCAAAAAACCCAGATTGGTAATCAGGATAACTAGGGGACCGAGTAATGAAGGACACAGTTTTTATAAGAAAACCACAGCTCTATGGTGAGAATGCTAACTGAAAATATTAAATAAAATTAACGTGTGACTGGACCATGTCCTTCAGTTTTTAGCAGATGAATGACAGAACAAATTTAGAGGTATGCAAGAAAATAAAGAGAACTGAAAATGAGTCAGCTTGGCAAAAAATGTAAAAGATAATAACGTGGTCAAAATTAGGAAGTGTTTTAGAAAATGTTCAGCTTTGGCCTTGTGTAAAATAAGCTCTATGATATCCTTCTGTAACTATAGAGGGAAGATGATGTAGCATAAAATGAATAAAGTCAAGGTAGGAGCATAAAGTAAATGAATGTTTGACAGAGAAATCATAGTTGAAGTCATAAGTGGCTAAAAGGAATCAAAAACTGTGTAGAAAGAGGGTGAAAGAGAGAGAGTCATGTGGGAAGAAAGAAGAAAGGAAAATCCAGCTAAAAGAACTACTGAAAAAAGAAACAGAAGTCATGAATGTCTCATACATTGAGGTATACTAAGGGAAACATCTATAAAGAATAACTCTCTTAGCTTCTATTCTGTTATTTCAACAGATCCAGAAAGGATGCGAGATCCCTGCCTCTGCAGGGGTCAGTGCACCTGAAAATCTGAAAAAAGAAAATAAACCCCTTTTGACTATAAATTAAAGAAACCCTAAATTCCACACTTTTAAAGCAAACAACAATTATTATCATGGACTATTTGAAGTGTGTTGTCACTCACTGTGTGCTGTATGTCAGAGAAGCTGAAAGTAAGCAGAATATGGAATTTAAAGGAGAAGAATAAATTATATATATATACACATTATATATGTGTATATATACATGTTTATATAAATACTAACTGTATCCATTGGTCTTCAGTCTAACGATGATGTATTATGGTGGTTAGGATAGTGCTTTACTGAAGAAATAGAACAGGAGGAGAATCAGAGAGAGAAGTAACTTATTCAACATGTTCAAGAAGAAAAATAGGTTCAGATCATCTCTGATCATCCATGGATTCCCATTATCTGAAGATGACTCAGCTGGATGACTTGAGAACAGAACTGGGTTGCTAAAACACAAGATTTTATGTAAAAGAGGAAAGTGAAAAATAAGAACGTAGTGAAACCAGAACCTTCTTGCCTTTAGAAAATGGTATGGACTGCAAGTTTATATTTCTATTCTCGTTGCAGTCATTGTCACAAGGACAGATTCTTGTTGTGACATGCTGTGTTCTCATTACATCCTTTGCTGAAGAAAAAAAGTCAATACCTCATGCATTTTTCAAAGCAAGTTTACCTGTTGATGGCTGTGGAATACATAGCTAACCTATGTATGAACAGCTAATCACAGTACTAGGTACATTAGACCTCTGTCTTTTGTATACTCTAACAGTTATTAAAATTGCACTACCTTGTTCTCATAATAAAGATTACAGCAAGGATGAGGTATAACATACTGTACCTTGAATTCATTTTTATAACAATAATTGTAATGAAAGAACATACTGGCAATGTATTTTTAAAGCTCAGCTTTCATTATAATTGGGAAGAAGAAATTTTGGACTCTGTCCCAGATGGCTCACAACAATCTTCTGGTAAAAAAAGACACATTTGTAATAGCTATGCTTTGTGAACCAGTTTATGAAGCCACAATGAGTTTTGCTATGCACTTCTGGGAGCTGAAAATTAATAATTAATGTAAAATAAAGAAATATGAAATACAGAATGCTGGAATTACAAAGCTGTGACATCCACAAAAGAAAATCTGCAGAAATATAAAATTATTACAATATGGACTTAAATTTCCATCTAAAGTCAGAAAAAAGCCAGTCATTGATTTTCATGAAAGCGAGATTTGACTAATTGATCTGGCAGTTTGAAATCAATAAGTTGCCTTTTCATGTGCTGTCCAGGTTGATCTGGTTCTCTTAATGTCTTTCACACCTAAGTAATTCACAGTTATTGACTGAACTGGATGATTAGGCCTGAGCAATCTAGATGCTGAATCCTGTGACAAACTAGATACTATTACTAGAACTTAACCACATCTACGAACATCTAGCAGGCAAGTGTTGATAGCTATTCTTAAACTGAGAACCTTAAAATCTATTGTCTTGTAGCAGTAGATAGCATAAACCCGTAGTTTACTAATAGTAGTAGTCGTAGTCGTAGTCGTAGTCGTAGTCGTAGTAGTAGTAGTAGTAGTAGTAATAACAGAATAAACCCTTAATTGCAAAGATCAAACAAAAAAACCAAAGAAAAACTATTAGGCCTGACAGGATACATTGCAAATACCCCTTTACATTTAGGATGCCACTAGCTTAAATCATATTTAGTAAAAACAAAGATGAACCAAAAGCAGACCCTTCCATGTTATTACCCTGATTTGTTTGGCAACAACTGTGAAAAGCCTGTTCTGCAATACTTCTAAGATCTTTTATATTACCAGTCTCATAAAACAATACCTTGAGTACTAGCGTGTTTCAGATTCTCAAGGCATCTGGCCTGATTTCAACCAACTGACCAACTGCCACATAACTGTTCGTTTTACTAAGTGGTGGGCTGAATGCAGTAAAACAATATGGTAACAACGAAACAACAGGGTAAGAGAGTCTTCCAAACTTCCAAACTCATCAAATTATCCCTAACACTTTGCTCCCCTTTTACTTATGCAGCACCCTAAAATATTGTTTCATGTGCTCAGAAACAAAGAGAAGGTCCATATGTTGAAAAATGGCTTTCTAATTAATTAGAACCTGTTGTTCTGGAGTCACTTAGATTCTCTGTATCACTGTTTTTTCCTTGTAGCTAGAAATGCAATCGATTTATAAATAGATCGTAAGTAATCTTCACTAGCATGGCTTCCTTCTTACTCTTTTTAAGCCATACGGCTCACATTTTAATAGCAACAATAATTGTATGTCCATGTTTTACTGACCAGTCATCCTCACCTCCTTGCTGTGTAAGATCATGGAACAATTCCATATGTCAAAAGATATGGGAGACAGGGAAGTGATTAGAGAGCCAACATGGCTTCGTCAAGGGCAAATCATACCTGACTAATCAAGTGGCCTTCTACAAAGGAGTGACTGCATCAGTGGACAAAGGCAGAACTACAGATGCCATCTACCTAGATTTCTGCAAGGTCTTTGATACGGACCCTGACAATATTCTTGCTGCTACATTGGAGAGATACAGGTTTGATGGATGGACTGTTAGATGAATAAGGAATTGGCTGGATGGCTGTGTCCAAAGAGTTATACTTAATTGCTCAATGTCCAAATGGAAACCAGTAACAAGTGGTGTCCCTCAAGGGTCTGTACTGGGGCCAATACTATTAAACGTCTCCATCAGTGACATAGAGAGTGGGGTTGAGTCAGCAAGTGTGCAGCACCAAGCTGAGTGATGTAGTTGATATTCTTGAGGGAAGGGATGCTATCCAGAAAGACCTTGGCAGCCTTTAGGAGTGGGCACATATGAACCTCACGAAGTTCAACGAGGCCAAGTGCAAGGTCCTGCAATAAGGTCAGGGAATTCCCCAGTGTCATTACAGACTGGGGGATGAGTGGGTTGAAAGCAGCCCTGAGGACTTGGGCATACTGATGGATGAAAAACTGGACATGAGCGGGCAATGTGCACTTGCAGCCCAGAAAGCAAATTGTATCAGAAGCATGGCCAGCAGGGTAAGGGAGCTGATTTTCCCACTCTGCTCTGCTCTCCTGAGACCTCACGTGGAGTACTGCACCCAGCTCTGGACAAGAACAGACATGTACCTTTTAGAGCGGGTCCAGAGGAGGGCCACAAAAATGGTCAGAGAGCTAGAACACCTCTCCTATGAAGAAAGGCTGAGAGAGTTTGGGTTGTCCAGCCTAGAGAAGAGAAGGCTCCAGGAGACTTTATTGCAGCCACTCAATACTTAAAGAGGGCTTATAAGAAAGATGGAGAGGGACTTTTTAGCAGGGCCTTAGTGGCAGGACAAGGGGCAACAGTTTTAAATTGAAAGAGGATAGGTTTAGTTTGGACATAAGGAAGAATTTCTTTACAATGAGGGTGGTGAGACACTGAAATGGGTTGCCTGAAGAGGTTGTGGATTCCCCACCACTGGAAGTGTTCAAGGTGAGGTTGAATGGGTCTTTGTGTGACCTCATCTAGTGAGAGATGTCCCTGCCCATGGCAGGCAGATTGGACTAGATGATCTTTAAATGTCTCTTCTAACCCTAACCATTCTATGATTTTGTTTCTATTTTAAATTGCCACAATCCTCCTGCCCAACCTAACTCAGACTTATTTTGCAATGAGAAATCCACTGAGTTCAGGTGAGATTTTTGTTCCCCTCTTCCTCTGCTCTGACAGTTATTCCAGTGAAAAACACAACTAATTTCTCAGGTGTACCTGCCTTTCATGACAGAATATTATGTTTCCTCACAAAACTCTAGGGTGGCATTATGCCAGATTCTTGGAATAATAATAATAATAGCAATGCTTATTCCTACATATAGTTGAGTGGAATGCTTACCTACATACAGATTAATAGATCAGACTGTGATGTAAGCACAGATGACACCAAATCTTCTGTGTTTTCAACATTTAATTTTAAACACACTTGTTCACTGTCAATGCAAGAGTGATACCCAGTCTAATTACATTGTCTTAGCCAGAGATTTTGCAGGAGACCTTGAGAACTGTTGAAAGCAGTTCTGAAATAAAACATCTATGGCCGTATTTCAGTAACAAAAGACTGCAAGTTGCTGAGCAGAAAGGAGGAATTTTTCTGTTAGAGAAGCACATCTGTCTTTCATTATGCAAGGCACCCATCACCCAACCAGTGACAAAAAGTCAATATCCTATTTACTTTTTACTTCAACAAATTTGCAACCTGGAATCATCAGTTTCATCTATGATAAAAATTGGCAATTGATGGCTGTAATCTTTTTACCATTATGTTCCCTTCCAGGTCAAAGAGAAAAACAATAAAGTACTTCATTCATGTGAATGTCATTTGCTTATTTAGACATCATAGATAAATTGCCTTTTTAGTACAAAATTAAATAAGCATATCTTTTCATGATCATTTTCATATTGCTTTTTCAGAGTAATTTCCTAAATTTTCAAATGTATTTTCTTCAATTTATCTTTCCCCAGTGTTGTATAAAAGGTGATAACACCACAGTCAAGGATATTCACTTCTTGAAATAATATATTAAAAAGAAGCAGTAATACTAAAGAGAAGCAGAGAAATATCTTGGCTGTGGTCTCTGACAAGAAATAAAATGAGAGAATGTAAGCAATCTTTAGAATGCTGTCTCTGCTTAGATTGGATTTCACAAGATACGACTTTTTTCCTTGTTAAGCAGTTGTCTTAGCCTTTTGTGCTTTGCCAATGAATGACGACTGTTTGCCTTCAGACACTTACTCAGATGAAAATACACTGAGCGTTTTATTCTGAAAGCTGCTTACCTTCATTTCCCTGGCTTCAATAATATCAAGAAAACTCAGAACCTTGCAGGAATACGTAACACCTTCAGAATCAAATACAAACAAAAGCTAAGGGATTTTTTTTATTAATTTGTTAAGTTTGACTGAAGTTCACATCCTGACATACCTTCTAGAAGAACAGACACTGAATGTAATAATATTTTCCCTGTCTTAACGTTAGGGTCCTGGTGGAAAGACAGACAAATTCATAGAACCACTGATGACTATTTAACACACTCCCGAAGAAGAAAATCTGTCTCAGGAAATGCCTAACTTGTTGATTGCCAGAAACTGGGAGTTATTATAAAAGAGTTATTCAGTTGACCTGTTTCTCATAGGTTTGGGGGTTTTGTTTGCTTGTTTTTTTGTTTTTAACAAAACACCAAATAGTATCTTGGCTTGGAGGGAGACCCTAACACAGAGTTTTTTACCTGAACAGCTGGGATATTTTTTGTGTACCTCCAGTGTCACATTTTGATTGTATGTACTAAGGGTCACAGAAGAGTGAAACCAGATGAAAAGTATAGATAGATCCTGAAGAAAAAAGCATAATAAAGTGTAAAATATTTGAAATAATGCTTAATGTATCTTCTGTGTAAATATTCAGAATACTTCCCAGAAAAGCATAAGTCTTACAATCCAAGAACAAGCCTGAAAGGGCTTACAAATTGAAAACAGTCTGTAATTATAGTTTAAAAGATTCAGTGTTAAATTATGATTCAGAGTCTTCTAGTCTTTGAAATTCTGCTCATCACCAAGTTTCATAAATTCACTACCTAATTTTTAACATAAACATTCCTTTCATTCCTACAGTTCTCCATTGTACCAGAACCAGCAACAGTTTCACCTGGCCAGCTAGACATATCTCCAAATTAAACCCCACTTGCAACGAGGAGCAAAACAAAAGGAGTACACAAGACATGTAGCTCACATGTAGACATATATAAGCAGACATACACATCTATATATTTTAATATGTAAGTTAAGTACCACTCCAAGTGAATAAAAATGTGATACTGTTGCACCAACCACAATTTGCCAAGCCCTAAATGAAAAATCTGCAAGCAAAGAAAATGTTTTTAAAATATACCTTTACATCAAGAAGGTCATAAATTTAACAGCTTTGAGAGTATGAGTTTGTTTTCCCTCGGGGGGGAAAAATAATATCTTGAAACACCAGGTAGCTTTCAAAAACACTGTGATTCCAGTGACTTTTAATCTTCTCAACATATACTATAAGCAGGCAATAAGGAAAAAAATGCTAAATAGACTATACTGTAGAAAGCTTTTAATTTTAAAATAATACGTTTTCAATTGAACAACATTCCAAGCTGAATAGGCTTGTTTTACTGTGACATGTTTGCTCTAACAAAACTGTGAAAAAGCAATATAGGCACATTTATTATTTAATATTTGCATTGCAGTAATAGCTAGAGCTTGAAAATGAGGAATCAAGGCCCCACTGAGCAAACACATCATAACAAAAGTAATTCCTCCTTACAAAGTTTAGAGCCCAAAAGCCAACAGTGCAATCACATTTTCTGTCATACTTAGGAGAGCATATTACAAAAGTCAGGATATCCATCCAACAGTTTAATACTTTGGGGGTGTATATTCAAATCATATATATATATGCCTAGCAGAGAGTTTTTTATAGAAAAATCAGAGCTTTCATATCTCCTACTAAAATCAAGTATACCAGCATTCAAAATTGGCTATGTTTTACTTAGATTTGCTAAACCAGACTTCCAGAATTTGTCATTCATAAGTTTTTTCCACCTATTTTTCCTAACAGCTTATCTCCCAGAGCAGAATATACATGCCAAGTTCTTATCTAAGAGCACATCTTCCCAAACACTTGTATCAGAAGCATGGCTGAGAGGTCCTTATTTTTCCATATGTGCGAAACTGTAGTAATGAAAAAAATTTTTTTTACAAGTTATCCACTAACTTATTTTGAAATTAAGAATTTTAGTTGTCGGGTTTCATGTAGGTAGACTTCCCAATGTCTTTGGTATTCCTGAGTATAATTATATCTGTAAGAAATATTTCAAAATCCAGCTGTCACTCAGCTGAACACCTCACTAGGTATCACAGAAGATGTCATTTTCACTATTAATGCAGAACATTTTTATGGAATTCTTTACATACACAAAATGTCACTCTATAAAAATAAGTGTACAACAAAACAAAATAATTTTTTACCTAATCTTGAAATCTCAGAACCACTTTTTCTAAAATATCCAGAAAGGTTTGTGTTCCAGAATCTGAATGTTTAATCTGAGATAACTTTAGGTGTGCATACACAAAGACAGGGCTGAACTCAAAACCTTGAAACTTAGTCTTCAGGTTATACACCCAGAAGCAAACACTCACAATCAATGTTCATTTCTTTTAACTTTTTATTAGCTCCTACATTTAACTTATCTGTTCACAGAAGTGAACCATAAATTTGATTCAATCAATAAAATAAGAAAAATTAAGTGCTAGTATACTGTGTTGTGAACTATTGACTTCTATCGCATTAATACAGAAAGAGGGGCACATCGCTTCTCTAGACACTTCAGAATTCAGGTGTACGACCATGAAACATAATTGAAGATGTGTTAGAGAAATGAATCTACCAGATACTTTGATTGTTAGTAAACTTCTGAAGACAATAACAATATTTTAATCTTAATAACCTTAAAACATGCTGCACCTCAGTAGAAAGGTTCCCACATGCAGGAAGTAAATCTTGATAAATTGGAACTCTTTAAGTCTCTAGCTGCAATTCTCTGTGTCTGTTATCTCTGGATATGACAATTTGGAACATTAAAAATTAGAAAATAGAATTATAAACTCACAACCCATAAAAGCCCACACTCTACTTTTAACTACAGGTGAGCAAACCAAATAAAAGCTAGTGTAAGCCTTCACAAAAGTCAAAAGGCAGAATTTGGCTCAGAACTGTGAATAAAATATCCTTATATTACTTGCCTAATAAGAATCTTGAAATAATATTGTAAAAAATAATAGCAAGAACAAAAATGTACCAATATTATCAAGGCTAGTTTAGTAGTGAAATCTCTTCACTCAGTTCTGATTAAGAGCTTATTTAACTCCAGTTGAATTTAATGTAGCTACCAGTCATCCAAGTAGTTTCTAATGTATTCCAAGCTTCACAATAACATTAACTAACTGACATTGTAAGAGACAACGTCAAATCAGATGGCAATGATTACTATAGGTCACATTTCTGAAAATGAGTTCCCACAAAATACAAACATAAAATACCAGAAGAACAATGGTAACAAGATAATAGAAATGACCTTGGCTTCAAGTGGGAAACCCTGAAAAGTGACACATTTAGTTACAACTGTCTCTATAAAATGAACTTTGCACTTTAATTCTGAAGCACTCACATGAAAATCTTGATCCTTTACTTTTGTACTCATGGGCCCCAGCTTTTTGAGATAGAGTAGTTTTTTACTGATTTGTAAGTTGTAGCATTTTTTTTTTCCCATAGCTATTAGCTTCTATCAACTGTATGAACATTAAATTGCATTTTGGAAGCCATCAATAAAATGTGTCTCCCTAGGCTGGTCCTGTGAACTTCATGAGGCTCAGCACGACATACTAGTTAGTAAGTTTATTGTCTTTGTCTGGAAACTTAAGACAAAATTTTCATGAAGACTGCCAGCTTGAATTTTCAATGAAATATCTCATTTATCCTAGAAAAAGGACTAATCTATCTTTGTAATAGCCTTTACTCTATTTTTTTTATTTAGATAGATCACTTCCCCTTAGACACACTTTGATTCAGGTACATTGCTGGCTAGAAACCTTTGTTTCTTTCAATGTGATCTCGAAGCTGCCTTCACCGCTGCAATGCAGTTGTTAGCTGCTGCGAGAGACCAAATGCCACTTTACTGTAGCTGGGGTCCAAGCTGTCCATTCTCTGAATAGTGAAGAAAGGGGTAAAAAGATGAATTTTAGCATAGTACATTCAGACCCTGAACTGCCCCTTTGCTTGCTGCATTGGATATCACCAGAGCACATCATGTTCTGCTAAAACTCCCATTGCAAATGGTAATGACATTACAGCTGCTAGAATGCTGACCTACCTCACTAGGCATCCTCTGAAACACATGTACTTGGAGAACAACATTAAATTTTCTTTCCCCAAGAATTTATTCCATGAAAAGAGAGTTACTTGTTGGCAACAGCTTCCTCCATAAGCAAGACTTCTTGTCTGAGCAAATCTTTCGCATGGTCTGATAGCACAGAATCAGCTTACCATCTTTTTTAAAAATAACACACACACAGAGAACACTTCAGCATACAGTACCGGGCATCTCACTTTCAAATTACAAATTCCTTGACATGCAAAGCTTTACCTCAGACTGTCTTACTGCTTATTCAGTAGCACAAATAGGTAAAGCTAAGCAAAACCAAATTTCTGACAGTTTACGCCAATGGTTCACTTTTGGAGAGAAAAAAAAAAGCAGAGAAACAGTTTTTAAAAAAAGGAGGAAAAGCTTCAGATTAAACTTGTTAAAAGTTTTTGCATAACGTCAAAATAGTTACAGAGTTTTATTGTTTAAAATTTATTTGTTTTATTTAACTGGAACATTATTAGTATTAGAATAGTCTTTTTTTAGATAATATTTTTAAGCCAATAAGTTGTTTACTACTCTTTTAGTACTGCTAAATCTGCATTTTAACATAAAATTTTACATAAAAATTTTCACATTGTCTAATACCACTTTAACAGAAGAAAAGATATGCTGACCTAATATATACAGCCAAGGGTATTTTCACACAGTGTGAGGCAGAGAAGAATTTAGCCCTTTAGGTTAAGCTTTTGTTCTTGTAGTCAGAAGAGCTATTTGTGTTTGGCAGTAAGCCAGACATAAGCAATGGGACTGTACAGCAGGGCTGGAGCCTAGAAGTCTCCAAGAGAACAGGTGGAATGCCTGAAAAGTAAGATTTGTTGCTAAAATAATGTATTTCTGTACCAGTTTGCAATGACAGTGTAATTAGCTGTAAGTACATACAATTAGAAGCATTATCATACTCAACTAGGTAGCTGCCACTGTCAAGTTTGCTGCTCTTAACATTCTAAAGCAGTCACTCAAAATAGCAAAGGTTGTTGCTATCCGTAAGTATACTTTTTGAACAGCGTGAATATGGTATATATTTATTGGTAGATTTGATAGTATTTGTCCATGAATTCAGACACATAGATACCACCCACAGTTTTTCTGAAATAACTGAAATGTTTGCAGTGAATCTTTGCCAATTTTTAGTCTTGGTGGGGTTTTTGTTGTTGTTGTTGTGCATACTGATTAAGGAACTAGCACATCATGAGGCAAGCTACCTGGAAATTTTCAAGTAAAAGTAAGCAACTTTCAACTCTTAAACTTTACTGTCTTAATTTTTAAATTTTTTTTTTCTGTAATCTTCAAGTGGATCACAGAGGAGAAAAAACCAAACATGGAAAACTTCAGCTGTTACAGTGAGCTTTTCAGAGCACTAAAGCAACAGCAGTCAGAGAACAAATGGAAGTTCCAACCAAATCTGACCTTTAGTGCTTGTTATTTAATATGGTGACAAGCTCATTCGGAATTCTTTCAATCATTAAGTGGAGATCTACAATGCAAAATAGCAACAACAAAAAAATCAATTAGTTTTGAATCCTCCTAAGCTAATTTGTATTATGAGGCCATTAAAATATTACAGATACAAACCCGTAATTTCACAATTCAGAAACCAAATTGGACTGTTTCTGACAAGTTGAAATAATTTCAAACACCTACTAAATTACAACACTAAATAGAAATGCTACAGTGATTTCTCATTAATTTCAAGTATAGACGCAGCTCATGAGAGTACTGCTCATATAAAATACAAACCATCATATACCTTAAATTCATGTATTTCTAGATAAAGGCAAAATTCTTGTAGTAGTCATTTGATTAACACTTTAGAAATATTGACAATGCTGTTGCAAGCTCCAGTGTTTGTAATAAGCCTACCTTTGGGGGGGTTTTAGGCATCATCTGACCAAAACTAAACAGGTTATATCGTCTTACTTTTTTCACATTCCATCAGCAAGAATAAAAATTTTTTTCACCACTCAGAAACATGGCTGCCTTAAATATAAATAAGAAACTCAGACATTGTGTAGAAATTTATAGGCTTTAAGACGTGATGTGAATATTATCACCCAGTGGAATACCTCTAGGCTACAACCTTACACCAGTCATTTAAACACCTCTGCTCATTTCCTATCTCCATTTCATTGTAATTACAGAAACACACCTTGTAAATAATGTCCTACTGAAGTCACTACATTGGTCTACAGAAAGTAAACATAACATGAAGTTGTTCCAAAAAAAGTGAAGTTTCTTATGTCTCATTTGGAGGCATTATGTCTTCTAGTCCATTATAGAAAGACCTAACATACTCTTTTAATACATCATTAAGTGGATAGTGTCAGTAGACAAACAATAATTTACAGCTTCATCTTGTAAGGCCAGTAGCATCCTAAATTGCCAAGCTGCTGGGAACCGAGTATTGCCCATCAGGTCACATGACCTTAACATCAGCCATGACTAAGCAATAGATTAATTGTTTAATTCTACAACTTATTTGAAGGCTAACAACATAACAAAAGGAGCAGGATAATTCATCAGCATAGTCACAGAAGAAGGAACTAGATTCAGATGTCCTTGTTGTCTTACCCATGTTATTACATCTAGACAACAACATCCTCTGTCTTTTCATCTCTAAGGAACTCAAATTCACTCAGGCTTTGCACTAGTCTGGTTTTTGCTGTCACAGGACCCAGATCCAATCCCTTGGCAGTAGAAAATCTGCTGGCAAGCTACAGCTGTCTAATACATGTAAAAGATGTTCTCCGAGGTGCCAACATCTGGCCAGCATGCCCCTGAAAGTGTATTGGCTGCAGAAGACTTGTAGTTGGAGCAGCCAAGAGATACAATCATCCATCTTCCCCTCTAGGAGGAAACTGAGAGTTCAGTTATTGTATTCTGGAACATATTTGCTTCTATTTATTGCTTCTTCATCTTCAGGATATTATAATTCTTCTTTTACTAGGCTTCAGTGATCTATCCTTCCTCATGAGCTCTCACATGCATATGTTTCTCATTTTTAAACACTTTTTTTCCTACCTGTTCTCTGGTGGCCTTTGAAAAACTCACACTAAAGTAAAGAGATAATCGTTACTGCTTAGAGCAAAGGAAGAGCTCAGACACACTGGCAGGCTCACTGCAGTGGTTTATCTTCTGCTTCTCATGTTTCTTCATAGGCTTCAGTCCACTTCAGCTTTCTGCTTTCCCATTGATCTTCTGTCTTCTTGTCTTTTCTGCAAAGATAGCATTCTTCTCCCCTTGATCTCCCAACCTTTGTTCTGTTTATCCCTAAAAAGGTGGTTCTGTAATCAAAATTGAATTGAAAATTAAGTAATTTTTAAATGTATACACTTCTGCACAAATGTAGGTATTGTGGCCCAGATCTACCCTTGTGCACCTATATGACATGCTTCAGTTAGGAGCTGTCTCTTCGGAAAATCTCTGTA
The DNA here is from genome assembly GCA_034008185.1 of Gorsachius magnificus. Lineage (NCBI taxonomy): Eukaryota > Metazoa > Chordata > Aves > Pelecaniformes > Ardeidae > Gorsachius > Gorsachius magnificus. The sequence goes on along the minus strand of CM067081.1, from coordinate 191,263,886 downwards.
CAGCCAAAAAGCAGAGAGGCAATTAGACAATGTGATCACATCAATGATGTGATTCACTTTCTGGAGCTTCTTCACTTTCTGTTTACCATAGGGAGAATGGTGAGGGTGATTGTGCGGTAACATAGTGTTTCTGACAATGCCTCAGCCAGCTGGGAGGAACCTGGTCTCATTTGTAGGTAAATGACAGATTGAGAGATAAAGAGATACATAATGCTGGGTATTTTTCAAAACAGTATCTTGCTTCTGATACCCTGGTCCCCTGCATACCACAGCAGAATTGTTATAGGTCACTTTATCCAGTTGAGCAGAAATTTGCCTGGGTATGTTCAAAGTATGCTTGCTTCCCTCATGCCCTCCGCTTGTATGGAATGAAGCCAGCTCTAAAAAGCATTCAAACCTGTCTTTCTCCAGAAATCTGAGCTGACAAATCGTGTTTGTTTCTCATTACCAAATACAGAGATTAAAGTGGAAAAAAGCAAACTGGCGTACTTTTCAAATACAACTGCACAACAACGGTAGCAACCATACAGCATTTCTTCAGAGGCTGAACACTTGCTTGCATTCTAATGGAAGAGCTTGGAAGAGGATATGTAACATTGCCATCTAGTGATTTCAGCTGTAACAACGTGTCTTAACAAATCTCAGATGTATGCACAGCCACCTCCAGTACTAAAAATCTCCTTCCTTCCTCTTGATCGTCACGATTTATTATTTGGCACTCGTATTTATTAAACCTTGTCCTATATTTATATTGGAATTGCATGAGAACCTTTTGAAAGGGCATCTAACACAATTTAAAGGACTGACAGTAAATAAATAAGGCAGTTACTGGAGGAGGCAAGGAATAAGCTCACACTACCTCTAAAAAACTGAAAAAATTTCTTCTAATTAGAGTTTTTGGTTGCATGTTACTACATCTGTTAGAGGTATTTTCACTAGAAGTTCTGTGTTTTCACCAAAACCAGTTTCTGGGGAGCTTTTCAGCTTCATAAAGCAAACTACTTAAGAGAAGGAAAAATTCGTTACTTGAATGGACCTGAATTAGGCAGTAGTGGCACTGACATTTGACAGGAACATGCTGAAAAGGGGATATGCAAGCATTTTGTACACATGGGAAACCATGTCTTGAATTGCATGCTTAAAAATGCAATGTGAGTTGGGATAAATGTAGGTTATATGAGATCAAGCACATCCTCTATTGGATGCAGGACGACCTTAGACTCAATGCCTAATTTTAAACAGGCAAATTTGGATGAGTTGATTTCCACCCAGGAAATTATATCAGAGTAGATGTTCAGAAAGGTCAATAGATCTATCTGGAATGAGATGAAGATAGAAAAGATATGTGATTGTCTGTAGAGTGTCGGAAAGATGTACACATGTCCTTACCTCTTCTTCCTTCCTTGATATTCCACCTCAGCACTCAATCCATTCAGCTGTTTGGATGGGTTCCTTATTTTCCAGAGGTAGAGGGCTTTCCAGACTAGAAAGGAATATGCAATAGCTCAGCTTCCCACACACAACTTGGCAGTATTCACTGGCTACGTGGTAAATTAGGGAAGTGGGCACATGCCATAAAGACATAATTGATAAATCTATGCCTTCACAATCACACATACACTGTGGTACACTAAAATAGACTGAGAAAAAAGGGAAAATATTAAGGTAATTTGTTAATGTGTCCACTGATTTTGTAGACCCTGCTATGGCAAACTTGATGCACAAAGGCGAAGGCATTTGTTCTACTTTTACATAGGACAATCAAGAAAAAGTCTCAAACTTTGATGACACATTAATTATGTGCTGAAGTGAAGGTCACCTTGACTAATTGTCAGACAAGTGATTTGGGCTTTTTTGCTTGGATTAACGTTAACTTATCTTTTCTTCTTTCTTCCCTCTTACTTACTGTTCTGAAAAACACCAAAAGTGCCTGGTTCTTGGACTTCTTATCTCTATCATTCTGAATAATTTTTTGATTGAACTGGAACACCAGATACAATATCTGCAGGAATCAATAAACTCATACAAACTGTCACTGTCTTAAACATACAGTGTGAGTGCATTCCCTCACTTCAAAATATTTCTTGTCCCTCAGAATACCAAAATGCTACTTAAAGGGCTTTTTTTATTTTTAAAGAAGCATTTTATATAAAAATATACAGTTTCATATGACAGAATACTTGTGAAGAGCTATCAACTTGAACTCTTGATAATTAAGGATTGTAGTGCCTGGAAGGTTATATAAAACAACATATTTTCTTTGGTTTTCTTTATGTCTTATAGTGACACTTTATGGAAGATATTCAAAATGTCAACTATGCTTATCTTTCTATAGGAAGAGATGAGCCTTTCCTTTTAACTGATACTGCGTTGGCTTTAAGGCTTGCAGAAAAAAAAAAAAAAAAAGAACACTAGTCACAATCAGAGACATTTTTTCAGAAAAAACAAGTACATATTTGCCTGATAGGCGAAGAGCACTGGGAGTGGATCTTGAACATTTATATTCTATTTCTTTCCATCAACAGTTGTACCATCTGTTAAAACACACACACACAAATACAAAATTACACCCTACACATATCTAGAATTTTTTTAATCACAAAAAATTGTACATCCACTTAGGTAATAGACTTACAGTGCATTGTGGTTTGCCACATAAATGACTGAAGTGAAATTAAAACAGGTTCATGTGTCATGCAAAAAAATATAAATGGACATCTATCCCTGTGATCTTTTGTGAAATATGCTCCTGGGTCCATTTAAGGTAGTGATAACTTCTAGCTAAAGCAGACAGTTTATATTCAGGCAATGTTATCATTCAAGGGAAAGAATTATATATTCTGGGAACTGGAGTGCATGCACAAAATTTGACAGTGAGGTAAATTATCAAGCCAATGTCCAGAGGGAGCATGCTGTAAATAGGAATCATATCTTTAATTCAATGTTCACCGGTATGATAGCCTGTCTCTAAACCAGCTGAAATTGGAAATTTCACAGAACCAAGTGAAAGGTTTAACCCTAGTCTCAAACAAATGCTTGTTCATCCTCCACAATTCAGAGCAATGTCTCCAAGACATAAGCCTCTAGTGGATGAATCACAAAAATGAAGAACCAGTCTCTGAATCTTCTGAGTGAAAGAAACTCATTAAATCCTCTCTCCTGTCTTGCCCGTGGATAACCTTCCACATCCAACAGCTCTTTTCAGCTACAAGAACAGTTTTCTCTTTCAAACACTTTCCCTTTCTTCTAATGCGTGCACTAGGTTTCCTTTCATCTGTGAGGTGGTGGTTTTGGCACAGAGTCCACTGACGATGGCTGACAGCAGCTGTGGAGTAGATATGTGTCCTGGTTTTGTCTGGGATAGAGTTGATTTTCTTCATAATAGATTGCATAGTGCTGTGTTTTGGATTTAGTATTAGAAGAATGGTGGTAACACACTGATGGTTTAGTTGTTTCTGAGTAGTGCTTACACCAGTCAAGGATTTCTCAGCTCTCAGCTCTGCCAGGTGCACAGGAAGCTGGGAGGGGGCACAGCTGGGACAGCTGACCCAAACTGGCCGAAGGGCTATTCCGTACCAGATGATGTCATGCTCAGTATATAAACTGGGGGAAGAAGAAGGAAGGGGGGAACATTTGGAGTGATGGCATTTGTCTTCCCAAGTAACCGTTATGCGTGATGGAGGCCTGCTTTCCTGGAGATGGCTGAGCACCTGCCTGATGATGGGAAGCAGTGAATGAATTCCTTGTTTTGCTTTGCTTGTGTGCAGGGCTTTTGCTTTGCCTATTAAACTTCTTTATCTCAACCCATGAGTTTTACCTTTTTTTATTTTTCAGTTCTCTCCCTCAACCCATTCAGGGTGTGGGGCAGGGAGGGAGAGTGAGAGAGTGGATGAGTTTTCTCACTTTTACCCTTCCAATTCTCTCCCCCGTCCCATTGTGGGAGGAGTAGCGAGCAGCTGTGTGGTGCTTAGTTGCTGGCCAGGGTTAAACCACAACAATATGGCACCCCATGGAGGTGTTTCCACCTGCTGACCATGACTAATGGAGAAGTTTAAAAGGTGGAGCAAATACAAAGGATGTAGGAACCCATGAGTAAAAGTAATTTTCCTTAATAATGTCCTGGATTCATCCCAGGATGTATTTTACAATTGAACAACTATGTGTTCTTATGCTACCTGTGTATATTTAGATACATGTAGGGTTATTTTTGTTCATTTATTGCAGCAACCCTTTGAGACCTCAGTCAAAACCAAGTCCTGCTCATGCTGGGCAAGCTAGCAGTCAATACTGTGAATGCAAATGTTGACTCAAAGAGCTCTAACAGACTAAGGAAAAGAAGCAACACCATCAGTACTTTACAGAAAGGAAACTGAGAAATGGAGAAATGAAGTGCCTTGGTCAAGGTCTGTGGGAATCCTGCAGAAGATTGTTTCTCCCTGAGGAGCACATTCAGTATGAAATCACTGCAGTGATGAAGCACAGTCAGCTGACTACACACTTTTAGGTACTCCATGAATTTGTTGTTAGACCACCTTTTGCTAGCTGAGTGATGATAATATAGAAAAGGAAGTTTTTATCAGTTGTATATGAAACATTAATAAGTATAAACAGAAAAAATAGAGGAAAAATTAAGTCATTACTTCAAACAGTAAATAGTTTAATTCAAAAAGACACCTACATAAGCTTTTTATGCAAAATTTCTAATGTTCACTGGACATCAAGCTTTGTTTCAAGCCAGTACCATACATGTTACTGCGATAAATATCCACAAAAATGATTATTTATCATTCTGTACTTTTAATGATCCAGCAGGCACTATGTATCAGTACTTGCAGTGTTATTACTACAGAATTCACAGTATTCAAAATAAAAATAAAAACATAAAATATAAAAACATTAAAAAATAAAAACATAAACCTTGTTTTTGAAAGAATAGTACTTTCAAAATACTACTAATTAAGGTAAGAATATTATGTTGCTCAGAATAAAAGATTTTTGTGTGCTAAGTTATCCTTAAGGAGGAAAGTTAATGCCCTAAAAATTCACAAAGGCAGAAGAAGAGAGAGAGACTGCTAATTTTAAAGCTACAGATGGACAGCATCCAAAACACAGCAGTCCCAAAGATATTTCTGCTTACCATTTGGAGCCATAGAGTGACATGCAAATTCAGAACAAACAGACTCTGTGGATGATTAATTTTCTAGCTTTATGTATATTAGCTCTTCACTTTGCAAGGGGATGGACAGGTGAACAGGAAATACTATTGAGTGCTTCTCTGGCTGTCTGCCACGCTCTGAATGATGGCTAATAACAAAATTACACCAATACTTGGCAGATTATCTGAAGAGTGAAAAAGGAAGTTATAAGGTGAGAATCTGAACATTTTATCTTCATACCTTTACTTAAGCAAAGGTACTCATCTAGAATTTACTGCTTTATTATAATACAAATATTCTGAGCTTTGACTTTCTTTCCATAACATGTTTTTCTGTTATCTGTATAAATATTGTAATGTCCCTTTATTTGCCCTTATTCAGTAAAATCTATTTTCATATTTCACAAAGTTTCAAACTCAGGTGTTTCTGTGCTGAAAATATCACTATGTGATGCTTTGGTTAAATCATTAATTAAATGCTTTCAATTGCTATTGTTTTTAATTGGAAAAGAAGAAACTAGAAAAACATTGAAAGGATAATAAATATTATATCTTGTTCTTTACTCATGACATTATAAATCTGACAAAATGATAGGAATAATGAATGGATCGATTCAATATCATCTGGCAGCAAACAATTTTATTCATTGGTAACAGTACTCAAGGATGTTGGAAAAAAGCTCTTCACATTTCAGGTGCAAAATACCTACCTTTAGTTCCTAAAGCAAAAAATGTCATTTCTCAGATTAGCTAGTATAAAGGATTATTTCAGAAAAATGTTCCAATCAGTCCCCTAAAAAGCTCTGGTATAGAGGAAATTCATCATCATCAGTGACTATATTCAAGGCACCCAGGGCTGTCTACTCATTGTTTCATGCACATCTACCATCCAAGAAAAGCATCCCAGCTGTAGAAAATGGTTTGATGACATAAAAGCCAGGCTGCAGATCCTGGTATCCCTCAAAACAGAGTTTCAAAATGCAGCAGGGAGTTTTCACATAATCAAATTGATGTCTCTGCAGTTTGTTATATTAGAGACTTCCTCTGTTGAAGCAGCCTTTTGGGATTCTGTGGGGGTTTTGTGCTTAACTAATGCACGTACACTCCCTAACAAATAAACTTTGTAAAAATGAAAACCAAAAGACATGTATTTGTTTGTCAAATAATCAGTCATGTCACTCACCTTGGAATTTGAGAATCAGCCTGGGTTCTAAATGTGTGCTGGTATAAATGCTTTCTTCTTTAACTGGATTTTAATAAATAATTGTGGTATAGATGATTCACAAGAAGGAATGAAATCTACTTCACATCCTTATTATTTCCCTAACAAGAACCAAAAGAGCTACCTGCTTGTCAGCAAAGTAAAAAGCTAGACTATAAACATATAGGAAGCATAGTCATGTGGATATGACACTTCGGCACAGCAAGTGAAATTATAATTTAGAACTAAATTGCATTGGTTTTGTGCAGACATTAAGAATGTCATGATTTTTCTTGTAGCAGTAAGGCACCTGAGATAAAAAATCCCCCATACCTATATGACACTGTAAAGCTGTTCAGCAATACACTGCAATGTACAGTTCTACAGTTCTTTGACCCTTTTAATGAAATGCCTATTTGAGTGTAAGCCCTGTAGCCTAGAAAAACTCAAGCAACCTGTGCTCGTGAAGAAGAATGGGATTAGCTCTGAGCAGCATGAGAACCCCAAATAGGCAGATGCTGTAATGGACCAAACTGGCTATCACGTGCTGATGAAGACCAGAGAGAGCTCAGAGCCTCCTGGGCATTTCAGTGAGACCATGGCCTGTAGCTCTGTCTTAAATGGTGGTTAAGTTTCGAACTTGTGGGTGATAAGACATTTTGTCTGGTTTTCTGAACAGCCCATTCATTCCCTATTGTACATCTTATGTAGTGCTGATCTCTTTCTGAAAGCGCCAGCAGCAAGAAGGCAATGAGCAGGGATGAATAGTATGGAGGCAGGCGATGGGCTCTATGAATGAGCAAGTGCAACAGTGGTGAAGAGACCTGAAACACTAGAGCTGCACATGTGTAATTCTCATCTCTCCTTGCTCCCGAAACAGCACAGCTCTAAGGGTAGATAGGATGGCTCAGCTCAGAAAACTAATCTGAGGTAAAAAGAAAAGGAAGTGGGTACCCTAGAATGGACAGCTTTAATAGCTATTGACAACCACAAGGACAATTAAGGTTAGGCCCTCACCAAGACACCTAGAGGATTCTTAAGTTACATACATCGCTAATGTAGAAATCTTTTTTCCAACTTTATTGTTTCTCTGTATTAATCTGTCCTCTATCTCCTTAAATTTCTCTTCACATAAATCCTTGGACTCAGTACTTGCAAATGGAAAAGGATTAGCATATTTTAAATATGTCCTTTTTATCAGGTTTGAAGAGTGGCTGGAAGAACTCATCTGGCTTTTTCTGGACTAATGAAATAAGAAATGGTTATTTCCAGAAGCCATATCACACCACCTAATATTAATGTATCTTGTCAGTAATATCCCTTTCTGGTTAATACAGCAACAGCTACATCTTCTGCAGAGCTCAGGATATTTTCAGCCTCCCTGTAGATTATCTAAATGAAGAAGATGTGTTGATAGAATATTCTCTGCATTTTTGGAGATGTACTGATAAGGTACTCTGTGCTTTTGTTCTAGCCCACATATGGGTTGTCATCATTCCCTGTATATTTTGTCTTCATTAGGAGTGGGGAAAAAAATTGAAGCTGGCAGATACTTCAGCTTAAATTTAAAAACAATGCAAGCCTGAATATTTTTACCTGAATTGGAATATTCAGAGGTTGTAAGTACCTGTCAAAATATTTCCCAAAGCCTGTGAATGGACAAGGTTCAGTACATCTGTACTTCCAAAAAGCCCCCTGCTCTGTCAGATAGCCATCTTTTGAGTTTGGGCAATAGTTTCTATCCTGGCTGCTGTCTTCAGATCATGTAAATAGTGAATGAATGGAGTAAGGTCTGAAGTAACAGATATGCAGAAAGGAGCCTGGGGCTTTCAGTCTGCCTGGTAGTGAGGCAGCAGCTGTTGAGAGACTATTGAGGAAAATCAGGCTCAGGCATCAAATCAGGTTACTTGGATGAAGCCGTTGGGGTAACTCCAGGTAAGTAAAGAGCGTTGAATTTTACTTCTTACTCTCCTGATCTATCAATTCATATATTTTAAGGATAAAAGGTATCACAATGGTGATCTAGTCTGACCTCTTAAATGACACAGGGCAATGAACTGCACTGGGCAATTTCTATATCAATAATCTCTGTTTGACTCACACTATATTTTAAAGAAAGTTTTCTAATCTTAGTTCTTCAAATGATGAAGAACCCTTGCTGAGTACTTCCTGTGATTGATTACTCTCACTATTAAAATTTCTGCTTTATTCCTAATTCAAATTTGTCTAGCCTCATCTACTAACCACTGGATCTCATTACACCTTTCCCTATTAGATTAAAAAGGCATCTACCATCAGAAATGTCTTTCCTATACAGTTACTTAAATAGCATAATGAAGTCACCTTTTAACCTTCTCTTGGATAAACTAAATAGATTGAGTTCAATTAACAAGCCTCCTTCCTGCCTTCAGGAAAAAGAGCAGTGATACTCCTTGGAAGGCTTTCATGAAATATACCATATTAATTCACCAGATTTTTTTTTTCCAAAAGTACTGTTTCACTTATTGACTTCCAGCAGAAATACCAATAAGATTTCTATTTTTTACATACAGTGCCACAGGCTCAGCTCTACAAAAGTACTTAAGAGTGGTAACACTAGTTGTTCCCAAAGGTAACTTAAAAGTCTGATGTCTTCAGGAGCAGAATTTGCTTGTCATTGCAAAGTGGGCTCCCGAGATCATAGAATTGTTCTATGAATCATAGAATTGTTTAGGTTGGAAAAGACCTTTAAGATCATCAAGTCCAACTGTTAAGCTAACATTGCCATCCCACCACTAAACCATGGCCCTAAGCACCTTGTCTACCCGGCTTTTAAATACCTCCCGGGATGGGGACTCAACCACTTCCCTGGGCAGCCCGTTCCAATGCTTGACAACCCTTTCTGTGAAGAAATTTTTCCTAATGTCTAACCTAAACCTGCCCTGGAACAACTTCAGACCGTTTCCCCTCATTCTATCACCCATTACCAGGGAGAAGAGACTGACCCCCAGCTCACCACAACCTGCTTTCAGGCAGTTGCAGAGGGCGATAAGGTCTCCCCTCAGCCTCCTCTTCTCCAGACTAAACAACCCCAGCTCCCTCAGCTGCTCCTTGTAAGACTTGTGCTCCAGACCCCTTACCAGCTTTGTTGCTCTCCTCTGGACATGATCCAGCAGATCCTGATGTTATTCAATGGGAGAGCTGGACATGTAGAACTGTGATTCACAGACACAAGCAAGCTGAGTAGGAAGGTAGCCAATAAAGAGACACATGTTTCTACAGGTCTGCTTCTCACAGGCTTACAAACCTACCTGGGATTGGGACTCTTAGTGTAAAACCTCTCCTGGGTTTAGACACATAAGCCATCCACTTCAGGAAAGACCTTGAAGTATATGAAACCCAATTCTGTCTTCCAAAAAGAAAAAAAAAAAAAAAAAAAAAAAAAAAAAATCTAATCTACTATGCTAGAGACAAAGATAACATCCATCCTCCTCTAAGAAGGATGAAGCTAAACATTCAGCCTTCGCAGAGACAAAGAAAACGAAATTGAGTCTGTACATGAGTGATGAGGGCACTTATCTGGGAGAGAACAGTCCTTGCTTTTGTTTATGAATGCTCTTCAATAAAGTTTTAATACAAAAATGCCTTAGCAGGCCTGGAAGCAGGGACCCTTTTCAGAGCTGACTGCCCTTATTAAGGAATTACACAGTTTTTCTCTTTCTCTGATCCTGTGTTCTCCTGTTGATGTTAGAGTTTATATATATAAAAATTTTATAAAATATAATTGTATAATTGTATAATGGAAAATTATAAATTATGTTACTAAATATAAAATTAAAATATTTTAATATATATCTCTCAGTGTAAATTCCACCATCTCCTACTTTAAGCATATCAAATGCTTCTGTGAATCTGGATCACATGGTTTAAAGCCAAAGACAGACATATTTCCAGAACTCTAGTTTATGTTCTTGCAGTATTGAATTTTTGTTCATTGCTATAAGTGCTTTCACCTTTAAGTAAATACAATGAAAATCAAGGTTGCTCATCTCCCAGTTGAAACTTCTGTTAAAAACTCCATTTCATTCTTTTGAGGCATATCTTTGCCCAAAGAAGCCATACAAACTTTACAAACCATATATGGTACGTGCCATACCCTTCAAATGCCCCTGGAGGCCATAAGGATGCTCGATTCCTGATAGAAGCACTATCAAAACTTCTGTCACAGCTGTACAAAGCAAAGCACAAATAATCTAAGTCTACATTGTGCAAAGCTTTTCTGGTCAACAATGAAAGTTTATTGTGGCTTTTTCCTTAAAAGGTTCCAGTTCCATAAGTCTTCTGCTGAAACTGAAATCAAAGCTTTTTACTATGGTTAGACAATACTTTTCTGTCTTCTGAATCAAATTCTTCACATAGTTAAAAGCATGGAGATTCAAATAAGGCCAGCTAGACCATAATTATTCTTCTGCCCTTTGTCATGCTTGTTTAGATAGCATAACCTGTTAGACCAAGTCTGTCTCTAATTATGTATTTGTATATATACTTGCTATCAACATAATGTGGCTGCAGAACATATAGATACGGACATATATTACTTGTTTTCAAAGAAAACAAACATGAAAGAATTCTGTATTTAAAAAAATATTTTGTTTTTCCACAAGCCAATTTATTTTGTATTTACTACTTGTAACAAGCATTGTTATTTGTTTTGCTATCTCTGCATATTGTAAAAGCAATACATTGCCAAATGTGTACTTCACACCACTCTTCTATCAAGATTATAGCTGCGGATGAGAAATGTTGTTATGAAATGTAATCTGTGAAGTAGCTAATCTAAACGAAATATTTAAGCTTCTTTTTGGCTACATCTTGATTTCAATCTAGAGGCCGTTTCCAAGAAATGTGTTCCATTGAAGTGCCAAACTTCCTGATTGCCCACACTGAGAAATGACAGGTGTGGCCTTGGGACATCAGAAGGAGACACAATTTTGAGTCCATAAAGCTTTACAGTGCATTTCTATAACAGAACTGAAGTTTCAAATGAGCTGCATTGGGAACACCTCCACTTGGAGTAGCCATGTCCACCCATACTTATTCCAAATGGCCATAGGGCATAGTTTATAGCATTGAGTCCACTGACTGGCTCCCTGAACTCCTTGATCTTTAGGGATATAAATTTATCCAAACAAACATGGCAGCAAAAACTGTGTTAGGAGGTACTCTGCAGGGCCAGGTATGTCTATAACAACTTCATCCACAACGTGACTATACAGTAGGAGTGGAGGAGAAAATGGTGATGGACCTAGGTATTCAACTAAGTAGATTTGCACTGTCTCTTACAACCTGTCCCTAATTAAAGACATAAATATATGTTTTGATATTCTTCTTAGGGGGTTGTTTGGTTTTTGTTATTTTTTAATTAAAGGGCTTGTGATGGCCTTATGCTTAAAAAAAAAAAGTGTTATCAGGCCCACACTGCTGAACACAAGGAAGTCCATAGTCTGACTATGAGGCTCTGAACTGAGGTGCAGGGATGTCTAACAGATTTGAGTTTGGTTTATGTTTATTTTGCAAACTTTTCTTGAGGTAACAGAGTAGCATCTGGTTTTTTGATATCCTAAAGCATAAAGATAGAACAAGATTTGTTGTGATGTTGTTTTTCTCAATATTTTGCCTAAAATCTAGCTGGGAAAAAGTTTCTAGATTAGTGGGTTTTAATGATTTCTGAAAAGATATCGTGTGTCTAAAAAAGGAGGAATTTCTCTCTCCATCAGTGCAAGAATTGTGGCTTACCTGAACTTTCCCATGAACTATATAGTCCAGGTATGAGCTAGGAGAAAACTGATAAGGTCTTGTCAGTTAGGATCAGCCTATTACTATAAGAAAACAAAAATCTCTTTTTCTATTCCCCTTGAAAAAACGGTTCCCAGAGAGCTGGTTGTAAGTTTCCTTTCAGGACTTCTTACCAACGGTCCTTTAGTAGAAGGTGGTACTTTTTTCACTCTCAATAACAAAAATTTTTTCATTTGCCAATTGTAGATTATTTTTGCTCTTAAATTTGTGTCTAAACCTTCTTTTCTTTGGAAAAGTCTTTAGGTTCAAATTCCTTCTTCTCCACTTGTGTTTTTAGCACATGGGGCAGTGTCTAAAAGGGAACTTAATTTGAATGAAGGGGACTTTTTTTGTCATTCTGATACAAGTATGTAGCCTCAGGTGAAGAAAGAGGGTTGAGGAAGCCACAATTCTTCATATGGTTGACGGTGAAAGGAATGTGGAGATGGGCTCTCGATCTAGTCCTAGAATTTGCAGAGCTAAGAAAGAAGAGTACATGGAACTAACTCAGGACAAGCATTTTGAGAGCTGAAGCTGCCCTCTTTGTCTTTTTGGGTACCACACACCATCATTTACAGGCCCTTAAGGAACCGATAATGACCTGGAAAACTCGCATGTATAGGTTGCAGATACTTTACAAATTGGCCCATCTGAAAAGGTAAATCTGTTTGAAATTATTGAAAAAAACCCATTTCTATCCATGTTTGAAAAATACAGAAAAACAGACTAGGAGAAATCAAATGCCTTTTTTCAAGGGAGATGTTATCAACTAGTAAAAGAAAGGAATAATCTGGCACATCCGGGCCATCAAGGTTGAGCTGCTCCAGTGATAAGGACACAGAGACAAGGGGTTTTAGCCTGTGGAAAGAAAAGTCAGTGGACACCTAGCAGCAGCTGAGAATACATTCAGATGCTCTGTACTGCCTAAGTCACCACAGCAGGGGGAGAATGGTAGAGTAGATAACATCAATGCATTGCTAATGACTGTGTCATGCAGTTGAACATAGGTGGCATATTGTTCCAAGAGGAAGTTCCTGGAGTACTGAAACATACAGGCATCACACTTAGCCAGGCTTAGTGTTCATGAAGATCCCATTGTGATGAATGAGATCTTGCAGTATTATGGAATAGTATTTTCTCTGACTGTAATACTCCTAAGCTCTATCCAGTGGACTACAGATTGATATGTGCATCTGGAACATTTGGGCATGTCATTCCTTCTGAAGACCACTGTGCTTTGCAGGTGCTGCAAAGTGCAGCCAGTTTGTGGGGACCTGACTGCATAGCATTTTGAACACAGCACATTACAAAGGATTTGCACATGCTGAAATACAGCATAGTTGTGTCCAGTCTGAAACATCCAGCTTCCATCTACTTCTGCACCCAGAAATGCTTGAGATTCCATGCCTTTGTGTTTCAACAAAAACTTGTGTTGAAATACAAATTTCACCTCTGTTATGTCAGGCAGTCAGGATAGCTCCACTGTCAAGGTGATCATAGGAGCACCAGAGACCCTTGGTGCAGTGATTCTGAGAGTGACAACCGACTATAGGATCTTTGCAGGTTTTTCATGAAGTAGACAGTGGCTACTTCAAAGGGGTCTCAGGCTAGTGTCTGTGGCGACAACACTGTCCACAATATGAAAAGCCACTTTTTGCTGCAGACAGTACTGGCCATATAATAGTGGGTGTATTTTTACTGCATAGACATCTGCTGAGACTTTTCCCTCTCTGTTCATTTTTCGCTTCCTGTGGAGAAACTTAATGCCCGTTTTTGTAGCTCAGATACAGGTGCTGACATACAGTCTTCACAAAGATTATTGCCTGAGTCAATATAGAAAGTGTGCTTGTATATGAGAAGAAATAACTTATTTCCTTGAAAGTCTGGGCTACGTATAGTGTCTTTACACTGCATTTGTCTAGTGTACAAAGGCAATCTACCAAGCCTAGACTTAGGCACTCGTTCCATACTTTGTTTATATCAGAAAAGCAGTAGACCCCTGACTTCAGGTGTGCTTTTAATAGAAGAACTCAGTGAAAAGAGGTTTCCTAAGAGTATTACAGAGTCATTTGTCTAAATGTCATAGATGTTCCACAGATTGTATAGTCAGCTTCTTCAGGGAGGAAAAAGAAGATTGCCTTTTTGCATTATCAGCTTGCCCTTTCCCTAAGATGCTCACATTAAGATGAATGAAATGATTGCCTAAGAAAGCCCTTCGAAGCCTAGTGGAAACAAAGCATCTTCTAAGCAATTCTCTAATTCACGGTCTCCCTCCTTCCATACCATAACTTCAATTAGTCCAGTTATGATATTCAACGGTAATGGATTCAATTAGATAACTGGATGACCATGTCTTGTAAGTAATTATGAATGTTTTCTGCTAAGCCAACCAGTGTGATGATTTTTAAAGAGTGAATGAAAATGTATCTGGCAGATTAATTCTCATGTATAACCTCTTTCCCTAAAGTCTTCACTCTGCAGCATTTATTTGGACTGTTCATGTATTGACAATTACCCCAACAATCTCCCTATTATTGTTCAGATTACTTTCTTCCCATACCTTATTGCATATTCTATTTTTGTAAATGCTCCATAACATACAGTGCCTGTGGAAGTAAATGTGCTAAGCTATCAGTGAGTAAATGACTTTGGAAATTAGTTGGAGGTTAATTCTTTGCCTCATTGGCCCCCCAAAGTAGCCAAACTGTAATTGATTTTGATGGCATTCACAAAGTGCCTTGGCCTGTTGAATAATGAAGGAGCACTTACAGAGACAGCCACTGAATATAGCAACGATTATGTAGGGTATCAATGAGACATCATTAAAAGTTTAATGCTTCCGCACTTAATCAGCCTTGCCCTACCTTTAACAGCTTTGTTGCTTTAGGAAATCTGCAAAGTTTCAAGTGTCAGTGTGTTGTATATGTTTTACATCCATCAATTCAGAGAAATGTTCACTCAGGGTAAGCATGTCTAGTGCTGACACATTTAAAGAGTTGTCAAAGCATAAAAGAAAAATGATAGAAAATTATTGGTGCTGGGAAAATGTCAAGTCCTACATGTCTGTGCTGCATGGAGCATTTATCTCTCACATGGTCACAGTGCCTTAATGACAGTATCATATCGCTCTGTTGATTAATTACTCACAGGTAACATGAGAAAGGTCAGATTATTTTTAAGTTGTAACAAATTGAGCAAATCAACTATCACGAAATTATTCCTTGGATTTTTTAACTGTTTTATATAGTTTGTTTAATGTCTGACAGTGGTGATTATATCTGTGTCTTAACAGTAATTTATTGAACTTTTTATGCTTGTGTTAAATAATTACTCAAGCAGAAGCCATGAGGAGTTTAAGAAGCTAATGAACCTAGACTATACTGTCATGATTTGTACACACTTGCTAGCCACCTCAGTCAATGTCTGAGGAAAAAAATGCCTAATTTACTAACCTTGCATGCAGCAGTCTACTAAACAACGATGAACGGGCACGCTAAGGTCAAAGTGGTATTTAAAAATATCGCACAATGCAGGATGAGGAGGATTTTTAAAGGCAGGTACAATATCATTCCTTTAAAGACAGTTTTGCTATGGATCATTAAAGTTTTGGGACAGTAGCTCAGTGTCTGAATCTGGAACCATCAATCCCACATTAATTCAATGAACCTGGCAATATCACCCTATTTGCAACAGAAATGTGGTAGGTGTCATGTTTCCTGATATTGGCATGGACTCTGGGATCTCTATGATTTAAGCAAGGTGTTGTCTTTTCTCAGATTATCTTAGAATATCTCTCTTTAACATATACACTATACATCTCATTAAGAGCCAGGCCTTACCTGCACTTTCAGACACACTCAAAAAGCATAGTTCTTGGTACTCATCACTTATAAGTAATTCTTAGATGTGTTTCATATTACCTTAAGGAAAAGTACCTGTCATTCCACTTGGTCAAGCTTTATCTTTGGGTGCCTTATAAAATTATGATCCCATTTCCAACATAGTCCTTTCCTAAAAGTTTTTCAAATCCTGTGCAAACACAGACTATACCTGTCCTACTAAAAGAGAAGGGGGATGCTGAAACCAAACAGCATAGCATGGCTTAAATTGCTTAGATTTAGTACTTACTACAGCAAACTTGTCTTGGAGGGAGCTAGTTGGAGTGTGGAGAGTACCAAGGAATAAATTAATGCATAAGCCTTGTGAACCATAGGGTGGGAGTTCTTGAATTCCGATTCCAGTTCTCCCTCACTTAGTTTCATGGACATACCTGTGAAGTCTATTTCTGAGCTTTAGTCATACAAGCAGTCAAACGTATTTCTCACTTGAAGTTTGCAAAGTCAGTAACTCAGTCTCCAGGAAGAATTTTGATTTGATTTTCTCTGATACTACCTTGAAAACCATTAGTGGGGTCTTCCTTCTTTAACTGCCGCACACAGACCTTTTTCTTTCTTAGGATGTTTAGCTGACACACTGCAGCAGGAGGTCATTTCAAATGTGAATTTTAGACTGAATGAAACATTTAATAAAACTGAATGAAGCTTTTTTTGCAGGATTTTGATGACAGTTACAAAAATTTGTATAGTAGCTAGTGGGTGAAACAGGGAATATTAGTGGGGAAAAAAAGAAAGATTTTTAAGTTGATGGCTGCCAGGGAGACATGTGTTCTACCCCTACCTCGGACACCAAGTTCATACATGTCTCTGGACTCAGCTCCAAATTTCTGCACATTCTTCTTTTTCTGACTCCTGTAGCTAAAGCACTTGGGCTCTGATTTACAAACATAATGAGTGCACTTAAATTCAGCTGGCATAAAGTACACCAGGCACTAAGTGTTCGCAGAAGCAGGCCTCAGGTACTCTAGAGTAAGTGTCCATATCAGTTGAAACTTATGACATTTTGACTTTTTACCTTTGTTAGGTTTTTTTTCTTTATAATTTAGTACATGAACAATCATATAGGTTAAAAAAAATCCTGTAGGCTCAATATAAACTCATTCTTGTCCTTTATACAGCATGCAATACTAATACCAATGCTCAAAGAAGGAAAAAAGTTTGGCTAGATCCTCTTCCTTCTGTTCTTTAGCCTTTTATTTCAGTCTTTCAGTTGCTGAATGATTTGTATGTATGCAAGTAAACCCACAAAAACCTTTATTTTTAGTTTGGCTACAATGTTATTGTTGAGTGCCTGTTGGAAGTCAGTTTTTGTGAACTCTTTTTATGAGAAATATTTGCAATTAGAAGATATTTCCTCTCTCCAGCAATGTTTCTCCATGTTTTTAATCTGAATGTATTCTGCTAAATGCACGAACACTTGAAAGAGAAAGGACATGAAGACTCCGTTTCCCACTCTATAACAGTAAGTTTCCTTATTTTTTCTTTGTGCTGGCAGATGTAAATTCCTTGATGCCTAATTCTCCACACTTACTACAGAGGTAGCTCAGGTGCTTAATTCAACCTCGCAATCCACTTAAGTCAAATGCCTAATTTTAGTTCAGTGCTGATCATCCCAAATTTTATGTACCCTGTTTTATTAACTTCACAAATGCTCCAACCTGTTGACATCTTAGTGTTTTTAATAACCTTTGGCATATAACTTTGTCAAAGACTTCTTGAAAATCCAAATATATTGTGTATGTGCTTCCTCTTTGTCCACATTCTGCATTACTTTTGAAGAACTCTAGCAGATCAGTAAGGCAGGATTTCCTTCTATCTATTCACTCGGCCATGCTGCCTTTTTCCCCAGACACCACATTTATCCATGTATTCAGCTGCTATATTCTTTATCATAGACTGTATCATCTAACCAGATATAGAAGTCAGATTTACCAGGATGCAGTTCATAAGATTCCCTCTAGAGTACTTTCTGTGGCTGGGACTTATACTGGCAGCTCACCAATACTCTTACACAGTTGAGGCTTGTGATGACAGGCTACGCTCCTGGCCAACTGCTCTGCAATTTCACATACGAGTGCCATCCTGGTGAACAACATCCAGCCCTGTTGATTTCCTAAGATCTTACACAAAAATCTGTTTGGTCTCATACTTTCTACATGTTTATTTCAAACTAACCTAACTCCTCTAACCCGTCACAAAAAAAAAAAAAAAGCATCAGGTGTGAGATTGTCCCCAGACTGCTTCACCAGTAAAGAAAAAAAGCACAAAAATCACTGAGCTTCTTTGCCGTGGTATTATAATCTTGGAGTGCTCTTCTTATATTTCTATCATTAGACAGCTCCACCATTTCCTATACAGCTTCCTGATTTTATTGCTTTTAAGGAACCTTATTCTTGATTCTTCAACTCTTGATTTCCTATTTATGTCTGACCTGTCAGAAGTCTGACCTGCCAGCAGTTTTGCTTCATAACTTTTGCTAATGTTCCATCTGTGCCTCGTACCATCACCAACTGAATGGGCCATTTTGACCCTATGGAAATATCCATACATTAAAAAAAAAAGTGTCATTGGTTTTATTTGCAGTATTATAATACACAACATTGATGTGTGTCATTCCACTATACAGTTCACTTAATCAAAAATGGTTATTAACATTAGAAGGCATCAACTCCAAGTCAGAGACAAACTAGACATGGGAATTAAAAAAATTAGGTCTTCAGTGTGGACTTCAAGAAACCTCCTCACCTCAAAATATTATAGCTGTGCAAGGGCTTATTGAGAGATTTATATCATGAATCCCCCTTATAATCAGGTTGTCCTGAGGGTGGAATGGCCTGGATTTGTTCTTGAACATTCTTTACATGAGTCAGCCCGAGGCAGTGGGTCCTTTACCTAAGTAAAGACCTGCCGAGTTTATGTCATTAATTAATGATATTTCCTTATCTTTAATTTATCAATCACTTATTCACAGCCTGCTACACTTTTATTTCGGAAATATCTCAGTGAGTGAGTACCTCCATCTGCTGTAAAAGACTGACAATTTGTTCATGGTCTTTCTTATAAAAATCTGTGATATATTGGATATAGAAAGTTATAGCACATCATTAACATTTAATACTGTAGGATACTGTTTGTGTTTTGTAACTCATGTCCTACTTTAGATTTAGTGCAGTGGACCATTTATTTCTAAGTTTTTCTAACAGGCCAATGCTATTCCTCCCCAGACATACATAAATATTGAAGAGAAGTTTAGTGGAGCATAAGTTTTCATATATTGCTGTCTTTGTCCCTGAATTCTCTTTTAAAAATTTTTATTTCTGCAACTTTTTGCACTAAAATCGTTTCAAATTACTGTCCAGTAATAAAAATGAACATTTGGAACGTTTAATAATATTTTACTTAGATCAAATCAAAAGCTATTGTATCTTTCATAAAGGGAAAGTGGCAGGGACATAAATCAATAGAACATCTGCGATCTTTTTTTCCCCCATAATTCATCTGTTATTCCTAGATATAATCGTAAAAAGGCAAACACTGAACAGAATATATTACAGCCACACTTGAACTTGCATTTAATTAGAGCAATCATGTCACAACATAGCTTACATTGTTTTCTTTCTATAGTCTTCTATAGCAATTCTATTAGCAATGCATACTTAGTTAAGAAGCTTTCAATTTGAGGTGCTAATGTAATCTACCATGATTAAATTCCAAAATACTGGGCTGCAGCTCTACTTGCAAAGCAGTGAATGTTTGAAAATAGTACCTTCTCCTACCCTAGGGGTCAGACCTGTTGTTTCTCAAGAAGAAATAAATTCATGTAATATTATTAGAGTTGTATAATGACATATTTAATTTGTGCAAGGAAAAATCAGTACAGTACTCTCTAAAAGTTAGGGTGGCTCTCTGCCAGCTGATGATCCCTCACCAAGTGCTGGAAAATCACTTAAAATTTGCTAGCAAAGAGTTGTAGTATTTTGTGGCCTCAGTAAATTGTACTGAAAAAAAAAACGAATGTATGAAGGCATATTTAGATATCCTCATTTGGAGCTGGGATATTCACAGAAGGTCTCTGTCTTTACCCAGATACGTTTATTAAGATATAGCTCTGTAATGAAAGGAACAGTAGAACCTGCATGGCAGAGATTTAGTTGTGGCAATATGTCACCCCAGGGGAATCTGGGGCCTTCCCTGTCCCTGAACATCTGATTGCTGGCTGGTGTGTGGTTAAGTAAAATTAATGTGTTTGATATATGCAAGATCAAGAGTCCCTCAGTTTTAGTAACATGCTGAAGCATCTCTCAATCTCAGTATGTAGAAATCCTTCACTCAACATATACGACAGTCATGACACAGACATACTGGGTCAAAATGTAGGTTCCTCTATCTCAGGTTGGTACCTCTTGGTAATAGTTATCAATAAGGACAGTCCTACCTTTTGTGGGCTTCAGCCAGGCTGGTTCCTTATTTCTTGATGAAGAGAGAGTAAGAAATAACCTCATACCTAATGAAGACCGTGCTAGGTGCCTGGTCGCTGAAGAAAGAAGCTCTTTTGCAGTTATTCCTCATACTTATCAGTGATAATGGAAAAACAGAGAGGGGAAAAGTAAAAGATGAGGCTGGAAACTGGGCCTTCCTTGTTGAGGAAAGGGGGAAACAGCATGTCAGCCTCTACTCATCACCCACTTTCCATAACTGCTGTTTTGTGTCTCTCATTTGCACGTCTCCATCCGTTCACTAAGGAATGCACTCACCTTTCTCCTCTTCCACATTGTAGCGGAGTGCACATGGCCTCTTCTTGGTGATGTGGCCCAGATAACAGCTAAAGGCAGGAATGCGAGTGTAAATGGGGTGTGTAAATAGACTGTCCAAAACTGTCCTCTGAGAGGATATTTGCCAAAAAAACTGGTAACATCACAAGGAAATTCCCAATATTGAAGTTTGTTTAAGGCAGCCATATGTAAGTAGTAATCACTGAATTGCAGGGAGACTCCTGAGAAAACAAGGAGTTGAAAAGAAGTGTCCCAAAAGTATGAAAAAATGTGACACCCTGGAGGGAGAAGAAAATAACAGAGCAGCTGTGAAAGCCAGTTTTGGTACTGTCAAAAGTCGTGGCTTCCTTTTGGGCCAGATAGAGTGGCCTACCCACCGGACACCATGAGGACCTGCATCCAGCTGGAGGACTGACAGCAGGGGTGCAACACCACACATGGGGTATGCTTATGTGACTTCATGGAAGGCTTTCTCCATGGCATGTGCATTAGTAAAGCATAGGGAGCAATGTGTAAGTAACGCTAGAGCACTCACATCTTGTGCGCAGGTGTGCAAATAGGGGAATAGGTACTTCCAGAGAAGGTGCAGGGGTAGGGGACAAAAGGGAGCTGGGGATGTAAACATGTGTAGGGTTGTGGCAAGGATAGAACTTTGTGAGATTAGTGATAGAAGAGTGTTTAGAAATTTTCTAGGTGTTTGTTAACATTTTTTAAGTGTCTAATATTGTGGTTTATCTGTTGTGTTGCTGATATTGATCCTGGATACATAGCTCACTGATTGCTGGTTAATTATGTGGAGTTAAGAAATCAATAAACTATTTTATTCAAATGCTAGTCTGAGTTAAACCATGCTAATCAAGCAGTTTTTCCCTACAGCACCACACAACTTTTCTATATGTTCTTTCTAATCAGGACCCCTATGTGTTCTTCACTCCCTATGCACTGGAAAAGGGGATCTTTTTTAGAGTTGTCTTCTTCTCTCTTACACCCTTGAAAAACATAGGCATATGGCTCATAGACACTTTGGTTTGCTCTTTTTCCCCAGTGCTGAACTCCTATTTCCCTACTCAGCCCCTGGAAATCTGGTGTCTTCCAACCCCATTCACCTTCTGGGCTTTAACAGCTGGGCTTTAACAGCTCTGTGCCACCCTTCAGCTCACACTGAATGGCTACAAAATGTCAACAGTGGCATGTGGCATGAGTAAACTAGGTGACTCCTAAGTTATTCAGCACCTAGGGTGCCTCCATCAGGTGTATAATATCAGTGGGAAGGCTGAGCAATTCTTCTTCCAGTCTGTCTGGAGTGCTTGTCCATTAGGCCCAGATGTAGCAGAGCTGCTAAGGTTGGGAAGGTAATTAACATTTGTCTGTTGTCTCTGTTTCTCCATAAGAGCATCACTGAGGCTGCAGAACATCACACAAGCCTCCCTGCAATGTCCATACCCCATGTGGAGGTTGCACAGGGAGAGAAGATGTGTGATCCATTTTTGTAGGGTAAAAGGCCCATATCAGGGAGAGATCATACCTTCCGTTGATGTCCTCCCCTGTTACCCTTCATTGCTCTTCAAGTACTCTGTACCTTCTACTTCTCCAGCAATTGGGTAGTTGTCCCAGGATAAAGTGCAGTACACTTAAATTCAGAGTTTAATAATTCCTTTCTCCTCACAAAGAAGTTTCCTTTGTAAGAGGCTCCAGAGACCTTGCTGCTCCTCAACACTACATCAGTACACAGACCCAGTTTTCTTCAGGGGGCCACAAAATCAGTGGTGTAAAAAAGCCTTGGTGAAGAGTGAAGGACACTCTTTGTCCTTCACTATCAGTCATTCCTTCCCCCACAGTAATGTAGGGCTTCCCTCAGGACAGCTGGTACAGATGCTGTTGTGTTTGACAAGTTGGAGCAGCCCTCCACCATGGTCCTCCTGAAACAATCCTTACATTCAATTGCAGGTGACAAACACTTCCATGATAAATTGTAAGGTAGACCTTGCAAAGGTCACCAAGTCATAGGGACTGTCTGAATTGTGGACCTCAGTCACCTCTCTGGTAGATCATATCAAGATAAGGAAGCTCAGTCAAGCACTGCTAGTCATTGGGGACCCTATATCTATTCCTTTGTGCCCTCACACATATGATAACACTTTGGATACCCTCAAAATACAGTAGGTGCTGTGGGCATTCTTTACTTGCTGTAATCTTCCAGTGTCTTCATTTTAAACCTATGACTCTTACCTTCTCCTTGTTTTATTAGTTAGTTTCTTCCCTTTGGATTCATGATTCCAGATCACCTTTTTCCAGCTTGGAAAGTCTTTTGATCTTAACTCTGCCATGAGACCAGTCTGCTACTTCTTTGTCCCTGTGCTTCATCCTACACTTGGCTTCATTTTCCTTCCCAACAACCTGTAAAGCTTGGATTAATCCCCTTTTTCACTTTATTTTTCTGTTCCATTGATTTTTTTAGGATACTATTTACATTAGAATGCAAGGCATTAGTATGCATTGGCTCTGTGTTTGGGACCCAGGGTGCTTAAATATAGCTATCCACATTTTCTGCCTACTCCAGTCACATCATCCACACTGAATTGTTTGATTTCTACTCCTGGTCCCCTTCTGACGATTATGATATCATACATTGCTTATTATAGTGGATAAAACTTATCAATGCATTCTGTCAAGTTGACACCTCCTAGATGTTTTTTTCTGGCCTGAGCCCTCACATCCCTCACTGCTCACCTGCCATTCATCTTCATGTACTTCTCATTCTGTTTTCATTCTCCTGCTCTCCTTGCTACAACCCAAATATGTGTTTCTGTTTCATTAATTCTCTTGCCCTTTAATCACTGTACTGTCAAATGAACAATTAGTGTCTTTCAAAAAACACCTGAAACTTTTTTAATTTATCTGCACAGACCACATATAGGTTCTGCCCCCATCCCTCACATCCTCCTTTATGAGGGTGGTACCAACACTTCTGCAAGTCCCACCAAGAGTTCTGCTAAGGGGTGGCTGATGTGTACAGCTAGAGGGCAGGTTTCTAGAAAAAGGGTGTCCCTCAGAGCCACTTCAGCCTGTGGAGATAGAAACTCTCATCATCATAAGTGTGAACAAGTCCTTGGTTTCAGCAGTGAGTGATTGATGTAGCTGAACTCTTCCCTTCATAAAGTTTCTAATACTGCTTCTCCAAAGAAAATGAGGGGAGCATCTGGGAAAAATGCTGAGTGACTAGGGAGAGTCAGAGGGCAGGCACAAACCCAGGGAAGGCCGACTTGCACAAAAGAGTTTGGGATGAATGAGCTCAAAGAGATATGACAGCAGGTTGGAATGTGTGTGCCTTTTGAGAAAGGAGGGTTCACAGCTTTTTTTTTCTGATAATCCCACACTGAAATCTCTGTCTCATCCAATATCTATAATTTGCTAATAACAAAAACAAGCTAAGAGATCTTAAAGAATTTCAAAAAGCTATCTTTTTTCATAATGATAAAAGTTTTTCAACCTCAGTAATAGTAGGGAAGCTATAATTTAAAAAACCTTCCTTATTATTTTCACTGCTTCACTGGTTATGTTTTCTATACTGAAATGTTGCAGTGAAAAATTACTTATAGCCAGGTAACTAACCAGCATAAGATCCTACATAAATCCTGTTTGTGCTGGATGATTTGTGGCCAGTTCTTTGGTCAATAACCGTGTATCCAAATTTATAGAGCTACTGTCCTGTGTGATCCACATTATTTGAAATGGAAGTCAGGTTTACACAGCACAGAAATTGCAACACATTTAAGCTCCTGGGAAATTTTCCATGACCAAAATATGATTTTGCATCTCTAATTGGAATGTAGCTGCATTCAGGACCATAGTGCAATAATGAGAAAAAGGGACTAGCTTTAGACTATTTAGCTTATGTACTGGGCACACTCAAGCTAATTTGCTCAGTCAAGAAGAAGGAAAATTAGTCCATGCAGAATTTCATGCTATCATGGCAATAGTGCTTCAATACTCAAGATGGCCAATTTAAAGTTAGCTCAGAGATCTTCGCGTTCCCATGATGTCTACTGAATAGGCTTGATCTAATTGGAGAGACAACCTTTTTATTTTGAGCATGGGTGATTATCTAAAATCCTAGATTCCACATGTTCAGTTTGCTCTGTTCTTCTGAATATTCCTACTGACATCATAACACAGCTGACATGAGTAAAGATCATCATGTATGAATGTTTACAGAATAACAACCAATCTAATAACTGAAGGTATGCCTTACAACTGAACACTGGAAATCCGCCTAGGGCTGGCTAATTCCTTTCTGATATCGGCTTCAAAGATATCACTTTGTATAGCTGAAGTCTGTGTTTCTTAACTTAAATCTTCCCATGCTTGCTTCTTGTCTCAGAGATGAAACTACAGAAAAGAAATGGAAGAAGATGAATTTTATTAGTTCCAAGCATGCATTTCCTTCTTCAGTGTAACCCTTAAACACAGCACACCAGAAGCTGAAGAGGAACAATCTGAGAATGACCCATTTCTCAGATGATGCCTCTTACAAAAGTTAACTTGTCCAGAATCATACTGTCGGAAGTCTCCTAAGTGCTTTTGAGTTGGAAGTTAGCTTTTGCAGTATTGTGTTTTGAGAAACTAGCATATAATGGCAAGAAGTCATTAATTTAATTGCATTAGCTCCTTTGGTGCTGCATGCAATCAATGTTGTGTTTGTTAAATTGTCCATAAAAACTTTTTGCAATTTGTGCATAATCACATATGATATTTTATACAAATACAATAGTAATAACTGCTCACAACTCAGCTACACTGTTTCTAGCACAACATTGGATGTTTTTTATTGAATCTACTAAACAATACAATATTTACTTCAGGTACTACTGCAGCACTGTGTATTATTTTCTTAAGATCCACTAATAATTGCTACTTATGTGAAACTATTCTTTTCAAAATACATAAATTTTTTACTGTCACATCCGATACATTATTAGATTACACACTCATATTTTGTCATGAATTGAGCTTTACCTGAGTGATGTTGTACAACATTTAACAATCACAGTTCGGAACAGGCTACCTTATCAACTGCACTTCCATTAATCATTTTCAAATGCACTTAACAACTCTTCTTGCATTTTAAGGTGGAAGAGGTTAGATGGTTTCAAATGACATTGTGAAATATATCAGAAAGAGAGATTTCCATTTATAAGCCAGTGCTGTAAAGGTAGGTCCTTCAATACTCTAGTAAAAATTGATAAATATAAATCCTGTCAATATGCTCCAACATCAAAAATAAAGCCATTTAATAACCACTATATCCCTATATAGCAATTATACGCACAAGTATATGCATAATTATCTCCATATTCATTATTATTCTAAAATTTAATTTTTATATTGAAAACATGAACTAAAATGTTTTTAAAACAGTAGTAAAAATGCACTGTTACAGTATGCTTATTTAGCAGATCATTTCCTTTAGTCTCATAACCACAGGAGACATGTATTATACATAGTACATAAGAGCTTAGCCTCTCAGCCTGACAAAGTAAAATATACATATACAGATTTCTGGGTGAGCCTTTTAAGCTAACATCAATGGTCCAGTGGGGGGAAAAAAAAAAAAAGAAAAAAAATTCTATAAAATATCTGTTCATAAAACTTACATGCAATATAAAGGTTAGTGAAGAGCTAAGCAGAGGGGAAATGAAGAGCAGACTCATCATTTGGTAAACAGGACACAATTTCACAAGTGCAAGGAAACAAACACCCAGGAACCAAGGATCTGGATCAGTGACACCGAGGGCTGGGGACTGTATGTTTGAAATCCACGATTCTGAACACCCTTAGTGAAACTGTGATTATAAAAAACTAAACATGACCTTTCAGGTCAAAATATCAGTTAAAAAGTTTAACAAAAGCCTTTAAATATACAAACAGACATATCTGTAAGAAGGATGATTAAAAGATCTTGCTTTTAAGTGTGTATAAACCTGCTCTGCCTAACTGTCCCGTTCCAGTTCCCACATGAGAGTGTTACAGACTGTGTTGTAGTTTTAACATTGGGCAGGAGAGAAGGAAGAATTTTTTTCCAGTAAAGATGGAGAGCAACACATAGCAGAAAACCATATGATGATGACCCTTTTAGATGAAAGTAGGCATGAGGGACAATTCCCAATGCCAAGGTTTAGGGAAAGAGGCACTGTTTATTACTTTATTAGAGAATCATAGAATCGTTTAGGTTGGAAAAGACCTTTAAGATCATCAAGTCCAACCGTTAAGCTAACATTGCCATCCCACCACTAAACCATGGCCCTAAGCACCTTGTCTACCCGGCTTTTAAATACCTCCCGGGATGGGGACTCAACCACTTCCCTGGGCAGCCCGTTCCAATGCTTGACAACCCTTTCTGTGAAGAAATTTTTCCTAATGTCTAACCTAAACCTGCCCTGGAACAACTTCAGACCGTTTCCCCTCATTCTATCACCCATTACCAGGGAGAAGAGACTGACCCCCAGCTCACCACAACCTGCTTTCAGGCAGTTGCAGAGGGTGATAAGGTCTCCCCTCAGCCTCCTCTTCTCCAGACTAAACAACCCCAGCTCCCTCAGCTGCTCCTCATAAGACTTGTGCTCCAGGCTGGCTATTAGCCAGTGGTAGTTTAGAAATAAATGTATAAGCAGAGTTGGAATAGTCACTAGAGACCAGATATTTGCCCTCTTTTGGACATGTTCCCATCAGTCTGTCATTCTCTCAGTTAGCGTGTCTCTCCCTGAGCATACACAATGGTAGAATATTAAGGCTATAAGTAGGATTAAAGTACCTCTGGTCTCTGTGTTGCCCAAGTGTTTTGTTTCTGTGTTTAAGCATATAAATTCTGCTGTAATTTCTCTTTAGGTTCTGAAATCCTGCTTAGAATTTCAAAATAAGTTTTTTTGTAGCACTTGATTTACTCCCTGCCAGTATTTATGAGTAGTGAGAAAAAGAATTATGAATGACCTAACTTGGAGAAGCTCCAAACAGAAGAAAGAAGCTATGCTTGATGTTAAGAAAATGAAAGCATGCTCTGCATAGATTAGAAGTTGCTCATCAACTGTTCTCCAGGACAGTGAGTTGCCTTTAGGAATCTGAATCTCAGAAAAATAAATTAGGTTTTATTTAGCAAGAATTCTACAGAATTAAAAAAAAATATGTCTGACAGCTAAATGCTTAATTTTATGAGGCAAATTAAGAGAAGTTTCATGCTGCATAAGGAACCAGTTGGCAAATTAGAGAATTTTAGAGTGGGTTTTTTTATTTCAAAAGTTTAAGATAAGACTTCATTTAATTGAACAAATGTTTTGGAATAATTTTATTAAACAAACTATTAGCACAAAATAACAGGTACTTAAAGGTCCCCAAATCTTCTTTCTTTCTTTGTCTTGCAAAACTGCTGAGATAGAAACTATTTGATTGGTTTTATTATTGTGCTTCAGACATAAATTATATTGTGATTCATGGTTCTTCATAGCTAAATACAATGACTGTATGTATTTAAAAATACATACAATTTTCTTTTCATTGCTGCCTTCCTTGCTTTATTTTCTCCAGTGAATGGAGATTATTTTAGGATTACTTAGGCTTTTATAAATATATGACTTTACATCCCAAAGGTGAAATTTTGTAGACAGAGGCTCTTATGCATGTTTATGTCTGGATTTCCATAAGACATGATGTGCACGTGTAGAAATGAATATCACTTCTTTGCAGGAGGGCAATGGATTCAGTCCATTAGCCCTCACAAGCTGGAAGAAAGAGAACGATGGAAGCTGCTTCAGTCCTGAGGCTTCAGTAGCCACAGCAGCAGCTGTTACACAATGTGCTCTTAGCATGGATGAAATAGGTCAAGCTGAAAACTGGCTAGTCCTTGGACAGCCTGCAAAGTGTAATGCCTCGGCAATTCACGGCTTTCACATGCCAAGAGCGCATCCCTGCTTGAATGTTGTGACATGAGTTGCTGTCACTTATGGCAGTGTTCTTGCCTCATATTGCACCAATTCCTTATGGAAACATATCCTTAACTGCACACTGGTCATTTACAGATTATTGCTGCACAGCTCATCTGGCTCAGGACAGACTGGCTGGAGGTAACTGCATAGCAAGTGTATGATGGAGGACTGGATGGTGAGACGAAGAAGGGAGAAAACCGTTTCACCTCATTGTCACTCTCCCTTTCTCCTTTCATCACAGTCTGCTCCATTTAGCCAATTTACTTTCCCTGGCATCCCATGAGGAATGGAAAGGCTCAAGCTTACCCATTTTTACTGCCTAGGAAGAGTGAGTGCAGCAAAAGGGTGGAAACCAATGCATGAACTGAGTTAAAGCACAGCCCTCAGTCTCCAGAACTCCATGAATGAAAGCAAAGATGAGGAAGTAGCACAGTAAAAATATGGTAGTTAAAAGCCGGGTAGGATAAAGGACATGGTTGCAATTCTAGCAAAATGATTGCTTGGTCTTAAACCTCTGGGATCTTTTACAGAATCCAGTTTAAGTTCAGGAAGAAATCTAATTATGAGGCTGTTAACACTCCTAAGTAGAAGCTAAGCTCAGCTCTAGACCAAGACAGAGAAAGTGCCTTTGCTTCTGTGTCACTAATTGGTCATTTGGAGCACTGGGATTGCCAGGATTGACACAGTGAAAATGAAAGGCAATTCGTAAGTCACTGATAATTAAGTAGGGAGTAACTAAAGGAAAACCTGTTTTACTGCTGGTTTGGCAGTTTCACAATGTTTGCCATGCCACACTGAGGTAGCAATGTGTTTTGGTGTGTGTTTCCACAGAAATTCAGTGTAAACAGAGGACTGCTAACAGATGTGGTGACCTGACTCAAGGACACTTAGGCTCTCCATGTCCAATGCAAGACAGCAATATTTCAACATATTGAAGAACTTCCATTTCACAGCTGACTGAAAGCCAAAATATGAAGTCCCAAAACAGATGCTATTTTTGGATTATGTCGGTCTGAGTAGTCACCATGCATTAAAATTGCATGTGTCAGAAATGGCTGTGCTACATATGTTTAGCTGGTGCTCATCAAATAACTTTCCAGCCTGCCATTGTGGTATAGCAAAACTGAGAAGAAATCATTAGAAAGTGTGAATCTGATAATCTGAGAACATGCTGGCCTTATTAGCTCTAAGAAAAAGACCCTGGTCCCTGAGCAATTTCTGCAAACTGTCAGACATCACCAGACATGATAGCCTTTGCTTGGCTCTGTGATACTATCCATGCTGTAAACTATTTGCCTGGGGTTCTGCAGATAATGGAGATGGAACAAACATTGCAGCAAATGAACCTGTCTGTCTCACAGGGTGACATCAGATTGGATCTCCACACAAAATACAAGTATTATTATGGAAATTGCATCTTGACATTTTGATGTAAGAAACACTTCCAGAATATTTGGAGTATGTTATCTAAAATTATTTGTCCTGGGTGGGAAAGAAACAAATATACAAATGGAGCAGTAAGGAGAAGAATGACTTCACTTTTTGTCTTTAGTCATTAGATAAATGCATTAAAAATTACCACATAATGAAATGCAAACACTAGATAGCAGGTCAGGGACCATTTCTGAAAAATACTTACTGACATAGATAGTCTTTGTTCACTCTGAGGTGTGCCCTTGAAGCCAGGCATAAATAGGGTATAAATAACGCTCAAGCTTATGTTCAAATACGGCACAGCCAACATTTGCCACAATAGAAGCTTCAGTTCAGCTTCAGGGAAGTCCCCTCCAAGAGTTCCCCAAAGAGAAAGACATCCTCAGTTACACTTACTCATGTGTGAAAATGAGTGGGAAATGTCCTTTTCTCCCCCTCGCTAATCCACAGTCCCTGCAAGTCTGATAACTGATAGGGCACTGGCAGAAATTTCTGCCCTGCACATGGGCGATGCCTGTGCACGATCTCCCTGCCCTCTGCATCTGAGTAAAGCTGCCAACCACCTTATTCCTGTGGGAGAAAAGGTGGTGATTTTCAGGATCAGGATCCAAGTGACACTGCTCTACTTCACCATCTGTCCATTAATTACCAGCTTGCCTTCACTCAGTAAACTTGCCTCCATCAGTTCTTGTTACTGCAGGATGAGAGACATTAAGAAGCCAAATGTGAGAATTTCAGTGGTCCAGAAGACCAGGTGGCTGTATCTAAAAGACTGGTTATAAGGGTCTGAAAGATGAGGGAAGACAAAGAATTGCTCTCTGGGTGTGATGCAGCTGAGTCACACTTCTGAAAAGCTAAACATTATTTAGAAAGCATGGTATAAAGCCCACAACAGAGTTGATATGAAGCAACCTTTAAAAAATAAAAAGAAAAAAAGACAGGATGTATTTATGAAAAGACATATTTCCATATGATCCACTTTTAAGGAGGGATTATTCCTAACTGTGTGGGTTTTATGTATGCTTATGCACAAAAAAGTAAAAATCAATAAACATTCAGTTAGAAAAAGATTAACCATAAAAATGATGCAAGTGGATGAATAATGGAAGCTGTTTGGTCCTCCAGTAAACACCAGCAGGGAAGCATCAGGCATTGCTGCAGCACTTGTCAGTATCTCACACGGGGGAAGAAAGCAGGGGGAATTACTGGCATCTGAACTACATTTGCTTTCATTTTCACTTAAAGAATGAAAAACTGTTATAACAAGGAAGACATTTTCTCAACAATTTATAATTATATTTTTATTGGGGATCTGGGGAAGTTGAGGAACTAAGGAAGATTTTTCAAGCTTCTACAGGCAAAAGAAGGAAAAATTGCTAATTCATACCTGTCTACCGTTTTTTACTATGTACATCTATGATTTAAAGTAACTGAAATGTTAGTTATGAAACCCTATCCTTCAGTGGGAACAGGATTAAGGCTTTAAAATGAAGAGGGAAAAGAACATATCCAGGAGATACTTTTAAAATAAATATTTTTACACGAGGGGTATATTTGTCACATATATTTGAATACTGCTCTTATACTTGTCATTGTAACTTGCATAATACATTTTTTTACATTTGTTTTTGTTTTATTGATTCCTACATCATCACCTCTAAGAAGAATGAAGTAAAACCCTACAGTTAGATAGCATATGTCGTTTTGATGAATGTTGGATATTGTCACTCATCAAATTGCATATTTATTTTATTATTTTTTCTTGTTCAGAGATAATAGTATACCACTTCTACAATGTTCTGGCCACTATTTAGCTTATGAATATCTTCTTTTCCAGATTTTTCACATGTGAGGATTAATCCTATACTCCCACTTCCTGCTATAATTCTTAGAGCTTCAGAATGCTTCATGCTTTGGTGATCCCTCCCTAAACAAAATAAGTCAAAGATCTGTGTCCACAGAATGGCTTTGGTCTCTGAGCCCAGAGTCTTATTTGAAGCAGAGGTATTTCTTTCAGGGAAACAGAAATCCATTGTTCCTTCTAAAATCAGGGAAAAGAAGTATGGGTATCCAGGGTGATTCAGATCTCACAAGTGCAGTCCTTCTCCCAGTGAGACAGTGTCTTGTCTAGTCACTCTGTAGGGAGTTTAGTAAAACTACAACTTAAATGTTTCAAGTATTATATTTCTGAAGTTAAGTGGTGGGATCTAGGTAATCTAGGCTTGGGTTCACTGCAACAGAATACAAAGTCTTGATCTAAGTGTCTAGGCTACCTATGCAGAAATTAAGAGACCTCATAACCTGCCTGATAATTTTCAACACACTGATTGAGGACCTGCCTTCAGCAACCAAATGAGAGGTGGAATTCAAAAATATGCCTGAACTTCCACTTAAGATACCTTATTTGTTGTCACTGGAAATGTCTCTTTCCACTCAGAAATCACATTCTTAGTTTTGGAAACAGGTTCCGATGTCTTTCATTCTCTTATTTTAGAACTCTGAGACAATGTTTAAGTCCCTCCGCTTGGGGTTTTTTTGGGTTTGTTTTTTTTTTCCATCTAGCTCTACCATTTTCCATTTTCCATCATTGAAAGTTTGTAAAAGAACTGAATACAATTTCTCGTACCTTAAGGTATTCAAGCTTAACCGTCTTATTTTTCAGGCAAACTATAGCAACAAGGAACTGAGTCATTAAACTGGGAGAGAGGCTCTCACCTTGAATTTGTTCCTTTTTGCATAACCCGTTTAAATACTCATTGAGACAGAGAGGGAGAAGCAAAGCATCAAAAGGTCTCTATCTATGTCTGTAAGTATAGCTTGCACCCATAAGCTAGATTCTTTTCTGCCCCCAAAACAGGATGACTTCATCATACTGACTACAAGGATCAATTCCTAGCCCTGCTCACCCCCTTCTATCTCCTGAACAGAGCCTGAGCATTATCAAGGAGAGATAATGCTTCTTGATAAAAGCAATCACACACCATGTTCCATCAGCGGACTGATGCCCAGCCAGTCTCCAAGCAACAGCACCTTGGAAGCCAAAAACCCTTCTTCTTCTACTACACTTTTATTGTTGAGCATGACATTGTATGGTAGAAATATCACTTTGTCCGATTTGAGTTAACTGTTCCAGCTGTGTCACTTCCCAACTTCCTGACCACCCTCAGCCTACTTGGGGGTGGGGAGGATGGGTAGAGTGGGAGAAAGGCTTGACCCTGTGCAAGCACTGTTAAACAATAGCCAAAATATTAATTTGTTATCAACACTGGTTTAGCCACAAATCCCAAACAGAGAACCGTATAGGCTGCTCTGAAGAAAATTAACTACATCCCAATCAGACCCAGTACAGAGA
Organism: Gorsachius magnificus; assembly: GCA_034008185.1. Lineage (NCBI taxonomy): Eukaryota > Metazoa > Chordata > Aves > Pelecaniformes > Ardeidae > Gorsachius > Gorsachius magnificus. The sequence continues at coordinate 191,230,286 of CM067081.1, read as the reverse complement.
CATATTAAGAAAAGATGACTCTTGGGGTTCTTGGCATTAAAGTACTCATAAATTACTTGACCATTAAAAAAGCAGCACAATTCTTTGTTCCCTCAGCTGAATGCCCCAGGCTGCTGGACTAAACATGTGTTGGTTTTTTTTTTTCCTTTGGTCCACTGACTAGCTATGTATTCTCTGATAATAAATGGGGCATAAGAGTAAGTTATTAATAAACAGAATTGCCATAAGTTGCCATAAGTCCTTATTCAAATAAAGTAAGTAGTATGCTTTGTATCAGGCCATTAATAAGAAAAAAATATCATGAGAAAGATTTAGAAGCATTTAATTCTTCTCAAAACATAACTGAGTAACTTTTTACCTTCAAAAATAAATTTCTTTATTGAGAACCATGTCACCAAATTGGTCAAAATATCTCCAGTGGGGGCGATGTTAAACTCTCCCCCTCAAGTTTTTTTACTTTCCATGACATACTTCCATATTCATGGGGGTTGGCAGGCAAAGCAAGAGAGAATAAACAGGAAGACAGCTGAAGAGCACAATCAGATGTTGTCCAGCAACTTTGAATTTACTTTTTTTCTACCTTGTTGGATTATAATGGTGAGTGAAGGAAAGAATTCTCAAACCAACACAAACAGCAACCAGTGCTCAAACTACAAATTGTCCTTAAGTCTGTTTACATCTCAAAACACCCACAAAAACAAATGGAAATCTGTGCAAATGATGCTTATTTCCAAAATGCTTCCCAGCAACTAGACTACAACACAGAACCATAATTCTTGAGTCATCATTTGTTCTATGTGCCCTTGTTTTAAGGGTGTCAATTAATTAAGACTTCAGGTTAAAACATGAAAAGAGGAATTATCCCAGTGTTTCTGCTGTTGGCTATTCATTCCACCAGCTGTAAAGAAATTGATGATCTACTATAGAGACTTTTAGGTACAAAAAATTCTTTTCACCATTTTACTGAAAAAGCAAAACACAATGAATAGGTTTTGGCTTTCATGGTTTCCATGCTTGTCAACTTTAGCATAAATTAAAAGCAAGGATTTCAAAGTTTTCATCTTTATTTTAAATTTTCCTGTGTATTTTCAAGGCATTCAACGAAATCTCTCTAAGACCTCTGCTGGCCATAAGAGGTACTTTCTTCATAAACCCCAGAAATACTATCACCTGTGCATAGCATGCATGGGAGTCTCTACCTAGTATCATTAAAATAAGACAACAAAACTTGTTTAAACTACTTGAAAATATCAGTCACTGTACCAAGAAAGTTAAATAAGGATTGATTTAATAGCATCAAAGATGAAATAATGCAGAAAATAGAAGTATGAATTATATTTACAAACCTTAGTAGATTCCATGGAATATTATACTTAATGCAGCTAAATTTCATTATAATACTCTCTGCCCGTTTGTCCAACTTCTCCTGAGAGACCTACTTCAGCTTTACATAATCTTCACTCTTTCAATCCTAAAAAATTTCTGGAGGAATGCATTTAAATGAATAAATGAATTAAAATTTATAGAGTGATGTTCATGAATGTGATGGATCTAACAATAATGAATAAGGGATAAATAATTTATGGCATTTCATTTTTTCACACGCTGTCAAACTCTGACAATAACAGATTTCCTTATTTCCATGCAGACACAAATCACAACATGGCAAGACTGAAACAAACAGGCAGCTCAGGCAAGGCATGGGGATCATTCTGCTGGTAGAAACAATTTTAAATACTGTAACAAATAGCAGATGTCTCCACTCAAATAATAACATTTCATTCATTCCTCATTATTTGATCTCTCCCATTTTTCATTTCTTTTCACTTAGAGTAATAAATTTGATGGCCAGAGGGATGTTGTTAATGTGGGTTTATCTGCTAAATAGCACAACTCAAGGAACTCATCCACTTATTCTAGTGAGCAATCGATGATATCTGCCTTTTCACTATAGCATTTCTCCAAGGTTACGTGTACATTGGAAATTGGATATTCATTCTGATCATCTCCCAAGCCGTTAAATACCCACTAGTTTTCAACCTGAAGCTCTATAACTGCGTTAACATGACCTTGTACCAAAACTAAGAATGGACCTTGTGCAAGTTAGTCCACGCTGCATCCAGCTCAGCCTTGTACCAACACGTCGTACTGTCCTGTGGCTCTGTACTGAATCAACCACCTGCCTTACAGGCTGCGGGTGGCAGGTGGAAAGAGCGCATTTATATCTATGCAGATAAACCCTTAACTGGATTTCAGTCTTTGATGGAGCCTGCAATCGAATGTAAGTCATTAATTCTTCTCACAATTAAAAACATATCTCTTATTTCTAGCCTGAGTGTCTATCTTTTCAGCTTCTGAGCTTCTCTGTGCCTTTCTCGGTGAGTTTATTTTCAAAAATCTATTTTATAACTATATCTGTGGTTCCCTGAATTTTCCCTTCAGTGGACTAAAAAGACTAAGTTTCTTCAGCATCTCATACCAGCTATCATCAGCTGACTGTGGTTGACTCTTCAGACAGCGATTCAAGTCTCCATCACTCACTACATTTTCAAAAAAAATACACCCCCAAGCACATTCTGTGTGCTTTCACTTGGGAAAAGCTCATAAGTTCGTCCCTTGCCGTGCTTCCTACAAAAACCTCAGGCTTAGGCTGTTGATTTTATGTTATCTCCCTGTTTCCTTCTCTCACTCATATTCTGCCCAAATCTGTTTGTTGTTGCTTACTCCCAACAGACTAAATTAGCCTTTTTTAGGCTCTGTGCTGCCACAGCTAGATTGCTTTGGGTATCTTTGTCATCTCATTAAAGGTTGGCAGGGGCATATATGTATTACACTGCATTAAAGCAGTATAAGAATAACCAGTATCTACGATCTGTATATAACTAGTTTTAATAGAAATACCACCTTGCTTTCCTTCCACCTACTCCATCTAGTCTAATTAAGCAGTGTTTTCAATATTCAGAACATGTAAAAGAAAACCATCAAGTTCAATATATATCAGCTATGCCAGATTTATTTACATATGTATTATTCTCCTTGTAGAAGTTTTTCTCATGATACATAAGAAACAACAACAAATTTTTTTCTTTGTACACACCTTAATAGCTTGAGCTGTGTATATTCATGCTACTAAGAGATTAGGAATAATTTGTGTCAGTCTGTGAGTGCCTGAGTTTGTATCTAAGTATATGCAAAGATGAAACACCTTAGAGGAAAATTATTCTTTTTAATCTATAATCATAGTTTATTTCACATATACACAAAGGTTAGCAGACTAAGAATTCACATCCTTTGAATAAATAACCTTACAGGAAAGATTATAGAAATACATTCATGAAAAGTGAGTTTGTAAATTTTGTGAACCAGTTCTAGAAATTATTTGACAAAAAGCCAACATTCTTCTTTTTTGCACATGCAGGTTAATTATTTACTACTATTTTTTCCTAAAACATCCAGTGAGCCCATAGCTAAACATCTCCCAAGTGTAGTTTATTTTTCATCAGACATTTACATGCATGCTCTACATATTCTCAGCCTGAGAAAGGATTTCATTAACCAACTAAAATACTGAAGTACTGGTAGTAGGGCTGAATCGTTCAGAAAAAATGTGCCAGAGGCAGCAGGATGGTTGCCATGCACAACAAAAGACTCATACCAGATTTTGATTAACTTGATAAACTGAGAGTGTTTCTAGTATATAAAAGTAGTCTTAAGTAGAAATACCATTCACTTGTTATGATCTCAAAGATAATCAGCAAAAAATAATATACTGTGTTGGTATTATGACAGCACCTAGTACCTTCAACAAAAGTCAGAATAGTACAAGATTAATGAGCTACTCAGGTCATTGTTAAATGACTTAACAAGTCACCTCACTAACTGAAAATCTTGAAGCTGTTCAGATAACCTAGCAATGACATAAGAACGTGAATACAATAGACTCTAACATAATACTACATAATCTTAATTCTTTCATACATACATTATTTATTGTGTGACAGAATATCACTGCCTTCCAAAGATGGGTATCAAATTGGCATTTTGGAACGCTTGCGATGTGAAAGAAAAGCTTTAAACTAATATATCACTCTTCAAGGGAGTTGGTGTTTAAGCTTTTGTTATAGCTTTATTGTTTGGGGACTGATTGAAGAAGCTTATTGATTTAAGTGTATCCTGTATACTTTTTAAAGAGACACTGGCAAGACTGTAGAGAATGCAGGATGAACACTTTCTACATACCAGAAATCAAAATAAAACTATTTACAGAATTAAAGACTCACATTTTTAAGGTCAGATTAAATTGTTACAAACATTGAATCTGACCTTGTGAGCCACACTGACCACTGCATTTTGCAAAATGTTTCTGCAATGAGCTCATAAAAATGGTTGGTGTAGAGCTTTAAGAAACCTATTCAAGCCATGCGTCAGGGTGGTGTTTGGTATTTTCATCACAATGAATACAGCAATGATTATCTAGTATTCCCCAAATGGGAAATAATTTGTTTTCTTGAATTTTATCATATTCTGCCAATATCACTATGCTAGTTTGTAATTATATCATGAATAGAATAGAATAGAACAGAATAGAATAGAATAGTTTCAGTTGGAAAGAACATACAATGATCATCTATTCCAACTGCCTGACCAATTCAGGGCTGACCAAGTTAAAGCATATTATTAAGGGTATTGTCCAAATGCCTCTTAAACGCTGACAGGCTTGGGGTCATCGACCGCCTCTCTAGGAAGCCTGTTCCAGTGTTTGACCACCCTCTTGGTAAAGAAAAAAACCTCTAATATATAGTCTGATCCTCCCCTGGTGCAGCTTTGAACCATTCCATGTGTCCTATCACTGGATACCAGGGAGAAGAGCTCAGCACCTCCCTCTCCCCGTCCTCTCCACAGGAAGTTGTAGAGAGCAATGAGGTTGCCCCTCAGCCTCCTTTCCTCCCAACTAGACAAGCCCAAAGACCTCAGCCTCTACTCATAGGATGTGCCTCCCAGCCCTTTCAGCAGCTTTGTTGCTCTCCTCTGCATGCATTCAAGTACATTAACATCCTTTTCAAATTACAGGGCCCAGAACTGCACACAATACTCAAGGTAAGGCCACACCAATGCTAAATACAGTGAGATAATCACCTCTTTTGTCTGGTTATGCTATGCTTAATGCATCCCAGAATGTGGTTTGCCCTTTTGGCTTCCAGGGCACACTACTGACTCATATTGAGCCTGCTGTCAACCAGCACCCCCAGATTACTTTCTGTAGGGCTGCTCTCCAGCCACTCCTTTCACAATTTATGCTTGTGCCCAGCCTTACTCCATCCTAGGTGCGGAATCTCGCATTTGCTCTTATTTCATGCCATTGGTGATTGTCCAACTGTCCAGATCCCTCTGTAATGCCTCTTGTCCATTGAGAAGGTCAACAGCATCTCCCAGTTTGGTATCATCGCCAAATTTACTAACCGTGCATTCAACTCCTGCATCCAGACCACTGATAAAAATATTGAACAGAGCTAGCCCTAGAACTGAGCACTGAGAAACACCAGTAGTGACTGGCTGCTGGCCAGATGTAGCCCCATTCACTGCAACCCTTTGAGCCCATCCTTCAGCCAACTCTTCACCCAGCACACCACGTACCTGCACATCTTACAGTTGGACAACTTGTCCAGAAGAATGTTGTGAGGGACAGTATCAAAAGCCTTACTAAAATCCAGAAAAACTACATCTACCACCTTCCCTCCATGTATTAGGTGAGTGACCTCATCAGAGAAGGATATATCAAATTAGTTAAACAGGACTTTCCTGTTGTGAATTCATGTTGACTATGTCTGATGATTGCACTGTCTTTTAAATGCCTTTCAGTAGTGCACAATATAGTCAACTCCATAATTTTTCCAGGAACTGAGGTTAGACTAACAGGTCTGTAGTTTCCTGGGTCTTCCCTCATGCCCTTCTTGTAACTTGGAATAACATTGGTTAGCTTCCAGTCAGTAGGGACCTTCCCAGACTCCCAAGAACTTTGGTAGATGATTGAGAGGCGTCTTAAAATCATAGAATCATAGAATCATTTAAGTTGGAAAACACCTTTAAGATCATCATTGAGGGTGGTGAAACACTGGAACAGGTTGCCCAGAGAGGTGGTGGAGGCTCCATCCCTGGGAACGTTCAAGGCCAGGTTGGATGGGGCTCTGAGCAACCTAATCTTGTTAGCAGTGTCCCTGCTCACTGCAGGGGGGTTGGACTAGATGACCTCTAGGGGTCCCTTCCAACCCAAAACATTCCATGATTCTATGATTCTATGATCAAGTCCAACCATAAACCTAATATTGCCATCCCACCACTAAACCATGTCCCCCACACCTACACATCTTTTAAATACCTCCAGGGATGGGGACTCAGCCAATTCCCTGGGCAGCCCATTCCAATGCTTGACAACCCTTTAGGTGAAGAAGTTTTTCCTCATATCCAATCTAAACCTCCCCTGGTGCAACTTGAGGCCATTTCTTCTTGTCCTATCACTTGTTATCTGGGAGAAGACACCAACACCCACCTCACTACAACCTCCTTTCAGGCAGTTGTAGAGAGCAATAAAGTCTCCCCTCAGCCTCCTCTTCTCCAGGCTAAACAATCTCAGCTCACTCAGCAACTCCTCATAAGACTTGTGCTCCAGACCCTTCATTAGCTTCGTTGCCCTTCTTTGGACATGCTTCAGCACCTCAATGTCTTTCTTGTAGTGAGGGGCCCAAAACTGAACACAGTATTTGAGGTGTAGCCTCATTGGTGCTGAGTATAGGGGCACAATCACTTCCCTACTCCTGCTGGCCACACTATTTCTGATACAAGCCAAGATTCTGTTGGCCCTCTTAGCCACCTGGGCACACTACTGGCTCATATTCACCTGAGTTGATCCAGTATTTTTCTAGTACATGTAGGTGAATTACCAGACTTTCAGCAGAAGGCACTGAATTGAACCCCAAAATTAAACGTCTGAACCTCAAAATATCCACCATCTACTCATAGAAATCATCATATTCAAAGGCCTCCCATGACTTCATTGTTTCAATCAGTCATTTTCTTGTAAATACATTTACTGAGCATCTATTAGAGTAAAATATGCAGAAACTAACCGGGTTGGTGTGGTTTTGTCTTTTGCAGGTGTATATTTTTATGCAGAACTGTGCAGAATCATATCTTTTGCTGACACTAAATCCTAGTATATTAACTAGCATGAACATCAACATTATCCTTTTGTAAAGACTTGAAATTACAGATTCATTAGCATAAACGTATATGATTTGTGGAAAGCAGAGTAGGGATATCAAAGCATATGCTCTTCTGTGAACCACACAAGTTACCTAATTATCTAACTTTTAGTGTTTGCTGAAAATATTGAATGACAGACTTTAACTTCCAATACTTACTGTTTTCTGCACCATAATAAGGTTTAGAATAATACTTATAACAGATGGGTTTATTGAAATATACCTTGATCATATTTTCATTAAAATGGTGCAGACCTCTTTATATTTCCGTGTTTGGATCCTGACACATCCATTGCAATAAAATTTATTTTCTGTAATCAATTCAGTGGACAAATTCTACTGCTTTCTTTAAGCACTAGCACCAGCAATGATAGCTTCCTCACTTGTAAAGTGTTTTCATTTGTAAACCAAATTTATCATAGTCTCCAAATACCAAGCCACTTGAGAACATGGTTTTCCCCACATTTTGCTATTATTGTTTGAATGATTGTGATCTAATCTACACCAAAGTAACATCTATGAAAGTTAAACTAAAAACCACTAAAAGCATATTGTAAGAGAAAAAATAAAGCTAACTAAAATAATATGAAGAATCAATGTCTGAAGCTTGATTCATGTATAGACTCTTTCAGCAAATGCAGAAATACTTTGGTGGAACTCATTTCATCTAACTTTAGTAATCTAAATGTTAGATACCTGGTCTAAATTAATACAGTACTCTACGGTGAATGAAATGTGGTGAATATCTAAGGAAGATGATTCATCCTATCCTAAAACAATCTGAAATAGGTAGAGAAAATTTAATTCTGAAGACTCTGAAGTTGACTGTATATTTCCAGTAGAGAAAGCATAGACATCTCAATTACAGTGGGATAGCTTTCACTATGCTTTCTATTAGCTGTCTAAAAGTTGGACTTTTTAGTCCAGCATAATTTTCTCAGTTCTATTTATAGTCAATAGAGATAGATACACAAATAGTTTAGGGTAGTGATTTGTTCTGCCTACCTTAGAAGCCTATATGGAGATGATATGCTGTCCAACGATGAGCCATGGATCACAGTATTAGGAACTAATAAATTGCAGCATGGGAGAAAATGGATTTGGAAAGATTATTCATTTTACTCAGACAGTAAAATTTATCAAAATGGAACTTTTACTTTGGCAATGTGTTAAGTAAAGTAGTAAAATTATGGTCATTGAAGTAGTCAGTAGCTGGACAATAAAAGGAAAGTTAAATAAAGACTCCAAACAGCCAGCCTGAATCTGAGACAGTGAAGAGGTGTAAGGAGCCCACAAAAGATCTTTCTTATGTTTTGCTACCTTTGCAGAGGCAACAAAACTTTAAGGTGCTGACTATAAAAGGCTGTCAAAAATATTAAGGCAGAGTAATAGATCTATGCACAAATCATCTGCTTTGGAGAAAAACAAGACCAAATGTCTCATGCCTAATAAAAATCTTTGTAGGTTTCTGAAATTATAGTAAATTCACACTTACATTTTTCAGAAATGTCAGAGTAAGCCAGTGTGTAGCACACTAGCTCAAAATTTTCCTACAATTATGATGAATTTTTCTCTGAAGAGAAAGTCATTAGACTATCAATACTATGAGATACAATATAAGTAATATAACAACTATTGTGCTTAAATTACCAAAAGCGTTAAGTTAATCATACTGCTTCCTGTCCAGGGCTTCCAGAACCTGAATCTTATAGTAAGTGTCTAAGCTACACAGCTACAGCACCTAAGCAGCAATCCTAATTTAGACATTGTAGCTAATATTCTCCATTATTGTCTAGACAGAAGAGGTTTTAAACACTGAAATTCTTTGTTCCAAGGACTTCTTGACCTTAGAATCTCCAGTGATGCAAAATTATACTTTTCTACTAAGCAAACTCAAATCAGTGCATCATCAAATGCGAAGTCCTTGAATCTTCATACAGATTTTATCTGCAAAGGCAGTGTCTTGCACAGTCTTTGCTCTCATTATTTGTTTCTGGCTGACCATAACGTTATGTTTCTCAAAATAGAAACAAAGGTCTCTGCAGGAAAGCAGTTATTTACAAAATTAGTATAATCCAATTTTTACTTTTTGTGTGTGCGTGTATATAAGGGAAGGAGAGAGGTTACAGAATTTGGCCTTTCTCTTAGCTTTTCAAAGTCTCATTGCTCTAATCTCTCATTAATAAAGATTTATTGTCAAGGACAAGCGACTTGTGAGACAAGGAGAACAAGACAAAGCCCATGTGGCTTCATCTTAATCAGATCTAAACTCATTCTGTCTGAAAACACCAAAGGGAAGATCTGTCCCATAACTTCAAATTACTGATTATAACATTAAAATGCTGTTTATAAATCCAGGTTACTAAGTATTAAATTCATGTTACTCTAGCCATCTAAAAAATCCGTATCTAGTCTAAGGTTATCATTTAAGAGCCCTCTCTAGTAAATGAAAGTAAAGAGATCTCTTCAGGGTGATTCATCCCATTTACCTTAGGCACAGTCTCCATGCCGTGGTACCATTCCCTCTTCAACAACTACAACAGGAGGACTAGACAAACAGCAGAGGCTGGATGCATAATCATTTAGATGGCTACAGTCAAGTGCAAGGAATCTTATACTCAGTCACATAAATATAGGTCTGAAAATACGAGGATGATCAGAGTTAGAGATCTAATTCCTTTTAACCCAAGAGTGAATCAATAAACTGTTAGGCAGGGGGCTAAAACTGGCAAGGCTGCCTCAGCTCTGCATCCTTGAGTCCAACCAGCAATGAGCCTGAGTGCGTGTTCGCAGCAGACATGCACACACAGGCATACACGCACACACCTACACACCCCATGCCACCAGCCACACAGATCAGAACACACAGGCACACTCAGCACTCACACAGAGACGAACAATGCCTGTAGCCTCATCCCCTCACCAGCACACACACATGGACTCACCCACCTGCTCCTGCTCCAGCCACTGCCATCATGGACATGCGGGCCTCCAAGTCCTGGTCCCCCTCCAGGGGCTGCACTTAGAGCCCCAGACACACACACACATGCACGTGAGAGAGCCCTCCAGACAGGACAAGAGTTGGCAATGGAGTTTAATAAGAAGACAGGACAAACTGCTCTGACCAGGTGCAGAGCATGGCTGGTCAAGAGGACTGACCAGTCTGCAAGCAGCCAGCCCTTTTTATCTCCTTATCCTGCTGTTTTCTCATACTTGGTCCTCCCCAAATCATCAATATCCATCCCTTTCCTTGCCTTTGCTTCCTCTCCTAAACATCCTGTAGGAAGTCCTATGCAATCCCAAAATGTTCTTCCCCTGCATCCTATGGCTGTGTCCCATACCCCCAAGCAGTGACTCCCCTCGAGGTGAAAGGTGCTCCAGAGCATCACTCCTGTTGACTCATCATAATGTTTTCACACTTGGAATATGGAGCTGAAGATCTGCTGAGACAGCCTTGGAAGCAGCCTGGACAGCAAGTCCCCTTCTCTGAGTCCCTAATTTGGGTTCCTGCCTGCCCTTGGGCCCCTCTGTTCTCCTGGTCTGGTGTAGATGGGCCTTTGATGGGCTGATTGCTCCTGTGATGGGACTGGGAGCAGCCAGGGCAGGGTATTGAGTGTCCCCCTCAACCTTGTCTCTCTATCTCCTTTCTGGGGGTGAGCAGAGGTGCTCTTATCACATAACCTAACATACACTGTACCGCTTCCTCACAGGGATGGAAGAGTTTTAAATATAAGATGGATATCATACTATATAAATACAGGATTTCTGAGTATTCAATAAATAAATTCATAGGAAAATATTATATTAACTAGTAAATTGAGAGCTTTACTAAAGAACTGTGTATTTAAAATCATATTGCTTTTTTGAATGCAAAGTGTTTTAGACACTCTGACATTATTTCTAGAAAATCCTTTCAAGTTTAATGACAAGAAGGTCAAAGTATTTAAGTACCTTGATGGGTGTCTTTTCCTGGTAATCTGAAAAGGTTTTTATTTAAAACTTTTTTTTTTTTTTTTTTTTTAGCCAATTAGTTCATGTATGAGAGCATACAGGCCATCTGGAATCACCTGAATAGATCTTCACAATTAGCCAAACCCAGCATCACTAGGGTCCTCAAAGAGACTCCACTGAACTAAAGAAATGTCTGCAATTTCCAGTACTGAACTCCTGATTGTCATCTCAGATGGCTTACAAAGATGCTATTGTCTGGATGGCAGTGCAACTGTGTTTAATTAGGATAAATACATGAAAACCAAGCGTAAAGCTTGTTGCTCTCAGAAAATAAAAAGCTATCAGGGAATGTATTCTTTTCCCTTTTTTGGCATGAAAGGTGCTTAACAAGAAGGTGGTGGGAGCTGTTTTGGTAGAGTTTAGGTCAACTCTGATCCAAAAAATTTTCATATCTGAATGCTGACTGATTTTTCTCTGGGAATTCTGCTGTACTGGGTTCTGTACCCCCAGCAGGGTTTATCAAAAACATCAACAACGGCAATGTGGAGACTCATAAGAGATAAAAATGGTGGTGAGTGTCCCACAACACATTTACAAAAGTAAGGCATGAAAATAATATCAGGGACCAAAGCTGGAATAAGATTTCCATTGCACCAGTCTGTCATGCCTATTGTTTTAAAAAAGGAATATGATTGCAAAATTATGTATATGCCTAGCAGTTTTTCCTGGGCATTCACTGTAGAACTCCTATGATTTTCTCAACTCTGGAGTCATCAAAGTAAACACAAACCTGTTCAAAGTTATTTTTGCACTTGAATTAGCTCTACTGATCCACTCAAAACTCTTTCACTCTGCAATTTTGAGGCAGACCAGGAAAAATATCTTCAACTTTAAGGATCAATTTTATTTCCACCAGGTGTTCATGGACAGAATTCTTTCTTGGCTTGCTTTGCCCGTGTAAAGAATGTATTTCCCTTTTTCTGGGCAAGTAGGTTAATTGGAATGATATTGCATTTAAATTAATAAAACATTGCAAAGATAGATACAAGACTACCTTTGAGTACATTCTCCTCATGCACTTCTCCCACAGTGCACATACACTTCAGCTGATCTACCAACTATCCAAGACTTCTGAGAGGCAAATAAAATTGCCATAAAATATAGATTCCTCCCTCGGATGTCTCTTGTCGAGAGCAAGAGTGGCATCTGAAGCAATGGATTACCAACTCAGACAGAGAATGAGAGGCCAATGTTGATGACAGAAAATACCTGTGAAGAAAAAAACCACTACAATAACAGTATCTTTTACAAAACTAATCTGCAAGGAAGAGTTCGATCAGATTAAAGAAAAAAAAATATCTCTCAAGTACGAGAATTGTAAAATATTTTTCTTATTTTTAATTTATTACTATGGGGATAGAATAACCTACTTGAAGTGTCTTTTTTTTTTTCCTTTGGGAACAATGCTGCAAAGCATCTCCAGTGATTTGTTGTCATCTGTGCTAGATATGGAAAGACACACTTTATCATCAAGGCATAGTTTCTTAATACATCTTATTGAAAGTATTAAATCCTGCATGCAGAATAAACAGATTTAAAAAAATCAAAAGTATAGCTGCTTCTTAAAATGTAAAGATTATTTCTTTCCCTATTTTTGTAAGAATTCAAAAATTCTGTTCTTCTACAAATCTTCTGTATTAAATAGCAATTTTGTTTACTAAGTGGAAATGAAAACACAGAGAAGATTTAAAGTTTCTTAATCCTTGTATAGAAGGGCTTTTGGTATAAATTTGTATGACATTTTATGGAGGCTGTACATCTAGAAATTATACCTTCCATTTCCTTTAAAAATTGATTTTGTAAATGTGAGACAGACTTCAAAAATATTTTTAATATAGGATTTATTAACATTTAATCACATACTGTACTAACTTTTATCTATCTCCATAAAGGGATAATTCCAGAGGAGGTGACAAGAAATACCTCTAATTCTGTGGAAATGCTGTACAATGAGGGTTACTAGTCTTTGATGATCATCTATTCAAATGGAGCAGCCTTGAATGGTAAGATACCTATCCCTTTGCCAAAGCAAACCAGGTCTTCAAAGTTTTATCCTAGGGGGATGTAACTAAGCAACAGATCACCAGATGGGAGACTTTGATCACTAGAGGAGATTGCTAAGGGAGTTATCAGACAAAGAGGAGCTCAGTGGAAGGGATTCACAGAGATAAAGGAAGCTGGAACAGAAAAAGGAACAGCAGAACATGCTTTCATGGTAGAAAAGTCCTTTCTAAAGCAACAAGAGTGATGTGAGTAATGGACTTTTAGGTGAGTTGTTCAACTTAAAATTGAGGAAAAGAAATATCTTTTCCCAGTTGACCCAAAAAATAATGCTTCAATTTTTTTCCAGCAAAAAATAAGCCAACAAAAGCTCCCAAACCCAGCTTTATTTTGAATCTCCCAAGACTCTCATACATCTTCATGTTAAACAAAAAACTTATTATGTGTGTGATTGCTTAACACCTTTTTTACACTTTTACATCTCAGGCTGATTTTGAAATGAGTAGTTCACCTATCTTTCTGATTGTTTTTCATGGATGAAACCATTTCTGGATTCTCATTTATGAATAGCTTCTATCTCTTTCAGCTGTGTATTTCCAGTAAATTTGCTGTTTGCTGAACTAATTTCACCCAGTTTTAACCACATATTGCTGTTAACTCTTTCATTTTTACTCAATGCTACTTCTTTACTTTTTATTAATTTAGCATGTTTAAATCTGTTTCCTTCTTCTGGAATTTCTTTAATGGCTGGGGTTTTTTCATTGTCAAAGTTGTTCCCTATGCTACATCTTTCCAAGTCAACCATTAACAAGTTAACACAATTCATGCTTTTGTAAAAACAATACTCTGAAGTTTTATTTATGATGAGTAACTTCCTAAGAAAATGCAAAACTAATCTGTTTTTAATTTAGTACAACTTCTGCTGGACAACAAATATCATCAATGACAAACTTAAAATTTGCAGGCCATTACTCCCATACATCAAAAAAACCAGATTCCAAATCAGTCACTTTCTTGGAAGACTTGAAATCAGTGTAATATAGAAACACAGCCCAGCTGCAACAACTGGAGACCAGCTTTTGAAGTTCCTAGGAAGTCTGGCAGCATCACAGAGACTCAACATCTCCCGAGCAATGAAGAGTCAGGCAGCAGAAGCTGCAGATCAGAAAGCTAAGCCAGGGCAAAGCAACTCATACCTTTTTCTCTGATTCACCTCTCAGTTCCAGTTGAATCTGGGAGCCCAGTTCACAGCTGTGCTTGCCTAGAGAGACAAACCAATGTGCGCTGGAGGGTGTCTTGCTACAGTGCTACAATCAAAATGAAAAGGCAGTTAAGCAGTTTCAATTTTTCCCTCTACTTCTATTAAATCATTCTCACCAGGTTTGACTTAGACAGCAGACTCATAAAAACAAATATTTTGCCTCTGGAACAGGACACTTCGCACCAAATGGTGGATATTTTCAACAAAATTTCATGCAGAGAATAAAATCATCCACCCTCAAGGGCTGGACATCTACCCTAATTATCACATTATACATTCTGAACAAGTTAGTTTGACTGAAAATCTCCCTTTAAAAAATAAATCGGTATCAAAAATTTCATTTACAAGAGAGAACCTAACTTTTGAAAAAACACAATCTTCTACAGCCTTAGAGCAAACAGAAAGAATCTGCCCAGGGTAAAGGTAAAATTATTAATAGTAGGTTTTCGCCCACAGTAAAAAAATACATTTTGCATTAACAATCTAAAGCAATATAATTCTGTTCAAACCAATTTTACTTATTAACATAAATAATTATGTAGAACAACAGTTCTCTGTGCCGAGAAGTGATGTAAGCATTTTACATTACATGAGGATTACATTTGCTGAGAAACACAAACTCAGAAACCATCCTGATATTTTTTAAGTCTATGACAATGAATCTAAGTTATTTTAATACCTTTTTTTCATGATTTTTCTCCTGAGTTTACTGTAGAATTGTAGCACTCTCAGATGAGATGTTCAAAAATTTTTCCTCAGAAGCACGTGTTGGACAGTCACAAGTCGTGTCAATCTCAGAATAAGATTGCAACTTTTAAAAAGTGCAATCTTAAAGGCAGACAAACCCAAACATTTCAAAAAATCAAAATTAATATTGTTGTCATGCTGTTTGATCTTTACTTTAAACAGTTGGAAAACAAATTATAAACCACAGCATTCCTCAATCACCTGGTTTGCAAATGTGTGAGCTTCAGAGCACCAAGTTCAACAACAGCTAGTGACAAAATCTTGCAGAATTTCCTTGCAGTGACCTTGGGACAACCAAAGGTTGCACAGTCTCCTTTCGACCTCTAATCTGACTTTCACTTTGAAGAGTGATGCATCAACAACTCAGCATATTTTCAAATCATTCACACAGTCTTGCTGAACAGCATTACACTTTGTGTTACCATAATCTGATCTCAGAACTGGATGGTGATCCCAATGCACCTTTTTTATGACTATCCCTGATTTACAAAAATAGAAACGTACAATGCGAAGATCAGATCTTTCTCTTTGACTGTTCCTTATTTTATTTCCCAATTTCCCACAGCATATTCCCCGAACCTTTCATTTGTAAAGAGTCTTCTATCTCCTAGTTCTCAGTTACATCTCTGCTTTTTCTCATTTGTTTTGTAGTTATTTCTCTCCTTATCTCCTCAAGACTGCAGTATCTCATTAAAACAAAATTGAAACCGTTAACCTCCCTATTCTCAGAAGTTTCTCAAGGTCTTTGAAGGACACAATTCAAACCCATACCCGTCAACTTTTAGAAACCTAGATTAACTTTTAGAACTGTTGAATATTTAAAGCAGAACTAGGAAATGCAATTCTTGTCTTGTCTCCATCATGCTCTGGACAGTCCCAGAACACAAAGAGAGTGTGTTCTAGACTCAGGGACAGAGCTAGGGGACAAACCTTGAAGTGAACACAAGTAAGAAAACACAACTGGGTTTCCTTTTCCATCCAGCACAATCCCCAATAAACCAAGGTTAATTTGAGAACTGTATTTGCAGATTACTTATAAAACAGACTGTGGTTTACATAACATATTCCCTTGAAGATGATGATGCTAAGTTGCACCTTTTGGTGGACTGACAGCAAAACTGAGTCGCTGGAAGAGACTAAGCCACTCTTCCACTATATTGTTTAAGGCCCACTCTCAGACTGTCCCTCTGACAGGGCAGACGTACTCCTCTGTACTGGTTCGCTGTCTAAATTATAGAGATGCCAGTGACCTGGTGAGAAATCAGGCTGTTTCTCTTTATAATCTTTTGAGACTCTCTACTCCAGGACTTCACATGATGGAGGTTTGACTCACTGAATTTTGTGAAGCTGTGCAAAGTCTTCTCTGAGGTTTGGCTCCTATGCCTCCAGGCAGAACTCATTACAGGGCAAAAAGCATTAAAACCGTCACTATGGGAGAGAAAGAGCATCAGGCAGAGCACAAATAGGACAAAGAAGAGACTGAGAAATTCTCTCCCTAACAAAATACTAAAACAAATATTAGGAAAGAAGATCTATGAGCATTCAGAGGTTAACAACAAAGTCAAAAATAATAGCCAGTGCAAATGTTTGAAGTATAAAAATGGAAAGTAAATTTGAATGACTTTGAATGAGATTACATTATCAGTTAACAAAGGGAACTAAATGAGCTGAGCATAACTTGAGCTTAGTAGAGCTTTTTACACAATGTGTCACAAAATTAGACTTACAAAATTAAACAAAATGAGGCTGGAGGAGCATATTGTAATATGACAGTGGTCATTGTTTCCGGTGAGCTCTCCCATACCTCTGAAATTTGTATTAGGACCATCCTGATTTAATATTTCTATTTGTATTCTGAAAGAACAGGATAGATGGCATATTAATCAATCTTACAGATGATAACTAACTAAGAGAAGTTGCAAGTACAGTGAAGGGGGAAATACATAAGGAATATAGCACATTTAAAAGTATGGGTGAAATGCACAGAAAATATAATTCCTCTAGGGACAAACTCTTCTTATGAATAATATCAATAGATATTATTGATAATATAACTAAAATAAAATTTCCCTTCCTAGGGCAATCAAAAAAATGTTTAGGAAGCTGATGCTGTAACAAATGCAGTGTGCAGGGTGCTTGGCTAACACTTTCTTACTGAGAACCCAGTTCAGACTTCAGCTGCCTAATGGACCTTGAGCTTCTCACATCCCCGTTCCAGCATCTTTCCTCCTAAAACTGAGCTAGTTAATGATAGACAACTTTCCCCAAGGAAATTTGTTACACCTTTTCAGCTACTTTTATATGCAACACTCTTCCAGGCACTCAAATACAAGCCCTTAGTAAACTGACAAGCCATATCTAATTGACCTCCGGCATGGCTTGCACTGTTGCTTTGCCCTATGGTCTCCCTTGAAATGCGAGAACTACTGCTGACAGAAGTTAAGACCATTTCTTTTGACAATGTAAAATTAGGGGTCTGGCTGTCTTCACCTATTGACTGCCTTAGTCCTTAACTAAACTATTCTCCAGTGATTAGCTTACTGTGAGGAAAAGCACTATCTTTTGCCTGGAAGGACTGTGTTCAGGTCAGTTTTTTAATACATTGAATCGTGCATTTCATATAAAACTTAAAGCCTCCCACTCCCATGTCACACAACTGCACCTAAAGGATTAATGCCTTTGGCTCATTATGGATTCTTGTCTCAAATGTGACCCCTCATCCAGTCTCTGACTGTCGCCATGAAACTAATCTTCACTTCAAGCCATTTAAACTCACACCCACTGAATTATACCCTCCTGACAGATATTGCTATCAGGTAGGCCAGAGCTAACTCAAATAAATCTGGTGTGTAAGCTCCTCTACTCTCACATTTTTCAGGTCCCAAATGGAAGTAGTGTGTCTTCTATCACATTTTTCTGAATCACTATCCTGATATTTGTAAACAAATTTCCACCTCAGAAAGCTCCCTACCTGGCCGTGAGACAGTCTAGATATATGCTCTTGCTGTTGTGGTTTAAAATCCTCCATGCCCTCCTGAACTTTCACTCTGGCTAATATAGTCCTCATTTTGCCTAAAAGCAGACCTTTTAAAAATCAAATCAATATATTGATTGCCTAGATCTGGCCTATACTCCATTAAAATTTGACAAATATTTCAAAGTAGGCAGCTGCAATCAGCAAAGTGCACTGAAATTTATATTCAATTTACAAATCATAAGTTACACAGAAGACTAAAATCTGTATTCTTGGGAAGGGGATACTCCAGCTTCTTTTTGGCAGCTGTAACAAGTGGTGCATGGTGCTTTTCAGCATATTTATAGAAAGGATCTTTTTATATCCAAACATTACTGCTGAAGTTTCCTTCTCTGCTGGAGCATACCGATGCTTAGCTTCTGTTAGCAAGAGTGAGATTTGTTTGTATTATTTGAAAAAATACCAAATTTTTGGTAATTTTTCCTAATTTTTGTATATACTGTTTTCCTGCCTCAGGAATAGGCCCTCCATAATTAACAACCTTAGTATCTTAGACCTTTTTTTTTTACATACTTAGCCCTTATACTCATTGGACAACTTTATAGACATGTGCTTTAAACCTATCTATTTCATCACTTAGGTTGAGCACAAATGCAATTATCTGAGTCTTCTTACTGCCAAATCTTTTCTTACCTTTCTTTTCTGTTAATTCACTGCAATGCATGTAAGAACAATACGCTTGAATACCTCACTTTGTTGTCTTCTGTTCCAGTTACACAATTTTCTTTTTACAGACATTACCTTCATTAGGACTTTAACCAAGCAATTATGGTTCAGTCCAGTCCTCATGTTTTTCTGTTCATGTTTATCTACTTTTCCCTCCAGACTAGAAGTTATTTTATGTAAACTGTGATGGCATTTTTATCACCAAAATTAAATATATTTTTCCATAACATAAAGTGAGCACATCTCAGATGTATTTTAAGGAGATCTCTCAAAGCGTAAGTGTTTATAAATGTGTCCCCTGTCTGTCTAGGGGTCTCTATCAGATGTAACTTACCAATCAAGCATAAAAATTATTTAGCATCAACTGTATCTCATAACATTTTCCCCCTTGTATTTAGTAAAATGCATTTTCATATATTCAGGTACATTGCCTTGATTAAAATGTAAGTGAATGATTCCTTTTGTCTGTTTTCTTCCTTTTTTCCTGAAGTGACCAAAACTAAGTACCTTGTAATATAACTCTTGTAGTCATAGCTCAGTTATAATTCTCTTTTAATTTCTCCCTTAGGATAAGTGAAGGTTGCTTAAATGCACAGATGATGGGATGAATTGCATCTTCCACTTCTATTTGGCCACATAATTAGCATAAAGTTTCTCTTGAAAAGCATCATCAAGCTTTTCCTCAGCTCATGACTCCTTTTTCTGAATTCACCTTCATGACCTTTATGCCTACTTTGTTGATTTTTTTTTTTTAGGGTTAGCTCATTTTCCTCAATCCCAGGTTTTATCTATTTGCCTTTTACTACATTGTCACATTTTCCAGTATTAGTGCTTGCTGCAACACCAACGTGCCAGTTTCCATATTAAAATAATGAATGTCCAATTTGTCCTCAGGAGAATAGTCCATTCATCTCCTGCCATTAAGATTATATGAAGGGATTCACCAAAGCTATCAACATCTTTTTGGCTATACTATATGTATTTTTTGATGCTTGCAACTCTGACCAGGTGATTCTTGCAATTTATGTCAGATGAGGTCCTCGTACCTTTTCCCAGGAGCTAATACTTCAGGTTGTGCTCTGTTTCAAAATGGATGGTGGTTTTGGGTGATGCTCGTTAGAATTTGCTGAGCAACACCAATCATGAAAGGCTGGTTCAAATTTTCTCAACAAGGGTTAATTTTGAGTCTAAGCGGTTTTTTCCTAGTCTGGTTTCAGATTTATCAAAATCTTTCCATGAAAAACTTCTAAAAGGTTGGTTTTATTTGTATTCTCTAGTTAAAAATATATAATCCAGCAGTTTCATTTTTACCTGGAGTGCATCATTGTTCATATTTCAATAATGAAGTTTACATTTAAGTCAAGCAGAATAATGTGTGCAAGAAAACAAATTAATTTGAAAAAGGAGTTGTTGTAAATGCTATTATGAAAAATAAAACCACCTTCAAATTATCTTCCACTTCACCAACACTAAGAGCTGCTTGAAGTTCTTCTACTTATCTTCCTTATTGCCAGGAATTTTATCTTTCATGGAGCCAAGACTCATGAAACAATTTCTTCATTCAGGTTAATTTACATGTACTCATGGTAACCTGTAGTTCTCGGGAATTATTCTGGACATAAATTTATTTAAAATAAATTCTTCAGTGCAGACAGTATAAATTAGAACAGCATAAGAAAACTTGGGTTTCTGCAGTCCCTCCCCATATTGCAGTGGGAACCACAAAGGCTGTTTGGATTTGTATTTCTATTTGATGTATTGTATCTGCAAAATGCTACGGAATAAGGTAGGACAATGAAAGTAGAGGGAGTCATTCTGTCAAGTGAGTGTTGTTTCTGCTTTTACTATAAGTCACAGGAAAGTAAGTACCAAAATAATCTGCAGAGCTGCTTTTAAAACTAAAAAGCTCCTGTCATGGTCAGCATTATCCTTTCCACCCAACCATGGGTTTTGCCAGCATGCCCCTGTCTCATACATAACTTTGCTAAGAAAACAGCTTTCTTTGTCCTCCATTTAGGGTACTATTAAGGAGATTGAATGATTTCAGATTACTTACCAAAAGAGGCAATAAAGTTCTTTTAAGATAACAGTCCCCCTTCCTAAGAAATGTTTATTGCATCAGGGTTTGAGGGGCTGGATTTGTTTCCATAACATAGCATCCAACAATCAATGACAATACTTTAAATATTGAATTTATCATAGGAGAAGAAACCAAAATATTTTATAAGATAAAAACTTTAGACAGAAAAATGCGTATGAATTAATGGGTTTCACTCCAGAATAGTATTTACCTAGCTTTTCTACACTACTATCAAGAAACTGAGGAAATGGTGCTTGAGGGAGTAGGTGACTGAATGACATAGCCTTCAGGTGAGCTATGCTGTGAGCAGTGCTGTGTCAGCTGTTCGGGGTGGTCAGGGTGGTACCACCTGAGGATGCCACCCCACAGTCCAGCTGTGCTAGCCCGTGATCCAGCACTATGATGAACATGAGGCAGCTTGTCTGTTTGATATCAAACTGCCTCAGTGTTTCTTTGCTGCAAGGACTTACAATTACTGCATAATTGCTGATGTGTTATGAACCCACGACGTGTGACTTCCTAGTAACTTGTTTTATCAGCTTGGCCATAGCTTTGCCATTGATTTCTCTTGTATGGAATCTGTTCATTTAAGTAAGCTTGAGTGCTAGCTGACAGAAAAATACTGAACAAGAAGTTAAACTAGAATGTTCTCTCTTTAGTTCCAACTTCATTTCGTCTGTAACTGGAAATGTTCCTCTTTGGTTCCAGTTAGAGGTCAGCAAAAATTTCAGGGACAGTTCCAGTTCTGGCTGAAATATAGATACAATTTTGGTCCAAGTTCAGTTTGTTTCCTTGGGACCAAATTCATTAATCTGGGACAAGGTACTTAGAAATACAAAAATAACAACAGATCAGAGAAATATGTATAATAGGAAAATCTGTCTCTCTTGAGAAAAAAAAAAAAGAAACTAGCCTCACAAATGCAGGCTCCACAATAGACCTCAAGAGAGGACCGTAAGATCTCATTCTTCTAAATGATTTTTTGTCTCTGTTATCTATGGTCCACTGTTGGAATTAATTATGACAGGTTTTGTTACTACAATATTTTAAGGTTAAAAATAAAATGGGAGACTGTGCTGTCATTTGCATTGCCTGAACTCTTTGGTGTCTTATTAATGAAATATTCCTAGAACAAAAGTTCTAGTAATTCTAGTAACTTCAGAACAAAATGGAATATCTGCTGTCTTTCTCCTATGTCATGACACTGTGCAAAAAGTAAAACAGTGTGGTTTTATAGCTTATGCTTCTTTTAATTTGTTTTTTATTAAACAGCTGCAAATATGTCAACAACAATGTAAACTTATCCTGTTAGGAGTGATTTCCATGGCCAATGTCAGCAGCAATATTATTCTGGGAGTAATCCTAGCAAAACGACACAATATATTTTTCACACTTCAGCAGCATGGCTTCTCTAAAGATAGTCGTTCCTACTGCTCAAGGATACCACACTAGCAACATCAGCGCTGGGCACATATGGAGAAGAGAGAATGCAATTTAACATTTGCATTTGGCACTCTCAGTAGGATTCATCTGATTTGCAAAGGAGGTAGACAAGTGATGCAGCCATTAATAAAGATGCTTCACTATAGTAGATGATCTTTGAAGCACATACTCAAAAGATCGGATCTGCTTACATCTCCTAATTCTGTTATTATTTTTTAAACTTTATGGCAAGCAAGTTAGCTATTAAGATGTAACAATAACTTAATAATTAAATTACAACAACACCCCAAAACCTAGATATATTCCCTTGTAACATTATTTGCAGGAAGCTTTTAATAAAACTAATATTGATGTTGCCCAGATTAAGACTTGTTTGGATAACATCCAGCTCCCTAGAGTTCTAGTTAAGGATTCTACTGTTCTGTTGGATCAGATTTCACATGATGAGGTTAAAGAGGCAATCGCCTCTTTAAATTATCAATGGTCCCCAGAGAAGAATGTCTTGGAGCTTATTTTTGTGAAAAAGTTAAGAAATCTCAGCAAAAAGAAAAATTTATCAAATACTGATAGTTTTGAAGAGAAATTTAATGACCTTTGAATAAATAGAAATAAAATGGACCTGAGGAACATCAAAACAGTTTCCTTGCTATATGTTAATCACAGTTCTTAATGTGATATTTAGGAGCTAATAAGGGGCAGCTATACTTAAGTGACTAACATATTTGTGCACAGAAGATTACTGATATTAGCATTGTTCAGAAGACTAAATGGAGATAAGGTTGAAATACCCCAGATTATGTTATCTGAGAAAAAAAAAAAAACCTCTGTGCTTTTTGTTTTATAGACCAATATACAAAACTGCTTGGTGCTCTAAGCTCTTCTAACCTACCAAATAAGTTGTGGCTGATCAAGAAATCTCTTAACACCGTTTCAATGAGGCTCCAGCCCAGTGATATGTATAGTAACTGAGGTGTACTCTAGCCACAGATAAATTTGTGGAAAAGTAATTCAGCAAAATGTATTAAAAACACAAAACTGATACATGCGTCTGGTGTTCTTGACCTCCACATTTCTGGTGTTTGGTAAAGCCCCAGGATAAGCTTTTTAAGTGCTCTGTGTTTATTCTGTTCTTACATTCTTTGCAAGGCATCTGCTATGAGTTCTCATCAGCAGCAAGATGATAGGCTGCATAGCCTTTTGATTTGAGTTGGTGTGGCCAACCTTATGTTATTTTGAGACTAGAGGCCACTGCAGTTCCACTGGGACTGTTGACATAACCCTTGCAAGATACTTACAATAGGAGTAGGAGTACGAGAGATACTTTTGGCTCTACAGCATTTCATTGATGATTTTAAGAAAGTTTCCACAAACCAGAGTAGCTCCCAAGATGCAAATATAAATAATTTTTGTTAGCTGAAAAAAAAAATAGTTAAGTGTATGATCATACTGGACAAGATGCAGTTTTATGTTCTCTTCAAAGTATTCGTCTTCTTTGGATACTTCTTTTTAACTTTTAGGATATTTTAAAAAAATATGTGAGGAAAAGATGGTGAAACATCTTTCTGAAAAACTGCATTGATTTTCATTGCTCTGTGAGCCAGTTAAATTAATCGCACATGTGCACAAGTCGTTTTGCTGATATTCCTGCTGCTTGGTCTATGCCAGCACCAGCAAATACTAGCTAGTCTGCAGCCATGTCTTTTGTGAACAGAGCTGCACAGATACCTGCCACCAGTGAACAGACATTCATCTCTGCCTGCTGAGGATTTATTTAGCTTTCAGCTCTGTGTACAAATGAACAAGGAATTACCCCTTGGCATTTTTAGTTAATCTACTCTATTGCATCTTATTTGGATGAATTTTGCCCTTTTATATATCTTTTAATATCTCTAACTGAATCCCCCACCTCCACTCCCCACTTTTTCTCATTTTTGTTTTCTTTCTAATTTTGCCTTTATCTTCTATTCCAGTTTCTTCTGACTCATATCATTTTCATTACATTGCCAGTTCTGAAAACAGTGAGAAATCTGTCAAGAACAGATGTAAATGCGATGTAATAGAGGAACATTTGAGATTTATTTTAGCAATCTGTGTGATATTAAAGAGATAAGGAGGGAAAAGAGAATGCTTGTTTAATAGAGAGAGAGAGACAATGCTAGGCAAAGTGGAGAATAATACATAAAGACAATCTATTCCCCCAAACATAGTCTGCTCAGACTAGCATGTTCAATCAAACCTTTACTACCTATAACATTGTGCCAGATGTGACATTTTTTAAAATGGAAAGGCAGGATTTTTTCATGAAAATTCTCCACAGTTATTGGCATTATTATTTATTCAGGACAATGTATATGCTTGGTTCTTTATTAAAGAAAGTAAAAAGCACAAATCTTGGCTTGAAGATTTTATGATGCTGAGCCCTTCTGCTCTAAATCTAGTGGGTAGACTTCTGCCAGACAGAGACACACTGAAGTTAACACATCTCCACATGACTCCAGGAATTTTCTGCTATAGGCAACTTGCAAGGTCAGGCCTTTCTTAAAAATCCAACATAAATGAAATAAACCATCACATTTGTTTCAAAATAATCAAAAAGAACACAGCTCCTCACACATATATTTTGACATCCATTCATTACCTCGTTTTCAAAAAGAGATATATTTGTTAGTTATCGTTGCATATTGCATACAATTGCCATACTCTATTCACTTCTTGCGAATTAAGTTGTGATGCTTGCACTGGTCAGCGGGTGCTCATAGCCCAGGAGTTTGACAGAGGCAAGAACTTTAATTGCTCACAACTGTGTAACAGAGCAGTCACCAGAGCACAGCCCAAGCCAGAGCCCAGCAGAGCTCCTCACAGCAGGAAATGATGCAGGAAAGACGCAAAAGTCTGGGAGAAAACACAGCTGGGAGAAGAGGGTAGAGCAGAGCATGTGAAACAGAACAAGTCACCAAGCACATGTGGAGTTATTTGGCAGCAAAGACCCAACACGCTGAATCAGATGGCAGGTCCCTTACCAACACAGGCACCACAGGAACAAATGAATCATTAAGAAGCATATGAAGTGTGGGGGCTTGAAAAGCAAAATTTTGGCTACGGGTAATGAGTTTTGGGAGTTACAAAGCTGTACATGTTCAGCAGAATGAGGATTAGGCATGAGTGAGGGTTCTACTTTTAAACAGGCTTCTCTTTACCAAAGCAATAAAACCCATCTTTTGTCAACTCATCTAACTATGCTTCTAAGTGATTCTCTCTGGTTCCTGATAATAACGTAAGCGTGGCAATATCCTACTGAATTAGGCTGAAGATATACAGGGGAAGGAAAGCCAGTTCTAGGATGCAGATAACTAAGAGACAGTAACAGAATAAGAATGGGTTTTTTGTGGAGGAAAATCAAAGGGCCAGGATCCTCCCCTTCTGAAGCTAACAGATAGATATCAGTAGATTTAAAGCAACCCATGTAATACTGATATCTTTTCTGCAACCCTACTGTAAATTATATATTGCTACATGTGTAGAACAGAGAAGTTCTAAGATACATACGAAATAGGAGTATTTGCATTTGGTTTCAGTTTTGCTTTACAGTTACGAAGAATTCCAATGACTAGATCTGTGTCACGCTGACTCAGCAATGTGCCAAAATTAGAAATTTTGTTAATATTTTATTATAGAGCAATCCTACCAGACTCCTCTATTTGTTTTCTTCTGAATGCCTTTTCCATTTTGCATGCTGTATTGTATACTGACAAAGAAGCTCCTGAACAAATGAAAAATCATCAGACTTTAAGGTATGAGTATCACTCTCTAACCATGGTAAAGGCAATTTTCTGACTCCCTATTATGAATTTGTTATAGCTTTTCTGTTCAAGAAAATTATCAGGAATTAGGAGCACTTGATACCAACAGATTGTAACCCAGTCAAAAAAAGAGTTGCAAACTACCTATTTGAAGGTCCAAAGGCATCACAACTACTCTGCTACAGAGAGTCTGGATGTAGAAACCCACAGTAATATTAACTGGACATTTCTCAAATCTGTATTTACATGCTTTGTTGTCACAACGGCTGTGTCAGTCATCTCTCATACGCAGTCTGAATACAGCCTAAGTGTCTCTCATTCACTATATATTACATGAAACACCTCACTCAGCTTGACATGTAAGAGTTAGGTATCTTGTTGAAGCCAGTTATCTTTGCCAATACAGAGAAATAGGCACACTAGAAGAATGGGTACAACTATTTTCAGCAATGGTTTTGATAACATGAACTGTCATCTGATAGCACTTATCTTCCTCCAGCAGTTGCACTGGCAGCTGAAGAGATTGACTTGGACTTGACTCCCAATTACTGTTAATTAAAATCAGCTAAAATAAGTTCCACTACTATCAACAGAAACTGCAAGCAAAATGAAATATCTAGATTTCCCCCTTACCAAGCTACTAAAAAGCAGTTCTTCCCTTTTAAAATCCCTACTCAAAAGAAAGAAAAAAAAAGAAGTAAAAAAAATACTTCCTCAAATTTAATGTTTTATGTTGCGCTCTATGGATCACCGGTGATGAGTTTGTCTGTGGAAATAAAGTAACTACAATAAAAATACCACAGACCTTTGCAGGCACCATTCTCAGATCAGCAGTCTTACCTACACTATTCTGATAGCTTTGAAAATGAAATAGGCTGAAAGACAGACTGTAGTACACAAGCATGGTCTGGTACAGTCTGTATAAGCAAGGTCAAGCCTACATTACAAATAATGTTGCATAGGTTGTTACTTCCATTTATTCAGTTTTAGAACAGCAACAAAAATGTGGAAAAGTTGCTGGGTTTTTTTGGGGGGAGTAAGTTATTTTGTCTAGCTCCAAAAAGTTTTATAGATTTATACTTTTCCTAACACTTGATATTTCAGCTTCATAACAGTTCTTTAATATTGTGCTTCAAAACACTAATGCTGTTCCTTAGGTGGAGAAGGCTTCTTAGAAAACCAGGGATCAATTTTTAGAGGCAATAAGACTATAAACAGGCTTTGCACCTTTATGAATTGCACATGCAGCGCTCTACTCTAAATTTCTCTCCTACTTATCATGCCATACCATACCATACCATGCGGTTCTTAGCACTACACAGCCTCAATCCTCTGTTTTAAAAAAAAAAATCTTTCCCATGTGATAGTTCAAATATGGAATGCTCAGCAATTTCCTTTGAACTTTGGAGGCCTTGGAAATAGTCTATGCTAAACAATATTCTTACAGTGAAGAGCAACCATTATCCGTCAGTTCATCAGATCATTTACATTTTACTCTCTAGAGCTTTTATCTCAGTTAGCTGGTAAAGCTAACTACTTGAAATTTGCAAACATCTCCACCAAAAGTATCACTCTCCCACCAAGCTTAACCCATCATTTTCTCAGGAGATAGGAGAAAATTTATAGCTGTACACATGCTTATTTTACTTCCCAATTTATATTCACATCCTTTTCTCCCTTCACAAGATATTTTTAGTCAGGAATTTGCACAGCAGAATAATTGAACCAAAAAGATAATTTTGGTAAAACTGAATGTAGACATGCTTTTAATAACTTCCAGAAGTACTGCAAGAGGCTTACAGGGAACTTCCTCTTCACCAAAAGTACAAACTCATCTTAAAACAGAGTGTTTCCCTAAGAGTATATGTTACATTGAAAGTGGATTTAAAGTAGAAAACCAGTAGATAAAATATAATTTGTATTAGCATAATAGTTGCTTTTGTGTGCAGTTAGGAATCAATTTTGTTTCCGTGCAAAGTTTCTCTTATCAAATAATCTGAGATACATGTAAGTAATCTGTGGACATAGAGAAGTTAAAGGCCCTGTGCAGCCAAAGAGAATCAGCTCCACAGTAAGGCTATTATGGGGCATGTTAGGTTGGGGGTATCTCTTGTGCTGAGTTTTTCATGGACAGCCTTTCTTATTTCTGCCAGCTGAGTGCATACAGTGTTTTCTGGCTGTCATTAACAAGCCAGGTCAGGACAATGGTTGTCAAGTTTATGTTGCCTGACAATCTTCGTTTCTCACCTCCTTGACATAGTGATTTTTCTGCTCTGGCAACCACATTTCTATATTTCCTATCAAGGGTTTTTTGTACTTGAGATGTTTAATTTAAAAAAAAAAACATGCAATATTTGACAATCTTATTTGAAACTGCCTCAAGCCTTATGTTTATCCAAGATGTAAATCAAGGTGGTTTTGATTTTAAATCAGTTTGGGGCTTTTAACTGGTGCTATTTTTTACAGCAATTTTTCATCATTTGGGTACCATCTCATCAAATCTGTCACTGTGGTGCATTTCCCCCTCCTGTACCCTTTTAATACAGTCGTATCTGGCCACTGGCCATATGATTTTCCAGACAACCCGTAACTTACCTCATCTGAAGGAAGAAGAAATAAATGTAGCTACTAACATTTGCTGTACACTATTAAGAGCAATTATAGTGATTGGAATCAGGGCAGGAACTAAAAACTTTCAGTGTCTTTTTAAGAACTAACTAGTAATCTGCTTTCTACAAAAACCACCCCTTTTTAAGGGAGAAGGAGGGAAGATACCTTATAACTAAAATGAGCTTTCCAAATAAATATTCTTAGGGGAGAAGGATAATTTAATGCAGAGAAAGGAGGACAGAGGACTGAACTCTGCACAGACGTGCCTCCCACACGTTGCAGTTAAGCACTCTTTTCCCGACACAGAACATCTGAACTCATATATGTCTTTGATGTTTTTCTTTCTGACACTTAAACTTAGTAGAATCAATGCTGAACACATGCATGTGAATGGATATTTCAGGCCTGAAATTTATTTCTAAGGTTATAACATAACCAGCAAAACCCTTGTGAACATTAATGTAGCATAAATGACCTTCCAAGACGCTTCAAGATTCAAAACTATACCAAACGTGACAGCATAGCACTGCAGAGCTATATATGCTCTCAGAGTTCTCTCTGTCAGAGCTGGAACCCATTGCTTCAGTACCCATATCATGACAGGAGCGATGGCAGGTCTGATCTGCAGATCATAGTTTGCCACAGAGCACCAAAATGTCAAACAGTATATTTGCAGTAATTTCAGCTTGTTTTACTTGGAATGCAATGAAGAAATACATAACCTTTAGCCTGAAACTGCTCCCATGAAGGAGCAGTAATTGTTTTCTCCTACTTAAAACAAATAGCTGGTATTTTGCTGGGACTCTTTAATAGTTTTACAGAAAAGATTTAGTAAGTTCTAATTACCATCCTTTGTATAATCCTATCTGATTTCTTTAAGCTTCCTTCTCAAAAAATAAAGATGCATTACAGCTTTGCTGGAGAATCTTAACATTTATTCTGTCCTTTTACTTGAAAAGCAAATTCTTTTTATTGCTACGTTACTGACTACCAACTAGATATTAACTGGGAATACAGCTCTGTGAATAAATACCAATGCATTCTTTAGAGTTAACAAAAGCCATTCTTTAATAAACTATAAGTAACAACTTTTCAATTGTTACTGTCTCTATCAAAGCTATTAACCTCTTTCTTTAAAAAATAAGTCATGTGGTATCAAAGGGAAAATAGCTTATACTATGAAATTTTCCAGCTAATCTACAGTAATATTTTGTAATTCTTACATAGGCACTTTTCCACTTTCCATGTGCTGTGATGCAGAGAACTGTATCTTTGGTCTAAACCAAATGTAATTGAGTTAATCTGGGTGTGGCTATGTTTCATCCACTACCATATCAACTTAATTTCTGAAAATTCTTTACCCTATCAGCAGTCCAGGAAAAAAAAAAAAAAAAGTATATTGTCCCCAGCTGTTGCATAAAAGGAAAGCAATTATTGCTTTCCTACGGACATCAGAAGAAAAAGGAGCAACAAAAATTCATCTTCTGCAGACTCATCTTACCTAGACCAAAGCATAGTAGAAAACCCAATGGGCTGTTATTACTTGTATTGCAATGACATCTATGTGCATCTGTTTATTTTTAAGATTCCTTTATGCTAAGCACTGTATGCACACATGGGAAAAAGAGTGATCCTTACCATCAAAGAAGCCAACCTTTAACACAAACTACTACAGGAATTTCAACACTCTGGAAGACGTGAGATGAGAAGACACAGAAGTAGAAACAAAGGTATTGTACAACATGGTGGTGGGTGATACAACAGCATCATTAGTGAAATAAAAGCTTGATCTTTTAAGTTTTGCTGCAGTACGAGACCTGTGAGTACTAAAGCACAAGGATACTGATTGCTGCACTTCTAGTGCTCTGAATCATAACCAAACCCAGGCACATGGTTAAGCACGAAATTACATCTACAACTTTAGTGAAAATTCCCTTAATTGTAACTTTTTACTACAGCATTCCAGTGCCAAGCAGTTCTAATTTAAAGCATTTACCAAGTCCTCAGCATTGCTGCCAGTATAGGAATGCACAATTAAAGTCACTAAAACAACAATACTTCTATCCCCACATCAGTGCCACTTTGTACGCTCAGAACATCTGGCATTTATGATACATAATTAGAAAGGGACACAGAAACCCATAATATGCTTTAAAAGCAAACTTAGTTACAGCATTAACTATGGAAGGAATCCATACTTTATTCCTTCAAAGAGCCAGTCCAGTATTAATTAATTCTCAGGTTCCTGAGAGACAGTCAAGTAATCTAGTTGCTTTGCACAGAAAGCTTGCCGGAAGGTAGTGTAGCCTATGCTGTATTTTTCAATATATTTTCCTTGGACCTTATCCTCATAAAATAAAACATTATAGTAGGATCCCTAAAGGCTGTCCTTTGACTTTGAAAAACGTACATGATAGAAATGTGCATGGGAAATGTCCTATTTTTCTCTGTCATCTTCCTCTTTACTCCTTTCCAATTTGAGCCATAATATTTTACCGGATTAAATACAGAAGAAGGAATTAGAAGGCCAACGTTAGACTATTATTTTTGTATTAATATCAAAAATCACTGTTTCTTAAAACAGTTTTCCCATTGAGAAAACAAGAATAACATTTTGTCACAGCTTTCACCTTCATAGGCTTTGAGGCTCAAACAATGATTATTAGACGATATGAAAACCTTGGATACACTGGTACAAAAAATTCAGATTACCTAGGTCATGCAATTAGAAGATAAAGTTCAGGCTAGTGTTCAGAAGATGGCATATCTGTATCTTTTTCTTACTCTTTTCTGAGGACTTTCAGTGGCAGGATACTGATCATATCTTTCTATCTTTAAGTAGAATCCCCAAAACTTCCCTTTCAATACATACCTAAAGATACTAACCTGGGAATATCATATGCTAATTGTGGTTATACTTATCACACTCTTTTCCAGAGAATGCACCAGAGCTCATTGTTTCTGAGCATAGACAAAGAACTTCAGTTAATACTGACATTGATCTTCTGCCAGCTGCAGGAAATCAAAACCACTTCTCTTCTGCAGTGGCACTGCATAGACGGACACCTACAGGGCAGATTACTAAATTTGTTGGGTCCTAAACCACTATAAAATTAGATGTTCTGAAATATTAGCAGCAGCTTGGATGAGCATCAGCCTTTCCACTTTTAGCTGTGTAAAAGACATGCATCTGTATCTAGTCCAAGATAGCGGTGTGAGGTGCCTTCTACAGTTCGTGGCAGGAGATTCATCACACTTAAAGGCATGGGATGGAGACAACTCTAAAGTTGCCTATCATCCTGTCCCACCTGAGGAGTAACCCCAGAAAATGGTGTCTGACAACCACCTACCTTATCTTTCAATTGTTACGACTGATGAGACAAATCTCACCTTTCTCTCATGCAGAACTGCCAAAATTTGAAAACATGGTGGAAGAAACTCTTCCATAAATTGGCAACCCTAGACCCTAAACCAGAAAATTCTCAGGAGAATGGACTGGAGTGAAGAGGTTTCTGGTACCCTCTGCTAGTTATTGCATCCTTTTCTTCAGAATTTGTGTTAAACCTCTCTAAAAATATCTCACAGAAGAAATGATCCTTCTCTCCCTATAAATATTCTTGTCTCTGGAAGTTAAAGGTATTACTAGTCTTAGTTGATGAGGAAAGGCAGCTAATCTATGGCAGCTCAGAAGACAATTCCAAACCTAACCTTTCTGGACAAATTTACAAAATAAACCAAATCAGAATCCAGCCAGTATGGGGATAGTACTTGTTCAGCTTTGCAGCATAATGAGCACAAAAGATATCCTATAAAACAAGAAAGGTCCCTTTAATTACCTTCCATTTGATAAAAAAAAGCAACTATGCTCCACTGTTGCTTTACAGAGTTTATGATCCACTTACTTGGATTTTACATTACATTTTCTTCATCTGGGAAATCAAGTTATGTGTTCATAAACACTGTAGAGTATAACCCAGAAAAGACAGGAGATCTTTACACACAGTCACAGACAAAACCACCAGCTGGACAAGCACTAAAATTCTCTGTAAATGTGTCATCCTAAATAGCAGTCACACAATTTTCTCCACCTGGTTTATCTTTAAACTAATTAAAAAGTGTTAACATGGGAAAAGAAGCTATTCTAGCTAGAAAATATTTCTTGTCATTTTTCTTTAGTGTATTTTTTTCTGTCTGCTGACTGAAACTGAAAGCTAAAAACCAGTATTTTAGTAACAACACAAAAAATCTAATTTATATTTTAACTTCTCTTCAGAAAAGTTGTTATAAGTCAATCTTTCTATCATTATGTAAACCATACTAGGGATGTTTTTCTTTGAGAATGGGATACAAGGTTTTCCATAGAGCTGCTACACACACAACTGAGGAACAAATCATATTTGGGGAAAAATATTTGCAATCAACTGGGTCTCCTAGCAACAATGTAAGATCCTAATCCTCAAAGCCTTAAGTCATCTGCACTGCTTTTAGACAAATGTGAGATAACTCTGTGTGATGTAATATCGAGGTAATACCCTTTGCATTTCAACATAATAGTTCAGGCTCAGCAACAGTAATACCATTCACTCAGGTTCAAGCGAGTGAAAAATAAGGCTCACGATCAGGTCTCTGCAAAACACCATGTAGACAGACTCAACAAGGTTCCTCACTCCTCGTCTGCCTCAGCATGTCATGCGCAAGCGGCCTATTCCGTGCTGAAGAACAAAATGTGGGAGCAGTCAAGCAGCAAGGGAATGGCAGCAGTTGCAGGTGAGCACAGCCAGACCTCCAGCGTGAAGTCAGTGAGCAATGTTAGAAATGAAGCCCAAAGGACTTGGTGTGTGACAGTAATGTCAGACTGTGGGGTGTAGCTTGTTAGGTTGACTGATAGACTGTATATTTTTTTCCCATATGAAGATAAATAGATCTGTATTTTCTTGCAGGTAAAAAAATGCCTTCCTGTCAATTAATTGAAAAATTACCTAGTTCACATTCACTGAACTTTTTATTCCTGTGCCAGAAAAACATATGGAGAAGCTCTCTAACAGGGCAGTTTGGTAAGAATAAATGAGACTATGCATGAGTGCGATTTGCAGGATCACCTTTCTTCCCCAGCTAAAAAGGTAAAAGATTCCAGTATCCTCATTATTCCCCTCAATTCATATTTTGTCTCCATACTAAAATACTGATTAAACCACCAATTCTCTCATAAAAAGATATCACCCAACTGGACATTCACTTAAACAGAGTACTGTCAAGCCAATAGCAGAATTATAATTGTCAAGTTTAATTTTGTCATGCAGCTGGCAAAGGAAGAAATTGTTTAGAGAAATTACAGGATTGCAGAACCATTATCCCTAGTAAATTCTAGGAGAGTTTTGGAGTTCCTTTCTTAAATACGTAACTGTGGATCAGGAAGCTTTAATTAGCATTAAACACTTACATCCAAAGGTTGAGGGTTGGAACGTCACTGTCTTCTGCTTATTAAGTTGGTTGTGACTTTTACTCTGCTTGTTAATTTCTTTCCATTTTGTCTTCTCAGACAGCTACCTGACTACATTACAATTCCAGAACAGCTCCCTAGGAGATTAGTTAATTTTACCTTGTAATGATATTTTTTTATAAGACCTACCAAAAAAAACAGAGCAAAAATGGGACGCCTAGCTGTCAAAAGCAACTTTATTTTAAAGGTACACTATACACACTATGCTGGGTCTGGTTGGGAAGGAGTTAATTTTATTCATAGCAGCCCATACAGTGCTGTGTTTGACACGTGTGACTGAAACAGTGTTGATAACACAGCAGTATTTATCTATGACTGAACAGTGCTTGCACAGTATCAATGCCTTCTCTATTTCTCACTTTGTTCCCCCAATGAGTAGGCTGGGGGCAGTCAACAGATTGGGAGAGGACATAGACAGCACAGCTGACTGGTAGCTGATAATTTTATCAGTGATAAAAACTAGAGTAAGAGATTATAAACTTAACAGATGCATAACCTACCTTAAAACCAAGGAAACAGTTTATAAAGGGAAAATTTAGGATTATACAGAATTAAATTACTACAAATTTACACAATTTGGGTTTGATATCTGGGATGTAGTTTAAGCTATATATTTTGAATAGAGGCAGTATGATTGCGTGATTCCATTACTTATCAAGGAACTTACCTTGGCATTACCTACAATTCATTTACAATTGGTGAATTTTTATTCAATTTTATCTTGTTATTGTTTTGCTCCTTCATGCTTTCTCGTGGCATTGATTTCAACAGGACGCTTTGTCTGCCTTCAGGCTGTGTTCATTCATGGCCATTTGAGTTATCACAGAACTATAATCATCAACTTTAATTTGTTTTCCCTTGTCACTGAATAATTGATTTATTATCTAGTTCCACATTTTTCAAATGGTCTCAATTTACTCATGAGCTAAATACCATGCTTGCACATAGATTCACTGGGTATTTGTGCATTCATTGATATTTGTTTTTAGTGGGGAGAAGGCAGAGGAATTCTGTACATGTAATGTAAATGAAGGTACTTAACTGAACAATCATTTGAGGTTATGTGCGTGTAAATATGGATAAATGGGATTCATTAAATGCCTATAGCAGCTAATTCATTGCTTAACATATATTTAGTTCAGTACAGGCCCAGCTGGGCCACTGGAACACCTGTTAAAGGTGTAAATTTATGTTCAACTTATCATCTCCACTAATTTTAGATATCTAAAAAATGATGATGTGATAGTAAGCTAGTTCTCTAACCCCCCATTGTAACTTCTGGAAAGAATTAGGAAATCTGAAAGGATAATTCATCCCGTGCAAAAGCAAAGTAATTACAGGTAACACAAATTCCCCTAGAAGAGCTTCTCTCTCATGACTATCATAAGCTAGATGCCAGAAAGCTGAAGTTAGTGAAAATAAATCCCATCCCAAGTCACCTCTTCAATTTCAGAACACACAAATTTAGTCTTTGAGTGGCTCAACACACTGTTGTAAGAAGTGAAGTGTCAGATTAAGTCCAAGTTTAGGCAGTAGAAATTTAGAATTTATATAAATTAGGCTGTACCTGTGAGCAGAAGTTGGCCCTAATCATGACCCTGACTTTAATCACGAACCCACTATTAATTCCTACCCCCTTCCTCTACCCAGGCAGCAGCCAGCCAGACCTGTGGGTGGAGTTGTCCATTGGCTCAGGTGGAGTATTCACATGCTTAAAGACAAGCACTTGTCCGAGTGCTTTGCTGGATCAAGGTCAAAGTATTCTCCAGATTTCCTGGTGGCTTCTTTGTCTTTACCCCATCTTTGCTGAATGGACTTTTACGTTTGGGGGGGGAAATCTCACATTTCATTTCTCTTCACTAAATACAAATTCTGCAACTTCTGAGAGTAGTTCACTTGAAGTAGCTACGCACACTTCTTACTGTCCACTGTTCCTTTTTGTCTGTCATTTCTCATAGTATTAAAAGACATTTTCTTTTTCTTAAGAAATAGAGAGATGTAGTAATAAAATATGTTAATGACCTGACATAACAGCCATTGAAATCAGTGGGAGTTTCTCCATTGACTTCAACAGGTTTTGAATTGGCTTCTAAAATGCTAAATTCAGGGAACAGCAATTAAACAGTTCTCTGATCAATAGTCAAAAGATCAGAATGTCTATAACATATTAATTCTACTGAAAACAATGGCACAATAACTGTTTTCTTGTCTAAAATGTATTATTCTTAGCCTCTGTGATATAAACAATTCCAATAATCAGTATGTACATATACAGATATACAAAGCACACAAATGCATGTAGTAATTAAAAATTAAACTATGATTCAACAGATGTAATGAGATGTAAGTATTAATAACCTCATTAAAAAGTCTGATGAATACAAAAGCTCTCCCATTATAATTACTCTCAGAAAGAAAAGAAGTATTGTTAATCTGCTGAGCAGCTGATGACACAGAAAATTATAAATAATAGAAACATTGCACAAATTAATTCTAGATTAGAAGGCCGGAATCATTTGTATTTAATAATAGGAAGACCATTTTTAGCAGAGAATGGCATGATGTTCTGTTGGAGACTGTTTTAATTATTAGACTCCTTTTCTCTCCCATGATCCTGAAATTTTTTACAAAAAGTAGATCTTTCTCTAATAACAGTCCTAAATGAAGCTAGGTGCTCACCAGCAGCATCCTAAAAACACCACATCATCTGAATACTACTGAAAAGTCTTCTTTCAAAAAGTTTTGAGGCTGTGAAAGACTAGTGGTAGACTCTTCAAAATGTAGACTAACACAGAAGACAATTGCTTGGACGATTTCAGGCAACAGAGCTTGTGATATTCGCTTTTTATGTATAATTAGTGAATATTATAATGGTTAAGCTAATTCTGGAGACACACTGTTTTTTTATTAGTCTGAGCTACTTATATGTAGAGGCATAGCTTCTGGAATAGAAACCTAAAAAGGCTAAGCTACCATTATTTATCATATTTGGCAAAGAAAATTCATCATTGCTGTATCATGCACTGCCAGCATACTCTGCATTTGGCAGTTTCAGTAAGTGACATTAATATTTGTATCCCCACCATCACCTTCCCATGCCTTTTAGCAATGCAGTAAAACTGGCACGTATTAAACATATTTTGCATGTATACTCCAGGCAATGGTATAAAATACAAGTTTGTCTTCACCTTCTATTTATATCATTACTTCTGTTTAGTTATCAGTTCCTTGAAGAGTCAAAATGAGACAATTGCTTATATTAATCACAGCAAAAAATGTTAAGACAGCCCATAGGAGAACCATTTTTTACTTATTGGCTCTTTGTACAAGCTGTATTGACAAAGTCATTTCACAAGTTTAATGGATGACTCCAGCTCGTAAAAATGTATTGGTCAAGGTAGGTCATATAGTGTAGTATTTACAGAAATGGAACCAGACCGATTCAGCGACTAGAGTAGTTAAATAATAATGACAAAAAGGCTCAGTGTTTATCCTTGCTTTTTATGCCCTCAATAAATATTTTTATGCCATAGGAAATTTAATGCTATAATGCAGTCAAAAGATCAGGTTTTAATTACCACAATCCCTTCTGGTCAAAAGTTACATTATGCTGTAATTTGTAATTTAAAAAATCCATCATCAGAAGCTTAATGTACCTGATGAAGATTGAGGTTGTGCCATCATGAAGGGTGGAATCATCTGTGTCCAAAAACAGGCCATGTCAAGTGTCTGTAGCAGTAGCAGTAAAGGAGTTAGTTAGGAAAATTCCCTTCATTTTAAAATAAAAATGATCCATAGTGAAAGCTTTCAGTTAGCAACTAGCTACTAGAATTTAATCCAGCAGTCTGCTTTTATCTCAAGGATGATTTGGGTTTTCTAGTGTAGACATGTGCTTGTGAATGCAAATTTACTATCATGAAAACAAAACAGTGATATTCACATTGTCATGTAAAGGTAAGAGGTTAACAATAAAAGGTACTTTGAGGTCTAACTGACAGCACCTTTTATTTTGTGCTTGGATTAATTATTTACACTTTCCATTTTGAATTAGGATGTGGTTGTTCACCTTTGGTGAGAGGCAGTGAGTGCCAACTAATCCTGAACACTTTGTTGTGTCTCCTGAGGGGTTTAGCTTTAATCTATCATTGATTTAAATTCCACTGTTGTGTTTGGATATTTCTATATAGGCAGGTGCAGAGACATACATGCTTGTTCTTACCCACGCATTGATTGGCCAGAAACAAGCCAGCTTGGTCACACATTCTCAGGGTACCACACTGAAGCTACCAACATCTTTAGAGAGGTAGCAGTCCACTATTTGGGCCACAGGTCTGCATTAGTGTACCTTCATGTCTTCCCAACTGATCCCAAATTTTCTGGTAAATTCATTGTGTATATGGTGCCCTGTGTTTGTCCTCTCTTACCCATGTAAACAAACCTTCTGTATCAGCATTCTTCGTAGCCCTGCTCCACCCTGTCATGCTGCCTTCTGCCCTGGCTTCCTAGAAGGACAGAGCTGTCCTGGAGGAGAATTGCAGCCAATGCACCCACATAGATGTGCCCGGTGACAACTGGGAGTCTCACACAGTGATGAACTGGGAGTGAGGTGCTAGAAGTAGCTGCTGACAATGAGCAAAATGCCTGAGGAATACTCCTTTGAGGTAAGAGTCTTCCCCTTGCCGTTCCTGACCAGTGTAAACGCACTTAGTAAAGCAAGACTTTTTCAAGCAACTTGGAAGAAAATACTGACATACAGAACGTTATTTTTTCAGTGCTTACAGTGATACATTTTGAGCACCAGGCAGAAAAGCACACCAAACACTTCAGATAACGTTCATTATGCTGTAGAGTAATTTCATTAATTAAAAAAAAAAGCTGTGCTTGTGATAAAAAGGAATGAACAGAATAATATCACATTAAGATGCTCTTCCAATGTAGAAGTTACTTCACAACAAAGTGAAAAGACTCTGCCAACAAGGCTTTCAAAGTTAAATAAATCTACTTGCGTTTGCTGTTCTAATTTAACAGGTCAGTATTTCAAAGAAACCCTGGAGATAAGCAAGCTGGCAGCAAAATGAGAGAAGTAGTTGTGGGGAGGAGAGTGAGAAAGGGATTTGGGCCTGAATTGCTCTTGGCATTTACAGGTTGTGAGTAAAGCTAACAAAAATTACGGCTGCAACAATGACGACTCTCTGTTATAATATATACTGTCAGGAGCAGCCTCTTCAGTGACCTCTGGTAATATGATTCTGCTGGTGGATGCTTGAGAACTTGCTGAGGAAGCAACTTAGAGCTGCAGAAATGGCAAGCCATTCCTCATTCCCCAAACAGGAGATTCAAAAACTACAACATACATTGTGCAAAAATAAATAAGAAAACAAGAAAGCCTTTTATTTTTCCTACATGAGAGGAACACTTCCATTCTATGGGACATAAGGGTCATGATAGCACATAACCACAGAGTCTTTGTCTAACAGATCGATGACTGTTCTTTTGACTGTGTAAAAATGTCTTTTGTCCACAGGAAAACTGCTGAATGAACAAAGCAATTGGAAAAAGCATTTCCTTTTACATGCTTGAAGCAAACACAGTAATTTATTGCTCATATCTTTTGTTATACTTTCTTCAGCAATAGTACTCTATATTTCATTTTCAGCCCACCTGTAAGAGTACAAATGCAGCAATTATCTACAAGCATTTGCTAGAGAAATACAACATATAATTACAACAGCAAAAAGCCACTAAATTTGCAGTTCTGCTGGAGTTTGGTTTTATAATTTCAATAACACTTTAAAAAGAAAAAAAAGACAGATGCTTACCTTAGCCACTAATCCTGGAGAAAATGTTTTTATCGGACTAATACACAGTAAAAAGTAACTAATCATTAACACTCCACCAGTCTAGTTGCTAGAATCTGCAACTACCAATTTCCTGGGGTCTCTGCCTAATAGAAACTATATTCATCATTTCATTTGTTCCTGAAGTACAGCAAAGTAGTCAAAGAAGCTGTGTTTATATGTAAAAGAGTCAGCTCCCTGTCGTGAACAGGCTGTTTCCTGCCTGTTACAGTAAATAAAGTATCTAACCATTGTTTAAAAAACTTATTTTAGTCTTGAAATTTTTGTAGTGTTTCTTTTCTTTTTCCTCCTGATAAAAACCTAGAGAAAAGTATTTTTAGTTCTAAATTAATGTGGGAATTAAGACATGTGAATAGCAGTGGTTTAATCATTATTCATATCCCATCCGCTTTTTTTCACATAAAACTTGTCTCTTTGTTGCGCTGAAACTATTCTCCAAAATCTTGCACTTAGAACTAAAGATGACATTCGGGTGGTAACCAAAAGTGTGTGGGGGGGTGTCCAATACTCTTGGTAAATTTCAATTATTTTTGTCTTGAAATTTGCCTAATATTTAAAAACAAATTTAAAAAACAAGAAGATAAAAGCAAAATTTAAAAATTGCTTTAGATTAAACAAAACATTTTACATCCTTATATCCTTAAAAGTTTCCATTAGGTTTTAAAATCAGGAGCCTTTCTTATGTATAATGTGAAACAATAAAGTAGCAAAACCCACCACTCAGTGACATTTGTCACATCTGTAATTTCCTGAAATAACCAAAGTATGCCCACTAGATAGCGTTATCTCAGACTCTTCCAAGTTTTGTCTCTTCTTGCCTTGCTGATA
Source organism: Gorsachius magnificus (assembly GCA_034008185.1). Classification (NCBI taxonomy): domain Eukaryota; kingdom Metazoa; phylum Chordata; class Aves; order Pelecaniformes; family Ardeidae; genus Gorsachius; species Gorsachius magnificus. The sequence continues at coordinate 191,189,188 of CM067081.1, read as the reverse complement.
AACCAAACAACATAATTTTGGTGGGAGACTCTATATAGAAATTGAGAATGTTAAAAAAAAATAGCTGTGCAGAGGAAATTTAACTAAGGTCATGGAACCTTCCTAAATAGTCCTTGGCTATTTAACACAAATTTTCCAGATGCCCAAACTCTCAACACTCAAAGAAGTGATCCAAACTCTCTTATTCTGGCTTTGAAATCGTATAGTTCATTGCCTAGCTCCTGGTGATAAATATTCTGACCACTACAGCTGGAAGCTAGACCATATAATTAATTGCCAAGCATGGAGTTCCATGTGTATAAAGACAAATGCCACTGAAAAAGCACATTGCTCAGGCATCATACTTAAAATCCTTTCAACAGCTTTTCTTTTGCTGAAGAGCAAGAGCTTCCAGCTTTCTCCTGGAAATTTGTGTCTTATTACCATTAGTATTATCAGTCATACTTATTGCTTCAGTGTCTAAGGGCCCCCACAAAAAAAAAGATTCGCTCATTCAACTACAGAAGACGCTGTTAAAGCCTAAAATAATGTATGCTCTCACTAATCTAAATGAACAAGACAGTTGCCAGGAGTAAAACCAGAACAGAATGATAGCAGTCACATCACAACACTTCAGAGTTTGAAGTATGACGTCTGTAATCCTTGGAAAAATAATCCCCATGAATTCTGAGAGAAGCTAAACAGAATGAAATGTGAAGGGAAACGGTGTGAAGCTAATAAAGTAGAGATGAAAAGGTAAGTGGGGCAAAAGAAAAGCTGAGCTGAGGATCAAGAAAAGTGGATAGATATATCAATTCAGATTTGCAGAAGTTTTTAAATAGCAAACATAATTTTATATATGCATTTCTTATAAGCCTATTATTATAGGTTTCCAAGTCCAATCACTCCCATTCTTTCAGTGTGTTAGAGCTAACAGGCTAAGACAGTACTCAGAAAAAAAGATTGTTTCAGATATTCCATTGCTTTCTTTTTGGGACTTCATGCAGACAAGCAACAGCAACAAGAGATTGTACAGTGAAATGATTAGGAAGGCAAGCATATTAGATTAATTTTTTATACTGTTTTTTTTTAAAAAGGGAGTACTGACTGGCTAATATTACTGTAATACATCTCACAACCATGCACTTGCTAGATGTAAGTATATATTTATATATGTGCAAAAATGAAATGGAGTTATACATTTGTATGTAATGCATAGATATTATGCATAATTATGTATACACTTGCAATCTTTGTGGATTTGAAAGTTCAGTTCTATGCACTGAGACTGAGAACTCCCTTACATTTTCTTGAAATGAGAGCTGTAGCTCTGCAGCTGGTCACATATCCTTTAATCTCCAGTTAGACTCATCCACCACTATTGAGCCCATACAGGAGAGGACTCATTGCCAGTCAATTTCACTGCTGTTAGGGAAGGCTAGTCTCCTGGCAAGGTTTCAGACTTTAAGAGTCTCAGTTGAAGGCAGTAACTCCTACCTGCAAGTTTGAACTACCATCTTTATCTCCTCACTTTATCTCCATTACCTGGCACATAGCCCCGGCTGAGATCCTCCATGACGTGGTCACACAACCAAAGCACAAGGTAGTAAGAAGCCTAGAAAACTGTGCACCGTCCATGTGTGTGCATATGCACACATACAACAAACATCTAAACAGATAATGGAAAGACACTGTACTAGTTCCCATGTGAGAAATACACAATTGACTCATCTTTTTTCAAAAACTTTAGTGAATTAAAAAATGTCTCATTATTTTTCAGATGAGTCATGAGCACGGGAAACATTTTTTCAGAGTTAAAATTCTCTTAAGTATCTGAGGAATACTTGATTTCCCGTGCATTTTGACTGGGATTTAAGTGGCCATCTATATTTGAGTAAGTTGCCTTAGACTGCCTTTGAAGTCAATGGAGAGAAGTTGGCATTTCTAGGGCACAATTTATTTCATCTCAAAATAGATGTCTAAAGCAGGTCAGACAAACTGTGCCCTTGTGGTGCGTTTTACTCCCCACTGACTATAAAAAGCCTGACTAACTCAGATGTACATGTCTACACTGTAGACATTTACAGGTAGGTGATAAATTCCACACTATATGATGTATGATGAACCGACTTTGATGGTCAAGAAGGGATGAGTTCCAACTGAATTTTCCCCAGCTCCAAAGCTGGATCATTTATAGGGTTTTTCTGCAAAGTGGATACCACTATGTCTTCTAAGGGATTGAACTCATGCTATAGCCTTAAGTGCTGTGGCACTCAAACAGACATCCAGCCCTTACTTATTCATAGAACTGGTGGAAATGTGGTCATCTCTGAAACCATCCCACCCTTTTGAAACCTTCCATGGCAGATTTGACTGAATAAACTCATAGATTCAAAAATTATTAGGGGAAGACCAATAGAGGCACATAGAGTTAGCACTGTTTCCCCACAGTCTGAGGGAAGACATGATAAAAATTTCAAACAAAATTAGGAAAATGGATTCTCACCTTCCATTTAGCCATAAGTAATTAATTTAAATGAGATATACTAACAGTATAAATAAAACCACTCATGTCAAACTATATCTTTTGCTTCTTCATTTCCTTCCTACTCCTTTTACGCAACTGAGTCTTTTATTTGTGATAAAAAATATCTCACACTGATCCCACTGAAACCAAGCTAGTATTAAATATGAATAAGAGTTTCATTATTCAGCAATATGCATCTCACTGTACATTTTTGTCTGATAAACTGTAAGATTTCTGTGGTTCAGGGACAGTCATTTATTTATTGTTACCTTTCTAAGTGTATCATCTATGCAACTATCATACATAAATGATAGAAAGAGTAGTGTTATTTGCACAGAGAGAATAATAAATTCTCTGTAGTTTAAGCAAATGTCTTCTTAAGTAAGGAAATGTCTTCTTAAGTAATGGTCATTCTGAATTTTAATATTTTACACTTTTCAAATTTGTACTGTAAGACTGAACTTTGATTTGTAACATTTCAGGCTCTGGATGCATTGCACAAGGATGAATGCTATTTGAAAATAACTGTTAGGTCAAGTGTCTATTATTTCACTTGCTTCTTTGTTCTACCTGCTGACAGAAGCAGTAATATTTTTCTACCAATATAATGATAAAGGATAAAAACCTGGATGCTCTCAAAAGAGTTAGACCCAAGAACCACTGAATGCACTGAAGAATCTTATATTGGATTCAATTTGCTTTGGTTTTGGCCCTTGTAGAAAACACTCTCACTTTATGGATAAGATAAAAATCAATTATTCATGTTTCTTCATGCACTTTTAAAGGGTATTTTCCACTTAAATGGTTATGTTTTAATTCCATTGTTCTAAGGGGACTTTAATATGATATCCAGATACTTTGTGATAGCCTAGTCTTTTTTTAATATAAAGTCTTGAAAAGAAACTGAAAAAAATCTATTTTTCAGAAGTCATATTTTCTCATTTCAAAGACCAGAAGTTATCTCGCATTATTTTGAGTTAAATTACGTTACTATGATACTCCGACTATAGAAGAGGAAGAGTGAGAATAAAGCAAATTTTGGTGTATAATTCTTGTAAGGCAATACATCTCATTTTTGTCCAATTTATTTAGCCTCACACAGCATGGAATCATCATACGGACACTTCTCCTTACAGGAATTTTCAAATGTCTTATGGTGTTGAATAGGGATTAAAGATGTCTCTATAGTCTCCAAAACTATTCTTTGACTCTCATAGGCCTTGTTATCCTATGGACCTTTCATAAAATAAACAATTAAAGCAGGCAAGATACCTAAGAGTGTACCTGGAAGCACAAGAGATTATGTGGTGGGAACTGGTCAGAGTCACAGTTACATCAGTGTTTGACATATGAAGGATTTGCTCTCTTAGCAGGCTTAGATGAATCCTCTGTCTGAGGTTTGGACTATTTGCTATATCGTTGCTAAAACTGCTTCTAGTATAAATTAAATGTCACAAAGAACATCCTGCATCCTATTAAGACATTGAACTCTTGCTTCGTATTCAGGTCCATGGTGCTGTACATGACACAGCTTGTTTTGTACGCAGTTTGAAAGGTTTCAACGGGCTTTCTTGGTTTAGAATTATGTTCTGTAAATATGAAACTGAATTCATAAGTAGGAAATTTATCAAACAGAAAGAAAAAAAAGAGGATCTGACACTTGATGATTAAAAGTATTCCTCTCAGGACTGGAAGGGGGTTCAGAAGATAATTGTTGATTGTTAATTTAAAAATGGCCTGAAGAGGTAACATAAAAATACTGTCATTAAATTTGCCACTTAGAGAAGCTATACATTTTTTCCTTTAAAATGATTTTATTTGTTTTATTCCAAAAACGCACATAATTAAACATGAATTTAATTTTAATTGGGTCCCTAGTGAACACCCCTATGCCATTTTGTCTTTTAAAACTTTGGCTAGTTTCAAACAAAAAACTTGTACTAGCAAATCAGCCAGAGGGATGATGTTGCCTTTGATGGACAGCTATGCCAGTAACAATCTTTTAATAAGATGGGGATGATTTGGTTGGTATAGATCATTTTGCTCACTGTGGGTGACAGCCTCAGGCACAAGTAGTCCAAATGAGTGCTTGAAGCCCCATGCTTTTAAGTAACCCCAGAGGTACAGCTAATCCAACACTTCCCTACAGCAGGTTATCATATATCAACTGCTCTAAAGTATCTGTCCAGTGACAAAGGAGAGGTACGTAACTCAGTCATCTATTAAAGTGTAAGTGACTTGGAGTTATTTTGTATGTGTGCCTCAAAAAAGAGTTTTCTTATGGCAGTTAACTTAGATGATGGTAAGTGTTTCCTGCGTATACATATCAGTGCCCACAATACTGATTCTGAAGAAGCTCCTGCACAGGAAGCTTACCAAGTAAAAAGCGTGGAGCTGTGGATCTGGCTTACAATCACGAGTGGGACAGTCAGACTGAGGGAGGTGAGCTGCAAAGAGCTTCAGGGGTAAAATAGGAACACAGTGCTATGCAACCAGGAAAAGGAAAAATTTGCCTGTTTTAGTGAACTGCCAGGGTTCTTCCTTGGAGCCTTTTCCAGTGACAAGAAATCAGCTATTCCAGCAATAGAATTGTTATGCTGGTCTAAGTAATGTCCGTGCTAGAAGGATATTGCCTCCATAATGCAGTGTCCCTGTACGCTCTTTGGTTTCACAAACCACCAGTTAAGTTTCTACAGGAATATTTTTTCATTTATATTATTATATTGATATTATACTAATTCCTACAAGTCAATAAATCTTGGAAAAAGAAACAGGACTGCTGTTTGACAAGAGACCCAGACAACGCAACAATGGCTTCCCCAGTAACAGAAGTCCATGACAGAGAAGAAAACCAGTCCTGGGTCTTCAGAATTATGGACTAGCTTCCAAATCACTTGATTATTTTGCTGTCCCAGTGCAATCTAATGTAGCACTAATGTAGCAATGCTGGAACGAAGCCAGAGGCTGAAGCAGTGGCATAGCTGTTCAACGTCCACAGACCAGAGCTCTAATGGAGCTACGTGAACAGGAAGCAGGTGCTCTGGGGGAACATCATTGCTACAACAACCCTTTCAAAGCTTCTACAGTCCCTGCTGACCAGGTCACTCAGGCATCCCGGAATTTGCTGTGGCTTTAGGCCACACAGCTTTCCCAGTTGCCTCGGACCATCTTTGCTTCTTGAAGAAGAAAGTTAAGGATAGTTAACCAACATTGCTTAAGGGTTTCACCATATTGCAACCAACTAAAACCGGGCTAAAACATAACCACTCAGTGATGACTATACCTATTCTTGCCAGAATGACTATCTGCAAAAGATAAACAGATAAATAGGATATTTTATTTCCAGTTCTGTGTTCTTTGTTACTGCAAGAAATGGCAGCTACTTTTCTCTGGTACACAGTGGTTGTTAGACATCAGTAGAGATTCTTTTGCTTCATAACTGAAGTCCTAAAAATGGTAATATGACCTGAAATGCAGTGAAGTGTTAGTATATTTGTGCTTCTTCAAGAACTGTATTGACTCCTATTCTTATGGAGTGGTTATTAGTCACCCACAGGTATTTTAATTATCAAGCAACTATCTACCTGATATATTTGTCACACCTCATATTTTTGGAAGACAGTACTTCATATGCTTCATGCTTTCAACTCAATCAGACTACAAGGTGGGTACACTTTCCAGTTATTAAAGTAATAGTCACGCTAGGGTCAGTGACATTCGGATCAAGATCTCAGTGAATGAGCATTTCTGGTGACATTAACCATTGCATTTCTCAACTCAGGTGCTCCAGTTGAACTTCATGTTGTATATCTTTCTTACATAATTGTCGGAAAATAATCTGTATTAAGCCACTCCTTAAGGAGATGCTGAATGTCCTTATTGATAGCTGAGGAGGAAGTGGTAAGTTACTTGGAAAAAAAAGGAGCATTCCCTTAGAGAAAACTATGCGTGAATAAGGTGGCAACTTCAATAGCACCATTTCACTGAAAGAAAGGAAAACTCTTAAAATGTAGGTATTTCTTCTCAGAAAGTGTCTGCCATTTTAAGAGCAGTCACTATGACTTGGCACAGAATGAGTGAGTTTTTGCAACTGATACAATACAAACACATCCCTCCCTTCTGGGGCAAAGGAAGTTTTTATACAAATTTTGCTGATTTCATTTAACATTAATGGGGAAATTCTTTAATCAAATAAATTAGTCTTCTCTATGCAAAAAGGTATACTGAAGTCAGATCAAATATTTTATCCGTCTGCAAGACAAGCACTTCAATTTCATATCAGAAACTAAGCTTGGCATACAGCAATGGTATTAGTAACAAACAGAAACGCAAACAAGAGCTAACAAACAAAACCAAAGCAATGTAATTTGTGATTCAAAAAGTTAATTTTAATCTTGGCTTTATGGTGTGATGGGTATTTAGGAGCATGTTTCAGTGTTCTAGCTAAGTATTACGCCAGCATAAACACAAAGGTCTTTCTGGTTGATAGAAAGACTCGGTGATGACAAAGAACTTCAGATCAGATAAGTGTGCCTTAATTCAGTAAGGCTTTTAAGCACTTGTAAATGTTAAGCATGTGTTTAGATTGCTTTAATAAATAGGGGTAGAGTTAATCATGTATGCACGTAGCTTCATGATTTGAAACTTTAATGTGAACATGCTGAAGACTTCTGTACAGGAAGATTTAATTTTTGGCTATGAAGAATGTAACTTAATGAATTAATACATCTTTTTGGCTTTCTTTTATTGTCTCAATGCATCTTTTTTTCATTACCCAGTCAGTAGAGTTACACCTTGCAATGCTCCATATCAGCCTGTGGATACCAAAGATGCATAACATATGGTACAAGCATTTTTCTTCCAGCAGTGGGTGGTCTGATTCCCTAATCAAGCTGCTTTTTGTATTAAAAAGCTGAGCTCAGCTTTTGTTTTTAGAAAACTTATTTTGCTCTGCTTGACTACATTTTTTTTTAAGTAAGTGTGTGCATACATGCATGGCTCAGTGCCTAGTAACTGTATTATGTAGCCAGGAACATCTCGGTGTTTCCATCATAATTCCTTGCTTCCTGAGATTTATTGCAAGGCAATAAAAATTCGCTCAACTCTGAAAACAAGGCTACTGTGTTTTAACATACTTTATTTCATTCAGGAAAAAGTTCAGTTTCAGTAATAAAATTGTAAGGAAATAAAGACAGAAAGATAAAGAGTAAGAAAAAACTTCCCATGGAGCTTGTATTGTTTTTGTCTTTTTAACATCAACTTTTCAGACCATTACTTACTACCAAAGAACATTAATGCCTAGATATTTACAAGGGAAAATGCACTTTAAAAGGCTTCTGACATCTATAATACATACTTCTAATTGTTGCACAGGGTTGTCTTTTTTGGTTTTGCTTTAAATCAAGATATTCTCCTTATTTTTCTACGCTGGATATAATTTTCGTCCTGTTACAAGAGTTACAGCTTTTGGCTTCAAATAAAGTTTATATGAACTGTGTCCTATGTCTCTGTTTTCTCCAACATTTTAATGCATAGTACTATAGTTGTGTGTCAGAAAAAATAGTAACTAAATAAAGCTCAGGAGTCAAGACTTTGAAGAGCTTAAATACATAAATGTAGCTCAAGAAGAATGTGTTATTTTGAAATTACTCCTTTTCTGCATTGAGGACAGTCAAACTTTGAAAAGAGTGTTCTTTTCATGTTGGAGTAACAAATAGGTGAATAACCTGTTTTGCATGACAGAGAGCCAACACCAAGAACTTGAAGTGGACCATGAATCTAAGATGCCCACGTATCAAAAAAGGCAGTGGTTATTATGAATAATTGTCTGCTATGAGACAAATGTCCTTAGGCTTTTCAGTTTGAACTATACTACTCTATATACTCAGTTAAGGACTCATTGCAGCCAAGCCATGAATTTGCATTTTCCAGCTCTCTATTGACTATGTTCTCACTTGGTTTTTTTGATCATTGGGAAATGGTAAGAGTTCTTGCTTTTGCATCTGCTGCACTATGATTACAGTGAGAAATAGCATAACGGAAAACTCTGTCACCTCTGTTTCAACAGGGATTTTTCTTTTGAACTAAAATTGTCTTTTGGACATTCATGGCTGAAATCCATTCATTAGAGAATATGTAAGCACCCTGAAGAGAGCAGATTTTATCAGAGCAGGGGGCCATCAGTGGCTAACCACACACACACAATGTCAATATCATCATAATACAAAAGTCTGTCCTACACATAAAATTGCCAGTAATTCAGGTAAGGGTAGAAGCCCCATGGGTAGCAAATATAGATCACCCTCTAGAACAATTCAAGGTGGTGAACCTCTTAAAAGCTGCAAGTAATTTGAGTGCAATTCAACTTTTACTGGGATCTTTGCACATCATTCTTTCTCCCTGGTTTGTTTTTGCATATGCAAGATATGTTATGTATCCTTCATTCTTCATAACTTAAATGTAGTAGTTTTTATTGAAACAGAGAAGCATCAATATCGCTGCTGTCAGAACTCACATGCATCCTAGGAGGAGCTGGCCGGTAAATGAAGAAACAATACATCTCGAAAATGGGTATTTGTCTAAACAGAGGCAGCACTGATTTGCTACCCCCAGAGTATCTACACACTTCATATGCAATATCAGTGACATGGAATGAAGTCCATATGATTCTTCTTCCAGGACAAAATTCTGTCAGAGCTATTTAGCTGCTAAGAAGATTTGAGCGTGAAGTCCAACTATTTTTAGGTCATGGTCTTATTACTTCCTCACTGATCTTATGCTTGAGGCTCAGCATTCCATCATTCACAATGCAAAAATTGTAGAGCTGGAAGGTGGGTAAAAGGCAGTAGGTTCAGGAAACAGACAGCATGTAAGCTTTAAGTCTTTTCTGAGAAGCAAGACATCTGTTTCAGCTAAAAGCAACACAGCTGAACAGAACCAGTGTGTCAGCTACCATTCAGGTGAGACACATTATTGCCACAACTGGGTTAATAAAGGTGTTAATATGAAGTCCTTCTCTGCTGGGTAGGAGTAAGTGTTCCAAAATGATGGGCTGCAACTCAGTCTCATAATTGTAAGGTTGTTCTTCCTGAAGCAGAAGTGCTTTCAAAGAGCTTGAGGATCTGAACTGGGGCATAGCTCCCAGCAGATGTGTAGCAGTGCAACAGGGTAGCTTATTAAACTGCCTCTCAGCTGCACCCAGCTGTGGAAGTGAAGTAACAAGTCTAAAGTATTTTTGGCAGCTAAAGCAGTACATGTTATGTGTGAGCTATGTGACTGCAGTCATGTAGCTGTGCAGGCATACCCTTAGATGCTTCTACAGATAGAAAGGACTAGACTTGGAAAGTCCACGCAAGGTCACTCAGTATAACTCAGAAATTATGAGCTACATTCAAGCACATGTCTGCAAAAAGTGAAGTTAACTTTAACAAACTCTATTTACCTAGTAACTTTGACAAGTAAACAAATTTACCCTGTTTCAGTCATTCTAAAATACTGTTTTCTGAGAGTTTGCCTTACCATTTCATTCTAATGTTGCTTCCCTTTCACCTGATTCCTAGTAAAAATACATATTCCATCTCTTCCCTCTCCTAATCCTTGGTAAAAACAAATTGCTTTAAAATGTTTCTGAGATGATCAGCCAGTGTTTGCCCTCTTTCTTCTTATGTTGTCATTAAGTTTCCTAATTAATTCTTTTCACGTGCACTACAAATTTCCAAAAGTGTGCAGCTTTCAGTCTGGATTTTGTCATGAAGAGAACCAGGAGTGAATGTGTTTCCTTCTGCCTCTGAGAACTTGTGTCTAAATCACAGATGGAATTAATAGCTAAATCTAATCCACTGCAATCTTCAGGTTCACTGCAGCTTGCTGTGATTATCTCTGTTTTAAGGAGGCTCAGGCTTGCAGGTTCAGAGTAGTGGAAATCAGGACAGATGTGGTGCCAGAAGTCAGTAGGATAGATCGTTGCACATTTGGTATCAAGTTTAGTTCCAGCCAGCATTCACAGTGTCACTTTTATGAGCACTATAGTGACAAATATTCAAAGAACTTATCTGGATGATGCAGAATGCCTCCTCAGGGCTCTTTGGGATTTTGAAAGATTAGGGTTATAGTACAATCATGTGACATCCCAAAAAGTAATTTTGATTCTGTTACAAAGTTTTATATTCATTTAGCTGATGTATTACACTGATAAATCCCGTTTTTATTGCATTCTATAGTGTGATATACCATTGTAAAGACTTTATTGGAGTCCTCTATTTGTTTTGGCTTGATGGATCGAAAAATTGTTTGCGTTTTACAGGTCTGTTCATTTAACAGGTATTCATTTAAATGGGTAATAAGATACAAGGGCTGTGTAATGACATGGAAAATTGCTAACCACATATTAGGTGATTATTATGTTTTTTGTCCAAATCAATTTTGGCAGAAAATAATAAATCTAGAAAATGGACTTGGAATGTACATTTCAGATTGGTAATCAGTAGGTCACTCTTGTAAAAATATTTTCTCATTTGTTCTTGTTTAATGGGGAAAGAAGCCATTGCCTTATTTAATAGCAATTTCATTGTGAGGTACAGGTGCCATATGAAAAGCAATATGTACCTGGGCAAAAATTCCCCTAGACACAAAGTCATGTCCTCTGTCTTTTCTCTTTGTTGAATATTCTCTATTGATATTTTTGCTGGTCACCTCCTAAAATAACTAGACTCCATATCGGCCAAGAAAAAGGAGGACAGAAGCAGAAGCGGTATATGTGATTAGAAGGCAAGGAAGACAGCTCAAGTGTGGATTTACCAGGGAAGGCTTGGGTTATACCTTCACCAGCCTTGCTATGGTCTCCCAGCAGGGCTTCTCTCAGCCCTCCAGCCAGGGTCCACGCCAGAAGGAAGATTCGGTCCCTCTCCCAGAACACACATACTGGCAGCAATGTGGCAGGAGAGAACCAAATGATTCACAAGAGCCTTCCCCTGTCTGAAGCCCCCCTGAGGGCCACTATCACACTCTTCTCAAGGTGAGACATCTCATTCACCCCATCCTTTGGGACTGTTCTCACCCTACTTTTTATATATATTCTTTTTTACTTCATGTTCATCCACCTAGGGTTTAACACAAACCAAAATTCTGAAATGTCTGTATAGCATGTCCATACAGTCGTTATCTCTGCCTTGTGTCCACAGAATAATAATTCTGATGTAATCAGGCCGTAGTGGAGGACAAGTAAATTGCTGTGGTAGAAGCTGAGTAGAGCCTGACTAAGCCTGTGCTTCATGCTGTGTGAATTGACATCCAGAGCTCTAAGATGACATCTAGGAGCTAAAAGCTATCTCCTAACAGGTTAACTAACAGCACCAAGGAGACATACAGCAGATGCCTACAGACTTCTCAGATCTTACAGACTGTGAGGAGACCTTCTAGACTATTGCAAAGCAAAGTGAAAAGGGAAAATTAAGCCATTTCTGAATAATTTGGTCTAAGTCTAGCCTAAAAGAATAGCATCTGTTCACATGATCATTTACAGATAAAAAGCTTTCTTGGAAGCTGTTTCCCTCCTCAGCACCAGAGCTTCTAATTGTTAAGTTACAGCTGTGATGTGCTACCAGACTGTGAAGCAATTTCAATGCTAATAAATTAAATATGCTTCTGACCTTTCTCCAGCACTGAAGCCAGCTAACCTAGAAAGGCTGATACCCATACTGTTAAACAGTCCTTCTATGCAGAACACACCGACAACATCCAAAATGACTACTGGGAATAGTCATTGGACTTTGATAACTCCCAAACTGTACCAAAAAATTATTTAGGAGACAGCTAGTTTGCCAAGGCCAAAACTGAAGAAAAGGATTGCACTAGTAATTCAGCAATGTAGACAGTTAACTGAGTACCAGTACGATGAATGTTGGCTGACACTGTTTAATTTACTAGTATAAACAGAGTATGGCTGTATAGGCTGATTTAATATGTGTTAAAATGTCAGATCTATGAACAGGTTTTCATGTTATCAGGCACTAACTACGATAACCAGTACAAAGCAGAATTAGCGCTGCTCATTCGCACACTGTGATGACATGCCATAGTCTTATAGACCTTTTTTTTAAAACAAGAGTGTCCTGCGTTACATCTGCAGGAAAGAAGATTACTGTAAAACAAGCAGAAAATAATAATTATGTTAATAATTACATTAATAATAATTGCAATGCAATTATTACCTACACCTGAGCAAGATCAGGGTCTACCTTTACCACTGCCTTGACAAAGCCTTGACATTACTAGCACGTTGCCCCACATCACTTACTTTCAGGAACCCTCTATTCTTTAGTTCTATTTTGTGCAATTGACAGGGGCATTATTTATGGTCCAATATAGTTAATCTAGTGTTAGGCCCCTGACTTGAAATAAGCTCTGTGTGGGCAGATGCCTGCATTTGCCCAAAGCCCTATTAAAGCCTCTAAAACTTCACGGGAGCACAAGACTCAGATGAAATGCAGCTCACTTCAAGCTTTGGGATGTAATATGGTCTCAGAATTACATTTAAATAGAATTGGTTTTCTATGCTTCTATTCTGCAAATTTTATCATAATACTTCTCTAAGTCAAAACAAAACAAGTCTTGTTCTGATTCTGGCTTTCAGAGTGACTTTGCAAAATTTCTCTTTCCTCCAAAAATCATACCTTCTAAACATCTCAATTCCTTATGTAAATTGAACTGGACAGGAAGGTCAGTTAGCAGTGAAATAACATTATTTAAAAACAAATCCCCATCATGCATTGGAGCTATCCATTAGGGAAACATTAGTGAGATATAAATTTATGTTTCCCAGCTTGCAGTTTCAAACTGTCTATTTTAATTTTGTTCATATGCCACTGGTTATCTGCAGTGGATTTAATATTCTGCAATACCACATTTTATGTGATCTCTCTGGTCCTCTTTGTCTTACTTTCCATTTACTACTCCATGCTATTATTTGGTTGCATGAAGGAGCTTGGCTATTACTCTGTTGTTCCATTTCTGCTGCCAGAATAGTTTTGATCAATACAGCTTGCAAAAAATTAGATCATAAAATGCAGTGCATTTAACAGAACTTTTTTCAGTTGTTCTAAGAACTTTCATTTCAAATACAGAAACAATAAATGGTCTACACCCCACTTTTGCCTTTTTAGTATATTTTTGCAGACTATTAAATACAAAATACATATGAAGTTAGTTCATTCTTGAAGAAATACATTGAGTTTGAAGTTATTTAACGCTACTGTATACATTTCTATTTCAAGATATTTTCAGTTCCAACATGAAGTGTACAAGATAATGGGGCAGAGCTAACAGGATGATTTAGTACCTATCTCTAGCTACAGTATTTCTCCATCAATAAAAGGGCAACAACATACAAGGGAGTTGTGGCAGTTTCACTTTCTGTGGACTTTACATGGTAACAAGCTTTTATGTTGTATATAACAGAGTTCACATTTCTATTACTGAAATTATTATCCCATAACACCACACCAGGGTGTCTTCTAATGGCATTTTTATGCAAAATGTTTGATTCAGCAACAGGACTTATTCACACCTTTGAAACAATTTATGCATAGTTAAATGAACAATTGTTGCTAGCACACAGTCAGTACTATAATCATTTTAATCTTAATAACCCACAGAGGAAACTCACAAGCAGTGATTACACACTGTGTGGGTTGCTTTCCATTCACTTTGGAGATTTCCATAATAAAGCTCTGCCTGGAATTGGAGCAGTTCTCCACTCCTAAGGGCTACAGCTAGAGAGGCTCATTTTTGTATTTGAAAGAAGAATCCTTATTTTCCCTCAAATAAAGAAGGCCTGAGCATTTATTAGAATCAGAACTATTCAAGTAAAATGCACCAGTGGAAATGGTAACTTAAGAAGCTACCACTAGTTTTGCTCAAGGAAATTGTCTTCTCTCCCAAAGCATACCCTTACCAATTTATAAAGATCACTTATGACTTTTCAGATTTCTGTCTAGCAGCAAGTTGTTTTTCCCATTAATATTGAAAATGTATAAAGTACACAGATGTTAAAAATAGCATATTTACAATTCCAAATAATAGTTTATGGTACATCTGAGATATCTCAAGGACTGTGGTTTTGTTTTTAAATATTTTTCCTAAATATAATTCAGAAAAAAATTACCAGCAGAGAAAAAAGAAATAAATAATGCTTAAACACACAGACACAACCTTCACCTCTAGAAATTAGCTTCTTTACAGCTTTATCCAGACGACTTCTTCACTGTGTTCAGTTTATAACAGAATGAAATGCTTATTGATTAGAGAGATGCTTGGTCAAATATAAAACATCTTGTTCTGTAAACATGGGATTAATGAAGCCTGTTTTCCTGTGGATTTCTGGCCTACACCTCACGCCACCACAAGAGTTCTGCCATTTGCATCCTCAGTAACTTCACTTCTTCGGTATTTTTTGTTCCCACTTATTCACGTTCCCTAACTACTCCAGTAGCAGTTCTCTTCCCAGCGTGTGCCTGGCCTTGCAGCCTTGCAGCACACGCGCATGCTGACTGACCGGTGAGGTTTTGGATGGATGACTGAAGTAGGAGGTGGGGGGAACTTATCAGGATGATTTGAATGGGACACTCCTGTTGCAGCCTTTCTATTGGGGATTTTCAGTTCTCCCATCTCTGCCTTCTAGCCAGTGTCCAGTTTTCACTGTACTTGTAGAAAGCCAGTATGTCCTAGACCTCTGTCTCTTTGGTTGAAATTGGATCTTGGTTCATAACTTTTTAGGAAAGGGAATAATATATAGACAGAAGAATGAGCAAACAAACACAGCATACAATCACAGGGATCTTGTTTGCCCAAATAATCAGGCTAAAAAGGATGTTAATGCCTCCTACATAATCAGCATCACACTATACCACACAATACTAGTCAAAATCTATTTACCTTTACACTAAATATAGATTAACAGAAATAACTGGCCACTTTTCTCTTCTGAAGATGTGGACCCTGGTCTTGGTCCTTGCTCTTTGTCCTCAGTCTGTTTCAATAGCGCAAAAGCAGTTCAGGGAGCTCTCCCCTACCCAGAGGTACTTTTGGATAAGTTTGGATTGTTGTAGAAGGCTTTCTTAAACACAAGTCCCACAGAAGCTGGAGTAGGACATACAAATTCAATTGCCTTGCACCCTGATAATCTCCAGTTCCCCTGAGATTTGCTTGCATCCAGAGGCAGCTGGCACAGAGGAGGCCAGCTTGTCAACTGGTCTAGTTTGCATTAAAGGAGCTTCTCTGTACAGATGTGCCCAGGCCCTAGGAAAGCCTCTTCCACACGTTGAGCTGCTCTTTCCCTGTGGCCCACTGATGCTCTGGATCTGAGATTTATTACCCTCCCTTTCAGCATGGGTAGTCCTTCACACCTGTGCAAAGCAATTTACCTATCTTACTGGAATACTACCAGACTGTACATTTGCCTTTGATGGGTTTGAAATTACTATACTGCACAAGCCATAGGGCAGGAAAGAATCCCATTCCTTCTCAAATAAATGTAACTGGGAGAACCATCATTAATCTCATTGTCATGTGCAGTTTGTAGACACTCTTCGGTGATGAATGACAGCTAAGCCAGCTTTCATAATCAAGAAACAGAACTCTTTTCATGTCTCCTGGTTTGTATAGGTTCATTACTCCATGTTTTCAATTCCTTATTTTGGAATGCTCTTCTAGCTATATGCATATTTACTAGATTATGTGTCTATCAACCTCAGAAAATAGGTATTTGACAGAGTGAAAATTTAGTCTTATTATTAAAATGCTTGACACAAGATACAGACTTTTCTCTTAGTTTTGCCATACATTTTTTGGTAAACCATACCATCTTTCCATTCCACACTTACAGAGGAAGAAAATGTTTCTTATTCACATTCTCACCTACAACTTCTATTCAGATTCATTCAGTGCAAACCTTATAGCTAGTCAGGGAGGTGATAATAAGAAGAATAGTAATAATATTGGTATGGTCATAGCTCCAATACAGACCAGTGTCCAGTAAATTTGAGATTGTATAACTCGTGTTTTCTGCTCAGTTCACTGCACAGTTTCATGCATCATAATTTGCACCTTTACTGTCACCTTTCCTGTAGTTCCAGCAGAAACTCCAAGCACTCCCTTAAGCTAACATGTTATAGAGCATTCTATAAAGCTGTGATTTGTACATATGTCTAGAGCTAGTAGATAGATGAGGTGCAGCAGATGGCACACAAGCACATAGCACAGTTTTGGTCTTTGTAGGATCAATAAAATCTGTTTTCTTTTGTGTACAACTTTGCATGAAGCACTTTAATTATTAACCTTAAAGGTTAACTTTGCAAATCAGCACTAAAATGCAGGACAAGGGTACATGGACTGCTGATGGCCCTGGTATGTATATAAGGATTTGCAATTCAGGACTGACAGCCTTGTATCCTTCATGCAGGTTAAATTCATTTAAATACTGAGCAGAACTTAGCAAAAATATGTAAGCAATAAATATACATCCATGAAATTGTCAAGCCTGCAGATTATACAAAGTCAGCTCCTCCTTTCAGATGAAGAGTCCGTTGTTATCTTCCAGAGCAAACCAGCATTTTTAAATTTTAAAATTTTAAAATAGGTATTCAGTCAGCCATACCATTAATCCTGAAGAAGGCCGCTTAAGGGCAAGGAAATGATGACTGATGAAGTTCCTTGAATGACTTATTTGTTCATTTTTATGTATTCAGGTGCATAAATAATTAAGAGAAAAATTGCAGATCTTTTTCTGTCAGAACCATACGTAATACAATACATAATACCATACATAATGCAATACAATTCAGCAATTCATCCCACGTGTAATAGAATAAGCAGTTACATATATTGACTTGAAAAGCATAATCATGCTTAACATTTCAGCTCTTAGTCATTTCTGTCATCCTTAACACCTTTATAAATGGATTTCATCTTCTTTCACAAAGTTTAATTAAACCAGACTGCACATAGTCTGGTTCTAGAATCTAGTAAAGTTCTGCTTAAAAGCTTTATTTCTCCTTTGAATTGAGTTAATGTTAGTTCTCACCAGAAACATGGAAACCCTGAAATGTAAATCCCAGGTCACTCAGAATGTCAAATGTTATACTTTGAACAGCACCTAACAATGCTCAAATAGTAAATACAGGTTACAACTATAAGCTGAAATTTTCTTTTATGCAGGTAAACCATTCAACTTATAGGCTGCTGTATTATCAAACATCCTTGTTTCCAAAATGATTTGCACTGATATGCCTTCAGACAGTCATAAGTTCAGCCCTGACTTGAGAGTGGAGTTCACGGAAACAAGATCCCCACCCAAAGTGAACTCACAGTCTCCTCGTGCTAAAACCTAATCTTCACTGATTTTACTTTCAGTTAATGACCAGCACTAATCACAGAATCACAGAATGGCAGGGGTTGGAAGGGACCTCAGGAGATCATCTAGTCCAAGCCTTCCACTAAAGCAGGTTCTCCTAGAGCATGTTACCCAGGACTTCATCCAGGCGGGCTTTGAATAACTCCAGAGAAGGAGACTCCACAACCCCCCTGGGTAGCCTGTTCCAGTGCTCTGTCACCCTCAAAGTAAAGAAGTTCTTCCTCATATGCAACTGAAACCTCTTATGTTTCAGTTTGTGCCCATTTCCCCTTGTCCTATCGCTGGGCACCACTGAGAAGAGTCTGGCTCCGTCCTCATGACATCCACCCTTAAGATATTTGTATATGTTGATGAGGTCCCCTCTCAGTCTTCTTCAGGCTAAACAAGCCCAACTCTCTCAGCCTTTCCTCGTAGGGGAGATGCTCCAGTCCCTTTATCATCCTAGTTGCTCTCTTCTGGACTCTTTCTAGGAGTTCCTCATCTTTCTTGAACTGGGAAGCCCAGGATGACATTGGCCTTCTTGGCAACAAGGGCACACTGCTGGCTCATGGTCATCCACCAGGACCCCCAGGTCCCTCTCAGCAGAGCTGCTTTCCAGCAAGTCAGCCCCCAGCTGAATGAACTACTTGAAATTCTAGGTTGAAACTCAGATAACATACTATGTTCACAAGGACAACACAGTAAGACCTCCAAACATATTTCACATTCCAATAGCTTCAGGCAAATACTTTTCAAGCTAAACCCAAGTTTTAATAGATACCCCATCCTTTACTAGGACATGTGCTGCACAGCTGGAGACTGAGTGGTTGCTACCATCATGTTTCACTATAACTCACCATCTATTCCCACAGTCCTGGACTACTTATAAAACATGGAGAAAAGATGGAGCTGTATAAAAATCCAACTTGAATCATCTGTAGGTAAAATGACTATAACTGCATACTATTCCATGACTTCTCAGTGGCGGAAAAGCATCACGAGACCCAGAAGAAAAACTGTCATTATTATTTCTCAATGATACAAAAAAGAAACTGATAAATCCAAGAAATATAAATGAGTGCTCCTAATCATCAGCCATCACGGTACCTCTCTCTGCTACACTATGTCTGGAGAGAAGGAAGTGAAAAGTAAATACATGCAAGGTGAAAAAGAGAATGTAGGTAGATTGAAAAGAAAAAAGATTAAAAAAAATAAAGCTTAGGATAAAAATCAAATATGAGGCACATACAAGGAGGTTAGGAAAGACAAAAAAATGCAACCCAAATTTCATAGCTATAACCTTGGTCAGGAATTACTGCTGGGGACTGCACTGAAGCTGAGAAAAGGAAAAGGAGGGCTAAGGAATGTGGGGTGACTGGAGTGGCCTGGCTAGGATTAAATCCATTTGTAAATCTGAGTAGTGAGTGCATACTAACTCCTCCCTTTGAAACATTACAAAATCAATCACACACACACAAAAAAAAGGTAAACATTTTTGATCATTTATTTGTGGGGATTTGTGGTATCCTCTTTTAGGATAGTAAGTATGTTAATGAAATTACTCTAAAATACTCCAAGAAACTCCATGAAACTTCTAGCCAAAATTTAAAAATATATGTGTACGAGTGTTAACACAAAATTATGTGGTGGGTTGGCCCCAGCTAGCAGCCAAAATCCCATACAGCCACTTGTTTATTTGCCACCCCCTCAGTAGGAGAGGGGGAGAAAATAGAAAAAAAAGGAGCAAGAAAGCTTGTGGATCAAGATAAAAACAGGGAGATCCCTTACAAATTACCATCACATGAAAAACAGACACAGCTTGGGGAAAACTACTTTAATGCCAGTTAAGATATATATATTTAATTACTGAGTCAGGTATTGGGAAACAAAACAAACAAAAAATCCAACATTAAAACAGCTGGGGAAAACACGCTTAGGGAAAACACCTTTCCTCCCCCCATTCCCCTGCTCAACTTCACCCCAAACTCTTCTCCTCCCCCTTGTTATTGCTGCAGGTTATGCTTGGTCCCTTCAGTGAGGCAACGTGCAGCAGAAGGAGCAGCAGGACTGGGGGTGTTACAGCCAGTGCATAGTAGTTTCCCTCCTCACTCTTTTCCTCTGATCCAGCATGGGTCCTCCAGGAGTCGTTGTCCTTCAGCAGTATCTGCTCCGCTCCTCCTCCTTTGACCTTGGTGTTCCCTCTGCTGTTTTACACTCTTTTTTCTCCCTCCTCTGCCTGTCCAGCATTTTCTCCCCTTTCTTAAATATGTTTTTTTCAGAGGCTCCACCATCTTGGCTGAGGGGCTCGGCTGTGCCTTATGGTGGGTCGGTTGGAGCTGGCTGGAATTGTTCATGTCCAACATGCAACAGCCCTGGCCTCACCTCGCAGAAGCTGCCCCACAGATCCCACTGCCAGCATCTTACCATGGACACCCAGTGCAAATTCAGACATATGAGTGGTATGTTAATTGGGGGGGAAATTGTGTGTGCATTTATGAATATATAATACATGTTGGTGCATTTTGTATATATTTGGGTCCACAGAAATGTAATACTCAAAATAAACAAAATCAAGTCAAATTATACTGGTCAAAAAACTCCTAGAACAAGGCAAAAATAGCTGAAAAAAATCCTGTCTTCAATGAATTTTAATCATTTTTTCCGGTGCTTGTACTCTTTATAGGCTGTAAATGTTAAAAAAGGCTGTCAGATACACAAATACCCTCTGAAATTTCATTGAAATCCAGCATAAGTTAATGGGACACTGCAGATGTGATTGCCGCATGCCTGATGTTTTGAAGGATTTAGAACTTGGTTTCTTTTTTTAGTCTCTTAGCAGTATTAGATTCCAGAGCTAAAAATATTATGTAGGTAGTCATGGTGTCACTTCTTTTGTATTCCTTGTAGAGCTGAAGTGTGCAGCTGGAACTGTGTAAAAGCTGAGGAATTACTGTGTCATTCAAAGTCAAAATTATTATGCTTGAACTACTGCAACTGTACGTTCTCATAGGACTACTGGCCTCCAGGCTTATGGAAGCTAAACATACTGCTGCTAGCCAGGAGAGATTAGTAAACATATTGCTTGTGCTTCTGGAAAACCGTCACTGGGTACTCTCCCAAAAGAACAAGTTCTGATCTGTATTTTAAGCAGCAGCTGCTCAGCATGCTAAAATATGCTGCACAGATTTATTCTGTTTTGCTTTCCACAGAGTTCTTTTAATCTCAGTTACCCACAAGTGTGGGACAGAAGTGGAAATTTGACATTAAACTGAGTGGTTGCTGGCACTTTTCAGAGCAGAGAACAACAGCCCTGGAAGAATTAGGTGATATTTAAGCAATAAAAGTGCATTGCTTTGCTTTATCTCTTCTCCCATATCCATATACATACATACACTTTCTCAATCTCTCCCATTGAAAACACACGCACACATACACACAAACATACAAACCTCTTACCAGTGCTTCATCAGGACTTAAGTATTTGTCAGAAAATCACAGAGCCACTGCAGCTCAAAAGGACATCTGGAGACTGTCTCGTCCTATCCCCTGCTCAAAGCAGGGTCACCAAGTGCAACTTACTCAGGGCTGCTTTCAGTCAGGTTTTGAGTATCTCCAAGACTGGAGACTCCATAGACTCTCCATGCAACCACGGAGCTCACATGCTCCAGGCCCCTTCAAACATGTTTGTAACCCTTCACTAGACTCACTCCATTATGTCCATGTCCCTCTTCTACAGGGGAGAGCAGGACTGTAGCCAGTGGTCCAGCTGTGGCCTCTCTTGTGCTAGAGGGGAAGCATCACACCTGTCTATCTATCACACACACCTATCAAACTCCTGGTAACATTCCTCCTAATGCAGTCTGGGATACTGTTAATCAACTTTGTCTCTAGTGCACATTACTCATCAAATTCAACTTCTTGTCCACTAGGACCCCCAGTTCCTTCTCTGCTTTCCATACAGTCAGCCCCCAGCCTGTACCAGTGCACACAGTTTTTCCTTCCCAGATGCAGGACTTGGCTTTTCTCTTTGTTGAACTTCATGAGATTCCTGTTTGCCCATTTGTCCAGCCCACTCTGGTGTATCAACAGCTTCTCCTGAGTTTGTGTGGTCTCCAAACTTGCTGAGGATGCACTCCATCCCATCATCCAGGTCATTAATGAAGATGTTAAGCAGTATTGGCATTGTTATCAACCCCTCAGGTGCACAATGAGTGACTGGCCTCCAACTAGACTGTGTTCTGCTGATCACAACCCTTCAAGACAAGGAGTTCAGCCACTTTCCAGTCCTCCTTGATGTATGCTTTTCTAATCTGTAGTTCATGAGCTTGTCTATGAGGACATTATGAGAAGCAGTGTCAATAGCCCTGACAAAGTCAAGATAAAAACTAGCCACTGGTCTCCCCTGATCCACCAAGCCAATCATCTTGTTGTAAAAGGATGCCAGGTGGGTGAAGTATTTTTTGCCCTTCATAAATCTATGCTGACTACTCCCAGTCACCTTCTTGTCCTAAATATTTTTGGAAACAGCTTCCAGCAGGATTTGCTCCAGCACATTCTCAGGGAGCAAGGTGAAGCTGACTGGCCTATAGTTCCCCAGATCCTCCTTCTTTCCCTTCTTGAAGATAGGAGAGATATTTGCTGCCTTCCAGTACTCAGAAACCTCCACCACAAACTTTAAAGATAATTCAGAGTGCCTTACAATATTAGTCGACTTTGTCAGCACTCATGGATGTATCTTATTGGCACCAAAGAAGGCCTCTTCTACTTCTTTCTGATCAGGTGGTCTCTAGCAGACACCCACACCAACTTCTGATATGCAAATGTTCCTTTTTTAGAAGCCATCATGCCTTTTATATTAAATTATTTCCACTGAAACTGCCACAGCAAAAGGAGAAGTTACGGGCCTAGCCCATTAAAGACAGAAGAATTACACCTTCTGGCTTCACTGTCCTTTGATTGATGTGCTGAAGAAATGCACTAATTGACATATACAACATACAATCAATATACTAACAGAGGGGGCTAGTTAAATGTGCAGATGTGCAATAGTCTGTATCCTTTGGGGACTGTTAGATGCTTTCTAAATCAGAATGGTGTTGGAATCCCTCCTATTTGTCTCCAGAGGACAGCAACAGGGTCTTAGAAGAAAACATTTTCTGAAAAGATTTTTGGAACAGCATTCACATGTCTAAGCCACTTACTAGACAGCTGCACATCCTCACATAAAAAGCATGAAAACTGAAAATAGTCCAAAGTAGCTACACTTCTGCTCATGAAGGAAAGCAATTAAGAGCAGACAGTGATAGACATGGAAATAGTCACCCTGCAGCAGCCACCAGCTGTTCTACAGAAGAAACAGGGATGAAGACATTACCTGGACTAGCTTTGGGGTTTGCAGTTAGTTTCCTGCCATGGGCAAGGTGGGAGCTGGATCCAGGCTGTGATCTAAGGTCCCTTTCTGATTCTTACCTTGCTCTTAGATTAACACAGCCATGTACTATACCTTTCTTATGCTAGGCTTCACATTATAATCTCACTGCAAAATTTGAAGAAAATAACTAAAAACATCCATTCAGAAGAGTACAAAGAAAACAGTCACTTCCGACTCAAAATTTGTTCCTCTATTTTCCTCTGTTTGTATTTGACATTTTATAATACATGTCTATGGTTGAACAGACCAAAAAGCCTCTGCTGTATTGGACAAGTATGTTTTCAGTGGGGCTAAAATGAAATGTGATGTACCTTTATTTCCTGCACATCTCACACAGATTATGGATCTGGATAGGTTTTAAGGAAATGGTAAATAATGGCAGAGAATGGTGAAGTGTGCTTTGTTACAGAAGGAAAAAAAATCCCACTATATTTATGAAGGTGCATCAGAGAAATCTGTTGGCAGTGCTGTGTGTGTGTGAGAAGGATGGTGACCATGAGCAGAGAGAAGAAAAAAAGATAGAAAAACACAGCAAGTGTAGGAGATACAGCCAAACAATCACATAAGAACTTTAAAAATCAAAAGATGCAGTTTGGAATGGAACTTCAAGATGTAAGGAATGACTAGTTGCCTTTTTTACTTAAGAAATTTTTGCCTATATCATTCATCTGTTGAAGATAAAACGTTAAATAAAAAAAATAATATAGGTAATGTGCAAGATTTCAGACTTCTTTATACCAGTTATACAGAAAAAGTAAAGAAAAAGGTAAAAGCCAAGGATTATACTACATCAACAAAAAAAATTTCTGAGTTGAGAAAGAAAACACTTGAGATGAGAAGGCATCTGAAAATGCTCCTCTTATAAAATAAAAACTGAAGAGTTATTTCATCAAAGTAAATTTGTGAGAGCTGGAGATGAATGAGTTAAACATAAAGCTACATAGAAGTTACTACAAGATTTAAAGTATAAAACTATCCCTCTGACCTGAAAAGACAAAATAGCTGGAGGGTAGGAGAAAGAAAATGGTGCTATGCTAATTTCATGGATGACCAGGAAAGATCAGATAGAGAGAAACAGTTGTTTGAGACATTTACCCTGCAGACCATGTTTCAGTGAGGGTCTTAACAGGGACAAAAATAAGAGAGCACAGAGAACAATGGGTTTCCATTGTTTTCAGGAATAGAAGCCATGTCTATAGATGACCTACCATGCATTGGGCAATAGCTCCTAGTTCTACAGCTTCTTAGTCTAAAAAGGTCTTTGATAGTTTCTTTACATAAATATCCTGAAAAATATGTAAATAACCACCAACTTCAATGTGTTGATGCAGTCAAATAACAGGAGACTCCATTAATGTCAAAAGGCTGAATTGTAATTAAAGGTTCATGAGTAGTAACCAAGAATCACTATCTGAGAAACAGAATCATTAACAGCATGGCATAAACCACCTTTTCTTTCTGCAAAAGTATAACATCCCCTAAAATCATTCCACATATCCTTTACTTTTCTGACAGCAGTCTGTTACTTGCACCTGATGCTTTCACATACACAGATAAAAAGCACAGAGAGTACTAACAAAAACATAGCTTTCTTGAAAGCCAGTCATATATTTCTATTGAATTTTTAGCGCTCTGTCTTCAGGAAGAGCCCTGGATGAGCAGTCCTTTAAATGGGCATTGATATATAAGTGTGTACAGAAATACAGATTTTTGTGAAACATTTGCATGTATTTTCATTTTCTATTGAAATGGAATATATTTATTGTCAAACATTTTATTTGAAAATATTCCAAAGAGATATTTGCAGATATATTTGGGTAGCTGAAATACAAATAAACTCTGTGAAAAATGTGTAATAGAGTCTTCTTTGCTCCTTCTTCCAAGTCTGGTAGCTGGGGACTTAATAGGCCTGGAAAAACAAACTCCATTATGCCAAATTGTATAACACTCTTGCAGCAAAACTGACTTTTTTATGTCAGAAGTGTTAGGGAAATGGCATGGTCTCAAACATTACTCATGGCACCAGTAAATTACTGAAATAAACTCTGTCATCTGCTATCCTAAGCCTTCACAGTCATTTGGGGAGTGGAAATTATCATCGTACAGTATCTTAAAAGCACTAATATTTTAAGAAAACTTGAATTAGGTTTTCTTATTTATGTGCCATAAAGATGTGGTGGCACACAACTGCAGCAGATGGATGTGTCCACAGCTAGTGGACTCTTGGAAGTTCAAAGTACAAATTTCTTTTAAAGAGGAATAAAATGGAAAGGAATGCAATATGTAGCATTAAGGTTCAGTTCTCATGATAAACAGCTTGGAGGAAAAAAAAGCTAAATTAGTTAGGTATAGAATTATTTGGCCTCATCAGTTATGATCCATAAGTAATTTGCTTTACAAGTTTCTTTCATCTCCTCATAGAAAATATAATTCAATTGTGCATATCTTCAACATCAACACAATTAAATTGGTGTTAGGGGAATAAAACAGGCCTTTTTGCTCCTTTAAGGCTCATATGCATAATGCTAGAGATCGGAATAATTGAAGAATTATAATTCCAATAATGGCTCAGCACAGTTAAAGATACCTCAGAGGTACAAAAAGCTCAAAAAGCTGATGTGTTGGGCACATTATTTGCACCAACCTTTGAGAACAAATATTTATCTTGAAGCCTAATGCTATTTTTTTCCCTAAAGATTTACTCTGTGTGTTATACAGAAAGCCCAAGCTTGTTGTCAAATTTGCAGTGAAAGCTCCAAGGAGGCCAGAACAAACTTCATGGGGAAAAAAAAAATAAAAAAACCAAACACAAAAATCCCCCCAAGATTCGGTAATACGTGTATAATTTTGGACTTTTAACTACTCTCCTAGTTTTCTTCCCCAGCATGTACCAGCATGAAGAAAAGGACATTTATATGCATTTTTCTTGGTATTTTAGTTTTCCTCCAGCTTTTCTTGTGTCAGAGGGCATTCTCCTCTCTGAAAAAATCAATACAACATAACACATTTTAGCTCATTGGTATCAGTGTTCTCATCAACAAAGAGAGCTTTGGAAGCAAAAAAAAAAAAAAAACAGAAAGAAAATGTGGTATAACTTCAGGGTCTAGTCCTGCCAGGTGCTTTGCAAACTAAGAAAAAAAAAATCATTTTTTAACATCCTGGAATCAAGCTTTCATTAGGTTCTAAGTAGAGTGGAGGATACTGAACTCCTGTGATCTAAAAGTATCATTTAAATATATGTAAAAATAATTCAACAGACAGAAGTTAATGTCCCTGCTGTTCAGTCATTTTTCCTTTTTAGGAAGCACAATTCTTTTTGTTTTATTACAATTTGTTAGGCTGCCGCAATTTCATCTTTTAGATAAGAAAAAAAATCTTTCAATAAGTAAAGCAAGAGTCAGGAAGATACAAAATGAACAATAATTACTAGGAGAAAATGTGCATTTCAATACTTAGCTTTAATAGTATGATTGAAAAGACTGAATTGGCCCATTAAATTTAATTCATCATTGCAAACCTTTCATTCTGAACATCCAGCACAACTACCCGGGCCCCTCCTTCAGCATCCATATCTATGTAATTCATTCTGCCTTATTTCCAAGAACAAGAACAAATTTAAAATTTTAAATTTATATCGTAGCTGAGTATGAATATTCCTTGACATTGAATATTTTGCACTTGCCATTAACATTTTCTTGCTAAAAATAAAAGGCTATTATATTACCTGCATCAAAATAATGCTTCTCCTATTTTGCTTGTTTCCTGGGTCTTTAAACAAGTCCTGTAGATGTTTGGACTTCACATTTTTTAATATATATGTCATGCATCATTAGTTTGAAAAGCTGTTTTAATTATAATACTTACTATGCTGAAATGGAGTTGTTTTAGCCTGTTAGGATAAAGGGCTTTTGTGTAATTACCAATATATAACTGAATTTTTCCTTAAACCATGCAATTCCTGCACTCTAATTAGGTCGCCATATCTCATTTACATAATTTTTTAATACTCTGATGGAATGGAATTTGCTGTCCTCAGGACTGGTGAACAGTTCAGTAGTAGTAGTAGTAGTAGAGGAATTAGAAATTCACGGTGAAGATCCCTCTCACTAGCCCTTCTGCTGCATCCAAAGTAGTTCGTTCTGTTGAAATGAGGTTTCAGTTCTCACTGGCCTCTTGCTTTTGAATATTCAAGCTGCTTATCAACAACCAAGTTACCCCCTCAGCTTCTCACATCATTTACAATGTAAGTAAGAAATATTCTAGTGCTCAGCCGAAAGAGATATGGAAAAGTGTGGTGAGTGAAGGATGTTTGGAGGGCTGTGGGCTATTTTTAGTTCATCTGCACATTGCCATATTCTTTCCCAAAGCTTTCTCTTATCTATGTCCTGATATTGAATTCCTTACCACGGTATCTCAGGGTTTCTGTTTCTGTGGGCATTATTAAAAGTAAGAGAAGTCCTGATTTAGCCAACCCTAACCTGCAGTCACAGGAAGTGATTTCTGCACCCTGTCCCCTTGCCTAGAAAGAGAAGATCCTGAGGACAAATTAAGCAGGAGAGATGTGGTGGGCATTTTAAGCAGCGTGGTTTAGCCTGAATGAACCTCCAGGGTTTCTTCATCCAGTCTTTCCAGTCCAATTAAGGACTGCCCCATTCTTTCAGCACCTGGCAGATTTCTTGATTCCTTTTGATTACCTGAAATAGGGATAGTTGTCAGCAGTCTGCAAGTGAAGGTCCCTGTACCCTTTAGATCCCAATTATCATTTTCCCAGAACATAGAAACAAGTCATCAAAGCCGCTAAATCCTTCACTCTGATACCTCATTTTGTCTAGATGTTGAGGCAGTTGAACTACTTATCTATTACTTGGGGAAGGAAATTGTGTTTACAATGACCTGAATCACACCTTTTGCTCATTAGAATCTCGTTTAGCGATGTTTAGAGAAGTTCAAATACTTCTTTGCTAAACTCTCTCCACTAAAGCAAAACTTCAAATATCTGTCCTGATCTGTTTTCTGGCCTTCCCATTACACTGCAACCAGCTTAATACTTCTAGATTTTTTAGGAAGAAACCTTTTACAATGGATTTCTCTTTCCATTTAGTTTTTATTTATAATGTATGTGCCATCTGTGCTGTGTATTTTATTCCAGTTTTAAAGTCTTGTATATATCCAGATTACATGGAACTCTAATATGGACGTTGATACAGAAATCAGTCATTTTCTTCTAATTTAAGAAGGTTTTTCCTTCTAATTAATATGTAGTAATTTAATCTTGTGAATATATGCTTATTAAATATAGCTGCTTAAAACTTAATAATGTGGGTTTGTGAAGTTGTGAAGTAGTTGAGGGGTTTTTTATTTGCTGCAGTAATTAACAATACATTCCCTGTTACCTGAGATTTCAAATGTGTAATGGCCTCGGGTAAATTTGTGTAACCCCATTAAAATCCTTAACACTTATGGATCCATACCCTCTCTATAACAGATGAAAAATATATGGTTTTGTCTTATGACACTGTGGACACTCTTCATGCAATGCTGTTGAAGAGGACTGATTATGTATATGAATATGACAGCATTACTGAAATGTTGGATGCTTGGATATTTTTATGGAGTCTTATACTGCTTTATTTCAGTACTTTATTATTTTACAGTGATGGTAATGAGCATTATTACCACTTTTTAATATTTTGTTATATCTTTAATATACTTAAATTCTACATATATTCATGGAGAGCACCATTGCAAGCGAAGTCAATGAGGACATCCTTGCTAATCTCAGTGATTTGGGGTCACACCTGGACAGAATTACATTTTCATATACGTGTTTTCCAAACTGATGAGAGACTTCCTCTCAGTGGTCTCAGTTCACAGCTCCTAAGCACAATAATTCGCAAAGAATGGCTGTTACACTTATGGAAGGAAATTAAACTAGTTATTACCTCTGGTAAGTACTTTCTATTTCACATAGCTTCAGAAATGTAGCATCCATTAAAACCTTTTATTATGCATCTGCTAATTAACTACTTTGCAACTATTGTTTACAATTTATTCATCATGAGTTTGATGCAAATTTGCCTTTATTTCTATTAATACTCCTTGATGGTAAGGCAGGTGTATTGTCTGCATATATCGGACCAAATTAAAATCTAAATGGCTCCTTTGTATTGTAGCATTTTAGTTGTTTGGTGGAGCAGACTATTTTTACATGGATTTCAAACGGGGAAAGCATAATTTTCTTTTAAGGGCATGAAAATCATAGGAAGAGAACATATTCTGAGACATTCAACCATACAGAAGACTTGTGGAATTCTTGAAAACCTGTTATTGTCTGCAAGCAGAAAAAAACCCACTGCACTGAATTAAAAATATTGTTAAATTGAAATTATTTCATTCTGATAATTTAATTATTTTAATGTCCTTAAGCTTTTCACATCTATAGAGAGTTTTCCAGTAGTGGGCAATCACTGGAGAAACAGCTTCTTTAAGCCTTTTGATGGTAGGTGTTTGCATGCTAGAGAAAATTCGTCGTATAAATGACAGAGGAAAAAAGAGATTTAGTCAAAGAAAAGAAGATAAAGAGTAAAGCACATAGCACTGAGAAGAATCTGTAAACACCTATGCAAAAATAGCTTGTGTAGTTACATCAGCTGGGGTATAATTTTGAAAACTGTCAATCTTCAATCATCAGAAGAAAAGTTACTTAGAAACAGATTGTGAATGCTTGGAAAGAACATCTTGGGCAATTGAGACCAGTTCCCTGCAGCCAGGTCATACAATCCTTTTCATGATTTCATTAAGTTCTCTCCTTAAACCAGTTAAATGTAAAATTGTGTTAACAACAGAGTGCTCAGAAACTTTACTTTTCAGCTTACTAGCAACCATACTCTGATTTTCAACATTTCTCATCAGTTCTCACACATTTTCAACAGCCCACATTTTTCTTTTTCATAAGCAGATGCTCTCCCTCCTTGGTCTTTACCCAGGTTATGATTTATCAGGGAAGATTATGGGAACTTTAGCTTTCCATCAGCTCCTGTCTCCAGCATACTGCTTCTCATCTCCCTAATCCCATACACCAGGTTTACAAGTCAGGAAGAAGTTGTGGTGCTGACATGCAGGGAACTTTCTTATGCAAAGTAGCGAGGAGATGGGAGGAGATGGGGCTTAGCATTTTTAAAAGTTTAAGTTGTTTCAGTTGTTTAAGATTTCCCATGACCAGGATAGCCCTGAATAAGCATTCAATATTTAAATAGCATGCAAACAATAAAAAACATCTTTCTCATTTTTATAATCATGTACATATCAACCACAGCCTAATTGCTAAGTCAGAACAACACTCTTAATTATACCCATTGTGAATTTTTGCTTTTGGTTGGAGTATGAATTGGTTTTGTGTGTTTATAAATTGCTGGATTCAGGTGAGCTTCAAATTTCTGCAGGCTGATCTCACATTAGTCCTTTGAATGACCTGTATTTTTAATTTGGCATAAAACTACTGCAAGCTACATAGCGAAACTAATGAGGCTGCCACAACTGTGCAGGGCAGTAATCAACAGCTACTTTATTACTGGAGAGTGTATTAAGTCTATGCATGATGTGAACTGAGAAAAGCTTTTTAGTTTCAGAAAAAAATCTGATGTGTGTTCACACATTTTCTCAGAAAATAAATAACATTACAAGCAGATATGTTGAATGGAAAAGGGCTGGGATCATAAGTTATTTTGATCTAGACTTCTGACAAATCAAGAAAAAAAGATTCTGCACAATAAGTGCAAAGAGAAATTCAGAGCTGAAGTATAATCCACAGTAACAAGCAGCAACAGAAAAACAGCAACCAATCATCTGTGTGGTGGCTTGTCACCACTGGTAAGGTTGAGCTAGAGCCTTTCCCCCATGCTGCGATCCCATGCGCTGGAAAGACCAGTTTGTCCTGATGCACCCATAGGCACAGGAAAAATGTGCTGCAATGGGATGGAGAAGACAGTCCTGCTAGAGTACACGCTCAGATGCATCTTTGGGGTCTATCTGTGTATTGGGTGACAGTATGCAGGTGTTGACAGCGGTGGCCTCTCTGAGATGAGGCCGGGGGCTGCCCTGGGGTTGAACACAGCTGGTTCCAGCTGGTTCCAGAGGAGAACCCATGCTGGAGCAGAGGAAAAGTGTGAGAAGAAAGGAATGGCAGAGAGAAGCCGCTGTGTACTGACCACCCACAGCCCCCATCCCCTCCTGCACCACTCATGGTGGGAGAGGAGTGAAGAGAGTGAGGGTGTGAAGCTGAGCCTGGGAGATGGAGGAAGAAAAAGGTAGTTTCAATGATTGGCTTTGTTTCTCAGTACCCAAATGTACTTTAATGTGCAATAGATTAATTTTCCCTGATTTGAGTCAGTTTTACCTGTGACAGTAATTATAAAGCAATCTCCCTCTCTTTATCTCGACCCATGAACTTTCTCATCCTATTTTCTCCCCCTTTCCCACTGAGGAGGGGGAATGAATTGAGTGAATGGCTGGATGGGTGTTTGTCTGTCAGCCAAGGCTGACCCTCCACACTGCATCCCCCAAGCACATCCTACATTCAGACCTGCCTTTTTTGAGTGACCAGCGGTAGCGATCCAGACTGTTGTACACCACGGAATTTGTGATCCACATAACAGTTAATCCGAGTAGGTGCAGGCCTGTCCTGTGCTGTGCTGTCCTGCACATACAGGTGTGCCTTCAGGCCTGTGCTGTGATGCACTGATCCCTTGGCCACAGGATGAACTCAGAAGGCAAACTCCCATGGAGGAGCCTGTAGACAGCTCTCACTTGGCACCAGCAATGACACCACCTGCGAGTCCTTGGCTATATCTAAAAGTGCAGCAACACGTTCTCATGCAAACATTCTTTTGCTTGATAGTGGAAATGATGAATAGAGCTGTTTTCTTCTAAGAAAATCCTATTAGAGCTCTAAATGCTGGCAAACCTCTCCATGGACAGGATCTGCACTGCAAGCCGTGCCCTGATGAGAGGCCTGTCTGATGCTGCTCAGGGTGGGATTCCCAGCATCTGAAGGTATGTAAGATTATCTACCTTTTTTTTTCCCTCTCATGTTAGCTCTATTAAATGGTGTTTTAGAGAATATTGTTATGGTGGGTTAGCCTTGGCTATCAGCTAAATGCCCACACAGCTGCTCACTCACTATCTTCCTAGCAGGGTGCAGGAGAAAGTAGGAAGAACAGAAGCAAGAAAGTTCATGGGTTGAGACAAAGACAGGGAGGTCACTTAACAACCACTGTCACAGGTAAAAAAGTCTCAGCTTGGGAAAATAAATTTATTGCCAGTTAAAATGAAGATGTAATTACTAATTCAAGTGGTGAGAAACAAAAAGACAAATATTAAACCAACATCTTTCCTCTCCCCTTTCCCAGACGTAACTTCACTCCCGACTCCTCTCCGTACCCCAAGCAGCACCAGGAGGTTGGGGGTGGGGTTTATGGTCAGTAGGTAGAGGTTTTCCTCTGCTGCTCCTCCCTCCTCACACTTTCCCTCTGCTCTCCATGGTCTCTGCCACAGGCTGCAGCGATTCTCTGATCCAGTGCCTCTCCTCTTCTGCTCCTCCTCTGTCCTTGGTGTTTCCTCTCCTGTCTCTCACTCCTTTTTTCTCCCTCCTCCTCTGTCAGGCATTTTTTTCTCTTTTTTAAATTGATTATCACAGGGGTGTTGGGGGCACCATCTTGGCCAAGGGGGTCAGCTGTGCCTTGCAGTGGGTCATCTGGAGCGTCTGGAACTGTCTGTGTCCGGCACAGCTCTCTTGGATCTTCCTGCTTCTTCCTGGCCTCTCCTCACAGAGGCCACCCTGCAGCCCCTGCTGCCAGCACCTAGGCATGGGCACCCAACTCAACCATAGGCAATCTGAGTGCCTTTCTCACAAGTTTCATAATGAACACTTGTACACATGTGCTACACCCCCACATCTATATGCACCTCATTAAATTTTTCTATTTTCCACACTGTCTTCTGGACTAGAATATGAAGCCTCACATGAAGTGTTGAGCCTCTTGAGGGAGAAGGAGAGGGGTTAGGATCCACTTACAATGAAAGAGATGCATCCATTTTATTTGCACAGAATCCATAAGGAAATATCTGTCAATCATAACAACATTTCACCTATCAAACTATTTGGTAACTACTTCTAGAGAGCAAATACATACTTGCATTAAATACTATTGCTAATACATGGATTATTTACACTATTTGACGGTTGTGTGTCAACAAAGATGTAATCATGGCTTAGAACTGACTATTCATCTGCACATCTGCCTCAGGCTTACTCTAAAGGCAATATGGACTTGCAGACCTTTCAATGGCTCAGGATGGTCTTCTCTCTACACTGTAAGATATGAAATTAAAACACAACTGAAGCAGAGATATATTGATAACTAATTATTCGGTTCAGGCACCAAACAAAATTAGTCAATAAAACCAGAAAAAGGACATTCACTTTGATATAAAATTAAATTATTTTTCAGGAAAAATTAAACACTGAAAATGATGTCTCATTAAATATGTACTTATCTTTATGAAAATTTTATTCTCACCTATTACAAACTCTAACTAATTTCATAACAAAGAATTGTTCAAAATTGAAAACTGTTTAGCTGGCAGTTCCCAGGGAGCTGTGGGAAGTTAGATGCCTCCTCTTGGATTAATATTTTTATGGCTAGTCAAAAAAATCTATATATACACAGAGGAACAAGTTAAGATGCTAAGAATGGTATGAATATAAACACATTAGGATTTTCTGTCTTCATGATGGTAATCCCAAAGAGGTAAAAAGAGTGGCTCCAGTTCCTTCAATTGCTGGTATTTTACCAAAATAGTTTTGTTCAGTAGCATTATAGTTAGCACATTATATCTGGCAGCTAGCAATATACATTGATCCATTACAGTTATTTGACTCATCAGTCAAAACTGTCAAGATTCATCTTTCTTCTTTCACAGGGCAGGAAAATGAAATGGTAGAAGTCTAAGTTCTTGTTATAAAAGTGCTGCTATATAAATTACCTTAGTTTCATATGCTAGCAGCTGAGGTAATGTATCTGGTAATGTCCAGATACATGAAATTATCCACATGGATTATTATAGGGCTGAATAAGTTGTTGGATTCTTACCATCCACAGAAGCTGTTAACTGACCATTTCATTCACTTGAATATCTAGGTGCTCTTCTACAAACATTGTTTTTCCCATCCTACTCCCATTTCCCTACAATCACTTTGTTCCTGTCCATGCAAGCAATGTGCAGCAAGCAAGCATTGAAGGCAGGAAGCAACTGATGAGGAATGCGTAGGCACAGCTTCATCAGCTTTAGGGGCTACACCCAGGAAAGTCCAGTAATTTAATTCACACACTAATACACTCATATACTCTCATGCAGTGCTTCTAAAAAGGGGTGGTGACATTTCTGGCCTCAGAGTTTCCCACTCATATGGCACAGAGTGTCTTTCATTTCTTCTAAAGCACCATGTCAAGCAATGGCGTTCCCAAGAACTTAATGGAAGAGGCAGGCCAGGATATAGCTGAATGACAGGGGGTTGTATCAGCTCAAATCTCCAAGTTATTTAATGTTCAGTATTTCAGCCTTCTTCATTGTTCTGAGTAGGTTCAGGCTCCAAGGGAACATTTTGCAAAGTCCTATGTGCTCATTTGAATTTGCCTTTCAGACTCAGGCTTCAAATTAAAATTAATGGTGCCAAAAGAGTATAAATGCCCTACCCTCTTCATGCTTCCCCTTAGTGATTGTCATTCACCATATACTGAGTGTGCTTTGCTATTCTTTTAAGCTTAGTGGCCCCTGCAAATATATGTCCCTTTATGAGATCTGAGGAGCAAGATTATTTAACTACTTAGTTATCTCCAAAGTTAGTAATAAATAAATGATGTACAGTACAGCTCATGTATACAGTGTTTGAGAATGACTCCACTACCTAACAACAATACATACAGACCTAGCATCCCAAACACACTTGCATTCCCCTTCAGTATGGCTGTGTTCTGTTGCTATTACAGTTAAACGCAATACCTTGCAATTAAAGTAGATTTACAGTTTTGCTCCTTGATCCCAAAATTACATTCACCTAATTTTTTTTGTTTGGTGTTTTTTGGGGGTTTTCTCAGGCTTTGCTTTTTTAGAGAGGAGATGAGAGGCTATATTTACTCATACACATTAACCATAGCACTTAACAAAGAATAATGAATAATTCCTTCAAAAGATTTTTTTAACTCTAACAGAGATATTGAAGTTTATCACTTTCCCCCAAGTAACATATTCTCTTTCTCTTCGTCATGGATGGAGTGAGAAAGAAGCGAAAATATAGTTTATTGATTTAAAACACTGAGATAACAAAGTTCAATGCTAAATGCAACACTGGTTTAACAAGATTCAGTGGCAAAGTACACTGATTATTTACTGCATAGAGGACAGGGTCAGACAAAGCTGTCGGAGAGACCTTCCCATTGAGTCATGAGGTTCAGAAAGGACCCCTTTGCTTTCTAAACTCTTTCCTCAGAGAGGAGTCTAGGTGCAGCTGGATCCAATCCTAGTCCCAGACTTGGTCAATGGTTTATGTCTAAAGGATTGTACATGCGCAATTGATCCTTTGTATCGCTTAGCTAAGATTTCAAAGTTTAGCATGCTCTTAGTCACTTATCAAGGATCTGTTGTGGCAAGGAAACTCTTAAGCTTGGGGAGTAACCTTGAGAGGCGTCCCTGCTCAAGGGGAGATCCTGGCGTGCAGCCCGCTGCCGTGCAGGAGAGCTCAAAGGGCCCTTGTGCTGATCGCTATTTATGAGGGTAAGATGATTGGCTCATAGTCATATTTACATAGCCACTACAGATATTAGTTTCTTCCAAATTTGGCTTGAGTCAGACATCAACCAGCACTGTGGTTAGGCAGACATATTGCCACAAATTAGCCCTTGGCTATTGTGGTTTTATCTATCTCCCCCGAATCCACTTTGAGCCAGATGCATCCATCACGATCAGACACATCCATCATGACCACCACTGGTGGTTATCGCTTGAGCAGAGTTATGAGAAAAAGGCAGGTGTGAGGGGAGCACACCGCCACGCTCTTGTATGTCTGTTATATATATTGCTGTTCAGGACTGGAAAAGAGCAGCCTCTCCTGAACACAAGGTAGAGCGCTGTGTAGAATTATACATAAAGAGCAGTAAACTTCTTCATATGCAGATTGGTGTACATTATCAGTTTTTAAGTCTCTTCCACCTACACCAGAACAATACAGAGGAGCTTTGATAATCCCAATTTTGCCCTGAAAATGCAAGCTTCCTTATTTATCACCACTTGACACCATTAGTGTCTTTCCATGTCATACTAAAAACCTGTTATAAAGATACTTAGTTTAAAAAAAGAAACTCTTACAAAGAAATAAAACTAGGTATAGCATCATCTGAGGGAAACTCTACAGTATACAAGAAAAAAAATCAGTGTTTCACAGAATTTTTTTAAGTCTCAAATTACTCCTCCTACAACATATAAATTGTAAATTAGCAGTCACAGCAGTTTGAGTGCTTGAGCCGTGACTGTCAAAAAGAGCAGCATGTCTAACACAGAAAATGTGCCAGAGGAGTAGCTGAAGAGGACCAGGAAACTGAATTAGTTGTGTGTCAATGGTAATTATTAAACCACAATGGTGTCCAGTATTTAGGCTATTTAAACAAGAGAAATGATAGCTATTACAGGCAGAAGGGTTGACATGCAAAACCAAATGAGCACAATGGAGCATACACATGCTGCAGACCACCTGTAGCTGGAATCGCTTCCCATGTGAACAGCTTTTCCATGTGTTGATGAGATTAACATCTGAAGCACAAAGAATACGTAGCAAGAATATCTATTCAAAATTAATGCAAATGTGAATATGATGGCATTCTTAGGCTTTTCTTATTTGTTCTCATCAAACATTTGGGTGACACAAATGATCACAGCAAATCTGTTTTCACTGAAATGCTCAAATGTTCACTGAAGGTGTATGCAAAGCGTATGTTCAGTCACACATATTTCACAAGGTACTGTCCCTTTTAGTCATATAAATGATACAATGTGCCTATACTGAAATGAGCCAAACTTACAGACAACTTCAGACACAACGGGGGGGGGGGGGGCGCGGGGGTTGTGACATAACTGCGTTCCAAGACTGTCTGAACAAGATTGAATGATTACAAACAAAAAAACCTTTTTCCATTTTTTGGCACATCTATACTAAACAGTAGAATTATTTTTTTGTTTTAACATTTTGCTTACATACAGTCTTAAAGTATTTGTATTTTCCGTTGGATGCCAGATGAAACTGATGGTGCTGAAACACCAAGTAATTTGTAATTACAGTAGCCCAGTGGTAGTTCTGAATGTGAACAATTTAACTACCCTCGCCTTTCTGGTGACAATTAGAGGGCACATGTTATACAGTCAATTTTTTAAAGGATATTTGAGAAGTAATACAAAAGTAAAAACATAGACCTGTACTAAAACAAATTTCCAAGAAAGCTCGTAGTTTGCAGGAAGTCTGTTAGTTGCTTAGTGTAACGCCAAGTGCTGGGGAAGAAATTAATCAGTCAAACAGCTTGGCTGTACAGATTTATAGTCTACTTCTGAATAATATGTGGTTTGTTCACTTTCTCTTTGCCTCCCATTATCTAACAGTGCTAAGTCTTCCTAATTAAAGAGATGATCCTTTAACTGTGAAATCTATATTCTATTATTTTCTCTATTTATTGCCCAACCTGTCTTTTTTAAACATGACTCTTGAGTTTCACTCCAGGTTGATTATTAGGGAACTTTTGCAAAGCTTCTTTCTGAGAAAGAAACTTCTTAGATAAAATTAAATTACCTCTTTGGAGGCGGATAAATAGGCTTTTTAACATAAAAGCAGATTGACATAAAACAGTAACACAAATATTAATGTAAATGTAAACCATAGTAAAATTTTCTCTACATTC
Organism: Gorsachius magnificus; assembly: GCA_034008185.1. Classification (NCBI taxonomy): domain Eukaryota; kingdom Metazoa; phylum Chordata; class Aves; order Pelecaniformes; family Ardeidae; genus Gorsachius; species Gorsachius magnificus. The sequence goes on along the minus strand of CM067081.1, from coordinate 191,150,867 downwards.
TGATTTATATCTTCTTCATGTGTGTTTTCAGGACATAGACATTTCTGATCAAGCATATTTTCAAGTAGTTATGATTAAGCTTTGGATTTGGATGAGAGCTCTATACTTACAACACGGTAGAATTACCTTGAACACTCTGATGCTAAAACGGTCTCTCCAGGACAGTAACTCACAGACAAGAATATACAGACTAATCACCATACCAGAAGGCACAAAATCTCCCAGAACTTCTAGGACTGTGCTTCCTTTGGTATTATTAAAGAAATTAAACTTTGATTACCCTACAAGTTAAGCTGACTCTAAAGGAGAAATAGCTGTCATCCAGCCTTTCTCTAAAGCAAGGTCTTCTTCTGAGAACACTATGAGTTGCCAGCGTGACGGGATGCTCCTGTGCTGAATGCAAGCAGGAGATTTGCAGGTTCTTCACTTTCACTGTGCAGGTAGGCAGCAACTTATGGTTTTAGTTAGGAGGTTAATTAGAAGTGAGACTCGCATGCCATCACAGGAATGCCAGGGGTGTTCTGCCACCACCAGCAATTCTCTCACTTACCAGGGATCAGAGGTTGATCCTACTGTGATACTAGCACGGTAGGTGAGCAAGAGCAAGGTATGTAATCCTTTTTCATTGGAAAGGTGAAGGTGAAGCTCCGGCAGTGCGGTGACAATGTGTGTCATGGCTGGAAGGCAGAGCTATGGGAACGGGAAATGTTAACTGACTCGATAATTTGTGTTTGCTCAGTTCACTCATGAAGTTAACACAGCACATTTCAACAGTACTTACCAGTCAATCAGCCAGACAGGCCACAAAAGGCGCAACTCTTTTCCCTCCTGTTTGCACCAGTTATTTGCTAAAATAAGACTAAGTAGTAAGATAAGGCAAAAATAACCCTTGCAAGTAACCTCCACTAGGCATTTTTTGAATGAAGATCCTTGATATTTTTAATTTGGAGTGTGTGGTAAGATCACTAGAAATAGATTGGAACTCCGCAGCCACAAGCTTTGAAGTTGAGTAAGTTTCTTAAAGGAAATCTTTCTCCTAGCCACAAGGCAGGAAGGGAAAATGTTCTCACTTGCTAAAATCTGTGCCTTAACCTTGCACATCTGCGTATATAGCTACACCTTATAACAAGGGTAGATATATACTAACAAGGGCTGCAGTCAAGGCAAATGGCACCTTTTTATTTGGGCAAGACAGAGTGGAAAAAATAATGCAATTCCTATTGAATTCTGTGTTTCTATGATTGAATTGATGAAACAAAGATACACTAACCTTGTTTTCTTTATTTAGGAAGATACAGTCCTTGGTCACTTTTTTTTTTTCCCTTGGGGAGTGAGCTAGCTTTTGTGCATGGAGCCATATTAAATCTCTTTCTTGCAGCAGGCCTTGGCCTCTTCCCTTCTTTTATGAGAAAATGTTCAGAAATAGTCTCCTCCTTGTGCAAAAAAGACTTTGGGTTTTTTGAGTGAAATTCTCTTTCTTGTGCTCCATCTGCTCCATCCTTTAGACTCACAGGTTATTTCACTTTGTAAAAAGGCCACTAGGCCTGTTTTGTTCTGTGGACCATTCCCTTTCTGAAGAGCACCTTTTGGCCAGCTCCCACTTCTTTTAGGTTCCTAGTCTTCTGACTAGTTTTCCTCTTATGTTATCCCACCCTGAATCTTAGAAGAGCTTAATATGCTGTTTTGGCCAAGGAGGCAATGATGGAGGTTTCCAGACTCAGAGCTGTTAGCCTATAATTTTCTATACTCTTCCACACTGATCTGTGCGGTGCAGTGCTGACTCCATCTCAGAAATACTGTAGACTTCATCAGAAGTCTTTATTACAAAAAAGATCAGACACATTAAGTCTATTTTTATTTTCCTGCTCTTATTTTTTTCCCTTTTTATCAAAAATTTACACTATGTCCCTAGATGAATCGGTAAAGAAAGTTCTGCTTCTTGCTTTCTTTATGGTGCTGTAATTCCACTAGGATCTATCTTTTGCTTATGAGCATCCCCTACTGTCCCTCTTAGAATGAGCTGCTCACCTAGATAGGATTCTGCATACAACAATAATACTAATTAATACTAATTCAATAAGATACGTACCATAACAACAACAATGTAATATAATCCATATAATAATAAATCTGTTGTCCCCAAATCTATGATTATAGACCCAAATGCCAAAACAGTGGGAGCCAAACTCTTCAAAAGGAAATGAGAAAATGTTCAGCAAATGTGACCAAGGCATTTTATATTAATCGGAAGTTCAATTCAGAAGCACTGAGAGTAAATCTTTCTGTAAGGAATCAATAAACAGTAATAGCTGTGCCTCACAGGTTTATACTTTTACACTAGCTGCTGTAAGGTTCTTTAAATAGCCTTAGTTGTATTTCTTCTATTAGTAGTTCCTCACTCCCCAGATGGCTAAGATACAGTAAATCAAAACAAACTGCCTTCTTCTGGTGCTTTTGCTCTGTCAGCTGCCTACTTTGCAACACTTGCATATATATGCCAAATGTCTATCTAACACATATGAGATATGCCAGTACAATACACTGAGATCTGCAATAAAATTTTCTTAATGGGACTAAGGCCTGTACTCAGTCTGAAAACAGGTTTCATTAGGCAGGAGAGCCTATACATTCTTCACTTCAGGTTTGGATTTATAATCCTGAAGGTCCCTGAAAACTTCCAATAGACTGGTATAATAGACATAGAATAATAACTGGAGTTGGACCCTGTAAAATTTCAACACGTCATTTCAAAACTGACCAAGCGAGAATACCTAGAAACGTATTTCAGCAAAATTAACTCCACAGGAATGAGCAAATACTATTTAAACTTGTTTTTTACTTGTAAGGTGAAAATAGCTAGATCAAGATTGACTATTCTATAGTTGTGTTATAGATGTGCATTACTTGAGTACTAAGATTCTGGTCAATGATTTAAAGAGAGTGATTGATTCCAGTGCAGTGAATGGATTTATTAGAGCACAGCATGAATGGCTGGGTGACTCTCATTTTCACAATTCTTCTTGACCTGTCAAGTTGTTGTCTTCCTGAAGATCAAATGTTCATTGTTTCTCATATAACTCAACATTGCCTCCATGATCTATGCTTCAGCCTAGATATTATCATGTCATCTTTTGTATCTCAGAGGTCTGGTGGGCGTAAGAACAATGAAAATCTCAGGAACAAACTGCTTATGTTGACATCAGTCAAAATCGAAATGCATTGCCATGCCTCTGACCAAGCCACCAAAAGACAACTACGAAGATCAAGGTTACTTACGTTACAGTTGAATGAGAATATGTAAAGAAGTCTTCCTTTCATGAAATCTGTTGAATAATTGATCAAGGGAAAGTTTAGCTCAGGTTCAGCCAAAGAAACATTCAAGATGCTTTGTCACAAAACAGAGTTGTTGTTGGCATTGCTCTTTTTCTCTGTGGCTATCCTTACACAATATATGCTTACATAGTATAATGCCAGTTTAAGCCATTCAGTCTTCCCCTTTTATTTTTTCTTTAGAATTTCTGTTATATATGTCACAGAAAAAAAAAAATATCAGGATCAAAGCAGCTGAAATTATTTGACGTGTTTGTACTTCCAAACATAGTAATAATTTAAAGCCCCTTTCTGATGTGTTTAAAAGTAAACACTGGCATCAGATATCCCAAAACGTAACATTGAGGTTATGAAGGTTTGAATTAGGATACTAAGCTGTAAGCTTACTTGATTTCCTCTAATGCTTGGTTGTAAAAAATAAATATGTTTTCAGTCACACGGTGTCAAGCCCTGTGATCATGTGCCCTATTTTAGGCATTTAAGAGCTTTATGTCTGAGTCATCTTGGAAACTCCACAATGAAGAGAAATCAGCATTTTCAGGTGATTCACATGCCCTATCTTAGACAGCTGTCTTAGGAAAGCCAACATACCCTCACAGGCTGCTCATTTCTCTTGACTGATTAACCTACAGCTCTGGCTGTCTTAGACATGAAAGTCTTATCTGCGAAAAATGATTTAAACATGGTTAGATCAAACAATAATCAACAACAAAGATGTGCCTGCAATGTTCAAGTACTACCCATACCCGTACATTCTGAAATTCCAAAATCTGCATTTAGATGGATTGAGTTGGAAAGTTGAAGATGGGCATTTGATAGGACTAAACAAATCCTTTATGTATTGCATGTTGTGCTATGGGATTTCAACTATTCTGTAAAATCATAGGAACTTTAGTCAGAAATTATCTATGATCAGATGGCCTACTTCAGACCATAATCAAGCAAAAGTTCATCTGCTTCTCCTGCTTGGACAGGATTATTGACAGAACTAGATTGATTCAGTCATGGCTTTGTGTAGTGAAGTCTTGAAAGCCCCAAGGATGGAAACTCCCTGCCTCTCTCAAAGACCTTTTCCAAAGCTGAAATACCCTCATAGTGAAGATTTTTTCCCTAATCTGCATCCTGAACCATCCAAGATAGTATTTGTGGCTGCTGCACTATCTACCACAACCACCACCCGGAAGAGTCCACCATTCCTGTAACTCCCCCTCAGCTAGCTGCAGACTGCAATCGGGAAGCCAAGCCAATGTCAATATACATCCAGCTCATGTGCTTTCTATATGCAGGAAATTTCTGCTTTCCTGTGCCTAAAACAAATAAACAATAAACAAAAAAAAGATAAACTGGGGACTTACAGGGAAGAGTAGCAGTGGCAGTTGGGAATTTCTTCCTTTCTTGCTGAATTCTATGATATAAAATCTTTGATGGAACAGTTTTACTTGAGATCCTCTGGTTTTTCTTATTGAACAGTTCAAAGCACTTTGAAATTAAATGTCTATCTCAGAAGTGAGGAAAAGTGCTGAAGTGTGAGTTAGTGAGTCAGTATCAGTTGGCAAAACTCAGCTATGTGTTATACTCACTTTCTGCCACAAAATTTCAATCAAATTCCCAGTAACATGAGTAGGCCTGTTGCTATTACTACTGTTAATTCCACTTCTGAAGTAAGTACAGAAGATAAAGGAAGTTCCTTTCACCTCACAATGATGGTGTTGCTTGCACAGCAAGTAGCATTTACTCTAGTTCAAAGCACAATATTTGATATGTACAAAACACTGCTTCTTCTGAGAGGAGAGAACTCTAACAACCTCCTCAACCTAGATGAAATGCTTTAGCAGCTGTAGGTAGTATGCTGTCGTGGTTTAACCCGGCTGGCAACTAAGCACCACACAGCCGCTCGCTCACTCCCCCCCCCCTCCCTCAGTGGGATGGGGGAGAGAATCGGGAAGGGGAAAAAGGTTAGAGCCGAGGGCTGAGATAAAGACAGTTTAATAAGAGAAAATAATAATAATAGTAATAATGAGAATGATAACAAAATATACAGAATATACAAAACGAATGATGCACAATGCAATTGCTCACCACCCGCCGACCGATGCCCAGCCCGTCCCGAGCAGCGATCAGTACCTGAGCAGCGACCAACCGACCCACCAACCCCCCCCGAGCATGACGTTATATGGTATGGAATAGCTCTTTGGACAGTTTGGGTCCTAGCTGTGCTGTACTCCCAGCTTGTTTTGCACCTGGCCGAACAGGAGAAGCTCAAAAAGTCCTTGAGCAGTCTGAGCACTGCTTGGCAACAACTAAAAACATCAGCGTGTTATCAACATTCTTCTAGTACTAAATCCAAAGCACAGCACTATGCTAGCTTCTGTGAAGAAAATTAACTCTATCCCAGCCGAAACCAGGACATTCCACCCCTTATTCTATACCATTTACGTCATGCTTAGGTCCTACCCTTACAATACATTCCAATTAATCACCACCATTTTCTCATCTTTTTGGTACATACACAGATATCATTCCCTTAGTCTATGGACCATCCCTCTGAAATGTCCATTGGGTTCATTTAGTCCACAGTTTTGGGCTCCATCTGTCGTAACAGTCTTTCAGGCCAGGAGAGATGGGGTCTGGTGTTGGGTTGTTGCTTGCTGAAGTCAGTTCTGGTTCCATCCGCTGTACTTCCTTAGTTTCTTCAAAATTCATTCTTCTTAATCTGGGTGATCCTTACTGCTACACCATTGATATGACATACAGCAATAGTAAAAATAAAGACATACTATATTACACAGCAATTAACATTATACAATTCAGTTCATTGGCTATTTTCACCCAAAATCAAATCCCTTTGAGGTACACATCGGACTTCCCCGTCCTTCCGCATCACCCACCAAGTAGAGCCAGGTCCTTGAGCAGAAGCAATCCCACGGATGGGTTTGCCTTTACCTGAGGCAGGAGTAACCCAGACTGTCTTCCCCAGCATATTTTTTACATGCACTACCGGGACTTTATCCCCTTCTACAGTACGTAAGAGGCTTGATTGGGCAGGGCCAGCTCGGTTGGCAGATCCTCTAGTGTTGACTAACCAAGTAGCCTTTGCTAAATGTGTATCCCAATGTTTGAATGTTCCTCCACCCATTGCTTTCAGTGTAGTCTTTAACAGTCCATTGTATCGTTCAATTTTCCCAGAGGCTGGTGCATGATAGGGGATGTGATAGACCCACTCAATGCCATGCTCTTTGGCCCATTTGTCTATGAGGCTGTTTCGGAAGTGAGTTCCGTTGTCTGACTCAATTCTTTCTGGGGTGCCATGTCGCCACAGGACTTGTTTTTCAAGGCCTAGGATAGTGTTCCGGGCAGTGGCATGGGGCACGGGATATGTTTCCAACCATCCGGTGGTCGCTTCCACCATGGTGAGCACATAGCGCTTGCCATGGCGGGTTTGTGGGAGTGTGATATAATCAATCTGCCAAGCCTCTCCATATTTGTATTTCAGCCACCGTCCTCCATACCAGAGAGGCTTTAACCGCTTGGCTTATTTGATCGCAGCACACGTTTCACATTCATGGATAACCTGTGCAATAGCGTCCATAGTTAAGTCCACCCCTCGATCACGAGCCCATCTGTATGTTGCATCTCTTCCTTGATGGCCTGAGGTATCATGGGCCCACCGAGCTAGAAATAATTCACCCTTATGTTGCCAGTCCAGATCCACCTGAGCCACTTCAATCTTAGCAGCCTGATCTGCCTGCTGGTTGTTTTGATGTTCTTCAGAGGCCCGAGTCTTGGGTACATGAGCATCTACATGACGTACCTTTACAACCAGGTTCTCTACCCCAGCAGCAATATCTTGCCACAATGCGGCAGCCCAGATGGGTTTGCCCCTGCGCTGCCAGTTGTTCTGCTTCCATTGCTGCAACCACCCCCACAGGGCATTTGCCACCATCCATGAGTCAGTATAGAGATAAAGCACTGGCCATTTTTCTCTTTCAGCAATATCTAAAGCCAGCTGGATGGCTTTCACCTCTGCAAACTGAATTGATTCACCTTCTCCTTCAGCAGTCTCTGCAGCTTGTCTTGTAGGACTCCATACAGCAGCCTTCCACCTTCGATGCTTTCCCACAAGACGACAGGACCCATCAGTGAACAGGGCATATTGCTTCTCATTTTCTGGCAGTTTATTATATAATGGGGCTTCTTCAGCACGCACCACCTCCTCCTCTGGTGATACTCCAAAATCTTTGCCTTCTGGCCAGTCCATGATCACTTCCAAGATTCCTGGGCGACTGAGGTTTCCTATTCGAGCCCGTTGTGTAATCAGTGCGACCCACTTACTCCACGTAGCATCAGTTGCATGATGTGTAGAGGGGACCTTCCCTTTGAACATCCACCCAGCACCGGCAGTTGGGGTGCCAGGAGGAGCTGTGCTTCAGTACCAATCACTTCTGAAGCAGCTCGAACCCCTTCATATGCTGCCAATATCTCTTTTTCAGTTGGAGTATAGTTGGCTTCAGATCCTCTGTATCCCCGACTCCAAAAGCCTAGGGGTCGGCCTCGAGTCTCCCCTGGTGCTTTCTGCCAGAGGCTCCAGGTAGGGCCATTCTCCCCGGCTGCGGTGTAGAGCACATTCTTTACATCTTGCCCTGCCCGGACCGGCCCAAGGGCTACTGCATGCACTATCTCCCGTTTAATTTGTTCAAAGGCTTGTCGTTGTTCAGGGCCCCATTTGAAATCATCCTTCTTCCGGGTCACTTGGTAGAGAGGGCTTACAATCTGGCTGTAATTTGGAATATGCATTCTCCAAAAACCCACAATGCCCAAGAAAGCTTGTGTTTCCTTTTTGCTAGTTGGTGGAGACATGGCTGTTATTTTGTTGATCACATCCATTGGAATCTGACGACGTCCATCTTGCCATTTGATTCCTAAGAACTGGATCTCCTGTGCAGGTCCTTTGACTTTACTTTGTTTTATAGCGAAACCGGCTTTCAGAAGAATTCGGACTATTTTCTTCCCTTTCTCAAAAACTTCTTCTGCTGTATTGCCCCACACAATGATGTCATCAATATATTGCAGATGTTCTGGAGCATTACCCTGTTCCAGTGCTGTCTGGATCAGTCCATGGCAAATGGTAGGGCTGTGTTTCCACCCCTGGGGCAGTCGATTCCAGGTATACTGGATGCCCCTCCAAGTGAAAGCAAACTGTGGCCTGCACTCTGCTGCCAAAGGGATTGAAAAGAAAGCATTTGCAATATCAGTTGTGGCATACCACTTGGCTGCCTTTGACTCCAGTTCGTATTGAAGTTCTAACATGTCTGGCACGGCAGCACTCAGCGGTGGCGTAACTTCATTCAGGCCACGATAGTCTACTGTTAGTCTCCACTCTCCATCAGACTTTCTCACTGGCCATATGGGACTGTTAAAGGGTGAGCGAGTCTTGCTGATCGCTCCTTGGCTCTCCAGTCGACGAATCAGCTTATGGATGGGAATCAGGGAGTCTCGGTTGGTGCGATATTGCCGCCTGTGCACTGTTGTGGTGGCAATCGGCACTTGTTGTTCTTCAACACTCAGCAACCCCACAACAGAAGGGTCCTTTGAGAGACCAGGCAAGGTAGACAGCTGCTTAATTTCTTCTGCCTCCAATGCAGCTATACCAAAAGCCCACCGGTACCCTTTTGGGTCCTTGAAATACCCTCTCCTGAGGTAGTCTATGCCCAGGATGCACGGAGCATCTGGCCCAGTCACAATGGGGTGCTTTTGCCACTCATTCCAGGTTAGGCTCACTTCGGCCTCCAATACAGTCAGCTCTTGAGATCCCCCTGTCACTCCAGAAATACAAATCGATTCTGCCCCTATATGGCTTGATGGCATTAGAGTACACTGTGCACTGGTGTCTACTAAAGCTCTATACTTCTGTGGGTCTGACATGCCAGGCCATCGAATCCACACAGTCCAGTAAACCCTGTTGTCCCTTTCCTCCACCTGGCTGGAGGCAGGGCCCCTCTAATCCTGGTCACTGTTGCTCATGGTTTGTATGTATGAGTCAGAAGTTCCTTCATCACAATCAGAATTAAAATCAGCCCTTCTATTTTGTCTGAAAAAACTACCGTCGTCCCAGTCTCTGGAAATTGGAGCAACAAGTTTCCTGGAAGAGCCCCCTTTTGTGTTTGTTTTTCTTTGCAACTCACGTACCCGTGACTCTAGGACCGAGGTAGGTTTTCCGTCCCATTTCCTCATGTCCTCTCCATGGTCACGCAGGTAAAACCATAGAGTGCCCCGTGGTGTGTACCCTCGATATTCTTTTTCTTGAGCAGAAGGGCGCTTACTTCTGATGGCTGAGATACTGGTCTGTTCAGGAGGGGAGTAGGACATATGCTTTTCGAGTCGTTCAACCTTTTGGGACAGTTTCTCCACAGCCGAAACAAAGGGGGAAGAGATACTTTCTTCATATTCCCGGAGCTGGCCAGCCATTTCATCCACTGTTGGTCCCCGTCCAGTTTCCCAGCTCATCATTGCCCATGTGTTTGCAAATGATGTTGGTGCCTACGTAACAACTTCCGCCACATGGGTCGTGTGCACTGGACACTATCTGGATCTTTGGGCAGCTGGTCATTGTCCAGGTCACTATAAATCACCTCCAGGACAGCCAATTCCCTCAGGTACTGGATGCCTTTCTCCACAGTGGTCCATTTACCTGGGCGACATATGACATCTTCCTTGAAGGGATATCTTTCCTTCATGGCTGACAGTAGACGCCTCCAGAGGCTGAGGATTTGTGTCCCTTTTCCAATTGCTTTGTCGATGCCCCCTTCCCTAGAAAGGGATCCCAGTTGCTTGGCTTCCTTACCCTCCAGTTCCAGGCTGTTGGCCCCATTATCCCAGCATCGGAGTAGCCAGGTGACAATGAGCTCACCTGGACGACGGCTGAAATCTTTTCGGATATCTCGCAGCTCACTCAAGGATAGGGATCTGGTGGTTTCTGTCTCGTTTATGAGCTCTTCCTCCTCCCCTTGTGATGGCCCCGCTTTTTCATCCTCCCTTTCTAAACGAGTTGACTTTCGCTTCCAAGATTTCTTCTTTTGTATAGGGGCGACTGATACTGGCACGGGTTGGTTCGTTGGAGTAGCCGCAGTGCATATCACTGGGGTTGGAGTAGCTGCAGTGGCTGTGGCCGGGGTTGGAGTAGCTGCAGTGGCTGTGGCCTTATCATCAGATCCAGAGACTTTCTGTTCCCTTTGGATGTGTTGAATCATGTTGAACAGGGTTCGGTAAGCATGGGCCAGGCCCCAGCACATTGCAGTGATTTGTGTTTGCTTAGAATTGCCAGGGTGACAGCATACCTTTTCCAAATACTCTACTAGTTTTTCAGGATTCTGCACTTGTTCAGGAGTGAATTGCCAAAACATTGGAGGTGCCCATCGTTCTAGGCATTTACCCATACTACCCCAAATACCCTTCCACTCATAACTATCCAGCCCTGGGGCAGACATCTGGATGGTATTATTAAGTTGCTTACAAACTTTGGACAAAACTGAAACAATATTCCAAATAGATATCAATAGATATACCTTAACTATCCAAGGATGTTCAAGATACTGAAAAGTTATTGTAATGAAGGAGGAAACATCATCAAAGAAGGCAGAAAAAGTGCCATTCTGTATTTCCTCCAGAACAAACTTTTCAGAGTCCCATGTATAATTGCTAATATTCCCCGCAAGGTGGTACCCAAAGTGCAGTACAGACTTTGACATGAAACCCAAATACCAGATAAAGCTCAAGGTCATTGTTTTAATAACAAGTTTCCCAAGCAAAACATGTCTGGTCACCGCAGAGCATAACAAACTGCAAAAACCAACACCAACTTTTAACAAGTACAGCAAAGGAGGGAGCATGGTGCAGATCGGATAAGCTAAGATCAAGAACAAATGAATCAAATTGCAACCCACAACTATTTAACAGATATAAATTCCTTAATATACTCTGGTTACTCTGTCGTTATCTCAAGCCCTTCAGGCCCCACGTTGGGCGCCAAAAAGGACTGTCGTGGTTTAACCCGGCTGGCAACTAAGCACCACGCAGCCGCTCGCTCACTCCCCCCCCTCCCTCAGTGGGATGGGGGAGAGAATCGGGAAGGGGAAAAAGGTTAGAGCCGAGGGCTGAGATAAAGACAGTTTAATAAGAGAAAATAATAATAATAGTAATAATGAGAATGATAACAAAATATACAGAATATACAAAACGAATGATGCACAATGCAATTGCTCACCACCCGCCGACCGATGCCCAGCCCGTCCCGAGCAGCGATCAGTACCTGAGCAGCGACCAACCGACCCACCAACCCCCCCCGAGCATGACGTTATATGGTATGGAATAGCTCTTTGGACAGTTTGGGTCCTAGCTGTGCTGTACTCCCAGCTTGTTTTGCACCTGGCCGAACAGGAGAAGCTCAAAAAGTCCTTGAGCAGTCTGAGCACTGCTTGGCAACAACTAAAAACATCAGCGTGTTATCAACATTCTTCTAGTACTAAATCCAAAGCACAGCACTATGCTAGCTTCTGTGAAGAAAATTAACTCTATCCCAGCCGAAACCAGGACATATGCTTCTATACAATTGCTGTCACATAGAAACACAAAGACCATTGAATAAAAAAAATTAAGATATGGCTGTGCCTGAAATGTAAGTAGGTATTATGAGCAACATACTTTTTATTCAAAGATAAATTTGCAAATACAGGATAAATTTTATATGTAAATTGGACTTGTATTACACCCACAACTTTGTTTTCTCTTCACAAACATCAGAACAGTACTCTCTTCATCAGGAATGTTCACAGAAAGAGAAGTTTTAACTTTCATCTTGATAAGCAGAAGTTATTATATGCTTTTGAAAATCTTTAGCCTACAGAATTTCAAACATTTTATCCACCCAAGTGACAGAAATAATTCTGGATTATTTATCAGATTAATAGGCAACAACTGAAAAAGCTATCAGGAAACAGAACAAAAGACTGAAGTAACTATACATTCGTTTTTAAAAATTATATCCCTTTTGAGTAACTAACTTTTCTAAAGAAACTGTAATAACTGCATGGCATTCCACAAGCACAGAATACATGAATTGTTGTGCACTGTTTGAGAAAATACAGCTGTGATGTTGTAGCTAAAAAAGATGCTTATTTTTCACCGAGCACAGCACTGCATCAACCGATTCTCTTTGTGACAGGTATTGCAACTGTGTAACGTTACACACACCATTGACACGAGGACATATCAGTTCCTATCAAACCAAGATAAAGAGGAATAGCGTGAATGGTCTAGAAAACAAAAACTGAAAGTGACCTGTTTCACCAGTCTGGCAATAGAAGCCAAATTTACAGCCGAGTCCTTTTGACCATGATTATTTATAGCTGGCAAAAAATGGGCCATGGACAATTGCCTGGCCCCAAGGGCGAGTAGCACACCACGGCTCAGACCCTCATGGCTCTACTCTCACCCCCACTGAGCAATGTGGCCTCGCCTTTACTGACTTTGGGAATGTTCCCTTGTAAGTCTTTCTTACAGATTCAAAAATTAGCAATATTCGAAGGTGAGTCTGTGATATCTTTGTGTCACCACCTCATCTGCCACTTGAATGCAAGAGACATAAACCACATAGAAAGAAGCAGGTCTACTGTCAGAGCCAACTGCGGGTGCTTCCACTGGGGAAAAAGAAAGTACACCCATGCCTTTCTCCACGGAACTCCCTGAATATCCCTCCAAGCTATGTGAAAGGAAGGGAACCTTCAGTCATTTTTAGACTGCTACTTCAGCTTGCCAAGCAAAGACAGGTTTTAGAAAGCCAGAATTAGAAATTAATGCTATCATGGCATGTTGTATTATCTTTCTTTATTAAGAATAGGTCTTGGAGGTGGCAGAACAGGAAAAAAATGAGATTTCCAAGATCCTAGGTAATCCAGACTTTGACAAACAAATGTGAATTCTTTAGCCTCATAAGTTAATTGGTCAGCTGAATTAACTTGAGTTGAAAAATTGGAGGGTTTTGACTATTAAAGGAGTGAGATTCTGGTAAAGACTTTCAAGTAGGAAAGCAAGGAGCTGATGTAGGAACCTGATACCTTTTCAGACAGGATTATATGATGATGCTGCCTGCTGTAACAAGGCATTGGGACTTTGGGATCAAAGAAATCTCTCCCAGACCCATGTACTTTTTTCCTGCTTTTAAAAATGCACTTTTGTATAAAGCCTTAAATAGTAGGAACACTATTTTTTCCTTGATTCATCTTTCAGTATTACCCAGTCATTTATGTTTTAAATTATATGCAAACAGTCTATCTCAAAAAGAATGCCACTATTTTATTTCTAAGTGTTATATTACATAAAATGAGCTAAACGCTATAGCTCTTATCATAAAACAGTAATACTTTGCATTAAGAGAAGTAAATTTCCTTTTACTGATGACTGCCTTTTTTTCCTGAGATGATTTGCACACAATGATTTCTTTTCAGAAGAGGAAGATGTAGTTAGCTAATGTAAGCTAACACAGCTGGAGAAAAAAAATACACACACTAGTAGACAAAACTTCATTGTCACAGTACGATTCATTCTGTGCTGTATTTCCTTCTAGCAATTTTCTAATTAAAGTCTGGAGTTTTAAGAGCATTTTTTGTTCTGAAACTATATAGCAGTGATGGACTCAGAACGGATTTACCAGGGCAAACACTATGGCTCTGTGAACACTTCAAGCTTGTATAAACTTGTATAGTCTCTAACCTTACCACTTCTCTAACTCTTCATTCCTCAGCAGTCCTTTACTCCCTTTCCCTTAAGCCAGCAAAAGCACTTACAGAGCCATGCAACAAACTGGACAGAGTTAAATTAACCTTCCCTTTTTTTTCTGCCTTTTTTTTTCTGGGTTAGTTTTAACTTAGATCTGTTCCTGGCCTGGTTCACTGTCCAGCTACATGAATACCAATCTCAGTACTAATGACCGGAGGAAAAAGAAGGAATGAGTGCCCACGTTTAAGCAGAGAGCTAGTCCACATCTTTCAGTATCTGGATTAAAGAACTCAATGAATCACAAGGCAAATGTTACAGAGGTCATGTCTGTAAAAACATGCCACTGGAAATAAATAATATCTCATGTGAAACTCAATATTCTGCATCACAGAATCATTAAATTAATGATTAAGATCATCATTAAAAAATAATTAAATGATATTATACACTCAAAACTCAAGAAATGCTCATGTGACATTCAACTATTTGTCCAGAACATATTTCTCACAAATTATATGGATATATTTCCCTTGGCAATGCAATTAATCTCCAAACTCACAGATTTCAGTGTGCTGCCAAAAGAGTATGTGACTACTCGGTGGAAGTCAGAGAAGAGAATATTGTCTTCAGACCATGGCAGGTGGTATCTACTCTGACACAATTTGCTAGTTTAGAGCTCAGCAGAAAGCTCTGCATTGGTGTCCACAAATTACATTTTGTCATATTTCCCATTATTTTATTTTAAATTTTACTTAATTGTGTATTCACACTATGAAGCCTATTAATTTTTTTGGGGGTGTGTTTCCTGATTCTGTGGCCCATTCACATGTCAGATTATTTCTCAAAGCTAATACTAATTGCGGATTTAGTTGACATGTATAGTGAAAATGTCAATGGCAGGGTATTTTTAACACATAATGGCAGCTACAGATTTAGTCCCCGTCAGTATTAATTCCTGACAGTTATTGTCCCATTTAACTTAGGACAGAATTTTAAACAGAGAAGTTATCATCTGATGACTAAATGTTCTTTTTTAGCTCATTCGTATCAATTGTCAGTGCACAGAGGCATTACCATGATCAATTCAAATGCATGAATAGTTGTGCCACCCATGAAAATACGTGAAAACTGTCTGAGCAGAATAAAGCACTGATGAAATGCCTGTTCTTTTCTTTTAATTTTTTCTGATATCCACTGCTAAGGCAGCTTATAGGGACTTGCAATTTGCAGGACAATGCAATGCCGGACTGTAGAATAATTCAGAAGTTCTGGTTGATTAGAAAAACCCTTTTGTACTAGTTTGGCATGGCAAGCTTTTAAATTTTAGATCTGAGTCACATATTTCACTGAACCATTCTAAGGGATGAAGCTTAGAATTTTAATTTTGATTAATAAGGAGGAGGGTAGAAAAAGAGACATAGAGACATAAACCAGTATAACAATAAAATCTTTTATTTATAAACCTGATACCGTGGTCTGATCTCACAAAAATTATTTAAAAGAAAATAATAATCTTTTTTCATTGGGTGCTGATGATTTATTTTTTTTTAAATGTTTACACAGCAAGAGGTGGAATGGCACCATTCAAGTTTACTATTTTCCAGGTAAGCTAGAGGCAAACTCCTGGACTCCGGTAAACAGGGGGTGGACAGGGCACACACCAAGGTGCCTGCAGGTGCATCAGCACACAGCTCACACCGCCTCTGCTGTCGGGGCCCTGGAGCACCCACCAGCTGCCCAGCCGCAGCTGCCCCCCTCCCCAGGAGGCTTCTCCTCTCTTGAGCTTGCGGAGATGGGCAGATTTTATCCTACAAGAGCTCAGAGACTGAAGCAAAGATTTCTACTGAATCCATTTGTCAGACCCTGTGCTCCTAAACAAAGCACCCTGGCTGACACAAGTTGTCTTTTACTTGGCTGAGATGAGATGTTTCCAGAACCAAAGTCTCCTTCAACGGAAACCTTGAAATTACCCAGTGTTATGTCCTCACTCTAAAGCTGTTGATTTATTTGCCTTAGAAAGCTGTCAGCCTTTTATCTTCTTATCCTTGTTTTGCAGAAAGGTTCACTTACACTTGCAAAGCACCCCAAGTGAGCTTGGGAACTGCCACTGCAACATAAATAACAGGCCAAATTTGGGAAAGTGCCTCCTTAGAAAAAGGTACTTATATGCATCCTTGATTTTAGGTATGTGCCTCAGTATCATGGATATCAAAGCACAAATTTAAAGCTAAGCATGTGCAAAAGTGTTAGGGGTGAACACAAAGGTGAGCTTAAAGGCATTTCTACAATTAAATTCATATTATTAATGTCTGAATAAGTAATATTATTAATGTCTAAATATACATTTCTACAACTGAATATAATGGGATTGTGATATGGCCTTAAGCACTGATCCACGCAGCCCTTGTCACACATCCTGGGGTTTTTGTTCATGTTCTCGCTGGCATGTTTTCACCCAGTGCCAGCTAGACTTCAGTGCCCAGGCACTCACTGAGCAATTGCACAAGTGAGGTTATTTTCACAGGGCGGTGAGGAGGAGACTGCCCTAGGTCTGCCCCCTCACCTCTTGCATTTCTCAGCACTGTCCCAGCAGGCTTTTCACTCTGAAACATGACATGTCCTCCTGCAAACCCCAAAGTCATGGAGAGAGACCCTCAACCATATACTGCTGATATCCCTCTCTCATGGTTTCGCATCTAGCCCAAGGATTATTTCAGACTCTCTGATCTGAAAATCCAGATGAATACTTATATTTTAGGACCGGAGATGGACCCAGAGAAAAGTTATGTGCAGTGACTACATACACAGCCAGTCTTGACTACTTATCTCAGGGCAATGTACCCTTGCCATGAAGAGGGTTAATTGTATCCTGGGTTGCATTAGGAAGAGTGTTGCCAGCAGGTCAAGGGAGTTGATCCTTCCCCTCATCACTGGTGAGGCCACACCTAGAGGGCTGTGTCCAGTTCTGGGCTCCCTGGTACAAGAGAGATGTGGAGCTACTGGAGAAAGTCTAGTGGAGGGGTGTAAAGATGACTGAAGGACTGGAGCGTCTGCTCTCTGAGATTAGAGAGCTGGGACTGTTGAGCCTGGCAAAGAGAAGGGTCAAGGGGGAATCTCATCAACGTGTACAAGCACCTGAAGGGAGGGTGGAAAGAGGATGGAGCCAGGTTCTTTTCAGTGTAGCCCAGTGTCAGGACAAAGGCAATGAGAGGATCTGTCTGAATGTCAGGAAACACTTTTTTACTGAGGGTGACCGAGCACTGAACAGGTTGCCCAGGGAGGTCGTGGAGTCTCCCTCCTTGAAGATATTCAAAAGCTGTCTAGGCTGAGTCCTGGGCAACTGGCTCTGGGTGACCCTGCTTGAGCAGAGTACTTGAACCAGATGACCTCTAGAGGTTCCTTCCAACCTCAGCTGTTCTGTAAGACTGTGACCTTTCTCTTTCATATATGCAGCAGTGTGAGTGTTTGGTAGGTTTTGCTTTGTGGAGATGCTTCCATTTTTTTAAGAATTATGCTCTTCAAATTGTCAATAATGTGGTCAAAACTAAAAACTACCAAAAAAAAAAGGTCAGTTGTGATTATTTGCCTATATGTATTAGCATTTCTGTCAGGGGGATTTGCATTTCTATCAGGCACTTTCCATTAGGGGCAGAGTCTTACTTCATGTTTAACAGGTCTTTATAACCAGATCTTTATGCCCTTTGGTAAAATCTTTCTAACTACTATTTCCCTCATGTCCTAAACATGTCAGTGGGAAAAGTGACACCAAGCATGATTCCAGGACACACTGGAACAGGATGCATAAACAGGAAAAGGAAACACACACCGGAGCAGGCAATATAGTGTACCCATCACCAAAAAGCTACAGAACCTTTACTACTTTCTAGTGAAAAATACTATTGAATCAGAATCTGATTTTATACTAAAAAGAAGCTTTGATAAGGCATATGGACAACTTTCTTTCTGAACATTGCTACAGTTCTATGTCAACTGCACCAGACATATGAAACACTATTTTAATAGATGGATAACTTTGCAAATAAAAAAATAAAAAACAAGAAAAAAATCAAAAGTTCGCCTACTCAAAGATACCATTTTCTTGCCAAATCTCAGTTTCCATAGACATTAATAAAGAGTTATCAGATATTGGCTTTGTCGTTGTTCAGTTCTTCAAGAACGTGGAAACCTCCCCTAAAGTTCAAAAGTTATAAATTCTCCTTAAAAGTTAAAGATTTTAAAAATTATTTAATAAACCAATAAAACTAATCATTAAAAGAGGAACATTTAGGGTAAAATTAACTGTCGCTCTTAAAAATCTACTTATTTGGAAGCAAAGAATTATTTGCTTAACTTCTTACACAGGAAAGAACATGGAATTTAACCCACAGACCCCTGCACTGAGTTCAGCTTGCATACTAGCACTCAAGCTAAAGTATGAAAGATTTATGCTCTGGGTTCTGATTTAATATTGATGTTTGGTTTTAAGAACTCCCAGTCTATGCTAACTAGCTATTGCAATAAAAACATGAAGCTCAATGCACCTCTGAGAAAATAATATTTTTCTTTGGTACTTAAAGCTGCTCATTTAAAATATTTCTGTAGGTATAAAATCTAGCAATATCAAGTGGTTCTGTCACAACAAATAAATTAACAGGGGTTTTTTTTGCATATTTTTTATTAATTAAAATTTTCTCTTTCCAAAGTAGGATTGCAATAAATACAATTACTCAGCTCAAGGTTAACTTGGGGATTATAACCAAGTACATAGAACTAAAATTATTTTCTTTACAACAAGATTCCTAGCAAAACAGATTATTCAGGAGGCAACTTTTTTCCTATATTTTGTTTTCTAAATTATCATTTTTCAAGATCAAAAACTAAATTATGATTTTCCAAGATCAAAACCTCATTTTTAAATTATTTTATATTCTTTATTTATTTATTTTTTTATTTATTTTATTATTTTATTATATTTATTATTTTTTATTTATATGTATATTTATTATTATTTATATATTTATATATTTTTATATATATATGATTATTATTGCTTTGCTTGCTGGATATCCTGTATAAAATTGCCATAAATTATGCCTTTCCTATTGATATGGAATGTTTTAATTATATAAAACAAAAGAATTAATTTCCTGTTTCTTCAAAGCAAATATCATTATTGTAGCAATTGAATTTAGTAATATACCTTAGACAGGAGCAGAATATCACACCATTATAGTAATTCACAATAGACAAGGTTATGATTTTGTCTATGCTTCCATGCAGGAAGTAAGAATAACTGCACTCAATACTTCCTGTTTCAACCCAAGTGCTTGGGTACAGCAGTAAAGTCTCAAATTTGTGCTTGCCATGGATTCAAGCTGCTAGGATTAGTATGCCAAAAGGTAACTTTGCTGTAAGTTTACAACACAGTTAAATTCCTTTCCTCTCATTAATACCACTGGGATGGAGCAAGATGGGAACTGAGGACAGTTTATGACAGGTGTCCACATGGAGGTGACTCATGCACTGAAGTTTAGTCAATGGAGCTCATCACTACAATCAATGTAATCTGGAAAGTGGGTTCAACTTTCCCCAAAACAGATACATTAGCTAGGTCAATTAGATTTTTGAAAACTTTTGTTTGTTACAAATGTTTATATTTTTCCTAGCTAGTCTGACAAAACATTCAAATACTTGATATGCATATGCCTGACATGGCAGATCCTGAGCTCCACAGAAAACCCAGTAGGAACTATAAATGTTCCCAACCAAACGTTATCTACATTTTCTTTTCCTCTGGATGCTCCCAGGCTATCAATATGGTAAGATTTGGTTGATTCATTGGTCAAGTCAAAGAATTTGCTAAAGTTATTGGCAAAAGTGGCTTGTTTTGTGCATAAAGAAGAAAACATGATATTAAAGTCAGTTTGAGGATCATTTTAAGGAAAGAGAACCTGCACTTTCAGCATAAGCCAACTTTTCATCAGTACAGGTTCACTAACAGCACCCCAAAAAAGGAAAAAAACCACCCAACCTTTTGTTCATATACACTAAATCACTCATGGTATAAGGAAACTACGAAAGATCTCATTTCGTGTTCTAGAGAAAGACTTGACCCTTCATCCCCAGATGTCAATTTATATGATGAATCCATTATAATTTCGCATCTTGAAGTCCGTAGATGACAGTTTCCCCAGAGCACAATAAGCCAGCATATTCTGTCTTCTCTGTATTGAGTAGATAAAACTCCAAATTTATAAGTACTGTGCTGTTGAGGGTCCAAGACATAGATTAGAAAAACATTTTAGTCCTTGAATATAGTATAATATTTCATTCCCCCCCCCCAAAAAAAAAGTTAAGCAGCATCTAATGGTGTCTGTTTCCCAAATGCACATGGGTTTTACCATGTGCATACAAGTTTTTAATCATTAAAAATCTGAATATTTGAAAATAGTACCAATTCATTATATGAATGCTACACAGTATCATAGGCATGATAGCCAAATTAAGATTATTTTTAGATACTTTGCCCTCTATTTCCTAGGATTCAAATATCCACATCCTTGTACATTTTAGATGGATATTATCTGAGTATTAGATTAGGTATTTGATATCAGATTGTAGATAGATAAAATATATAGAAAGATGCATTTTAGGTTAGAAACATATTTGACTATAGATGACCCAAAGTACACACATGATACAGTTTTACTTTTTTAATATTAATAACTTTAAAAAATATGCAGGTATCTTCAATTTATAAAAAAAATGTTCATTAACAATGTCCAAATTTATATATACCAAGGACTGTGAAGGATTTTCTTGGATTGATTTCAAGCATTTCTGAGCCAAAAAGGATGATCAAAGTCTGAAGTCCATTTTCTACTGTACAACACACCAATAGCCAGTGGATACAGATTTTGGTGAAGTTACTAGTTTAAGAATCCTATGCTTTTTGAAAAAGAAGTAAAATGTAGGGTTTTAATATTTTCATTGCATATTTCTCATTTGTTTATTTTAGTTGCATGCTGTACTACTAGGACTGTGCTAGCAAGGTCTATATAAAGTAGGGTAGTTTGAAACATTTACATAATTTGGCAGGGGGAGCAATTTGATATAGTACAAGATTTGATTGACCTTGTTACTAATTGCACTGATGCATTCTTTAAATTCTGCTCAGTTTACCCATGATTCTAAAAAATGTATTTCCAAATCTTTTAAAATGGATTTTGTTACAAATTTACCCCCCCCAGATTTAAATATTATATAATTAAACAATACATAGTCATCGTGTCAAACCTTAGAATAATTAAGCTTTTATTTACATGCATAATGCAAGATATCACTTTTACTGATATTAATTTAAAAACTACTCTTGTCGTGGTCACTGAGTATTAGAGTTTAATAATGGTTTTGTGATGATATTTTCAGTGGATAAAGCTCTAGGAGATACTATTTTGTTCTTATTAACTTGCTGACAAAATCAGTGCTAATTGATTAAATGTGACTTTTATTTTGGGATGCTATTATCCATAGAAATTGACCGAAACAGAAGATGTTTCTTTTCATTTGTCACTTATGGTATTCATTGCAACTCTATTTCTAAATTATCTTAGTCCCTCAGGGAAATTTCATCAGTTTCCACTGACATAACAATTGGTTTTTAGCTGACAGAAGTTTGAGGAGTCTCCTGCAGCAACTTCACTTAAATAACCTGTAAATAATGGGAATATACAAGTCAAAGTACTTGAGATCATTTTTAAAGGACTTTAGCATTTACCTTCTATCTGACCGCAGAACAGTAATGGATTTCTTCATTTCATAAATTTGAAAAACCAATGACTCATATATAGAGCAGATGAGGGGACAGATGTGATAGGTCTTTATATGGCAATTACACCTCTGTGCCTAGTGATTAATGAACAGTTGTAGACATTCTGAGTTTGTGATAACTTCTATTTAAAACTAACAACATTGACTTTACAAGTAAGGTTCACCCCTTTTGACCAGCCACCTGTTGAATTAAAGATTAACCTTGTTTTGTGCTGCAGGAATGGACTGGCTTAAAAACTGCAAAAAATATTTACCTACTATGAGATTCGCATGTTCATCTTCCAATATAAAACACTTTAGTTAGCTTCTGGGTATGAGTTACACATTTTGTAGCTTATAAGGCTTCTTAGAAGCTGATTGCAATGGTGGCTGTTGACGTCAGATGTCAGATAAGGCTAGCTGAAAAGGAATGATTAGTTTCTCTCCAGTTTGTTGATCATCAAACAGTATTTATTAAAATTTTCAAAATGAGCACTTCTATAATAAAAGGATAATAGGTGCTGAATTTGTAAATACTTATGCAGAAATGTTACAACCTATAATTTTATGAACATCATAAAAACAGGCACATAGCTGTCCAGCATGGACACCCATTTATTTTTACAAAACTTATCTCTGGCATCAAAGTACTTGTAAGTCTTTGAGGATTAAATTGTTCCAAATTTTATTCCACAAATCTTAATTTCATTTTAAAAAATAGGAATTTTGCATTTGCTTATAAGGGAAGTTGTCTCATGGAACTCCTCGTGCAAAATGAAGTCTTGGAATGCAGAAGAAACACTGAGCCTTCACCTTTCAAAAGTGGAAGAAGTCAGGACATGAAGCCACTGCTTAAAACACATTTCTGCATGGAGTCCTCTGTCTTCTATGGAAGAGAGGCTTAGACTGGGCTGCCAGTGATTTTTGCTTCAAATTGTGAAGCAACATTTTTTAGATGTATCACACACACTCCCTTGCGGCTTCTGGAGCTTCAGAATGATTCCCACATATCTTGCTGCACATCAAGAGGTTTTCCTGTTTACTGCTAGTTGCTTTAAGATCCTTTTATCATCAATTCACAAAACAAGGCTATGCATTTTACATAGATGTACGTGCTGCTGCATGTTAGGTGAGCTAGCTAGAGGAGCTAAGCATCTCTTGTAGGGTCCCATGAACCCATCGTTAAAGATTATCATACCCACAGAAACAGAGTTAACTCCCAAGATTAAATAGACAAATGAAAGTCACCTTTAACAAACACCAGGGCAAAGTGGAAGCAAAAAGAATTTTTTATTTACTAAATTCTAAATAAACATTATATATAATGTTTATAATGTTTTATCAAGAGAAACACACACACAAAACTTAAATGAAAGCACAATCCATCAGTCTTGTATTTATAGTAATTTAAGTTAAAATAATTCCGAGTACAAGTTAAAACACACCTATTCAGGATACCTGGAATGATCTTTAGTAGTTTAAAAATTTAACTAGTACACCACTAGTGCCTAAGTCACTGGTTGGCAGCCAGCTATTTTGAATATGTGTTCACTGAATTAAAGAGATGGACATAGATTTTAGCTTCTAACTTAAACTGTCAGTGGCTTGCCAGTTTGTATGAAAACACAGCATGATTATGCTCTTAAACTACATATAGAATTATTGATCATAGAATGGTTTGGATTGGAAGGGACCTTAAAGATTATCTAGTTCCAATCCCCCCATATAGAATCATAGAATCACTTAAGATGGAAAAGACCCTTAAAATGTTGAATATGTTAAAGAATAAAAACACTTTTGTTCAAGCAGAGTATCTACTTACCACTAGCAGCCACGCCCACATCAGGAAATGAAAATTTGGGGAAAATGTAATTACAAAATAACAAGAATCAATGTTTAGGACACATTACTTGTTCTCCACTTACATATTCCTTATTACATTTCCATCTGACAAGTCTAATCTGCCTTCAGATTAGAATCTTCCTGCTTCTTTTTCTTCAGTATTTGATATGATTTTATATGGAGAAAAGGAGACAACCAAGATCAAAAATAAAAATAACACAATAGTAGAACCTCTTATTCTCTCAGTGATCTCCAAGGCCTTGAGGCCTTGCTGCTTCTGATGAAATTTTTCAGGTTCTCCAGGATCAATAACAGAACTGAATGCTCAGAAGTGACTGAATATGGCTTTCATTTATTTTCTTCAAACAATACAGATACTTCTGATAAACTGGCCTCAGGAGATGTGGCTTACTATGTAGATTTATATTTTCTAAATAGGAATTATTAAGGTGTAGTGCTACCTGAGGAACTTCTGTGGTTACATTATTACTACTTCTTCATATGGAAAATTATATCAGCTTTGAACACTTGATCCCAAGCTAGACAAAGTGGAAGTACCTTCCAGCATTTTCCAGCACCTCACAGTTTCAGCATGTTAGTGTACTGAATTTATGAAATGCACCAAACCTGTTATTGATCCATGAACTTTCCCACTGAATGGATTTTTTCAGAGATATATATATGTGTGTCTGGGACTAATCAAAAGTACTCAAGCAACTAAATAGATATTACCAAATGTGTTTATAATCCTGTGTTCCCCAACAAATGAGGGAGGGGTAATATTTTTAAAAACATCTATTGGTGCTCCAAAAGTGAAAAGGAAATTACTGTGAGAGTCAAAACAAATTTTCCCCTCATTATTATCATGGGCAGCAAATCCATGGGAAAAAATATATATAAGGAGCCTGATTCTGCAGTGCTGTCACTCCATTGGCTTTGGTGGAGAAGGTGTGTTCTACAGCAAGGTGAAGCAAGATTAGGTCTTTATGACTACATAGCATTTCGCAGATGCCATTACCATAGTTAAATGGCGTATTTTTTTAAACAATTTTAAATAATTTTAGGGACAGAAATGATCATGTGAAATATTCAAATATAATTTTGAAATCCTTTAATATATTTTTTTAAATTCAGTCATATGACATAGGAGAATTCTTTACATTTTATCTTTATTGCCCAGCCTTACTTAGAGGTTCTGGGGAATAAACAGCACTGAAAACAGATGGCTGGATTTACAAAGCTTTACCTTATGCAGTAAAATGAGGCTCTGTGCAGATGGACCTGTAGATACCAGTGCCAGTATTGTACCTTATCCATATGGACTGCAAGATTTATGGCAGAAGTAATTATTTTCAAATTCATCCTTGGATACAAACTAATGCCTCCCTGTTTGTATGCCTCTACTATTTCTACTTCCCAATATTAGAGAAGAAGGAATAATGTAAAATAAATATTGAAGAGTGTTTCCATGGTAAGACACATACAATACATTAACTAGTGCTTTAAGATCTTTTAAGAAAGGACTCTCTTTCTCTGAGCACTATGCTTTAGCATGGCAACAGGAAGCATGCAGGTGAGCATGTACTGTGGCAGCTCAGTGTTTTCGCATCAGAGGACTCAGGTTCCTGCAGGCAGAGACTTATGTGAAGGAGTGCTCAGAGCTAACAGGCAAGAGGCAGTGGGTTGATGGCATTATCCAGAGCAGGAAAAAGTTGTCACGACACCTTTAAGAACTGAAGAGTGAGTTCATCCACAGGGCTGTTCTCCAGGACTTGGCATGCTCACTGGTATAGTGGGAATATCCTTAAAACACATTTACTACTAAATCTTGTGTTCTGCTATCAGCCAGCTACAGGTCCTGCAGCAAGTTAGGTGGAGACCTGGTGTAAGAACTACAGGACTGGTTATTCTCACCACTCAGAGACTTTTCCAGGGGTTATCTTACAGGCTGAGAAAAGAGTTTGGAGGAGGTCTCTATTGAGAAGGGTTGTGAGGTATGAAGACAACAGCTAAACATGGTAGTAGCAGGACAAGTTTGTGGCAAAGGCTTTTGCATGGCTTCCCACCACTGTTTGTACATGAGAATATCCACATTTCAGCCTCAATGGCCACAAATTGCAAACGACCATGGAAAAATAAATATGGAAATGTAATTTCTTATATTTACAAACACAAAGGTAGAGGTGTCCATTCCTAGATGTTATGTTACTCTTTTAATATGAGTATGATTTAAAGTGTTGATGTTTTCATTTACAAATCTTTAAATAGATAGTACACATGGTTTTCAGTTTCTACTGTATCTGAGATATACAGAGTCGTAAATAAAAGAACTAAGACCCAATGATCTTTAAAGGAAGAAAATCAGGAATAATACCTTGGCCTTTTAAATTTTCCATTGCTCTTCAAACATTTGGATTTCCCTATTTTGTTCTTCAGTTACATCTATGAAGTTTTCATTGTTTGATTACAGACAATATTGAAGTATTCTCTAATGTTAAATGTTTCAAGACTGTGGTGCGCCTTCAGGAATGTTGTGGTTTAATCCCGGCCAGCAACTAAGCACCAGACAGATGCTTGCCCACTCCCCCCACAATGGGATGGGGGAAGAAAATCAGAAGGGTTAAAGTAAGAAAACTCGTGTGTTGAGATAAAGACAGTTTCACAGGGAAAGCAAAAGCTGTGCACATAAGCAAAGCAAAACAAGGGATTCATTCACTGCTTCCCATGGGCAGGCAGGTGCTCAGCCATCTCCAGGAAACAGGGCTCCATCATGCATAGCAGTGACATGGGAAGACAAACGCCATTGCTCCAAACGTCACTCCCTTCTTCTTCCCCTCAGTTTATATACTGAGCATGATGTCATACGGTGTGGAACTGGAATATCCCTTTGGACAGTTGCCCCCTCCCAGCTTCTTGTGCACCTGGCAGAGCAGGGGAAGCTGAAAAAGTCCCTGATTTAGTGTAAGCACTGCTCAGCAACAACTAAACCATCAGTGTGTTATCAATATTCTTCTAGCACTAAATCCAAAACACAGCACTATGCCAGCTCCTAGGAAGAAAACTAACTCTATCCCAGCTGAAACCAGGACAAGGAACCAAAAGGTTTAACTAATTGCTATTTGCAAAGTAGTTTGAGATCCTCTGATGAAAAGTACTAAAAAGAAAAAAAAATGTTATTCTTATAATGAGTTACTAAAAAGCAATCTCTTGTAGTGTTTAACACACGTATTTGCATAAACCAGATCACACTGGTAATAAGTTTAGGGATTTTATTTCTTTTGTCTTCAGGAGTAACAAAATTCCCATAAATAACAGTAACAAAAGTACATAAAAATAACACCTGAATAACTTATTAAAGAATATCTGAGAGAACAAAACAACACAGAATAGTACAAATTCTCCTACACAAAATCATGTATGGAGTATTTCAGACTAACTAACATAGCAACAAATGTTTAGTTTGGAATACTTGCAGGGGAAAACATTTCAGAGGCATTTGCTTCTGAAATTATGGTAAAAATGCACTTGTGTATAAAGATCTTTTTTTCTCAAGCAAAATAAATAAATTTTATGTTTTAAAATAGCTTTTGCTCTCTAGTGAGCTAATTTTTGTCCTTGGCTACCACAGGCATGATTTGCTTAAGCTGGAAGGAAATAACAGCTGCGAAGTTGTTCATATATGATGAATGAGAGCATAATGTAAAACAAGATACCTACACCACAACAAGCAACAGAACATTGCTCAGCTTAAAGCCTGAATCCACATTACATCCTCAATTATTTACTCAGGATGTTTTTTGTGCAGTGTATCCTCAGAGGCCCAAGAGCTTCTGGTTAAACATGTATTCAAATGCCACCAAAATTGTAAAACCAAATTGTCTTATGAAGAAAATCACAAGGGAACAAATAACCATGAGGATATTAACTGATAAATACATGAAATGTAATTAATAATTTTTAAAAGTGGAAGTACCACTCACCTTTGAAAATTACTTAATCTAAATGTGAAGTATTTAGCAATTTAGCAAATTATATTTAGGAAGGATTGGCTTTAGTTTCTGTGTTATATTTAAAAGTTTCACTTACATAGTTACACAGTAGCTATCAAAAAGTCTATCAGCCTGATTATGGAAGAAAGCCAGTTTCATAAAAAGCTACAGATGAATGATGTTATTCCTCAAAGCTATTATTCTTCAGACTGTTGAAAATATCAATATCATTCCCTTTGTTCTAGTCAGGTTTTCTTCTGAAGATTAAAAATCAGCTCAATTCATGCATAAAAGAAATAGGAAAATTTCATGGTCCTCATTTTGGCACAGCGAAGGCCTTATAGCATTTTGGGTACATTGCAATGTCTATTCAACTGCATCACATTTGTGCTGTGCTTCAGGAAATATAAACAAGTCTCCAAGCCCTAAGGACAAAGCTATTTACACACAACTAGAAGCCATTGTACTTTAGCACTGACGGCTGAAACAGCTCAAATGAAGAGGGAACAAATCTTCCACACTGCTGTATAGTATTCTGTGAGGGAGAATAGCAATCTGCGTGGATAGATTCTGACATAAGGACACGTGAATGTTATCAGGGAATATATATTATAAAGAAAGCAGTGCCCTGTGAGACATGGGGGGAGGCATGTAGACCAAGGGAGAAAAATGGAAAACATAGACAGGCAGTTTAAACTAACTGAACACTTGGTTCAATGAAATAAGAATTTTGTAGCTTATTCCAACTTCCACAAAAATAGTATATTGCCTGCTCTGGGTATAGTGCAGTTTGCAATAACCTGCGTTAGTGAGTTTACTGTCTTTGAGAAAGATAATGTTCTAGTAAAGATGCATCTGAAATTACCTTCTTGATATTTTGTATGGACAAAGTACTCTTTGTGAAATAACATGAGAAGACTAAGATAGCACGTGTTTAAAAATACAGTGTTAGCTTACTGTCACACATCTGATTTTCAACAAGATTTTGAAAAGAATATTGGAGGGAAATAAACAGGGTAACTGCTGTCATTTGGGTAGTAACTAGTTTGTTCCCAATATGCAGTTTAGAGTCTGGAAGTTGCAATGCTTCAGATTGCTCATAACTTTCTCCAGAGAAAAATTATTATGGCAGAGGATGTTGAAAGAGGATTTATGAATTTGAGGAGTTTATGTGTACATCTTTATTCTTATCTGCATATTTGATTACTATTCATAATTTTGTTCATACAAATGCCTTCAACTAGTCAAACAACCTGCCTGACAAGACAGTACAAGGTGTAGCTACTGTGAAACAGCCAACTGGAATTCTTCTGAGCTGTTTGACAAATTTTATGATCCTTCCTAGCAGTTCCTTTCCTAGATTGGATTAAAGGTTCTGTTTAGGTCATTAATTCCTTGCAAAAGCTTGCACTGTGCTTGAGGAGAGGATTTGTTTCCAGTCAGTACTACAGTGGTATTTTAGATATGCTTTGATGCATCAGTATATGGATACCCGGGGTTTACTACTCTTTGCCTCTTGCTTCACTGTTTGCTGACATTTCTCCTTCCCTTAGGGCCAGGACTGGATGGCTCTAGCCATTCCAGCTATAACCTCAAGCATCTAACCACAGTGCTGAGTGTGGAATGATACTTCAGATCACTTTTCTATAACCAAACTCATTTAACTGTAGCAATCCCTGGTAAACTAACCTGAAACATAGCAATGCAGTGGAGCGTTCTCTCTACCATCCTCTAAGCCTACCATTCACAAAGTGGCACATCTCTTCTCAGTCAAGAGACTCCCTAGACCTAGCAGATTGTCCGTGTATCAGCCAGCTTTAGTATTACGCCACCAGACTTTTCTTTAAAGGCAGGTCTTGCACTGGCTTCTCTAGAGCAAAGCCAGTTTCACAAAAGCCCAGCTGGATTTCCTTGCTGCCAGCAGACCCAGCATTTGAGAGTGAGCCAGCAGCCTAGGCTGGCTGCACGCCATGGAAGAGCAATGGCATATGCTTAGAAATAAATGTTTCAGCCTGAATTCTTTTCACCAGCAAACAGCTTTGGTCTGGCTAAAATGTTTACCAAACTTGTGTCATCCTCACTGAGTTGTTTCAGCAGAGCAAAACACTTGAAGTAATTACAAAAAAATTGTTTTGCTCTGGCATTTAATTAACATTTTAATTAATATTTCAGTGATTCAAACTTTATTTCAAAGCCATTCATAATTTTTTTAAGTAAAACATGGAAATTGTCTCATTCAGGCTAAAAGTCCTGTTCTAATTTGAAACAACATTCTTTTCTTGATCAGGTGTCCACACAAATACTTATATGCAGTAGAGATGGTTTTAAAATAAGGGAGTAGCCCCTAAAAATAAAAATGTTAAACAAAAACTACAAGCCATTAGGAAATGCGGTTCCAGTACATTGTGCATTTATGGTTGTGATAATTTGCCTGCTACATGACATGCAATTCCTGTCTGGATTACTTTTTCCATAAGACACCACTGCCTTGTCACGGTGAATTGCAGTGACAGATATATCACACAGGTCCTAATCAGTCACTTCTCACATTTGTGTCTCTGTTAGTGCTCTGGAGAATCATTCCAGCCATAATTTTACTAAGGTGAATTTTTATAAAAAGGCAAAAATGTTTGAACTTTCCTTTCTCAAAGGAACCCCTAAAATATCTTCTTTATACAGACCTGAACTAGTGCTTTTGTTTCATTTTCATTTTTCCCCTTATAGTAAGGTAACAAAATAGGAATATTCAAACTACTTATATGGGATTTTGTTGCACCATTTGTAGATGAAATCATTTTGTTCATAAATTTTTCAACTATTGCTTTAGCTCAGCTGAAAGCTTAGCTGGTCAAAGTAAAAAAGGGGCGTATGTGATTCTTACAATACAGAGAAATGTATAATAAAGATTCTGCTTACAAACCATAAGTGTTTTAGGATAAGCAGAGCTCTTTTCTTCCTTTGATTAGA
Source organism: Gorsachius magnificus (assembly GCA_034008185.1). Lineage (NCBI taxonomy): Eukaryota > Metazoa > Chordata > Aves > Pelecaniformes > Ardeidae > Gorsachius > Gorsachius magnificus. Next base: position 191,120,160 of record CM067081.1, on the reverse strand, counting down.
AAGGTCCTTAACTCAACACATAAGGAATTAACATAGCAGCGTTACACCTTCTTGGCGAGTGTTTTCTGGTCATATAAGGCACTAAGCCTGTTTAGCCCCAAGGACGAATTCTGCTTAATTTCATTTGGCAAATCTTCTCTTCACATTAATTTGACTTATCCAGGTTCCCTTTTTCTTGTGGGAACCTCATCCCTCCTGAAACATCTCTTGCCTAGAAGATACCTATTGCCACCCAAGTGCTATGAGAATACCCACAGTACAGCCAGTAATCACAGAACTATGGCCATGGCTTTGTCAGTGTCCCTCCACCTTTTCTTCAATCCACTTCTCCTACAGAGCATCTGATGTTCAAAGCTTCCTGATCATTTTCTGAAAGTCTACTGGTCTCCTCCTTTCTGCAAAGAGCCTTGGTCTCAGCAAAACTTTGATTGTTGGAATGTGTTTTCTGTCTCTGACAGCATTATCACAATAGCTTTTACTTACAAGTATTGGTATTTTTTTCCTCTTTTCAGAAGATAATGTCTGCATTTTCAGCACACTGTTCCCCTAACATATGATATGGAGCCTATCAGTATATTTCAGTGAAGCATTTGTAATTTTTAAACAGAGCTCATAATCAGGAAAAAAAGGGAACCTTTCATTTTTCTGATGTTCTTAAAAGGGAACATCTGCATAAGGAGCCACGTTGAGTTCTAGTCCCATTTCAAACATCGTATTTATGCATGATAATATAGACACTAAAAGAAATACTTCTGCTAAAGATACATGTTTCAGATGGTGGGGTTTTTTTATTTTAGGTTGCAATTTTGACTTCATGCAATGATTATTTCATGTCTCAAGTCGTCACTAAAAACATTCTGAAAATCTTTCTTAGTGGAAGTTCATTAACTGGACAATGCAGAAAGTCTTATCAAGGCTTCTGTGTCCTATTCATATTTAACTGGAATATACTGAATTTGGAAGGAGGGGAGGCATAAAGCAACTAAGGTCCATCTGTGTCTGTAAAAAAAAATTGGCCTAGCTCTCTTCTCATTACTGTATGAAACATGAGAGGTGCAGTTGTAGCACAATATCACATTCTAGAATTGGTCATGGCAGCAATTTCAGAATTATTTTAACTATTAAAAATTATGTCAGTGAACATGTAAGCTGAAAAAGCTTTAGTTTGTAAGAAATTGAGCTGTTGGTTTTATTACTTGTTTTTCTTGTTAGGAAAGAAGCTTTTAAAGCTGCTTGCAGTGTTAATTGTGCATTTCTTTCCTGTCTTGCAGAGAATGACATAAAATCACTGATGTGTTTGGTTTAGTTTCCAAAAGCTAATATAAGGGAATAAAACCTACTTAGCATGAAGTCAATCCTGCTTACTGTAAAACACTTTCATTATTAAAACATTATGATACATTCCTTCTGCACAAGAACAAAAAAGTAAGGGAGAGCTAAGGAAGAAAACAGGATCCATTTAAATCCTCCAAAAAGAAAAAAATCTGATATTTTATATCAAATTCTAGCCCACAGTAAGCTATGAGGGAACATAAGCTTTGAACTAGCTCTTAGTACTGAGATAGCATGAATAGGTTGCTAGTTCCACTCAGTCAAAACAGATTACTGATTGATAGTACAGACCAGTACGCAGTTGAAATAAAACTATTTCGCTTTGTTCAGAAGAGACTGGGGGGGGAAAAAAAATCTATTGGCCATATCATACCTAAGTCATAATGCAGGAAATGAAATATATTTCTTTGATAGAGGTGGTCTTCCACTCTTACAATGTGGAAAAGCAACATCATGTGCATATGGTGAAGGTCAAAGTTAGGAAAATCAAATACCTGTTGAAAGGACCTTTTAACACACCTTTCACTCATAGTCATTTGCTTTATAGCTTCATGATACTGTGTTTCTGTATCTGAAAAATATCACTGTTGTAATTGTGTGGTCTAGCTATGTCCAGTGTGTGATTAGCCCTGTAAACAAGGGGCATAAGGAGCTTCGACACACACGCGCCTTCCCCAGGCTTTTCATAATCTATGTCTTTATGTCCTAAATACAGTCATAAACCATTGCTGGGGTTTTTTTTTCCCCCAGGGTGAGATAAAAACAAACTCATAAACTTGGCCTGACTATTCTTTTCGTTCTCATATAGCCTTTGCCAGAGTATTGCCTTTACCACTTTTAGATAGAGAATTAAATCATGTAAAAAGTATCTATTTTGGAGGAGCTATTTTCTCTTTCATCTTCTCTGCAGACTGCCTTATTACAGAATAGTGGGCTTTCTTGTTCACTGGTTTGGTTTCACTTCTGCTTTAATACACCTTCTATGTATTTACCAGAGAGGAAACAAGATCAAAGGGACACACATTGGGGATTCATTCTGCAGCTTTAAATCAACCCTGGGGATGTTCTGCCTATGTCATTGTGGTGGATTGACCTTGGCTGGCCCCAGGTGCCCACCAAGCCACCCTATCACTCCCCCTTCATCAACAGGACAGGGGAAGGAAAACACAACAAAAAGCTCATGGGTCAAGATAAGGGCAGGAAGATCACTTACCAGTTACCATCACAGGCAAAATAGACTCCACTCGGGAGTGCCAATTAATATTGCCAATTAATCAGAGCAGGATAATGAGAAATAAGAACAAATCTAAAAACCAACTTGCCCCACACCTCTTTCTTCCCAGGCTCAACATCACTCCAAACTCTTCTACCTCCTCCCTTCCCTGAGCAACACAGGGGGATGGGAAATGGGGGTTGCAGTCAGTTCATAACACTTTGTTTCTGCCGCTCCTTCCTCCTCACACTCCTCCTGCTCCAGCGTGGCATCCCTCCCACAAGACACTGTCCTCCACAAGCTTTTCCAATGTCGGTCCTTCCCACAGGCTGCAGTTCCCCACGAACTGCTCCAGCATGGGTCCTTTCCACACCGTGCAGTAATTCAGGAATGGCCTGATCCAACATGGGTCCCCCACAGGGTCATAGGTCCTCCCAGAAAACCTGCTCAAGCCTGTACCCCACACAGGCTACAGCTTCCTTCAAGGGCACCATCCACCTGCTCCAGCATGGGGTCCTTCATGGGCTACAGTTGATATCTGCTCTACTGTAGACCTCCATGGGCTGCAGGGGAACAACCTGCCTCACCATGGTCTTCACCACAGGCTGCAGGGAAATCTCCTCTCCAGTGCCTAAAATACCTCCTCCACCTCTTTCTTCTCTGACCTTGGTGTCTGCATGATTGTTTCTCTCACATTTTCTCACTTCTCTCTCTCAGCTGCTGTTCTGTAGTATTTTTTACCCTTTCTTAAATATGTTATCACAGAGGCACTACAACCATCTCTGATTAGCTCAGCTTTGGCCAGCAGTGGGTCTGTCTTGTAGGCAGCTGGAACTGGCTCTGGCCAACATGGGGACAACTTCTTGTGTTTTCTCACAGAAGCCAACCCTGCAGAGCCCCCACTACCAAAACTTTGCCACGCAGACCAAATACAGTTATCGACAAGCATCTCTCTCCATGTACAAAGTTATCCTTTGCCACACCTTCCTCTGGAAGCTGTACCTGCTCTTTTGAGCATCCCAGCCAATTCTGTGTATGGATGCAATTTGCTATTGGGTGCCCTACTACCAATTTGTTGTTACTTTATCTCCTAACTACTGAACACCCATAAATACAATACAGTTGAGAAGTGGCAAAGCAATGATAACTAAAGACAGGTCACTGCTCAGACTGGAATGCAATTTGTCCTGGTTTCAGCTGGGATAGAGTTAATTTTCTTCACAGAAGCTAGCATAGTGCTGTGCTTTGGATTTAGTGCTAGAAGAATGTTGATAACACGCTGATGTTTTTAGTTGTTGCCAAGTAGTGCTCAGACTGTTCAAGGACTTTTTGAGCTTCTCCTGCTCGGCCAGGGGCATAACAAGCTGGGAGTACAGCACAGCTAGGACCCAAACTGTCCAAAGAGCTATTCCATACCATATAACGTCATGCCCGGGGGGGGTTTGGTGGGTTGGTCGGTCGCGGGGGGAGTGATCGCTGCTCGGGTACTGACCGCTGCTCGGGACGGGCTGGGCATCGGTCGGCGGGTGGTGAGCAATTGCATTGTGCATCATTCGTTTTGTATATTCTGTATATTTTGTTATCATTCTCATTATTACTATTATTATTATTTTCTCTTATTAAACTGTCTTTATCTCAGCCCTCGGCTCTAACCTTTTTCCCCTTCCCGATTCTCTCCCCCATCCCACTGAGGGAGGGGGGGGGAGTGAGCGAGCGGCTGCGTGGTGCTTAGTTGCCAGCCAGGTTAAACCACAACAAATTTCCTAGCCAAATAGATGTTGATATGATTTCTTCAAAAGGATAGTGTATTCCTTCACTTCCTTCTTGCAGCAGAAGCCCATTTAAAAAAAAAACCAAAAAACAAACAAAAAAGCAGCACACCAAAACATCCTACATCTTTTCACATCTTCTGAAAACTAGATTGAATAGAGTTGGCTCTGACCACTGCTCACCTTGTCTTTCCTTTTAATTCCTCTAATAGTTTTGTATTATCTGCACTGCATCTTTGCTAAATATTCCTATCTGCTTCCCTCAGTTTCTGCTTATCCATGATGAGACTTTCCCTGGCCACCTCAAAATGATTTTATGATATCACATAACCACATAAAATTATTCCCTAATTCTCAACAGTTCTCTCCAGAGGTTGATCCCACTAAAAGTGACTTCCCAACAGGCTGTGAACTGCAGCAGGATGGATGAGTGTGTACCATATGGATTATTGCCTCTGAGTAGGAAACTTAGTCTTTCCCCTTTCTGTTTCCCACTTCTTTCTCCTTTTCAGAGTTAGCTCATGATTTTGCTGCTTCTTTTCAGAGCATTGTAGCCTACTGTTATTTGAGGCAAACCAGTAATTTTCTGTCTCTTAATTTTTCTTTTTATTTTTCTTCTCTGAAACAGCTGGAACTTACATCTGTTTCCTGACTTTTCCTCTATTACCTCCAACTCAATCTTTCTGTGTATGAATTTTTTTCTCACTTATCCTTTTCCCCCCTCTCTCTCCTTTTCTGAGATCCCTACCCCTTGAAGTGCTTTCCTGAACATCATGTAGGAGATTTTGTCTCTTTCACATCTTCATTTTCATTAAAATTTTGCTTGATGGAAGAATATAGGCCACTTATTGAACTGCACTGACATCAAAAAACAGATTTTGGTCAAAGGATATCTGTGATACTATTATATGTCTGAAGAAATGCTAAGAATATTAAGAGGAGAGAATAAAAATTCAACTTAAAGGACCCTGCGTTATTCAATAAAACTGAGACCTTGCAGATGAACACAGGTTACCCAATGCACTGAGGGAAAGGAGTCCTCATATACTGTGAATGAACCAGACTTTGAAACTTGCTGCGTCTGAACACAATCTTGGTATCAAACAGCTACTCGCATGCCAGGTACGTATATTAAACTGCAGCACTTCTATGGAAACTGTTTGAAAATAGTACTTTCTTCTTCCTCAGATCTGTTCCCTCTATGTCTTCCGTGTTACACATGCACACTCCAGGGAAAAGCTAAGCTTGCTACTATTAGACTTTGAAATGAAAACATAGCAACGAGGAGCTGAATTATATTCTACATCCTTATGAATCTTCAGAAAAACTGATATTTTATGTTCCCAGGTAGTTACAGATAAGCAGGCAATAGGTTTCACCCATCTCTGTTGTATCAGAATTTAAAATTAATGAGACTGTGCCTGAAGGCATTTATTGATCAATAGAACTGTTATTATAGTTTATAAGTACTGAGAAATAAATAGATAACTTCAGGGAAGTTTACAGGCATGTCAATTAGAAAATCTTAAGCACATCTACTGAAGGCTCATTGTAAAACATCAAAGACAGAACCCAGCATTCTGTCCTTTCCAGTCACTTTTTCAGCATGAATCTTCCCCTCAAAAAGAGTGACATGAATGTAGCACTGACCTGATTATTAATCTACTACATTTATTCTACAAAACAGCTGCAAATTGGCAGCACTTTAATGCCCATTACAATGAATCTCTCCATTCTGAGAAATTCTTGTGAAATAGAAAATACTGTCTAATTAATCCAAAGTTTTTTGTCTCTTTAAATATGCAGTTGGCAACTTTTTTTACAACATAATAGCATAGCTTACTACACAGTCTGCTACTTGTCAAAAGAACAGAAAATGTATAAACACTGAAAATAAAATTGCATGTGTCATGTCTGAGAGAAAATATGTTGCTTGTTCAAAATTGAATGAACACTTTATAGAATGGAGAGCGTTCTGCCCCAGCAAGTTTAGTTACTCAAACTTCATTTTACTATGTTGTGCTGGGACAAAGATTTATGTCTCCAGTAGAATAAAATATAAATAGAATAGACTAAGTTGTTTTTAAAGTAGAAAAATGAGTAAAGTAACATATTACCAGGGCCAACGTTGAATAGTACCAGCAGACACAAACCCATTGCTAAGCGTTTCTGGAACACCATCCGAGTACCCTACTCAGTTTTGAGCTCTATTGCAATGGATCAGCGAGTTTTCCTCTTCCCTGTGGCACAGCAGGGACACTCTGGTTCCAGTAACTGTTCTCCCAGGTTAATTCTGACTCCATTAGTTTTGTATCCCAGTCAAGCCAAAAATGTGCTTTGCCCTCAAGAGCAAGTTACAATTTAGTCCTCTGTATAAAACCTAAAAGTGTGCATATTGAACAAACAAACTAAGCCTGCTAAATACCACTAAATCTAGTAGGAAAAAAAGGTATTGTATCTAGTGTTCTTCCCAAGCTGGGAAGAGGAGACCTGCTGCAGATTATTTCATTTCAATGAATTTCAGCCATCTGAAATATAGATATCTACTTTTGAATTAATTGTGCTGTTTTCTTTATAGACCACAAAGAAATACGGGCAATTCTAGAGTATGATTAATTTTAGAAGTCAACAATAGGATGAGATGAATTGCACCCCAGCGGTGACTATTACTCTTTGCTGACTCTGAAGGGAACCTGAGATGACTAGCCAGGCAGTAGAGACCTGCACTATATATTTTAAAAGTTAACTGATATTAATCCCACCCTGCTTGTCTTACTCAGTTTTGTCAGAAAAAAATTGTAACTTGCATTTCAGGCAGGGGTCTAAATGTCTACAAGAACATGAACAGACAATCCACACAGAGCAGAGAATTGTTTAGGCCAGGCCAGGTAATCTACAGAAGAGGCGGCTGTCAGGGCTTTATCTCACCAGAAACAGGTCAAAATAGTCTTATTTACAAGACCTCTTGCAGGTGTGCTCTAATATGAGGCTTTCAATCTGTGAATTTTCCCCAAATCACTACCAGCTATAACAGGGTATATCACAGATTCCCGTCCTCCTGACACCTTTGACATGACAGGTACTATTCTGTTGAAAAATAAAACAACCAAATGTGGGTTTCTGCATACAGCTATCTACACGTGTCATGGGTGTCTAACCTCCCGTTTCAGTTGATGCAGGCAGTGGTTTCTGGAGACCAATTCAGCTGGTCATCCCCAGAATTCAGTTGTCTAAAGGCAAGCATTTAATGTCATTTGAGATGCCACAAACTAGATGAGAATTTCTTTAAGGTCTGACAAATATGCTAAAGGACCTGTAGGATGTCTTCTATTTCCAGAGAAGCTACTTGGGCCAGGCAAAAAGCTGTATGATATCTCAAATGGTGGAAGCAACCTGTGTTGGGACAACTGGATAAAGGCTAAGATCTCTACTAAGATCTCCATTGACCCAGAGACATTTATATGTTGGTGTCTAAATCCCACATTGAATGATCTCAACTGGGACCCAATTTCTATTGCTGCTCTAGTGGATACCTAAATATAGCACAAAATTTTGGTCTCCTGATTTCCATTTGAACCCCCCCTTAGAGTGTCACCTGTGACTTTCTAATGGTCTATAAACATATGCAACATGTTCTGGACAGCTTCCCCCAACACCTTGAGCTCAGTTAAATGGTGTATTAAATGAGGACAGCTTATCCAAAATTAGTCCATTACTAAAATATCTCTCTCTGGTGGAGAGTAAGTTTTCAGAAAAATTATGCAATGGTAGGAGAAAAAAAAATGTGTTATAGCTTAACCACCTGTAAATATAGAGGAACTTAGCCAGGTGAGAAGTTTTGAAACTGAATTATTAACATTTAATTATAATACCATAATAACCATAATAAGTTACCATAATAACATTTAATTATTAAAAAAATAATTCTGTTCCAGAAGCCCTACACTTGATTTGCTATACAGTAACTGAGGCTATGTACTAAGCACCACGTAGCATGTAGTCTGAATTTGGAACCTCTAATGTTTGGTAATCCTTGGACAGGGATTTTCTGAGAATCCAGCATCTTTATAATTCCTTGTGCTTAAGTGGTAAAGTTCAGGTATCTGTGAAGTCTTTCCTGAGCATAGATAGTTTATACAGTCATCCAAAAGAAGCAATTTTTTCTATTTCATTTTTGCCTTCTGTGGCAGCAATTCAGTGTCAGTACATATTGGATTAAAGAACATGGAGAATCAGCATAACCATAGCTAGCATGATTAGCATTAAAAACAAAATAAAGAACTGTGACAATACTTTAAAAAATCTGTAGAAATAAGTTGCCACTGGCTGAATATCATATTACTAGAAAAAAGTATCTTATGAAAACCTAAATAAGGAAAAACATGCTGGTTTTGAAATAATCCAGTTACTATATTATTTTATAAAATATGCTGTTATATGCTACAGGCAGCATTCAAAATAAAAATGCAGAAGTTTACATTCTGCATGTGGAACAGACTTCTCTGCAGTACACATGTAAACACAGTTTACATATGTGAAGTGGTTACTAAATTGCCATGTGCTAGTCCACTTTGAGCACTGTTTACATAATACATTCTGACTCTGGAAAAATATAAGATGTAGTTTCATAAGCATGTTTTGTGTGCTGGGCTGGGTCACCACTTAAAGTTAGGCATACACTTAAAGCAACAGATTACTTCAGAGTACCAAATGTCTCTATCCTACCAATCGTTTGCAGTAGGTCAGAGATGCAGACAGAAGAGGATGAAGTGGGATGAACGAGATGACAGCTACTTCTGACCCCTTTTTCCTTGTGTGATAGCAAAGGCCACAAGTCCATTCATTCAACCTCTCCTCCCCTAAGCTGTCCACCACATCCACACCCTTTCCTTTCCCTTCTGTCTCTCTCAGATGGCCTCTGTGTAGCCAACATAAATTCAAATTCCACAGTAATTTCACACATATATTATAACTTAAAGATTCATTATATTATAATTAAAGAAATCTATCCCTTAGACCATTTTAACACGGGCTACCAATGGCAATTCAGCTGAAGGGCAGCCATCTTTTTTTGTTGGAAGGCTTCTGTTCCCTTCCTTTGCAGTGCAAAAAGAAAATCCCATCTTTAAACAGGATGCTGAACAAGATGTTGCTTATAATTCAGTAGGTAACATACTTCCCTCTGAGCCAGAGTTGGAGCACTGCCGCAGCATAATGTTTTAAAAGATCCTTTTTTTACTGCATCTGCCATCTTTCAGAATTAGTCCTGCTGGTGACATTCTTTCCACTGGTAGGCTCATGCTTTCCTCTTAAACTGTCCGTTTTATCTTTCATTCAGGTTGTTATTTATTTCTTAAGCAATTTCCTAACATTTCTTTGCCATATTCTTGATAACACATAGGAAAATAAAAATAAGCAACTACTGGAACCATAAACAAGTAATTTAAAATTATGAACTATTTTGTGTGTGCTCCGTACAAGCTCTTTGTAGCACTCTGCCTGAACAGGCTTGCAAAACTACCTGGCAAGCATTTCCCAGTATGTGTAAATGATAGCAAAGGTTATTATTAAGGCTCTATCTTTCTTTGCTGTCTCATCATAAAGATTTCCTCTTCACAGAGGAATAAAACCTAGGGACAAGGAATGGCAGAAGAATTGGGAAAGAGTCTGCCTGCAGACCTTTAACAGGTCATAAGCATGGCCAAACTTGACAAGTAACACTTGTCCATGCCAAAAGAAGGTTGCTGGTTCACTGAAGTTTGGGTTTGTGACAGATTAAAAGGATCAGGTGTCAGTCTCTGCTCTCATGTTTGTAAATTCTTCCATGGCAAAGGCCACTGTGGAGGTCAAAGGAAACATTTAAGTCAAGATAGTGACAGCTGCTCTGGATAAAGGCAGAAGGTCAGAAATTACTGTCTAAACCCCACTGCTTAGAATAAACAATTCCTGTGCAATAAAAATTGCCAGTAAATTACATTTTTCAGGATATTTTTCAGTCAGCTAAGCCTAGATCACCTTGGCCAAGTTTTCAGTCTTCCATAAATGTGCACCAAAGAAATAAAACAATAAACATGCAGGTTTAGTTGTACTTTCAATTACTTTTGTTGGTCATATTTATTATTCTGGCAGTAATATGTCTACATACATCCAAAAGTCATATGTTTGGATGAATATTCTGCCTTTTTTCTTGCCTTTTTACTCCTTATGTACCATAAGGAGTTCACATATTGATCTTGCATCCTATTAATGCACAGGCCTTTGAGCTGTCTTCCCCCTCTGTCATGCAGTCTTGCCAGTACCGATTCAGCATCATCCTGTAGAAACAGAATGCACGTGGCCCTTAGGACTTACTTGTGGTCCTGTTCAGCTTTCCTTCACTTCTCTTACTCCTCCCATTCTGTATTCTCACCTGTACAACTCATTTTGACTTTTTGCCTGCATTTGTCTTTTTCCATTTTTCCATTCTGTTCTCTTTTTTTTTTCTTCCCTCTCCTTTTCCACTGGTTCTCTTCTCCCTGTGTCATCATCTTCATGCTTTCTCAAGCTTAACTCTTCCTTTGTTTCTCTTTTCATGTCTTTGTCCAGTTTTCAGTGTCAGGCTCTTTCTTGTCCTTTTGTCTTGGCATTTAGAAAGCTCTAGAAGTGCTCCTCTCCAGCTCATCATTAATCTGTGAGTCCATTTATTCACTCTTGGTTCATTGGGATTTTTTATTGTTTTTCTTTACAGAATGCTCCTGTAAACTAAAAGGCCAGGACTAGCCCATTTCTTTCTTGGCCAGAAAAATGAATGGATTCAGATTATGCAGCCTTAGTCCATTTCCAACACCAGCAAGCTCACAGGGCTCATTACTGGAACATGATGTTAGCAGCTGCAGCTGGCAGACCAGGATCCAAAATTTATGTGAGTCCTGATGGAGTACTGGGACAGGGTTGGCATGCTGACATCTATGTCCTGCTATAAGGAGAAATGTAACTCTAAAAACCAGTGTTAAACATTGCATCAAGGTTTCTGTCACTCTGGGAGAACTGAAGGGGTTTTTTTTCCTCCTAGACCTTACTGTTGTGTTACAGTCAAGACAACCATTTCACCACAGCCTTTGCAGGACTTGCTCATGCAATGAATATTGTTGGTGCATAATTCTGTAGAAGGTTGTGAAAGGGCATTAGAAGACACTAGAGATCCTGAGGATCAGTGCTTTCTGTTTTCTCATCTTTCTACCACTGTTCCTTTTCATATTTCAGGAAGAAGATTAATACATTCCTGAGTAAGAACACAGGATAAAATAAGATCACTGGGGAAGGAAGTTTATTTACTAGCACAGTCTCTCTGCAGATGTACATACTCTCATTGTATGCAACTGTACTCTTTGGCTTTTGAGCATCATTTCTCTGCTGTGAGTTAGGGAAGGCAAGTTAACATACAGAAGAAACCCATCAACTACGTGACTGGATCACTTTGATTTTCAGTTATGATTATTCACATTAGGTGTTGATTTCAGAAGGCTTGCCAGTATGTACACAGTGAAACACAAAACCAGGTAAACCTGGTGTGTCAGAGATGAGAATCTACGTCTATATTCAGGAGTCCTGAAAAAAATACAGGGCTCCACAGTATAGCTTAACAGTCACCAAAGTACTGAGAAGACACCTAAATACTCAGGTGAGGAATTAGTTAACTCTAGAACATGATGTCTGAGAGGACTGAACAAAGGTAGAAACCATCTCTGCTTGGTCAGCATCCACAGTGAATGCAGACTCTCACAAGGCCCACACTGTATTACTTTCAGAGAGTTGAATTTCCATTGTGAAAATCTGAACAGTTTCTGGAAATTTTTACAATTTTTCACCCAAAAAGAGGACATACACCCAGTTACCTGGCCCCACTCAAACAGGAAAGGAACCAACCAAAGAAAAGCCCAGAGATCCAGGGAATAACTGGAATAAGCGTGCTGCGCTGTGCTCTGCTTGTGACTGTCATATGAACATTTGGCCCCATGGATTTCAAAGACGGTTTTACTCCTAACCCACCAAGACCAGAATTTTACCATTTATCTTCAGTTTCTGGTGCCTCTGTGTGGCCAACTGTGTTGTAACTGCAGGGCAAATAGGCAGACATCAGTGAAGAGATAGGGCTGATGACAACTACCCATTGAGGACACAAGAAGCTGAGGAAAACTGCACATAAAGCACTTGCCATTCAGTCACTTCAGCAGAGTGTTATTGTTGTCAGCTGTCTGTAATTCAGCAGTGCCTACAAGCAGGACCAAAGTCCCTCTGGACTGTTCATACAGGAAGACAATCCCTACTCTAAAGGCATTACTGTGTCTTTTAAGCAAGACACAAGTGACTGTGACAATCCAAGTGAGAAGACAGTGATGAATGGTTAATATAACGCAACTATCGTAAAACTACATATGCCTGAAATTCATTAATTTATGTCTTATTAATTCAGATTCTATCCACCACACAGCCTAGTCACACTGGCTTGGTTGATATATTGTTTGCTGACTGTGTGCAAGTCCATTCATTTAAGCAGTAGTTGCAGGCAGATGGTATGTGCTTATAGCAAAGATTAGATCCACTGTCTTGTGCATGGTAATGTGATAATGCTGTAAGTAGATCAGGTACATGGGTTCCTTAGTGTGTTGCATGCATTTATGCATGGCTTTTCAAAAAACACTTTTCCAGAACAAGACATCTTGTATATACCTTATATGAGTCACAATTTTAAAAGCAGGCACTGCTCTTATTTATTAAGCTTTTTTTTTTCCTTACTTCTGTATTGCTTTTGGAGTTTTGTTTCATTTCAAGATATTTCTACTCCTATTAGAAGTGCATGTGTGTGTATTTATAAACCTGTGATTACTATACCTATCAAAATTTTACAATTTTGATGAATCCTTGAGCCAAGCCTACACACTTCCACCCATCCTCGTCGGGAAAGAAATTCTCTTTCTATACAAAGTATGTGAAGTAATGCAGTTATGTTCCCCATGCTCACTGGAATCCTTTCATTATCAAATCTAAAGAGTAGGGATAACACAGGGAAACTAATCTCCCTGGCCTGAGAAGACAGCTATTCAGAGTGACATGTACCTTCATTTGAAGATTCTCAAACTTCATAAATTTTAGAAAACTCTCTTGGTGCATCTGGACTAAATGATCTTTAAAGGTCCTTTGCAGCCCAAACTATTCTATTCTATGAAATGCATCTAGCAGTTACATCACTGTATCAGTTACAACACTACTGTATTCTTTTTCAGGTGTTCTCTGCCATCCCTTTGCTATATTGTTCATCACAAAGCATATATTATTCAGTTATGTTCCTGCCACTTTCAAAAAAATTATATGAGAAGTACACAGTTTAAAAGTGCACAGTTTTAAACACCGCCATCTTACTCAGCCCGTGGCTGTTATCAGGCTTCCACTTCAGCACTGCACAGCTTGCCCAGCAGCCTAGAAATATTTGATTGCCGTTTTCTTGCCAATGGAAAGACTTTCAGCCACAAGCACAGGACCATTCATTGGTATATGTTGAGGCAGTACTGGAAATCTAGTCTTCTTTAAGGGGAGAAAATAAATTTATTTTAAGACATCCAAATTTTGTTTTCCCCTCCATTCCTTTCCTGTTGCTCCAGGGAATGACTGCTGCATGATCCCACTGTGAACAGGCTGTAGCACTGGGAAGCATAAATGCTGAGCATTAGCTAGAGGGAAGATTGGCTTGCAAACAACAGCAACAGCTCATGGCTGCGGTTTGCCAAAGTCCTGGTTCAAGTAGGTGGGCTTCCACCAGTCTTACATTTTGGGAGCATATTCCCTTTCAGCGATACACATTGGTGTATATTTCTACACCAGCCTACCAATACCACTGCAATTAATTTGGTTTCATGGTGTATGATGCCACGTGGAAGAGGGCAAAGAATTTTTTTCACAGCAGCAGTAATGGCATCTGAATATAAAATATAGACATCTATTTAAGATAGTGGTGACACGTCCTACACCTCCCATATATCAAAAAATGAGTTAGGTAGGTATATAGCAGAGTCATCTCTCACAATAATTTTATTCTCAGCTACCACCGCTGATTTTAATGAAGTTATTTTTGATTTACATTGGTATGCAAAGAGAGGCAAATTATACAGATAAATGTAAGGGCTTAAAGGCACTTAAAAATTCACAGACCTTGAAAAATGTGATTATTTAGAAGTACATAAAGGAATTTTTAGCAATGGTTGAAAACTTATCTCTAGAAGTACATGACAACAATTACTACGGCTATATACTTTCTGGATAAATCCTAGTGGTAAAGAACTGTACAGATAAACAAGGCAGTATATCTGTGTACAACTGCTATTTAAGTGAATGGAGTAAATATTACAGTCTACTAGTGAATTCCATACAACTCTGTATTACTTCCTCCATCAAGCTTGATATATCATGTACCACAAACAAAAACATTTACGATGGAGAGTTGTGATGTGAGAAAAGTAACGTGTGTTTGGGATCAAGCATGAGAAAAATCAAGGAAGAACTCTCTTCAAAAGCACTTTCAGCTACAACTTGTCTTTTTTCTAGAAAAATCATAAACAAATGAAACAGGTTGTTACCAGGAAATACTAATTCTCAAAATCAGAAAGTTCCACAAAAGACAATATCAGTGTTGATTCAACCTTGACAAAATACACACAGGCACACTCTGAAACTTTCCTCATTTTGTTTCCAGTTCACCTTATGATCCCTGTGGCCTTCCAGAAACCCTGCAGCCTCTGACAACTATTCTCATGATCATGATATAGATTCCCTTGCTTGGAGGTCTTAAAAAAAAACATTGTGGAAAATACCCATCCAGCTCTAAAAAAGCTGAAAAATATATGATCTTATCTACACTCTCTATAATATTATTTCAGTAATCACAAATCTCAAATAGGAACTGGTATAAAATAAAGAGTCAACAGGAATATTTATTACCACAGTCTAGGAAGAAGTGGGAGTTTTCTCATAGTATATTTTCAGTTAATCTAAAAACGGGTGTCACCTACAATTTATTACTGTTTTGTTTTGTATGCCAGACAACATAAAGATAACTTCTTTTGCACTGATGGGAATTTGAATTATTCAGTAAATGCTGAACTTGGTAGCTTAAGTATCCCATTTTTAGGGCCAATAGATTGCATCTGAATCCACGATGCCTCCATCTTAAAGTAGGGAAGTTTGAACAGAAGCGTACATGTGTTTGTTTAAGCTATTTGCTTTTGGCTTTGGTGGATTTGTCCTTTAAAAAATAAGTTATTGTTCTATATCATAATCTTCCTCTGTCTACATCATTGCTGTATGTGACAACTGAATGTTAATGTCTTTTTATAGACATAAATAACAAAAATTTTGGGTTTGTTCTTTGGTTTGGTTTTGTTGGTGGATGGTTTTTTTGCTAAGGATGTATGTTTAACTGCTCTGTATCAATATCAAATTAGAAAAAATAAGTTAATGAACTGGCACGATGCAAAATTCTTCTTTCTTTTACAGATATGCTAGTTTTCTTGTGGCTATACTCCAGATACCAAGCCACAACAAGCTTATGTTATGCTGTATAGATGAATAAGTATTTGCTGTTTCTAGTTAAATATAAAAGTAGAAAATAATAAGTGAACAACTTTATCATATTTGGAGGCAACGACTTGCTATATTCAGTAGGGTTTTTTAGTTTTATGTATGACTAAACACACACACAAAGTGTGAAGGGCCACAAGACTTTAAATTAGTCTCTGATTTTTTAAGTTTCACAAAGCTTAGTAGAAACCTACATATAAATACCTTATGTTCTTGGACTTCCTTCTTGTCCTTATTTCTGTTACAATGCAAGTTGCTCAAGAAATTGTGATTACTGGATCATAAAAAAGGACAGTATTAAAAATAAACCTGAGCAAATAACACAGTTTACACAGTGCTATTATACATTAAATATTCAAACATCTGCCTACTCACAGAAAGTCACTGCAGGTCCTACAAACTCTTCATTTAGTGCAAGGGTCTTCATTAGATAATGATCACGTTTTGCCTTTCCCAAGTTTCTAAACAATGCCTTACTTTTTCCTATTTACTTGTCCCTATCTATAACAACTATTTGAGAACGCTACTCTACTTTTGCTTTACTATTTAATTTATATAATTTTAACCTGTACTATGATACAGCAACAGTCTGGAACAACTGTTAGGTTTAAAGCTGGTTATGTTTCAGAGAACTTTGGAGCAACAACAGTGTACTGGTCCTTACTTCACAACTGATTTACTAGGTAGATTATGCTGTGTTAGGAGAACTTGAACTGTCTGAAGGAAGGGAGGCGAGAGCTGCTTGTCTGACTCAGACCTTCTGCACAGTTGATGGGTATCGCTAGTCTGAGACAAAGAAAGCAGAGAGAAAGCACCAGGACTGGCTACAAACCATGTTTGTATTTCTGCACAAGAAAATTAGCTCCTGTTATCTGTTACTTCTTAGTTCAGGAGGCAGAAATTCATCCACTTCCTCATATGTTGTCCTGCGTTTTGGCTGGGATAGAGTTAATTTTCTTCCTAGGAGCTGGCATAGCGCTGTTTGGGATTTAGTACTAGAATAAGGTTGATAACACACTGATGGTTTAGTTGTTGCTGAGCAGTGCCTACACTAAGTCAAGGACTTTTCAGCTTCCCCTGCTCTACCAGGTGCACAAGAAGCTGGGAGGGGGCACAGCCAGGACAGCTGACCCCAACTGTCCAAAGGGATATTCCACACCATATGATGTCATGCTCAGTATAGAAACGGGGGGGAGTTGGCTGGGGGGCAGCGATCACTGCTCAGTGACAGGCTGGGAATTTGTTGGTAGGTGGCGAGCAATTGCATCATGCATCGCTTGTTTGTATATTGTATTATTTTTATTATTATCCTCTGCTGTTTTATAAAACTGTCTTTATCTCAACCCGTGGGGTTTACTTTTTTTTCTGATTGTCTCCCCCATCCCACTGGGGCAGGGTGGGAAGACTGAGCGAGTGGCTGGGTGGAGTTCAGCTGCCTGCCTGGTTAAACCACAACAGTCCTTTCTGGCACCCAACATGGGGCTCAAAGGGTTGAGATAATGACAGATCTGAATGGAGTGTGTTAAGACAAATTTTTTATAAGCATTCATTACATTAGGTTAATAATTGGTTTGGTTTTCCTTACTTGCCATATATACTGTCTGTCAGTATTTATGTGCTGTTTGTCACCTCTGGCTTTGTGTACTGTGTAATACTGGCTTATGGTATGATAAAAGCATATCACATGTTGGGTTTGGACCCAACATACAAATTTATACTTTCTCATTACCTACTGTCCCCTGTCCTTTAAGAGATAGATATTACTCTCCTGTTCCATGGGCTTCTTCCACTCCTCCAGATGTTCACAAACAGGCTATGACCTGGGCCCCACCTGTCAAGACAGGCGTTCAGGACAGAAGAAGCAGAATGTTCAATTGTTGGGCACCAACACCGGCTTGGTTTGAGTTATCATTGCACTCATCTCTTTCCTTGCGAAACTCTTCATCAGTTCAGGTCATTCCTGCTACATTACTTCCTACTACGTACAGCTCACATCACAGACTATTTTTCCACCAAGGTTAAGTCTCCTTGAGGCATACACCAGATCTACCAATCCTTCCACATTACCCACCATGTACACCCTTTTTTTTCCAATTCTCTGCCCCACCCCGCCAGGGTGGGGCAGGGGGAGAGTGAACCGGGGCTACATGGTGTTTAGTTACCAGCTGGGGTTAAACCATGACATATGTAAATAAGATTGCACCAAAATTAGACTTGGCTCTCATCAGTTTAGCTTCCTGAAGAAACAGCCTATCAATTCCTCATTTATTGGCTGTTTTGCCAATAATGTGTGCTATTAGTTTAGCCGTTATAGACACAACTATATATGAATAAAGACATAAAGTTGAAATATTGACTACAAAACAAAAATATTTCAGAATAATTAGTTTGGAGGAAGGAAACAAGATTTTTACTTTCCCCTGAAAAAATATTACATTAAATTTAGCAATCATGGGACAATCACACATCCCAGAAATGTATCATGGGAGAGAAATACTTTTCAGCAATCTTTACTGATTACAGCCCAGAGAATTGCTGTCTGAAAATTAGGAAATTTTATATTCACCAGGTGCTCTTGCATGACAAGAGTCTATTCAAGGCTATTTTACCTTATATTTACTCTATTCTTTAAAAGATAGCCAAGACTTGTCTATTGTTTGTGGTTTTCTACTTTTTAAATTTAAAACAAAAAAAAAAAAGGGACTGCAGTAATCCCACTAGTATCAGTTACCAAATCTAGAAATCTGCCTTTGCATAATGAAGTTTTTATCTATGAAAGAGAATTTTAAAAAAAAACCTCTCTACTAGATTTAACTGGATTAAACAGGCATCTCATCAGGTAGCATCATCTGGTACCAGAGAAGATAACAATGGTGACAAAACTTCAATGTTCAGCACACTACAATTCCCCATTTTTACTCATGATTTTTGTGAAGCCTGTAATCCCTACAGATCTTCCAGATTCATATATGTTGCATCATTGCTGGGACAAATTCTTGTGTGAACCACCTGTCCTACAAGCCCTTGCAGCATATTTTTTTGCCTTTATATCTCATTTAGAAATATGCTCTGAAACACAAATGAAGTTAAGATTGCAGTTATGATAGGAGTTAAGATTTGCAAAATGGGCTGAACGGCTGTTTTTACAGCTGACTTCTGCAAGGCCAAGTCCTGATATGCCAGCACTAAAAGCTGTCAGTGAGATAACCTTAACCACTCCTGGATTAGGTATCAGTTTGGGCTAGAATTAGTGCCCAGATGTGTTAAACAAATTTAAGATCCTTCTGGGTTCAAAGAGCAAGCTAAGCCCTGGTACCAGCTGGTTCAGATAGCTTATCCTGAAGGTTAGTCTGTTCTGTGATGGTTGGGATTAGAAATAAGATTTGGGAAAATGCAGGCTGAAGAACTTTTTAAGTGATGGCTAATACATATTTAAGATGAAGAATGATATGAACAGAGCTCATGATTTAATGTTGGTACAAGGGTGGGAAGAATTCCTGATGTATTATTATTTCTAGAGCTGTTAGTAATGTATAAGAAAGCATAATCTGAATAACTGTTGGTGAAACCTGCAATGCTGGCAGCATTCAGTAAGAGCAGATGTCAACAAGTCCTCTGATTCTTTTGTCTGATGAGATGCTGTTGGTCTCATTTTAGGGTTAGAATTACTGTTTAGCTGTCACATTGAGGAGCTATATGTACTGACACGTTCTACAGGGCTCCCACAAGAATGTCAAGGGCTCATGGCACACTGAAAAAGCTTACTGACCTTCTACTGCAACAGGAGTTCAGCTGTCCATGATCCAATGTCTGTCTGGGTACATCAGAGCAGTGTGACCTCAGTTTTACTGAGAAAAATGTTAAGTGAGAAAGTATGCAACAAAGTCAAGCAAGGCAAGAAAGAAAAGCAAAGTATAATTGCTCAAACAAGAATAGTTGGCAGATCAGGGGTTCAGGAGGGAAAACAAAAATACTGACCTCAAAAGGTATAAAAACTGAAAGGAAAAAAAAAAAAAGAGACTCTGAAGATCCAAAGTCAAAACCAGTGAGGATCAGCCTATTTCAAGGAACAAGAGGGGCCAGCATTTGCTCTGGCTCGCAAAGGCTTGGGAGATGTCTCATTAGGATCATGAGCTTACCACTGTAGCTTAGTAATGTTAGATATCTATTGTGTGCATTAGCCAACCAGTAATTGCTTTATACTCAAAGATGTGTCCTGTCTCTCTGCACACCGCAGAAGTTGCCTGCATGAAGCAATTAAGAAAGGGAGGGTTACATGGCTAAGTAAACAAATCTGATCAATGATTAAGACCACTGCTAAAAACAAAATTTCAGTTAAGGCTTCAGTATCATGGTCTGAAAGCTTTTAAGGATCCTGGAAAATCTTCAGGGACAAAATCAGGATAAATGCTAGCCCAGTATTTACAGATTGGATGAAAGGCAACATGAGCCCTGGCCTCTGAATATGCTGAGTTGTTAAGGTTCCAACTTGGACAAGCTGGTTTCACTGATCTGTGATAAAGGTCAGTTCTGAGATTAAACCTTGGATAAGAGTGTTTGTGAAAGCACATGTCCTACAGCCATTTTAATGTTGGATCCCAGAAAGTCCAAGTAAAAAAGAGGGCTGACAGCAGTAGAGATTAACCACTGTTGACAGCTCAGTGCTAACAGGTTTGCCTGCTCAGTGCTTAAGCCTGGGCTTTAGCATGGGACTGAAAGTTGGGTCATAAGCCGAAGAATTGCCTCTCCCTGTGGGCTCTGAAAGGCCTGGAGGAACATTGATTAGGGAACATTGAATACTGTAATGTAATGGCTCTAAAATGGTATGCTGCTTCTCACTGTAATTAAAAGTTGGGATAAAACTTAGGGAAAGAGAAAGTGTAGGCTGAAGAGCTATGTTTTGTTATTTCTGCATCGCTGTCTATGGAGCCCAGAGGAGAACTGATCTCTTATTACTATTTCTACTGGTGCTATAAGCCTCTAAGGCTCAGGTTAGGATTACAATCAATGATACAGTTGGAAATACTGTTTTAACTGATAAATCTACAAAAGGTGAATAATATTTCTAATGAAGGATATGCTTTCTATTTTGCATTTTAAATCCAGGTTAGGCTTAAGCATAGGGTTAGGTTTTGGGAAAACTCAGACTGAAGAATCAGTTTTATGATTTGTCCTAGGAATCTTACAGGAATAAGACAAAAGCCAACAGTAATGTGCAATTGCTGGTCCTGCCATGTGTGTAGTTACCTTAACGTTAATTAATGCAAGTGTGAGGTTCAAAGTCAGAATCCTAGGGTGAAGGTTTCAGGGCTTTGTTGGCTGATCAGTCCTGCAGTTCGTTCCAGGGTGAAGTAAGGGCTGGCTCAAGTAGGAATAACCATTTGTCAGTTTGACTGCTAAGAATACGTAGTTTATCTTTCAGGATATGGTCCGAATGAGGGTTCAAAGCAGTGTTTGATGAATGATTACATTTCTCACACCTCCTGCAAGGCCTCCAGATCCTGACAGACTAAATGAAATATGTTAGGGGCCTTACTTCCATTACTACAGCACCAATAGTCTTACTAATCAGCAAAGAAAGGCTTAGGATAGAATTCAGGTTTATTAAAGCCTATTCCAAACACCTGCAGAAATCTTCAATGAAAAGGGATGATGACAGCTCATCATATCATTTTCAGTACCAGGGAAAACATGTTTGTCCAGCTTACGATTATGGTTAGGAAGAACATTCAGGAAAGTGAAGGCTCACAGGTGTGTTTACTGACTATTCCATAAAAGCTGCAGAAGGAAGATGTGGAATGGTGACAGAAGGAGCTGATGTGTTATTGCTAGTATTAATTTAGATATAGTTGTTTAACCTTAATTTTAGTTTGGATTTTAAGCCAGAGTTTGACTGTCTTCCCAATCCAGCTCTACACATTTGCATTTGCATATAATGCTGGCTGATAGTAAGAGAAATTAGTTTCCAAATCAGGTGCAGTTACATGGCCTTTGATAAAATTCAGCACTGTGCTGAGATTACAAGTTGGCAAAGCAGAGGCTGAGATATCTGTGTTGGTTGATTGATCTTGGAAGGTCTTTTACTGCAGTTTAAGGGCAGATAATAACAGACCTATTGCTCTTTCAGACACGGGTCTGATTGCTTGATCAGTAACTGAGATCAGGGTACGGAACTGAAAACTGAAGATTTTCATGGAATATTTCAGAAAGAAAAATGATGGCTGTATCTACCTGAGCTTTTTGTGATTTGTATAGGGGAAAAGGCTGCATTGTATTAAACCTTGGTTTACAGTTTGAATCAATGAAAGCATTGGTCTCAGTGACAGAAGAAAACTTAGGCTGAATGTGAAGGATTTTTGCTCCTGATGAATCCCAGAATTCCCGTGGGACTAAGCAAGTTACTGAAGAAAACAGGAACATAAAACATACTGCAATATCTAACTAGGGAGTGGTCACATGGTTGGTAAATCAGGCCAGTGTTCAGGCTAGGACTGGGTTTAGCTACATTCAGGTTAAGTATGGGAAAATAAAGTGTTTATTGGAGTCTCCTCAGTCCAGCTGTTTTTGAAAGAGACAATTCTAACAGAGGTGATAAAGTTTTACTGCCAAACAAAGGTTGACCTAGGTTCAATAGGCTTAGGATTGGGCTTCAGTCAGGTAAAAAAAACTGCTGATTTTGGTTGGGATGGAATTAATTTTCTTCCTAGTAGCTTGTATGGGGCTACATTTTGAATCTGTGATGAAAACAGTGTTGATAACACAGGGATGTTGCTGTTATTGCTGAGCAGGGCTTACACAGAGTCAAGGCCTTTTCTGCCTCTCACCCCACCCCACCAGCGAGTAGGCTGGGGATGCACAAGAAGCTGGGAGGGGACACAGCTGGGACAGCTGACCCCAGCTGACCAAAGGGATACCCCATCATGATCAGTAATAAAAGATGCAGGAAGAGGGGGGATGTTCGAAGTTATGATATTTGTCTTCCCAAGTCACTGTTACACCTGATGGAGCCCTGCCCTCCTGGACACCTGCCTGCCCATGGGAAGCAGTGAATAAATTCCTTGTTTTGCTTTGCTTGCGTGCATGGCTTTTGCTTTCCCTATTACACTTTCTTTATCTCAAGCCATGGGTTTTCTCACTTTTACCCTTTGGATTCTCTCCCTCATCCCGCTTGGGGGAGGAGGAAGGGGGGGAAGCAAGCAGCTGTGTGAGGCTTTGCCTACTGGGGTTAATCCACAACACTCTATCAAGAGCAGGCCTTCACATTGAGTTGAAGACATTGTGAATTGAGCCATTTTGTTAACTGTAAGACAGATGATTACTTTGGATCCTCATACAAAACAAATCTTGCTTTATGGTAAAGCTTAGAATTAGGACTCAGAATTGCTGATAGCCTTCTTCAATTATATTTTCAACAAAAATAATACTTCAGGATAAAGCTTAAACAGGTACTAGCTTGAGGAATTCTTTTAAGCAGTTCTCATCGATATGAGGTATAGAATGCAAATTAAGTCTGTGATAAAGGACAAGGATAGGCTTATTGTTCGGGAAGGTAGAGAGTCTTCAGTTTCAATGAGAAGAGGCCTTCAGGTTAAGTTGAGGATAATTGTCACCTTAAGCACAGGGCTACAAGTACATCTTGTTCTCTATCTACTGAATAGGCATTTAGTAACCCTAAACTCTGATAAACTGCAGAACTTCAGGTAAAAATTCACTTACACCTAGAAGTTAAACAGAAAGAAAGTTCTGATTGTTTTTAGATTTTTTTTTGTAATTTGGTTTACAAATGGACTTAAGACAAGGACATAAACAGTCTTCAATAGATTTCCTGAACTCATTTAAATCTTGAGTTCTCTTTAGTCTTTGGGGTGTCTTCAGAAAAAATGAGAATCCAGAAGCAAGATAATTGTTTTAAGAGGTATTCAGAATTGACAAAAAGACATATACGAGTTTGATTTAACTTAAAGTTAGATCTCACAGGGCTGATAGATTCTAAGAAAAGCCTAGGGATAGGATGATGGTTATGGTTCTGTCAAAATTGATCTTATAGCCTAACTGAAAGAAACCTTTGAGACAGATGGGAACATGCATGTGGTGATCTAAGTTGATATAACTTACTCTTGCCCTGAGACACAAAAAAGGTAGAGAGCTAAAGTTATAGCTGAAGTTTGGATTCTTTTACAGGAAAGAAGTCACAGAAATATATTGTATTGAGGAGACCTTCAAAGAAACATACTATATAAGCTTCATTTGCATTGATCAGTTCTTATCTGGCCTAGTTTTATGCACTAGGCTTGACCTAGGTAATCTTAGATCAAGCTTCATATTACAGTTACAGTGAGGATTATAGTTCAGTAAGGTAGGTAGTAAAGGTTTTGTTTTGTTTTTTCTAAGAGAGGTGCTCATTTAGCTAATATTTAATACAGTAAGGAATCACAAATCAGGCCTTAACTCAGCAATTATCCAAGATTCCCAACCCTTCCTGAGCAAGTCCAAGTAATCCTAACCTCACCATAAACCCTAAACTTGTCAGTCACAGGACTGAGTAGTTCAGACAATTGAGGAGGGGAAAAAAGAAAATCAAACCAGTAGTTCTCCTTGATAAGAATCTTCAGTCCTCTCTCAGCCTCAGATTTATCACATTGGTTATCCTCAGCCTCCAGACAAGACCTTCATTAACAAGCCAGCAGCTCCACTGCCCACAATGGGCAGTTCCAAAAGTAAGCCTGATGTGTCCCAGGTGAGTACCTATCCTCATCTTGGCTTTGTTTCAAAATAAGAAATAATTTTAAAAAACCTTCCCTTAATTGTATTTGCAGTGACCTAACCTGGACTTAAACCTAAGCCTTCCCCTGGACTAAATGCTAAATACAAATCAGCCATAAGGTTGAAGTCAGTACCATGCAGCCAGCAAGCTGCCAGGAGTGCCATGCCTTGAGTCAAGCCCTTCTGGAGCTGTTTGGCAGGAAGAAAGTCAGGTTCAGTGGTTAGAGGACAATAACAAACACCCCACCACCAACAAGTAATAGAAAACTAGATAGTTTCCTATGATGAACGTGAATTAATTTCTTGGGGGGAAAAAAAAAAAAAGTCCTTATAAGTAACTGAGGAAACTAAGGGACAATAGAGAGTGGCAAGGAGATTAGTAGAACAGGATAAAGTCACTAACAATTCCTCCCCAAAAGCATAACTATAGCAACGCACAATTCCCTCCTCTATACATACACACAAACCCCACAGCCCCATTTTGGTGGATTTTATGTGGGGCAACCACTAAGCAGCCAGTTGCTTGGAGACTTCTGAAGTAACTTCTTATTCACAAATTTTGGGGTTTTTAATCTCAAGGCTCCCTCACCTATCTTGCTGAGAAGCAAAGTTTCATACAAGCTGCTAACATTCTGGGGATGGATCAGGGAGTCACACACTGACTCCCGGTAGTCATAGCTCATTCCCACTTCTCTAGCCATTTTTGCTGCTGCTTTTGTTCCTTCTACATATATTTGCTGCTCTGAAATGTGAAGGCTTGATAACAATTTCTTTTCCTCTTACTTCAGCTCCCCAACAAAAACCACACAGAGCATATGTGTATTATGCAGGGGGTTCTCTTGCTTGCAATGGAATTGAAAAGCGCTCTATTTTTCTGCTACAGAAGACTCTGACTTCACCTTTCTTCCTGATGAATTTTTTTTTGCCCTCAAGATTGCAAGCTGTTGTCTTAGATTAAAGTCATTATTTGTTCCAACCCCAATCACTTAGATTAAAGGGCATGAATTCTTCCCTTTTGTGACATTGGTTCCTTCTAGTAGTCATGTGTCTCAAGCATAATAAACAATGTATAT
Organism: Gorsachius magnificus; assembly: GCA_034008185.1. NCBI lineage: Eukaryota > Metazoa > Chordata > Aves > Pelecaniformes > Ardeidae > Gorsachius > Gorsachius magnificus. Next base: position 191,094,400 of record CM067081.1, on the reverse strand, counting down.
AAATTAAATGTTTCAGGCCTACCTGTTGATTCCCTTATTCATCACCTTTCCTCTTTATCAGATGTGAACAGCACCTTGTTCTTTTAGTCTCTTTTTCCTTCTAGGGGCCTTTTTCCTCCTGTGGGGATGACAGGTAAAAAGGACTGCTTTCTCTTTTTTAGAACCTGAGACATCACATGTACATGCCTTTCATCCTCACTCCCTGCCAGATACCTGACAGCCTGACAAATCTATTTCTATCACACCTGGACAGACCAAACTATACTTCTCATTTTCTCAGCTATCCAGAGCACATCAAATAAGTATTGTGTAGGTTAAGCTTCTTAAGCTAAGGTTTTGGGGGTTTGGGGTTTTTTTGGTTGTTCCATTTTATGCTTTGTAAGTTGGTAAATTTGTGTGTGTGTGTGTGTGTTGGGTAATATAGTTATTGCTTCACATGTTTTGGATAAGAGAAAATAAACTTCTCAGGGACTTCTTCTGACAAGATGTTTTCGTGCCCCCCTCCATGATGAAAAAGGTGAGTTTTCTCTCCTAGAAGAGATCTGATGAAGACAGATCTCAGATCTCCAGCCTGTCTTTCAGATATCTTTTGATGCACAGTATTTGAAGTGAAGTCTCCATAAAAATTTTTTTCCCGTCTATCTACCAGATGTCAACAGAACACTTCCTCCAGGTGGGCACTCTGCTGAAGCTCTCTGCAAGGAGGCAGAGGAAAGATGAAGGGAATGAAGGCTGTGCTTTCTCTGTAAACCTCAGAACCAACAATAATTCATAAGTTTAGACTGGCAGGAAACAAAAATAAATAAATAAATGCATAAATCACAGAGTTTTCAGAATAATGTCATTGCCAGAAAATTGTGCTTTTCAGAGATTAAAGCAACAGTAAGCAATTAGCTCTTGTTGAAGCTAGCCCTCATTCCACACATGGGATGTGCAGTTTGCAACACCACTTGTCATCTCATACTTTTCCAAACCCTAAAAAGAACAATCTGTTCTCAAACTATATTAAGAATGCATCTTCTCCTGCTGTTTGCGGCCCTTTTTTATGTTGTTGAAGACATCTTAAATCTAGTTCCATGAAACAGAACCTAACCATACCTTAAATCAAAGAATATCAACCAACTCTATTCACTCAAAAAAAATATTTCAGTTATCTGAGACACAAATAGTGAGCCTGAAGAATTAAATGCTTTATTTCAGTGCTCAGAAAAGGAATACAGACAGGCAGGTAATCACTACCTTTTCTTAAGCTCACTGTCTTCTCTTTCATACTAGGCCACATAGGTCTGAAAGTTTGTGTCTGGGACAGATTTGGGGGAATTTTCACAAACAGAAAGGACACCTCTAACCCAAAGGTCAGCTTCCAGCCAAATACCTGTTGTCTGCTCTAATACCACAGGGAATCTACACCATTTAGGGAATTAGAAAGTTTCAGCCCCAGACTGCAGAAGTTTGACAGACTTACAAAATCTGAAACAAGATGCTGTAATTACAAGTACCTACCCGTCTCCTCTAGAATATTGACTAGGTAAGTACTACATTCTGCATGCTTTTTTAACAAGAACAAAAAAAAAAAAGAAATTAAATGAAAAGTGGAAAATGAAACATTTATTTTAAGATTTTAGCCTTTAAAGATGGATAACCTGGAAAACATAACACCATAAAAACTCGTGGAAGCTACCAAGTATTAAGATTGTAAGACTAGACAAACTTCTGGGTTGAGTTGGTATTGTAGACAAGGCAGCATAAGCTCCTCAAATTTAGGAAAGAAACAAGCATTCAAATGTCTTTGCTGAAAACAAGCTCTCCTCTAATCTGACAATCAAGGCTTAAGAAAAGTTCCAGAAAGTTTTTACAGCCAATATTAAACACACTAATGGAATCACTTTCATTTCTTATTCAATAATGCGATAATAGTTGAAAACCTTTGTGACCTGTTCTTGAACCAGATTAAGTACTAGAGCACCTGGAGCATTTCCAAATGCAGGGAAGAGAACTTTGGCGTCGATAAGATTAACTCCCAGATTTTAGGCTTTACTATGCTAATAGCACAGGGAGCCTGATAAGTTTCCTCAGCAATTCTGTGATATTTTTAAAGGAATTGTCTGTCCTAGTGTGTAAAATCAGTCAAGAACATGGAAACTCCAGACTAACTAATAAATCCAGAGGCACTTCTGCTGCTGTTCATCATACTTGTGGTGAGCATCAGAGTACACACTGCCCTCAGGAAAATAACATTTTCTTCAAAATGCTGTGTGGTTTTGTTTGGGAATTTTTTTTTTTTTTTTGTGCAGGGGGTAACTGCTACTGTCACTACTCTAAAGTACTACTCAATACTTTATCACTCTGCTAGGGAGAGATAGGTGATAAAGTAGAAGGAAAAATAAACTGGTTGTGATCTGATGATGAACAAGCACTCTAATTTACTTTTAACAAGCGGATTTTCATTTTTATGAACCTTATCTTAGGCAACCACTTTATAGTAATATGCTATTGAACAAACAGAAAGTAAAATAAATTCTAAATAGCTGGAAGATGAAATGACATGTTTCAGATTCATGTTAAATTTAAGCCAGTACTATGTGAATTTTCACCAGCTGAGCCAAAGATTTCAGCAATAAAGTAAGACCAAACATAAGATATTGAAGCCAAACTAGCTCCCACTCCCCAGAAATCTACTTTTAGGTTTTTATTACTTAATTCCAAAGAATCACTTTGATAGAGAAACCAAAAGTGCTGAAACAACACACTTTTTTTTTTTTTTTTTTGATTACTTGTGGGTGTTGGACACAGAGTGCCAGAGAGGGGGAAAAGTTCTAGAACTTCTTCCCAAATTAAGAAACTGGCATGCAAATACTTGGTGCTGATCTGAAACTCAGTTCTCTGCTAAATGCATTACCTGTTCAGAACGGCTTGTTTAACTGATCTAAGTGTCCCAAAGACTGAAGCTGTCAGATTTGATAGTATCTATAGGGACAGGATACAGCTATGAAGATTAACCCTAATAATCACCAAAGCTTTGGAGCTCTTTAGGTCCAGAGTACAAGCCTCAAACATCCATCAACATTTTTCAATGAAAAGGCAAGATTGAGTATGCACTGCCATTACTACCGCAAAGAGGAGGAAAGCTGAGTTTCTTTCTGGCATTGGCTGAGCTGCCGTGGTGTGCACAAATCTGTGATGATCATGGAGATAATTGATGGATGTTGATACTGTTAGCTCCATATGCAGGAGGTGGTGAAATGCCAGTATCTGACACAAAATCCTTTCTCCACCCCACTCCCCCACCCCCCAAGAGCAAACGCTGCCCCCTGCTGACGTCTCCTAGGGTCCAGCAACATGAGAAGAGCAGCATGTCCTCAAAGCATGTGGTGGGAAACAGGCCGAAGGGATTGCTTTGTAGGCTCAAATATGCTCACTATAGATTTAAAGTTCCTTCTTTGTAGCGCAGGGGCAGACGTGTAGTTGTCTTTCCCTTGTGTCCAAACCCAAAGATGACCTTTTGCAGGAACATTAGATGCTTCATGGTCTGTAGACAGAAAGAAGCACCAAGATGGGACAAGAGTGTCATCATGTTTGTTGATACTCTGCACTCAAACCAGCATACATTTCCATCACCTGGTTGGCCAGGGTTTAAGGAGAAATCAAGTGACAGTCTGAAACCATGGCTGCTAAACATCAAAGCTACCATGGGATAGCAGATCTCAGAGCTGGCTACAGGCTGACCTTTCTAATTCATTCTGAGAAACTCCAGTTGCTTCTGTTGAGACACGATCATCACTTTTACAAGGAGACTCCCAAAATCCTGTCTTAAGAAGAATGGTGTCCTGCATTCCAAATATTTAGAGACTGATTCAAACCCTACCAGCATAATAATGTCTTTGAATTTATTAAGATTCTCATATATTCCAGCACGAAAGCAGAGAACTACTGAAACCAGAGGCAAGATTAATCAATAAGTGTTGGATTGATTCACATAATGACATTTCCCCTTAGCTATTCTGAATAATTTCATTCACTAAAGAGAATCAGACAGTCATTTTCATTTACCAGTATGTCAGGGATTTCTATACAGACTTTGAATATCTACATCCATTTAGCTGCAACCCTGTTTGAATGAGGCTTAGAATGATTCACAAAGGCATTTGAGCTGTCATTTCCACCTGAGCTCTGGAGGTTAGTTTCCCCTCTGCAATCACATTGAAAATACATAAAATAAAGGGATGCACTGGCTACAGATAAAGCATACCAAAGTCAGCACAACTGGTAATTTTTTCCATAACTGGCCTGAGTAATACCAATACAAGGTTATGCCACTCCCTCTACTTTACCACTTTATTTTTTAAAATAACAGATTACATCACAGCTAAGTCTGCATGATGATGTTTCAGGCAGAAAAATACTTGTGGGTTTTGTAGCTTTCTTAAACACATTTTTCATCTCAGAGTATGTGGTATTCTTTTACTTCAAGTTTCACCTTTTTTTTGAGAGAATGTGGCCCAAATTTATGTGGAAAAATTTGTCTTTAAAAACCCAGAAATTTTCACTTTGCAGTAGGAAAATAAAACATTATTTCTTCAAAGGCTGAAAATGCTGGAGAGAATGTGAGTGCATCCCTGAAGGGCATGAGAAGTGATGCCAGTGGTCCCCAGATGTTCAGACACCCCAAAGGAAGCTGAGGGCACCAGCACCCCCAGCCTCTTCATACCCTGGGGAGGGGCCCTTTCCGTGCCCTGGTAGGCACTGCAGAGAGCAACACAGCAGGAAGAGGGGCGCATGCCTTAGTCCCTGCTCTCTCACCAGAGCTGGGGCACCTCTTGCCAGCAGACAGAACACATATGCCCCAATCAGGGCATAGACCTGTGAATAACCTCTCAGAGGATGGAACCTAAGCCACCTTGCTCCTTTCTCACATAACAGGCACCAGGAAGAGAAGGAAGCGCATGAAAGGAAGAGACCACCACAACTGTCGTGAGCCTGACAGAGCTCCCCAGGCACACAGACTTTGCTGGGTCTTTGCTGGCCAGATGGGCACCAGTCCGGCAAGGAGGGGTCAGCCTGCATGGCTCCAGGAACTGCTCCTCCACATTGCCAAGACGCCATCTTCCACCAGCTCCATCAACACCGATGACTTGACCCAATTACCCAATGAGCCTAGCCTCCTTTCCCCCATGCTCACTTGTTCCCTTACAGGGTTTTGTCTTTCCCTACTGTTTTTTATGCTCCTGAATCTGAGCTACTGATGATCTGGTCTCAACTATCTTACAGCTGGCTATAACTTTATCCTTCTGATCTTTCAACAGAATTTCTCACAGGTCTTCTTCAGCAGTGAAAGCAAGGTTGTGCAGCTGGGCCAAGTCAGAGATGGACCTTGGAGCCTTGGAACACAGGCAATTAAAACTTTAAGGAAGCAGGAGGGGGGGGGTGGGTGTCCAGCAATGGTTCTTCCCTCGCCTTTTCCTAATATGATCTGCATGGCATAGGACCAAATTTTTAAATCCTGGCTAGGATCGTGCAGTGGGTAAACATCAGTGGTTCACAACTGTTAAGATGTATATTCAATAGCTGAGATTTAGGGTCTCACCAACTGAAATTTAAATGCCTGCAAGGCAGGCAGTATTTTGAAAGCATTGCACTTAGATTTAAGTACTTAAAGTAAGAAACAGCAACCCAAACCATCCCCAGTGATTCAACAGAGTTGTGTTTGGGTTTTTTTTTTAACCTAGAAGACAACTTAGATGGGAAAAACCAGCACTTACTGCAAGGTACATGCCAAAGGAGAAGAGGCAGCAAAGCACGCTCTGGTGTAGTTGCTTGACTTTTTCCAGCACATACAAAACATATCCAGGGAAGACTCCCTTGGCTTATGAGGAGAACAGAATTTCTCTGCCCATTTACTATTCACCTTTTGCTCCATTTGGAAAGGAAATTCTAGAAATATCAGCTAGCAATTCTAATTGCAGAAAACCAAGGTTGAGATATTCCAGTACAGAAGAAAAATAATGTGGGTCAGGAGTAATGACAAATATTCCATTTGCCTTTATAGAACTGGCCAATATCTGTAATAAATCTACTTATATATGTCTCCAGAAAATAAATGGTTGTGTTTTCTCAGACCACATTTGAATCAGCTTCAAAAAAAGGTTTCATTTATGTCCATTAATTCACCTTCAGTTTCAGAAGAAGGGTTCAGTGGGTTCCCATTTCCTCTGAAGTACTGAGCTAGGTAATTGTTATGTCCCTGAGCTGCAAGAGGCACCCAGGTATTTCACATATTTCTATTTTTACCCAAGCTTTACACTTCAGGTAATTGACGCATAAGGAAAATCATAATCACAATCCATCAAACTTGTTTCAGCATGTGTCAAGCCATGTACAGGCTCAAACAATATAAGTGTCATACTGAACTGAGAACACAGGGCTCGTCCAAACAGTGGGAGTCAAGTTGTTACACACTTCTGAGGACATGGGCTTGAAGTCTCATTTAGAAAATAGGACTAATTTGACCCTCAGAAACCGATTCATAGGACTATATCATAGAATCACAGAATGGCAAGAGTTGGAAGGGACCTCGGGAGATCATCTAATCTAACCCTCCTGCTAAAGCAGGTTCATCAGGTTGGATAGACCTGACCTTATCATTCAGATTACGTTTATACTCAGTTAAAAAAAAAAAAAAAAAAAAAAGACATTTTCTAGGGCTCAGTTCAAATCTTATGTCTAAATTAGATCACAGTGCAGGCAATGTGGAGTGTATTTCCATAATAAAGTCCCTCAGGTTAAAAGTTCCGTATTGCAGGCTCTGTCATTATATGCTTTGTTGCATGGATATAGTACATGTCAGGGAGCCACATCTTTATTATTGTCACATTGAACAACATAAGTGATGTCGAGAGCTGTAAGAACCACTGTATTTCATTCACAGCCTGATCAGGGCATCTAAATCTAAAAACAAATAATTCAGCTCAGGACAGCAACCTGTTATCCTCTGCCCTGTACATCTCTCCTGCACATCAGCTCTTCCTTGAAATGACAGCAGGAAAAATGATGCAGGCTGAAGAAGAAAGAGGGGAAGCTAGATATTACATGATATGCATGAAGGCTGTTACCTCACATTTTTAACTACGTGCTTCTAGTAGGTCTCCAGCTCCATGAGCCTCTGGTTCACCTTGGAGCACTAGGGAAAAGGCAGATGAGACAGGAACCACGTAGCAGCCACAGCTTTTCACCTCAGATCTAATTCACTTAGCCGACTGTCCTGTCTAATATCTTCTAGCACAGTGCTACATACTAAAAATTCAGATGAAGTATCTCACATGGGAAAATTTTAACATTACTGCTAATTATTAAGTATATGCAGTCTAAAAGAAGCAAACAGCTCTTTTACTTCTCTGACACATTTTCTACTGGAACAGAAAGGGGGGTAACAGTTAAAAAACACTGATTAATGTATGTCTTGTGATAACTCACTAATTAAGGCAGATTCCAGCTTTTGCTAAATGTAGCTCCACAAATTACTCTACCACTAGTACTAAGTAATTGAGTCTAAGGTACAAAAGTAAAAATGTAGTATAATTTAATGATGTGCTCTATACAGCTAATGGTCTCTGCCCCCGTGAAACATTTCAACAGGCGGTCCCAGTATCATCTACCTGTGGTATCACATAGTCTCCCAACAGGTGCAGTTCTCTCCGTGGTTTCAGAGGATTTTTTTTAAACTACATAGCTGAAACTTAGTTGTAATGCCTCCATTGTAACCCACCATCTAAGAAATAAAAATGCTGACTCTCCCAAGCTAAAAAAGCCACATTTTAAAGGCTTGTAACCATTTAATTATTTTATGATTTGGTGCATTTTTTATCAGAGTAGCAGTTTTGAACATAGATATAAAAGCCCAGGAAGAACAGCTGATCCAATATATCTGGCTGGTAATACTGCTTTCAACAAACACATTTGATGAGCAAACATGTCCTCCTAGCCACCTACACTCATACCCATCTGTTAGGATGGCAACATGCCTCTGCACAAGGTAACATGCCAGTATTAGAAGGCCAGAAAAACAAGCCAAAAGTAGGGCTAAGAAGAAATCTAAATAACATTGCACTCACCAGATCTTCCTTCTGAATTTCATCCTACTTGTAACAAGCAGTATTAGATAACTACACACCGACTTTTAAAATTTGATACCAGTTGTGTATGATTATGGGACAAGCAGCACACAGGAAAGAAGAATTGGTTGGTTGTGGATACTCACAGCTGCCAAAAACCCTTGAGATGGATTGCAGCTGGTATCTGAGAAGCCCATTACGGATATCTGTCAATTTACTTTGAACAGCAAGAGACAGCAGGTGCTGCAGGTGAAGATAATTCCCTGGAAGACCATACCACCTGGGAGAGCCACAATCAGCACAGAGAGGCTAACTACAAGCTCTGTCTCTATAATGACAACCTGGAATGGCAACAAGTATAATTCACCCAGTCTGAATTGCAAACCTTGTCATAAGTTTGTTTTACAAACCTGTGTCTTGTACATCTCAAAAAGCATAAAATCTCAGGAAACTTTTTATTCATCAATAAGCCTGGAGCTTATGCACTCACTGCAGTTGTTTGTCTTTGCCACTGTGCATTGGGTAGAAATTATTCTGTATTCTGCAAAAAAATAAACAGAAGAAACTGTCATTTTACATTTCCAAGAATATAATGAGTGGGATTTTCCTAATTTCGAGGTTTGCACTCTACCAAAATAATTTCTGGTTTGATAGAAGTCCTTTGGGTTTTTTTCATAAATATAAAATTTCTCCCAGCAGCTTTTAGTATATGTAGGCAGTTCTTTTAGAAGCTATGTCTTTCAAAAAGAACACGGAAAAACTACAAAATACCTCTTAACAAAGTTGATGATTAACAAAGTATTCCATTATAGGTGACCTGTAAAATTTTGAGACAAGATTAGAATAGCATTTCCCACTTTGGCACTAAAACTCCATCTTCTAAGCTTTGGAAAATACCAGGTTTAATTAGTCTGCCATATGCCTCTGTGTATACCTCTTTCTAAGCAGAAAGCCTTTGCTTTGGGATGTCTCTGAGACTCAGCCACCCTGACATATCCAAATCTCCCACTGACTGTACAAACTATTTAGGACCTAGTCCAAAGCCCAGGGGAAAAGGTCGTTATTACTCCTACCCTGTTCCCCTCACCCTCATAGCCGTGCACAGTGGGGAGGTACAGTCCCACCCTTTGATATGATTAAAGTTAACGCTGAGATTCTTTGTCCTTTCTGCAACAGAGATGGGAGAAGTTATTCATTTTTAAATGTTTTTAATTGTGAGAAATCTATGCCAAGAAGATGAGTCTTCCAGTTCTCCCTGAGAGGGACGTTGCCAAATATTACAGCCAGGCCATGACTGGAGAAAGCAACCAAGAAAAGATGACTGCACAGAGGAGGACAGGAAGAGGATATCAAGTTTTCAACTATGTCAAACCCCCCCTCAAGATTTTTTCCTAACTTAAATCAATGCAGGCTTATTTTCTTCAAGAACACTGTAGAATCTATAAGAATCTAGCTTTCTTGAGGAAATGTTCTTGAAGAAAAAGAAAGCAGGAAAAAAAACAGACAGAGATCGGAGCCCCTTCACCAAGAACAGAAAAGAAGAACCTCAAATACTCGTCTGTCTTCTACTATCATCTGCAGGGATAGTCTACATTCTGTGTTGAATGGCTGTTAGCATCATGCCCTCTACAGTAGCCTGTTCGCTCTTCATATAGTCATGTAAAATTCTCTGATCTCAACTTTACATTACAAAAAGGAGTCAGTTGCCAAAAAAAAATCCAGCACTGAGACCTGTCATGACTTTTGCATCATCCTGTTTTTCACTCCTGCTTCAATGATACTCCTGTCTGGGTGTGGGGTTTTTTTTGCCTACTTAAATTGAGAATAATGTAAGGCATTCATTATTTCCTGTTCATTTTTACATTATATCTAGTCCAAAAGGGATCCAGCCTCTGTCTGCTCAAGGCTAATACCATAAAATAATGTGATAAATAATGATAACTATTTTCATTTGTTCTGTTGTTTTAACATTTAAAAACAGGCACTGAGAAAAGCAATATCTTGTACTCATAAGAACACTTCTCTAGCTAACATACTTGAGGAAACCTCAGCCGTATATAATCTAGAAAAATCACATACTTCATAGAGAAATAGTAGACTCATTTCCCTGTGTAGAGGAGAATTTCTCCTTTAATGTTTGTTTTCTAACCGAATATTGCATTTTTCTGTAGGTTCTATTTCTCACTGCCTGAAAACTCTACTTTTTCTTCTCATTTCTTCCAAGCTGATGCTTAGAACTTTTGAAAAATAGCTACTCTATATTAACTCACAGCTTGGAGTTAGATGGAATAATATAATTTAAATTAAAAAATATTAGTCAGACTAGTTTGGGTTATAGGGTTATATGACAGAATATGCCAATTAAATCATTATTGAATTTACAGAGAGGACAAAAGTTCTTTCTTCTTAAATCCAGTAAAAGAAACCCAACAGATAAAGTGCTCATAAAGCACAGAAAAGAGAAAGCTCTATTTTTAATATATTTTGCTATCTCAGGTCCAGACCTGAGTCTTCTAATCATTCACTGCATTAGTATCCTACTAGCAGTGTTCTTAAAATTCACATATACAATCATCAGCCTGATACCTTGCTGTTAATCTACCTAATGTACTAATCTACCTCTAAACCCCCGTACTGTTGCTCGACTGTGCAGCAAGCTACACAAGTAATAAATACAATTATAGACACAATCCAATTTGCTTGTATACAGAATCCTTCATACCTGAGGTAAAAAATGCTTTGTAGACACAATCAGTTATGGACTAACTAGAAAAGGAGTATTTTAAGGAGTGATTTAAGTAGAGAGAGTAAATCATAAGTCATGTGGCAAAAAGTTCTGTCGTTGCACTTTCAAGTTAATAGAGAGCTGGGAGAGAGCAAAAAGGTGAGCGAAGATGTGGAGATGAAGAGAAGGTGGGGAAGAGCAGACTGTGAAAGCAAAGCAGAGCAAAGCCATGAAGAATTTTAACAGAGAGTGGTCTGGAACTTCCAGCATATCACACACCATTCTTCCATAAAGCATAACATACTGCCTGTAACTCCAGTTGAATTAAATATCAAGGCACTTCTGAAAATTTCACTCAGTTCCCATCTACGTACTTAACCAACTGAACACCCTTGCAGATCTGGTACTTGGCATAATAACAGAAGCACGCAACTGATAACATGTCAGGAGTCAATATGAACATTATGCCATGCACAATCTGTTACAACGTCATGACAAAGGATAAAGTATACATTTGGTAAGTGGGTATGATGAATGGGTTTTATCACTTGCAATTTGTAAGGTGTTTCAACAGTCTTGAAAAAATCATGGGTAGCTAGGAGGTCATTGAAGTAACATAGTGAACAGACAGCCCAAGAAGATTATAAACTCAGAGAATCTCCAAGAAAAGGAAAAAAAGAACTGAACTTGCTACATTAGGTTTGTGCAGTCCTATTCCAAAGAATAACCAGATAACATTACCAAAACTACCTCCCTCATAAAAGAACCAGTGTGGGATTTCATCATCAAACAAAGCGAGAAAAAGTTACTCTACAGCTGTGGTTCTGATCCTGTGTTCACATTTATGTTCCACTTCTGTGACTGTAACCAAGAAGTCAGTACTTGCCTTTACTAAAGGGGGTGAATCTTTAGTTTTACTTAAACTGCTTGTTTGTAAGTGTATTTGTGGCTAAGGAAAAACTCAGTTGATGCTTGCAAGCGGAGGCAGAGTGTTTCTTTGAAAACAATGCATACAGATAGAATGGTATCACAGACAAGCCCTTGGAGCCAAAGCAACATTTGGGGGAGTTGTTCCCTCTAAACATCAGGAAACAACATCAAAAGCATTCAGTAGCCACCACAGAGAGGGCAGCTTTCTCAAATAGGCATTATCCAGTTGTTGTCTAGCATAGGGCAAGCAACGGACAGGCGGTTTTTAAATTTCTGGGAAATTCTATACTGTCATGCTTTGCTTTTCAGTTGCTTTCCTAAAATACAGCTTGAAAAAAATTTCTCATTTCTGTCTAGAGTTTCAGTAAATAGCAAAATCTCTGAGGTGGAGACTCTGTTTTAATGTCTCTCAATTTATTCCTATAGTGTCTGAAACAGGTAAGTTACCTACAAGTCACTATCTCAGTAAGAAAAACAGACAAAACTTATTAACTCTGATGAAATCAAAACTTGAATAAACACATCATACAGCCCTACAGCCAGAGAAGCAGCAGCATCTGTCAGAACAGCATATATCCTCCTAGTTATGCTTCTTGACTTTTTTTCCAGAGAGACAAAAGTACACATTTAAAAATGAATGCAGGTATGACCAAGCAGAGACTTTTCCAGCAATTGCTTTCATCATTCAACAATTTTTCTTAACCACAGCAGTCTCTCATGAATAATCTCAACAGTGTCCAGGGGCTATGTGATTATTGCAGGACTGAATAAATGTGACTGATGGGAAATCAGAACACTAAAACACTTGAGCGTTGTGCAATCTCTCCAGGAAGAATTGCTGTGAAATTGTTTAGCATGTTTTGTTGTCCTTAAAATTGAAACTACAGGCACATTTTAAGACCCACTAGGAACCAAATTCTATCATTTCTTTCTGTGGATAGAAAAAAAAAAAAACACCAAATAAATTCCATACTTGTAGTTTCTAAGAACCAGTTTACATCTATACTTTCATCTACATTGATCATTTTGATAATATTAGCTGAGTAACATTTGATTTAATGAATATTCTAAAGATCAGTTTCCACTCAATATCAACATTTTTCTATCTGAGCAATAAGAATATTTGCTAAATTAATGGATGTGATTCATCCATTTTGAGGATATTTTGAACTATCTTTTACTGTACCACCTGAAATAAAATTTCATATTCTTTGCAAAGCTGCTTATGAATCTCTCTTGCTGGTTTCAGGTGTGTAAATAACATCACATGGGAGCCAGGGAAAGACTGCTGAGCGTCTGATAGAAACACTAAATGATGCATAGTGGAAAGGAGGGTCAGATTTCCAGATTTGTTCTTAGATCACATTTTCTTCATATTTGCTCAATCGTAAAAAGATTTGCTCAACACAGATACTGCTCTAGCAACTCCATTTGGTGCATTGCAGAAAATATCATACCTAGAAATGTAGTGAGCTTGGGAAAGAATCTTTATTCCATTTGCCCTGTGGTATACTACAAATACTTTAACTCTTCTTTAAGTCTTTTAAAGCACTCACTCAGATTTATCAGATTCAGTATTAACCTTCTTAAGGGACAAGTAAAAGTTTAAAATTTTACTTTTAAGATATTTGTTAAAGGAATTTAAATGGTATTTAAGACATTAAAAATTACTGTAGCCTATGTAATATCATTATTGCTCAACATACTTATTACAGTACAGTCTATAAGCCAAATATGACAAGATTGCAGAATACTGGTATTGCGGATGAGAGATGATGCTTGTTCCAATAGCTACCAATCTCAATCAACAAACAAGAATGGGGGGAAGGGAGGAATATACCATTCACACCAAAAAAACCAGAGAGATGGCTGCAAGCCCCATGATAATTCCAGGACTGATTCATTTTTATTTCATTATTTCAACTTTTGGGTGAGAATCACAGAAATCAGCCTGTATCCTTCAGTCTCTGTGTGAACAGTTTTGTGCATCTTTTCTGCCAGTTCCTTTCTCAGATAGAAAATGTGATTTCTGCTTAAAAATCCAATTCCTTCCATGCTTTATCCAAAAAATAATAGAAATTTGCATCCCTTGGAACTCCCTAGCAATTACTGTGATCAAAGACTACAACTGAAATTAGGTGATAGAGTAAATAGGAAATTAACCAAATATGTCCTTTAGAAGAATTTGAGAAGTCTGGTAATGAAGGGAAGTTCATAAATGACATGTTCTTTGTTATATTCAGTGCTTGAAAAGCAGAAGAATGAAAACCTGTACTACACCATCTTCTTTCATGCTGTGCATCATACTGGAAGGAACAGAGGGAGAGGTGGAACAGCTCCCTTAGATGTCAGCAGGAATTCAGCACCAACAAATGGTCCCACTGAGTTCCCGCTGTTTGGGCTACTGATCAGTTCAAATCCAGATGCGTGCTTCTCCTGCTCCCCTTGCTCACCTGCAGTATGCCCTGAATTAACAATTACTTCCTTCCACTCCTGTCCTGCTCTCCACAGTTGCCCTAGCCCTTTTGCTTCTGTTTGATCTGTCTTTCATGAAGGCCACTTTGCGATGGTGACTGGGGTTTTTTTCACTGCTGAAGGTAATAAGACTCCAGCATAGTAAATAAGAAAATGACCTGGAGTTGCTTGTACAGCTGCTTAACCTACCGTATCACTCAGCTGTACAGAGGATGTGAGGAGTTTGAAATGGTTTGGGGAATCCTCTTGGAGGAACCAGTTCCTGGAATATCTATCACGCTCACCTTTTGCACCTCATTAACATTCAAGTCACTCCAGGTACGTCTGCAGGTTGTTTTGGAGAGTACGTGTTGATTCCCGAACACACATTCTTCTCGGCTGCCTTATGTCATTAAAAATGAGTTTTCAGATTTCACTGTCTCACCCTTTTCAGCCTGAAGTGCAAGTAAAGAACTCATGCTTCATAAAAGCAAGCCAAAGTTATCCAAAACAAAAATCATTAGTAACTTTGGCATCTCACAATCCCCTTGTTTAAGGAATAGTGAGTCAGAAGTTTTAAGAGTGCTTTCAGTCTGGGAAGACAATGAGCTGATTTTGAGATAAAAGGAGATAAACGAGTAATGCTCAGAAGCCAAAAGTGAAAACTAGAATTTGAGAACTTTTTTTAACCTAAAACCAATTTGGAAACACTTCATCTTTCTCTTCAGAATAAATCTGACAGTTTTCAAGCTAAGGCAGTTATAGAATGGCTTAAAGCAAGGTTTATATTGAAGATTTTTTTAACTGTAACTTTAGATAACAGAAGGAATTGGTGAAGCTTTAGATGGAATTTGACTCCCATAGAATACGCAATTTCACAAACCCATGTACATTCAACAGAAAGAATGCAGCAATGTAAGACAGGCCATACGGTGTCAAGCCTAAAATCTAGCTAATCCAGTATCCTGTCTCCAGAAACACTGGATAGCAGATAACTAAGGAAGAGCATAAGAAAAGGGCAAGCACACCTTGATGTTTCCCAGATTTGAAGGTACCTTGAGACAGAGACAAAGTCTTCGCATTTAAGAGCTTGTGATGGATTTTTCTTCCATCAGTTGTTCAATACTTCCTGAGTTGGGTAAACTGGATCTATTAAAAAAATGTAAACAGCAGCTAAAAATTCCACAATGGAATTAAAATATTTAAAGGTAAAGAATTTTGATAACTCATTTTGAAATAGCTTCATTTTGATTTTTTTTACCCCATGTTGTAATATAAAAAAATATTTAAAGTTCAAAGATGAAAGGAAACATTTCTTTTATTGAAATTAAATGTTTGGTATGAAACAAAACAATATTGGGGCTTGTTTGGCTTTTTTTTTTTTCCTTTATGAAGAACTCTGACATTTGGAAGTGTATTCCACCTTGGAAATTCAGCCAAAATTTGCAAACCTTGACTTCTTTTGAGAACAGAAGGTCCATCATACAAACAGCTATAGTCATTGCCTCTCTGTCTGGCACAAATCCTTAACCTGTATCTTGCATGTTGTGCTTCCTAAGCTGCACAAACATTAGCTAACACTATTAGAGCATCTTCAAATCCCTCTGA
This sequence comes from Gorsachius magnificus, assembly GCA_034008185.1. Classification (NCBI taxonomy): domain Eukaryota; kingdom Metazoa; phylum Chordata; class Aves; order Pelecaniformes; family Ardeidae; genus Gorsachius; species Gorsachius magnificus. The sequence continues at coordinate 191,078,575 of CM067081.1, read as the reverse complement.
AGACAGCTGAATGTACAGCAAGCTATGTACAGTCAGAAAATGTACAGAGAAGGAAGGGAAAGTGCAGGGAGGAAATCATAGTCACTTCTGATGAAAGTAAATACATTTTTTTAAAAAAATAAAAGAGAACTTCAGTTTACAGAGGTTTTATAGTCTCATATAGGTGGTTGTTACTGTACTACAAGATGGTTCCTCCTCAGTAACTCTCCAAATGTGACCTTGCAGTTATCTAACACAAGAGTAGTATATGCACATATTTCACAGAACATTAATTCATCAGTCATATTTGTTTTAATAAGTGGTTAATCCATTGTTATTACAATACACTTAAAGGATATTAGCACATACCCCTCCTATATGCAGGACACCTACTTGCTCACTGATTAAGCAATTCCAGATGGAAACATGCAATGGACAGGCAAGAGACAGAAAGTATTCTGCTTCTAACACCCTGACTGGAACAACAAAAAACCATGGAAATATAATCGTGTCACATCTGCTAGATATTAGAAAATTAGCAGTGTTGTGAACTCTCATAATTTTATCATTAAGAGCTTTTGGGGTTTTTTTTAACCTCAAACCACAGCCAAGCCCTCTGAACTGAAAACAAATGAATGAAACTATTTCTGGTTTCAGTTTCATATGGAGAAAAAAATATATATTTTTCCAACCTTTTGTTTTCAAAGAGATTGGGTTCCGGGCTGGGCTCCTGAATTTGTCAAGGCAACCCTGTGTTCCTGTTCCCCAAACCCACCCAACTGGAGGACCTGGGGATCACACTGCAGTTGCCACCAGGTCTGTGAAGCAAGGTTTCCTTGAAATGAGAAATAGTGTGCCCAGGGGCAAAAGGGGCACATGTCCAGGTCTCATCCCAATGGGTAATAGCCAGATGAACACTTAGACCCAGACCTAGGATTGTCTCCAGGGCCAAGTAACTTAAGTGTAGCCAAACACAGATATCTGGTTTGGAAATCAATAAAAAGAGGAAGTATTAAGAAAAAAAGTATCATTTAAAAAAATTTAAATTCTTTTGTGAGTCCAGCCATTCTTGTGATTTGGTCCTGACCAGCAGTGGTTTTACAAGGGGCCAAGACCAGTAAACCACCTTCCCCTGCCCCAGCACTGCTGTGATGTAGCACAACTAAGGTAGCTAGATGAAGAAAGGTGGACCACTCTTTGCAGTTCAGAGAACTGCATGCAGCTTTCTATTTTGTGACAGTAAAATGTTTTTGCTTCTTACCACCCTACCAGCCAGCCTGAGTTTTCTGCAAAAGTCCAGTGTAAAATGCACAGAATTTCTCTGCCATTTATTCATGCCCTTCCTTTGTAATAACTGAAAAACTCACTGGACGTTGGAGAAGGCATTTAATAATTGACTGTATTTTTTTCAGTCACAGAAAATAGAACTTTTCTTTTAAAAATAGATTAAAAACTCCTGATTCTGACTGATAAAAAGTGAGTTAATTATACCACACGACATTGCAGAAGGTCATACTGACATCTGGTGGCCTTTCGTACCTACTAAAATTGCTCCCACCTTTTTCAGCAAATAATTCATGCAAGAATGGTAAGAATATCAAAATGATGTTGTGGTTGTGTTTGTATCCACCTGGGCTTTGTGGGTATTATTCAAAACTTGAGTTAAGAGGTAATGAGTCCACTCCTCAGTACCATGCCAAAGTACTGCCTTTTAATTAGCTGCCACGTTAAGTCACATTTGCTGCTGGTCCTGGCTGCAGGCATCAGAAAGCCACAAGCTTTCATAAAAAGCAATTAAGGGTGCCAGACCTGCCACAACAGCTCTGCGACTGCACTGGGAGTTATCAGGAGATTTCACAATGACACATTGCATTAAACAGAACTGCAGCCAGTGGGAGTAAAAGCACCTTATTACTATTATTGCTATTGTAGGATCTAGTAGATCTAATCATGGAACAGGACCCCAGCACAGAAGACACTATACAAACCATGAAAATGATGGGCCTGCCCAAAGTAGGCTATAAACTAATTCTAAGTCAAGGAACGGTCAACAGACTGAAGGTGCTACAGACCAACACAACAGAGCCCAGCTGCTTGAAAGATGTAATTCAATAGGAACTTCTTTTAAAAAAAAAAAGAAGCAGAACCCTCCTGAGGCAGTGAAAGAGAGTGGGACTCTGAGAAGGAAGAATTGTCTCCTTCCTGTTAAGAGAGTGTAAATTTTGAGGGGAAAATATCTCAGGTTGACCTATGGGGAGGATTATTTATGTAACAGGAGAATAAGATCCCCTGAATCAGCGACAGCAAAGGTCTTGGGAAACACGCTGCACCACTACTGTTGCTAAAAGAGGAAAGAAAATATTGCCTTCTCCCCTTGAAAACAAACAGGATTGTGTACTTTTGCACTCACTGTTGTGAAGGAGACTGCTGATGTCTCTACGGCTCTGAACATCTCTTGTTGGAGATGGGGAGAGAAGTGATCTGGCCCACTCCTCCTTGCACAGAACAGACAAAGAAAACCAAATGAGACCCTGCTGTTAGCTGTCATCAAGAATTTAATTTTAGCTCAAGAGAACAAAATCCTGCCAGAAAAGGTTTTCCTGTCAGTTCCCAGGCTGCTGACTCCATCACAAGAGATTATCAAGAACTGGGGTCTTCATCACAGAGAACGGGGGTCCACCAGAAATTGTATTAATCCATGACATAAACTTCATTCTGAATCTGCCCAAGGAGACACATGTGAGTATTTCCCGCAGAAAGGACATTCTGAAGGATATCTCAGTGTTAAAACTCTTTGTTTCTTTCACGTCATTTTGGTCCATTTAATTTTCTCTGCTGTAATGTTGTAAGATTAAGGGTGAGGTAGCCAACCTATGATGTATAGGCTACATCTACAATATTGTCTGAATAATTCCTTCAGCTTGATGCCTACCAGCTACCAGACTCTTTCCCCAGGGTCCTTCAGATGCAGGCAGAAAGCAGACCATAAATCTGAATAAATTATTCTCATAGCCCAGCGCTTGCTTTCTGAAGCCTTTCATCCTGTGGTCCCCATTCACATGATCAAAATGGAAGCCACTTCTGACTGCAAAACCCAACACACACAAACACTTCCATCTCATGTCCATACCATGAAGGGACACAAACACTTTTTTGTGGTGGCAGCAATAAAGCAGGAGTGCATCACCCTTTGCCCACAAGTGACATGGTGCCAAAGTGAGCAGAGAAGTAGAACATTAGCACAGTAAAATCCTAAGCATAATCTGTAGCATTTGCAAGTGGATACAGGTACTTTGAATTTACAAATTAGTATTTTAACATCATAATGCTTGTTTATATCAAAAAGTCACAAGAAGATGAATACAAATGACAGGAGTGAAATATAATACTTGAACACTGATAGAATGTGTAGACTTTACTTTCCTTTTTGAAAAATGTCATAAAAATCAGTACCTTCCTGGGAAACATTTCAATTTTGATAAAATTACCTTCTGATAGAAAACAGTTCTGTTTAAATTGTTTCATCCAGTTCCAGTCAGCATATTATTATTGTTATATTTTCAGCAATAAGTTAAGCATTTTAAAGGCAGGAATAAGATACAGCCATTTCCCAGAAGACCTTTACAATCCAGGCAGTCAATATAAATAGAAAGGGTAGAAGTGTCAAAAAAAAAAAATCATGAATGTACAAGAGGTGTCTGTTCTTTAGCTCAGTGATTTAGTAAGGGGTGAGAAAAGTGGGAGATCCTTTCAGAAATTATAGACCATTCCCAGAATGGAAGTGTGAAAGCCTGTGGATGAAAGGATTTGATAAGAAGGTGCTGGAAGGTGTGGCTAACTGGGAGAAGATATGAGGGCAGGTTTGTGAGGGCAGCTTTGGGTAGCATGAAGCAGGCAAGGAGAGGAAATGAAAGAGCTGAGATAAGAGATGGACTCAGTAGCCTGCTTTGTTTGGGCCCCTGCCCATGAGCCTATAGTGCTCCTTCCAAGGAAGCCAGTAAAGGGGCTGCAGATGATCCCAGGAGTGAGCAAGGAAGACGCTTTTGAAGGAGGGAAAAAAACCTTCAGCCACAGAAATCCATCGAAAAAGGAGGCGTGGCATAGAAAAGAAAATATAATCTAGATGTAAACAACTAATTTCTTAATGGGCATGGAAGAGAAACTTTCTAAGTAGATGTTGATGAGCTTGCAGAATATGACTGTGTATTATGATTGCCTTCCACACAAACGACGTCACAGTTCTTAAGTGAAAACAACCATATGGATGGAGTTTTTTATGATAACCACCCACTGAAATAAACACATTCAGCTAATGACCTAAAACCAATAAAACATCTCAGTTACTCCATCAAAATCAAAGCAATGTTTGTGAATTTTCTGACAGCTCATTTCATGTTACCACAAAGCATCTGCACCTGCAGTAAACTTTCAGTTTTAGTTCATCTTACTGGTCCATAGACTTTTAAAATCTTGCAGTTGGCGCTATGTTACCCAGTAGATACTTATAATAAAGTTATGTGATTGTCAATATAAAACTATTTTTAAGATGATTTTTTTAAAACTTCTATGATGTTAACATATTTTTAAGGACAAACAAAATCTTTGTGGTACATTCATCCAATGTATCTACTTGTTAACCAAGACAGTTCACTGGCTGTACATTTACAAGCCAGAGCATCGATTTACATTGTTATTATCACTAGTGTTAAATTCAAGGGTGTGGTGCATTTGAAAAATGAATGTGTTTTATTCATGTACTTGTCTGCTAAACCAGCAAAGCTATCAGCACTGGTGAAAGCCTAAATCACAGTAGGAAAAATGTGAAGATTTGTATTCATCAGGGAACACCATCATCATTTTCTATATTAATACAAAACCGGGAAGTCTAGAAACTAAAAATCAAACCTGAAGAGAACTTCACAGTCACAACCGCATTCAAAAAATCTAAATTAAATTTATAGAGCAAAATAAAAGAATTGGATACAGATAAATCAGACAAGTTGACTTCTTAGATGTATCAATAATATCAGTAATGCCTCAATAATATTTCTACAAAGCAAAGCTTTGTACATAAAGAACAGATTTTCAAAGAAGAGCACAGAGGACACTGCACAGAACCTGTAGTTCCAGCATCTGGCAAAAAGAAAATATAAATTTGAAACCAGTGTGGAAAGTAGCATGATTTAATAGCTGTTTCATATCCATAGCCTCAAGAGACTCCTAGAGAGAAGCTTTTAGCAAAACATCTACTGACTTAGTCAGGAAATTCATATTGCTCCTCATCTCAGCTCCTCATCACCCAAAGTTCATTCTATGGGCACTGAGGAAAGCCTACTGCTCTGAAGCTCTTAAGACCATGAAGAGGTTTGTGGCCGAGTTATTCATGTGTTTTCTAAAAAAAAACAATTAATAGAAACTACATCTGATTGATAGAAAATTTCAGGCAAATGCTAGTCAAGCATTACTGAACTATAAAAATACACAGTAGCAGGGCAGAAGGGAGAGCTGACTATATCTAATTGGTATCCTATAGGAAAGGGCACTCAAAACTTCCAGACATGATTTTGAATTGCATTACTTTATAATGCTGCTCCCTTCAAACTGTAACTCCAGAAGGCTTCTTGAGCTACTCAGGAACAAGCCAGAGTACACTCACCAGGTAGTGAATTCTTGCTTATAATTCATTGTAGTGAAGTTCTGAGCCTGTGTTGTTTTACAGTTTATGCTGGAATGAAGCCACTGGAGTGCAGACTTTGCCTCTAGCAGTCACTAATACAGCAAGTCAGGCTGGGTCACTCCAAAAATCCAGCGGTACACCTGGCAGAAAGAGCTGGCTGCAGGAGAAAAAGGCCTTTGAGCATCAACTGAGTTCCTGGATACTTTTTTTCTCACGCTTGTGGTTTAACCCAGCAGGCAGCTGAACATCACCCAGCTGCTTGCCCACTCCCCCCCCCGCCCCCGTGGTATAGGGGGGAGAATCGGAAAAAAGCAAAACCCGTGGGTTGAGATAAAGACAGATTAATAAAACAGCAGAGGGAAAAAAATATAGAACATACAGAGCAAGTGACGCACAATGCAATTGCTCACCACCAGCTGAACAATGCCCAGTCCATCCCGGGCAGCAACCCCTGTCTCCTGGCCAACTCCCCCCAGTTTCTATACTGAGCATGACATCATATGGTATGGAATAGCCCTTTGGCCAGTTGGGGTCAGCTGTCCTGGCTGTGCCCCACCCCCAGCTTCTTGTGCCCCTGGCAGAGCAGGGGAAGCTGAAAAGTCCTTGACAGGTGTAAGCACGGCTCAGCAACAACTAAACCATCAGTGAGTTGCCAACATTCTTCTGGTACGAAATCCCAAACACAGCGCTATGCCAGCTCCTAGGAAGAAAATTAGCTCTATCCCAGCCGAAACGAGGACACCCCCCTTTTACAAAATCATTTATTTTGAGGACATCCACACAGATTACATAAAAAACTGCCTACAACGTAGTTGGCTTGCCACACTCACACATCTGCATGCAAACATTAAAACAAGATTAAGTAAATTCTTTGAAAGAGAAAAATTTTATATTATCAGTCTCCCCATTATAAAAAATATATGTGACTCCAGGTGTATATATCACACACAAAGCAATAGCACAGTCTGGTGTTTAATACAAATGATCTTAGATAAGACTACTGTGGGTGAAAATTGTGTGCATCAGAGGAGGTGTCTCTAGAAAAATTAAGAAATTGATACATATGAGTAGCTACTTTATTTATTGATTACTCCATAAGAATAAGGCAAAAAGATTAGCTACTAGGGATTATTGTCTCCCAGACTGAGCTTTAATATTCACTGTGTTCTGTTGCACAGCAGCAGAAGCAAGAGCACACATATGCCCCCGCTCTATCTCAGGGCATTAGTTCATGAATTCAAATAATGAGTGTTAGAGCAGCATTAACCTCTGGATACATTCTGTCAGAAAATACTCCCCACACTTTCTTGACTATTACCATTTTCATTTACACAATATGGTAGAATTGTTAGCATTCCAAATTTGGGAATAATCTTTTATCCTTGGAAAATTTAAATTGCTCCTATATAGCTTTATTTATTGGGATAAAGAGTCCAGGTAGTGCAACAATTTTAAAATTTATTTTAGTCAGTGTTTAAATTTTAAACATTAGACAGGTCCTCATAAACAGTAATGAGTAACCAGAGGCCAAACTATAGCATCATGCAGCAGTTTTCATTCAGTCTAACACAAATTGATCTCTGCTTAAATTGAGTGAGAAAATTTCCTGAGCAAATCTTCAGACTTAGGCCTCATTAAACAAATCTTCTCTCTACTAATATAAAAAGGAATTTTTCTCTGTCTCATAAATACAACACCCTGCAAGAAAGCAAGACTTTCTCATTCATGTGTATAGGAAGGTCTCATTGCAAAACAGCCCTGTGCAAGTTTAACAGAAGTTCATACTTCAATTCAAACAAAAGTAAGTGGTGACAATGCTGAGCAGCAGAGCGCTAAATCCTTTCCACAGTGAGACCTCGGTTACTCACACTACTGTGTGTCAGCAGTTGTTTGACCACAGGATTACAGAATGGACTAAGCTGGAAGGCACCGCTGGAGATCAACTAATGCAATCCCCCTGCTCAAAGCAGGGTCACCAAGCACAGGTTGCCTAGGACCATGTCCAGATGGGCTTTTAATATCTCTAAGGATAAAGACTCCAACATCTCTCTGGGCAACCTGTTCAGTGCTTGGTCAACCTCTCAGTAAAAAAATGTGTTTCCTGATGTTCAGACAGAACCTCCTGTGTTTCAGTTTGTGCCCATTGCCTCTTTTCTGGCTCTGTCTTCTTTACTGCCCTCTACCTGGTATAAATAATATATGAATAATATGCCCCTGAGCCACCTCTTCTCCAGGCTGAAGAGTCCCAGCTCTCTCAGCCTCTCCACATAGTTAACATGCTCCAAACCCTTCAGCATCTAAGCTGTTACCCTTTCTTGCTTCAAAGGCACATTGTTGGCACAAGATAAATTTATTTTCCACAAGGACCCACAGTTCTTTTTCTGCAAAGCTCCTTTCCAGCTGATCAAGCTGCAGGGTATACCAGTACATGCAGTTATTTGTCACCAGGTGCAGGACTTGGCATATCCCTTTTTTTGTACTTCATTAAATCCTTGCTTGCCCATTTCTTCAGGCTGTCAATGATTTTCTGAATGGCAGCACAACCATCTGGGGTATCAACCAGTCCCTCTGCAAACATGTCAAGGGTGCACTCTGTCCCATCATCCAGGTCATTAATGAAAGTGTTAAACTCCATAGTCCCCAGTATCAACCTCTGGAACATACCACTAGTGACTGGCCTCCACCCAGACTTCAGGCCACTGATCACCCTTTGAGCACAGCAGTTCAAGCCGTTTCCAAGCCACATCACCATTCACTTATCTAACCTGTACTTTGTCAGTTATGAGAGACAGTGCTGAAAGCCTTGCTAAAGTCAAGATTAAAAACATCCACTGCTCTTTCCTCATCCACCAAGCAATTCTTCTCATCATAGAAGGCTATGATGTTGGTTAAGCATGACTTTCCCTACATAAATCCACACTGACTGTTCCCAGTCATCTTCTTGTCCCTTGGATTTGGAAATGGCTTCCAGGAGGATGTGCTCCATCACTGTCGCAGGGAGTGAGGTGAAGCTGACTGGCCTGTAGTTCCCCAGATTTTCCTTCTTACCCTTCTTGATAGCTGCCTTCCAGCTCAGAGCCACCTGTGCCCAAGGTGCCATGTAAGTATATTTGTGTGGTCTGAATCCAACTCAGCATCATGTCCTGCTGAGGAGTGGGAGCACAGCCATGCATGAACACATAATTACCAACCACCCAGAGAGATTCTTGCTAATGCCTGGCTGGGCTGGAACCAGCTGGAAAACTATCTGTATCCATCTGTGAAGATAAGCCTTAAACCACTTTGGCAAATCATATACTTGCACAAGGAAGAAAGCTGCACGCTAACCTCAGAATCTGAAGTGCTGGGCTGAGAGTCCTCTCACCTCATTTGGGCATATACAAGTTAAACAGCTCGATACAGTCTAGTCACCTAGGGGTCTCTTCAGAGTCAGAGGGAAGAGGCAGAACAGAGAACAGTTCACCCTACAATAAAATGTCTAGGACAGATCAAATTAATCCCGTTGTGCAGCTGTTTCTTTCTTCATAATGACTAGAAGCCAAAGATAACTAATTTAGTTTTCAACACCTAACCTGTACACTCCAAAGTAAGACGATCTGCCTTACCACTACACCTTCTTGAATTTTTAGTTAGTTATAGAAATATAGAAGTAAAACATTTATCAATAGCAGCTAGGATTCCTTAGGCATAAGATCTTAGATCATCATCTCTAACCCTTCACATCAAGTAAAGATGAAACATATCTACACCATTGGTCTAATCTGTTCTCAGAAATGTCCCTTCGTGGGAATCCCACCCCATTCCTTGGTAGCTTGTTCCTGAGGAATCCTTAAAATTAGAAACTGTCCCCTAATCTCAACCCTCCCTTAGAGAAAAGTAAGGCAATTAAATTCTTGCACACAATGGACGTGCAGAGTAACAGATCACTTTCTAGTTCCTTTTTTCAGTAGCTTTTTACCCCCACTATTTGTCTTCTAGAATAATGCAATTCAGGTGTTCAGCCTTTCATCCTAAATCATACTTTTTAAACTTCTGATTATTTCTATTACTCTCTTACATGTTCTCTCCAATTTATCAGCATCTGCCTTAGCATGAAATACCCAAGAGTGGCCACCAAACTCCAGCTGAAACCTTACTCCTGCCAACTTAGCAGAATGATTAGTTGCCATGCCCTCAATACAAAAATTGTATTAGCATATCCTAGAATGGCATTTCACATTAATGGTTTAGCATTGTGCTGTTTAGTCAAAAACAGTTTGTACTCACTCAAATCCTTCTATTCCATGTTAACAGTAGTACTTTGCTTTATACTAATTCTTAGCAATGAGTCCTTGTTCTGCCATTTTGTGCAATGTCTTTGCATCCATCATTAATCCATCATTAAATCACTCCGACACAGAACAGTTGTATTCTCCTTAACTTTGCCATGTACCCAGGCGTATCACACACAAGGGAAGAGTGTTTGCTCAGTTCACTTTCAAAGCAGCTTTAGCAACTTAGTGAGTGAAATAGTAGAAATTATATAGTCCAATATATTCTGAACCAGGGACAGTGATGACAACCCATGAAGCAAAATCTTCCCCAAAACAGTAAGCTTTCCAAATTCATGAAGATACCTAGCTACCAGATAGGTTTTCCTCTGCGCTGCCAGTTGCTCTCCTTCCATTGCTGTAACCAACCCCACAGGGCATTTGCCACCATCCATGAGTCAGAATAGAGATAGTGCACTGGCCATATTTCTTGTTCAGCAATATGTAAAGCAAGTGGATGGCTTTCACCTCTGCAAAATGACTCAATTCACCTTCTCCCTCAGCAGTTTCTGCAACTTGTCATATAGGACCCCATACAGCAGTCTTCCACCTCTGACGCTTTCCCCCAAGATGACAGGACCCATCAGTGAACAGAGCATATTACTTCTCATGTTCCAGTAGTTTATTATGGAGTGGGGCCTCTTCAGCATGCATCACCTCCTCTGGCAATATTCTGAAATCTTTGCCTTCTGGCCAGTCCATGATCACTTCCAAGGTTCCTGGGTGACTGGGGTTTCCTATTCGAGCCCATTGTGTGATCAGTGAGACCCACTTCCTCCACATAGCATCAGTTGCATGATGTGTAGGGGGGACCCTCCCTTTGAACATCCAGCCCAGCACTGACAGTCAGGGTGCCAGGAGGAGCTGTGCTTCAGTACAACCACTTCCGAAGTAGCTCAAACCCCTTCATATGCTGCCAATATCTCTTTTTCAGTTGGAGTATAGCGGGCTTCGAATCCTCTGTATCCCCGACTCCAAAAGCCTAGGAGGTTGCCTCAAGTCTCCCCTGGTGCTTTCTGCCAGAAGTTCCAGGTAGGGCCATTCTCCCCAGCTGTGGTGTAGAGCACATTTTTTACATCTTGCCCTTCCCAGATTGGCCCAAGTGCTACTGCACGCACTATCTCCCATTTAATTGTTGCTCAGGGCCCCATTTGAAATAGTTCTTCTTCTGGGTCACTTAGTAGAGAGGGCTTACAATCAGACTGTAATTTAGAATAAGCATTCTCCAAAAAGCCACAATGCCTCAGAAAGCTTGTGTTTCCTCTTCACTAGTTGGTGGAGACATGGCTGTTATCTTCTTGATCACATCCATTGGAATCTGATGATGTCCATCTTGCCATTTGATTCCTAGAAACTGGATCTCCTGTGCAGGTCCTTTGACCTTACCTTCTTTTATGGCAAAACTGGCTTTCAGAAGCATTTGGACTATTTTCTTCCTATTCTCAAACTGCTGTGTTGCCTCATACAATGTTGTCATCAATGTATTGCAGATGTTCCGGAGCTTCACCCTGTTCCAGTGCAGTCTGTATCAGTCCATGGAAAATGGTAGGGCTGTGTTTCCACCCCTGGGGCAGTAGATTCCAGGTGTACTGAACACCCCTCCAAGTGAAACCAAACTGTGGCCTGCACTCTGCTGCCAAAGGGATTGAGAAAAACACATTAGCAATATCAATTGTGGCATACCACTTGGCTGCCTTTGACTCCAGTTCATATTGAAGTTCTAACATGCCTGGCACAGCAGCACTCAGCAGTGGTGTGACTTCACTCAGGCCACGATAGTCTACTGTCAGTCTCCACTCTCTATTAGACTTTTGTACTGACCGTATGAGACTGTTAAACGGTGAGTGAGTCTTGTTGATCACTCCTTGACTCTCCAGACGATGAATCAGCTTATGGATGGGAATCAGGGAGTCTCAGTTGGTGCGATATTGCCGCTGGTGCTCATTGTGGTGGTGATGGGTACCTGTTGTTCTTCAACTCTCAGCAACCCCACAACAGAAGGGTCCTTTGAGAACCCAAGCAAGGTAGAGAGCTGTTTAATTTCCTCCATCTCCAAGGCAGCTGTACCAAAAGCCCACCAGTACCCTTTGGGGTCCTTGAAATACCCTCTCCTGAGGTAGTCTATGCCAAGGATAGACAGAACCTCTGGGCCAGTCACAATGGGGGGCTTTTGCTACTCATTCCCAGTTAGGCTCACTTCAGCCTCCAGTACAGTCAGCTGTTGGGATTCCCTCTCACTCTAGAAATACAGATGGGTTCTGCCCCTATATAGCTTGATGGCATTAGGGTACACGGTGTCTACTAGAGCTTTATATTCCTGTGGGTCTGATGTGCCAGGCCACCGAATCCACACGGTCCACTAAACCCAATTGTCCCTTTCCTCCACTTGGCTGGAGGCAGGGCCCCTCTAGTCCTGATCATAGTATTCATTATTCCTTGTAAATGCAAATCAAAAGTCCCTTTATTAAGACCAGAACTAAAATCAACCCTTCTACTGTGTCTGGGAATGGCTCAATGGAAACTGGAGCAGCAAATTTCCTGGAAGAACCCCCTTTTGTCATTGTTTTTCCTTGCAACTCACGTTCCTGTGCCTCTAGGGTCAAGGTAGATTTTTCATCTGACTTCCTCATGTCCTTTCTGTGGTCACACAGGTAAAACCACATGGTGGTCTGTGGTGTGTACTCTCTCTTGAGCAGAAGGATGCTTACTCCTAATGGCTGAGCTACCAGTCCATATAAGTGGGGAGTTGAACATATCCTCTTTGAGTCTGGACCTTTCAGGATGGTTTCTCCACAGCCAAGAAGAGGGACGAAGAGAAACTTTCTTTGTATTACCATTGTTGGCCAGCCAATTCATCCACTGTTTGTTCCTCTCCATCTTTCCAGCTCGTTACTGCCAATGAGTTTGCATGTGACAATAGTGTGCTCCATACAAACTTCCACCAAATGAGTCATGTCCACCTTACTTCATCTGGATCTTTGGATAACTGCTCATTGTTCAGGTAATCATAAATCACCTCCAGCACAGCTAATTCCCTCAAGTCCCTCAAGTATTGAATACTTCTCTCCATGGTGGTCCACTTGCCTGGGTGACATATAACATCTTTCTTGAAGGGATATCTTTCCTTCATGCCTGATGGGAGTCGGCTCCAGGGGCTGAGGGTTTGTGCCCCTTTTCCAGTTGCTTTGTCAATGTCCCCTTCCCTAGAAAGGGATTCTAGCTGCTTCACTTCCCTGCCTTCTAATTCCAGGCTACTGGCCCTGTTATCCCAGCATCAGAGCAGCCAAGTGACAATGTGCTCGCCTGTACAATGGCTGAAATCTTTTCACATACCTCGCAGCTCGCTCAGAGATAGGGATCGAGTTGTTACCATCTCATTTATGGGTTCTGCCTCTTCCTCTTCCTGTTCCCATGATGGCCCTGTTCATCTTCATCCCTTACGAAATGAGCTGATCTTCTTGTGTACTTCTCCTTGTGATAGGGGCAACTGATACCAGCACGGGTTGGTTCTCTGGTTCAGCCGCAGTGCCTGTCTCCAGGGTTTGAGTAGCTGCAGCATGCATTGCCAGGGTTTCAGTAGCCACAGTGCCTGTGGCCGGGGTTGGAGTAGCTGCAGTGCCTGTTGGCAGTGTTTGAGTAAACACAGTGCCAGTCATGGGGGTAGATCTCTGGATGGTATTCTTAAATAGTTGTTTAACCCTAAACAAGACCTGAACCACATTCAGGAGACATTGTAATGCTGGTTTGAACATCCCAAGGATATTCAAAATTCTCAAGAGCTGTTCTAACTAGCCTGAATGAGGAAAGGAAGGTGAAGGAGCAGGGGAAAGTGTCCCCTCCATCTCCCCCATAGATTGGTTCTCCAAGGAGAAGAGGTAAAAAGTGTAATTATCAATACTTTCTGAGAGATGGTTCCCAAAGTATGGGGATGAAGGCAGTGCCGAGTACAATGTCATGACAGATAATTTTATCATACCACAAACCAGTGTTACACAGTACAGCAAAGCAATAACTTTAATCCAACACCCAGAGGTGATAAACAGCACCACAGGGAGTGCATACAGCACATAAGGTGTTTACATAGCAGAACTCTGAGAATAGGGACAAGCCCAAGAGCAAATAAATTGACATTGCAACCAGAGACTATTGGACTAATATAATGAATGCTTATCACCAATCTGTTTTAACATTCTCTGGTCAGATCTGTCGTTATCTCAACTCTTCAAGCCCCATGTTGGGTGCCAAAAAGGACTGTTGCGGTTTAACCCAGCAGGCAGCTAAACAACACACAGCCATTCTCTCACTCCCCCTCCTCCCCAGTGGGATGGGGGAGAGAATCAGAAAAAAAAAAAAGAAAAAAAGGTAAAATTCATGCATTGAGATAAAGACAGTTTAATAGGACAGAAAAGGAAAATAATAATAACAATAACAATAATTATAATAATGGTAATAATAATAATAATACTACAATATACAAAATAAGTGATGCACAATGCAATTACTCACCACCCACCAACCGATGTCCTGGCTGTGCCCCCTCCCAGCTTCTTGCTGGCAGGGCATGAGAAGCTGAAAAGTCCTTGACTAGTGTAAGAACTACTTAGCAACAATGTTTTCATGATTGTGTTATCAACATTATTCTCACACTAAATCCAAAATACAGCACTATACCAGCTACTAGAGGAAAAAAAATTAACTCTATCCCAACTGAAACCAGAACACCAGGCCAAGTAGAAACAGTGAAATAATACAAAATGCTATTGGAGACAACAATTTAATTGTTTTACATGCTTAATTGCTCATGTGTAAAATATAAACCGTGTTAAATTGAAACAATTAACTGAGAAAAAGGAGAGGGAGGATAAATGTCAAAACACAGGCACATATCTCTAATACATGTTCAGACTAAGGAATGTAATATCAGGAGAGCCATAAAACAGAACCGGGAAAGAGAACTCTAACAAAGTGGAAGCGTCTTACCCAGGGCAAGAGGTAATTAACCCCACTGACAAGGTAACAGTCTGCAGCAGGAAGTTCAAAAAGAAAGGATAGAAAGGTGAAGGTGCATTTAAAGACAGACACCATGCCAATTTCAACTGAAATGAAAAAAATCATATAAGGCAGAGTTAGAATACAATCCAAGGATTATTTCTTGATGTCACTAGTATGCATGAGCTAACAAAAAAACAACAACAACAACAACAACCACAAAAAAAAAAGTTCTCTTCCTTGCACAGTATGGAACAAATGACCAACTAATAAGAAAAAACAGGAAAAATACAACATATGCTTTTATTTGGCAAGGGGCGAAACAAAGAAAGCAAGGGGGTATCATCTTTTCTCTCTTGTAACTTGCATTTGACACAGTGAATCAAAGCAAAGACTGCAGTTCAATAGTGTATAGGCTGCATAGTCCAGAGAATAAAACAAGTCACTACAGTCTTAGAAGAAATCAGTTTCTGTAGGATCTCCTCCAAAAAATGCATTTACATGAATCTTGTATGTTTATTGCACATGTGTGGGTAAGGAATGGATGTTCTCACTGGCAATATCAGGACTTGGCATAATTTGTCCAAGGACCTCTGTACAGAAATATTTCACAGGTTTCATTTCATCATGTGTGTGAAAGAAAAGGTACAAAGAAGAAACCAAGAGGTTCAAGGCTACGCGGTTATCCAAATTCAAGAATACTCAGCTCCACACACCTTTCTTCAAGTCAAATTTTTCATTTAATTATTCATCCAAAAGCCTAGCTCGAGAAAAGTGGACCTAACTCTGACAAGTTACACTGGAATGCTTACAAGCCTTGTACATAAAAGAATTTTTTGTCTCAGGGTTAAGTCAAATCCACAGCTCAAGTAGATTCACAAACAGCAGTGGTGACCATTGTTGGTCTTCATAACCTCCAAGCACCCAGAAAGCTTCATTATTTTCTCCAGTGTAGAGTTTTCAGGACTCGCCTGTTCTTTTACATTATCTCTTGGCTAAACCGAAGACAACTTCAACCAAAGCCCACTTTAAAGTTTCAGTTCCTGTAGCACTCAGTGCTCCAAATTCTGACTAGTACAAATTCCTACAGGCATATGGGATCTGCTCAGAGGTCTGCACACCATCTCCTTGATTTTAGAGAGTAACTCAATACACTGGGCACTATGTTCAATGGCTCAAAACATTGGAACCTACACTCTGAGAGAGTATCATCTTTTATTGCCCAGAATACCTTGAAAACCATCCTGAAGCCCCATTCGGTTGTCATGACTGCTGTGCTCACTTCTCTGCCTGTCAAAGAGCACAAAACACAATGCCTACATTGCATTGGAGCTTGCTTGTAGCCACCATACTCTTTTCTGTTCATGTCCCCTTCTTTTGCCTCCCATCTCTTCTCACCTGAATCTTTTTCATACCATGCATTTTTTGGTCTATTTCATCCTACTAAATGTTATCAGTGGTATAACAGTGAAGAAAAAAAAAGTATAAATTCAGTTTTGTGGTTTCAAACCAAGGATTGAAAAGTAGTAACCCCTGTATTGTCTTAATTGCATTTGTCTCTTTACCCAGGCTGTCCTTAGATACGCAGATGGTTTTCCCCACTTGTAGCAACAAGATATTGGGAACTAATGTTCTACACGCATTCAGGACCAAAACCGGCAATAAATACAAATAAGCCTGACACAACATTTTTCTGCCTTATTCTTCAGTTGTGCATATGTGAGCTGTTCTCTCAGCTTGTCACACTAGAAGAATGTAACAATTAGAGTGTTGCTCCCTTTGGAAATAGTTTGAGCTCTGTATTTACAGAGGGTAAGGAACATGTAGACAAAGTAACTAGCAAAAGACAAATTTTTCTTCCACAAATAAATAAATCAGGAAGGAAGTGTGACAGGTACACTCCACCCACCCTCCTCACTCCAATAAAAAACAGGGCTTTTGTCTGCAGCCAGTGAGGTGCCTTGACTCAGAGAAGCTTCTGGATCATGACCAGTTATGACCACAGCTCAGATGTGGCCTCATCAGTGCTGAGTAGAGGGGAAGCATCCCTTCCATCAACCTGCTGGCAAGATTTTGTCTCAGGCAGACCAGGCTACCATACTCCTTCTTTGCCACAAAGACACGTTGTTGGCTCATGCTCAACTTGGTGTCCACAAGGACTACCAGGTCCTTTTCTGTAAATCTGCTTTCCAGCTAGTCAGCCCCCAGCATGTACACCAGTTGTTCCTCCCCAGGTTCAGGACTTTGTATTTCCCTTTGTTGAACTTCATGAGGTACCCATCAGCCCATTTCTGCAGCCTGTCAGGGTCCCTCTGGACGGCAGCACAATTCTCTGTGTCCCACCCACTCCTCCCAGTTTTGTGTCATCAGTATACATGGTGAGGGTACACTCTGACCCATCATCCAGTTCATCAACAAAGATGTTAACAGGACTGGACTCCAGTATTGACCCCTGGGATACACCAGTAGTTATCAACCTCTAACTAGGTGTTGCGCTGCTGATCACCACCCTCTGGGGCCTGTCACTCAGCCAGTTTTAAATCCACTCTGCTGTCTGCTCTTCCAGCCCATACTCCATCAACCTCTCTATGAGGAAGCACTGTCTGTCTCCACTAATATACACATTTATCTTGAGAAAAACAATCAACAGAAGCAAATGCTTTAACACCAGAATTATTTTCAAAAAGCAAATACAGGTGCAGATTTCTTAATTTTAATTATCACCTTTTACATAATAATAATCAACATCTAATCAAAATAAGACAGCACCAAATTTTAAGGGGTTTAAATCCCTTAAACTTGGGTACCTTGAAAGATGAACCTACATCTATCTTTACACATCTGAATTCATATTTGGCTTTGATGGAATGAGTGTCTTCAAGCCCTATTGGCAAGTGTTTGAAAACTATGGGTTTGAGGATTTTGTCATCAGAAATAAAACAGAAGATATTTCCATTTTCTCCTTGCTTGCTTCAGCTACACCTGAAGGCCTTCCTACAATCGTGTTCCCTCCAGGAGAAGAGCAACAAATAACTTTACAAGATTGTCTTTCAGGTTACTGTATGTCACTGGTCCTGACAAGATCTAAATAATTGACGTGAGAAAGCTGAAGGATAGAGAAAACTGAAAATAATTTGCTCTTGACCACAAAATTTAGTGTAAATTATTGGCCCATTCAAGTCAGAGATTTGATATTAACCTCAGTGGAGCAAAGCCCGATGCTTCAAAACAGTGATTTGTAAGCAAACAGGTTAATACTGTTGAAGATAAATCATTATCACTCATTAAGTTCTCTGAAGAGCAGCAAACTATATTTTATCTTTTCTGTCTCACTGTTTACTGACCAGTTTGCCTGGAGCCTCCTACAAAGTACTGTGACATTTGTTTTAGCAAATGCTTTGTCAGCTGCAAAAGACTTAAGTATTCTTTTCATTACAATTGGAACTGACAAATAAGGTAAGTCCCTGCACTTGCAAATATTTTAAATGTTTAAAATTTTATTCAAACTGTGTTTTATTCAGTTTATAAGATACATAGGTTGAACTGAAATAATTTGTAAAGTGAATTGAGATTCATTGTTTCTTTATTTAACTTCTAAAATACGCAAGTATTTATGCTTTGAAATTAAGTTTAGCTGCATTTCATCTTACCATATGCCAAAGGAAAAGTCAAAACATTTGGTTTAGTCAATGCTAAACAGAAACTGTTCAGCCGTTTACAGTTCTCAGCCATTTTTCTCCATTGAACTATTTCACTTCGTTTGGGAAGGATTTGCACTTATTTTGATCTATCCAAAAGTGCAGCAAGAGTAAAGCACTTCCCTTTCAGTGACTGTCATCTAACTATAACCATGCACAAGAGAAGTGGACCCATGGCTCCCCATACCACCAGTTACCTACTGCACAGCACTCTTTCAGATGTTCACCGAACCCCACATTTCTAAAGTGTGAGGAAGATAAAAGGAGAAAGACATCTGCCGTCAACCATTTTAAGCACGAGAACGATGCCTTCAACAAGAGAAGTTTTTAGTGGGCTGCTGTTAATCCATAACAATTTCTTCTCTCCGTGACTATGACAGATTATAAAGAAGTTGAGTGCAAGGAACCTGGGAAAGCTTGTAGCATCTGGTGTTTATTTTGATGACACTAGTCAGTCCTTGCACTGTGGTGGCGGCAAGTGACATGTAAGTAAATGCCTCCTTCAGGAACCTCAGCCAAATATCAGAATCTGTTCTACAATAGCAGCTATCCACTTGCTACAGATAAAGCAGAATATAAATCTACCTGCTGATCACAAACTCAACCAAAGATTCTGTTACAAGGCTAAGAACGTTGTGTCTCAAAAAACTGTTGAGCTCCTTGAAGATTAAGAATCATTTAGTGCCTAACATACTTACAAACAACACTCACATCTGCACAACTTGCATCTATTCAACACAGTATCTAGGTGTCTTGAGCGAGCCCAGTACTTCTCAGGAAGTAAAGAAAAGATGAATCCTATTATCACTAGAGACTTGCTGAGCCTTTAATGACTTTAAGTTGCTTGTCAGCAATGTCTTGCTAGTAAGAAATTACATAATTCCTATTGCTAGAAACTTTTAAAATCAGACTGCACAGAACACTACAAAGTGCACTGCGGGAATCAATCCTGAACTGGCAGAAAAAATTACTTTAGGGAGCCTATTATACAATTTAATCTGTAACTTCTACAGTTCTTGGCTGTGGCCTTCATTGTTTCTGTGGTAATCCTGCAATTGATCATTAATACCACATTTTATGACTTTGATCTGTGATGTTAGCTTTAATAGTTCTCTGAATCTGCTCTTACCTTTAAATACACCACTAACTCTGTTCTGCAAGCTGTCTTCCCCTAGGAATTTCTGGTGACTTTTTAGGTTCTTTTAAAAAAAAGAAGAGCTTTCAGACAACAACCTCCCCCCAGATTAATCTCTTCTTACTTTGTAAGACCTACATGGCCATTCTACAAAACTGCCATTAGCCACTGGGTCTTCTTCAGGCTGAGAGAACTGAGGGAAAACACTGAGACTGAAAGCAGTCTCCGATTAAATTTAATTTCACTTAATAACATTCTCTACATCCATAATATTTATTAATTAATAAAAATATTCCAGAAATACTATTTTAGTAGTAGATCTTATTTTACCTGTCACACCACTTGACTTGATCCCACACATTAATGGCAGAATGTAACAAATCATTCAGCCAATAATATGGCTGAATAAAGGGATGTTCATGGAAGAATCACTCTCAGTCATTATTCAGAATTGCTCAGGGAATTATTTGTGACTTGTTTTTAACTATAAAGATTTTTTATAGTTAGTTCATTAATACTTATTCAATGTTCAGCAATCAGAATTTAAAATCAGTGTGTTAATTAGCACACATTAAAAATAAAAAGGCTTATTACTGTGGCTCAGAAAGGTTGAAGAAACACTTTTTGCAGTTTTGACTGTATGCTAGTAGGAAAAAGCAGTGCTCAGAACCTGATTTTGTCCCAGTAAAGTGGGCAGGAGTTATGACACTGAGTTCAAGGACAGTAGAATCATGTCCCAACAAGTTAGATATCAAGTGCAGAAGTCGTGAATGAGTATGAACTTAGCAGCAGAAGTTTATATCCTCACCCATAAGAAAATGGACCATATTATGGTTTTTATTCTTCTTATAGCTACTTCCAGAAGAATGGTGTGCCTTAATCCTGATTTGTTTTGTGCTAGATATTGTGCAGCATATACTCCAGCTGCTCTTCAATAGTCTAAATGAAAAATCAGCAGTGCTTTCTCTGCAACTCAGGTTGTAGCCTAATTATGGTGGGGCAGATTTTTCTAGGGCTTGTAGGTGATAACATAAAATCAATTAATAAATGCAATCATATTTATGATTATGAAGGCCATCATGCAAGCAAGGTCAAAATTGAGCATTTGGTTTTTTTCTTAGTACAATAAGTTTCTTGCTACTTTTTAATGCTCTAACAAGTATATTTTCATGAAATGATAAACGAAAATTTATTATTTGTTGTATGTCACCCATTAATCAATAGCAGTTTCCACCTTCCAATATATGAATAAGGAGCTGAACAGTAAGTAGGTCAAAACCTGTCTATAAGTTGCAGTAACCCTTCGAAAAAGAGTATTATTCTGCATGCTTGTGTGCACAGGCATAGGCATGAAAGTAGCCCCATTCTAAATGGGACGGTGACTATGCACCATGCAACAGCGCCACACTGCAGCTATGGCATGGAACCAGCAGGCTTTGATAGGGAAGCCAACAGCTTTGTGCTTTGCTCTACAAACCCACAGAAACCTTGAATATGTGTTTACATGTGTACATATACACTCCTACCAAATCAGATATCCTTCGTTGCATGCGTACTTTGTATGAGAATACGTAAGATCTACCCTGCTTCCACAGGTAGTAAGTAACACAGGAATATATTTGTGCAGACTGTAGTATCTTTCTTTCCTTATTTAAACTTGGAATATTCTGATTAGCACATCCTAGGGCATACAAGAGATTGATGTAATGCCCCTATTTCTAGCAATGAATCAACTCTTCAGTATGATATGGGTACCTATTAATTATGTAGTGCTCCCATTTTACAAAATCTGTTTCCAGACTCTGTCTGGAATACTAATTAGTTATACAGTACATATTTTAGGCTTTATTTCTCTCCAACCTACATACAGCTAGCCACTGTTATTCATTATGGTTATATTTATATTCCATTTATATTGTTTAACCCTTACCTCTCTCCTCATTGTATTGTAAACCCCTAAGGCTCAGCTACAGAATCCCTAATCAGGGCTCTTGAAAGTGCTGAGGGTCAGTGCCTGGCTGATACCTGAGCTTGAAACTGAGGTTAAGGGAGGAGGACTTCAGAGTCAGGAATACGTGTGAAGGGGATAGTAAGACCCACGCCCCACCACAGAGGCAAAAGAAAGTGTCATCCTGCTCATCAGGCCAAACCCAGGTTGAAGCCTAGATTAAATATACCACATAAAAATATTCTGTGCAGATAACTTAATTATGTCACCTTCCAGGTGTATTCAGCGTAATCATTGTCTGATTGATATTATATGTTTCTCATTTGAAATCTCAAGGCTACTTATATTTCACAGTGGTTTATCCTATAGCCATTGATGCTTTAGCAAGACCCTTGCTATTTGCATTTCAACTTGCTGTTTTCAAAGATATTGTTCTCTGTTCAAAACAGGAGGGAAAATTTCAGCCTTTAGTGGTCAAAAAAAGATTTCCCAATTGTCATAATGGGATTTGAGCACTACCTAGATGAGCAGGCTGTCCTTTGCCCAGTAACAGAAAAATGGTGTAATTTTTCCAAGATTCAAGCCCACAACAGACAAATGAAATAAAGAAAGATTGGAATTGCTTCTGTTGTTCCAGTTTCTATTTTGTGCAAACCATCCACTCATATTAAAAAAAAAAATTGATTCAGATAAGATACAGAATTGAGATGTCTCAGTGGCCCACTTGTAATTTCTTAAGTGAAAGCTGAAGATAAAATGGAAATCAAAACATTCCAGTTTCTGAGACCTTGCTGCTCTAGTTCTTCAGGAAAACTGATATTTGAGATGGGGAAGAAAAAAGTCAGCTGTTGACAAGCTTAAGGAATTCCGTCAGAGGCAATAGTGTCTGACTAGTTAACAAGGAGCAGTAATACCACTTAAGATGCTTTTAAGTAACACATATGACATGTAAGAGATTAGAGTAAGCTTGTCGCCACTATGTAATGGGACCATACAGAAAGTCCTTGTGGTGTTTTCTTTTAATCATTCTCCCATTAGTTAACAGATTTCATGTCACATGCAGAAAGGGCTCCATAGCTTTAATGTCACATGAGAAGGATAGATTTCCCCATGATTTCTGTACATTCTGTACATTGGTGGATAAAATTCATTGAATTACATCTCATCCTATAAAAGGGAAATTAGAGTTTTGTACAAAGGTATCAATTAAATCAGTACTGTAATTTACATGGAAGATGTCTTAGAGGTGTCATCCTTGAACACCTCCCCTTTGTTACCAGACACATTACTGAGAAATCTCTGACATACTGTGACTTGTCCTAAGCATTTTTTCAGACAGTTTTCATGGGAGAATTCTTCAGGTATATAGTTCTTTTCTCCACCTCAGTTTCCATTTTATCACCTATTGTCTGCTTTCTAACTTAACTTTTGCAGAGGTTACATTTTACTAGTTCTGGGGTCTGAATGTCTTTCTGTTCCATTTATACATCTGGAATATTTACAATTGCTCCCTCAGAGATCTACAGACAGATTCTCAGACCATTTGTCCCTTGACTAGTTGTTAAGACTATCTAAATTGCAGTATGTTCTTATTTTAGGTCTCCAGCTAAGCCTATGTCATGAGGTTATAAAGAATCACTGAATGAGCTAAAATTCAATGTCCCAGTTCTTCACTTCATAGGATCTGCACGCAGTTAAGTTTTGAAGCCTATTTCATTGTGTTTCTGTCAAGAAGGCATTTAAATTCCATAAGGAAACAATCAAATTCTATGTGAAAACAGAGACCTATTAGTTCTTTCCCCTTCTTTCAGTGAGGTATTAGGTCAAAATTAAGCACTTGTGGCCAAGACTGACATTCCCTACTCCCCTACATTTCAGATGCTATTTTTACTTTCTAAGGCCATTTCTGACAGCCTTTTCACAACCTATGGGCATGAATGTGAAATATCCATTGATCAGTTTTCAGTCCAAATAGGACGGGTTATCAGAAGCTTGTGCACTTCTACATTATGCCCTAAACATTAAAAGCCTTTCAGGGTCTGATCTTTCAAACACTTAATTGTGCAATCAAGTTTAATGGAGTTGCTCACGTGCTTGAAATTAAGCGTTTACTTCATTATCATGCTGAACTAGACCCTAATTCTTCTTTATTACCAACAGCTACTGAAGCCCCATTTTTTCTTTTAATTTTACCTAGCCTGTCAGACAAACATACCCATAAAACCCAATCTGTTATTGTCATTCATACGTACAATAATCTTCAGCTGACATCACCTGAGCCTGAAGTAGGTAATAAATAAAGAAGCTTATAACTGCCAGGGATAAAACAAGACAGTTACACCAATTAATCAGGTGTAGAAACATTTTAATTCTTTTCAGAATATAGCAAGTATAAAGAGAGTAAGAAAAGGAAAGCAAATGAATGCTGCCTTAGAGTTACCTCTCGAGTTATCAAAGAAATCTCTGCCACCCTGAAACGTACAATACCCCTGCAAAAGAGTTCTGTGATGAACATACAATGTTTGATGACAACATTCTCCATATTTGTGCAAATCAGACGTGAAACATTAATTTGTATAAAAGCATGACCCTGCACATCTGTGTAAGTGAGTAATCAATTCCTATTACATTTCTGGGAGTTTATGAGGCTGGTGGGCACCTGAATTTTGAAGGAGGCACTCAGTGTCTTTCAGACCATCTCATAATCACCTGTCATACAAAATCACATCTGAAAAATCAATGGGGCTTTAAATTCATCTTTGCATTTTGCAAAAAGTCGGGGATGATATTTAAGGATAGCTCTTGTCACATGCAAGCCAATCTACCTTTATACTCTCCCACTTTGTACTTCATCTCTCCAGGCTTTTCTCAAAGTTAATCGGCTGATACCTTCCAAAACATATAAATTCATACCTGCCAAAATACATGGAGTCACACTGCTGCCTCTTTTCACACTCCATCTGCTGCATTTGTTATTTCTGACCAAACTTCCTGCCATGCCACCTCCCACTTGGGCCTATTTGCCTGTAAATTGGAAAATGTTTGTAACCAGGCTCACCTCAGAAATTAGGAGTGATTCTTGCCTGCCTTCCTGTTCTACCTCTGCCTACGTTTCTGCCAGTAGATGAGAGGTGCATCATCATCAGCGTACTTTCTTCTGTGGTATAAGGTAAGATCTTAATCATGTTGTTACTCTAGACCTTGTGCAGAGTTAAGTGATGGTTCATTAATAAACACACAGAGAGACAAAAATGGGAGACCAGCCAGATCCCCAGGCAGCTGAGGATAGCGCTTGTGCCTAGCTCATTCCTCCTCTCAACTGAAGTATTCGCAGATCTGCAAGCAAAGAATCTATTTCCTGATTCCATCATGAATCGTTCAAACTGATCAAAGTTTTGCAGTGAGGGTAGTCTTTCCACTATTTTTAATATTACTGTATTAAAGTGATACCAGTAAAACCACACAACATCCAGTGCAGTGTCGTCAAATAGTTACCATGGCGATATTCGTTAGATGTTCTATGCCAAAACAAAATGCTTCAGGTTACTTTGAAAATGTCAAAAAAGCTTGAAATTGTTCAGTTTTGTCCTAATTCTGTCAAGTATGACACAAAATAGGCAGAGAGCTTTGATTATTATTTTTTTTTTTGCGATCAACTTTTTACAGCAGTATTTTCCCAAAATAAGATGCTTTGTTTATGCCTCACATTGAAAAGAGATGGAAGGGAATGAGGATATATCATTAGGGAGGGAATGAGGATATATCATTAGGGACACAGAAGCAGATGTCAAAATAGCATTAAAAAGAGGGAAGAAGAAGAAGAAAGAGCACAGCAGTAGTTGAGAGAAAAGGAGTATTTTATTTCACAGTAACCTAAAGAAAATAGAAAATCCTCTATAAAGGCAAGATATCCTTTGACTTATGTTTATGAAAGAGGAATTCAAATGGGAGCAGGCTCAAAGAAGCAACATCACAATGATTATGAGAATGGAGAATTTTTGAGAACACTTAATATATCTTATGAAACAGATTAAATTACTTTCACTTGCTTAGCCTAGCAAAGCAACTATTGAAAAGGGATATGATAAGGCTTTATAAATATGTTAAGAGGGGCATTTGAGAGCCAGGAGAACTACCTGAATTAAAGGATAATAAATAGCACTGACACAAAATCAACTGTCTATAAATTGACCGGGAATATGTTTGCACAGAAAACTAGAAGATGCCTTGTCATGTGCAGGGCTGATTGCCCTATGATCCTATTTTTTCAACAGGAAAATTGGGATGCTTAAAGCTGAGTGCAGAAGGGCGGAGATCCCCAACCTCATTAATAGCTGTGCTGATCCTGTGTTTTTCTCTATCATGGGATACTGGTTTAGCAGCCATGCAGCCTCGCAAGCCCTCTTCGTCCTTTGCCTCATTTCGATCAGAGGTGAGTCTGTTTCTGTCTGATGGAGATTTGTGAGGTTTTGAAAGATGTTGCCTGAAAGTTAGGAGCTCTAGCAGGGAGTCAAACTGGCTTTGGCAAAGGCTCGTTTAAGGAAACATATGGAGGCCCTGCTAAGCTGTATGTATTTTTCTAATAATGGGTTTGTATGAAGTGTGAAGCTGTGTGGTTAATGATTGCTACCAGTGCTGTTCTGTGACAGAGCAGAAGTCCCAGGTGACCCTAAATCTGATCTCACCAGACTAAACTCTTGCATGAACCTGCATCTGATCTCCCAGAGCAGCAGAGGCTGGGGCAAGTGCTGGCCGATGATGGGGATATTTCCAAAAGGGGAGGCAGGGTCAGATGCTCCTCTCCAGGTCTAGGGAAAACTCAAGACTTCCCAGCTGTGCCTGACCAAGCAGGGCCAGGAGCTCTTCCTTCACTGGTCAACAAAACAGCTCAGGACACGTCCTCTGCCGTAAACAGAAGGCATTCTCCCCTATAGGAATACCTGCAGCTGTGCCGTGCATTGCCTGGAGGGAGATAGCTAGCATGGGCCAAAGCCAGGACAGGGAAAGTGTGAACATTTAGCGAGTACAAGCGACCAAGCCTGTGCCCTTGAGCTGCATGGCTGCCATGTACAGGTTTAGCTGGAGGTGACAGGATTTGCCTTGCGACCAGTTACAGCTCAGCAGCAATCCTGTCCTGATTGTCCCTGTAATGGAAAGCAGCGCACAATTCTAATGATAATGCACTCAGGTGAATAAAATCCAGCTGACACCACTTAGTTATATTGTTTCTGAAGTGCTAGCGAGACTAAAACACTAGTAAAAATTATTTGTAACACTAGCAGGCATGTTTATGAACGCAGAGGGGGAACAGATTTGCTGAGTATGGAGGTGCTGTCGTATTTTAGAGCACAGCTTCTCATGTAGCATCCACATCTCCTAAATTTAGCACCGACAATATTGTCCATCATCAGTTCAGCAAGTACTGTATGAGTGAGATCAGCACAGGCAATTTTTCTCTGAGAGGCAATCTTTAATGCAGTGTTGGGTGAATAATACTTTTTTTAACCTATCTTCAGAACAGGACAATGTTTCTTATTTACAAATAACACTGCCGGTCACTGCTTTAATCTACACCTTTCATTCATTATGGATAGGCCACAGCATATGACCATAGATCTCTCAGTCTGGGGATCCATTAATCTGTGATGAGTTGAGAGGTGATTTATCTATGGAATAGAGGAGTCTCCTGGGCTCCCAGGGAGTGACAGTGCTACCACTGACTTCCTCACAGGTTTTCCCCCACAGTTATTCCTCTACAGTTGTCCACAGCCAACCCTGCGCCTCTCCAGCGAGGAACATAATCTCCAGCCACAAGGCTGTAATGCTTGGTTACAGTCTGGATGAAAACTGGTTGGACGTTTGAGGCAGAGAAATAAATCCCAGGCTCCATCTCAAACCTCAGCAGCAGCAGTCTGCCTATATAGGACACACATGCAGAAGCTCATGCCGCAGGTATTTTGCACCATAAGATGCCAGGCTACAGTTTCCTGGGCTGTTGCTGTTGCTGAGGTGCAGGACAAACGTCCCCTGGTGTTGCACGCCCTCCGTGTCCTCGGGCTGCCACTGCCCCGCTGCAGCAGCGCAGCTCCAGAGCAGCTGGTTCTGCCAGTGCAGCCCTCAGGGCTTCCTGAAGATTGGTAGGTCCAAAACCACTTCTTGCCCTTTTTTTCATTTAATGCATGAATGCCAAGCAGCTACCTTCTCAGCCCCCATGAAATTCCTACTACAATTCTTGATGAAGAAGAAAATTCTGTGCATGGGTTGGTCTAGATATTCATAATCAAGAAGGATGGATGGGATTTTCTTACCCCAAAGTACACAGGTTGTTAATTTTTTTGGCAATTTATGGCTATGTCAGTTAACATTCCTGTCATCTGCAACTGCAGCTGAAAGTACTGCCATCCCAATCTCAAAGCCCCAGGTTATACCCATTCATGCCAGAAGCTTCTTTTATTTGAAATGGGGACTAAACCTTGCTCCACAATGCAGCAGTCAGTTGTTTGGCGGAGTGTCAGAAGCAGCGGTTTATATAACAGCTTAATTTGCAGCCACCTCCTGATTTTAGTTTAGTTCTCCTGCAGCGCCTGAACAGTAATGAAAATAATAGTGGATAGCTGCCATGGAAAGGTTTGCAACACACAACAACAGATTTAATCAATGGAAGGAAGGGTATATTTTTCATTTTCCATTAAGATAAATATGCCTTCAACTCTGATTGTATGCAACAGTTTACCTGCAGCTCATAAAAACTACCTCCAGCCTGAGAATTAAAGATTGCCCTGCATCGTTACGGATCTGATTTTTCCTGAGGCTTAAGGCCAGAGTTCGTGTTGACTCTCCCATGAGCCCTGACTGTTCAGCACTGCCTGAAAATCAGATCCTTCGGTTACATCAAATCAGGGCACGCAATTTAGGTAAACTCCAGTAAGGTAATCGGGTGGCTGTGCACTGCTGCTCTCTTGTGGTCTAAAATGGTGTGTCCTGGGAGAGAGCTGTGAAGCCACCAGAGTCAGGTTCACATGGAGGAGGGTCTTTCACAAGGGTCAGGTGGGTGGTGGACCAGTTTGGCAGAGGATGCTCTATATGGGGCAGCATTAGGCTGCCAAATAAACATCAAAAGTCCTTTTTTCTGGGGACAGGAGGCAGAAGGAGTCCAGAGCTGGGTGCAGGAGGGGAGGGCAGCGCTGAGGGGGGCAGGGCCTCTCCCACACTCCCTCCCAAAACAGCAGGCAGAGAGCAGAGCACCCTGTGGTTGGGAGGAGCAGGTACAGAAAGAGGGTGGGCAACCGTCACCCCAAATGAGCAGCAGCAGCAGATAACAGATCTTCTTAGGAGGTTTTCCAACAGCCAGCTCTGCAAAACTGCCACCAGCACCACTCTGCCCTGCGCCCTAGGTTGGGCAGACACTGAAGCACAGCCTGATTCATAACCTCCCTTGTGCATATATTTGTGTAACTGCTGCAATGAATTCAATATCCAGTGTTTTGCAGGAAACAAATGTGATTGCTGTGTATAAATTAATAAACGCAATTGACTACTGAATTGCTTTGAGCCATGGAGAGTACAGTTAGTGGTACAGCCTGGAAGGAGGTAGACAGCAGGAGAGTGAATTATCATTTTGTACCTTATGTTCTCAGAAAGATAAGTGAGATAAGGGAGGAGAAACAGGGCATGTGAAGCTCCTGAGTGGAGTTATAATAGGAACTAAACAGCTTAGATAAATCTGTAGCAAAGAGGTAAGGCTGTAATGGACTGTTATATTTTAGGTTGTGTTCTGCCTTTAAATGGGACCATTTATTTAAGGAACGACTATAAGATATTAGGACTAAATATAAATGGGAGGAAAACCAGGGAATTTTTTACTAAAAGGAATAAGGTATATCCAGTGGACTACTTCTACACATTCAGCCAGCTACAGATTCCAGATAACCACAGAAAGGTTGCAGAACAAACAAGCATTTGTAAAGCGATGTGGTGGGTTGTTCTTGGCTGGATGCCAAGTGCCACCAAGCCTCTCTATCACTCCCCTCCTCAGCAGGACAGACAGGGAGAAAATGAGATGGAAAAAAACCCCTCATGGGTCAAGATAAAGGCAGTTCAATAAAAGCAAAAGCAAAGGCCACACACAGAAGCAAAAGGAAAACAAAGATTTTATTCTCTACTTCCCCTCAGCAGGTGATGTCCAGCCACTACTCAGGAAGCAGGGCTTCAGTATGCATAGCAGTTGCTCCAGAAGACAAACGTAAATAATGAATGCCCCACCACCACCACCCCTTCTTTCTCTTAGCTTTTGTTGCTGAGCCAACATCATACAGTATGAAATATCCCTTTGGTCAGTTTGGGTCAACTACTCTGGCTATGTCCCCTCCTAAGATCTTGCCCACCCTCAGCCTGCTGGTGGTGGGGGGATGTTGGAGAGACAGCCTTAATGCTGTGTGAGCACTGCTCAGCAGCAACCAAAACAGTGGTGTGTTATCAACACCTTTCTAGCTACCAATACAAAGCACAGCACTGTGAGGGCTGCTATGAGGAAAATTAACTCCATCTCAGCCAGACACAGTACTAAGAGAAAGATAGTCACCACAATCCCAGAGGAGAAAATCTATATTTGTGAAATAGACTTCAGCTTCAAATTCACATTGAGTTTGTAAGCAACTGAGACTGCTGGGCAGGAGACTGCAGGACAATGCAAAATACAGTCATTTGTCCATTTCCATGGCTAAGTCAGGAGAGAAAACCACATACATTGACTACCTGGACACATAGCAGCTTGTGTCCACTACATCTCAGGAACAAGAGATTAGAGAGTGTATCTGGAAACTGAGGTTTCCATCTTGCTTTGGACCACTCACGGAGGAGCCAGCATTGCTCGCCGAAGCTTGTTGCTACATGAGCCTTCAACCACCAACTCCAAATGCAGAGGGGAAGCGGGAAGGGAACTGTGGCCCCATGTGCCTCTGACTTAGAGCACCACCTGTAGTTCCCTGCAGGTGGTGCCCAGGAGCCTTGCCTTGCTTGGTCAGTGCCTGAGGTTACAACATAAACACAAGACATGTTAAATTATCCAGGTCCTGTTAAGTGCCTTGAGCTGGAATCAGAATCTTAAATAACAAGATAGAAAGCTAGCAAAGATGATGTTATCTACTGCATTAAAAACCATATAAACTTAGACTTAGATTCATCCTAGCTAAATGTCAGGATCAACCAAGGTTCCTCCACAGTCCATAGGCTGGGAAGAGCAAGGTAACTCCAAGAGCCATCAGCCACCTTGGCACTGACACATCAGTGTCTGCCCAGACCCCTGTGGGACCTGGGCCATTGCAGGATGGAATCAGTTTCTGCAGATGCTTACATTCAGTGAATGCTGAGCACTGCCAAATATTAAGGCCCTAAATGAGAGAGACTTTCTCATCTTCCTTCTTTGCTGAAAAAATTAGTTTAGAAGCAGAAGTCCAAAAGATTCATTAAAAATGACAAGCACTGAGGACTTTTGAGCATCAAATAGCAGAACTATCTCAGTGAGGACTCAGTGGCTGGCTGTGTGCTTCAGACTGTGTTCCTGATAGTGACTTTGGGATTGTAGGAGCAAAAGCAGGAATTCTCAAAAGAAGGAGAAAGGCAGAATTTGCCATGGAAAGTAATAAAGTCATTTTCGTGAGTAGAGCAGCAAGGTAACCCTGTCAAACACATGCATCCATCATGTTAACACACACATCATAAGGTAGACTGCTCAAAAGATGCTACCATTTAAAAAAACCAGAATGACAGCATATTTAATTAAAGAGGTTTTATTCCATTTTACATGCATAAAAATGTAAAAATATTTTAAGGGTAAGCCTGAAAGAGTAAAAAACTCCTGGGTTTCAACAACAGACCCATCCTTGAACAGATACATTAAAATAATAAAAAGCCTTCACTGCATTAAAAGTACACAAAAGCTCTCGATTATTGTCTAGTAACATATCAGACTCCCGACTCCCTCCAAAAAGCAACTGTCAGCAGAAAAGAAAAGCCAGAGAGAAACAACTTCCCAAAACTAGATTACTCACACTTCATGGATTTGCCAAAAGGAGCCTGGGCAGTTTCAATTAGAAAGTTATGTTTCATTGTAACAAGAAAGAACACATCTAATTATTGAATCAGTTACACAGATGAGCATGGTTTGCAGAAAATGCTAATTTGACTAATGCCTTGTTGCATATCAATATCTCTGCCATATGGTGAGGGTTGAAGATGAATTGTTGTTCCTGTTCTGTTAACAAAAGAGACATGGTTGAACTATGACATCAAATTATGATGAGACTTAAGTAGCGCAGTGAAAACTGTACACAATGTAAAGTCATCTGTCTGTGTTGTCTGCAATGATGATTTCCGAAATCTCAAAAGAACATAGCTGGTATCACATTTACAGCAGCAAGAACAATTATGCCCAGAGGTACAAACTTATGCTGAAATGATTTAACAAAACATCTTATTCAGATTATTCTGAAATTGCGAAGAATTCTATAAAAGGAGATGCCAGCATATTTGCCACACAGATACAGCACATCACTTAGGATCAATCTTAGATATACACTTTGATGTTTCATAACTGCCTCTGTACTCAAAAATCAAGCTTATTTTAACACAAAACCTGACTTGCTGAATTTTATACCCATATGTTTAAATAAAAGAGACTAAAAAACACCAAAAAGTTATAAAATGTTTTTATGAAATTACAGGGATATAATGAGAGTACTCGGTGATGTTAACTTTAGATTCAGTAGGCTGCTTCATTCCATCAGTTCCAGAAAGAATCTTATGAGACGGTTGTGGTTTAACCCCAGCCAGCAAGTAAGCACCACGGAGCCGCTCGCTCACTCCCTGCCCCCAGTGGGATGGGGGACAGAATCAGAAGAGTAAAAGTGAGAAAACTCATGGGTTGAGATAAAGAGAGTTTAACAGGGAAAGCAAAAGCTGTGCACACAAGCAAAGCAAAACAAGGAATGCATTCACTGCTTCCCATGGGCGGGCAGGTGTTCAGCCATCTCCAGGAAAGCAGGGCTCCATGATGTGTAACGGTTCCTTGGGAAGACAAATGGCATCACTCTGAACATCCCCCTCTTCCTTCTTCTTCCCTTGGTTTTATATGCTGAGCGTGACATCATACGGCATGGAATATCCCTTGGGTCAGTTGGGTTCAGCTGTCCCAGCTGTGCCCCCTCCCAACTCCTTGTGCACCCCCAGCCTACTCACTGGTGGGGTGGGGGTGAGGAGCAGAAAAGGCCTTGACTCTGTGTAAGCACTGCTCAGTAGTAATGAAAACATCTCTGTGTTATCCACACTGTTTCCAGCACAAATACAAAACACAGCCCCATGCTAGCTACTAAGAAGAAAATTAATTCCATCCCAGCCAAAACCAGCACAGAGACTAAATAAATAATTAAGGGGAGAGATGGGGGTGTGTGCCATTTGCCCAGTAATTCCTCATTACATACATACATAAATGTAGAAAAGTCAGACTTAGAAGACTCAATTTTTAAAATATGGGGGGGAAAAAAGACCTTTAAAAATATTTGGGTGAGGGAGGTAAAATCATCCATGGAAAAGTTAGGGAATGCCAGAGCTAAAATTATTTTGGCAATAATACTTTCTCCCCTTTATGTCTGCATACTATGACACATTTTTAATTGCATAGTCACCTACCATGTTGTTCTAGGATCTCTGTCTCTCCATTGTACAGGCCGTACAATTTCCAAGGAAAGGATCATGGGAAAGAGAAGGTAATTATTCTATACTGAAGGTGTACTCATCTGTTGTCCATAAATGACATGGAAAAACAAACAGACCATCTTTACATCTCTTCTTATCTCTCCTTAACTGGAAAACAGCTGGTAAGTTAATTGAGCACTTTTATGGAAGACAAATATGATAGATTCAAGCCACAAAATTCAGTTTGGTTTTACCTATGTTTTGTACAGAGTGGATCAAAACATCACAAGGTTACACCATGCCATGACGTCACCAACAGAGATCAGAGAGCCTGATAGCTCTTTGACATGAGTAGCAGTTCACAACACCACTTAGCTTGCTGATTTTGGGAGGGAAGAAGTGAAGTCCTAGAAAAAGGCTTCATCCCTAGAAAAAGGACTTGTCCTGCACAAAGGAGAAGATGCCATTGCTGCTGGTGTAAGCACTGAGAAACAGTGGATGCATAGGAAACCTTAGGAGATCGATTCATGACACCACCAATGCCTTTTTTGCAGACATTTGAATACAGAGACTTACAGGCTCCATTTTAATTTATAAAACCACAAAATATTTCTGGTTTTACAGCAGACATGATGAAAAAACTCTATAGGAAGTGTTTTTTATATATATTGTTCCGCTCTATAACTAAGAACAGTTTTTCTGACAGGCCATTCACTGGTACGTATGACATGTTATATTTTTATATGGTGGCCTTCTTATATAATATCACCAAACACTTCAAGGGAAGGCTTTTCACTTCAGAGGTTTGTCCATTTCGATCTGACATGTGAATGACAGAGAAAGTAAAAAAAGGGCCATCCAGCCCACATCGTTACTATTTAAACTGGTTTTAAGAACTCTTTTTAACTGCTAAAAATATGCTGAATGAAGGTGGACAAATTAGTAGGCCAGATTAACTTTGCCTTTGTATTTCATAGAACAGGTATTTTGCTGGAAATCTCTCTCACTCGCCAAAATATTTCCAAAACCAGTTTCTCAAAAATTATTCTTATTTGATGTGTTAGAGCAATCACATGCACTTGTCTGAAGTGAAAGTGTCATCTATTATGGGTATAACTCATCACAAGCTTTAGAATACACTTGGATGTATCCCAAAAATTATTTCCTTCCTACAGCTAGGATACAGGCTGAATTCTGACTGAGCACCATATACCTGCCAAGCCGGCAGCTTTCTTAGAATCATAGAATCATAGAATGTTTTGGGTTGGAAGGGACCCCTAGAGGTAATCTAGTCCAACCCCCCTGCAGTGAGCAGGGACACCTTTAACCAGATCAGGTTGCTCAGAGCCCCATCCAACCTGGCATTGAATGTTTCCAGGGATGGGGCCTCCACTACCTCTCTGGGCAACCCGTTCCAGTGTTTCACCACCCTCATTGTAAAGAATTTCTTCCTTATATCTAGTCTTATTTTAATCATTCATATCTTTTAAATCAGCAGAGACTCTAACGAGAAGTATTACATGAAAACTACACAGGCTGAATAATAACTTCTGCACAAGTTAAAGACTTGGTTGGGCAAAGAAGACCTACCTATTACAGTAGCCTCCTGGGGGAACAGCCCAACAGCTTACCTTTTCAATGAGCTGTCCTGTCATCTTTTTAACCAAGATGGAACATTTTGCTACAAAACCAATCAATAAAAGACAGCCTCACAGAGGTGCTATGTCTGCTCTCTATCTAACACTTCACAGAACATGAAGCCTTTCAGTGAGAATCCTTTACCTATGTTCACATGACAGAAATGTAAGGGAAGAAAACTATATGGAAATTACTTCTCGTCTGTACAGTAACCTCTTCCTGTGGTATTCCCAGTAACATGAATGAGTTTGAGATAAGAGTGGGGGGAACTGGTTAGAAATGGGTTCACATCAGTGCTTTACACTAGTTGAGCTTTAGCCTTCCTTTCAGCTGAGGAATTTTTGTGTACTTATCCCAGTTAGAAAGACTACACAAACCCTGCTATGTGAGGTGGAATCACAGCAAAATAAAGTCATATTTCTGCAAGGGGAATAAATCCTGTAACAGACACTGACTCAGCTGGTTCTTGATATTTTCAGTTTAATGATGTACCTTTCACATCTATTTGACAGAGGTGAATTGTTAGAAGACAAGTAGATATATTAGAAAATGAAGAGCTAAAACCAGAACCACTTCACCCATGACAGACTTCGAAGACTCTAAACATGATGTCTATAGGAAAAGTTTGTTTTGGTATCATCTATCATGTACTCTTAACAAGTGTAATCTTCCCTGTGTATCAACTATTCTATTAATTATTTACTCTTGGAATATAAATCCTTTTCAGTAAAATTAATTTAAAACTCTAGCTGATGTTTTAAAACATCTGTAGAGCATCTGGGAAAATAACATACTTC
Source organism: Gorsachius magnificus (assembly GCA_034008185.1). Lineage (NCBI taxonomy): Eukaryota > Metazoa > Chordata > Aves > Pelecaniformes > Ardeidae > Gorsachius > Gorsachius magnificus. Next base: position 191,042,713 of record CM067081.1, on the reverse strand, counting down.
AACACACACAGTTTAGTAGAATGGATGTATGCAGAAACAATAAATCTGTCAGTGAAGGTGATAGAACCAATTCTCTCGATGGGTACATACAAACTCTATTTGCTTTATGGATACTCTCCAAATAAAGAAATGCTGACATCATTATAACTGTGTCTCATAACATCACATGGATATATTGCTTCACCAAAGTGAGCATTTCACTGCACAAAAAATGACCTATCTGACTGTAAGGATGCTATGTTAAAAACTTCAATTTTGAGATTTCACTTCAATTAATATATGTCTAGGCTAATTAATTTCAAATTACATAGAGTATTTTTCAAAAGTTAAATACCTTCTTTACCACCACTACTGTTGTAAATTCAGTCACACGCTCAGAATTCAGCAAAGAAACCCAAACATTTCTACACAAAACACAATTCTCAAGTGGTAAAGATCAGAAATAAATAGAACAAAATTTTGTGATAGCTAGAGGCCAATGCTTATGGGTTGATCCAATAGTAATTTTTCATGCTTAAGAAAGAGCAAATCAGAATTAGATATAATATAGGTTTGGAATTGTATATTCATCAGTGACTACAAACTCCTCGAACAACTGACAGCAACCATCAGCTGTTGTTACAGATGCCCTGATAGCATTCAGGACCACTACTATCCATTCTGCAATGAATAGAAGAGAATGAGATTGATGCAATCAAAGCATTATTTGCAAACTCTACGTAAACTCCAGAGGCTGCATTCTTGCTCTCAAACAAACATTAACATACATGAGTTCAGACTGGGCAAATGTTTTCAGAAATAATGTGATGGATTTTTCCCTAGCAAATGCTTACAAAGGCTAACAAAACTTATTTGCACACACCAAAGAATACTCACTCTTCTTTATTTCTCACTTGCTCTTAGTAATCAGGCTATTCATTGTCCATTTGCTCCTTAAAAAGCTTCAGGTGCTCAAATGAGAAGCAGAAACAACACCTCATGACTTCAGTGCCCAGTCCCAACATGAATAGTAACAGGGTGGCTACCAACGGGAGCATTTTTGGAGTGATCCATGGAAGGAATGACTTTTATCCAACATACCAGACCATCAGCCAAAATCATGGTGAACTTCATCCTTACCTGGGGGGACAGAGGAATACGTAGGCTGTACATCCACATAACCACGGTCACGTGGAGGAGAAAGTGCTATGCCACCTAATGCTAAGGCCCCTCCAGCTTCTCCCACCTTATATCTATTCCTCATACTAGATTTGTCTACAAGCCGGAGGAAAATTTTCACAGACGTAGAGGAGTCCTGAGGTGATTATCTTCCATTGGATGCCAATGACAGCCTGAGGTCTTACACTTCTTTGTATCTTTCAAGATGTTATTAAAAATACTTTTGATTGAAGTATTATGTCTATGCAAGGAGAGTAAAGTTAATTCTGCTTTTTGCTGTTAACAATTCATGTCCTGAATTCCATCCCCTATGTGTTACATTAATAGTCCTTTTGCCATTTAATCGCTCTTGACTAGCACTTCAGAATTAAGGAACTTATTCCCCTAAGCATTATAATGACTTTGAGCACAAAAAAGAATAAATTTAGGATTAAACTTTACATTTGATTTAGTAGTTCCAGGCTCCTGGACATTTAAGCCTAGTTGTAAGAGCCTTTCCATGGCCAAATCAGCTGCTTATTTGTACAATTCATCCATCTTCTTGGCTTACAAGTGAAGAGCTGTAGGTTACATAGGATTTGCAAAATATAATTTAATTATGCAAAATTTAATCAAGAAATTATGTTTCCTTATAGCTCGAAGTAATTCCTAAAAATCTCATTAAAATCTCTTTAATTAGTACCGGCAAAATTGCTCAAGCTTCAAAGGAGATCATATTCTCCACCTCTAGTAGAAATGATAAAATCATTTTGCAATTTATATGCACTATCACTTCTGGGGAAAATCTGACCGTCTGGCATTTTCTAAAGAAAATGTTAAAAAATGTTCAAAGAAAAAGTGCGCATTGAGTTGTACTGGCATTGTACTGTACCTGGCAAGAATAAAGGAGTCATGTTTATTCCAGCAAAAACAGAGTTCTGAGATGCCAAACACCGTGCCGGTCAGCAATGTTATCTGGAGTGTACACTGATTTATAATCAGTTGGGTGAGGCAAAGCATTCCATTCTGTCTGATGGTGTATTCTTGTTTATTCATTACACAATAATATTTGAAAGTTGTGTCTGATCACTGCCAGAAATGGAGGGAATGACTGGCTAAATCTCATCCATCCTGGTGACAGTCAAAAAAACATGAGAAACTGGGTGGACACCAAAACTCTGTGTCTCCCTGTGGCAGCAAAGCCTGCGCAGGTATGCCCCTTCTTAGAGACACGCACACGGAAAAAGGCTTGAGCCTTTGCAGTGCAGCAGTTGTGTCCTCACAGCCTTTCATCAGATGTTCCACAGAGTAAACGGGTTACTCATGTTTTGCACCTCACTCCACAACCCTCTGCCAGCTCTATGCTCCATGCCCACCACAGCACACTCCACAGAAAGGCTTGCAGCTGCCACAGCCTCAAGCCACCTCTCTGAATGTCCTTCCAAATCACAGTACCGCCTTCTGCTTTCATGGCTGACAATGAGTCGGATGAAGCCCATCACCTGGGCCAGCATCTCAGGAACGTCTTCTCCATCTGCCAGGAGAAATAGCGTAATTGTGCAGTGGCACACGCAGGGCTGGGGGGGGCTGCTCAGTGGTAATGGGCAGAGAGGGAAATATGGGAAGGGGAAGAAGGAGTCAAGTTAAGGCATAATACAGTCAAAACAGAAATGGAGCCACAGAGAGTCAAACACCCTGTCCCTGGGGTTTGAAGGTGGGAGTGAGGGGTCACAGAGATTCCTCGGAATTGAGGAAGAAGATGGTATGAAGACAGGGAGTCTCTAAAGGAGGAAGACATGGGGAGGTAGCAGTTGGAAAGGCATAGGAGAACACACGCTGAAGCTGCCCTTGGTAACTTCAGGGCTACAAAAACGATCCGAGGGCTGGAGCACCTCTCCTATGAGGACAGGCTGAGAGAGTTGGGGTTGTTCAGCCTGGAGAAGAGAAGGCTGCAGGCAGACCGGATTGCGGCCTTTCAGTACTTAAAAGGAGCCTATAGGAGAGATGGGGACAAGCTTTTTAGCAGGGCCAGCTGTGACAGGACAAGGGGTAATGGTTTTAAACTAAAACAGGGTGGGTTTAGGCTAGATATAAGGAAGAAATTCTTTACAATGAGAGTGGTGAAACACTGGAATGGGTTGCCCAGAGAGGTAGTGGAGGCCCCATCCCCAGAAACATTCAACGCCAGGTTGGACGGGGCTCTGAGCAACCTGATCTGGTTAAAGGTGTCCCTGCTCACTGCAGGGAGGTTGGGCTAGGTGACCTCTAGGGGTCCCTTCCAACCCAAACCATTCTATGATTCTATGAACTTCACTGATCTCAGCCAACAGTAGCTATGGACTGTAAAGCTCAATGTTATTTAATACAAATAACTCTTAGGCCAAAATTACGAACAACTTACAAGAGTCAGTGAGAAGGACCCAAAGCTTTCAAGTTAATCCCAGTGCACCAGTCCTGGCCTGAGTGGCTCCATTCCTTTCCATGCAGCATGGCAGAAAAATACCAGCCATCGCTCAGTAGCTCCCAGTCTCAGCGCACTGGTATTAATGCCAGACCTGTTCTGCTGCTTGTCCTTCTCCTGCCTAATGGAAACTGAGCTGGAAAGTGAGTATAGGCACAGTGCACCAACAGATCTCTGGTTCCTGGATCAGAAGAGCTCTCTTCTTCAGTGGGAGTACCTCAGTACTGCTAGTCGTGGAAAAGGACATGGATGTGCTCATGCTACATAGCCAAAAATCAGGAATGCAAGCAAAGGTACATAGATACAGACAGATAAACATGCAAACACACATCCACACCTGAAGTAAATCCCCAGCAAACATTTCTCCCGATCCCATGGCAAATTATCTGACACACATTGCCTTCTGCCTTCCCTCAGCCTAGAAGTAAAGGTGTAGGTAAAAGCTCGGGGGCACAGAGCTAAAAAGAAAATAAGAGCGCAAGGTCTGGTTAATTACAGCTCCACTATAGCTCCTTCAGTAATCCAAAAATGAGAGTTCCCTCTTCCCTTTGAATTTACTTTCCCTGCTGTGGTGGAGAGAATACCTGCTCCTCCCCGAGTAACAAAATGTTTCCTAGCAGCCTCATTTTCTTTCTTTTCTATGCTTTGTTAAGAACCTGAACATCAGTTCTGCCTCCTTTAGCTCAGCAGGCTCAGTCTTGTTTTGTGAGTACCTCAATTAGCTATTAGCACATTTCTCACGTCAACTGCATCTTTCAGATTAATCTTTGAAAGATCTCTGAGGCACAGGGGAAGTCAGGGGGTTGAAATAGAGGATTGAGGGTCATTTATATAATTGAAATCTGATGCTTTCAGAGTTAGCAGACACATTCAAACCACAATAAATTATGTTGTTTCTTATTAGGCATGAGCGCAGGTGTGCTGGGGGGGATCTGAAAGTGACACCCTTCTTAGTCGCATACTAGCATTCTTACTGACTGGGTGCTGCTATGGTTTTTACTATTATAATTAATGCTAATAATGATAATAATAATATTATCTAGAGCTAGGTAGAGCTCTCAATTAGTAGATCTCAAAATACTTTCCAGGAACCATTAACTCCTCAGTTTGCCATCAGAACAAACGGGACTAACTAAAGAGCCATTTACTTTTCAATGTGCATTACTGTGTGACACCACAGAGCTGCCAATGGCCTTTATCCATGTATGTGACCATAATTAATTCTGGTTGTTGCCTGAAGTGCTGCCATAAACTAAGAATTTCAAAATCTCAAATGCTTTTAAATAAGCTGCCTGCCAGAAGAATCAGGAGGGAGATCAGCATATGAATTCTTTAGAGACGTAATTTAGTCAGTGAAATGTTTCAGTCAGTTTTTCAGGTTTGTTTTTTTTTCTCCCAATTTGCAAATGGAAATTTTCCATGATTATCAAATTACTTTCTTATCACATGTTTCTGTTTAAAAGGTTCAGCATATAATTAGCCAGTGTCTGGTGCAAAGCCAATGGCAGCTCTGGGCTTGAGCACCTACACACTAATCCTGACAGCAATGCTAGTACAGAGCATCAATGATAGCTGCTTCCACAGTGGCCAGCCCAGCTCAGAAGATATATAGCTTTATTCCCCCTAATATGCTCTGCCAAGGAAGGTAATTAGCTGAAGTATAGGGCCACCTGAATGCAGGTACGTGGCTTTGAAGCTAGCAGGAACTTTTTCCTTTTTAATGTGACTTAGGATGTTAAGCTACTGAAACAGTTTTGAAAGTCTTACCTCTTGTTTCTTTTATTATTGATATGAGCAGGGGATAAAAGGACATGAGAATGAGTTATAAGACTGTTATTTATATATATGCACTGTACAATTATCTGCTGGAAGCATGTTGCCAAGCAGAATAGTAAGTTAAGTATTGTGTTAAAATTTTTTCCAAGTATCTTCATTTCTCTTTTATAGTCAAGTAAAAATTTGCCTTTATTATATTATGGTCATATATCATAAGCAGTAATTACATTTTTAATTAACGATTCCAAAGCTAATTATACATTACAGGATTCTGAACAGACTAGTATAGCTGAAGAACCACGCTGTTATGTGACTCATGTATTTCATACTATAAAAACACATAATGAACATAGGGGTGATAAAATTTACCCTGGGAATAATGTTGTAAAAATTAATACACAGGCTGCTACCTCAGTCACTGCAAATGAAAAAAACTTTTATGGGGAGGGTGTAATAATAAACATTCAGTTATGCGGGCAAGCGGGACTCAGATGAGGTTGAGCTCTATGACCAAGCACTCGAGGTGTCTTTTTCTTCCAAAAATGTATAATTTTTACACCCTACTCATTACAGCTACTTACAGCATTATATTTAGCTTTGGCTGTAACAGGGCATTGGAACATCAGATCTGAGCCATCAGTCTGTGAACCAGCGCAAGTGCACAGGTGAGTGTGTGCCGACTCGTCACAAGGCCCAGCAGTGACTTCACGTCAGCGGCAAGCATTATTAAAAATTGCTAACAAAAGTTGTGGGACAGCTGCGTAGGACCAGTTATAACATGGAGGCATGTAAGTGCTCCCTCTGCATACCTTTAATGGACACACAGTAAGACAGCCAAAGTACTTCTTTCTGCTTTATATTGTTTTAATTGCAAGACTGGGTGTTCCATAAATGTGAATGTTTCCCCCAAATCCCTGTGCCAAAATTGGTCCCTCAACACCTCCCTTGATTATGCAGGAGTGTCACATTGAACTGAATGGCAAATAGTAAAAGTATCATTGTAGGAAATAAATGTTGGGAAAGGTAGTAAATACATAATTTTTTCCTCATGGACATGCTCTGGTTCTTGTTAACAGTGGGGTTGCATACTGCATGTTATGTTTGGGGGTTTTTTTCAGACTGAAACAGTCCATTACTAGTAGTTTGTTCATTCATTTAGCACAGTGGAAACCATAACTCTACCTGTACAAATCACCCCCTTATGTACGCTAAATATTGACAGCAGCTGCATTTAGCAAATTTCATTGCTTCCTCACCGCTCCTGGTGCAGGAAAGAGCTGTGCACATCTAGGCCTACAAATGTTTACAGGCTTCTTTTTCTTTTATCAGCCAAGGGCAGTAAATCCCTGGAGGAGAGGAGGTGCAATGTGTCTTTAGTTTGCTGTTCTCAGTCCCAAACATGATTTTCTTTAATTCTCCTCCATTCCTTTCTAAAGCAAACAACTGGTTGTCTGCTTCCTATTCCCCAGTTGCTCTGCAATTTCAGGCTGCTTGTCTGTATCTCCTTGAGGAATCCTCTTTCTTCCAAACAGTCAGACTTCAAACGGGAAGTATCAAGGGGGCAATGGCTTTCACTCTGTGTAAGTAAAGATTACTTCTTCGATTAGCATCCTCCCCATGCATTTCCATACACTGAGATTTTTTCAAAATCTCAGCTTCCTCTGTAGTTTGAACAAAATCTTCATCTTCTCTCTCTGTCCTGTGTTTGTCTCTGGTTGCATGGGGGCAGAAGTTTGATGGGAGCACACTGCTGTGATGACTACTGAGGGACTGGCTGAGGAAAGAAGAGGCTGGAGATGATGTTCCTGGCATAAGGAAGCTGTTGTTGTCAGAGGTGTGAGACGAGGACCTGAGGGATATGTTTCTGCTAGGACGAGTGCTTTGAGGAACAGCATGAGACAATTTAAGGTGGGATTTTAAGAAATGGAAGAAAATATAGAAAGATTATGAGAAGAGGGATAAAACTCACTGTGGGATGAGGAGGAGATGGCAAGTACAATTCAGTTCCTGCAGTGCAGGTATTTAGTGCTATTTGAGGTAGTCTGTGGTATTTTAGACATCTTCATGGAACTGGCAGCTAAAATACAGGACACAGTGAGCTTTCCTGGACTTGCAGGTGAAAATTTCCAAGGACACTTCAAAGGGGAATAGATCCCTGTGTATACTTCAATTATCCCTGGTATACCTTGCAACACATAGAAATTAGGGAGAAAGAAGGACTGATCTGAAAGGAATGCACAAAAAAAAATCATCACAGAAAAGGGTAAAAGCAAAGTAGAAAAATAAAGGAAGACTTGACAGGTCACATAAAAGTGAGAAAAGATGCTGAGGAGTAGAAAACGGAGAAGCAAGGGATCTCTGGAGTAACAGTAAACAAGCAGAAAACTGCAGTGCTGCTTAAAAGTTTAAGCTGCAATACTCCGTTAGCAGATGTTCAGTACACAAGTCAGGTTAAACTTCAAAAATATCCATCTCCCACAAGCCACCGAGTTCAGCACAGCTATTATTCTGCAATGTCAGACACTCATCAATGTCTGTGTATTGAATCAGTCTATGGAGGTTCAGATGATCATGATTATTTTATTAAAGTTATTACTTTCATTATTTTATAAATTAAAAGCTATAACTAAGGCCATTCCATAAATGAAAAACACTGGCTGTTCCTGAGCCCCTATAGCATGACTGCAAGTTACAAGTGAACAAATATCTGGCCTCCTATACTACAGACTTGAGAATGTCTCTACACCATCAAAAAAGGTAAGATAGTGTTGTGTGTCAAATACTTTTTAAAAGGTTGATCTAAATTAATATCTTCATAAGCCACTGCCCATGCTCTGCATAGTTCATATTTCTTAACTTTTTTATTTACCTCTCAGTCTCGAGAGAATCTGAAAAAGGGAAAAGTATTTTTTAAAAAGGGAGAAAAAATACAAAATTAAAGGAAAAGAAAAGAGAAAGTGAAGTGAAAGGAGGAAATTTAAAAGCAGGGAAGGACAACAGGAAGGAAAATGGTCCATTGCAATGGGCATTTTTCTTGTTGTGGAAAATGCTAGCTATATAGTTGTATGGTTGAACACAACTAAATATTTACCTGGTGAATAGAAGCCAAAGGACGTAAGACATGAGGCATAAATGTGTTGGGTGGGTCGTTTCCCTATTTATGCATGAGGGGATAGTAGGCTCTTGTTAGGAATGCCAGAATTTCTAATTTGAAATAAAATAAATTTTCATCTGTTCTTGTAGAGACAATGCTGCAGATCCCAGAATGTATTTTTCTGTTGTAATATCCATTTCCATATTTGTCTGACAGGAGATTTACAGGGATGCAGGTAAAAGATTTGGGTATAATATCAAACAGTTTTTGTCCTGGAATGTGGTTTATGTACAGAATTATGTATTCTAAAGACTGCTTTGTAAGGCCTGAAATATTCCAAATATCCTGAAAGTATAAAATATTACGCTTCCAAAATCATCCTTTTCTTCTGTAGCATTATTCCTCTGCTCTCATTCCTGAAAGGATTTTGCATATGTTTCACTTTTCTCCTCTGAGCAATCTCACTAAAGACAATGGGATTCTTAGTACGTGCACCTCTCTGCAAAACCTCAGACTAATTTCAGACATTCTGATCATGGGCACTACAGAAAATCAGTATGACATCTTCCTCCTACAGCTGAACTTCAGAAAGAGCATAAGTAGAGACCGAGGGCTGGGAGACAGGTCAGCCTTTGAAGCACATACTTTGCTTATGTCTGAATCCATCTCCTTGCCAGCTGGTTAGAGCAAGCAAATGAAGGATCACAAAGAGCCCTTTCCCCAGCAGAAGGAAAAGGAAAGGAAAACAGTGGAAAGGGAGCAGCTTCATCCTCTTGCCTTAGATCAACTGGGCATGGCTTGAGGCAGTGCATGTGTGGTGCTGACTGGGAGGGAAAGAAGAGAAGCTTCAGCTGGAAGAAGAGAGTTGTTCAGGCCCTCATGTCCAAAAGACCCGAACCTGAAGTTGCTGTATTTCCCAGCTGGAAAAAAGAACTGCAGCTGATATGTTCAGAGCCAGGCCCGAATTCAACATTTTTCCCTGTGATTTGCATTTGAATGTTCAGTTCAGACCCTGCTTTAGTTCTTTTGACAAAGAACTTGAAAAATATTCTATTTAATAGCAACTCTGTCTGGATAGACTAGGAAAATAAAGAAAGATGGCAACTAATTCAGCCTAACGGGTTTTTTTATTGCCAAGCAGCATTTACAGATTTCATTACTGTACTCAGTGCTAGTGAACCTGGTAAATTTTTTCTATTAATATTCTTACTTTGGTCTATTAATATTTATAGACTATGCCTGGTTCAATTTTTTTGTATCTTGGCATCCACCAGACATTAGCTTAGCAAGGAAGTGCATTATATTTACTAGATAAGATTTACTAGATAATCCTTGACTCTTCCATGGCAACAAGGAGGTATTCAAGATGGGAAAGAGATTCTAAGGGCTTATTTCCAGTGGCCCCAAATTGTCCATCCTAGTATTAAGTCTGTACAAAATGCTGATGTACTAGAAGGCAAAATATGAGTTTATTGACACCCCTAATGTCTCACCAAGAAAGCAAAATTCCGTAAACATAAATTGTTCTGTTTAAGGCATTTTAGCAGGCAAGATACTGGATTTAGCATCAGCCTAGCTCTGGCAATGACTTGACATGCAATCTTGACTTCATGAGCTTGTTCTTCTGCACCTTTGTCCATTTTTCTTCACAGCAAATCATCTGCGGCAACTACAAAGTGTGATGTAGTATATAGTTCCTGACATGAGGAGAGTCCCAGTTCCTGTGAGACTTGTGAATGCAGGAATAAAAATACTAAGGAAGGGTATCCATAGCACCCAACTGTGCGATCCTAATTTAGCCTACGAGGCTACTCCATTAGTCAGTAAATCATAGTTCATCTGAACTGCCCACGGCTCTCGATTGATAGCCAAGTGTAATAGGTGTTCAGCTAAGTCTGGTGCCTATTTCTCAGCAAGGTAGTATCCTCTCAGGTGAAATGCACCACATGTTCGGAGGGGTCCTGTGGGCCTGAGTTGAACCAAACCAAGAGTAAAACAGGAAAAATTCAGTTCAGCTGTTGACTTCCTCTTATACTTCTCACAGAGGAGGCAGTGTGAGAAGAAAGATATAGCAATATAGTTCCTATTTCGGAATAAATGAGAACCACCCACAGATCTGGCAAAAACTCACTGTAGCATACAGTCATTTGATACATGTGAATAGCACCATTAGTGCCAGCAGAACCACCGCCTGGGAACACAGGCAAGTTTTTCCCTTTTTAAAAGTTTACGTTTTCCCTAAGTAATTAAAGTAACATTAATTCTTGATAAATTAAAGTCTCTTCTAAATAATACCAACATTTTTAATTTGTTTTAGAAGCTTTTCCTTGTCACCAGACGATAAACGGGGCAATATGTCTGTCAGCGTGCCACTCTGCAGAGAACAAGAGCTGAATACCTATGACAAAGAAGAACTGTCTAATTAGTCTACATTTTTCAAAGAATAATTGCCTGTCATCCAGTTAAACCACCTTTCTGGAAACACATTTCCCATGGCAGCAATTGAAATTACAGGTATGTTCATGTGGATCCCTGATAATATAAATCTTCCTCAAAAGCTGTCCTATTTCTATTGTTTTACAGAAAAGTATATTTTCAGTGCTATTTTATATTTGAAGTGTAGGCCATAAGATTAAGGGAAAAAATATATTTAAAGGGTTTCAGGGTTCCAGCAACAGTACTGTGGAACTAATGTACAGTAGCTCATTTCACATAACAAGGCCAATGACTTCTTTTATGGCATATGGTAAATGTTCCTCATTTAGAACAGTTTAAAACATTGCTGTTAGTTTTTCAGAAGACATAAAGCCCATACATTAACAGTGGCATGAACAGAATAGTGTGAGGTTGAAGAAAAAGGGATTGAATATTAATGCTGTCACTCCAGGTAAAGATGGAAGCTATTTTTGGGTCTTCCTTTTCAGTTGTGCTTAGAGCAATAATGTATTCATTATCAGACTCCACAGGGACTTCTGCTCAGTAAAACTTACTCAGTCTGCAGTGGTACAGAGGTAAAAGTACCTTAGAAAACATAAAGCATATTTCAATAAATATTAGTATCTTTAGCAAAGCTCAGAGGAGATATTTTCCAATACCTCATTATGTATCATGCCTTCTTATTCTAACAGTAATTAGGCACCAGGGAAGGAACAGATCTGAAACTGGGATAAACAACTAAATTAGAGATGCCATATACTTGTTTTGTTCTAGTTATATCCCTGAAAATGAATCTGATATGATGTAATCAAGAAACTGCTAAGAACATAGCAGAGAACTCTGCTTATTATTTATTGGACATCAGGTTTTATATGACTTAGATTTGCATAACTCAGCTCTCCGTGCAGTGTAATTTGTATACCATGATTTACAAATCACTCATAGTGAATTTCTGTTTTTATTAAGGCCAGGGTTTTACAACCTTTAAATTTACAAACTGAGGAAGTTTGCATGTTCAAACTCAACAGGACTATAAGCAATGCAGCCCTCTACCAAATGTTTATTCTCTTGTTGTTATCACCCAAAGCACTTTGATATTTAACCACAGGCTACTAACATCTGCCAGGAAAAACTGAAGGTTTTTTTACCTTAGCAGAGAAAGACTAATTGCAATATTTGGCTTTCCAGTATATATAAGCAGAAATAAAAATCTCTGCTAATTTTAGTAGGCCTTTGAAGCACATAACTAATCACTATTCTGAAGATTATACACTAGAAGCCAAAAAACTCTTCCTTTTGCCATCTGAAGTGGCAGACACCACATGTGGGGGGGTTTGTGTTCATTTGTCATTCATTATTGGAAATCTCTTAACGTCAGCCTTCAGGAGTATTTCTGTCCCTATCTGTGAAGCAAGAATCCCAATTTTCTTTCACATTTTCGATATACAAAAGATACCACAGATGGTATTACACATGGGAAAAAAAAAATGCACCGAGCTTAGTTAAATTAGTGATCATTCTACTACAAGATCTAACATGAACATTTGTCAAAATACGATGTTCATTCTTTTTGCTAAAAAAAAAAAAACAACAAAAAAAACAAGAAAAAAAACTACCTATTGCCCTTAGGTACCTATTTAAGTTTTACCTTAGCTAGCTTCAAAAATTTCAGAAGATACCCCTTTACTTATATTGCAAGTATAGAGTATAGCCTTATAATCCCTTTTATTTGACAACTATTTTTAGGAAAGGCTTTGTAGTTGTTTATATATGTTTATCATGTGCAAGATCACTCAAAACATAATTTAATAATAATGAATCAACTCTGGGAAGAAAATGTGATATTTAGTTAGCAGTAGTAAAAAATAACTTATTTCCACTACCTCTAAGTAATCATTATTGGCTAATAAAACAATTAAGCCCATAATTTGAATTCTCTTTTCTGGATTCCCAGTGGGTATTACAGTATTATTCAGTAAACATCAGCCTATTTCAGACTTTGTTTATCAGTATTTTACAATTAATTTAATTTACCTCAAGATAAATGGGTATGAAATTCAGAAGCAAGCATCTTCTCCCTACCTCTGCCTTTCATTTTAGTTTCCAGGACAGTATTTTGGCCACTGACTACCTGGCCTGAACAATAAAGCCTCCCAGAGGAAAGTGTTCAGTAGAACCCTGCCCAGCCACCTGGGGCAGCTGATTCTCAGCATCAAGTTCTTGGCTCTGTCAAGATGTGTCCGCAGCTGTCTCCGAAAGGTGCCTAAAACAGATGCCTCCTTTGCTCAGACTGCACTGCAGTCACGTCTGCTCTCACTGAAATCAATCCAGGCTTCAATATATGCTGTTTGGTTAAAGTTGAGTGCTTTTCCAATCAAGAGGGGGGTTTTATTATATGATAACAGCCCTTTTTACTCCCCAGACAATTGATACTAAAGGGTTTAGTAAGGTTGTTGATTATTTTGAACTAAGCAAGTTTTCTTCCACGGAGAGGCATGAAAAGGATCAACTTTGCTTAGCAATATTTTCATTTTTAGAAGGCACACTGCTATCAAGAAGACAAATGACATAGACAATCTGTGTCAAAGCTGTTGTCAAAGCTGTTTCCTTCCTGGAGCTATAATACCAGGCAGTCTCTACATTGCCAAGTAAAATAGGACACGTTACCCCATATGTACAAAAAGGTAAAAGAGAAAGAAACTTCCAAGGAATACGTCACAAAGACTCCATCAGAAAATCCATTACTTCTTTACAGTGACAAAAATTTGTACCTAGTTTGGGGCCCTGTGTGGAGCACTGAAGTAGTTTACGGATGAATCTGATTATGAGAATTGATGGGATAGTGAAAGTGGTGATGCAAGTTTTCTCTGTCTGTAGAAAGTATCTCAGCAATATATAAGCAGATGTTGCAGAGTTCCACCCCCAGGCTCGTTGTACACTTATTGCTAATCTGTTATCAGAGAGTTTGACTTTCTTTTTCTTTTTTTCTGTGCTCATTCCCCCAAACTAATAAAATTTCTTCTGAAACTTACCAGGACCGTAGCTCTTGATTTAGAGCAATTACCACGGGTATTTTCAAGGCTCTGTCAGCACCGTCATTGCAAACTCCAAGCTTCATTTATGTTGAGCAAAAATAAGGCACTTAGGTTCCTTCGCTATTTGTCAGCTTGCATGCTGAGTTACAGCTTTGTGTAGATGGGTACCCACTCATCAAGTTGTCAGCACAGAACCATGGATATTAACTGAGTGGGGATTTATCTGAGAAGCATATCATCAAACCTAGGAGTAAAATAGCACAGGTTTTGTTTAAAAAGGTGTACTACTCAATTAAACACTTCCCGATTAGATGATTCACTTTTCTAAGAGAAGTATGAAAGCATGAGAAAACCAGCTCGTTTTTCTCTTCATTATGCATTTGCTTTTCCTCTCTCCAAACTTTAACAGTTCTGAAGAGACCTGTTCTCCTCTCTTTTTCTCTTTTCTTTTCTCTGGTTCTTTCTTTTAAGAAAATGATGAAATTTTTCCAAGACTGAATGTTTCATTGGATTACTCTGTTCTTCATTGGCTAAATTTTCAGGAGCATGTATGTCCATCCTGTATCAGTCTCGTCAAACCGACTAGGTATGGACCATGCTTACAGAGCACAAGCTATACCCAGCTTATAAATGCTGTGACGGACAACAGATCTTCAGGACAGTGTGTCTTTTCCAATGTAATCTCTACACACCAGGGAGACCAGGATTCGAGTCTAACATCATGGTGAGATCCCTACGCCACATCCTCAGGCAAGAACCTGAGCCAGGTCAGACAGGTGCCCTTCAACTGCTGCCATCCTGCATGTTTCCAGCCATGGTGGGGACAGGGGTTGCCCTCATCCTGTGTGCCCCACCACCCTTCAGGAGACCTCCTGATGTTCCAGCTGGGCTCCAGAGCATTGTCACTGAGGAGTCCTGGGTTACCCACTTGATCAGAAGGCAATTCAGCTGGCACCAACCACGCATTCAGATCAACAGAGTTTGTAGCACTTAGACGTCATCAAGCCAGGAATACATCCAGATTTAAGAGGCTAGCAAAAGGAAACACCTATAAACAAATCACTGCCTAAGCAGTGAGAACATGGATGTATGGCTTCTGATGGGTCTGTGTTCCCTCCACCCTCCTCATGCCTCCTTCCACAGACCTCATGTCACACACCCACACACCCACTGGCTGGTGCAGGCTGGGACCAGTCCCAAGCTGCCCATGAGCTGCCAGGCAAAAGTCACCAGCCTTTCCCTCAGCAATGGAGATTTCTGTCCCCTATTTAGAGACCAGTCATAACTAGACTCGTGGGAACTTAAACATGCTCAGGACCTCATTTCTTCTCTGAAATGTGAACCCTGGTCAAAAACTTGAAAAAACTATTAGGAAGGCAGAGAAGGACATACAGAAGAGACAGCTGTATATGCTTCTTTCTTTAGGAAATCAGGCTAAAAATATTTCAGATGTTATATATATCCTACCTATGTATGGTCTAAAAAAGAATAAAATTACTGGATTTAGAAATATAATTACATTTTTCCATGTCAGATGGACCTTCAAGTTTCCATCATGAACACACTAGTGGCATCACTGACATTTTGCTCTTGCTTTTAGTGGGAGCAGAATCCAGAGAAGAGTGGACAAATACATCAAACAGCAGCAGGTCAGACTGCCTAGGTGTGTGTGTGTTCGGCTTTGATTACACTTTGTGTATAATATGTACATCCCTGTGGGGCTTATACGCTATCAACAGCTAGAGTGGTAGACTTAGTGAATAGACAAATGGACTCTGTAAGACCGTATTGTTGGTTACATCAACAAAAGTTGAGAGCCTAACTGTGAAAAAACTTGGCATACTACATTAAATGTGATGAGCAATATATTAATCAAATAGACTAGTCAGAAGTTATTTTTGCTGCTGTGAACTGTGGAAACAGGTTGCATGCTGCTTTTGTATAATTTTTAGAAAGAACTCTGGGCACGTCTCCCACTCTCATTCATTTGTTCTATCAGCAATGCTCAGATGTCTCTTTGATGTCTAATAGCAAATTGCCTGCATAACGCAATTCTGCTGGAGCCCACTAAACCTGAGCTCTACTTTATCAAAGCAAAGTGCTTATTACTAGTCTGAAGTTAAAGTTATTGATTCAGTTCTCAATGGAGGTGTTATAAATCCTCAGATAACACTGAATTTTGTAGGTCACACATGACCCTTCTGAAGAAACAATTCATAAACTTGCAGTCCCCATCAGAGTCCAATTTCTAGAAACAATTGTTCAGGCAGGAGATAACAATAAAGAGTGGCAACCCATCCAAGAGCTGCTAAATGACATAGGAGCACAGGGAGAAGCACAAGAAACATTGCAGTCATCCATGCAATTTTGCAGAGGACATACTTCACTATTATAAGTTGT
Organism: Gorsachius magnificus; assembly: GCA_034008185.1. Taxonomy (NCBI): domain Eukaryota; kingdom Metazoa; phylum Chordata; class Aves; order Pelecaniformes; family Ardeidae; genus Gorsachius; species Gorsachius magnificus. The sequence goes on along the minus strand of CM067081.1, from coordinate 191,026,374 downwards.
ATATAATAATAATAATAATAATGTAAAATCAATGACAAAGAAAAACACTAGAGAAGAAAAGTTTTCTCAGTGAATATGAGGATGAAGTTGGCAATGAATATAAGAACAAGTAAAGAGTCATCCCTGCAAAGGAGTTACTGAACACAAAATCAAATAGGTGAGGAAATTGTCTTTTAGAGAGGTTTCTATGCTCCTATTACAGAATGAGCAACAATCAAGATTTAAATCTCAAGGTTTTTCACATTTGTTGCTATGTAAATTGCTAATGTTTCAATAGGAAAAAAAAAAGGCCCTCAGTGCAGGTGAAGGGGGAGAAAGGCACAGCACTTCTTAAAATAGGAACTTCTATATTGCACCAAGTTCTGGAGCAATTATCTCACCACTGGGGCCCATGTTAGACTCTTACAGCTCCCAACATAATTGAAAAGGTTTATCTTCCTACCAAGAAGACAACCTTCACTACACTACTGTAAAGAGAACTTCTTGCCATTTCCTCCGGGTTCCTTTTGGCTGCCGTCCGGTAGATCATAGATAGCTGATGTGCTGCAGTACACAGTGGAGTTTGAAGCCTTTTCTTCAGGGGCCAGTGGCATGTACACTTTCACCATTGCATTGTGTCATTAAAAGAAGAATAAGTTTTGATGCACATTGCACTGGCACATATCTTAGATGGGAAAAAGGTGTTTACTGCAAAATTGTTTTTATGATCCACTCAGTTCCTCAGAGATACACCTGGTATTATCCTCACGTAGTTAATCAATCTCTATTTTTTCTTCCTGAATATGAGCTGTATTCGTAGCTGTAATATACCATGCTAAACATCACATGGTGCAGGTCTGCACTGGGGAATACACACTTGCTCATAAGGTGCTCTGGAGATTTATCAATCAGTATGGATACAGAGGACTACCTGTCGGCTTTGCAAATGTTCTTGTGGTTCCCTTTTGGTTTAGTGACTCACACAAGGCAATGGTGAAAAACTGCCTCCATTCATAGTCAAATAGAAATATGCTTTACAGTCTGGAAGCATGGTAACATTCAGATTTGGATTTGAGGCCAGTTTAAGCTTAATGATCAAGTTTAAAATCAGACTCTGTAGAAAATTTGAACATAGATCTAATGATACTGAAATAACAATGTGGGGAATGTTGCTCCAAGGTAGCTGAAGTCTCCTGAGCTCAGCTACATGAGAACTCCTTCAAAGTTAATTCTAACCCCAGAGCATTTCAAGTGCCTCATATTCCAGGCAGTGGTGATGGTGGTGGTCCAGGCATTTCTTCCTCCTACTAGAACCGAAGAGGCAGTGTACCCTGGTGATGTGCACTCTGTCCTCCCAGATCCACCTCCTCCTGATACACAGGGTTAAGAGACTATCAGGAGAATGGTAGCTGGTTTTTTATATTAAGTGGCAGAATTTTTTTTTTTTTAAATAATTACAGAAGTTTATTTCTGCTTTGCTATAGGTAAACAACAACACTGTCATTAAAATAGCTTTAAGGCGCAAAAGAATAGAAAGGGCAGGTGCGTACAATGAAATAGATGAGGCAATAAATCATCTGTTACCAGCTCTGCGGAAGAAAAACAAAACAGTCCTAAACAGTCACAAACCAGTGGAGTACTTCTTACAGATGATGCAGCACAGCAGCAGCTCACCATGCTCACATAGGAACAAAAACTCTGCTTAAATTCTTTCCCTAGATCAGCTTTCTATCATAGGATGCATCTAGTTAAGCATCACCATAATTGAAAGAAAATAAACTTATCTGTTAATTCAGAATTTTTTTTCCTCAAGGCTGAGAAAGAAATTCAGTCATTGCCATTTCCATTTTTCAATCCCTGGGAGGCATTCTGATACTGCAATGACAGAAATACACAAAATCTGAGGCAGGCAAATGGATTTTGTAACTGAAATCTAAAATATTATTATCAGGTCCTCCAGAAGATGTAATGTTAGTCCCAAGGGCAATTCAATGATGTGGACACATTACTTCATGTTATAAATCACATATAATTTTTTCATTTCTGTCTCTTCATCTCCCTTGCAACATGTCCCCCTCCCACATGCAGAGAACTAAAAGGAAAGGACTGTTTACCAGGCAGATTTGTGCCTGCAAGGAATGAAATGCACTTTCTGTGTTATCTCTGCAAAAAATGGATGATCTTTTCTACAACAGTGGCTAACCAGGCACTACTGAATCCAGACATGAAGTCATAAACATTTCACATTTTCAGAAATGGGCAAACAGGTTTAGGAGACAGAAAGTTTTCAGACAGGTGACATTGCACTGGAGCTTACATCTCAATTAGGTATCGGTTGAATGTCCAGAAACACATGCAAGTTTTTACCTGTTGAATCATGTGTTATGTAAAATAGGGAAAAAATATTTTTCTCAAAATAGGAATTTGGTCTTTTTAGCACATGCAGTTCCTCATCTGCCAAAATTACTTTTCTGCAAAATAAATTTTAGTGTGAACCTTTAACATCGGTCTTTAAGCATTTATCATATATCCCTGATGTCCTATCAATGCAATTTAAACTTCTTCATCTTAAAGATTTTTTTTTTTTGAATATGTATGCAAAACTTGTTCCATGCCTTCAAAACCTTGATGAGTTGCAAAATGGAACATACCTGGCATATTTAAATTCTGTAGTCTTTCATCAGAAGGATCCACATTTATCTCAAGATAAACAATGACGAGATCTGGTTTTGTCTTTTACCTTCCAACTCTAAAAAATTTTAGATATATAGGTTTTTTAAATGCAAACTTTTATTATATTCATGTAGTGTAAAATTGATAACAGAAACCAAGATATAATGGGTAAAATGAACATATCATATACCACAGCATAATGAAATTATCTTTTTTAAAGGCACATTTGAGTGGAGATCAGGCCTGGAAAAATCTATCAGACTGACCCAAAGTTTTGGAAATCTATCGGGATCTAAACAGCATAGCCTTATAATGGAAATCATTGTTTAGTCTTTACTATATATCCAATCCAGCATTGCATTTCAACACGTGTGCAAGTTTTATCTTCATGCAAAACCAGCACAAACAGTGCAGAACAGAAGTAAATGTCATGAATCTTTAGAATATATAGACCAAATATAGTGATCAGTACATTGTCTGAACAATGCTTTAAAAAACTAAATATTATTTAAGTCTGTTATGTGGTAGAGTATGCATGTGCTGACAGAAAGGTTCTTTCCCAAGTCAGCTCCACAGTGGAAAATACCAAACAGTTAACTTCTCTTTTAAAGATAACAGGTTGAAAAAAATCCAATAATATTAATTAATAATAATACTAAATTCATATCAATGTTTTCAAGAGAAAAATAAGGCAAAAACCCACTAAATAAATTGTATTTTCCAATTAATTAACTATTTGTGTAATTGCAAACATTTATCCCACTACACTGAGCATGTCTAAAGTCAAACTCACAGGCATTCATGGTGAAAGCTTGCCGAGCTACAAGCTGGCCACAAAATACACCGACAATTTAAAAGACACTTTTTTGGTAAAATCATGGCTTTAACAAACACTCACCCTTAATCATAACACCGCTGAGACGATACTATATTTCATTACCTACAGAGCTGAGCTCAGGATCTATCTGTGTTATAATTCATTGGTCTGTAGTATTAAACTGCATGTGTTTGAAGTACGAACTATGACAGGCAATAATAGAGTGTATTTAAACTACAAACTGCAACAGGCCATAACTTCTCTCTGGTTAACAGGGAAGTATTGTACTCTTAGAAATCTCAAAACATTGGTGAGACAGATCGACATAAGTCTATAAATCTAGTGAAGACATCTGCATTAGTTTTCCCATATATGATAGTGACAAGACAAGTTTCAGGCTGTGGTTATCATGAATTTAACTTCTGACGACCTTCCTGTTAGGCTGCATCAACTAGTAAACAGATGGTTATAGGTCTCCTGACTCAGGCATCAGAGACACACAGAAGAGTGAATACTCAGGAAGAAAGGAAAAATGCTAGAAACAGAAGTAATAAAACCCATAAAATGTCTTAAAATAGCTCAAGTGCATGAATAACTAATATAATCAAAGTCCTTTGTATAGCCTTCCGCTTAAGTTCAGAATGTCACGAAACACAAAAACAAGATGAAAAGGAAAAACTAAATAGCACAGGAAAAAATAAAGAGCAACTTTTGTGTATGTTTTTTCAATGACCATCTAATGTTTTAATTTACAAGCAACTCTTTTTTTATTACTTGAAACTTAGTCCTTTTGCAGTATTTAACCATCAGTGCTTTAGAAAGTGATTGCAACCAGTAACTAATTCCTCTCCCCATGTTCAGCCCCAGAGAGGAATGAATGTGCTGAGACAGGGACCATGACCAGCCAAAGTGTTTCTTCCTCTTAAGCTAGACCATACAAGCAGTCCAAATAACTACAAGATCATTTGAATAATTAAATATCTACTTTTCAGATCAAGGTCATAGGCCTAATCTACAAATGCTAACAAAAATATAAATGCAATAACATTATAAAATACAAAATGTAAAAAAAAAATTAACGTTAATAAACTGAATTATATAAAAACTCAGTTTTGCATCATTTCTATCATGCTGAGAGAAGATCTGCATATTGCATGGCTTTTTTTTGGTTCCCTTTGAAGCCTTCAGTTCTCAACCCTCACTGCAATGGGACAGTGAGCTGTTCTAGCAAGACAATTTTGTAACCTCTGAGAAATGTAATGAAAACATAAATGGTGCTTGCAGTCCTTCATGGCAGAAGGCATTAGGACAAAGGAATTAATGTTACCAAGCATTTTTCAGGTATTACATGCTGCTTCATTTCTCTAGCTGCCCAGCATTTCCATTGGACTATAAAACAAGTCCCCGAAAAAAAGAAAATAGAAAAAGGTATAGTGGTTTGATAAAAACCGAGCAAAACCAATAATTCCTTTTTCCTTCTTTTGTCTTAGAATCATGGCTGCATGACACTAAGTGCTTTTTGTGCATGTGTCTTAGTTTTTCTTTTCCTTGTGAAAGGTCAAGTAACTGATTCCTTTTATAAAGACTTTGTAATGCATTCCTGTCACTGAGATCACTTTTTGTGACTCATTCAGGTTCATCTACTGCATTCTTCCGTTTATTGCTACCTGGTATTTTATACGCAACAATCTCTGCAATGACTACATTTCCACCCTTAAGAATTGTTTTTCTTTTTCCTTTCATCTATTTTTCTTTACATTCTATATCCTTCTCCATCACCCAGTCTCACCACATCAAGTTTTTGCTAGACAGTAAGAAGAGTTACGCATACTTACGTAATGCAGTCACCACTTTTTACAAATACACGTCTTCTGCATATGGGTGAGAAAATCACTTTCAGTGTAATGACAAAAATATCTAAAATACATTTAATCATTGATCTAAGATAAAATCCTATGTATTTGTTAAAAAAAAAAAAAAAAAAGACTATTCAAAAGCTGAGAGCGGGGGCCAAAAAACCCAGACAGAATTATTTCAGCTTAGGCTTACAGATTCACAGAATCATTTACATTGGAAGGGACCTCTGGAGGTCATTTTGTCCAACCCTTGCAGGACCATGTCCAGTTGGGCTTTAAATATCTCTAAGAAGATTCCACAACCTCGCTGGAACCTTGTCCCAGTGTTTGACCACCCTCATAATATGAAAGTGTTTCCTTGTCTTCAGGTGGAATTTCACATGATTTAATTTATGACCATTACCTCTTGTCCCATCAGTTGGAACTACTGAGAAGAGTCTGGCTCCCTTACCTTCATTCCCTCCCATCGGGTATTTATTTATACGCATGAGTATGATCCTTCTGAATCTCCTCTTCCCCAGGCTGAACAGTCCCAGCTCATTCAGCCTCTCGTCCTATGAAAGATGCTCCAGTCCCATAGTCATCTGTGTGGCCCCATGCTGGGCTCAGTCATATCTTTCTGAGTAGTTTACTGAGGAGCTCAGAACTGGATGAAGTAGACTGTATCTTCATCTGGCTGGCAGGGTATCTTTATCTGTCCTGTTGCTTCAGTGACTCTCAGCTTCCTAGAAAACCCTGCTCTTACCACAGCAGGGTCTGCATAATGATAGTGTGGCTTAACTTAAGATAAAATGTTTGTATAAATTATGTATCTGTTTTGTTAAACTATCACAGTTCTACGGTATTCATAACGTTGTAGCATCATTCTACTTCTGTCACAGACCTCTGTACGAAAGCATTGTTCTCGTACAGTAAACACTCTATTAGCTAGATCTATATACAGTACTTGTCAATGGCCGAGCTCATTTTTTTCAAAACTAGTCCTACTGAAATCAGAGACAGATGACACACTATGGAAAATAAGATATAAGCATCCACTTATACTGTACCCTGCAAACGCACAGTTGGGTAACTCAAGATTAAATGCGTAGGACTAATGTACATCCCCAGGTCAGCATTACTCACATCAGTACAGCTGATTTGGTAATTATGGCTTATTCAGAAAGCATTCAGTTGGATGTAAACACATACTCCTATGGTGAGTCTACAACTTGTAATATTGACATGCACTGTATAAGTGCTTTGATTGTAGCTGATGAACTCTTCAGTTCATGCTATTCAGTATTTTAGGCAGGACACATCTTGAGGCTGTGCGATGGAAAAAAAAAAAGAAGACATTTGATCACTCTTACTCATTTATTCCAATAGTATTTGCATTGGAATTAGCTTTAGCAACTGACTTCAGCTACTTCTACACAAGAGTATGTTTAACTGGATGTATTCTGTGTGGTTTTGTCCTGTATATGCTCTACTTAGTAGGCCATTTGTTTGCTTATGTCTCTGAGTATTACATACTTAACCATTGACAGGTTGAGTAGGTCAGCTTTTTTCCTGAGTCAATCCCAATATAAACCCTTATAAAAAGAACAGGACTAGTCATTTGAGAATCTCAATTACCTTGATCTTGGTCTCTTGGATCATCTGAAATCTTTGGATAATTAGGGCTAATTGGGTAGAGCTGGTTGGCTGCACTGATGCTGCCAGGCACATAGCCACAGGCTAAAACACTCTGCCTCCACAGCTAAAAGACTACTCTGGCAGAAGAGTAGGAACAGCTTGGTTTCACAACAGGTACATTTGTTGCAGCAGGGGCTTGAAGCTCATTTTTTCTCGGATGTCCTAGCAGAAAGACTGCAGCCCCATATAGTGTGGGATTGGGATCAGGATATCTTGGATTGCATGGGTCTCCACAAATAAGAACACCCAGTGGAAGGTCCCTTCTGTCTTTTTCAGCTGCCTATCTACCCTGTGTGCAGTCCAGCAGTATGCAGCTAGAAAGACAATCCTAAGCATAAAGGCATTTTTCCTATGTACCTAAACTCTTTTATTTCCCCTCCTCTGTCCTAGAAACTGCGTGAGTTCCCTGCCTGCACTCCAGACTTCCTCTTGGTTGGCCAGCAGAAAGCCTGCCAGAATGCTGCAACTACTTGCAGGAGACTGGCAGCACTAATTTAAACAGGCTTTGGAAAAATGAAATTTCTGTGTTCCTGATTTTTAGGTTTTTTACTTTGTATTGCTCATTTACCCATTCCCACCCCCACTGGCAGCACATGACAAACTCCTTAAGAACCTGTTAAAAATATGGCTTAGGGTTATTAAAGAAATAGCACAGGAAAGGGTGTTGAATTGACAAAGATAAGCATTTAGGATACTTGCTTCTTGAAATGTGGGTTTGATGCTTTAAAAATAAACATTGCTTTCACATTCTTGGCAGGTTAGAAAAAGAAAGATGAGGGGGGGAACATCAGGTGGCAGCCACAAGCAGTGCTATTAGAGCATTTCTACAGTGAGGAGTCCACAGGCTGAGCACTGTAGGGCTGTTCTCACAGTGGTGCCTGCAGACATTAATCTGGGGAAAACAAGAATGAAAGAGGATGGAAAACACCTCAAAGACTATTCCCTCCTGTATTACCTCCTTTCAGAGATCACTGTGGTTCAAAAGAAAGGAAAGCAGTTATCAGCTCCTGAGCTGTGCCATTCCACTAAGTGGACCTAGTACAGAAAATGCTACGAACCACTGAGACGTATTTTTTCCATACTATATTTCAAATAAAGCAGTGACTCTGCAGTAGTGTTGATATTCTCAACTATGAAAATTTTGCTTTCATTATTGTTTTTATTGCGGGTTTTGCATGTACACCAAAAAAGGAAAGGCTCCAGCTTTGGACTGAAAGCTTATGAGGCACTGAATGATCAAAATTCCTTATTTCCCAACAAGCTAATTTCAGATGATGGAACTTACCAGACTTATATCAATAAAGGTATCAGTGCTTGCCCCGGGTTTTGCTAACCATGAAAAAATCACCAAATATACAACAGTTCTAGCACCTCTGCTCATGACACTAATACGTTTTTCCAACAAAAAGGGCTTAGATATTGAATTAACAAAAAACGAGTATTTGCTCATTAAAGCATAGGTTGGTGTTCTGCTATAACCATTACATTGCATTCTTGTCAGGCTAGAAGGGAAATGCAGGCAAAAACCAAATAAATTGAATCAGAATAAAACATCTACTCTACTAATTATTTTAGAATTATTTTAACTGGTTTTATTTATATCCTATATTTTTTTTATTTATTCCATGTGCCCCTAAGATCTGATTGTATATTTACTTCCTTTTTTGATATTTCATAGCCAGGACTTCAATCTTCCCAACACTGCTTGCTTTTTTTTTTTTTTTTCCCAGTCATAATTCTGTTTTCCTTGCCTCTGCTTGTGATCTCTGGCCTCTTTCTCCCATTCAGCCTCTTTCTCCCTCCTCTCCTTGACAGCCAGGAAAAGGTCAGAAATCTCTCCAGTGCTGGAAGCCTTTCGGTATTTCATCCGTCTTGCAAAGGTCTCCATCCACATCTGACTCAAAGAACTTTTACCAATTGCCCAGCTTTATGGGCTAAGTTTGAAGAAAGCCAATGGATTCATCACATTTTCTTCAGCTCCTCCATCTAGCCGGTGCCAAGGGAGAAAGGGTGATGGGTAGTAAAGCTGGTTTTCATCTTCTTCCTTTGTCCAGCTCATTTCTGCCTCTCCAGGTGCTGGCTTTGAAGGATCCACTCACTGCCATGACACCCTCTGTAGCTTGTGCCCACACGGGGTGCACACCATCATCCAGGGGCTCCCTGTAGTAGCTCTTCCCTGCAAGCTTTGACTCTGCCTTGAGGCAGAGCCTGCAAGCACCTGTAATGCAGCTGTCTCAGGGCTTTCAGTGATCACACCTGTGTTGCCCCTGTTTTTATCCAGGTCGCCTACATCAACATTTTGTTCATTAAGAATACTTTTATTTTTTCTTGGTTTTACTGCAGCTTTTCCTGCATGGCATCTAAAACTATAACAATCTTGGTAGTTCCCTGTTTTCTAATTAAAAAGTGATACTGGAATAACAAAAGGCTGCATGCAGAGCTGTATGGTACAAGAACACCATGTTACAATCCCTGAAGTAAACTCATTTAGTGCTAGGCAGGCTCTTCTTGACAAATGTCAATTTCTGAGGTTTGGGTTAATCATGCAGAGGCAAGCAGCAAAATTAATCTTGCCCTAGGGCTAGTTACTCCTACCTAGAGTACTTATTTCATATTTCTGATTGTTTTATACATGGGCGGGGGGAGGTATGTATCAGTATATACATGTGAAAATCGCCTGGGTTAAAAAAAAAAAGGTTTTAATATACTAAAAAAACCCATGTTGGGATGATTATATGCCCGCAGCTAAGCTTTCAGTTTTGGTTCATTCTTTGACTGCTTTATATGCCACCCGTTGAGAAGTGAGTCTTGGGACTGATTCTCCTGCAAGGAAGGAAGATGATATTTATGACAGAAAAGTGCTGAGCTACCAGAACAGATGTCAGGTCCATTGGCATTTTTGTAGTCCACTCTCTTCAGTATCTATTTAACATGCTTATTGGCTCCTGCTGATATAGTTTCTAATCTGAACAGCATTTATTCTTAAACCTTTTGGGTCTGACAAGTAGTACTGTACCCATTTTCACAAGTGGGTGGAATGAGGCACAAAGATTTTAAATTATTTGCTCAGGATCACAGAGGGAGTTTCATCTCCTTTGTAGTGCAAATCTGAGCTACAAAAGCTCTAGTCAACTGAATGACTTCTGAACTCTCAAACTCGCTGATGAACAAGCGAAGCAAGGCAGTGTGTTGGTAGCATGAGTCTGACAAGTGGCCACACGCATCACTAACAAGCACACAACTGGCAATGAGGTTACAGCAGCCCATGCTGACCATATTTTTTCTCTTCTTGCGCAGCTTCGTGCCATATACATCACGGCTTCACTGGTGGACAGAAGTTCTAGGGCTAAGACAGGATAATATCCATGTAAGTACTGAAATCAAGGTAGCTGCACAACAACAAAATGGGGTGAAACGACGAGGATTCTGAAGTACCCCGCCGAGCGCACGTGCCCTGGAATTACACAGGCACCTTCCTGAGCAAGCCTGGGAAAAGGCAGGTTCAGCACAAACTTTTTACTGCTTTTATCCCACTGCAGCTGGTGCAGCAAGCACACAGCTTAGAGCCATTACAGGCAAAGGAAACAAACTGCAGCATGAAAGCCAAGGCTCCTGCACCGCAGTTGTGCTTTGCTTACATGGTGCAGGGCCTGACACTTTTGGCTGGGAAGAGGCGCCTCTTGTGCCCCAGGAAGCCTCCCTAGCACTTCTTACAGGGAGCAATACCAGTCATTAGATCTTCAGATTGAAAAAGTGTTTTGTCAAAGTGACACAAAGGCTTCTTATGACAATTGCTATTGGCCCTGGGAAGAGAAGCCACAGGGCTTGAATCCTCAGAGTCCTCTGTGTTAGATAAAAGGCTTCTGTCTGCCCTGAGGATATAAACCCACCCCCTTTTAATATTGAAAATACATGCTTTCTGGCTTTTTCTGAGATCCAGGCAGTCTCTAAGGAAGAAGCTGAGGAATTTAATGTTCTCCTTTTTGGCTCTTGAGAACATTTGCCCCCACCATTACATATGTCATCTAGAACATCATTTAGTAAACTTAAGTGCAGCTTAAATCCGAAACTGCTCTAAGCATTGACAGCATAAATCAAGCCAGATAGAGGCTTTGTGCTAAACCCCAGCACAGGTTTTCAGAGGTAGCTCAGGGAGCCATTCCCAGGTGGGAGGAGATCAGGCTTAGCTGAGCCTTCCTGGAGTCCCTGGCTCCCAGGAAGAGTGGAGTGTCAAGTGAAGGATCAGGGTTGATGTCTGTAATTTAGGAGCAGGAGTTTTAGAAATAAGAAGAGCTGTGTTGATTGTTTTGTGTGGATAGATTGTGCTGGGATATTTTTTTTTCCTCTTTGCTCATTTAAGCTTCACAAAGAGAAAGTAGCCAGTAACATTGCTATGCATGTCTGTGATGTTTCAGATGTACAAACATCTGTAATTATAAGATGAAAATCTGTGGAAGGATAATGTGCTCACTTTCTAGCCACAAAGCCTGTTACGAGGGACCAAAATTGCTTCTTTTGTTACTGGGAGAAATCCAGTGTTTAATATTAAAACTTGTTCATTCTAAATCTGGTAGCTCCAAACAGTCCTATTTGTAAATAACCTGGTGATCTAATTTCTTTTGGTTGCCTGTTTCAGTGCATTTCCCTGTCTGATTAAGCTGTAAGAGTCAACAGCAACAAAAAATCACTTCAGTGAATTTACCATCGATCTATTTCCAGTTTATACAAATCAATGATGTCAAATTTCTCAGTGGCCCAATTTGTTCAGAGTTTTGCTGAACCTAGCAATTGTCACTGATGTCTGATAACATAGTTAGGTATTTGCTTTCCCTCATTTCTATCACTTTTGAAAGATGACATTTTACAATAGCCTTTAAATTGTCCCATCCCCTCCACTATAGCTTCTTCATTAATGACAGTCTACCAGCTTAAATATACTGTATCTATCATCACAGTCTTTGATATCCTCTAACGACTTTAAATTTACAGTTTCTCCTTTCCTTCCCCTTCTCACAGAAGAATATCATATTTTAACCCATGTCTCCCATTTATGTCTCCCAAACTGCAATAGCTCTTGCCTTTTCACTGCTGTTTAAAATGTCCTCCAAGCCATCCATCATTTTAGGTCAGAGTGGCGCAGTGAGAGAGATGCGGCAAGGCTCTGCGGCTGCACTGAATCCACTACAGCGCTGGGCCCGTCAATAGGAGCAGCAAAAAACCTGCAGCATAACAAACAACAACCCACCAGATAGATTGATGACAGCAATGGAGAATACTAGTGTCTTAAATTAAATATGTCTGACAGTATCCTCAGCTATTTCTCACATTTTATGCTAGGCTGTACTTACCTTCAGCACAGGCCATGACAGCCTGCAGCATAATAACGGGGATGGAAGGAGCCCTGGTCTAAACAGGGGGAGAGGGGGGAAAAGGGGAGGAAGGGCTGTGCAGCTATTCAACTGTACATCACAGGCATCTATGCAGAAATATGTTTTGCATCAGCTGATGCTAACGGAAAGAATAAAGCCTCCTTATCCCTGCTGGTAAATCTGTGTCTGGCTGTCACTTGGATTTCCTCAAAGAAATCTACACAGCCGATGCATCTGCCCCATGGTTTGCGTATGTCCCATGCTTTTAACCTGTCATGACTAAGAGGTATGAACTCTTGCAATATTTACTCATCTTCCAAAAGTTGCTACAATACGATGTATTTGAAGTCACGAAATGAGACAACTGCTCTTACTCAAATGTATTTCTAAAACATACAGACTTTTCCACGATGATTATTTGCACTTTCTTAACCTCCAAGCTAGTTTGCTTTGATGTGATCTATACATAGCATTTGCTTATAAATATATATATGAGTATTTCTGTATACAGGCAATATTTCTGTATATTGGGCTTAAGCATTCAGCCACTCCTCTGATGAATAAGCCCTGAGCTTTGGTGTTTCCAAACATGTGAGTAGGAAGCACAAGCCTGGCTTTTCCAAATTTGCTGAAAGTTTGTTCTGTGAAGCCAGAAAGGGATTTGATTGTGATGCTACTTAAAATGACATCAGAACTGTTACTATCATCAAAAAGCTTTCCATTTATCTTTTACATGTTGTAATAGCTTTTTTCCCTTAAGGTTAGGGGACAGATTCTAAATTTGATGTACAGTTGAGGCAGTCACCCCTTCGATGGCATAGGAAGTTGTCTGTTTAAGGCTTTGGGATTTGCCTTAGCTCTAAGACAACACTGTTCTTATTCTTCCTACACAGAATGAGGAAAATAGGCATATGAACAGTAATCTTACTCCTCCATATATCTAGATCATCTCCTATTTATCTTTCCTGCCTATTTGTACTGGGATAATATAGGACCAGATTCTGGCTGCCTAATCAGTTTGAGTGGGATGCTGTTTTCCTAATAGTTTCATCAAAATAAATGAATCTACCAAAGAACTAAAGCACGTTCTCATCCATCATTCACATTTTATGAAAGCAGAGGCAAAAAATTCAGCAGGAATAACTGGGGAGAGAAGAAAACAGCTATATAAAGAGTACAGAGCCGGCCTTGTTTGTACATTTTCATTTCTGCATAAGTTTGGTTATTTTAGTTGCAGTCGTGGAGATAGAGAATGAGGAGTAGAAAGGTGTACTTTATGGAAAAGAAAGATCTTTGTTTGCAAAACCAATTTAAGCTGGTGGATAATTTTTCTTGAAAAGTGAATGTGATTAAGGTTTATGCTTAGGGTTTAAATACTACCAGTGCACTAAGAAGATTTATGTACTTGTGCTAAGTCTGGTAGCAAAATCCTTTGAGCCACCACCATTTTCTTAAAGAATGTGCTTTTCTGCAGCAGCAGGGTGCCTTATGAAGTGGTGATATCGAGTAAGGTTGCCTGTTGCTAAGTAGGTATCTCAAGTGTTAGAAGAGAGGGACTAAATCTTTTGAAGAAAGAACAGGAAAGTGGGATTGGTTGTTGCAATGATTATACTTTTTCTCAGTTTGGATGAGATTCATCTCACCGAATTTTGGCACTCTAAAACTTAATTAGTAAGTTTGAGCTAGTCATATAGAAGCTCTTTTCCCTCTCAGGAGAGGAGAGCCTTTAAAATATGGCTCATATTCTAAGACAAGTAGTGTTAATTATTCTTTGGTGGAGCCTTTCTCCTTCTATTTGCTATACAATAGAATAGGCTATACAAGCCTAATGTAATTTAGGCTAAATGAGTAATATCTAGGTAGTTAAAGTCAGCTAAGATGAATCCCACCCTGTTAGATGCTTAGTGGGTGAACCATTACTATTAAAAGTAGTCTTAAAAAGGGAAATACTGAAAGGACTGAAGAACTGCAGATGCTTTTTCTCTGTTTGAAAAGACTACTGTGCTGATATTTTTCCAGGTTTTCATAAGCACCACTTATTACCACATGATACTTCAAACAAAAAAGCCTCATTCCATTAAGCAACACCACATTGGCATCAAAAACTGGGTCATTAACAGGTCTTTAACAGTACTTGTTAATGGGCAGATGCAAACATCTTACTAGTATGTCCCACTTGGTCCAAATCTAGCATTTTTATAAGAGAATTAGATGGTATCAAGTCTGGGGTTCTCTCCTCCAGTTGAGTCCTACCTTCACAGGAACTTTAGGTTTTGACAGGACCCTCCTTTCTTTTGTCTCTACCAGGAGTTACAGAGTCCTAAGCATTATGCTAAAGTCCTCAGGCTGGCTACAAGGAATATAAAGGTGGCCTTTAATAGTCTGTAAAGAAAACAAGATCAGACTGGCTGGTCCCATCAGTAACATCTGGTGGGGTGACGGAGGGCGTCTGTGAAATTTTGTAACCTGCTTTGAATCCATCAAAGAGATAGACTGGTCCCCTCAGCAATGGCACTGTAGATGTACGAAATTCAGAAAATAGATAATGTACCAGAGACAGCAGCCACCCTATATAGTCTCCTCCATTTGTGTTATTCCTCCATATGGTTACATCCTCACAAAGAACTGGTGTTAGAACTCAGAGGGGAAGGACTGAGGCTTTTTCTCTATATTATCTTAAACAGATGAGGTTTCTGCAACCACACCAGATGCAACCACAAACTTGTCATTATCATTTACTTGATCTGTGTCAGTCATTGGCATTTACAATGAGTTTGACACTGTGGTACATAAGTGTCCTGTGTGAGGGAGAGATGTCACTGCTCTTCTGCGATTAAACACAGCTGCTAATCTCTACCATCTCCTGCCTTGCTGGACTGAATCTCGGCTATGAACTCAGAACAAAAGAATGACATTTAAACATGTTTCTTCCACTAAGTACAAAGGCTCAGCTAACTTTATCCTATCTAGGAGCAGTAGTTGACATTAGGTCCTCACCCCCATTAGCTACTTGTTTGCTCACTAGGTACAAAACAACTTTTCTTGTCAGTAACTCTTCTGAATGCATCCCACAACTCTTCCAGCAGTGAAGGAATTATGTCTTTTCATCACACAACTCTTCTAACTGACTGCTTTCCTTCTTTCCTAAGTATCTTCGTGTGCTCTGCTTTTTCATTTCATAAGCTGCTACACATGTTGCTCTTAGTCTTTCTTTGTCTGTGTCTTCCTTACTTAGCCTAGTCAACAGTACGCTATGCCTGTCAAGAGCTGGCACAGCATCTGTAGAGAACAATCAAATTGCTATGTTGATGCTGTCGAAAGAGCAGATTAAATTTACATCATTTATTTGTCCCGGTGCTCTCATTCTAACCTTAGTCATATGGAAATAGTTTGTATAATTTCTGTTCACACAGTAATCTTAATGCTGGGGTTTGTTCACATTACATTTTTTATCAGGCAGATGGAATTCTGAGCCCTTTTTGTTCTCATTAAAATTTATTAGATGAATGGATTAATTGTATGCCAGTGTCTGGTCTCTTACTATCTTTGCAGGAAGAATCCGCCAACATCTCTCTGAACAAGGAGGGGTAAGCTGTTGTTGGGTATTATGGTTGGGTTTTTATAACTTCATTTCTGAAGAATGTCATGGGATTTAAAATAATGAACATTTTCCCCCAGGCAATGTCTCCTTGGGGAACATGTCACATCTGGCTGTCACAGGCACTATGTATCTCTCCACAAGATGGAACATGACATGACCGAGCAACTGGTGGTAGCATGTTACACAGGAAATCTGGGGAAAGAAACAATTCCTCTGGATGCACTTAAGCAAAGCTTTTCCTGTCCCTTAGATCTGAAGTATATGTTCCCCAGAAAGGAACAAGAGTCTAAAACAAAACCAATGAAAACACTGAGGTGCACTAGTAGGTTCTGCAATTCTGTTTGCCCAAAAGATTCATTTTGAACTGAGGAAATAAATAAAACTTTTTTTTTTCTTAATTCAAGAACTTAACTAAAAGTTTTATTAAAGGAGAATATAAAAAGTGCACTCACTGAAATGCAGATTTGAGAAAACCACCAAGAATTTCAGCCTCTTATTTTATAAATATACACAAAATCTGGGCACTCACCCATTTTTTTCTTAACTGCATTTTAAACTGTAACTATTGTAACAGGCTTCAAGAAATGTCTCCATTGACATTTCTGCCTACCAGAGAGGGGGCAATGGATGGAAATCATCTTATGCCGCATCTGAGTAAGTCACTCAAGATTTCCGTGATAGTCAGTGGAGATTCATCGCTCCCTAAAGCAGGTATTTAAAACAGGTCTGGTGATTCATGCTCTAGAAGTGTCTATGTTTCTTCTTGACTAGAAAGGGATAGCTGAAAAGTATAAGTGAAATGGAGCTATATATAAAGTCAGGTGAGATGGATCCTACCATAGGGTATTACTATGTCCTTGAACTCATTCCAGAAAAGAAGAGGGAAATTTTACCTTCACACACATTACCCATGCACACACAGAAATCTAGGAGCCAAATTTAACTTCTTGCTTCTTTACTGAGCCTAGCCTAATAAAATCCTAGTTTCAGTGAGAATTGCCAGGAGTTTTATCAAGAGATAGAAAGGAAAATGCTGAAGGCAAAAGAGGGAAAAATACACTTTTCCATTTTTATTCTGTATTTCTTCTCAAGGTAGAAATCCTAGTTGGAGTTAAGCCTAGAGTTAGCACACTATTAGTTTTGGAGAAGGCAAGGCAAAACTTATACATAAATTGGAACTTATATCTAAACACTATGAAGCCTTTTCTTTGGATTTATACAAATTTAGGATTCAGCGTGCTTAGAAAGAGCATCACTTCCAGCACAGCAGTTCTTGGGGAAGTAGTTTTCTATACAAGCTTATGTCAGAGACATAAGCAATTTTACAACTTTGAAATAGATACATGATGATCCTGTTTAGGCTCCAGTGTATACCTATGACTTGTTAAGTGGATCATTGCTTTCTGTGTTCTTGCCAGAATCTCTACTCCCCTTGCTTCCAAGCTTCCTCATCTACAAACACCACATGCGCCTAATCTTGGAAGGTTGTTCAGACCTTCCCACCATGTTGGTTTGTCATTGTCTTGTAGTCTACGCAGCTGTAGACTGTCTTCTCCTGTGTGTGTTTCTCCTGTGACATCCCGGAACGTGTGTTGTTGGCCTTGGTGTTTGGTGTACCACTCACCAGCAAAAGCAACGTAACTGCACGGGAGGCATGGCAGGTCAGATACCTCCAAAGCAGGACCCAGACCAGGCAGCATATTGCTCAGAGAGCTGCCTTAGCCAGCAGCAAGAAATGGTGGCCACTAGGCAACATCTGAAGTCATGCACCTCCTCAGGCCTCTTTATGAGGAAGGATCTGCTCAGGATCCACAGGGCAGTGGCTTGAGCCTCTGTGCCTCAGGGCTCTGGGGTCAGCTCCTCTGACAGCCTCCAGGGATCCAAACCCCTGTTCCTTTCTCTGAAGGAGCAGCTCTTCCCTCTGGCTATAGGAGAACCTGGCTGGAAATACCTTCCTCCCTGCTGAAGCCAACTTAGCAAGTGCCAGGAGCCCAGGGGCTGGCTGGACAGGAGCTGCGAGTCATAGCAAGGCTAGTGGGGTTAGTGGCCTCAACGGGCCAAGGCGCAGTCCCACAGGCCCTGAGCAAGAATTGCAGAGCAGGTCCAGTGACGTCAAACAGGGTCAACCAAAAGTGCTCCAGGGCTGCACAGCTGCACCACACCAGCACCAGCCCTAAGCCAAATCCAAAAAACTCCCAGAGGTTGGGAATGCGCTCGCGGCCCTAAGGAGGCAGTGACAATGAATGCCCTTTTCATCCTTGTTTCACAGAGCTGCAGCAATCCTGCATCCTGCTCCAGGTACCCATGTCCTTCACTGCACCTGGTCCCTTCCCAGCTGCCATTGCCACAGGGATACAGGGGCAGAAGCAGCCCCAGCACAAGAACCCCATGCCCCCTACCTACATACCTTCACATCAGAGGAGCTAGAGAGAAGGTGCTCCCTGAGGGGCAGCAAGGGTGGGGTCAGATGTCAACACTGCAAAGGAAAACAAAAAAATGAGGACTAATAAGAGAGCTAAAATTCTTCCCGCTCATGTCTGGACCATGTTCTCCTAAGATTCCCTGGCCTCAGTGAGTTCCTCCATGATCCCGTGAAAGATAGAAGATGATGTAAAATAAGAACTTAATAGAGAAGCACTATCCCAGTATGATCCTAATCTCAGCAATTTAGCAGACAAAATGTATACATTGGGAAGGAGTGGTTTCATACTTTGTCTTAATTAATACTGTCTCTAGGCTGCAACTGAGTAATAATTACAGACGAAAAATCTGCCTTTGTGTAATGATAGGGTTAATATTTTATGCACGGCAGGAGTGAAGAAAGAACAGAATTATATTATTTGTCTGCCAAGTCAGACAAAATTGATCTATGCAGAATATTTTATATGTAAAGAAAGAAACACGCTGCTCACTAGAGGGTAAAAATAGGAGTCATGTCATTAGAATACCAGAAATAATCTAATTTGTATCATAGATCATGTCACCGTAATTACAGTATTTTTGAAAGGTACATAATATAGTCTTGTTCTCTGTCTTAGGGAATTGTGTTGTTTTACTGACTGTCGCTAGTGGGCACATGTTCCATGTTATGCTCCTGTAGCTTCAAATAAAACCGAGCGATAATACTGCATAGAGCTATTTAACAAGATTCAAAACATTTAACTGCATCTATGTAAGAAGCAATCTAAATAAAAGAATTTATTGTGAATAAGATGAATCGCTGCCAATATTAGCAAGTCTAAAAGTGTCTCTGTTCTCTATTAAATGACTGTCACCTTAAAAAAAATCACCTACTGGAAGGAAACTTTCTGAAATCTCAGCTGCCAGTATCTCCTGGCCCCTACTGTCTTCCCATGTGCACTTTCTTGACCTCTGCTAAAGCCTGCCTTGTGTCCTGTATCCATCAATTGTAATGATAGCTGTCCCCGTTTTATACTGTACGTGGCAACCAGAGCGAATCCTGTCCTGGAGTGACTAATGCCACCACAAGTTCAGTGTCTGTGCCCCTCAAGGTCATAGCCTCTGCAGTGAAGGGATTTTTCGTGTACAGTACCTTGGCAGCTTTCTTCCATATGAACAGGTTGTTTTGAAAATACCACGAATAGGTGAACTCTTTTTTTTTTTTTCCTCCTAGACATGCAGCTAGAATTTTAGGAATACAACGATCATCCCACCTTTTTCAAAATCTCATCCCTCACATCTGCATACTTACCTCCTCGTTTAACTTGGCACCTTTGCTGCAGTTTACACTACTTGTGCAGCATTTCACCTGTCCCTTTGCACTAAATTGTGCCTGCCACGGAGCCACTAAGTCAGTGTACACTGTAGTTGAGCACAATGTTTTGCATTGGTAAAATAAGCTCAGGATTGTTTAATTTGGAGAGAGATAAGAAGGGCACACTGCATAAGGGGGAGGAAGACTTTGACCTGCACCTACTCCTGATGCTTATCTCTGTGTAGCCATGGAAGTGTTACTAATGTATGTCTCTTGCTTCTCAGCAGTAAAAGAAAATACATCATAAAACACTCAAGTTCCATAACAGAAAATTACAACTTATATTTTGAAGGGGTGATGACACTCTTTGCCTTGGAAGAGGCATGTAACTCCTGCATCTCCAGCCTGGTAGCACACTGGGTCCTCTTCTGGAATAGGATTGCAAGATGGAAGCTTGGGGAGTACTGCAACACTCATGCACTATTCCAGTGCTCGCACATCTTTCAGAGTTATGCTAATGTACAAATCACTAGCTGAATGGGATTTTCAGGAAGACATCTGTAATTACCATATACAAGGCAAAGACACCTGCACTTATTTTGGCTTTGAACCAACAAAGTATTTAATCACACATTTATTTTTGAGCATGAGACTGGAACAATGAATTTCAAGTGAAAAGATAAGGAAATACTTAACCACTTGCTAGACCTGGGCTATGAACTGCACTATAAATTAGGACTAAGGAAATAATCATGCCTTTCCGAGTAGTAATTCAAGTAAGGGCAAAAGAACTTGTTGAGGAATGGGGCTTAGAGGAAAAAAAACAAACCCAAACAACTCAATAGTAGAAAGACAGAAGGGGTGGACAACCTGTGGGAAAATATGGGCATCTCAAAATGGTTGACTGAGGTTTCCATGCAATGGTCTGATCCCATTCAAATCTGCAAGTAATCGATGTCTATACTCTTCATGAACAAAAGAAATCTCTGAAGATTTGCAGGACTATGATCTTAAAGACAAGGCTCAAACCCAGGTCTGGCATTCCTCGTGGTGCCACTCACCCTCTTGAAAACATGCAACCCTAGAGTAGGTCCTCAGCTGATATAAAATTACAGGCTTCTGAAGCAGGATCAACTCACAGCATCCAGGAATCTGCAGTGGAGGTCAATAAAGCTGGGAAAAAAAAGGAGGAGATAGTAACAGAAGACTTTGTCCCAAGAGAATTTTAACATCATAGCTTTAAAAGAAAATCTATGGGTAGGTAGATGTGCAGTAACACAGAGAGCAACTAAACAAAGAAACAAACAACCCCCAAAAAGCAGCACAGTGAGAAAGTACAGGTTGCTAAAATATTTGTGTAAAGCATTACAATACCCTCAGGAGATATTTGCAATGTTACTGAAGTCGAACAGGTAATCTGAGAACTTCCACTCACAAACATGCTGGAAAAGGGACTGAAAATCTGAAGAACTCAATTCTGATTAGGGTGCTCCTCCATTAGCAAAGAATTTGGTTTTGCCTTCCTTGTGCACCCAAATTGCTTACAGCATCAGAAATACTAACACAGGAGTCTTCACTTTCATCTTAGCTGCTTTTCATTACCCGAGGTAATAAAAACCCAATTGAAAACTATAATGGAGCGTACAAGGAAGGTGGGTAAGGAAGCATAAAATTTTGTTTATTATAGATTAGTAGCTAATATCCAAGCAGGCCGAGAGACGGAAAAAGACATCATGCTTATCTTCTGTTTTCCTTCTGTGTCTCAAAACCCATCTATCACCTGTGATCAAGTTATAAAACTGCTCTTCATAATGACTTAACAGCCAGAAAAAAATTCCACGCCCACGCACATTGTCTGTGGTAGAAAGCCTGCACTACTTGTGTCATTGTGTTTTGGCATATAAAGAAGAAATTATATCCTATCTTTATTATGAATGCTGGATTCTGTGATATTCTGCTGATATTATTCTATAAAAGTAGATTTTCAGTATTGCTGAAAATACCCTGTAGTAGTTAACCGATTATAAATATTTAAAATCTCTCACTGACATTCTGGAACAGCCAAACCTCACTAATTAACACTAATGATCAGGGGGATCAAATTAGTGAATAACGGAACAAATATATGAACAAAGCAAGGTAATCTATGAACAGAAGGTGTTTGTTAATTTATTTGTTGCGAACAGTTTTGTTTCTTGTGCAGTGATTTATGATTAGAATCAAATAGAATTCTTTTTTATTACTTTGGCAAAATACTTTCACAGTGGCAAATGCCGACCTGTTAAAACTGAAACATCCTCTAGCAACATCTGAATGCAAGAAAAACATTTACGGAGAAAAAATTTATACCTCCCTAGTTCCTTGACATCCTACCAAAGGTTACACTGCCCTGTCCGAACTAGAGTCAGACAGAAACACTGGGTCTATCTCCAGATAAACTGGCATTCCCTTCCAGCAGAATTCAGTGTTATCCAGATATTAGCTTGGGTCCCAGCTGCAGTACCCACCCCATGTTTGCACAAACCTCTGCTCCTGCAAGTTAGCCCAGGCAATGCCAAGTGCCATACCTGTAGTCCTTTGTGGTCCCAACCTGCTGGTTCAGAATGGCCTTGTGCCACACAGTTGCATGCCCAGAGACAATGATCAGCCTGGCAGCTCTCATTCAGGACTCCATCAGAGATTGGGGAAGGCCCAAGAACACCTTCTGCATCCTCTTGCTGGCCCCACATACTGTCCCTAGGGCTAATCTGGACTGCTCCATTCACTCTAAAAGTAGCAGAGCAACTAATTTCCATTTTTCTAGACTAAAAATTTTAGTTTAGAATTCTTTTTCCACAGCAACTGTTTAAAATCCACTTTTTAAAAAAAAAATTCTGAAATTATATAATTTCAGGAATTGCAGTGCATGATATGTGGTAACGATAATGGTACACCTAAGCCCAAAAACTCAAACTAAAACTTAACATTGTAAAAAACCTGAATTTTCCTAACATGCCTGTGGTCTAAACTTGCTCCCTTAGGAGTGTCTCTAACTTTACCAGCTGGACAGTGAAGGATCTGTTGGAGCACACAACAGCTCCCATCTGGCAGCAGGCACCTGTGTTACCTTTCAGACAGGTTATTGGAAATACATCTTCCACAGGGATTTGAATATGAAAGGAATCTAGAAAAAAACTCACTTCTATGTAAAAAATATTATTTATGCAAAGTGAAAGTTAGCAAAATTTCGCTTTAACGCTTCTTCCCAAGATATGATTGCTAATCTGGCATGATAGTGAAAAGGCAAAATAGAGACTGTACATATGAAAATAGTAAGACAGAAGCTGATTATTAAATACAAATGTTGAGCTGCTACGATCACTGTGCAACTCTAGAGTAAGTGCACCACTGAATTTACCTCCTCTTCTAGCAGCTCTATCATAAACCCATGCTGATTTACAGCCAAAAATGGGAAATTGACAGTGGAAGTTATGCCCATGGGAGCTGAACAGAAAGGTAACTGGAGGACATCTACGCAGATGGACAGGGACTGTCCACGGCTTCTCTCTCCTATGCCCTAGCACTGAACCATGAACAGCTTCACCCCAAGAACCAAACAGCTGTATCTGTAAAACGCAGAGCTGTGGGCTGTGCTGCTCCCAACAGGAACGGGGCCCTGGCCCAGGCTGGCTTGCCCCTTGGGCCAGGAATTTCTCTGCTGGGTGACAGCACCATGTCAGCAAAAGCTGCAGCGCCTTGCCTGGGCTCCCAGCTCTCCCAGCCCGAAAAAAGAGCTCCTACGCACGGCAGGGCTTCACCGCGCTCCGGCAGAGACAAATTAGCGCACCTGAGCCTCACCCCCTCTCCTCTTTCTTAAACAGGGCATATGCACAGACTGTAAATAAACAAATTTGCCAAGGAAATTACTTTCAGTGTCACTAACTTTTCTACAGCCTCTCCTTCCAGAGTCCTGAGAAGACTGGTACAGAGCAAACAGGCAAAAATAATTAACCTCTCTGCCCTTCCAACTGATTGGCTGTGACCATCCTCCCTTTTTTCTGGCTAGGAGGAATAGGTTTGTGAAACAGCTTTTCTATAGTTTACCACTGGTCACTGCATGGGAAATTATGAGATCTACTGATGCAGAAAGAGCTTATAATTAACTATCTGAGATGTTCAAAAAGCTGAGCTAAAGGGTCAGAGATGAGATCTCAGTCCTTATCAGATGTCCGGGGAAAATGACCAGCTCAGTGACAGAGCCCAGCCTCCCACTGGCAACAGTCTACCCTAGAAGGATTTAACCCTTAGCCATTGCAGTATTTTGCATGTGAAAATTCCATTGCAATGCTCCAATGAAACAGTTTGAACAAATGCAGGTTTGCCCTTCTAGTCACCCAGCCGCAGACCGTTATAGATACTCACAGGTGACGTGTGAAGCACCTTTTAACATCATTTATTGAAGTGGGCATGGAACTGTTTCCAAGCTTGTTTTACAAATAATCCTCCCAAGATAACATAATTGCCTCTGTATGCAAAAAAGGCATGGGTATCTTTGTTCCAAACCCTCTGTGGATTTTGACCAATGAATTGTGGAAATGGTCGGGAAGTGTTTTACACTAACTGTTTCGTATGAAAGTCAATACTCTTTCACTGACAGTTCTGTGTTATGCCGTAGGCTGATCTGCTGTATCCCTATTTTTCCTCATAATTATAAAACCAACAAGAATTCTTCCAATGCTGACGTAGGAGTAGAGACCAGAGGTCATACAGACTGCTGGGATGCCAGTGGGGTTTTGCTCAGTGACGTCACACATCTTACAGGCAGTGACGGCACTGAGGGTTTTTTGGAGGGGAAGAGGGGGGCTGCTGAAGTGAAGGGGGAAGCAGAGCCTCGCTGGGATTCGTGGGTGGTACTGCTTTCTGGAAGCAGAAGGGGTGACCATGGCAAGTGAGAGGTTTAGTCATCACCAGCTGACCAAGGAGAAGATTGTTTTCCTGCGGGTGTATCAGAGGTACCATCTGCAGATCTGAGGGAGGCAGTCTTGGAGAAAGAGATGAGGGGAGTGCTGATTTGGAGGATTTGGTGCCTAGGTTGTGCAGTTGCGTGTCAACCGAGGCAGGGAAAAAGGGACCCATTTCCCAAACTATCCCAATGAAAACTGCTTACTAGATCCCAGGAGACCGTGGGGGCCAGAGTAACCCCACTGGTTACCCCTGCTGGCTCTGTGGACAACAACTGGTTTTACTCTGCTATTGATGGGCCTGGGCATTTTAATTCCTGTTTGTCTCTGACTCACAGAGTTTCAAAGCCTACATTCAGCCTGCACCCCATTGCTCTGTGCCTGAGGTGCCTGGGGTTTTACTTCAAAAGTGGCCAACCTTGAAGATAGGCTGTTGTTCCCTTAAAAACCAGAACAGTTCTGCCCTAGGTGGAAACACAAACTTACTGTTCCTCATCTTTTAGTTAAGACTGATCCAAATGACTCACATTTTACAGCCTGTATTTATTGGTCTCTTTTAACCATTTTTCTGCTGAGTACCCCGGTATCTAGTTTCCTCTCATCCAGTCTCTCTTTCTTCATACCTGCTTTTGTCTGCTCCCTTTAGACAGGTGCACCTGGTAAGTCACTTGTGTTGCCACCCAGCTGAACGTGAACATACAATGTACAAGATAAAATGGAGTCCAGTGTTATTAATCTTAAATAATCTGCTGTATGGCTAGTTATCTAGCCATAAACAATTACTCGAGGCCTGTTTGACAGACATAGCACAACTGGTAGTTTAATGGTAGATCATAGTCACTGGGGAGCTGTGCAAAAAATGCATCAGGAAGAAATCTTTAAACTTGTATACTCTACAGAGGCCTACATATTGCAATTCTGTGAGAAAGGAGAAGTGGCCAGCCACATAAAAACCCAGGAAATACTAAGATACATTAAGCTGATGCTAAATAATATGGAAACCTAGTGGTTCGTCAATAGACATGCAGATTCGCCCACAGCTGGAGCTCACCAGAACTTCAGAAAACAAACAAATGCACAATATACAAACAAAAAACTCCAGTGGGAACTGGAGGAATTCAGCTACCGAGCTGGCAGTCCTATTGCTAGGGTGGGACGTGACTAAGGCAAAGCCCCTTGCAGACAAAGTGCTGGAGTAGGCAGACAAACTGTCCCTAGAGGAGAGTGACAATAACGGTGACATTCTTCTTTTTACTGTGGTCAAGCCTAGAGACATATTAGTGAGATCAAGCAGGATCAAGCCTGAGGGTAGGAAAGTAAAATGTGTCACATTTCTCTGAAAAGATTATTTTCTCTTTTTTTTTTTTAAAAAAAAAAAAAGAAATAATGTATCCATAAGATCCTTCCTTCGGAACAAACAGAAGCAGCCTGGTGCGGAGGTTGACAATAGCCATCAGACCCCTGGGAACAGCACCAGGATTCACTGCTGACCCACTCTCTGTCACGCCTAGCTGCTAGGTGCAGAGAAGAGCCTTCTGACATGTGGTATTACTCTAAGACAGTTATGTTATCTGTGATGAACAAGGCACTTCACCTATCCCTCTTTGGCTGTTATATAAGAAAAAAACTTCCTTCTCTTCCCCTTTCTCCCTGTTTGGAACAAGGAGAAAAATTGTTCTTTTCTGGATTTGATCCTTGCTGAATTAGAATCAATTATTACAACACTGATTTTTGTTTTCGTTTGGGGCATTTTGTTTGGTTTCTGTATGAAAAAAAAAATAGAGGGGAGATTTTTCCCAAGTAGTCTACAACCACAATTCCTCTGAAAACAAAAAAGGTTTATATTCTAAAGCTAGTTACACATTTTAAATTGCCTATCAACAGTATTTTATATACATACTTACCCAATTATATATGTGCATATGTGTAATGGATATAAAGAAAGCCACAAATAGTGCAAGGTGCATACAATAGGCCACTGTAATTTGAATGTATAGCAACAGGCAAGGAAAGCTCCAGTCTTTGTAAGAAAGAAGAAAATTATTGAATTGCAATTACTTACTTAAAAATCTTGTTAGTAGAAACTAACCAGACAAAAAAGTATATACATGGCATAACAGTGATACCCAGAGACGGAACAAAGAAATGCACCCAGATATTTCACATCATTTATAAAATATTTTTCTTAGACAATATTTTAATTACCAAAAAGTAATCCTTTCATTAGCTCATGTAAAATTCATACCCTGTATTTTCTGTCTTTTATTAACATAACATTATTTAGAGCTATCTGCAAATATAGTAATCAATGTTTTTAAAAACCTGTTGCTGAAAAATAAATTTAACCTACACTTCCCAGTTCGTATACTGCATGACTGATTCTTTTCTTATCTGCCTTTTAATTACATTGATAAAATGTAATGGCCAATTGCAATCCTGCAATCTTTCATTAGACACCTTAGTATTTGTTGCTTATTTACCTCTTGCTCAGTTATTGAAAAGATAGTTGTCCTTCCAATAATTACTGGTAGGCCAATAAAATTATACATGTTCATTTTTCCTCTAGTTATGGGTTATACTTGTATAGGGAAAAACCCCCGATTTATTACAATTGTACAATAGCAGTGGACCACTCAACACCTTTTGCAGTGAGCTCTGTACAGACACGGCAAGCCAGTTTGCTATTTCAATATGAGATGAGAAATGACAAGTGGTTATAATAACTGAAAAGATGGGGAAAGGTGGTAACAAAGAGCTAACTGCATTCAGCAGCTTATTTAATAAAAAAAAACAACCCAGACACCAATAAAACACATTAACTGTCTAGCTCTGAAAATACCAAATACAGCCAGCTGAGCACCAGCCACAGAAGTGGGGTTATTTTACCATTTCTAGCTACTCATTTTATTTTGTTATAAAAAAGCATCCCTTCAAGAGAAGAATTTGCCACTTTATATCACTCCTACCTGACAGTTCCTCAGCTTCTCTCAGATACTTAAAGGACCATTATCACAGTGAATGGCAACGAATGAAATCTGACGCTTAAACCAAAACAAGGTTTAATGCTTAAATGAGCTTTTTACTTTCATTCATACTTTTAATCTCATTCATAATTTTAATTTCATTCATAATTTTAAACTAAGCAGCTTGAAATTTGTTTGTAAGGGAGGATTATTTTAAGAGTATTGTAAACCAATTTCCCTGGACAGGAGAAAAAATTGAAGTTGCATTGCAAAACCCCCGAAAAG
This sequence comes from Gorsachius magnificus, assembly GCA_034008185.1. Taxonomy (NCBI): domain Eukaryota; kingdom Metazoa; phylum Chordata; class Aves; order Pelecaniformes; family Ardeidae; genus Gorsachius; species Gorsachius magnificus. The sequence goes on along the minus strand of CM067081.1, from coordinate 190,998,499 downwards.
TGTAAACGTTATATGCATACAGGCTTTGACACAACAGAATAACACAGTAGTGGGACAGGAAAACTTCCACAAATGAGATAGAAGTGAGAGAAGGAGTTAAGGGAATCTTAGTAGATAAGATGTTGTGTAATAATTGTCTAGATTGCTGCGTAGCCCAGAGAATCAAATTGATAGATAGTGCTCAAATGTTTTGCTAACTATTGTGCGAACTAACTGATGCAGGAAGATTTGCGGCTCCTTACGAAGGACAGTTCTTGATAACAACCAGGAATTTGCCTTAAGAACTGGCTTAAACCGACCCTGCAGTTTGGGCAATAGCAAAGAAACAACTGAGTCTGCGCAAGAACAAGGGGTTACTAGCGCTGACGAAGAGGAGCCATCAGCCTTCATCCCCGCGACCCCCGACGACCACCACAAGGAGGCACTGAGCAAGCGCAGTCGGGAGGGACTTATGGAAATGACCTCATGAAACTGATTTTAATACGAAGCGGGGACAGGTTATGCATATGTATAGGCGTATTGGGAAACTTCATGCATATGTAACACTTTGCTACATATAAACAGGACAAGTTGCCGCGTGGAGGTGCGCACGACTTTGGTGGGACTACCCCCCGTGCTGCCCAGCGCTGAATAAATATACCTACTTTGCAGTCTTACAGACTGTGGAGTCTGTGTCCACACATCAATGCCGTGCAGGAAATAAAATAGGGCGGATGATCTGGAGCAGGCAATTTGGCTTACTTACTGGGACTATTTCTGTGGGTAAAAATGTAACATCTGTGTTTGTTGGACTCATGTATTAGCACATTAAGTCTTTGGCTCATTATGAAAAATTTAGTATCTCAATAATAAAATACCCTTTCAAGATACCTTTGCTACTGGTGTTCTTTTTCTTTCCTTCTTTGCTAGCCACCTTAAAATTCAGATTAAGTTCTTATCTTGCAGTAATAGATTTTTAGAAATAAAACGCTTGAAGGAGCATTGAAAATACATTGATTCTTTATATCGTGCAGCATTTGGGCTATGACTATTCACCCCCTTCTGGATTCAACTGGAGTGGTGAAGGACTTTTCCACTTCCAGCTGATGGTTACTGGCCCTCTGTCAGAATTACTATCCCACAGCTGGGTATAAGCTGAGAGTAACTTTGCAAACAGCAGCCAATGTCCCCACCTAAGATATTACCTCGAGCCTGTGGATTATTTTGCTGAGTACTTCCTCAACTGCTTCCGGCAGAATCCACTTTAAAAGAGAAAGCCCATCAGGGAATGCTTAAGCTGAATTTCACAGAGGTGAAAGGCAACCTCTTGCCTTCCGAGTGGATGGCAATAGCAAGCAGCTGGAAGCAAGATCACCCTAAATCACCACAGATGCTTGCTAAACAAACATCTATCAACAGACATCTGGAAACTGTATAGTAATTGGGCAGTAGCCATCTGCAAAGTTTCCGTAGGAGAAAGCAAATTAGCAGGTTTCACACATGGGAGAGGTGAGTCACTAGAGCTCAGTGGGGAAAGAACTCTGTAGACACACATCAAATGAGGTAGGATTACGGGTCTGTCCTCATGCTACCCTGGTGAACAGGGTGAAGATACTGCTAAACAAGTTCACTCACTTATGGGAGCAAATCTAGCTATGGCAACATAATCTGATTATGCTAAGAAAGCCATCCTACCACGGAATGTAGATCTGCCTTAGCTCCCTGTCTCCAGTGCAATGCTACTTTGAGCTGCAATTTCAATATTGCCTTTGACTGGACTGTATTCTGCACAGTGTTTCTGCATCCTGGGAAATAATGCCTGTCTTGTAGAAATGACAAATGCATTGTCAAAAAAGCTTTCTTACTAAATGTACCCCTCGCATAGTACTCGTAACCCACCGGAGAGTATTTGGCCATTTCAGTGTTGTTCTGAGGGTTGCCTCAGTAAAGCTGTTTAGATAAAGGACCAGTCCACGGTCACTTTTGGGGACATCAGGACATGCCTAAAACACTCCACGAATAGCTACACTTTATGTCAAGTCTACTCCTGTGTGCAATATCTATCCCAAAGCACCTGCAACATACCTGCTATGCCCTTTTGGCATGTACCACCCATGCCGAACCTTGCTAATGGTTGCTTTAGGACTCAGTATCTCAGCAGTAATATGGATGGGTATTCTTCCTATCATACTTGCAAGCTGGTGGATCACAGCATTCTTCAGATGTGGGGTGACCAACAGCAGGCCTCTAATTTCTGGATGATAAAGGACACTTCTCACAGCCTCACATCAGGAGCTAGAACAAGCCATCAATAAAGACAAAATCATTTCCAAGACACAGCCTGCTACAAAAGTGGGTGAAAGCTCAGGAAGGTGGCCACATACAATCCCTACAGATCTTCAGGACTGTAATTCAGTGAGGGAAATTCATCTAAAGTGATTTGGCATCAGTGTCCTGTAGCTGGTTTAACTACCTGCATCCCCAACACAACTGCTGCATTTCAGAGATACAGCATATCTACTTGTGACGAAGGAACAAACATTCCCATCAAAATACAACTTTTCATTTTAGAGGTCCCACAACGCTACCTTTCAAGATTCATCCTAAATCACCAGTAATTTTGTACCATGCCTAGAAAATGCAATTATGAGAGGCAAACAGTACACCAATATGTTGCTGCCACTAGATGGCAAAAAACGCACACGGAAAGCAGCAACACGTTTCTGAGAGGACAACTACTAGTCTCTTCACTCAGGGCAGTTCATTGCTTCCTCAGGCAGCTCAGGCAAGAAGGCAGCACAAAATTCCTGTCCAACCATGAACTGCATCTTTGGAAAAGCTGCACTGGGTCCCAACACTGCCTAATTATCCACCTCCCTCTGCAAAGAGTTGTGTTGTAAAACTAGCTACCAAAAAATTAAAAAAAATTAGAAAGGCTGCAGCTAGAGCCCACACAGGGGAAGCTCTGAGGACAGGGCTCAGTAGAGTTCAGGATTCTGGCTGCCAGAGACTGTGAAGCTCTGAGGAGACTGCAGAAGAAGGGGCAGGGGGAACTCCTCAGCCATTCGCAAGGATTAACTCCACAAGGCACCTCGTTGTTTTGTAAATCAATGATGCAACTCACAATGTGATGCGGACAGAGAATTACCTAACACAAAATCACCTCACCCCCCCTAGGCCTGGCGACAGACTGCATTGTGCGGTCACCTGGGGAAACACTGGCGCCAAACACTACCACAGTGATGGCGTTATACGATTTCTTTCCCAAACATACCGGGGCCCCGGACCCCCCAAAACCCCCCAAAAAAATTTTTTAAAAAGGGGGGGTTTAAAAAAATTTCCCCCCCTTTTTGGGGTTTTTTCCCCCAAAAAAAAAAAAACCCCCCCCCCCCCCCCTTTTTGGTTTAAAAAAAACCCAAAACTTTCCCCCCCAAAAAAAAAATTTTTTTTGGGCCCCCCCCCCCTTTTTCCCCCCCCTTCACAAATTTTAAAAAAGGAAAAAAAAAAAAATTAAAAATTTTTCCAAAAAAACCCCCGGGGGCCCCCCCCCGGGGGGTTTTCCCCCCCCCCTTTTTTTTTGGGGGGGGGCCCCCCCCCAAAAAAAATTTTAAAAAAAATTCCCAAAGGGGAAACTGAGGGGGGAAACCCCCCCCCCCCCCTTTTTTTGGGGGGAAAAAAATTTTGGCCCCTTTTAAAAAATTTAAACCCCCCTTTTCCCCAAAAAAATTTTTTTCCCCTTTGGGAAGGGGAAACGGTTTGAAAAATTAAAGGGGGGAAAAAAAGGGGGGGGGGCCCCCCCCCCCCGGGGGCCCCCCAAAAAAAAAAAGGGGGGTTTTCCCCCCCGGGTAAACCCCAAATTTGGGGGAAAAATTAAAAAAAACCCCCCCCCCCCTTTTCCCCCCCCCCTTTTTTTTAAAAAACCCCCAAAAAACCCCCCCTTGGGGGTTTCCCCCCCAAACCCCCCCCCAAAAAAAAAACCCCCCCCCCCCCCCCCCCCCCCCCTTTTAAAAAAAAAAAAGGGGCCCCCCCCCCCCCCCGGGGGGGGGGAAAAAAAAAAAACCCCCCCAAAAAAAAAACCCCCCCCCCCCCCCCTTTTTTTTTGGCCGGCCAAACCCCCCCTTTCCCCCTTTTTCCCCCCGGGAAAAAAACCCCCCCAAAAACCCCCCCCCCCCCCCCCCAAAAACCCCGGCCCCCCCCCCCTTTTTCCCCCCCCCCCGGGCCCCCCCCCCTTTTTTTTCCCCCCAAAAGGAATCCAAAAAAAGGTCCCCTTTAAAACAAAAACCCCCCCAAAAAAAAACCCCCCCCCCTTTTTTCCCCCCCCTTTCCCCCCTTCCGGGGTTTTGGGGGCCCCCCCGGGGGGGGGGGCCAAGGGGTCCCCTAAAAAAATTTTCCCCTTTCCCGGCCCCCCCAAAAACCCCCAAAAACCCCCCAAAGGGCGGGGGTTTAAAATTTTTAAAAAAAAAACCCGGCCCCGGGGGGAACAAAAAAAAGGGGGGGGGGGAAAAAAAAACCCCTAAAAAAAAAAAAAGGGGGGGGGGGGAAAGGGGCCCCCCCGGGGGGGTTTCCAAAACCTTGGGGGGGGGGGGGGGGGGCCCCCAAAAAACCCCCCCCCGGGGGCCCCCCCCGGCCTTTACCGGGGGGGGGAAAAAACCCCAAAAGGGAAAACCCCCCTAAAAACCCCCTTTTCCCCGGGAAAAAAAAATTTTTTTTTTAAAAATGAAAACCCAAAATTTCAAAAAAACCCCCCCCGGGGGGAAAAAAAACCCCCCCCACTTTCCCCCGGGGAAAAATTTTTTTAAAAAAAGGGGCCCCCCCCTTTTTTCCCCCCGGGGAAAAGGGGCCCCTGGGCCCCCCCTTTTTTCCCCCCCTTTTTCTTTTTGGAACCCCCCCCCTTTTTTTTTCCCTTTGAAAAAGCCAAAAAAATTTTTTTCACCCAGGGGGGGGGGAAAAAAACCCCCCCCCAAAACCCCTTTGCCCCCAAACCCCCCGGTTTTAAAAACCCCAAAACCCCCGGGGGCCCCCCCGGGTTTTCCCCAAAAAAACCCCAAGCCTGGGGGGGGGCCCCCAATAAAAAAAAAGGGGGGCCCCCCCCAAAAAAAAACCCCCCCCCCCCCCCCCAAAAATCTCCCCAAAAAGGGGGGGCCCTTGGGGGCCCCCCCGGGGTTTTAAAAATTTTCCCCCCCCCCCCCGGGGGGGAAAAAACCCCAAGAGGGGCAAAAGGAGGGGGGGGAAAACCTCCAAAAAAAACCCCCCCACCCCCCCCCAAACCCCCCCCCCCGGCCCCCAACCCAAAACCCCCCCCCCCCAAAAAAAAATTTTTTACCCTTTTTTTTAAAAAAAAAAAATTTTTTTCCCAAAACCCAAAAAAAACCCCCCCCGGTTTTTTTCCCAAAACCCCCCCCCAAAATTTTCCCCCCCCCCCCCCAAAAAAAAAAAATTTTTTTAAAAAGTTTCCCCGGGTTTTTTCCCCCCCCCCCCCAAAAACCCCCTTGGGGCCCCCCCAAAAAATTTTCCCCCCCTTTAAAAGGGGGAAAAACCCCCCCCCCCAAAAAACCCAGGGGGGAAAAAAAGGGGGGGGAAAAAACCCAAACCCCCCAAACCCCCCCCCCCCAAAAACCCCCCAAAAAGGGGGGAAAAAAAAAAAAGGGGGGGGCCCCCGGAAACCCGGGGGCCCCCCCCAAAACCAGGCCCCGGAAACCCCCCCGGGGGGGAAAAAACCCCCGGGGGGGGGGGGGGGGCCCCCCGCCCCCCCCCCCCCCCGGGGCCCCCCGGGAACCCCCCGGGGGGGGGCCCCCCCCCCCTTTTTAAAAACCCCCCACCCCCCCCCCCCCGGGGGGGAAAACCCCCCCCCCCTTTTTTAAACCCCCCCAAAGAAAATTTCCCCCCCGGGGGAAAAGGCCCCCAAAAAGGGGCCCCCCAAAACCCCCCCCCCCGGGGGGGGAAAAAAGGGGGAAAAACCCCTTTCCCCCCAAAACCCCAAAAAAAAAAAGGGGGAAAAATTTTTGCCCCCCCCCCAAAGGGGGGGAAAAAAATTTTTTAAAAAACCCCTTTTTCCCCCCCCCCCCCCCCCCCCGGGCCCAATTAAAACCCCCCCCCCCCCCCTCCCCCCCCCGGGGGAAAAAATTTCCCCCTTTTGGGGGCCCCCCCCGGGGCCCCCCTTCCCCCCCAAACCCCCCCCAACCCCCCCCCCCCCCCCCCCAACCCCCCCTTTTTTTGGGGGCCCCCCCCCCCCCCCCCCCCCTCCCCCCCCCCCCCCCCCCCTTTTTTCCCCCCCCTTTTGGCCCCCCCCCCCCCCCCCCCCCCGGGGGAAAAGGGGGGGGGGGGGGCCCCCCCCCCTCCGCCCCCTTTTCCCCCCCCCCACCCCCGCCCCCCCCCCCCCCCCCCCCCGGGGGGCCCCCCCCCCCCCCCCCCCCCCCCCCCCCCCCCCCCCCCCCCGGGCCCCCCCCCCCCCCTTCCCCCCAAACCCCCCCCGGGGGTTTTTTTTTTCCCCCCCCCCCCCCCCCCCCGGGGGGGGGCCCCCCTTTTTTTTGGGGGGCCCCACCCCCACCCCCACCCCCCCCCCCCGGGGGGGGGCCCCCCTTTTGGGGCCCCTTTCCTTTCCCCCCCCCTTTTGGGGGGCCCGGGGGGGGGGGGCCCCCCGGGCCTTTCCCCCCCGGGGGGGCCCCCCCCCCTTTTTCCCCCCCCCAACCCGCCCCGGCCCCCTCCCCCCCCGGGCCCCGGGGGGGGGGGGGGGCCCCCCCCCCCAAGCGGGGGGCCCCCTTTCCCCCCCGGGGGGGGGGGGGGGCCCCCCCCCCGGGCCCCCCCCAAAAGGTAAACCCCTGGGGGGGGCCCCCCCCCCGGGGGGCCCACCCCCCCCCTAACGGGGGGGGGGGGGCCCCCCCGGGGGGTGCCCCCCCCCCGGGGGGGGGAAAGGCGGTGGGGGTTGGGAAAGGGTCCCCGGGGGGGGGCCCCCGGGGTTGGGGGGGGGGGGGGCCCCCCCCCCCCCTTTTTCCCTGGGGGGGGAAGGGTTAAAGGGGGCCCCCCCCCAACCCCGGCCCCCCAAAAAAATTTTTAGGGGGGCCCCGGGGGGCCCCCCCCCGGGGCCCCCCCTTTTTTTTGGGGGGGGGGCCCCCCTTTGGGGGGGGGCCCCCTTTTCCCGGTTGGGGGGGCCCGGGGGGGGGGGGGGGGCCCCCTGGGGGGGGGGGGGGGGGCATTTTTCCCCCCCTTTCTATTTTTCCCTTCCCCGGGGGCCCCCCCCGGCCGGGGGTTGGGCAGGGGCCCCGGGGGGGGGGGGTTTTTTTTTCCCCCCGGGGGAAAATTTTTTTTTTTTTTCCCCCCTTTTTTTTTGGAACCCCCCCGGGGGGGGGAAAAACCCCCCCCCAAAAGGGGCCGGGGGCCCCTTTCCATTTTTTTGGGGGGGGAAAGGGGAAAATTTTGGGTTTTAATTTTTCCCCGGGTTTTTGGGGGTTTTTGGGGGGGGGTTTGGGGGTTTTTTTTTTTAAAACCCCCTTTTTTTTTTTTTTAAAGTTTTTTTCCCCCTTTTTAAGCGGGGGGGGAAGGGGGAAAAAGGTAAATTTAAAAGTTTTTTTTTTTTTTTTTTTCCCCCCGGGGGGGGAAAAAAAAAAAGGGGCCGTTTTTCCCCCCCCCTTTTTTTTTGGGGGGGAACCACGACCTTCCCGGGCCCGTCTTATTTTTAAACCCCCTTTGGGGGTTTTTGAGAAAAAAAATTTGTTCAAACCAGGTAAACTTGGCATTTAAAAAATTTTCCCCAAAAAACCCAAATTTTTTTTTTTTGGGGATTATTTCTCCTTCCAGGAGGGATTTTTTCCCCCTTAATCTTGCTGTCTCCAAAACATGTTTGGGGGATGGTAGAGTTTCTTGAAAAAAAAAGGGGCTGGGGGCAAAGCTCAAGATCAGCGGGGAAAGGTGAGGGGTTTGCCAAAAGGCACTTTAAACTCCTGAGTCGTCTGCAGGCGTGATGGAAAAAAGAGGAGTTGGGAATGAGCTTTGAAAAAAAGGAGGAGCCAAGTGGAGGAGTTCCCCGTGTGACTTGGGAAAAGCAAAGGGTTTCATTGGGGTGCTCTAAAGCTTTCCGCCGTGAGGCTGCAAAAAGGGTTTTCCCCTTGGGGTTTCCCCCCCCCCCACACGGCCAAAACCCCCGGAGATTGCTGCTAGCCCCCCGGCCCCCGCTGCTCTGCAGGAGAGGGGGCCCTTTTTAAATGGGGGGCATGGTTGGTGCCCAAGTGTTTCAATGGAGGCCCCCGGGGAGAAAGAGAGGCGACGTTGTGCGAGGGGGAAAGATGGGGGAAACCAAAACGGGGAAGGGCACCTGGGTGAACTTTTGGCATCTAAAAAAAGCTTTAGGGAACAAACAGTTTTGGGGGGCAGTGCGTAGGAAAAAAAAAGAAAACCGCCACTCCCCTTTCTCCAGCCCTTCCCGGGCCCCGCAAAAAAGGGGGAAGGGCCCTTTGGCCCCGAGCGAGTGGCTTTTTGTTGTTGCCCGGGGGGGGTTTAGTTAAAAAAACAAAGGGGTCTGGAAAAAAGGGGTCTCTCTCAGGAGCCCAAAAATTTTCTCTCCTCCCAGGCTGTTGGAAGAGAATGCCCCTTCAACGTTGTTATCACCCACAGTGCTCAGAAGGCAACCGCTGCTTGATCCCACGTAGGAGCTGTCTGGACTCTCAAGTCCTCAGGCTCACCTTAAAGATTTCTGAAGTCCTCCCAAGTCAGGCGTGCTTTGGAGGAGACCATAGGGTGGCTTGACGTGAATAGTTGCAGCGTTCATGTAGTATCCTACAGACAGGCATAGCACCCTTGCAGTTAGATGTGCATCTGCCAGAGGGCTTGTTAATTTTTGTAGTGCTCCCTAGGAGAGGCTGTATTTCAGTTTCGATTGTAGCCAGCAGGGCTGAAGTGCTTCACAGATCGCAATATGCATCTAGAGAATGAATGTGCCTGCAGCAAATATTTCATCATGCAATAGCAGTGCCAGTGTAAGGAGTGGGTGTGTGTGGGTGTGTGTGTGTGGGTGTTACCGTTTCTCAGTTGGCAACGAAAATGGGGAGGCTGGGTAAGGAATGGCTGTTGCTGCCCTAGTCAAGCGCGTATGCAAACCAACTCCGTTTCCTCTCTTCCTGTATACATCCTTAGTGAGCCCCTGGCGGAAAACGTGGGTGTGGTGAGAAGGTGGAGGAATCCTCTGCCGGTGGTGCAGCAGTCAAGGCAGTTCTCAGCAGCTCCTGCCCTGTGAGGACTGCTGACTTTACACGGGCTGCGCTTGCTCAGGACGCAGGAGGTAGGATCCCTAACTGTGGAAGAGCCGATGAGGACAGTCCCTGTGGCCTGTAGTAGAAGTGTTCCTCGTCTTTCGGATGCTGGGGAAAAAAGCCGAGCGAGAGAAACCCTCAGAGTGTGTCACTTCTTGCCTCCTTTGTAGGTGCCCTGCCCGCGGGAGGAGCAGCGCAAGAGGAAGATGCTGAATCTCCCAAGGATTCTGAGGTCCTTTCTGTGAGGGATGCAATGGGGTCCCCTTTGGTTCGCTTGCTTTTGGGCTTCTTTACCGCTGGGCTCGTTGACCTCTTCTGCCGCTCCTGCCACACATGTGGAACTGGGGGCCCTTGAGATCCTTGTGCTCTAGGCCAGCTGTTCATTTAGGACTGGGACAAAGGCAGGTCAAGCTAATGGCCTGGGTCGCATAGCAACTGGCCTGTGAGTTTCCTTTCTGGTGTAGTATAGAAGCAGTGAAGTTGGCCCCTGCTTCCCCCTGGTAGCTTGGAGGTGCTCAGCTGAGAAAGATGGAGGGAGGTCATGAGTTTTGTAGGTGCCTGCTGGTGGCGAGCATCATTTCTTATCTTTGAATTCACTCTGAACACTCTGACCAAATCTTGTAACCTGAGACGTGAAAGCACACCTCCTATTCTCAGGTTCTTATGGAATTCTTCGTGCTCATGTAACAACATTTCTTTAGGACTGGGTCACAGAGCTGCAGCGGAAGCTTGCCGATGCTCTTAGAAAGCAATTTACATCCGAAGCTTTACTGGAAGCTACTATGCGCTGCCAAGGTGACCTGGAGGAAGACAAGCTGTGCTTGCAGAAGGAATGGGACAGGGTTAAAGCCGAGGTATGGAAAGCCTGTCACTGTAGGAATACATCTGGGCAGCTCTATGCAGCACTTGAATTCTCCCGCAGCAGGTCTCTCCTCTGTGTAAAAGCTCACCTGACCACCGTGGGTTCTTACTGTGATTTTACAGCTGCGGGACTTGGAAGAACAGCATCTTCAGTCTGAGCACTGTGTTCACGACCTGAAGGCTGCCTTGGACAACAAGGAAAGAGAAGTAATAGCTTCTTCCCAGAAACTGCAGGACCTCCTCCTGGTGGCGTCTTCTGGGACTAACTGTACTGTAAAAGAACTGGAAGAACACGTCCAACGGTAGGAGAATAACACAGTGAAGCAAGGTGCCTGTCGCTTTCTGGGATGCTGTGGAAACAGCAGGAGAGCCTTGTTGCATCCCAGGAAGTTAATACAGGCCTTTGAAGGATGCTTTTCGTTTAGGTTTATGTTAATTCATGCTGTTCTTTCCAAAGCGGTGCGCTGGTAGCTTTCCATAAGACGACCTGTGTTTCTTTTTTAAGCCTCGAAATTGAAAATGCCAGACTGGAAGCCACAGTCCAGCAGCAAAGCAGTAGGATTGAAGCCCTTCAGAGAGACCTGCAAGCCTCTGCCTCAGTAAGCTGGTCATAAACTTCCCTTTGTGTGAGCTCCTGAGCCTAGTTACCTATTTCACGGGGAAATTTTAAGATGAGGTTTCCCTGGAGAGCCATGGAGAACTCAGTTCCTCGGAAAGCAGCCCGGTCCGTTCCCCAGCTTTCTGGGGGAGGGGAGGCAGCCACGATGCTGGTCCTTCCCCCTCGGTTAATAGGGCACGGTTTTCAAATGTACTGTGCATGAGAAAAGCTACTGCTGCCTGTTTTCACTGAAGACTTTTTGTATCCCGCCTGGTGTTCTCTTTCCCTGAAGTCAGCGGGCAGAGACAGTGACTGCTAACAGATTTACCGTGGCATCAGACTCCAGCCATTGTGATAATTGGTGCTAGGTGTAAATATTACAAGCGTGAAGAGGTGAAGAGGTCTATGTCATCTTTATTGTTGGTAATAAGGTGTAAACTCCAGTCTGGAAAGTCATAGTGTGTCCTCTTGCTGCTTTTAATGCTTCTGCAGGTTCATCACCGCCTGGAAGACTTGATAACTGGCTTACAGACAGCACAGGCAGCTGCAGAAGAGCACCACCAGCAGGTACCTGACTGGCTTAGGCTTCTGTGAATGGCTGGTTTAGTCTCTGAATTTTTTCTGTGCAGGTAATTGGTGAAAAGATCAGGTGGGCTATGTAGGCACAGCTCGGCGGACAAATACGCTTCTGGTTTTAGGGCAAGGCACCTTCAAGGGAAAAAGCAGTAAATTCCCTCATTCCCCTGCTGGTGTGCTCTGTATCGGTGTGGTGGTGTGTGAGATACTTCTGTTCATCAGCGTGATTCCTTTGATGAATTCTCTCCCGCATCCCACCAGGGGGGAGTGAGCAAGTGGCTGTGTGGTGCTTAGCTGCCTACGGGAGTTAAACAGCGGCAGATGATGGATAGATGGACGTTGTGGGCAGGGGCAGGTGTGTGGTGGAAGGTGAGAGAGGACACTGGACTAGGGAGATCCATGACACCTTTTCAGCTTGAACCTGCCAGATTCTGTCATGAGACCGGCTGTGTAAGGACACGTGAGAAAGTGGTACAATGCAAGGATTTTTTCTCTAAGCCTTTGTGCTAAGGTTTACATGACTTTGTGTAGATCCGTAGGCATCTCTTGGTTTTGTTTGGTTTGGTTTTTCCTCCTTCCAGAAGGCCGCTATCAGCATCTGGTCAGCTTGCATTCTTTGTGCTTGAACTGAATCAGCAAGTTCTGGTCCACTCCAATGCATCTGTTAGGCAACTCTTTGTCCCTTTGGGTAGAAGCAGAAGTAGCATTGCCGATTTGAAAACATTTTCTTGCTCTCAGGAGATGTACAGTGGCTACAGAAGCAGTGAGCGTAGGGTATTTGCTGTGGCGGGCGCTACAGGAATTATTACATTATAAAACAGGCATCACGATAAACTCCAGAAAGACCTTTGGAAGAAACTTGGTAGGGTGATTACCCTGTGGTTTCTGGGCAAGGTTAAAATGCTTCATGTTTCCAGTGCAATGTATGGAGCAGCTGCCCCCCCCCATAGTTTCAGGGCAATGGGAGCTTAAAAGCCTTGCAGCAAAAGGTACTGAAGGACTTCTGGCCAAATGAACTAATACTTGGGGAACAAGAAATGTTTCTGCCAGTTTCCAAGGGGCAGGCTTTCCCTTTTCTCCTTTTCCCTAGAAAAGTACAAATTCAAAACAGCTGCCAGCTCTCCGCTGGTTTGGCTGAGAAAACACCAAGAGGAAGCACAGTAAGGGAATACGTAAATACACACAAAGAAGAGGTGGAGGTAACGGCAGAGGGGCATAAACCATTGAAGAATTCCCAAAGATCAAATCCCTCCACAAGCCCCCGCCTGCTGCTTTTTGAAGACCCCATGAAAGCTTGAGATTGACTGATGCTCTCCTGTGATGTGCACACCTACCGAATCCTTGCGATGAGCAGAGGAACTGCTGAAAGTGTTCTCCAGGATCTTGTCCACCTTTTTGCCTTGGAGCATTAGAACAGGGTGGCCTTTGGTTCAAGGGGGGCATGCCTTTCTGTGGTTAGGTATTGGCCTGTTTGGTGTGAAACCTGAAGTGAGGAAATGTTCTCAGGAATTCTGTCCCTTGGCTTCCTGTGGAACTTGACTAACAGATAAAGACGTACTGCAGCTTCTCTGTGGACAATGCCAGATGCAAGAACTGTACGCAGATACTGTCCCTATGCTCTATGTGTCATGCATCTTTTCTCTTTTGAAAGCGTGAGAGTGAAAGAAAGCAAGTGAAGAAGCTGGTAGAGTTGAAACGCCCGGTCGAACTGCATCTGGACGAAGAAATGAAAAGAAACATTGAACTGCAGGAAGACTGTAAGAGGTACGGCCTTTTCGTATGGGGAAGAGGTATCCCCGAGGAGAAGTCAAGCTTTATTGAACTTCAGTGTACAAATAGGCGTACGTAAGTGTGAGCAAATTCAAGCCCCATGTTAGTTCTTGCAAGGCGCTGCTGTGCATGAGCCTATAGTTTTCAAGAGTTGCCAGAAGAACTGCACACGCAGGTTGCCCCGCGGTTTTTCTAGGAGGGAAGTCAGTCCTTTGCTCCTCTTCTCAGGTGAAATGTGGACCCTCCAGGTGACTTGTGGCGTGGGATTGCTGTCAGTAGTTGCTGGTGTGTCAAGCATGTTCAAGATGAAGCAAGCCATGTCTGTGCTCTTTACATGAGAGTATGTGAAAAAGGCCAGTTGTTCCTTTGCTTCCGTGTTTTCTTGACTGATTTTCTGTGCAGGTTGAAGAGGCTCCTGAACAGAGCTACGAAGAAACTAACGATGCACGAGGAGAGAGAGAGAGAGTCCCAGCTGAATTTGCAGGGCGAAATGAAGAATGGGTATTCTGAGATGGTGATTGAAGTTGGTAGATTAAGAACAAAGGTAGTTTCCTCCACTTTCTTTGGTTAGAAGACGGGCTATCATATGTTCAATAGGTATACAAAAGGTACGTTTGTAGAGGGGGGAGGAGGAGGACAGAGCTGTAGTTGACCATTGGGACCTACTGAAAGCCTGACGTTGGCTGCCAATTTTTGAAAATAAACTGCAGCTTTCACCTGGAGAGAATACGTCTTCCTCCACTGCTGCTGTAAAAGCTGTGTTCTGAACCACGAGTTACAGATCTCTCAGTGGAATGGCCAAAACAGAGTATCTGTTTATTGTCTTGTCAGTTCTGTAAGGAAACTTGGACTCTGTTGACAGCATGTAGACATTCCTCTAAAGCGTGACACGTGTTGTTTGTGATGAAACCAGCAGGTGGCTAGGTATGGGTGTGTTTGATGTCCCCTGCGCACATGAGCATCACACAGAAGAACAGCCCTACTGCTTTTCAGTCCAGCCCTACGGGTGAAATGCTGCCAGTTTGGTACCTCTTGGGCTGTGACCTACTGCAGAAGAACTGAGAAGGGATGGGGACCTGAGGGATCCTATCAGAAGTGATGTGAAAGCTGTTCTTGTTTTAAAAGGAGAGCTTGCTTTCCTTTTGGTTTTAATACTGAGTCAGCAGATGACAAATAGAGTCTTGATGGCCAGCCCCTTGACGGATTTTCACAGAATTGACTCTGAGTTCCTATTGGGTTTGTTTTTTCCTTTCTGTCTACAGGTTGGCGAACTTTCCCAGCAGCTGGAGACAGAGACTAAGAAATGCATGCAGCTAGAAGCACAAAATCAGGATTTGCGAGAAGAGTTGTCCGTCATGCGTGGGAGCCGTGAGAAACTGGAGAAGAGCAAATGCCAGCTGAAAGAAGAGGTGGCTACCCTGAAACAGCGTCTGGAGGCTCACAGGGTGGATCACAGCCAAATAGAACAATACAAGAGAGAGGTGGAAGAACGAGCTGGGCAAGAAATGAGACAAAAACTACAAGAAGTCAACCTATTTTTGCAGGTAAGTGCATTTCTCACTTGTGTCTGTGGCGTCTATTACCTACTTTTGTTGTGGTCGTCATTTTTTTAGTATTTTATTTTTGGTGCCTGGTTCTGTGTGTCCGTGTTGTACTTGTGTCCTTCCTGAAGGGCAGAGTGAGAAGGGAATATGGTTGGGCAAGAGTGCTTTCATGTGTGTGTAATGTGCCTGCGGGTCCCTGAACCAAAAGCTTGCCCCAGGTAGATTTGCATTTTGCAGTTCTTGGCGGGGGTACTGCTGTCTGCTGGTCTTGTTCTTGCTCTTCATCCTTGAAGGGGTACTGCAACTTAGAGTTGTCATGGCCAGACATACAGGCCCCGCCGCTTTGTCATTGTACAGGGGAAAGTGCTCCGAACAGGAGTCACCGAAGTCGGGGCGGGGGGGGGGGGGAACGGGGATGGGGGTGTGGAGGAGAGGGATCCTCCTAATTTCTTTGAGGAATCCTTTTCTATGCCCGCCACAGGTAGTTTCTTCCATTAGCAGCTTTATGAATACTGGCTAGGGGGGGGGGGGTCCTTTCTGAATTACAGGAATTATTTAACACGGTATTCTTGGGGTTCTGCCTTGAATCCTGATGGTGGTGAGGAGGCACAGTTGCCTCCCTGAGTAAAGCCTGGACCCTTGAAATTGGGTTTTTTCTTTGCGGTGGTTGAAAATGCATTATCTGCTTCAGGCGCAGGCAGAGTACCAGGAGAGTTTAGAACAAATCAGAGCCAGTCATCATGCTTTGCTGAGAAACGAGCTGAAACAGAGAATTGGAGGTCTCGAGCGTGAATTGGACAGGATAAAAAATACCCGGCAAGAGAGTGTTTTTCAAAAAGGATCCCCGCAGGCAGAAGTGGAAAGGTACAAAGAGCTGTATCTGGAGGAAGTAAAAATTAGAAGATGCCTAGCAAAGAAACTGGAAAGGTAAGTCCATGGGGTTTTGGAGTGGTAATAAGATTCTACTTTTTCCTCATGCATTTTCCTCCTACAGTCCCTCTTCTACAGCTGGTCAGCGTTACGTACGTAAGCATAAGATGGCCTATTTGTGAGGAAAGTATTCCACCAGTAGCACACCTGATCGTGGCATTCATAGCGTATTTTTTAACTGGATTGTGTTTTAACAGGCAGCCTTTGTGCCAGTCTCTAAGAATGACCTCCTCTTACTCTGTGTATGGCAGAAAAGATAAATTTCGTGTCCTTTACTGCCAGGCCCTTCAAAGAACAGAATTGGATTCTGTGAGGCAAAAGAAAGAAATCTTTTGGGGCTTTCATTGTGTGCCTGAGGTCTGAGCTCTCCTTGGGAAAGGGAGGGTAGCCCAGAGCTCTTCTGCAGGCGACGTCCCTTTCAGAAGCAGCTATGTAAACACATGGCATTCACAGGTTGCCTTGAAGCCCCAGTGCTGACAACTCCTAAGCGCTGGTAACTCTTGCTGCTTCTTGCAGGTAGTGTGACTTCTTAGAAATAGGTTCCCCAAAGAAACTCCGAATACATGATGTTCTTGTTTTGGACACTAATCCCTTCCGCTTTCAGAAGTCGAGTAATCGTCAGGGACCTAGAAGGTAACTTTGCAAAAGCGTTACTACCAAAGATAATCCTTTGTATACTTCTGAATGTTTCAGAGCTGATGAGAGACTAGCAGAAGCCAACGCCAAGCTCCTCCAGGAGCGCCGCAGAAGCAAATCCTTAAATGCGAGCGGCATTGCCAGTGGAGGTCTGGCTGCAAGGCTTGAAGCCTCTGTGGCTAAGGTAAGCATTCTGAAACGCTGTTCTCAGCGCCTGCTAAAGCCTATCCGTAAGCAAGGTTATGCTTTTGAGCCTAAAGTTAGAATCCGTTTGAAGGAGGCATTTGTTTGTGTAGTTCCTAGTGCAGTTACAGAAGCCAGCCTCAACTGAATTTGTCCCTAGGGATGGCATTTGTGCATAACTCAGCATTGAGCCGACATTCTGCCTGTGTATTTGATGGCAGGCTGTACCTACACCTTCACTGTAATAACTCCACAGTGCTTTCTTCCTGTATAGTTTTAAATACCCAGTTAGAACCCAGCTGGTGAGGTACAGGTTGGTTTGTGCTTGGGTTCACGTTGCTTAGCAATGAGAATGCTACAGCCTGGCTGGCCAAGAGTTTCTCTTCATTAAAAAGCAAGCCCCAAACCAAGATGCCCGTATTTGGGATGATACGTTTTAGTTTTTATCACGTGTTACGTATGGGTTTTAAGACCGTTTTAGAAGTTTACTATTACCAAACTGTAACTTAAAATGTTACCTGTATATTTTCTGTGTCATCCTAGGTATGGCGGGAAGTGGATGAAAAAATCACAAAGGAACTTGAACAGGGTAATGTGCCGTTATGTTAGGAGTGTTTTTAAGGAAGAAGATTACTGTTCCTAACTCTTGAAAATAATGGCTTCAAAGCTGTCAACTTCTCCTTCCATGTACAACAACTGCATTCACCACTAAACCACACCATGCACATGCTCTGCTGTTCATGCTTGCTTTTTGCTCTGTCTCTTCCTCATTGCTTGTATTTGTAGCTTATTACGTGTTGCAGCAGTCTTTTCTGAATGAGCAGGAAGAATATCATCAATGACCAAATACAGCTTTTCTGTGGGAAAAGATCGTTCAGTAGTGTTTAGGCAAACCTAAGATGAGTTGCTGGCTTGTAATACCTAGCATAAACCGTGCTCTATAATATGAGGCCAGGTGTCCGAAGAGGAAGTGCACCTATTTGAGGTTGAAGAGGGGTGCAGGGGGCTAAATTTAGCACTGGTGTAAGCAGAAGTCGTTTGCGGATTCCCCAAAGATGTTCAGTGTGTAGCCTCTGGACTTTCTTTCACTAGCTTTAGAAAGACCCTTGACTGACAAGCAAACGTGGAAAAAAGAAAGTGTTTCTTCCTTTGTGCCTATGCCCTTTCAGTGTTATGTTCCCCTGGGAGTTTTTAAATCTCTTTCTGGATTGTAGTTTCTTCCGTTACCCTTTGTGTTTTTACAGTGACTTATTTGGTCCTGTCTACTGTAAAAGTAACACCAGGAATCTTGTCTCTTTTCTCCCTAGCCACTGCTGAACTTGAAACGGGATCTGCTGGAGCTTCTCCCACCGTACCCACCTACGGTTCCTCAAAAAACGTCCATCTTGAGCAGGATCCCCTTCGCAGGGCGATACAGGAGTACCGCGATGTCTTAGCCAAAAATGACCTGCTTTGAATAAAATGTCAGGGAGAGGCTCTGGAAATCATTTTGTATTTATCTTCCTGCTTAGGAGATTATTTGATGTGCTTTGAGCCTGCTGCTTCGGTCCTGATGCAGTGAGTGCTTCTGCTGATAAAGTTTTGCCAGTGTTCAAGCTGGAGAATAGGGCACTTGACCTTGCTGTCACTTTATGCGCCTTAGCTTTAAAACTACTGTGAGTGTCTAGTAGTGCCAAGACAGTTGTTACGTGGCCTTTTTGGTGGTTTTGGTATATTTGTCTGTTAGAGCAGTCCTTCTTGTGGTCTGGGCAGAAGGTAGTGGGTGAGCTGCTGGTAGCCCGGAAATGCTGGCAAACCCTACAGGTTTTGATCCTTGTGGGAGGCTGAACAGCCAGCTAATTGTCTCAAAGCTTGCTCCTTTGTGTGGTGATCTGAGAAGATCAGCATTGCTGCAGGCAAAGTGGCTTGCAGGCTTGCTGAAGCAGTGGACCATGACAGCCAGGTGGGGCTGCCTGCCCACCAGGGCATGCAGTTTGAAGACAGAACAGGGAAAGTGTGGGAAAGGTATGCTCCAGCATGTGCCTTAGGCATGCAGCCTGTAAGAGGCCACCATCTCAAACCCCTTGGGGGGGGACCCCCGACTCCACAGGCCACCACTGAAGACCCTGTTTCCAAGTGACCACTGAAGACCCCACAGGAGACCACCGAAGAAGACCCCAGAAGCACGGACCCTTGGGACGCCGTGGATCCACGGTGGTGACTGTCGGCGCTCTTCCATCTGGGCCTCTTACTTAATTTCCCGTCTTTCCTTCTGAAGCCCTGAAAAGCCAAATTCATGACTGCCCTTATCTCGGGGGTCCCTTTTTTATCTTAGTGTCTGCTGACTTCTGCAGAGTGACTTGAGGAAGCCACTCAGGATCTCTTAATCCTGTTACAAAGAGATACCATCTGGAAACCTCCCAGACAGCTTGGCATCTCCCACTGTGAGCCACATCCTATTGTAGCTAGCAGCTACCAGCCACAGGCTGAGCTTTCTTTCTCAAGGATGCTCTGTTTACTCAGGGCTCTTAGCACATTCTGTCTACAGTTGGCTTCACAGAGGTCTTTTTGGTAACCCTTTAGCATCCCTTCACTTCCTTTCCTCTCACTGCTCTCCCTCTTTCCTCCCAAAGACCTGATAAATGAGTGAACTTAGGACATCTGACCTCGTTTGTGTCCTAAGCTCCCTCAAAGGGGTAGAACCCGAAACAAGAGGTTGGTCCAGCCGCGCCTAGCCTCCCAGCCTCGTCTGAGGTTGGCTAAAAAGCAGGGGGGCCTTCCTCTCATCCAACAAAAGTGGATCCTAACAGTCCTGTGGGGAGCTGAGCAGTTTGTAGCCCGCCAAGGGAAAAGGTGTTAAGAAATTTCTCCGGCCTGCACCAGAGCGGTCAAAGAGAAGTTGAGCTTTTGGTACTTTCTAGCGTCTCTCCACCGAGAAAGCAGGTGCGGAAAGCCTTGGCCTTCACTTTGTGTTGTCACTGTGGTAAACTCAGGCGTGACCAGCTTCCAGGTTTGTTCCTAACCTGCTCTGAGCTGCAAGTGGTCAGTGAGAGGGGAAAGTTCTTGCCTGGTGGAGCAGCAGAACGGAAATTCAGCCTTGGCACCTGGCATTAACAGGAGCTGACAGCAGGGACGGGGGGCTGAGGGGGTAAAGAAAGTCCAGTCAATTCCTTCACTTGCAAGTCCATCTCCAGTGTCACCGTGGGGACGCTCTGGATGCTCTCGGAGAGGCCATGGCAGTCGGGGGAGGCTCCTGTGGCCTGGAAGGCAGGGACAGTGCAGCGCTTTGGTGGGGATCTTTGCAGCGCCCTGCCTCCCCCTTCCCATAAAAGCTGGGGGCTTTTCCCATGGAGATCACTGCCTTTTGGCACCTCATTTCCGTGCCTTTTGTGCGCTGCCATGCCCCCAGGCACTTACACCCCTCCGTCTGAGGAGGTGGAGGGGCCCGACCCCTCAGCCAACAGACAGGGTCCGCAGCCAGGGAGGCACCTTGGCTCAGAGAAGCGTCTGGAGCGTGACCAGCTATGACCACAGCTCAGATCTGACCCAGGGTATAAATGGGGTGCTGCCGGAGACCCCCTTGGAGCGGTCTTCTCAGTGAGATTTCTTTCCCAAACATACCGGGGAGCAAATTCCCCACCCTATCTCCCCCATCTCCTTGGAACACTCGCCTGGGCACTGCATCTCTGGGAACACAAAATGAGCTGCCCTTGGGGGCTGAAGGACCGCAAGGCTCACAAGTTCCATGGCAGCAAGCGCTTCTGCTAGATAGCCCAGTAGGTGTGCTACAAAGGACCATCTTCCTGGTAAGCTTCACTTCAGCTGGCACAGCGCTACAGACACAGCATATTCGTCCTCTTTTTGAACCTACTAGCTTTCTTCACAACAGAATGCCCTTTCCATACCCTTGGGTTTAACAGCCTTGGCAACACCTTGCAAAGCACAGTGACACGAGAGAATGCAGACTGAAGAGGCCCCACGCGCAGTTGCACAAGGGCCACGCTAGGGCAATTCCAGGCATGTCAAAGGAAAGACAGCTTACACGACTCCAGTTGCTGATGAACTAATGTTGTCCTCCACAGCACTCAAGGCTGAATCGCACCTTCCTTGTGCTGACCCCGCTATCAACACCTGTACTGGGTTTTGTGCAGCAAGGTCTTGGTAGTGTCGCGGGGGGGCAGGGGGCTACAGGGGTGGCTTCTGCGAGAAGCTGCTACAAGTTTTCCCTGTGTCCGCCGCTGGCCAAGGCCAAGCCGATCAGCTCAGTGGAAGCGCCTCTGTGGTAACGTACTTAAGAAGGAAAAAAACCCTGCTGCGGCGCAGTAGCCGGAGAGAGAAGAGAAGTGAGAGGGTGTGAGAGAAAATAGCCCTGCAAACACCAAGGCCAGTGAAGAAGGAGGGGGAGGAGGTGCTCCGAGCGCTGGAGCGGAGATTCACAGAATCACAGAATCGCAAGGGTTGGAAGGGACCTCGTGAGATCATCTAGTCCAACCCTCCCGCTAAAGCAGGTTCTCCTAGAGCATGTTACCCAGGACTTCATCCAGGCGGGCTTTGAATATCTCCAGAGAAGGAGACTCCACAACCCCCCTGGGCAGCCTGTTCCAGTGCTCCGTCACCCTCAGAGTAAAGAAGTTCCTCCTCATGTTCAACTGAAACCTCTTATGTTTCAGTTTGTATCCATTGCCCCTTGTCCTGTCGCTGGACACCACTGCAAAGAGACTGCTTCCGTCCTCGTGATTTCTGCCCTGAAGATATTTGTATGTGTTAATGAGGTCCCCTCTCAGTCTTCTCTTCTTCAGGCTGAACAAGCGCAACTCCCTCAGCCTTTCCTCATAGGGGAGATGCTCCAGTCCCTTTATCATCCTAGTTGCTCTCTTCTGGACTCTTTCTAGGAGTTCCTCATCTCTCTTGAACTGGGGAGCCCAGAACTGGACACAGTACTCCAGGTGGGCTCTCACCAGGGCAGAGTAGAGGGGGAGGAGAACCTCCCTCGACCTGCTGGCCACACTCCTCTTAATGCACCCCAGGATGCCATTGGCCTTCTTGGCAACCAGGGCACACTGCTGGCTCATGCTGAGCTTGTCGTCCCTCTCGGCAGAGCTGCTTTCCAGCAGGTCAGCCCCCAGTCTGGACTGGTGCATGGGGTTCGACCTCCCCATGTGCAGCACTCGGCACTTGCCCTTGTTGAATTTCATCACGTTCCTCTCTGCCCAACTCTCCAGCCTGTCCAGGTCTCGCTGAATGGCAGCGCAGCCCTCTGGCGTATCAGCCACTCCTCCCAGTTTTGTGTCATCAGCGAACTTGCTGAGGGTACACTCTGTCCCTTCATCCAGGTCATTGATGAACAAGTTGAACAAGACTGGGCCGAGTACTGAGCCCTGGGGGACTCCACTAGCTACCGACCTCCAACTTGCCTCTGCCCCGACGATCAGAACCCTCTGAGCCCTGTCATTCAGCCAGTTCCCAATCCACCTCACTGTCCACTCATCCAACCCATACTTCTTGAGCTTCCCTATGAGGATGTCATGGGAGACAGTGTCAAAAGCCTTGCTGAAGTCAAGGTAGACAACATCCACCGCTTTCCCCTCATCTACCCGGCCGGTCATGCCATCATAGAAGGCTATCAGATTGGTCAGGCATGATTTCCCCTTGGTGAATCCGTGCTGGGTACTCCTGATGACCTTCTTTTCATCTACTTGCTTGGAGAGGACACCCGGAATGAGTTGTTCCATCACCTTTCCAGGGACAGAGGTGAGACTAACTGATTCCCCTGCAAGCCCGTGGTGAAGACCACGGTGAGGCAGGCTGTCCCCCTGCAGCTCATGGAGGCCCACAGTGGAGCAGATCTCCACCTGTAGCCCATGGAGGACCCCACGCCGGAGCGGGTGGATGCCCAAAGGAAGGAGGCTGTGACCCCGTGGGAAGCCTGCGCCAGATCAGGTTCCTGGCAAGGCTTGGCGGACACGTGGGGGAGGAGCCCACGCCGAGCCAGGTTTGCTGGCAGGATTTGTGGCCGCGCAGGGGACCCACGCTGGAGCAGTCTGCTCCTGAGGGACTGCACCCCGTGGGAGGGCTGGAGCCACGCTGAAGCTGTTGGTGAAGAACTGTGACCCCATAGGAAGGACTCACGTTGGGGAAGTTTGTGGAGGACTGTCTCCCGTGAGAGGGACCCCACGCTGGAGCAGGGGAAGAGTCCTCTCCCAAGGAGGAAGAAGCGGCAGAGAGAACGTGGCATGAACTGACCTCAACCCCCGCCCCGTGCCGTTGGGGGGAAGTAGGTAGAGAAAGTTAGGCGTGAAGCTGGGCCCAGGAAGAAGGCAGGGGTGGGAGGGGAAGGTGCTTGAGGGTTCAGCAGTTTTTAGCCTCTCCTACTCTGGTTTGGCTTGGCAGTAAATGAAATGAATTTCATCAAGCTGGGCCTGTTCTGCGCGGGACGGTAACTGGCGAATGATCTCTCCCTGTCCCGATCTCGACCCACGAGCCTCTTGAGCCACTTTTTCTCTCCTCTGGCCCGTTACAGAGGGGAGCGATCGAGCGGCTTGGGCGGGCCCCTGGCGTCCAGCCAGGGTCGACCCATCACAAGGCCAAAGCTCAGTCCTGAGCGTCCCAGGGTGCAGCTGAGGAGGAGGAATTGCTGGCACAGGAGCTGCTGGAGGTGGCAGCCCCGTACAGCACCCCTTCCCAAACACCAGCGGTATCCCCGAGAGCTCCCGCGGCCCCTGACCGCCCGAGCCGGGCTCCGAGCCCACCTCGAGCCTCCCCTCAGGGACGCGTGTCCTGAGGCACCCTGCCCACGCGCTGAGGGAAACAGCAGGAGCGGGCGAGGCGAGCGCTGCCCCAGCCGCTGCCGCAGCCTTCGGCCAGGCGGGAGCAGCCCGGGCCCCTGCCCCGGGGCACCCCGCCGCGGGGGCCCCCCCCCCCCCCCGCCCGCCCCCGCCCGCCCCCCCCCGGGCCCCCGGCGCGCCCTGGGGCCGGCAGCGTCGCTGCGTCCCTGCTCTCGGCTCGGGACCTGCGGGCTGCGGCCCCTGCCGGGGCGACTTGTGCCTCTGCTCGGCCTCGCCCTGGGCCTCGGCCGGCCCGCGCCCCGTCCTCCCTCCCGCGGCCCAGCCGAGTCCCCTGGGCACCTCCTGCCCCCGGTCGCTCCCAGCAGGGCCGTGCCCACGGCGCAGCATGCGCCGCAGCGTGCGGAGGCTCATGGGGCTCTTCAGCAGCAGGCAGCAGCAGCTGCCCTCCGGCGGGGCTTCTGGCCAGCCCCGCGCTGCCGCCAGCGCCAGCGGTGCCGACGAGCTCTGGGAGAAGGACCTGGGCAGGCTGCACCGTGCGGCTGCCCACGGCGACCTGGCCTGGCTGAGGCGGTGGCGCTGGTGGCTGAAGAGAGTCAGCATCGACAGGCGAGACAAGGAGAAGCGGTGAGGGGCTGCGGGCCGCGCATGGACCCCGGGGCTGCTTCTGGCGGGCGCTGCTGCGGGAGGGTGTGAGCCAAGCTCCCCCAGTCCTCGGCAGCCCTCTCTCAAGCGCAGGGCGCCTCTTAGGATGCAGAGCCTCCTGATCCAGCAGGAGCATCAGCGTGGCGCAGCCAACCCCCCTGGCAGCTGTTGGGTGCCACGCAGAGGCATCCGCCCTGCAGGCTTTGTGTGGGCTCGCCTTGGAGCTAATCCCTTGGAGAGCGAGATTGGCCCTGTCAGCCAGGAGAGTGAACTCGGGAGCTTCTCCATTGCTTGTAGCTGCCGGGGCTCGGCTTGAGGGCAGCTGGAAGGGCGTGCCGAGCACCTGCCGCTTTGCCCTGGTCTCCCTGCGCGGTTGCTGTGCAGCTCCTCGGGCATCACTAGTTCTCTCCTGCCCTGTGCAGGATTGCAGCAGCAGCAGCGAGCGGGAGTGTGGGCAGGGTCCCCAGGGCTGGGGGCAACACGGCTTTGGTTCTTCCATTGTCCATTAAGCTCATGTGCTTCATTTTTAGGACACCTCTGCATCTCGCTTGTGCGAACGGCCATGCCGATGTCGTGAGGTTTCTAGTACAAGAGACCAGCTATGACCACAGCTCAGATCTGACCCAGGGTATAAGTGGGGTGCTGCCGGAGACCCCCTTGGAGCGGTCTTGTCAGGGCAGCGGCTCGATATTTGGAGCCTCTCCCCTTGGGTCGGGGCACTGCCTGAGGGAACTCCGTAGGACTGAGTACGCTCACCTTCTTTTGGTGAGAGATTTCTTCTAGATATACCCCCTGCCCCGGTGAGCAATCAGATCTTCTGGTTACCTTTGAGAGGGAGAGAGTTTCCCCCTTTGGGAGTGAGTGCATGTGCACACTTTGGGGCAGCACAATTATTAAAATTAGCAAGTGTCTGGGCTATAAAATCAAAATGGCCTTTGGAAGATAGCAAATTTATTCGAACAATAAATTGCACCTGTTCTTCACATAATTGAGAATGAGAGCTCTGTTAAGGAGCAACAGTACTATGAACTCCCAATAAAGGGAAATGATGTAAGAAGTAGCAATAAACTCTGTGACGACGTGTTATGCCTATGAAATCTGGCTGCTTAGCAGTCTGATCAAAGACTATGTAATACCTGAGCAAATGACTTTCACTTGTGTTCTGATTTGGCATTGGTTTCTTTTTGTCTGACGCTGGTTTGATTTTAAATTTCAAGTGTGCAAAATAATTTTGGAAAGTCTCAGCCTTTCAAGAAAGTTAAGCTAGCTTGAACTTCAAAAAGAAAGCTAGCAATCAGTATGTGAGGCTCACAGAAAAAACAATTACCAACTGAATTTTTCAGGGCACTTCACTGGGAACAATCATGATTCTCTCCCTCAATGCCAACTGAAAACAATGTCTAGGCCCATTCCAAACTCAAGGTTATCAACATCTGAAATAGAGCCGGCACAAACTCAAAGCACAAACACTGTGCATTTCAGCAGCCAACAAAGTGAATAATAAATAACATCATTAACTTTCTGCCTAATCTGTTATTTGCTATAGTGGTCCACTGCTGGAATGAATAAGGTACCCATACCTCTCCAGCAGAATGTTTCTCCCAAGTTCTCCATACTTATGAATGCCTCTGAGCAGGGCTACAATACCAGCACAATAGACTCAAAATAACCCATGTGTTACATCAACTGTGGGGATGCACCAAACCCAATCATACCCAACAAGGCATTGTATATAGCTCAAATAATTTCACTAACATCACTGGAATCACTGACACACTTTATATGGAACTGGTATGGAAAGTCTTCATGTGACTGGATTTTGAACACCCAGCATTTTTCAGGACAACCAACAGACTTGAAAGAAAAATGAGACAGAGGCAATGAAACCATTCTCCTATTGCTTCCTAGTATAAGAACAGGAGAGGCCTCAAGGTAGTAAGGAGCTTTTTGTAATGAATTTCATTTGGGAAGGCTCAGGGGAAGATCTTATCAATCAGGGGGAAAGGGGCAGTAAAGAACAGCAGCGGCCTTTTGGCATCCAGTGACAGACTGAGAGGCAATGGCCACAAACTGAAATATGAAATACAGGAAAATCCATTTAAACATAAGAAAAAACATTTTTAGTAGCAGGTATACACTCATAGGGCATGATTTTTAAAAAATGTTGAAAATAGTGGCATTAGTAGGAATGCTACTCTCTGTTCCTTTGGGAATTGACAAATTCTCAATGCATTACAGTCCTACTTTTAGCAGACATTTCTTACATACGGTTTATAATTTGTAAGTAGTTTAATTAAAAGAAGGAAAACCTATTTTTGTGCTTTGTTCTCAACAATGTAACTAAACCTCATAAATCCAATTATGATCCACAATAACACACTCAAGAGTCCATTCCAGTGATAACTGTATATAGGTACAATATGCACGTGCTTGCCCAAAAAGGTGAGCCAGCAAATGCATGGTTCTGAATATGCTAGTAAGTCTCTTCTGTTACAGTAACTTTTACTGTATTGAAAAGAAAATAACATTTCTCATTCATCACTCAGAGGAAGCCAGAAGAAATCCATTCCACATTCTCACTAGAAAGCTGGCTGTTAATCCTACTGTGTGCACATGTGTGCATGGGATATGGTACGAGTGTCAGACTGTGCTGGGAACAAGCAAAACTGCCACCACTCAACTCAGCATGCCCGCTGACCGCACAGGGCTCCAGGGGTGGCACACCAGAAGCACCACCACAGCTCCAGCTGTAGCAACCCAGTTCTCTCCAAAGCCTTGGAGCAAGCAATGCCATCTTCCCACACAACTTGAGTTGTACCACCCCTCCTATAAATACAGCAATTGCAAAGCAGGTGTACTAAACCAGATGATTAGCAGCACATCTTAATCAGCCCAGTAACTCTTGACTGAAATTTTTCCTTCTCAGTAAACAAAATACACCAGGTGATTTAACAGGGGGAAAACAAAATTAAAAAGGAATTTAGACTGATGTTCTGTACCTCAGCAGTACAAAGACTGTGAGCTAAATTATCCAGCTGCAGTGAATCACATTGAAGGAAAGGTGTACATTTAGCAGACTAACTGAAATGCCAAGGCTTATGCAACACTTAAGCCACACTTAAGCCATATTTGGAAGTTTTCCTGTGGTACATGGGTGTTGTGCAGGGTATCAGAGCAGGAATGAAACGTTTCATGCAGACAGGAATAGAAACAGCAGTTACTAGATGGTACTGAGAGAGAGCTACCGATAAGCTACATAGAACACATTGAAAGGATGAAGCAATGCATTAGGAAATACCAACATCTTAAATAAAACCAAATAAAAAGGGAAAAAAAGGGGATTAAAACCAAAAATTTGGGTATGTTCAATGTCACCCGTGAACCAAAGAGATTAAAGAAACACTATGAACAAAGATCAAAAAGCTGGCAAAAATTAATACAAACAGCTGATAACTGGTTTAGTGATAGATTCCAGCTATTCATTTTGCATCTTTTTTGGCTAATAATGAACAAACAGTTCCTGTTGTTCCCATATGCCTATATCCACAGGCCCCATCAGCACCCCCTTATCTTCAAAGCATTAAACTAAATTTCAACCCAATGAGCTACCAAAGTCCCTACCAACTAAAGCTGACTCTCACAAGGGTTTTTACTGATACCATTCTGATACGTTTGACATGTACTGTAGGGCCTCCTGGTCTTGGTTGGGGAATGACGTTAAAAAACAAGTTTGTGGCTGAGCATGTGTCCACTTGAAAATGGACTTGAGCAGAACTACTTCCTCCTGGAAACAGCATAGAGATGGGTTGTGTTTACTCTTTATTGCCATCTTCTAAATAAAATCCTGCCTTTCTTCCAAGATGTCTGGAAGAAAACAAATACACCCAGTTAAAAACCACATTTTGCTCTCCATTAAATGGTCAGACTGCTTACAGAGATAATCTCAAAATGGCTACTCCTAGCCATTTCCCAATACTCAGAGAATTTGGGTTTTGCAAACTGAATTTACTTAGCTGTGGTTTCATCAAAAGGTTTTTTTTCTCCTGTCTTTTTTACATTACTATTTTAGCTCTTCCTTCTAGAGATCGGGTCTGATACACTGATCAGAACACTTTAATACACTGAGAATCAGCTAATGAAAGACACTTTGGTACAAGAAAACACTGCCAGAAGCAAACAGGCTTGATTAAGCTGTGAATGCTCATTCTGGAAAGGAAAATGAAGGTTCTAATAGCTGTACCGTTGTTAGTGATGAAGGAGAAGAAAATATTTCAAAGGGCTGAATCTCCTCCCTAAGAAGTGGCACTATATTCCTGCTCTGTTGCAATAAATATTTTCACTGCTAATCACAGTGAAATGTGTCCCTCCATTTTAATTAGGTTGGTTTTGCTATCTCTCAATTTTTCACAAATTCATATGCAAGAAGCAGTGTTCTAGCAAAGTGTTCCAGTAGCCAAATAATCTAGGGCATACTGTACTATGACATGACTCCAAAATCACATGGTGCCTGATAGTAAGGTTTCACCACTCTGAACTACCCAGCAGCATTGCTGTAGCAGGGCAATATTGAAAGCGATTCCCAACTTGCCTATACCAAAGGCATGACCTGTCTTTTGATTTCTGTACCACATTTTCATACAATTGGTGTGCCTGCGTGTTTGCATTCTTTTGTGGCGGTGCCAATTCAGTTGCATTTACGGGAAAGCAACTTTTGGATTCTGCCACGGGTCAGGCACATAACCAGGTGAGGTCTGAATCGCCCCTCCACCACGTTTCCTACCACAGTTATCCTTGCTGTTTGTTCCCTTGCTCCTTCACCCAGGCCTGACAACAGCACTCGCGTAGCACTGCTAAACAAACCGGGACGCGAATTACTTTGTCTGTAACTCCCTTAGGAGATTTTCTTGTTCTGCGCGAAATGCGCCTTCTCAGTTTGCGGTTTGCTTTTAAAGCAAACCAGACCGAGCCTGGCAGCACAGACCCGCCGGGGAAGCGCTGCCACCAGGCGCCCCCGCGAGCTTCGCAGCAGCCACCCCCGCCGGGCCTCTCACCGCCCCCACCGCCACCCCCGCCGGGCCTCTCACCGCCCCCACCGCCACCCCCGCCGGGCCTCTCACCGCCCCCACCGCGCTCGGCAGAGCCGCGTCCAGGCGCCTCCCCCGCCGGGGACCCGTCGCCGCAGCCTGGCGCCCGAGGGGCAGAAAGCGACATCGCCCACCGCTCGGCACGCCTGGCGAACAACCCCCCGGGCGGCGCAGGCGCCGAGCCTCCAGCACCCCCCTCGGTATTTAAGCGCCTCTCCGCCGCCACCACCACCGACCGCCCCGGGGCCGCGCATGCGACACCCTCCCGCCGCCGCGCCTGCGCCGGGCTCGCCGTCGTGTGGGGGGGCGGCGGCCCCGGGGGCTGCCGCTGTCGCCACGGGAGGCCCCGCTCCGCGGTAGCCGTCCGGGCCGGGGCCGCAGCCCGCCGGGTGCCTCCCGCCGTCGCTCCCCTGAGGCGGGACCGTGCCCGCGTCCCCGCCGCGGGATGAAGAGGATCTTCGGGTTCGGGAGGAAGAAGAAAGGGCAGCCGCCGTCCGGCAGCGCCGCCCTGCCCTGCCCCGCCGGTGCCTACGAGCTCCGGCAGAAGGACCTGGGCAAACTGCACCGCGCGGCTGCCAGCGGCGACCTGGCCCAGGTGCGGCAGGGGCTGAAGAAGTACGGCATCGACGGGCGGGACAAGGCGGAGCGGTAAGGGGCGAGCAGCGCCGGGCGGGCGCTGGGGCCCGGCGGGGGGGCCCGGCACGCCGGCCCCGGGCAGCCCCCGGGGCCGCGCGGCGCGCCGCCCAGCCCTCGGCTGGGTGAGCGAGTCAGGCTTGTGCTGCCAGAAACCCCCGAATTCGGCCCAGCGCCCGCGCGTCGCCTTACCCTTTTTGCCCCGGCCTCCCCGGTGCCCTCGTTCTCGGAGTCGCATTTCCTTGCCTGGGGGCGCAGGAGCCGAGGGGAGCCGGCAGCAGCCTGACGGAGGTGGGCTGCAGAAGGAGCCTCACGGCCGTTCTCCAGCCGCGCTTTGAAGTCTATTCAGACCCTGTTTGGGACAACAAAAGTGCGATCGCATGCATCTCTCGGCATCTTTGAGAGCTCAGCGTGCAGGTTTAGTTGTTGAGCTGAGAAAGCTGCACTGCCGTAGCAGGGAGTAACTTAAGGAGCGGTAAGCACTGCATTTAGGAACGAGTTGTAGGACATTATTCTGTTGTATATTGGTGGTGCACGCACAGTTGCCTAACATGCCTTTTGTGACTGTGATGTGGCAGCCAAAGCAACAGTCTGATTTTAGGTGGCAGTTACTTAGCTGTTTGCTCTGAGGCTTTGGTACAGCTAGTCGGTACCTTGGATTGGAAGATATGGGCAGCGACTTGCAGGAGAAGCTGCTTCTTCTGGCAGGTGTGTTATTACATGGGGTTTTGAGTCAAGCACAGCAAGTACTTGGCAATTACATCTTAAGGAGAAGCCCTGGGCTGCAGCATAACTCCCTAGTGTTCCATTGTAAGCATACAACAATCAGCTGAAATTTTTGGGTCTTGTATGGGTCAACCCTTTCATGCCTTTTCTGAAAGACTCAGAGTCAAAACCTTTGTGATATTCTGAAGACATGCTTGTTTCATCAGAGTAGCTCAGCTTCCTAGGCTGCCTATCCTGAAGACTCGACTTTTGCCAGCCAGCTACCCTGAAAACACCTAAACCCACCTAGGTTTGTAGGAGAAGCAAGGAAGAGCACGGTAAGCATGCACTTGAGTAAAGTGGGTTGTGTGCCTAGTGTTGCCAGTCATTATTTGCTTAATGCAGCTGGAGATGGGGGTGCAGTTTCTGGTGGATTGAGGGCGTTTGTGCATACTCCAGCTGCCTGAGCCGAGGTGCCCGATGACATTTATGGAAATAGCTGCTGAATGTTTCTCTTTTTCTTTTCTTCTTACTACCTTCTCTTTCACTGTGGTTGATTCAGTCAGTCATCAGGTCTTAGCAGACCCTGGTATGAAATTTGGCTAGTTTTTGCATTTTAAGGTCATCTTGTCTAGAAAGCATTGTTTCTTCTGGAAGGGTTTACTTCTGTGTGTCATGCTATTATCAGTGCTATAAATGGGCAAATAAAGTAACACACTCTAAAAAGACCCCAGAGACAAAGCAGTGTACATACTATAGAGCACTGCAGTGGTTTTGGCATGACAATGCCCAGTGCTGAAAAGCTTATCTGAGAGGAATTCCGTGGATAAGAGTCCACCTGCTTGCTCCAGCCCCCGTACACTATACCAGCCATGAGGGTTGCAGGCCTACCTATGCCCTCTTAGTGCTTGCGGGTGTGATACAGGTCGTGAGTGACCACCAGATGCAGTTGTGTTTCAGAGCTTCATTGTGTCCTCCAGGGACTGGAAGAGTTGATGTTATTGGAAACAGGTGTAAATAATAGGAATTGTGGGTAGTAATGGCTGAAATGTGTGCATTGTTCATATGTGTTCTGGTTTAACCGCAGCTGGCAACTAACCACCACAATATCTCAATTCTGCTCCTCAAGATTTCCAGAAACAAAATCCTGCACCAGGAATGTGGCAAGTATCACACCCGCAGGCTCCTTCTATAAAGTGGGTCCTGTAACCTAGAGGACCTCTCAAAAAGTGTGCTTGTAACAGCATCAGTTAGGAACAGGCAGCTTTTTAGAGGTGGTCTAGCAAAGCCTTCAGCCCTGCTGAAAGAGATGGGCAAAACTCAGCACAGAGTTGGAAGCACTGTAGGCGCGATGCGGCTAGTCATGAATCCTGGGTCAAAGCTAATTGCTAAGAGAGATTTACCCTGTCAGCTGCCTGTCAGGGTGAACTCAGGAGCTTTTCATTACTTAGCTTGTAGCTGCTGGGTTGTCGGCTCAAGTGCTGTTGGAAGTGCATGCTGCCAACCTGCTGTTTCCCTGTGGTCTCCCAGTGGGGTTGTTTTGCAGCTGCTCAGGCATCAGCAGTTCTCTTCTGCCGTGTGGGTGATCAGCGTAGGATTGCAGCTAGCAGGAGAAGCAGAGTCTGGGCAGGGTCACCAGGGCTAGGTGGCGGAACAGCTTTGGTGTTACTAGAGGCCTCTTGTGGGTACAGGAAACTGATGTTCATCAGAGATGAACACTCTGATGTTCTCTGCCAGCCTGTTCCCTGAAGGGGAATCTTCTGTGGAGCTCAGCCGGCCTTGCTCTGAGCAGTGTTATCTCCTTTCCCGTTGGCAGACTGAGAGGCTTGCTTGAAGAGGGCAGCAACGAGTCTGCAGGTTTTCTGAAGGCTTTTCCATTTGCAAAGCTGATAGCAACTTCTTCAGGTTTGTCATGTTTCCTAGTGCTTAGTAGCAGCAGCTTTTAGATGGTCGTGGACTCCTTCATAACCAGTTCTGGTTAGCATTCAGCTAATCTCAGTAATTTCTTTAGAGATGAAAGATCCTGCATACTTACATGGGAATTTCTCAAAAAGTGGTGGTAGTAGCTCTTGAGGGACACTTCCATTGATGCTTCAGCCTGTTCCCTGTCTGTAGCAAGACATTACAAGTTCTTTGTGTACAAGTGTGTTTGTCTTGTCCTCAGCATTGTTGTCATGGAGGAGGCTCATCAGCTGCCCCATAACAAGAAGTATCTGCATTACAAATTGCTATGTTCGTCGCATGCCACTGCATTTGTCTGCCTCTCCCTTTCCATTCCCACCTAGCCAGTGAGCTGTTGTGCTCCTGTCTCTCAGCAAGGTACCAGAAAAGTTGCAAGGTTGGTTGAGCTTTCCTACATACAGAGAAGGACCTATGCACACTGATGTGGTTGAAAACTAGTCCTGGCATCCTCCTTCTTGAGGAATTGCAGGATTGTTATTGCGTCACCTTCAAGTCAGGAAGGTCCCAGCTGTTTTCTAGCTTGTCTCCTGCTCTGTTGGGACAGGTGTCCTGAAGAGCAGCGGGCACTTTGCCTTCTGCCCAGAGCAAATCTTGTGCTGCTTTGTGCCTGTGATTTAGGGGGAAACACATGCAAAGACTTTTTCTGTGTGATTTTGTCTTTGGGTATAAGTAGGCTGATTAACTGACACCAGAACTAAGATGTTCTGTGGTTTGAAAGCTTTGCCAGAAAGAAAAGGGCTCCTTAACTTGTAGAAAAAAGTTTCATTTTCTTATGCTGGTCATGTATTGTGGAAACACAGTATTCTCACCTTGGAGAGGACTTCCTCTGTAGTACGCTTTTTATGACTATGAAAGTTGTACATGGCAGGAAGGTCAAACATTACAAACATTCCTGCTGTCTGGTTTGCTGTATGTTCTCAGAGGCACTTTGGTGCAAGTATGTTCTTGTGTTTGCTACAGTAGTAAAAAAGCTAGAGGAAAAAGCAAAAATTCTCAAAGTGCAGAGAAACGCTAATATTCTTGCAGTAAACCACATCTCCTACATCTCTGATACACTCTGGCATGTGAATGATCGTAGAAGAACTTAGAGGTTTACTTGCCATAGCCCTCAGATTTCCAAGCTTTGGTCTCTGTTGCTGTGGCATGTGTGTAGTCCTGCTGGAGGCCATGACCAATGGCTGGGCACAGGAATCTGTGCAGATTCATTTCTACAGAGAAGGAGATACCACCTTATTAAGCAGACACTGTGGAGGGTTTTTGTTAGACAGCCTCAGGCATTTGGTGTGCAACTGCTGTTACTGGTAATGGAACGAGAAATCTGTTCTTAAGCTTGCTTTTTGCAAAGTGAAACTTGTGGCCATATCAGTTTCTCTCAGCCTGAAACGGTTTCTTCAGTTGTCTGTCTGCTAATTTAATATATTTAATTTTTAGGACACCTCTGCATCTTGCTTGTGCAAACGGCCATGTGGATGTTGTTACATATCTAGTAGAAAACAACTGTAAGCTAAATCTTTTTGACAATGATAACAGATCACCACTGATGAAGGTATGTGGAATATGTTATGTTCTTGCAAATGGGGCTTGTTGATTGTGCACTAGATGTGTGTTGCAGGATTCTTTACACAGATCTCTGTAAAAACATGTAGATTGTACTTAGCTTGGAATAGGCATATGTTAGCTAATCTTTGAAGGTGCTGTTATTTTCTAGCATTGGGAAGTTGGGGGAATTGTAACAGAGTGAAATGTAAATGCTGGAAGTTTTTCCTTTTTTGTGTGTTGTTCCTAGGCAGTGCAGTGCCAGCAAGAAAAATGTGTGTCCGTTCTGCTAGAGAATGGTGCTGACCCGAATCTGGCAGATGCTGACGGCAACACTGCCCTTCACCTTGCTGTCATATCTCCTAATACATCTGTAGCAGGGCTGTTACTTGAGCATAATGCCAATATTGATGCCCAGAATAAGGTAAATTTTTTATATTTATTAAGGAAGTTCTTTCAAAAAGTTGCATTAATATTTCTCTTGAAGGGTTTTTTGATTTTGATTTTTTTACTTGATTTATTTATCTGTCCTTTCAGGAGGGATATACCCCACTTATTCTTGCTGTCTCTGAACATCATGAAGACATGGTAGAATTTCTCCTTAAAAAAGGAGCTGATGTGCATGCTAGAGATCAGTGTGAAAGGTGAGGGGTTTGTCAAAACTCTTCATGGGCGTCTCTAGTATTCTTTAGGTTGGATTGATGAGAGGCATGCGAATGAGCTCTGAAAGAAAACCAGGGAACCACGCAGAAGGAGCTATTTCTGTGTGACTTGTGAAAGCAAGTCTGCACTTGGCTGCTGTCATACTTCAGTGGATGCTTTTTGCATTGAGGATTGCAAGAAGGCATTGTCTGTGGTGGCCCTTCTGGCAGGAAACGTGCCATTAGCTCAGCAGCATTGCCTCAGTTCAGACCCTCCCTGCCTCCCCCCCATAGCAGCATAGTTTGTATGTAAGTGTTGTCTATGTGGAAGCTTTGTCAGAAGACCGAACGTTTAATTGTTTTGACTCCCTGTCTCATTTTATTGTTGCTCTTAATACTTAATGAAAACTGCTTTTTCTTTCATTCATTTTAAAGTAATGGCAACAATACTTTTTTTGAGAGTAAATAGGAATAAAAATAATTACAGTGTCTGTGTAAAAAGATATCTTTTGTATCATATTTTGGATGTTTCAGAACCCCACTTATGACTGCTGCTTCTGGTGGGGAGCTTAATTTGATAAAAGTTCTTCTTCGGTATGGTGCTGATGTTTCCCATAAAGACACTAATGGATGGACAGCTGAGGATTACGCTGTTATTCATGGATATTCTAGGTAAACTTTTAAGTGTATCATTAGAATACGTTGTCAGTTGTCAGTGTGGCTTTGGAACATTTTTGGTAACATCACCAAGGTTTAATGGTGTGTTGAGACCTGTCTTGAAGCTGTGCTCAGTGATGTCTTCTGATATGTATCATTCCTGTGTCTAGCATTAATTTGGAAGTTGAGGAAAATTTCCACCCAGAATTGTCTGTTAGATTTCAACTTTTGTTGCTGAGCTCACATCTGCCCAGTATAAACTCTAAAAGGTGTCTATAGCCTACAGTTATCCACAGGTGGAACTTCGCAAACTGAAATGTATGTAAACCCTCTCCGCAGACCAGCACTGTTGTCCTTACTGACTTCCACTGCAATGACCAGGAGCTACCAGCCTTTTGTTTCAGAGGAGATCTTTGATTAAAATCTTAAGCTGTTTTACTCCTCTTATGCATAGCTTTGTACCTGTGGGTACAAAGGTCCTTCTCTAAGGTTATGTGTACTTAAAAGCTAGGATGAAAAAAATGTACCGTGCGGGACTTAGTAACTTTGTAGGTATAAATAGGTGTCTATAGAATGAACATGACTGTAGTGAATACTGAAGTACGTAAGTCATGCAGTAAGTGCTGTGTGCATTACCCTTAGCAAATACATACAAGGGTATGAATTCATATGACTCTGAATATGTTCAGGATGGATAAGTGGCTGTTAACTGTTCTATTAAATGCTGTATGCAAGCATGTGGTTGTTTTTACCAAATTTATTTCCTTTCTTTCTCTATATAGTCTTAGTAAACAACTGGCAGAATATGCAGACTGGGAAAACACAGGAGAAGCTTCGGCAGGTGGTGCACAAGGCATCGTGGTACTAAGCACTCCTCACCGGGTGGGAGCTGCTGGCTTTACGTTGGGCGCACCTGCTGTGGACAGAGGAGGTAGGATCCTTAACCATGGAGGAGCTCGTGAGGAAAATCGCTATGGCCTTTTCTTTAGGTGGTTGGCATTGTTAAAGCTTGTTGTGTTCACCACTGACTTTAGCGGAGGCATCAGATGGAGTAGCCCAGGAAGTTTTGTGAATGTGCTTATTTGTTCCTAGTTGGAGGTGCTTCTTGTCAGTGTGAAGGCAGTTGCGATCTACGTGCTACGTGTCCACTTATGGGGTTGTTGCCTTCTGCCTGTCAAGAAGGCAAACCTCTATATAGGTTTTCCCATAGAGAGAGAGAAGGGCGACAGGGCAGGAACTAGATCAGAGCGGGTTTGTTTTTCAGGTGTGTACTTTTACCTGTAGATGGCCGTTCAGATTGTGAA
Source organism: Gorsachius magnificus (assembly GCA_034008185.1). Classification (NCBI taxonomy): domain Eukaryota; kingdom Metazoa; phylum Chordata; class Aves; order Pelecaniformes; family Ardeidae; genus Gorsachius; species Gorsachius magnificus. The sequence goes on along the minus strand of CM067081.1, from coordinate 190,962,252 downwards.
AATCCAATTGCAAAAGCAGTAGGTTCATCCCGAGTAGCCGTTTGTCTTTCTGTAGTTGGGAAGCAACAGATGAGTTAGTGGGAAGATACATGTCTTGTTGATTTCTGCTGAGTTTGTGTGTCTTTGGTTCAATATCAATGGTTTCACCTACACTAAGCTCCTTTTAGTGAGTCATCTTATTTCTTAGCATCAGTTACAATTGTTTCCATGCAGGTGCTGTAGAGACATATTTAGGAAAAATTGTCTTGGAAGAGTAACTTCGTTAGCAACAACAATGTAGTGTCTGTGTATACTGTATCTTCTTGGACATAGTTTGATTTACAATAAAAATAATGCTTTCCTTCCATTTTCAGTAATTTTATGAAATAAACTTTAAAAAAATCCATATTACCTTGTGATCCAGAAAAGCAATTAAATTGCTTTGTGATCAAAAAATTAACTCCTTCAGTGAGTTTATAAAATCCAGTCCAAGCTTATGAGCTTATGCAGCCCTAGAGGAATCTTAGAAAACTAATATTTTAATACAAATGAAATTGTCTTGTACCTTACATCTTGGGAGCTACAGTGGGAGGTTTTATTCTTTCTGGTTTTTTAAGGGTGTTACATAGAACTGTGTGGCAAATGGGCAGCAAGCAGTGTTCAAACACAGTTTATGACTCCTTTTTTAAATACCTCAAGAGATATGAGCAAAACATGGACTATTTTTCCTCACTGACTTTTCCCAGATATGGGAATTTAATTTAGAGCCAAACTTTGTTCCTTTGACTTGGGAACAGTTGCTTTGATCTAATCAGAGATTTGTAAAGTTTCTTGATACATTGAAGGAAGATTTTTTTTTTTTTTGGGAAAGGGCTTCATACAGGTAGTTTAATCAGCAAAATGTTGCTTTCACCCAAATAGCACACTCCGTCACTGTCTCCTGTGCATGTAGGTAATTGCTGTGGTACCACATTGTTGACAGGCCTGGGTTGTTCTAAAATATATGGCTTGAAGAGTAATACTGTTGCGTAATTCCAAACCTAACATACCCTCAGGGAAATACGGGTTCTTGAACCAAATAATTTGCCCCATTCCTTGAAAATTATAATCCTGCTAATATAAGCCCCCAATATTATGGGAAATCTTGACGTTTTATCTTCATTTGAAGAGGCATACTAAGTGTGAAGAGAATATTACGTGGGTTAAGGACTTGGGAGGAGAAAGGATATGCTCTGTTCTCAGTCTGTTTCCAGTAGGGTTTATTTTTCTTCTAAGTAATGTGAATCCTTTTCTCCTTGTGTTCAGTCTCTTAAAAGATGACCCCAGTGTGTTGAGCAAGAGAGATTAGTAGCATATAGGGAATGTTTATTGGCATTAACTCTGCAGTCTCTGGCTTGCACCCGCAAAGCACAGGTCCTTCATCATGAGAATCCCTTTAATATGCTGCATTAAGAGGCTTTGAAGCCTCTGTTAGAGGAGAAACTGGGATGATTGTGAGAGACAAAATAATGTGGCAAAAAATAATAATTAAGCAATTTTTCTAAAGGCAAGGATTCAGATTTCTGAATGTATATCTGCAGTGGCAGCTTTTTTTTTAGCTACTGCACTGCATATTAGTGTATTGTTCCTTTAGTGTTTCCCTGCATCCCTACAGAAACTGTTGGTTTTTCATCATAGGGCTCTTGGAAAAGAAGGGAGTGCTTCAGTGTGATTTATATCTCCCGAGGCCTGAGGTCAGGCAAAGTTGTCCTGTATCACCTTTTAAGAAAACTGAGAAATGGAGAGGGGATGAGAAACCATCCTGAGGTCCTTTCTTAACTCTTTAAGTGTATGTTTTTGATAGGAGTCCCTTTGCCACATCCATTCCATGTATTTGTGGTAAAATCAACATAAGCAGGGCTCCCTCCTGCTCTGAGACAAATTTGGTGCCAGGTAGCTGCAATAACAGAACCGCACCATCTGTTGATGTAAAATATAAAATTTTACTAAGAAGGATGGGTAGAGCAGGTCAATAGTGATTTTTATTCTAAAACTTCTGTTCCACAAGATACAGACATGCATACGCAAACACTCATGCATGACACTCACACCAGTCAATGCACCCGTTCTGGTCCAGTTGTGGCCTGCCCTATAGTGCTGGGGGAACAGGGTATTCATTCTGACTCCTTGTCACGTCTGCGTTCTGGCTGGTGGCATAGCTTCTGTATGTGAACAGTTCATCGTGGTCAAATCAATATAAGCAGGATACTCTTACCCTCACTGAGGTAGGAGTGACCTATGTTTGCATCAGGCGCCAACTGACACAACTTTTAAGGTGAGCTGCTTTAAGGCAACAAGTTTCTGGGTTGCTTTTTTAATGGGAAAATGCTAAAACTGTAACTTGAGATGAGTGAGTGAGTGTAACACAATGGCTAGAAGTTGTGTGGTGGTAGAGCCAAGATTTCCTTCAAAACTTCTGGATAGTATATCTCCAAAGTTTAGTTGTTGGCACCTAAGGATTTTTGGGATGCTTAAACAGAGTGATTTTAAGTGTGCTGTACGTATAAAGCACTCTACAAATATGAAGGAATTGCATTTGCAGTCTGTGCTAGATGAGGACTAGTCAAGTTGGCAATGTAAAGTTGTCAGTAGAGTAAATTTCTGAGAATCTGTTGCAGTATTTCAGAATACTGGAACATGGGTACTTTACATAGAGCAAGTAAATTAAGTTAGACTGTTTGACACAGTCCCTTGAAAGTAGAGTTTATAGACTGTGATTGGTTTTGTTTCTAGCACTTACAACTGTAGAGTAGACTGATAGTCACAGTACATTCTCCCACTGCTGTAGCTTTGTTGATGTGCTGCTTATGTTTTCCAAACTTCTGGGAATTCAAATTTATTCTGATGTCACTGTTTCGTCTGTCCTTTCCATGCCTTTTCCTAAATGGATATAGGAATGCAACAATCTCCTAACCAGACATCAAGAACAGGAAAATCAAGGAAAGGTATTCTGTACAGTAGCATTTCAAATAAGAAACATGTTGTGTGATATACAAATTCTAACACATCTATGACGTTTTTTATCCTGGACGACCCTATTTTGATGGTTTTGGTTTTATAAATTAGATTTGAGAGCAGGCTTTGGGCACTTTTTATTTATTTGTATGTTTTGCATGAGTCCTTTGTTATTGATTTGAGTGTTTGTTTTGTGCTAGTGATAGTAAATAATTTTTTGTTAAATAAGTTCTTCTGTTGCTCCAAAATGGAAATGGACTTCAATTAAAATGGAAACAAGCAATCCTCAGAGAATGCTTTTCTAGATCCTATTTCTATGGTAGGGCATCAAGGTCTGTCTGAAAGCTAGCTCTCAAACTTCCTCTATTGCCTTCTAAAGGACAGTGTGACCTGGTTTTGATCATTGCTTAAAGTTACTATACATTGAAAGCAAAAGTTCAGATAACTTACTTAGCTGGTTTGATTAATTATAACTGTACTAATTGAAAATAAAACTGGAGTCACCTGTCAAGAGCTTCTAACTGATGGCTCCACCCTATCCACACAGTTCTAAGAGACAGGTTTTCATTCAGCCTGGGAGGTTAGCAGGTAGATTAGACTGTGGGCACTGAGTGAGTTAACAGAAAACTGCTGTTTGTAAAACTAGTATTTTTATTTGTTTGTGATAGTCTCTGATTTTTAATGTTTCCTATGTTGGTATTTTAAGTTTTAGCTTGTCCTCGCACTGGAAGTTTCAGCCTGTAGGTTTTGTCTACATGACATGTCTATACTGAACATGTATACTGTATTTCATTGTCTGAAAGCCCTGTTCAGGTCAGGAGATGTACTCATCAAAGTTCCCACATAAACCCTGTCTTTAGGACAGACAAATTTCCATGCTCATTTGTGGTTTGCTGGTAGTAGAAGAGATGTCTTCAGGCATGGTATGCCTTTGTTTTCTTTTCCCTTTAATGATTTTGTCCAAGACCTCGGTTTAGTTGTCATCATGCAACTTTATGGAAGGTCACCTATGTCCTGTTTATAAGCAACTTCATTTTGTTATGATAGTTAACAGCCAAGAGATTGAGGAAGGTGATTGCCCACCCCTACTTGGCATTCACTGGATGGTGTCCAGCTCTCTGGGTATAATTTTGAGCCCCCAGTGCAAGAGAGATTGGTCTTCCAACAGTGAGCAAGTTCAGTGGAGGGCCATCAGGCTTGTCAGGGGCTAGAGTACTTGCCCTTTGAGGAGAGGCTGAGGAAACTGGGCTTGTTTGGCCTAGAGAAGAGATGACTTTGAAGGTGACCTAGCAGCAGCTTCCAGTACATATAAGGAGAAGACAATGCCAGGTGCTTCCTAGTGGTGCATGACAGGAGGCAGAGATACAAGAGGCATAAATGCAAACAAGAGTGTTTCTAACTGGATGTCAGAAGCTTCACCTTGATAAGGACAGTAAAACAGAGGTTGTACAGTCTCCCTCTTTGGAGGTGTTAAAGACTGGCCTGGATAAAGCCCTAGGCAACCTCATCTGACCTCATATCTGAGGCCGCTTTGAGGTGGCAGTTGGCTAAGAGGCTTCCTGAGGTCCCTTCTGACCTGATTTATCCTATGATCCTACACGCAAGTTTCCTTCATAACACTGATGAAAGCTTGGAGTGTAGTACAGAATGCCCTGGTTATGCCCCTTTTGTCTGTTGCATACCCTTTTTGGTTCAGTGTAGAGAGCTGCTGGTGATTCTTCTACCTCAGGATAAGCTTTAGATCTTGATTATGCTTTTTGATTTTTCTTTACTTTTTCAGAATAATCTGTAACTGAGTAGAGCAGCAGATAGTGTAGTGTATAGCATAATGTTATACGGAACGTTATATAAAATAGTAAAATCTCTGCATGTGATGTGTACTGGTGTGTGTAATATGAGTGATCTGGAGGTTCATTTACTTACTGTTTTGCTAAACCACCACCATTTTGTTAACTGTTTGCTAACATAGCATATTCATGCTATGCTAGGTTTTTTTAGAGATGTTTCTTAAACTTCTAGTTATAAGAGTCCAAAGGAGATACAGCTCTGGACTTTTTTTTTTTTTAAATTCAGTTTGGCTTGAAAAAGCAGTTGTTTTGGAAATGCATTCATTCATACTGTCTTGTGTTGAATTGACTACCCAAAGTTTCATTCTGTTATTACCTGTAGCATTGTCCATGCTAAATGTTTATATGTACTGGTTAATTTTTAGCACGCCAAATCTAATTTCAACATGTCAATTAATGTTTGAACAGCAATAGATGACTTTTCCCAAGGCGACTCAATAAGGTGAGACTTTAAAAATACCTAACATTTACCTGAGGAATGATTTGAGAGAGACAGTACTCATTTTGCTTTGCTTTTTAAGAAGCTCTGAGAAAGAGGGGAGTGATGACAGTTGGCATACTTCTGAGGAAGAAGAACTCGATTTTGCCCCCAAGGTATGGTGCCTTTACAGGAAAAATGCTCTGCAAAAATAAGTGATTTGAATGCAAGTTTTCTCTGTGATTGAAAGAAACTGCCGTTCCAGCCAATATTGTTTTCTCCTTAGAAGCAGTCTCTGGCCTTCCAGTCTTTCTTCTGCTGTGAGTTTTTCCTAAAAGACCTGTAGCTGTGGCAGAGCATGCGGTAGATTTGTGGTTTGGGGCAAAAGAGCAATAGGTGACAAGATAAACAACCACGTTGTTTTATTTTTTCTTATTCGTTTGAGTCAGATTTGCATACCCTAAAAGTTTATATATTGCTTTTATAAACTATTCTGTTCTTCTCCAAACATTGTTATTGTTTCCTGTAAATTTGGTGATAGAATCCTAACTGATAAAGAAAAGGGGCATTTATTTATCAAGATCTACTGAAATCCTTCATCACCTAGTTCTCCTTTCCTCCTTGTCAGGTTCCTCAAGAGCACTCAGTGGATGAGTTACTCAAATGGGTTGTCTTTTTTCTTCTATAAGATGGCATTCCATGCTTGCATGTAATCTCACACTGCATGTTTTCCCTCTTTTTTGAATGCTCGGGTAGTATTCTATTTTGTCAGCTACAAGCTCTCGTGTCTACTGTTTTTACTAATGTTCTGAAGGGTTATCAACTTCTGCAGTGACATGTGGAGCATCTATTCTGTTGCACTGGGATTCTGCAGTGATGAGGAACCTGAGTGTGGTAGTAAAACCCACTCTGTAATGCTGGAGATGCAAGCATGTTTAGTTTTAACGTGATTTTGTTTGCTTGCACTGATTTAAATAAAATGATGCATTTTTCTGGCACGATTTTGAAATTTAGGGGTATTTTGGTAAATGTAATTGCAGGGACTAATTTACGCATTAAGTCTAGGGTTCTTAACAGTTACTTGCGTTGTGCACATTTGCAAGGAAGCATCCTGAAACTGCGAGCTTACATATAGCTGAGTTTTACTTAAATACTACAAATATTAAAAACAGATTTTCAGAATTGTTATGCATGTAAACATAGTTTTGGAAACAGTTTGCAGAAGGGTGCCTGCACAGTGTTTTGGGGTGAAATACTCACTGAATTGCGTATGTGAGGAGTATTTGTGTAGTTAGAACCATAGGATGGAGCAAGCACCTCAGCGCTATCAAAAGGACAGTCCAATTATATTTAATGTTCAAGATTTGACATGAACAAAGGATTTGTAATTACTGTTTTAAAAAAATTATTTTGCTTAAATAAATCTTTATTTACAGAAGCTGCAGAAGCCTAACTTGACGCTGTTAATGAATGCTTCCCAGCAATTCAGGAAAAACAGTAAGCTATTTGGCAAAGATTGCATGATATTCTGATATATAAAAGTAGACTTGCTAAGTAGGGGTTTCTTTCATAATTTTTTTTTTGCTATAGTACATGAGAAAAGTAGCATTTTGAAAACATAACACTCAGTCATTTCAGAAAAAAAAAGTCATATTGTTAAAATGAAGATATTAATTCCCTCCCTAAGCCTTTGTCCCTGGTCAAGTCCTTCCTCCATCCTGCCCATCCCTTACCTGGCTCCTTTTCCAGACATTCCCAGATGACTCCTCTCCTGTGCAGTAATCTGGTAACATGCCTGTTGCTATTTTCATAATTCCATTTGTTCATATGTATTTTTCCTTTTCTTGTGCTTCAAGATGATGGTGATGGTTCTAGAATTGAAAGTCCTAAGTCACCAAAGAAAAGCCTCAAACAAAGAACCCCATCAGATGCAAACCTGAACAAAGGAAAGTGTGGAGAATTGTTGAATCAAGATGTCTCAGATGCAAGCAACCTGGAGGAAGAGGAGGAGAGAGAAATGATGAATGAGAAGATTAGAGGAGGAAGAGGAAGAAGAGGAGGAGATGAAAAGGAGGAAGAAGATCTGGAAGACGAAGAAACTCAGTCTAATGACATACTAGAGGAGGAGCAGGGGGAGAAAACAGAACCTAAAGGGGAAATTAATCAGAAACTGGAGTATTTTAGTAATGCTAAGTATGAAGGGGAAGCTCAGTGTGGAACTGGAGATGTCTGTGATGATGATCATAAAATAAGTAAAGAACTTGACCAAAAGGCGGAGGAATCTGTTGATACTCCTGTGTCTTTTATAGCTGGGAGTTATGAAACATTGCAGGAAAATATAACTGTTGTGCCTCCAAAGATAATGAATAATGAAGTATCTTGCAAGTCCATACCAAAACAAGCTGTCTTTCAAAATCTAAATAATTTGCAAGATACACAAGAAAGCTGGAACAGGAAAAGCATGATTCGGGAGAATTTTTACAGAAATACTGACTCCTCTTTTGCAGACTCTGAAATGAAAAAAGAGATACCCCAGCCTCTATCAGATAGTTGTGTTAAGGAAAAAAAGTCAAGCTATGGCGATGGCTTTGAAAGTGGTAGTAACTCTTGGTCAGCAGCAAAAACCCCAAAGCTAGAAAGTCAAAGACCGAACTCTGTCATTCTTGAACGTGTGGATGATGAAGATACTGAAGAAGAGCAATATGAAGAAGTAGATGATAAAGTCTGTGAAGCACTGAAACAGTACAGTGAAAACTTGCGCTTAAATAAGTGTGAAGAAACTTCGAGAGCAGCATTTCATTCAAGCACCAAAGTAAGTATATAGGGATGATTCAATCACAAGGTTGTTTTCTATGGGTAATGTAAAGAAACAAATGGTAAACTGGATTTCTGTTAATGCTTATTCTTCACATATATCCTTCTCTTGATCATCGCTTTTTTATATTAGAAAATGTCTTACTCCTGGCCAAAGCAGTTTCTTAGGTGTATGAATAATATTAGGCAGTTTTTTTTTTTTTTTCCATTGGTTACAATAGTTTTAAAAAAAATTTTTATTACTTTTTCTCAGTTTTATGTACAGATCTTATCTGTGAAGATTTACTGCCATTTAGTAAAATTCATGTTGTGATGGCTGAAAGTGAGGAAACAAAAAGAAATTTGAATAAGATTGAGAGCGAGAAGCCCGTGATTTTCCTTGGAGCAAAGTAGGGGAAAAGAAGGATGTAACTTAAATTAAACTAGAGTTAGAGTGGCATGAGAAAGTGCTTCTCAGGGGCTTTGCAGAACCAGGGGTGAGACTTAAAACATTAGGCATTGGTGTTTACTCATAGATTCCCACAGAAAAACTGAAGGCTTTGTAAAACAAAGCTCAACAAAGTTTCCATTTTGTCTTACACAAAACTATTTTTCAAGTTGTTGATGGATGGCAAAGAAGATACTTGTTTCTGTTCTTTCCAGCTGTTTTGGTTGATCTCTTTTAGGAAGAATCATCTGAAGAGGAAGAAGAGGGGGAGGAGCAGGAGAAGGAAGACACTGGCGAAGAGCTACGAACTGCAGTTGTTGAGGGTGTGAAAAATTCTAGTTGTAACAATAGCCATCAAGTCCACAGTGGTTCAAAAGATAATGCTGGTGAGAGAAAGGAAATAGTAAATTCGGATGCAAATTCTTCCTCTATAAATATTAATGCACAGTAAATGAACTAAAATGGTGATTGACTTCTGAGATAGCAATTTTTTCCCTTGCCTGTGAATCCTTGTGGGCATTGGCAAAGAAGGAAAGCAGCTTTTGTTCCTTTTCATTCATTCTTGAAGAACTGAAATTGTGGTGTTGGATTCCAAACGATGCTATATGAAGCAAGTGTCGTTCTTGCTTTTGTTGCTGTGTTCTCCCTGAAGCGGTCTGAACAAAATGCAGAGATGAAGAAGAGAAGGAGGACTAGAGCGTCTTGGGTGTGACAGTAGTATTCCATTTTCTGGCCCGTACTGTCGGATTGGAAAGCTGTGATTGCTCTTGGCTGAAGCCTGGGAAAGATTTGAGTCAAGCTGAGGGAAAGCTGTTCTGTTCCAGTGCCTCACCTTGTCCAGTTATAAAATGTAGAAGGTCTCTCCAGTGCCACGCTTGGTAATGCTTTCAAGCACACACAGCTCGGTCAGTTGAGCACTTTGGTGCTCACCTCAGGTTTTTGAGCAGAAGGTGGCACTGTTTCCATTGTCTGTCTCCTGAGAGTAGCTTGGTGTGGTAGATGTTACCAGAGCATGTGTAGCTGCTGATCAACTGCTACACAAGGAGCCTGGCAGAACCTGCTGTATTCAAGTGTTGTGCCTATACATGCTGTTCTGTCTCTATACATTTTACCATAAACACAAGTTTGGCATAGCAGTTAGAGCCCAGGCTGGAACCAGCAGTTGCCCTCTTCTGGGGTGGGTGCCCTCACTGCTCTCCAGCTCCTTCCCCCTTCCTTGTGTGCATGTCTCCAGATGAGTGAATCTTGAATCGATTATACCTAATGGAGTAGCTCAAAACAGAGAAATGAAGATAGTCTAATTTGGCCAGGAACCCACTGAGACTGAGCCTTATGTTTGTCTGGTAGAGAAGAAATTTGGATGTTAACTCCCTGAGATAGAAACGTCTTTTGTGTGTTTAGGGTGAGCTTTTGAGCTGTGAGCCTCTATTTTTAAATGGCAGTGCTTAGGTGTCTAGCTTCTGGGAAGGTGGAAGGCAACAACTCTCTGTCAGGGAAGATCTTTCTTGGTAGCTTTACAAAAGGAGCACTGTTTCTTAGTGATTTTAGTGATGTTAGTGTGAGAATGTTTTGGGTAGTGTTTCTACAGTACCTCCTGTACAATGGAAAGTGGTAGTAAATGCCGTTCTGGAGCTGTCGGCTGGAGAGCAGGTGACCTAAATTGCATACCACAGGACTGCAGCGTGCTGGAGTCTCTTTCTGAATGTTACCTAAAATGGGTTTGGTGTTGCTTGTAGCTGTGTCTGCTGTTGTTAATAGCCATCTTCTGCTGGAAAGGAGGGAAGAGGAGGTGGTGATATAAATGAAATACCATGATGTGGCTGGGTGTGATGAAACCCTTGAATAACACTCACTTCTTAGTGTGTCCTCAGCATAGAACCACTGAATGTCTTTTGGATGCAGGGCTTGACTGATGGGGAAAAGCAGAGTGAAATATAAACATTCAGTGTCTCACTTCTTACCTTGTTTGTAGGTGCCCTTCCAGCAGTGGGAGCAGAGGAAGAGGAAGATGATGAATCTCCCTGGGATTCTGAGGTACCTTGTGAAAGACAAGGGGGTTCCCACCAGAGGGAGAGGGTCGGGTAGGAGTAAGATCCAGAAGCACTTGAGAGCTTGCTTTTGACTTGGGCCCTACCATTGATGAGGCTTATTTCCTCTTTTCCTGCTTCTGCCATGTTTGTAACTAGTGGCACTTGAAATACTTCTGTTCTAGGCCAGCTGTTCAGTTAGGATTGGGATGAAGTTAGGTCAAGCTAATGACTTTGATCTTACAGCAAATGGCCTTTTGAGTTTGGTTTCCAGTATAGTATTGAAGCAGTAAATTTTTTTGCTGCTTAAAGTACTCTGAGCTTTTCACAGGGGTTGTTGATTTTTCACCATACAGCTCTGTTCTGCTGACCTGGTCAGTGGTTGCCGTTAGGGTCTACAGCCTAGACAGTTAGCTACTTCTGAATAGATCCTCTCTACCTTCTGTAGGTGTACTTCAGCCCTTTTTGAAGATCGTGTTCACGTGTTGGCTGTGTTTGCCCTTTGAATTCTTTCTGTCTGTGGTAATGGGCTAGAAGAAAATAAGCAGGGTCTGTAGCTAACCCCTTCTGGCTTTTCTTGTGAGGAAAAATTAATTCTTCTCCACCCCTTTCTTAAAAATACAAGACTGGGTAGCCTTAGCTTCTGTAAGCTTTGCCTTGCTAGTCTTTGTTCAACCCAAATTACCCTTGTGACTGGGAATAGCAATGTGTTCACTCACCACTGTAGGATACATGCCTAGGGAACATAAGCACAAACTTCAATGTCGCGTACAAGTTCAGCACAAATGTTGGATCACCACAGACCTGCAGTTATTAATCCACAACCCACATCTTGAGTTACTGTGTTAATTCTCTTTTGTGGCTAAGATCTGAAAACACACACAACTGCTGTGATTTTCCAATATACAATGTCTCAATGTGTCCTTTCCGGGGGTCTTATCAAAGGTTTTTGTATCTCTAATATACTTGATAGCATGCTATGCAAGTTGGCGCAGCAGGAGCTTTTTGCATAGAAATGAGTTGAAAATGCATTTGTACCAATTCTCATGCATGTATTTTACATTATACAGACAGATTCTGAAAGTCCAAGAAAAGTATCGTCCGCTGTGTTGCTCCCAGCTGCAGACAGACATGGATCATGCTCACAGATTGTTTCAGGGGAACGCAACAATGGTAACTTCACGGTGGACTAAGTGTTTGTCTGTAAGCATTTACAGGCTAAAGTGAACTTTCATCAATGTTTGTCTTAGGAATGCTGTTATGATGTGGGTGTGTGCCATAGCAATGTAGCGCTTAGTATTTTGTTACGCAGTTATCACAGTGCTTGCTGGCTAGTTTGTAAAGGAAGTTTGTCTTGTTTGCATTATGTCTGTTCTTCAGACAAGGTTTTATTTTTTTGGATTCAGGTTCTTGTTGCATAGTGATGAAAGTGTATGTGGTTTAGGACTGATGTGTCTGAACATTTAAACATTCTTGGATGATAATGCAGCAGAAGAAAGCTATGATCTGGCTAAGCATTTTTTTTTCTTCTAGCTTAATTTTTGATAGCTTTCTGTTGTGATTTGCCTAGGAGCTAAAATGTGACTAAAAATTCAAGTTTTATTGCCAGGGGTTTCTGCCTGTGGTTTGTGACACTATCTCTTGAGCATCTTGAGCATAGGATGGCAGGGAAGTTTTGCTGTTGGGGTAGAACTATTTTCTGAAGGATTTCTCCTTTAACAAATGGTTTGTATGATTCTACTAAGTAAGTTTAAAATCAGTGTCAAAAGGGGATGGTAACCTTTCTAAGGTATTTCCATACTGCTAGACCACCAAGTTTACTGAAATCAAATATTGTTTGTTTTTTAATGATTTTTTTTTTTTAAAAAATCTAAAATTTTTGCTGTGGAGTCATTCTTGGTAGCATTTCATATACTTCTTTCATGAAAGGACTCAAACTGTGAGATGACTAAAGCAGAGGATTTGAAAAATATAGGTAGGCCTATAGAATTGTGTGGGTTTGGGATGATTTAATGTTGGACAAAAATTTAAGAAAAAAAGTATTTGGAACTATGCTAAAAGGAGATTACAACCAAACAACATTTGTTTCTTTTGTTCCCTTGCAAGCTAAACCAGAACAATCTGCTGAGAACTAGCTTGATTTTACCTCATTGAATGACACATGTATGAGGTTTCTGTGTCTGCACCCACGCTTTCTCTGTCCCATCAATGGAAAAGAAAATATTCTTCAACATTAAACACTTCATAACAGTCTTTATGTAGTGTTCTTTTATGGATGGACACATTGTACTTGAAAATTTTTTCCTAATATTAGATTAATGGTTCTCGCAAGGTGTTCTGGGAGCAGAAATATAAAATACTGAAATATGCCTCTATGCGTATGCGTGCTCCCTCCTGTAGTCTGCCATTCAACACTGTAAATACCTTTCCATGATGTAGGCTTCCTTCACCATACCTGCTGTCATCTCCCCTTTTCAGGCAGTCCTCAAGTTTGCTTTCCTTCCAGTTTCTCAAAAAACCCCTTCCTGATATTCCTGGTTTCCTGAGCATGTGCTGTGGCTGATTCCAGGCTAGGGATCTGGAAGCTCAGCTGTCCAGGAGTTGCATGTGAGGCAGAAAGGGTAATTCTTGGGCTCATGCAGTAGCTGAGCAGGAATTATTACTTGCCTGGCTTTTCTCTACCTGTCTGGCAGTTGTTTTGAAATACGTGGCAAATGCATTCCTCTGAGGCCTGCCCCACTTGTTTCATGGAAACTGACCAGCAGGTTCAGAGGTAGGGGAAGAAAGTGGGGAAGAGAGAAAAGGTGGGAGGAAATGACAGTGTCAGCATGTTGTCAGTAATTGCCTTTTCTTAGGAAACAAGGCTAAAAGTGAAGCAGCTAGCTAGTCCACCATACACTGGAGAGAGAGTATATGACCTTAATGGTTTTTTAGTTCCTTTGTTCTAACATTTATTGATTTGCGTATTTGTTAATGAGCTGAGAAACAATTCATTCAGATTTTAAGAGTTTCTACAGTCAGCTATTGAAGATATCTGTTCACCTCTCTCTGGTTTATATGTTAGCAAGTAAGTGAAGTAGGTAATCGGAAATAATTTTATAAATTATTATAACTTCTAAGTATGGAATACAAATATTTCCGAGTTCTTTGGCATCCTTGTTTTAGGGAAAAGAAAGTACCATTGTTCTTTTGACAATCATAGAGATTAAATTTCTCTCTAGGAAAAATCTCTCTCCTCCTCTCTTTCATGTATTCACAATGGATAAGAAACAACAGGGCCTCTTTTGCCCTTTATTTTGCAGTAATAGCATTTTTGTAAGATACATAGGGGATTGTTAAAAGTTGTTCAGTTAAAACATGATTTTTGGGTTTGTCTGTATTGCACAGTAATGTGAAATGTAGCCCCAGGACCAGAATGTTATAAAATTACAAACACAGAAAGGAAAGACTGCCTTTTCATAGCTCAGTTCATGTCAGCTTTTTTTCCTGTGTGTCTTTATTCATTTACGTCATGTTGGTTTTTACCCATATGTTATCTTGAAGATAGGGTGTTAAGAAGTACATGTGAAAATTTCTTTCAAATTTTTACGTTTTGGTTTGGGTTTAAGCAATTTGGATTGCTTCAGCAAAGCATGATTCCTGTGGCACAAATATTTCTACCTCTAAAAGGGTTGAATGCCACCCTTCACAAGTTTATTTCATAAATCTGGGAAACATGCACGGTATCTTGCACAATTCAGTGTTGAATGAGAGACAAAATTTCCCATTCTATTTACTTTGATATTGACTCATAGTAATAACTTATTAAAATCTGGGTTTGGGTCAAAATTAAGTAGTAGTGTTCTCATGTTTTCTCTGTAGAAGAGTAGCTGCTTTGCACTGTAATCTGCAAAAAGTCATTATGTAAGACAATTTATGTGGAGGGAAATCTCAGAAGAGAGGAGAGATACAGGCTAATTGGGAAGAACACTAAAGTCATCTTTCAATGCTATCTAGAGAACATGTAGAGTAAAAGGTGGGGGATTTGCATCTTTTGTATACACAGGGATTTCTGTGTATTTATATGTTAGGCCTGAAGCCAGATTCATCTAACCCTGCTGCAGGTATCCATTAATAAAAATACATGCTAGTAATAAATGACTGGCAAAAATACTGTAATTTAATTTTACTCTCTGGCTTTTTTATATACGTAGGGTTCTACCAGTGTTTTTTACTAAAAATTTCTCCCTGTGCTAAAAGTGAAAAGTCTTGACAATGAGCGATCCCTCTTTCACAATGTTGACAGAAGCCAATAATACAGAAGATACTAATGAATTACTGCTCCAAGAAGAGAAGAAATTTTACTTGCAACAGCTAATTGGGAGAAGTCCTTATCTTTTTTTTGTTTGTTTATGTTTTTGAATTATTTTTCCAGCGGCTTAGATATAGTGACACTATGAGAACCGGAATTTTGCACATGGAAGAGCATTGCTGCCTTTCATCTTTACTGTCTTTTTCCTTGTTCTGTGTCCACCGTACAGAAATTTCAAGATTGATTAAACCCTATGGAAAAAAAAAATCTTACGGACTCCAAAGATGCTAAAATCTTATCTAAAAACTGAGACTTCAGACTCAAATAGCTGCTGCTGAAATCTTACTGTTGACCATGATGGGCAAGACTGAATAGGAGTTCAGGTTGCTTTTGATTATAGCAGTATGGCACCTAATTTTAAAGTGTCTGGACTCTGAAACAAAATCCAAAACATTAAGATGCCTACATACTCTGTACAGACAATGTGAATTGCATGTTTAGAAGGCCAGTACAAAACTCTGGGTGCTAACAGGTCTGCTTTTATGCAGCTTTCAGGCAGATACAGTTGACCAGGAAAGCTTGTTCAGTTTGTGTTGTGCAGTATTCTTCAGGAAAGGTGTCAGAGCTCTCCTGCATCCACAAAATACTTAGTCTATCTTTTAAGCAAGATTGTGGTGTTCATGTTACATGGTGGGAGCAATAACACACATCAAGTTGTATGGTAGGAAGCTGCGTGCATGTTGCAGTTTGTGACCTGAATGAACACTGATGAAATGACAGAAGAAATCTGGTAAGTGTACCTTTATGGAAATGGTGTAGGAACAGTCCCGTCTGTCTGAGAGATTGACCACCCCCTGTTGTGTTTGAGCTGGAGAGGCTTCTATGAGTAGAAACTTCAAGCACACTTCAAGTCCAGGCCCTTTGTAGGAGATACTGTTACCACCCAAGAGGCTTATGTGCAAATTACCAACATACTGGGTGCCTGTCTGTGGCCAGTTCTGCTCTCTTGAGTTATTTTCATTTTGTCTTCTGAAAGGATGTTACAAATCAGTGTGATGTCTGTGCAGATACTTCTCTTGGATTTCATCAGGCTCCAATGCTTCTGGCCACCCCTTCCAGTTGGCACTCACAGAACTGTATGCTCATTGAGTGAGGGACTTGCTGGTTCAAATTATCCAGCCACATTACCATTCTAGTAAGAGGGATAGGGACCCATCTACAAAAACTATACCTAACTATTGGAGGAGAGGAGGATGTTGATCTCCAAATTATGGAGGTTATTTGTAGAGGAGCTAAGGTTTTACTTATTCCAAGCATCTTGGTATTGATAATTTATTACGTTCTCTACAGAACCTTCTGTGGTGTTATCTACAAATGTTCCTTGACCAGCACATCTGTCCTCTATTTCTAATGCATTCATCTGTACCAGCAAACAGCTTGGTATTCGGATATCTACAAGCATCAGTAAAGGCTAAATCTGCTCTGTGATCTTGAAAAACAAGAAAAAGGGAAAAATGCCAGTTTTCCTTATAGAACATTATTCTTATATAATCATTAATAATTATTGTTATTACTATCTTTAATACTCATCAGACTGTCTGAAATGCATCACAGTAATCAATAGATCATCATCAAAACCCTGTGAAATAAGTGCTGTCAACCCAGTAATGACTAACGTGTGTTGGGAAATGCCCTGTGCTAAAATACCCAAAAAATCTAGGAAATTACACCCACCAGTGATTGAGTTTGGAGGAGAAGGTTGTTATCTCACACTGTGTGACTTGAGGTTAGAATCAACCTCTGGAGACCTGTATGACTGAGGAGCTTAGACTCCCAATTCAGACATATGAGTTGTAACTCTCAGCTTGTAGCTAATATAATCCCTTTCAAGAAATGAAAGCTTTCAAAAGGAGTGACCTAAAGCAGAAAATGCCAGAAGTGAGGTTGCCCTTGTGACTTGTTAATACTGGACCCTTTTGTATGTTTTTGATACCTATTTTCTCCCTGTCTTGCTCACTTTTCTTGTAGGAAGAATAGGATATTTTGTCCCTCTTCAGCAGTGAAGCTTTGTGTATAGAAAGGCTATTGCATTGCATAGAAACCATAGAATTATGGAGCAGGAAAGGAGATGCAGAGTGATTAAGGTGAAAAGCCTCCACCTCTTTTTTTAGATGCCACACTTGAGCTGCTGGGACTTGTTCCTTTCTGAATACTTGATACTTCAAAGCTTTCAGTGTGCCTTCCGCACAATGACTATGACTTGCTACTTCTGAGTTTTATCTGGGACTATTTGGAGTCCAGTTATCAAATGTAACAGAGCTTCAAGGTAGGCACAACATAATGAGGAGCCCAGACTACTTCTGAAGAATTTGTGGCCTGTCCAGTATTACTTAGAAATTCTGAGAGAGGAAAGGGTGGAATCCACTTTTCAGTGGTACAAGTGAAATGTCCAGATCATGGGTTGTTTAATGTTTCACAAGCCTGTCTCTCATTCAGTGTTCCATCCATCTCTTCTGCAACAGATGAGGCAGCAGTTTGAAATACTTCAGTCCAGATCCATGTCTAGAGACAGATTTGTTTTGTGCATGGAGTAAAGCTGGGGCCTTAAAGATTTCAAGCCTGTGATTTTCTGTGCACAACACACAGGGATATTAAAATTGCTGGAGGAATATAGCTAGTTACTGTATGGCACACAGTGTGTCCTTTTTCTCTTTCCCCCGCTTTTCTCCCTTCCCCTCTCTCTCTCTCTCTCTTCCTTACCCCTATTCCCTCCAGGAATGGTTTGTTTGTGACCATTGATAGTGATTTACAGCCAATTTCCTTTATACATTAAAAAATAAAATACCCTGGAAGAGAGGAATTCACGCAGATGCATCTTAAATCTGTATCACAATTTTCTCTCTACTAGTTCACAAATTTGAGGGGATGTGTTATTTTGTGTTAAGATTTTTCTCACAAATATGGTAATTCAAGATGCACTCCAGGTGCAGATAAGTAGTATGAAGTCACGCTGGTTATAAAAATATATATTTTTCACTGTAGGTGAGTACTCAGGATCCACCTTTCATATGTCGTCATCAGCTGAAAAAGAAGACATCAAGGATGCTAGTGAAAACTGTGAGGTGCGGGTATGTAAAACCAAATAAAACCCTTAGAGTCTGAATTGGTAAATTGTATTATACACTAAGGTAAAGAAAACTTACCAGTCAGTGAATAATGCTGAAGGAAGAGTCCTGTAGATGAAGGTTGTATTATAGTCTGAAGTAAAGTTGGATACAGTTGCCTTATGGTGGGTAAAATTTTTGTCATTATGTTGGATATTTGCTGTTATACTGATTTGTTTCCAGCTGGTTTGCTGAAAGTTTGACCAGTGTTTTTCCTTTTGTGTGGTGCTGAGAAACAGTGCAGTCAAATGCATTTTTTTCCCTAGGCAAAATGCACATTCAAGTGAAGAGGGAGATTTGTCTGTAATCTGCTGATCTGTTTGATTAAACGCACGTGGTCTTCCCCTTTGTAAGAGAAAGGTCAAATAAAAATCTTGAAGTTTGGTGGCCTTCCTGATACTTTTGCTGCCTCTGCAAAATACACCCTTGTTTGGCCATGTTGATAAGTGTTTGAAAAGGGCTTTTTTTCAGAGGACATTCAAAGGGGGAATAAGGCAGGCATCCTGTTTGTGTTGGGCTTAGAGGACAGGGCTGGATAGAGGGATCTAGAGAACAGGAAGCTGAGGGAGACCTTATTGCTCTCTACAACTACCTGAAAGGAGGCTGTAGTGAGGTGGATGTTGGTCTCTTCTCCCTGGTAACGGGCGGTAGAACAAGAGGAAATGGCCTCAAGTTCTGTCAGGGCAGGTTTAGGTTAGACATTAGGAAAAATTTTTTCACTGAAAGTGTTGTCAAGCACTGGAACGGGCTGCCCAGGGAAGTGGTCGAGTCCCCATCCCTGGAGGTATTTCAAAGATGGGTAGACAAGGTCCTTAGGGATATGGTTTAGTGGTGGACTGGCAGTGTTAGGTTAACAGTTGGACTTGATGATCTTAAAGGTCTTTTCCAACCTAAATGATTCTATGATTCTATGATCTGGAGTCTTCTGTAACCTCTCAAAGGACAGTGGAAGAAATTATTTCCACACCACATCCAGGCACCATGAGAGAGGGGCATGCTTAATTTGAACAGGCTGAGCACAGAACTTAAGCTTATTGGAAGGTGGTAGTAGCTGGGCAATGAACTTGGGAATGGAGAGGCTGAGACATATGGTGGCTGGCTAAGGTGCTCCTTCCCTTTTCTGAAAGGAGGAATTTTTGCAGAGGGAGAAAAGGGCCTGGCTAACAAGAAAAGAGAGCAAGGAGTTGGATGGTCTTATTAGCCCATTGGGACACCAAGGCTGCAGGCCCTATTTAGAAGGGACTATGAGCTAAGGAGGCATGTGGGGAGGGACCATATTGGGAGGAGTGTGACACACGACAGGAACGGTCAGAACTGTTGAGGAACAGAGCATGGGGTCAGGGACATGAGGAGACTAGGTGGGGTTGAGGCATGGTACAGTTTTCATAGAAGCTTGGGTTCCTGATTTTTGGGATAAGGGAAGAAATGGGCACGTTTCCCTGATAAATGCTTTTCTTTGGAGCTTAGAATGCAATTTAATATTTCTGAGTCTTGGGTGAAGAAATAGTTCTAACTTCGCCGGTTCTCCTTGTGGTGGACAGTAAAAGCTTGTCATATTCATTTACAGTGTGTTAGCTCAGCTGGCAGGGGACTGTAAAATGCAAGACAGTAAAGAATGATGGAGGAAGGAGAGTGGGAAAATGTAGGCAGTTGTAACGAAAAATGGTATTAAAGCAATAAAACATGAAAAAGTAAATTGTTTTGTGACAAATGCCACCAGTTACAGAAAGCAGGCAGGCTAAAAAGTAAAAACAACCCTAATGTCCAGACGAACGTGATACATGAAAAACTGTTGTCTCTCAAGTAAGTCCGTCTATTTTTAAGAAAACGATGATTCGGTGACACTTAAATTTAGTATCCTTTGATTTTTACTATAAACAATTGCTTTCAAAATGTCTTCTATTTCTGTTATGTGATAAGATGAGTTTGCAACAGAAATTACCTAGATTAACTGTAACTTCTTTTTTCTTGGTAATCTTTCTGTCTGTACCTGTTTACTTAAGGATAAATACATTTTAGAAACTACCAACTTGATAGAAAAAACAGCACATGAAAATCAGACTGACAAAGCAGAAATTTCACACCAGGAAGCCCCAGCAGAAAATGAGGAATCGCACAGTGCTGACAAGCAGTTAAATCGAAAACCTTGGGAAGAAAGATATGAAAGAATGTGGGTTGAAAATGAGAAAAGGGAATTGAAAACAAATTTTAAAAACATTACAGCAGAGCTGAAGCAGCTGTTTGGTGAAATTAATGAAACTGGGAATACTATTTCCCTTGTGGAGGAAATGTCAGAAGATGGCTTCAGTGAAGAATTGAGAAGTTCTCATTTTGTTTCATCTTGTGCAACAGAATCAAGTAATAGGTTAGAAAGTAAAGATGAGTTTGGAGATATTGAACTTATGCTAGGTGGAAAAGAACCCAAAATGGAAATTGTAATTCCGAGTCTTGGTGTCCTTCCTGACCAAAATAACTTAAATGCAAACATGGAAGATGCCTGGAGTACAGATGAAGAAGACAGCACAAACGATACAGATAATACAAAGGTGCCTCTAGCAAAAGAAGAGGAAAAGAAAATGCCTACTATGGAAGTGGAAGAGAATGAAAATGGAAGTAGTAGAAATGTAGAGGAAAGTCCTGAATACTGCCTGAGGCATAGGTTAAAAAAAAGTATTTTGGATGATGTTTCTAATACTCTTCCTCAAATAAGACCTGTTTCTACAAGTGATGAAAATACACTTTTTGTAACAGAAGGGAAACTTGGAAAAGACTCTGGATTTAATGATGATGTTTCCAGGGGCTGCCTTATCAACAATAATACAATAGGAGAAACAGAAATTGACAGTCTTTTTGCAAATGCTCAGCAATCGTGTGGCATGCTGAAAAGGAATCTTGATGAAGAACTAAAACAAGATATGGAAAGATTTAAGAGTAAGGTAGGAATGCTGCAAATAGTATTCCTGGCTTTGGAGAAAGAGAAGGTGCAGCTGCAAAAAGAGGTAGAAGTTCACCTGCTACTCCTTATTCTTTAGTCTTTCTCCATATCAATGGTCCTGTTCACTTTAGCTATTCATCATTAAGGGAAGATGCTTTGTCCAAATTGGATTTTGTTTTAATGGAAATATATTACTTATGAATAAAGAAAGCGGTGGAGAGTTGTCCTTTTCCCCATTATGTAATTAGAAGGCTTTTGGAAAACACAATATGCATTATTGTTCCAGTTTAACAATAGGTGGCACTCAGTTCCAGTGTAAGTAGTTATCATTTCATTGCCATGAAAAGAAATGTGCACAATTCCATCAGTTCTGATTCTGACTCAAAGAATGAAAATAGCTTCTGAACAGGGTCTTGACTAATCTATTAATTTACTGTGATTTCTGCATGGTGTGTCTTCATTGCCCTTTGCTAAAATTCCTGATTGATGTGAAACTATTTCTGACTGAGGGTTTGGAATCTCCTCCCCCCTGCAGCTTCTCACCTTCTCCCATTAAGGACGCTGTAGCCTGGCACACTTCCACTTGATTTTTCTTTTGTGTGTGTTTTTTTACAACTATCATTGTGCAGTCCTTCTAACTGTCCATCAGTAACACTTTCACTTTTTTGTTGTTCATGTTTTAATATACACTGTTGTTTTCTTTCTAAGGTCTATGTTCTTGTTATAGCTGTGAGTGAATTCAAAGTACTTGCAAAGACTTGCTATACTTTGTAGTGTAATTTTGTGGAAATGCTTCTCTATGTGAATTAATTTGTTTTTTTTCCATTTTACGTGATTTCAGAGGTAAACCTTGAATGAATCAATCTTGGATAAGGTGTTTCTCTCTTCTAGAAATATGGAGAAATATATGAAGCTTAACTTTCTTTTTGTAGGTTGAGAAGGAAAAAAGCAAACAAATGCAGGTGGTGGCAAAACAGGAAGATCCTGATAAATTAAATACACCAGCAGGCAACGTTACTAATCAGCAAATGAAACAAAAGCTTACTCTGAGGAAGAGTGACTGTTTGAAAATGGAGCATGAAAACACTATAGAAGAAAAAGACAGAAAGAATTTTTCTTCTGAGGAGACATCAAAATTGAATAAAATGCCGATGAAAGGGTAAAATAAGGAAATAATCTCTAATTATTACTTGTAGTACCACTTCAGTATCTTCTAGGTTTTCTAATGTTGTAGTAGTTGAAGTAATTTACTCAGTGCTGAAAGCCATACTGAGTAGTCCACTGTTTCTCAAACATTTAAGAAAAAAAAATTTTTTTAGAAAAAAACAAGCTCATAATGGAGGTTCAGACTTATTGCCTGCTTTAAAAAAAAAGGAAAAAAAAAGAAAAGAAAAAAAGGGGGGAAAAAAAAAAGAGAAACCAAATTCCTGTGGATTTCCTTGTCAATACTGAGACAAAAACAGAGTTGAAGACTGGAAAAAACAGTTATTTTTGTAGGAAATGGCCACCCAGAAAAGTAGGAACTGGCAGTTTACTTTGCTTTCTCCCTTTTCTAGGTGATTTTAGTCATCTCCATGCAGTTGGTGTTTTTCTTTTCATTAGGTCTAGATGCTCTTTGTCAGGAAAAGGGAAAAGATTATATTACCAAACCAATCTCAAGAGTTTGAAGAAAGCACAGATATTTTTATGTGACACTAAGCAGGAGGTTTTTCCTGTCTGTCCTTCAAAGGAATCTCTGCTGTAGATACTTCCTCTAATGGGGTTATTAGATATGTTCCAGCTTACCAGTATCTAGCTCAGATTCCATGTTTCCCCCTCATTCCTAGGGGAAGTTTTTTTTTAAATATTTGGGTATCTTCCATGATCTTTGGAGTCAAGTCTATGTTTTATCACAGATATTTTTCATCTCAGTTGTTTCTGGACATCATCTTAAGTATGATTGTTGCCCAGAAATATTTTATGTAAAGCTACTCAATTGGTGATTTTTTTTTTCTTTCTGTTTAATGTAGTAAACTTGCCCTGAATGTCAAAGTTGCAAAGAAAAATAAAAGACAGGCTTCAAAGCAGAAGGCTAATCAGCAGATGAGCTCTTCCAGTGGGAATAATTTTCAAGTACTGGATGATAGCACTTTCAGTGAAACATCTCAAGATGAAAGAAGGTACTGAATATAAGGAATGTTATAAATAAAACTTACTTAATGATTAAAATTGACCTGAAAGCTAAAGGTAAGTTTTGCAAACCTGTGTACAATGATTCTTGTTCTTTCATGTGACCACACTACCTGGTGGCCTTTGTGTTCAAAAAAACCTTCCTTTTTGCTTAGAGTGCTTTGAACATACTAGCCAAGTTAATGATACGGTCAGATGTGCACAAATTCTGAATTACCTGTGTGTGTGCATGTGCATAAATATATATATATATTTTGTATTTTTAAAAAGGGAGAGGAGAGTCTTATAGAAGAGCAAAATTACTCTTTTACTGCAGGCATCTCAGTTTTTTTCTGGCTTTTTTTTTTATTCCAGCCATGTCCCCTCCCAGCTTCTTGCCTACCCCAGACTTACTGGTGTAGGAGGCAAAGTGAGAAACAGAAGCTGTTGACACTGTACAAGTGCTGTTCTGCAATAGCTAAAACATTGGTGTGTTATCAGCACTGTATTGGGCAGAAATCTAACACATAACATTGTGGGCTGTTATGAAGAAAATGAAGTCCATCCCTGTGGATGGAGTTAACTAAATTAACTCTGGACCTAGTACACTAGAGAATCAAAAATTATGGTTCTTTGACCTGTAAAAGAAGAATTCTCAATACTGAAGAGTATTAAACAGGGAATGCACATAACTGTATATCTGTATATCTACATATATGTAGCTGTATGATTCCTTTTGAGTGACATTCAGAGAACAGTTATTCCAACTATTTGCTTAATATCTTGTGGAAAAAATAGCCTTCCCATAGAGATAATAGTACTACACAGGTTTTTTTCAGTCTTCAACTACCTCTAACAAAATTCTTATATTAAATTTTAGTTTAATTTCTGAATTTCACTTCTGAAATTAAATTTTCAGACTAACTTTAGATACTGTTCATAATGCAATATAAGCATTCTAGTACTGAAATAGATTTCTGTTTTCCAGACCTGCAGCAAAAACAGGGAGTGAAAAGGACAAGGTACTGTAAAATTAGTTTCTTGACAAGTAGTTTGTATCAGCTTTCAATCGCTTACATGGGGACAGTGTTTAGTAGTGATCAACCAGATGCACAAATTGCTGCTAGTATGCAACTTTATCATATTTGTGCCAAATCCATGGGCTGTGGATGAGAGAATGAATCATTCATGCATCTGTAATACTATATAGTTGTATACAGAAAATACTGTATTGTTTGTAGGTCAACATACAAATGGATGTAACTGATGACCTTGATTTAACTCACTCATCTGACACAACTTCAGAGGATGTCGAATTACCAACTGCAACCTACAAAGAGGCTATGTTGCTGTTAGAACAGCTTAGTGTGGATCATACGGGTATGTTTGCAAGTCACTTTGTCTTCAGCTGTTACAAGTTCCTCTTTTAAAACATGACTTCTTTATATACACTCCTAGCTATTTTAGTTTTATAATTTGATCTAATATTTCTTTATGATTAGAGGTTCCCCCTTCAAAAGATGTGAAATTCTCACCCAGCCTTAGATGTCTGCTTGTATTGTCAGCAAATATGCCTTACTTTATCATCGGTTCTGTCTAGTCAGAGCTAGAGAAGCAGGCAGTTCAGCTCCTTCTAATGCAGTCATCAAAAGTTAGCAAGATCTTATTTTTCCTCTTTATATACCCCCCATAGCTAATGACAAATAGTGCAGCAAAGTAACAGCTTTGCCTAAATATGTATATAAAATCAAATGTCACAAGATGCTTGCATATATACACATAGCATTATATAAACATAAGCATGGCTTACTACATCTATTAAACCATGCTAAAATTTTGTTAGGCAAGGGTTAACCTTGACTAAAGGCCAAACTCCCACCCAGCTGCTCTCTCACTGTCCCTCCTCAACAGGAAAAAATAGGATTAAAAAGCTTGTGGATAAATACAGAGGCAGGACTATCACTTACCAGTTACTGTCACAGGTAAACCAGACTCACTTTGGGGAAACTTAACTTAGTTTGTTACCAATTAAAATAGATTTGGATAGTAAGAAACAAAGACCAAAAAAAAATTGAAAGACCATCTCCCCACGTGCCCCCTTCTCTAGCTCAACTTCACTCCCAACTCCTCTACCCCTCCCCAGGCAGCGCAGGGAGGCTAGGGTCTGCAGTCAGGACATAGCAGTTTCGCTCTGATGCTTCTTCCTCACACTTTCCCCCTGCTCCAGCGTGAGTCCCTCCAGGGGCTTCAGCCCTTCAGGGAAAATCTGCTCCAGCCGGGCTCTACATGTGTCGCAGGTCATTCAGGAAATATCCACCTGCTCTGGCATGGGGTCCTCCACAGCACTGCATTGTGGATATCTGCTCCAGCATGATCCTCTCCAGGGGCTGCAGGGAAATACCTGTTATATGATGGTGTCTCCGTGGGCTGCGGGGGAATCTCTGCTCCAGCACCTGGAGCACCTCCTCCCCCTCCTTCTTCACTGATCGGGGCATTCACAGGGCTGGTTTTCACATTCTTTTCCCCTTCTCCTCTGCCTGTGTAGCATTTTTGCCCTTTCCTAAATAAATTTTTGCTGAGGTGGCACCAGCGTGGCTGAGAGGCTCAGCTGTGCCCTGCAGCAGGTCTGTTGGAACTGGCTGTGTCCAGCATGGGGCAACCCCTGGCCTCCCCAACTCCTGCAGTCTTCCCACTACCAAAACCTTGCCACCTGCACCCAGTACAGCAAAGCATTAAATAATTTATACATTGGAAAGTATTTGTACATATGTGCAGCTTTGTGTCTTTTCTATCTCAAAATAGGTTCTGCTATTTTGTTGAAAATTCGAAACATACTTCTTGAATATGAACAGATAATAGAACGTGAAAAAAATCGGTATACAGCTGTCTGGAGAGAAGTAAAGAAATTGGAAAGTGAAAAGGAGGAGTCACAGTTAGTAGCAGAAGAGACACAAGATTTGAAGTCCATATTGGCTCACCAAGAAGTGGAATGGAAAAGTGATATCCAAAGCCTTAAGTATGTAACCTTGCATTCTGATAATGTGTTATCCTGTCAGTGTTCATGTTCCAGAAGATGCTGGTCTTACAGGTGATAGGATGAGAAGTTTCTACCCTTTTAGGTTTGGGTTTTTTTGACTCTCATGGGCAAGTTATGTTATAAAGGACATAATGTTGGGGGGGGGGGGTGAGATGCCTGGATATTAGCTCCATGTAAAATCTTCTAGATGTTGTTTTAACTTTTTTTTGATAGCAAGAGAAGACAGCAAGAGAGTATGTATGGGGAGATTTGTAAGAGAGATTTATAGGAGATAGGTATTTTTTTAATTTTGCAGCTTCTGTTGGTGTATAATATCAGGAATTCTGGTAACTCCACAGAATGCAACTCGGAACAGAGCTTAGAGCATTTGTTTGTTTTCTTGTTTGTTTATTTGAAAGGTCAAATTTGGGATTGCCCCTTACCCCTTACTGCTGAGCTAGACCTGGATGGAGTGAGGTTTTTAATCACCGTTCACATCACTTTAGAGAGTAGTGGCCAGCAGGCACCGTATGAAATTCAGCAATGACAAACGCAAAGCCCTGCACTTGGGAAGGAAGATCCACTTGCGATGATGTACCGTGGGATGGCCAGGCTGGGGAGCTTGCTGAAAAGGCCCTGGTTGGTCTTGGCAGAGAGCAAGCTCAGCATGAGGCAGCATGAGCTGGCAGCTGAGAAGGCCAACAGCATTCTGGGCTGTATTAAGAGCAGCAGGCCGATTGAGGGCAGTGATTGTCTGCCCCTACTCAGCATTTACTGAACTGTGTCTGGAGTACTGGGTCCAATTTTTGACCTCCCAGTACAAGAGTGATCTTAATCAATATGCACGAGTTCAGCAGAGAGCTACCAAACTGATCAGGGAGCAGGAGCACCAGCCCTGTGAGGAGTGGCTGAGGGAACTGAGCTTCCTGTTGTGCCTCCCAGTATGCAGAAGAGGATTATGAGGAAGACAAAGCCAGTCATAACTTGGCCTGGATTTGACTCCAACTGGTTTTCAAAATTCTCAATTATCTAGTGATTACAAAGAATTAATATTTTCATTCTACATAAATTCTCAAAGCAGTGTTAACTTTACACTTATAAAAGCTATACTTTTTGTGAAATCACACTAAAAATTATACTTAAAACTATTTTAAATTTTTAGTGGTTGCTGATACTTGTTTTGCAGAATTTCTGAAGCAGATTTTCAGTTGGCAGCTCTTTCCTTATGTTGATACTTGATTTTTTTTTTCTTTTTGACCATTGCAAAAAAAAATTCAAAGTAATTATCAAACATAAAACTGCTTTCTTGTTTGTGTACTGTGGACACATTTTTTTACCACATTGGTGCTTATTGCTGATTGTGTCATGTAGTAAAGAAGTTGACATTCCCTAAGGCTTTCATTATAAATTAGCTTCAAAATTAATTTGTTATTGTTTCTCCCAGATGTAGAACTATTGAGATTTAAAACTACTTTTAATCGTATCAAGCTTAAACCCTATGCATTGCTAAATCTATTTTTGAACACTGACCTCATTCTTCAGTAAATAGAAACTGTTTGCTCTTTCTGTGGTCAGCAGTTGTTTTAGACTTAAAAAGTCTTGCTAAAAA
The DNA here is from genome assembly GCA_034008185.1 of Gorsachius magnificus. NCBI lineage: Eukaryota > Metazoa > Chordata > Aves > Pelecaniformes > Ardeidae > Gorsachius > Gorsachius magnificus. The sequence continues at coordinate 190,934,583 of CM067081.1, read as the reverse complement.
TTGTTGTGTCTGTCATAGATACGTAGTATGCTGCTTCATCAGTATTACTTACGATCACTGAAACCATAATATGTAGGCAATGCTCAGTATATTAAGAAAATATATATTAATCATAGTTTATGATGCTTTAATCTGATAAGACAACAAACTCCTTTTAAACAAAATGTCTGCAATATGATTTTTTTAAAGAATTACAGAAAAGTGCATACTACTGTATATTTACCTATGAAAACTGACTTACAAATATATGATAAATCACTCAGTGGTTTATTTCAGTATCTTGTACTACTGATACAATGGATAATAGAATGAAGTTAGAATTCTTCAAATAGTTAAAAATTACAGTAAAAATATGAAATCTGAAAAGATTTAACATTTTTATGGTTTAAGTTGTCTCTGCAAGTTCAGAATGTGGAATACCTACTTTTTATATCAGTACTTTATTTTCTCAAATATTCTGTTAAATCCCAGATTTACTTTGAAACAAGAGGAGGAAAAGAGGCTCAGAGTAGAAATGCTATATGAGAAAACAAGAGAAAAACTCAGAGGGAAAGAAGATCAGTATTGTAAAGAGATGGAGGAGAAACAGCAACTTGAGTTACACTCAAGGAATTTAGAAATGGAGTTAATAACATTGAGAAAGCTCTTGAAACAGGTATATTAAATAATGAGTTAAACACTTGTCATCTTGTTTTTTGCTTTTTTTTAATTGACATTGTATTCCAGTATGCCTAAAGAAGGAGTTAGTTTGTTCATGGCAGAGGCATTGGATAACTATTGACAAATTTTGAGGACAGGTTTTTTGTTGTGGTTTTTTTTTTTTCCTTTGCTAGTTCATTATTCCTTTTTGCCTTTTACAAAATTTAGGTTTCATTTGTATTTCAGGCAAAGCCTGACTTTGGTTTTTATTTTCTGAATTACTACAAAACATTCTATATTTATTCTTAATTTTTCAGAAGAAAATTAAATTTTATTATTTATAGATGGATTATCATAACTGTGGGAAAGCAAAATATTTGAAAGAATACGAAGGAGAATGGAAAGAGATTTCTAGCTCTGATTTTTCTCAAGATGCAAGTAGTTTAACTGTATTGCTGTAGGTTGAAGAAGAGCGTGATGAAACACAGAGACAGCTCTCTCAGGAAAAGAGTGCCAGAGCCCTGCAAGAAGGAATTTTGAACAACCACCTTTGGAGACAGAAGGAGCTAGAAGAAGAGACAAGAAGTAGTATAGGAAAAAATTCAGAGGTAAGTAGATTTTTTTTTCTAATAAATTAAATTTCACCATATTCATTCTAAAGTCGTAAATAAATCCTATATAATATTTTCTGCTTCTTGATGGATTATTTACAGTTTACCAATATAAAACTTAACTGTGTAAATACCTTTTCTGTTTTCTCTTATGTCTTTAAAAGTTCTGGAAAGCAGCATCAGTCCTCTATGTAACTGAATTGCATGTGCAAGTAGGAACTAACAGAAGACGCTATTTACCCCATTTCTTAAGCTCTCTGGTATTTTTCATTTCATAGATGTTTTATCATCACTTTTTAAGTTTTCTAGCAGTGAAACACCTAACTACCTATGTCAAAGTTGACCAGGAAGAAAGTTGTTTGACGCTCATTCTTTATGTTCCCATTACTTGGGTTTTTTTTAATTACTTATTCCCTTATCAGACTTACTTACTTCAAGTATGCCGTCCTTTTCCACCTCCACATACTAAATTTTTATGAAGGAATATCAGCAATGAATTAAACTGTCTGTAGGACTCAGGATAACTGGAGGAGAAAAAGCAATCATAAACAGTGTATAAAGAAAAAATCTTGAAAAGAGTTTACTGAATTTACTAAGAATGTGCTGCATGTGGAAGAATTATTTGTTCTTGGCCATGCTGCCCAATAAATGTAGGGTGAATATGTTTATGTGGAAAAGAGTTATATATATAACAAACAGAGAATAACAAGACTATTGCATTCCATTGTTGAGTTGTATAGCTAACATTTTATTACTAAAACAGAAGTATTAAGAAGATACTTGACAACTGATAAAAGAAGAAAAATAGCATTTATATTTGTTGCAACTTTGCTAAAGGTTCCAGAAGGAAAATACTCTTTTTAGCCTTGTTTTTACCAGGTTTGTAACACAGCTATATTAACCTTAAATACAATGTTTTAAAGGCATGCACATACAGGAAAGCACTGTCATTTAAAAAGCTTTATACCTGAAATATTTTAAATAATTTTATTATTTAGCTGCTAATCTAAGGGAAAAAAAAAAAGGCATTGTATATTTGGGATGTTCACTTAGGTTTTCAGGGTATGACACACTTCTAGTGTGTGCATACATTGTACATGTGCATGGGTTCATAGAGTGGTTTATGTATTACCTGAAATTTCACTCTTGTCTTTGAAGTCATGCTTCAGTATTAGAAATGTTAAAACTCAGTTTGATGCTGAAGTGGTTTTGAAGATTCATTTCCCAACTGGCTATTTATTCATGTTCCCTGTCATTCAGGAATCCGACACCGAGAGAGAAAAGGATCTGTTGTTCAAAAATCAGTTACTACAAGATGAGATTGCTGTGCTAAGAGTAGAACTTGATCAAGTAAGACTTAGGCACCAGGAGGAAGAAGGAAAATATTTAGAGGAAAATGAGACCTTGAAAGAAAAAAATGAAGATCTCAAAAAGGAACTTAAACTGAATGAGGAAGCCTTAACACAAACAGTTATTCAGTACAATGGACAGCTGAACTTATTAAAGACAGAATCTGCAGTGCTAACTTCCAAACTTGAGCAGACAAAAGAAAGCAAAGACAGACTAGAGACAGAAATTGAATCATTTCGTTCCCGCCTGAACACTACTGTTCAAGAACTTGAACGCCATCAGTCATCAAAAAGTGATGTCGAACGAACGTTTCAGAGAGAACGTGATGAATGGCTTCGCTTGCAAGACAAGCTGCATCATGACCTCTCTGATGTGCGAGAAACCAACAAGAGCTTGTCTCAACAGCTGAGTAAAGCTGAAAGCAAAGCTAATAGTCTAGAAAACGAGCTTCACCAGTTGAAACAAATGCTCAGAGAAAAAACATTGCTTTTAGAAATGACACAAAAAGAATTAAGTCAAGCCCAGTGCCAGGCAAAGGAATGTGATCATGCTCGACAACTTGAGAAAGATCAAGTAAGCAAATTTATAATAAAGCAGGAATCCCTGCAGGAGCGATTGGCCCAGCTCCAGAGTGAAAACCTTCTACTCCGTCAGCAACTGGAAGATATGCAGAACAAGGGGATCATCAAAGAAAAAGTAGTGAATGATGTGCAGGACCGGTTTAACGATATTTTCAACAAACTCAGAGCTGATACTGAAAAGCAAGTTTACCTAGTGGAAGAGAGAAACAAGGAATTAAATGCCAAGTGTACTGATTTAAGAGAACAAGTCTTTAAATATGAGACTGACAAAGTAGAAAGAGAGGTAAAGTATACACTTAGAAAGAACAATTTAAAGTTTTGCCAGTTCTTGAAATTATTTTATGTTTCTAAAATGTACCAGGTATAACTTATACGCATGGGACCAAATAATGCTGATTTGTTCTGATTTGTCTTGTTTCTCTTGGAATTGTTGAAAGTTTTGGTAAACAGGATGGTGCTGCTCAGATCTGAGCAGAGAACAGAAAAAAGTTATCCAAGTCTAAGCTTTGATCGAGAAAGGTGATTCTTCTCTAGAACTTTTTTCATCTCTTTTCCTTTGTCCATTTTATGCCCTGTAGAATGGTTTTATGTATTTGATGGGTTTTATATATGTATTGCACTGATGACACAAATGGGAGTGGTATAAAAGGAAGAACCATCCAATATGCGTGGACTGAGAAGTGAAGATGCAGACAAGTGAAAGTGGTGAGGGATGAATTAATATGAATCTCCTAAAGAGAAAAAAGAAAATCTCTTCTCCGTAAGTTGCTAACAAAATTGAAGAGTAGTAGTAGTGTCCAGGTGTTAATTTATGTATGTGTTTTGGGACTTCTAAGGGGCCTGCCTGTTCCTCAAGAAGTTCATTTCAGACACCGACCTAAACTTTCTCTTCTCTATTTTATGATGTGTAGCCATATTTAAATGTGTTCTTTCTTTGTGGCTCTGTGAAAGACTAATTAACTGGACAGAAGACTAATTAGGAAATTAGTTAAACTGCCTTTCTGCAAATTGACACAGTACATGAGTGAGTGTGAAGCATGCTCTTATGCAGAGCACTAGCGTAATTTTATGTCACTCAAAGATGCGTGAACCAAGTGTTGCTGCCATTTCTGCATGTAGATGTTTTTTTGTCAAGAAAAAGGGTGGAAGAAAATAAAGGCAGGGTAAAGTGTGAGGAAAAGGTAGGCAGTTGAAAAAGCTATAGGTAACAGGAGAATACATTATTATGTATGTTCCTAGGAGTAGGTAGAGTCTTCCCTATTGATAGAGTATTCTATCAATTCCAGGTAGGACAATGATTTAAAAGTTGCCTTACCCATTTTGTTTAATATTTCTTTACTTTCTGGAAAATAGGAACTAATCACATTCAGTATTTAGACACTCTGGTGTAAGGTTTGTCTCCCTTAATGATCTAAATAGTGATTTAAAATTGCATTTCCTTCTTCATAACAAATCCAGAATCTTTGAGTGAGGTAAATGTCTGCATGTGTCAGATAACCACCTTGTTCTTCATTTGTCAGCTACTTTAAGACCAGGGGGAAGAACTCCAGCAGTGCTGTCAGTCATTTTAATCTGTGAACTGCTCTGTATTCTTACTACCAAAACAACAAGTTTCTTTTGAAGATACTAGATGTGTGTAAACCTAATTTGTCAGTATAAAGGCAGTTGTTATTCTAAAACTAACTCAGTAAGAAGACTTCAAGATTCAACTTATGCTTAAAGTGTATCTGTAAAGAGCTTTCAGATACATAGAATCATAGAATCACCTCGGTTGGAAAAGACCTTTAAGATCATCGAGTCCAACCATTAACCTAGCACTGCCATCCCACCACTAAACCATGTCCCTAAGCACCTCATCTATCCTTCTTTTAAATACCTCCAGGGATGAGGACTCCACCACCTCCCTGGGCAGCCCATTCCAGAGCCTGACAACCCTCTCGGTGAAGAAGTTTTTCCTAATGTCTAGCCTAAACCTGCCCTGGCGCAGCTTCAAGCCATTCCCCCTCGTCCTATCATCTGTTACCAGGGAGAAGAGGCCGACCCCCACCTCACTACAGCCTCCTTTCAGGTAGTTGTAGAGGGCGATCAGATCTCCCCTCAGCCTCCTCTTCTCCAGAGTAAACAACCCCAGTTCCCTCAGCCACTCCTCGTATGACTTGTGCTCCAGACCCCTCACCAGCTTGGTTGCTCTCCTCTGGACCTGTTCCAGCAAGGCAACATCTTTCTTGTAGTGAGGGGCCCAAAACTGAACACAGTATTCGAGGTGCGGCCTAATTTATTCATTTAATTATTTATGTATTCATTTAATTATATAATGGAGGAACATAAGAAAGAATGATCTAATACAAAGTCCTGCCTTTGGTCATCAGAGTAACATCTGCAGTCAAACTATAGGTCTTACATTCCAACAGATTTCTTTGGTTTTGTTAGAAAAAAATACATGATTGCAGTGTGTGCTTGGGTATTGTTCCGAGAAGAAGAATAATACTTGAGCCTTTTTTATGTATAAGGAACCAGAAATCCTCACAAACAGCTGCTGATAGTTTGGAGGTACTCAGCTGAGAAACAGAACTGTGCAGATGCCTACAGGTGACAGGCAAAGTTTCATACCTTTGAGTTCAATCCGAAGACAACTCTAATTGTATAACCAGGTAGGTTAAAGTAAAGGCATATTTCATGTTCTTAAAATTTTCTTGATGCTCATTTAACTGTTTCATTAGGGCATGGTCAGACAGCTGCAGCAGGAGCTTGCTGATGCTCTTAAAAAGCAATCTATGTCAGAAGCTTCACTTGAAGTTACTACACGCTACCGCAGTGACCTGGAGGAAGACAAACTGCGCTTGCAAAAGGACTTGGAAAAGTTTAAAACCAAGGTACGTAATGTCTCTAACTATATGAATAAATCTAGGGGTGGCTGTTGACAGTAAGAGTGAGTATTGTCCTAAAATCTAGAAAAAAGTTCAACAGGGTAGATTTAATGATGTGTGAATGGATTGCACTTTTTTATAAACTAGGTGTCCGTGATTGGAAGGTCTTTCAAATCAGGACACTATGTCCTTACTTAGACAAAGGTTTGTATTTGCTAAGGTGCTTTAAAATAAACTGATGTGTCTGTAGCTTATTGCATTTGGCTTGGCCAAGCAGGTTGTCTGATTTCTGAAGAACAGCATTTAGGCTTTTTTATGCTGTCTGTGCTTCCCCCCCCTCCCCTGCCACCAGGTAACATGTTGTCAGTTCTGAATGCTTTTCATAGAATCATAGAATCACCTCGGTTGGAAAAGACCTTTAAGGTCATCGAGTAACTTTTGTAACTTCTTTGGCCCTGCTGTAGTTAGACAGCCTTAAGCAGCTTTCTTGCAAGTGAATTGTAAGCTACTTTCTGAGGAAGGGACCACCTTTTGCAGTGTTCTTACAAAAGCTGAAGTATAGAGGCCTCTGAGTTCTGAAATAGAAATCATCTTCAATCTCCTTGTGAGGGAGTGGTGAAGTCCCTTTAGGCGAAGGATGAACTTTTTCACTTGTATTTTCAATGGAGGAGCAAACAAGTGGCTAGAAAGAGTGTCACGAGTTGCTGAAAGGGTGGGAAGGGTCAGTGTCAGTGCTTAAAACCGTGCTATAGGGAATCAGTATAGGATGGGAGATGCCAGCATGAAAAATGATGAAGTAACACAGTTTGTGTTCATTTGCTAGTAGAAGTGGAGGTTTGAACGTACTTCAAATGATTGCAGTTCTCTGACTAGAGGGTATGTGCAGCTCTATGCAGCACTTGAATTCTCCCGCAGCAGGTCTCTCCTCTGTGTAAAAGCTCACCTGACCACCGTGGGTTCTTACTGTGATTTTACAGCTGCGGGACTTGGAAGAACAGCATCTTCAGTCTGAGCACTGTGTTCACGACCTGAAGGCTGCCTTGGACAACAAGGAAAGAGAAGTAATAGCTTCTTCCCAGAAACTGCAGGACCTCCTGGTGGCGTCTTCTGGGACTAACTGTACTGTAAAACAACTGGAAGAACACGTGCAACGGTAGGAGAATAACACAGTGAAGCAAGGTGCCTGTCGCTTTCTGGGATGCTGTGGAAACAGCAGGAGAGCCTTGTTGCATCCCAGGAAGTTAATACAGGCCTTTGAAGGATGCTTTTCGTTTAGGTTTATGTTAATTCATGCTGTTCTTTCCAAAGCGGTGCGCTGGTAGCTTTCCATAAGACGACCTGTGTTTCTTTTTAAGCCTCGAAATTGAAAATGCCAGACTGGAAGCCACAGTCCAGCAGCAAAGCAGTAGGATTGAAGCCCTTCAGAGAGACCTGCAAGCCTCTGCCTCAGTAAGCTGGTCATAAACTTCCCTTTGTGTGAGCTCCTGAGCCTAGTTACCTATTTGCACGGGGAAATTTTAAGATGAGGTTTCCCTGGAGAGCCATGGAGAACTCAGTTCCTGCGTTCTCCTGAATAAAGGCTGCTTGGAAAGTAGCCTGGTCCTTTCCAGAGCTTTCTGGTTTTGAGAGTTTTCCCACGGTAGTACAGCAAGTCCTACTTAACTCTCTGAAAGGTAAGGATTTGCCACAAATACACTGGTGTAACTGTTGCTACAATGTGTATCATTAAAGGTATTCCTCAAGTGAACTTGTGGAAATTCCACAGGGGATACTAATGCCAAGTGCTTTGTGCCAGAGGCCCGACTGGCACAAAAATTATACTCCCCAGAGCTTTTGCTACACAGAAGTGCTTTTCCGTTGGCCGTTTGGTTTGTGTTTGTTTTTATGGAACAGTGAAGAGGAATGTCTGCGGTATCACTGGCAGAACTCAGTGCGAGCCTTGGGATTTCCCAGTGCCCCTGCACAGGGTTAACTTTAACTCTCAGAAGGTGCTTTCCTCTGTGGCCTTTATGAAGCAAATTACTTTTGTATTGTAACCAGTGAGCTAGGGTTCTTGTTTCAACTGACTGTCTTGCTAATTAGTGCTGAAGAGATCCTGAAAATACCTACATGTGAAAGTTGACCTTTGTGATGTACTGATACTGGCAAGAGAAGAGGGGAGGCAGCCACGATGCTGGTCCTTCCCCCTCGGTTAATAGGGCACGGTTTTCAAATGTACTGTGCATGAGAAAAGCTACTGCTGCCTGTTTTCACTGAAGACTTTTTGTATCCCGCCTGGTGTTCTCTTTCGCTGAAGTCAACGGGCAGAGACAGTGACTGCTAACAGATTTACCGTGGCATCAAACTCCAGCCATTGTGATAATTGGTGCTAGGTGTAAATATTACAAGCGTGAAGAGGTGAAGAGGTCTATGTCATCTTTATTGTTGGTAATAAGGTGTAAACTCCAGTCTGGAAAGTCATAGTGTGTCCTCTTGCTGCTTTTAATGCTTCTGCAGGTTCATCACCGCCTGGAAGACTTGATAACTGGCTTACAGACAGCACAGGCAGCTGCAGAAGAGCACCACCAGCAGGTACCTGACTGGCTTAGGCTTCTGTGAATGGCTGGTTTAGTCTCTGAATTTTTTCCGTGCAGGTAATTGGTGAAAAGATCAGGTGGGCTATGTAGGCACAGCTCGGCGGACAAATACGCTTCTGGTTTTAGGGCAAGGCACCTTCAAGGGAAAAAGCAGTAAATTCCCTCATTCCCCTGCTGGTGTGCTCTGTATCGGTGTGGTGGTGTGTGAGATACTTCTGTTCATCAGCGTGATTCCTTTGATGAATTCTCTCCCGCATCCCACCAGGGGGGAGTGAGCAAGTGGCTGTGTGGTGCTTAGCTGCCTACGGGAGTTAAACAGCGGCAGATGATGGATAGATGGACGTTGTGGGCAGGGGGCAGGTGTGTGGTGGAAGGTGAGAGAGGACACTGGACTAGGGAGATCCATGACACCTTTTCAGCTTGAACCTGCCAGATTCTGTCATGAGACCGGCTGTGTAAGGACACGTGAGAAAGTGGTACAATGCAAGGATTTTTTCTCTAAGCCTTTGTGCTAAGGTTTACATGACTTTGTGTAGATCCGTAGGCATCTCTTGGTTTTGTTTGGTTTGGTTTTTCCTCCTTCCAGAAGGCCGCTATCAGCATCTGGTCAGCTTGCATTCTTTGTGCTTGAACTGAATCAGCAAGTTCTGGTCCACTCCAATGCATCTGTTAGGCAACTCTTTGTCCCTTTGGGTAGAAGCAGAAGTAGCATTGCCGATTTGAAAACATTTTCTTGCTCTTAGGAGATGTACAGTGGCTACAGAAGCAGTGAGCGTAGGGTATTGGCTGTGGCGGGCGCTACAGGAATTATTACATTATAAAATAGGCATCATGATAAACTCCAGAGGATCTTTGGAAGAAACTTGGTAGGGTGATTTTGTGTGTGCCTATGTGCGTGTCTTCTTATCCCCCAAGGTTGCAACCTCATCTTGTCACTTCTAGAGTGTCCATTCTTTCTAACAGCTTCAACTCCTGCTCTTGGTTGTGTTTCCTGAGGTGTGTTTTACACTCTGCATTAACTGTAGGTCTTGGATGGGGAGAGGAGAGCTTAGGCCTGTTTCCATTTAAATTGCTCCTGTCTATTTTAGTGTTGTCTTTCTGGTCACCTTAGGATTTTCTTTTGCCACTGTTGCTTTCACAGATGCAAAAGCAGAATGTGCTGACTCTGACATCAAAGGACTTGCACAGCATGTGGGAAGACCAACTGAAATCAAGATCCCACCTTGAAGAGCGTCTTGCTCAGCTTAACAGGGAAAAGGCTGAAATCTTAGAACAGGTGAGCCCAGAAAATTCTCCAGGTGCCTAGACAATACCCAGGAGAAGTATGCTGACATTTTCGTTGAGTGCTTACATACCTCAGCTTTTCCTGTTCTCCTTACCATTCAGGCGCTGAGTATCTTGTAATTTGGGGGCCATCCAGGAAGCAAATAAAAGCTAGCTGGGTATCTTTGTGTAAGTTCTGGGGTGGTCCTATTAGGAAGAGTTCCCAGTGTGGTTTACAGGTGAGCACACCAAGCAAGGCTGCAGTTGCCGAGTTCTGCCCTTGAATTCCTTCTGGTCATCTTCTGATCCTGTGGTTTCTGGGCAAGGTTAAAATAATTCAAGTTTCCAGTGCAATGTATGGAGCAGCTGCCCCTCCCACCCCCACCCCACCCCCCATAGTTTCAGGGCAATGGGAGCTTAAAAGCCTTGCAGCAAAAGGTACTGAAGGACTTCTGGCCAAATGAACTAATGCTTGGGGAACAAGAAATGTTTCTGCCAGTTTCCAAGGGGCAGGCTTTCCCTTTTCTCCTTTTCCCTAGAAAAGTACAAATTCAAAACAGCTGCCAGCTCTCCGCTGGTTTGGCTGAGAAAACACCAAGAGGAAGCACAATAAGGGAATAAGTAAATACTCACAAAGAAGAGGTGGAGGTAACGGCAGAGGGGCATAAACCATTGAAGAATTCCCAAAGATCAAATCCCTCCACAAGCCCCCGCCTGCTGCTTCTTGAAGACCCCATGAAAGCTTGAGATTGACTGATGCTCTCCTGTGATGTGCACACCTACCGAATCCTTGCGATGAGCAGAGGAACTGCTGAAAGTGTTCTCCAGGATCTTGTCCACCTTTTTGCCTTGGAGCATTAGAACAGGGTGGCCTTTGGTTCAAGGGGGGCATGCCTTTCTGTGGTTAGGTATTGGCCTGTTTGGTGTGAAACCTGAAGTGAGGAAATGTTCTCAGGAATTCTGTCCCTTGGCTTCCTGTGGAACTTGACTAACAGATAAAGACGTACTGCAGCTTCTCTGTGGACAATGCCAGATGCAAGAACTGTACGCAGATACTGTCCCTATGCTCTATGTGTCATGCATCTTTTCTGTTTTGAAAGTGTGAGAGTGAAAGAAAGAAAGTGAAGAAGCTGGTAGAGTTGAAACGCCCGGTCGAACTGCGTCTGGACCAAGAAATGAAAAGAAACATTGAACTGCAGGAAGACTGTAAGAGGTACGGCCTTTTCGTATGGGGAAGAGGTATCCCCGAGGAGAAGTCAAGCTTTATTGAACTTCAGTGTACAAATAGGCGTACGTAAGTGTGAGCAAATTCAAGCCCCATGTTAGTTCTTGCAAGGCGCTGCTGTGCATGAGCCTATAGTTTTCAAGAGTTGCCAGAAGAACTGCACACGCAGGTTGCCCCGCAGTTTTTCTAGGAGGGAAGTCAGTCCTTTGCTCCTCTTCTCAGGTGAAATGTGGACCCTCCAGGTGACTTGTGGCGTGGGATTGCTGTCAGTAGTTGCTGGTGTGTCAAGCATGTTCAAGATGAAGCAAGCCATGTCTGTGCTCTTTACATGAGAGTATGTGAAAAAGGCCAGTTGTTCCTTTGCTTCCGTGTTTTCTTGACTGATTTTCTGTGCAGGTTGAAGAGGCTCCTGAACAGAGCTATGAAGAAACTAAGGGTGTACGAGGAGAGAGAGAGAGAGTCCCAGCTGAATTTGCAGGGAGAAATGAAGAATGGGTATTCTGAGATGGTGATTGAAGTTGGTAGATTAAGAACAAAGGTGAGCTCTGGTTTGTTTGGGGTTTTTTGGTGGTGGTGGCTTTTCTTTTGAAAGCTGTGTTATTCTTTCCCTATACTCCTTTTCATGTTGTTGATTTTTTTCCTGGGCTGTATTTTGGAATTGACTGACTTTTCTTGATGCTCCTTCTACTGGTACAGTACTAGATGACTATAACTAATACTGATGCAGTTACCATTATGGGTAAAGACAAAACCGCTATGTGCATAGCAGTATATGTAAGGGGACATAAGCGCAAGCTGTCCTGTAGAGGAAGGGCAAGCCAAGAGTTGCAGTAAGGCTGCCAGAGTCCGTAACCTCACGAGCTGGGGAACCGTCCCGCTGGCCCTCACCAAGAGGAGCAGAACAGGTCCAGTCACAGTAAAGAGGGTCAGCCAAGAGTTCAGATCGCCATGCCAGTCCACAGAGATGGACAGGGCTGCAATCCAACCAGGACGTCACTAGTAGCTGTCTCAGCCCATATTTCCCTTTTTGTGGGGACCCAAAAGTAGAGTTCCCAGAAGTGCTTTTGAGGTTGCTCTGGCTGTTCAGGAGCTTAGGGACTACAGAAGAACTGGGAAAGGATGAGAACCTGAGGGATCCTATCAGAAGTGATGTGAAAGCTGTTCTTGTTTTAAAAGGAGAGCTTGCTTTCCTTTTGGTTTTAATACTGAGTCAGCAGATGACAAATAGAGTCTTGATGGCCAACCCCTTGACGGATTTTCACAGATTTGCCTAAGTTTAGATCCCTCTGAGTTCTTATTGGTTTTGTTTTTTCCTTTCTGTCTACAGGTTGGCGAACTTTCCCAGCAGCTGGAGACAGAGACTAAGAAATGCATGCAGCTAGAAGCACAAAATCAGGATTTGCGAGAAGAGTTGTCCGTCATGCGTGGGAACCATGAGAAACTGGAGAAGAGCAAATGCCAGCTGAAAGAAGAGGTGGCTACCCTGAAACAGCGTCTGGAGACTAACATGGCAGATCACAGCCAAATAGAACAATATAAGAGAGAGGTGGAAGAACGAGCTGGGCAAGAAATAAGACAAAAACTACAAGAAGTCAACCTATTTTTGCAGGTAAGTGCATTTCTCACTTGTGTCTGTGGCGTCTATTACCTACTTTTGTTGTGGTCGTCATTTTTTTAGTATTTTATTTTTGGTGCCTGGTTCTGTGTGTCCGTGTTGTACTTGTGTCCTTCCTGAAGGGCAGAGTGAGAAGGGAATATGGTTGGGCAAGAGTGCTTTCATGTGTGTGTAATGTGCCTGCGGGTCCCTGAACCAAAAGCTTGCCCCAGGTAGATTTGCATTTTGCAGTTCTTGGCGGGGGTACTGCTGTCTGCTGGTCTTGTTCTTGCTCTTCATCCTTGAAGGGGTACTGCAACTTAGAGTTGTCATGGCCAGACATACAGGCCCCGCCGCTTTGTCATTGTACAGGGGAAAGTGCTCCAAACAGGAGTCACCAAAGTCGGGGGGGGGGGGGATGGGGGGGGGGATGGGGAGGGGGTGTGGAGGAGAGGGATCCTCCTAATTTCTTTGAGGAATCCTTTTCTATATGCCCTGTCCTGCAGAGATAGTGTTCTTCCATTAGCAGCTTTGATGAATACTAGTGCTAAGAGGGGGAGGGGGGTCCTTTTTCAGTGAAAAGAATTATTTAACACGGTATTCTTGGGGTTCTGCCTTGAATCCTAGTGGTGGTGAGGAGGCACAGTTGCCTCCCTGAGTAAAGCCTGGACCCTTGAAATTGGGTACGTGCAACTGACTGGCAGGGAGAGCTCTCTTTTTTCTTTGCGGTGGTTGAAAATGCATTATCTGCTTCAGACACAGGCAGCCTCCCAGGACAGATTGGAACAAATCAGAGCCAGTCATCATGCTTCACTGAGAAACCAGTTAAAACACAGAATTAAAGATCTCGAGCATGAATTAGACAGGATAAAAAATACCCAGCAAGAGAGTGTTTTTCAAAAAGAATCCACGCAGGCAGAAGTGGAAAGGTACAAAGAGCTGTATCTGGAGGAAGTAAAAATTAGAAGATGCCTAGCAAATAAACTAGAAAGGTAAGTCCATGGGGTTTTGGAGTGGTAATAAGATACTACGTTTTCCTCATGCATTTTCCTCCTACAGTCCCTCTTCTACAGCTGGTCAGCGTTACGTACGTAAGCATAAGATGGCCTATTTGTGAGGAAAGTACCTCGAGACCCTTCCCCTTCCTGAGAACCGTCTTCCTTTCTCTTTAATAGTCCACCAGTAGCACACCTGATCGTGGCATTCATAGCGTATTTTTTAACTGGATTGTGTTTTAACAGGCAGCCTTTGTGCCAGTCTCTAAGAATGACCTCCTCTTACTCTGTGTATGGCAGAAAAGATAAATTTCGTGTCCTTTACTGCCAGGCCCTTCAAAGAACAGAATTGGATTCTGTGAGGCAAAAGAAAGAAATCTTTTGGGGCTTTCATTGTGTGCCTGAGGTCTGAGCTCTCCTTGGGAAAGGGAGGGTAGCCCAGAGCTCTTCTGCAGGCGACGTCCCTTTCAGAAGAAGCTATGTAAACACATGGCATTCACAGGTTGCCTTGAAGCCCCAGTGCTGACAACTCCTAAGCGCTGGTAACTCTTGCTGCTTCTTGCAGGTAGTGTGACTTCTTAGAAATAGGTTCCCCAAAGAAACTCCGAATACATGATGTTCTTGTTTTGGACACTAATCCCTTCCGCTTTCAGAAGTCGAGTAATCGTCAGGGACCTAGAAGGTAACTTTGCAAAAGCGTTACTACCAAAGATAATCCTTTGTATACTTCTGAATGTTTCAGAGCTGATGAGAGACTAGCAGAAGCCAACGCCAAGCTCCTCCAGGAGCGCCACAGAAGCAAATCTTTAATTGCGAGCGGCATTGTCAGTGGAGGTCTGACTGCAAGTCCAGTTCTGTATTCAACTGAACTGGGACATCTTGGCAACAATTTGGCACTACACAGAAGTCTAAGTCTAGGAGGAAGCTTCCTAAGCCCAACCGGGAATGCATTATCGTCAAGAAACAGGGTTGAAGCCTATGTGGCTAAGGTAAGCATTTTGAAATGCTGTTCTCAGCTCCTGCTAAAGAGAATCCATAAGCAAGGTTATGATTTTGAGCCTAAAGTTAGAATCCATTTATAGTTCTAAACCATATGTTCTAATATTCCAAACCAGCTGCTAATCATCAAAACAGTACATGAGCTGTATGTGGTAGGGTTGAAGACTTTTGGGCATCAGGGTTGTGCAAATTTCCAAGAGTGTTCAAAGACCAAAAAATACTGACATCTAAGTAATGAACGGTGTAACTACATTCTTGTACAAGATAAAGTGTAATAAATAATACTGTGGCATAGTAAATTCCCAGCTGAGCTCCTCATTACATGTTAATATCTAGTATGTATGACCGATTTAAAATGGCTCACTTCACGAGTGCAAAATCCCATCAGACATCTTTGTTTGAGACACATTTTTCTTCTTCGCTGATCTTCATTCCAGCAGTTTCTTTGCTTGGTTTAGTACATCAATACCAACAAAGGTGTGCTTGAAAAATAGGATGATATGACTGGGATCACGTAACTTCTCACTTTATACTTCAGTGCAGGACATATCCTACACATAGGAGGCATTTGGTTTTGTAGTTCGTATTATGTGTTAGTCCATGAATAGGTAAATTTAACTACTCCTCGGGAAGTCTTCACAGCTTTCTAATTTTGCAGCAGTGCTACAATCTCTGCAATACCTCTGGCTAAAGTAAGCCCTGTAATTGGCAGTCAGTCTGATAACACATCCTTCACAGAATTATATATTAATATAACATAATTATATCATGAGAATTGGAAACCAGATGTCAGTAGTTGAACTCAGTTTCCCACTAGCATAGGATTGATGCATGGACAAGTTTCTCTATTCAGTTGGTGTTCTATCCCTTACATATTCTGTTGCTGCATGAATGTGAGAAGTATTTGTACACTTGTAAGTCCATCTCAGTTCAGTGGTCCCATCCGTGTTGGAAAGAACCCATTTAAACACGTGTACATACTGCACTTGATGTAAAAAAAAAAAAAAAAAAAAAAAAAAAAAGACAAAGCAGTGTAGGTAATGCATAGTGGTGGCAGTTACAGAGATGAACTTTTCTGTGTCACTATGAATGTTTTTTCAGGTCAGAGGCGTGGACATTCATTACAGAAAGAACTCGGGAGGCAATTAGTACTGTACCATCTACAGGGCTCTTCTGCATGCAAGCAGTGGAAAGGAGGCAAAATTCAGGGACTCGCTGCAAAAGTGAAATAAGGAGAAGGTCAGGACAAGGGAACAAGAGGGGTAGGGAACAGGGAACAAGTGAGGAAAGGAAAGGACAGAGAGATGAAAGCAAGACGTTAAAAGAAGAAAAAGGCAAAGGAGGAAACCACCCCACTTCTAGGGAAAAAAGCTGTCCTAGTTTAAAAGAAAAGGATTAACAGTTGTGCCTTTTTTTGAAGAAGAAGAAACAGCAAAGAAAGGGGGAGTACTCAGTACTTCTTAACTGAATTACAGCAACATTCTTCAGGTAGTCGTTTCCATTTTAATTTTCCAGGAGAAATTGGAACTCTCAGCATTTCAAAGTTTTGTCAATATAAAGATAAATATCTTTGCTGATTTACTAGCTTTCCTTAAGTGTATTACAGAAATCAAATATTTTAAAAGGCTATTTCATAGCTCGTTGGTTTTACCCATTTGCTAAGATATGCAGATGTATATTTCAAATAGTCACATAGGCTGCTTCAACATTTTTGTAAAAAGGTTTTCCAGATCTACTTGTGAAAAGCAGCGGAGCTGATTCCAAGAAAAGTGTGCATTAGATCTGAGAGTGGTGATACTGCTCCCACTCAGTGTCCTTACTTAAAGACCAAACATGAAGTTTCTTTTCAGAGCGTATGTCTCTCACCTTTTGTGATGGATTGCCATGCTGGGGAATGCTTTTAGGTTTTGGTACTGCTTTTTGAGTCTTTACTTTGAAAATTTAAAAAAGAGAACCTAAAAAAACCCATCAGCCTTGAGCAGACTCTCAAGGAAGTTCAACAAATTACATTTCCCCGGTCTCCAATTACTGTTGTTGGGTGGATTTTTCTGTTTGTTAGCTTGAGGGCTTTCTTACATACCTAAATGTCTCTTTCCTACTGCAGTTTTGTTAGTAGGACTTAGTCCCCTGAAGTTCTCTCTGCTCTTGTTTACAACCTACAGAGACTTGTACTTTATTGTCAACAGAGGAGCTGAGGATAATTGTCTCTTGCTATACAAAGATTGTCTTCTTGGGATTAGCTTTTAATTCTAATATAGTATTAAATTCTAAAGTTTTCTTCCCTGAATGAAGGTGAATAAAACTATTGTGAAGTCCTCAGAGAACTTAACCTGTTTCTTACCATTTCTGCCAGGTTCTCTTAAGAAAAAGCTGGAAATCTCAGCATGCCTGTCTTCCCTTAATCCAAGCAGAAGGCTGGTGTGTGGCACTCAGAATTACCGGTGTGAATTTATCTTCCCTGTTACTAAATCCAGCCGCACATCCTTTTGTGATATTTCTTCCCGTAATCACCAGTTAGGGGAAAACTGAGACCAATTGTAATGGCACTGTCTGTAGCTGCAAGTCACTCAATGCTAAAAAGTCTTAAGACCTGATTTTCTCTTTCAGAGTCCTTCAGAAAAAAGGAACTGGGTTCTCCGAGGTGCAGTAGTTGCTAGAGGACATGCATCTAAGTGGGTATTTCACTTAGAACTGCTGGCTTAAGTTTCCTCAACTGGGTGCAGTATGTCATTAACAGTGTTTGAAGCCATACCCTATCTCTGAGGAACTGAAAGTACAGGATTCCTGACACATGTGTCTAAAAAAAGAGGATTGAATTGGAAAATAAGGCTTTAAGCCAGAACATAACAGAAGGGGAAAACTGCATGTATCCCTCTGCATACAATAATGGGTAGTGAATCTCGATCAGTGTCCAAATGCAAGATTACTGGATGCAGTAATTATTTCTGTGGAAGTCCTGTGTCATTCAGTAGACAAGTTGGAGCATGAGGGAAGAATTCAGAGATGACAGTTTTAGTCTGTTTTGAAATACTTTGCTGGTTGTACTGCTTAGTACTCCGCCTGTTCACCAGATTATTTAAAGACAGAAGAATTCCTCTGACTCTAAGCTTTTCCTTCACTTCACTGTTTGCTTCAGTTATGCCTCAGACTTTTTCTAGTAACCTGGTTCCCTTCTACAGAATTTGTCTTGCCTTTAAATTCAAGCTGAGCAGTGCTTTCTTGGCTGGAGATTACAAGTGCTCCTGCCACTAAAGCTCATAATGACAGGGAGTTAAGGAGCTTAAATTGCTGTGTGCCTCAGGTGGTCATCTTGCACTTCTTTTTTTAGTCAAAGCACTCCATGCAGACTTGGTGTCAGTCACTTCCTCAAGGTGAGAAAGGCTATTTAAAGTAGAGGACGTGCCATTCTTAAGAAGAGGATGCTTATGTAAATTTGGTTTGTGCAAAAGCTTTTCAATAGCTTCAGGTGCAAGGAGGTGAAAATACTTCACACTGCTATTATTTAAAATGCTGGTATTAATTCTTTGTCCATGCAACTGTTGGAAAAAACATTGGTAAATGGTGCTGTTTGGAAACAAGAGGAAGAAGTGCTCTTCTGGCAAGTGGACACAGTTACTTCTTTTAGACATAATTAAGAAATTTGGAGTTTAAAGGCTTGAAAGACTTCACAGTTTCCTAAACCACTACTTAACATGAGAGGCAAATGTCGGTGATTATGTATATAGCCTTACATTTTGAAGATGGTCATGTTGCAAGCTCAGCAAAACCCGAGCATTTTATTCTTAAAAAAAAAAGTAATGTGTTTCATTACAGTATAGCACTTTTCCCCTTATCAAATACATATGCTACAGAAATTAATAACCTTGAAATGGAAGTGCAAAAGTATCTTGAAAAATGTAGAAAACTTAACATTGACACAAGTAATTAACCAGTAGAATGCCAATCATATGCAAATGTCTTTGGGGTTTTTTGGTTGGTTTTATTTCTTAGAGCTCCGGTATTGAGGAATAAATTACACTACTTGAAACATTCTGTGCTTGTAATTACAAACAGTGACTCTAGTGACTAGCAATTCATTATGTTCTGGAAGGAGGTGGGCTGAAATTTGGTTCATAGTAGGACTTGTGTCGTAAGAAGGATGTGCGTGTGTATTGCCTGTCCTTTACAGGAGTAGAGAGATCTTTGATGGGGTCTTTTTGTCTTTTTGTGATCTGGTCTACTGACTTCCAAACTGCTCATGATTTGGCATGTCACCATCCAGAACTAAACAGAATCAAGCAGATGAAAAACAAATATGAGGTACTGCTACTCGTCTGTGTACCATAATCTGGGAACTGCTGCCTTAGTCTATAGACTGAGGCAAGCAATGTCTGCTGCAAGGAGTTTTTGGGAGCCCTGTTGTTAGGTTTAACAAATGTCAAGCTTAAATCCTAGCACATATGTGAAAGGCTGGTAAAAATGAATGTCAGTGTCTTGACATAGAAAATAAGTGAACTCTGCTAGCTGCAACCAGTGTGAATTAGTGGATTTATGAAAGCAGTTTCCCTACACAGAGTGAGAAAAGGAATGTCTGCTTCCCACTCTCTCAATTTCCATTCCTTTTCTGATTTTGTTTTCCATTGCACTCTTGTATTGTAGCAGTCTTTGTAGTGTTAGCTTTTTTACTTGTAGGCCATGTTCTTATTTCTTTGACCTTTGAACTTAAGGCCGTTTTTCTTTCTTCTTCAGCTCTTTAATCAAAAATCTGTTCTCTCTCTTCTCTGCAGCCAGATACATGACAAGGTTTGTAGCCAGTATTGTTTAATGTTGGGTGGTATTTTGTACTGGAAATGTTTTGTCTACTTATGCTGTTAGGTTTTGATTAAAACTTAATGATGCATTCACATTTTCCTAATACTGCAAATATTTTGAACTTGTTAGTTTGTTCAAGTGAAAGAATGACTGATGCAGAGTACTTTCATATTTCCCATATTTGTAACGTTACGGCTTCTGTAGTAGTTAACAATCTGTAAAATGATAGTGTATGGATTTCATCTATTATAATGGAACTTCTTTAAGCTATAGGAGTAGGCTGGTTTACCCTCCTTGCCAGTTCTGATGTTCAAAAAGTTCTCGGTAATAACAGTGGTTGTGTGTGGAGTACCAGTACTGTTCTGAAGTTCAGCTCCTGTACTCCCTGAGTATCAGCTCATGGAGTCTTACAGGATCCAACTTACTCTGTACCAAGAAACCCATGTGGGTAAGTAGTAAGTCAGTACTGCTTTCTGAAAAAGAATTACTTAGAGGGTGACTGCTGCAAGGGAACCCAGTGTTACTGCCTGAAGAGATGTGCAGTGAGATGAAAAGTGCAGAACTTAGTGCAGAAGAGATAGCAATCACTGTTCTGCTTTCCAGTCTGTGACTGTAGTCTGGCAGAAGCTTTTCTGGAATCTGAAATTGTCATCCCTACTGCTCAGGAGGTTTGGAATAGTCAGCTGTGATGCCTTTTCCAGAGGGTTGTGGGAAGGAGAGCACTGGAGGCAAGTTTTATAGTCCTCAAGGGTACATTTTGCTTGGCTCTTCATTCCCTTTTCAGAAATCAGTGTCAGCTTTATTTCCACCTATTCCTCTTCCCTCAGGTATGAATGGGATGATCAACACAAAGATGTTAATGGAATGAATAAGAGGAAAACAAGATATTTTTCTTCTGTTGATTCACCTGCACATGTTCTGGAGGGTCCTGTGGGCCTTCTGGTCGTTGTGCAGGTTCCAGAAACCAAGTAAAGTGGTTTCTTCTCACACCTCAACTACTACTGCTTTGCTTAGGATTGGTCCTGGTTTGGGGTTGTCTTTTGGTCTAGGCATTAATTTTCCTGCGCTTTTTTGGTGTTTCCTATATCTCACTTCATGTGTTAGGGGGTCCCGTCTCCCCAGGATTTTGGTGCTGCTTTTACCTGCTTGAAAACAGTTAGAGGTTTGAGGATTTGAGGGGTCCTTTTCTGTCATTCCTTCAGCTCCGTGCTCCCCTCTTTTAGCTGTGAAGGCACAGACTGTTCCAACAAAGAACCACTGAGTGATTCTTTCCCTGGAGGAGCTGGTGAATTTGGTCGCAGCTCTCTTTGTAGTCCTGGAGAGAGGGCCCTTCCCTCCACTTTGCTGGTTTACAACCCCACTTCTTTGGCCCTTGGAGTTACTGCCTGTTACTGCTCTGCTTGTGAGGGCTTTCAGAGTGCTTCCCTTCCTGATGGTTTTGCTTTCTGTGGCCTGTTGAGTACTTTGTACAGTGTTTAATTTCTTTTCTGTGTTGGGATGTTGCTAGGTGAGCCTTTCATAAGCCACTTCATAAAATAAATACTCACTCCTTCAGGGATTTGTTACTAAAATCAGAATCACAGAATGGGTGAGGGTGGAAGGGGCCTCTGAAGATCATCTTGTCCAACCCTACACCTACTCACAGCGCGATCAGCCACAGCAGCTTGCTCAGGGTTATGTCCAGCCAGGTTTTTTTACATCTCCAAGGATGGACACACCACAGCCTTTTCTGGACAACTTGTTAGTGTTTGACCACATCTACAGGTTAAAAAAAAAAAAAAAAAAAAAAAATTTCCTTCTATTAAAATGAAATTTCCTCTCTTTCAATTTGTGCCTGTTCCTTTTGCTCTTTTACTTGGCACCACTGAGAAGAGTCTGGCTCCATCTTCTTTCATGCCCCCACCAGGTGTTTAGACACATGGATAAGGTCCCCCTGAGCTTTCTCTACTCCAGTAAAGAAACAGTCACAGCTTTCTCAGCCTCTCCAAATAGCTCATGTGGTCCAAGCCCTTCAGCATCTTCATGGCCATCATAGGCCTGGAAGCCGTATGGAATCTATTTTGCAAACCACTTCTATGTGTCACAGACTTGATGGAAAAAACGTAGGAGTCACAAGTCTCAAATGTAAACAACAGCATCTAGCGCTTGGACTATGACTCTTCAAAAGCTCTGATTTCTTCTTATGAAGCCTTTGAAGTCAGAATCATAAGTGAGAGTAACTTAATTAGGGGCAATCCCCCCCTTTGAGGGGGAAAAAGGGGTAAGTGCTCCTTTGTAGTGATTCAGGCTGGTTTTGTTTGCATAATAAAACGCACAGCACTTGTTGTGTGGAAGCTGTAGCTGTCTTTTCCTAGTACAAAGTTTGGAAGAAAAAATTGTGTGTATGTTTATATTTTTATGTGTGTGTGTGTCATGGCATTGGCAATAATAAAAGAAAAAGCTTGGCATGATCTGTAGGAGCTCTTTCAATTTTCCATATTAAAGTAGAGAAAAGAAGAATATTGGTGCATGCTTTTTTCTATACAATGGAATACATCAACTGTGCAGCAGGTGCTGTTGCACCTCTTCTCTTATCTTAGACTGGATATAAGGAGGAAATTCTTTACAACGAGGGTGGTGAAACACTGGAACAGGTTGCCCAGAGAGGTGGTGGAGGCCTCATCCCTGGAAACATTCAAGGCCAGGTTGGATGGGGCTCTGAGCAACCTGATCTAGTTAGTGGTGTCCCTGCTCACTGCAGGGGGGTTGGACTAGATGACCTCTAGGGGTCCCTTCCAACCCAAAACATTCTATGATTCTATGATTCTATGAAGTTGCAGAAGCCAGCCTCAACTGAATTTGTCCCTAGGGATGGCATTTGTGCATAACTCAGCATTGAGCCGACATTCTGCCTGTGTATTTGATGGCAGGCTGTACCTACACCTTCACTGTAATAACTCCACAGTGCTTTCTTCCTGTATAGTTTTAAATACCCAGTTAGAACCCAGCTGGTGAGGTACAGGTTGGTTTGCGCTTGGGTTCACGTTGCTTAGCAATGAGAATGCTACAGCCTGGCTGGCCAAGAGTTTCTCTTCATTAAAAAGCAAGCCCCAAACCAAGATATTTGGGTATTTGGGATGGTATTTATAGTTTTTATCACATGTTATGTATGGGTTTTAAGAACATTTTAGAAGTTTAATATTCTAAAAACGTAACTTAAAATATTAACTGTATATTTTCTGTGTAATTTTAGGTGCGGCAGGAACTGGATGAAAAAATCAGAAAGGAACTTGAACAGGGTAATGTGCCGTTATGTTAGGAGTGTTTTTAAGGAAGAAGATTACTGTTCCTAACTCTTGAAAATAATGGCTTCAAAGCTGTCAAGATTTTTTCTGCTCGCTTTCCAGTTTAGCCTTGAACGCGAAAGCTTCCTGCTTAACAAAATATTGTGCAGAACGTGATGCAGTCGCCTGAAAAGAACAAGTGCAGAGGAAACTAACCCATTTCCCCCGCACAGATACACATGGATTAAGCTGAAGTCCTCTTTGACTGCACTTAATCCTCAAGCACAAACATCAGACATCAAACAAGCCCTGAGATAGGATGTTTATAGACTTCAGCCATCACTTCTCCTTCCATGTACAACAACTGCATTCACCACTAAACCACACCATGCACATGCTCTGCTGTTCATGCTTGCTTTTTTGCTCTGTCTCTTCCTCATTGCTTGTATTTGTAGCTTATGTGTTGCAGCAGTCTTTTTTGAATGAGCAGGAAGAATATCATCAATGACCAAATACAGCTTTTCTGTGGGAAAAGATCTTTCAGTAGTGTTTAGGCAAACCTAAGATGAATTGCTGGTTTGTAACAAATACATAGCATAAACCGTGCTCTATAATATGAGGTCAGGTGTCCAAAGAGGAATTGCACCTATTTCATGATAATTGTTCCT
Source organism: Gorsachius magnificus (assembly GCA_034008185.1). Taxonomy (NCBI): domain Eukaryota; kingdom Metazoa; phylum Chordata; class Aves; order Pelecaniformes; family Ardeidae; genus Gorsachius; species Gorsachius magnificus. The sequence continues at coordinate 190,911,161 of CM067081.1, read as the reverse complement.
CTGCTATTTCAAAGCAGGTGGCCCCTGAGAGCATTTCCTTCCCTTCCTGTATGCTTTGAATCATACAGAGAGTGTTCAGCTCTTGCTTCTTAGCTCTTTCCATGTGTCTGGATGGACACAAAACCATTGCATTGCATCTGTGTGCATCTTGAATGCAATTGCGCATCCACTAGGAGTCATAGAGTGTGTTTGGTTTGGGGACCTTGTCTGAAAAAGGTGGCTGGAGAAAGATGGCAAAGGTAGGCTTGCTTTCCTTGAGTATTTTCTTGGAGGAAAGAAGATTTTGCCAGAGCGAGTTACAACGATGCCCCTCAGAAAAGGTGCCGGGTTGGGAGACTTGTCCTGGCCTGACGGCAGTGCAAAAGTGTTTGCATTTTCACAGGCAGATTCTTTGTTTGTTGCAGCAAATGCAGATGCTGTTTTTTAGGAGGAGTGTTCCAATCAATCACTGGTTTGACCATTTAAGGAAAAGAGGCACTTGAGGTTGAAGAGGTGTGCAGGGGGCTAAATATAGCACTGGTGTAAGCAGAAGTCGTTTGTGGATTCCCCAAAGATGTTCAGTGTGTAGCCTCTGGACTTTCTTTCACTAGCTTTAGAAAGACCCTTGACTGACAAGCAAACGTGGAAAAAAGAAAGTGTTTCTTCCTTTGTGCCTAGCCCTTTCAGTGTTATGTTCCCCTGGGAGTTTTTAAATCTCTTTCTGGATTGTAGTTTCTTCCATTACCCTTTGTGTTTTTACAGTGACTTAATTGGCCCTATCTACTGTAAAAGTAACACCAGGAATCTTGTCTCTTTTCTCCTTAGCCACTGCTGAACTTGAAACGGGATCTGCTGGACCTTCTCCCATCGTATCCACTGATGGTTCTTCAAAAAATTCCCATGTTGACCAGGATCCCCTTCGCAGGGCGATACAGGAGTACCGCGATGTTTTAACCAAAAATTACCTGCTTTGAATAAAATGTTAGGGGAAAGGCTTTAGAAATCATTTTGTTTACATAGTGTATCTACGGTTTCCCAATCCACGGTTCAGATGTGAAAATGTGTTTATTGCAGTCTGAATATAAAGTCTTTTAAATGGATGTCAAGCACATTGCACTCACCTGTTGGTTAATTGATGCATAGTTGTTTTATTTTGCACTCACAATAAGAACCTTATCTATTTTTTCTCACTAGCAGATTGACTAATCTTGATTCTCGAGCTTGACAGGACTGTCAAAATGTTTCTCATTAAGGTAGATTCATTGTTTTGCTCCACTTGTGTTCTGTGTTTGAGCAAAAGCATCCCCTTTATTCTGTTTAATCCTTACACTCTATGTGTCTTTAATGTTTCCAGTGTTTCTCTTCCTGCTTAGGAGATTATTTGATGTGCTTTGAGCCTGCTGCTTCGGTCCTGATGCAGTGAGTGCTTCTGCTGATAAAGTTTTGCCAGTGTTCAAGCTGGAGAATAGGGCACTTGACCTTGCTGTCACTTTATGCGCCTTAGCTTTAAAACTACTGTGAGTGTCTAGTAGTGCCAAGACAGTTGTTACGTGGTCTTTTTGGTGTATTTGGGTTGTATCACAGAACCACAGAATGGGTGAGGTTGGAAGGGACCTCTGGAGGTGATCTGGTCCAAGCCCCCTGCTCAAGGAGGACCACCTAGAGCCAGTTGCTCAGGACCATGTTGGCTTTCAACCATCTCCAAGGATGGAGACTCCACAGCCTCCATGGGCAACCTGTGCCAGTGATCAGTCACCCCCACAGTAAAGAAGTGTTTCCTGATGTTCAGGCAGAACCTTCTGTGTTTCAGGTTGTGCCCATTGCCTCTCGTGGTATTCATGTTGATTTTTATGTTAACAGCTGCAGATTGCGACATCTGCAGTTCCTACGTCAACACCTGTGGTGCACGTGAAACCCTTCATACGAGGAAAAAAGGAATGTTAATCTATCAACCTTCATTCTCCTCATTAATTTCCAAAACTTGTGTGATAGGATAGTCAATCTTTTTGTTGCTGCTAGCAGCTGATGGTACAATGGCTGTAGCCCAGAGGTTGGCAAGTGTTGTGAGGCACTTGTGTCAATAAAACGAGCAGTTTCACTTATTTCAGGGAGTTGCCCGTTACTGAAGATCTGCAGGTGTCATTTGGTGTCTGCAAAAGTCACTAGTGATCAGCAGATTATAGAACAAAGTCCCAGTTCTGGAAAAATAAGACTGGTTGTAGTGAGATGAAATAAGACTGGAAAAATTGGGGGGGGTTTACCTACTAATTCAAGGACTTTAGTTAACAGGCTGTGAGGAAAGCAATGAATGCTGCTGTGACCCCTTCTTCCTTTTTGTATTAATATATTTTTGTGAAGCTAATCCACTGTATTTAATTCCAGATATTCCGTTCCAACTTGATATTTAATAAACTTTGTAATCTAGTACATGTCTTCATTTTATTGTTCTGCTTCTTGACTTTGCTTTCCACCCCGTTCCCTGCCCATAGAACTCTCCAGAGCTCTCTTCTGCTCACTTCAGCTTTGGTTCACAGCTGCATCTTCAGCTTGTCCTGAAGGCCAGGCAAAAGGCCAGCATGCGCCTGCGTCCTTTTCCTCCGGGGACGATCCTGGACCAGAGTGAAGGTGTTTCTGATCATCAGTTCCCAGACTCTTCCTGTCTGTTAGAGCAATCCTTCTTGTGGTCTGGGCAGAAGGTAGTGTCTGAGCTGCTGGTAGCCCGGAAATGCTGGCAAATCCTACAGGTTTTGATCACATGGGGACCTTACCAGTTTATAGCCCGCAAAGGGGAAAACAGAAACTACAAGTTCTATTTGCCTATAAAAGCCAGTGGTAAATGCTTCTTTACTGCTGGCTCTTGATGAGAAGTGAAGGTTATTGGCTGTGGGAGAAACCGAACCAAAAGCCAGTGTTACCATCTAGCTTAGCTGTCATTCATATCTGTTACTATGAGGGTAGAGGGTAAAGGAGAGTCAATTAATTAACTTCAAAGTTGAGGTGTTTGTTTTCTTGTTAACTAGTGAAAAACCTATTTTTGAAAGTGGGTGCCTGGTTCTTGCTGCTTGTTGGAAACAGCATCACAGCAACAAAAAAAGGAAGAGACCACATGAGAAGTGTACTCTGTAAAGCCCTGAATGCACCAGTACATGTCTATGCATGGCCTTTGGTGCCCTGCAGTGATATTAAAACTAGAGATCTTGTTTCAGTAACAGATAATACCGTTAAATTTTTTTATAGCAAGCTATTTTCCATGCCATGTTCTTCAGTTTAAACAGGGGCAGAATGGTATTTGCATGTCTTGCAGCCAGCCAGCCACTGGTATGGTCTCAACAGCTCTGGTGTCCATGCAGCTGGAGCCAGGGTTTTATTCCAGTATCCCTTCCTCCCCACCATCACCATCCTCAAGGCAGAGGAGCTTTTATCACATAACCCAACTCTTTACTCCTCAGTGCCTCAATGCCTTCCAGCCTGCACAGGAGTCAGGTTTCTCACTGTTGTGTGTCTTGTACCTGTTATTTACCCATAAACCCCCACGTAATCAGCCTGTGTCAATTTACGCTCTCTGTGGCTGCCCCAATCTTTCCTCGTCCCAGTGTCTGTTAATCAAACATTGCTGTTTGCTCACTGATTGCCTTTAACTTCTGAAGCAGATTAACAACACAGAACGCTTAAAGAAATAGCAGTGTGAAAGAGTGCTGCTTCATCTGCCTATAGTTACAATGGCTTTGCATGCCTTTTCCTAGTGCAGCTAGTTTGAGCAGACTATGAAAATCATCATTGCCCTGGTTTCGACTGGGGCAGAGTTAATTTTCTTCCTAGTAGCTGGCAGAGCGCTGTGTTTTGGGTTTAGTACCAGAATAATGGTTTAGTTCTTGCTGAGCAGTGCTTACACCAGTCAAGGACTTTTCAGCTTCCCCTGCTCTGCCAGGTGCACAAGAAGCTGGGAGGGGGCACAGCTGGGACAGCTGACCCCAACTGGCCACAGGGCTACTCCACACCATATGATGTTGTGCTCGGGAGGAATTAGTCTAGGGGAGAGAGTGATTGCTGCTCAGGACAGCCTGGGTATCGGTCAGAGGGTGGTGAGCAACTGCGTTGTGCATCGCTTGTTTTGTATATTCTGTATGTTCTCTTACCATTATTATTATTGTTACTCTCTCCCTCTGCTGTTTTATTAATCTGCCTTTATTTCAACCCCCTCCACTGATGGAGGGAGAGAGAGTGGCTGGGTGGCGTTCAGCTGCCTGCTGGGTTAAATCACCACAACCATTGCAACAGACCCCTTCTCAGTGACAGCCAGAAGCACGCCAGCACAATCTGCAGGTGCTGGGAGGTATGGCGTCATCATACCTAGAAAAAGCCCCAGGAGGAAGGGGTCGACAGCCAGTTATCCAGCCTTTACTGGGCCCTCGGTCACCTCATGCCTCCTCTCGCCCTTCACCCTTCGGTTACGCGGTGCCAGCAGCAGAGGGTGTTCACTGTTCGCACTTGCAGATCAAGCTGATGACTGCATTTCCTGACGCTGTCAGCCTCGAATGTGCAAATTGCTTTTCACTGATAGCACCACCTTTCCCTAAGAGTAAGCACTACTTTAGCTGAGGTTACTGTAATAGCTGACCATTCTACTCCCTATTAACTACAATGAATTATTAATCATTAAATACTAATTATTGCTATTAATTTTATCACTGCTATAAGCACAACAAGGACGGTGACTGTTACACTGGCAAGCAGCACAGTCCATCTCTTATTCAGGGTAATTTGGACCACATACTAGTCAGGCCTTAGAAGCACAGCTGTGTATCACAAATGACAAGGACAATTTTCACATTTTATCTTCTCTTGCCATTTCTGTTTCGACTATAGAAACGCAGTACAAATTCTGCTCCCACTTCGTAGGCCCATCCCCAGACGTCTACACCAGTGCCTCTATGTAGATGGGAGCTCTAGGCATCTTTGCCTCCTTCACATTTATAAACACTCATGGCCTCTACGTGGACACCACTGCCAATCACCTTGCCAATTGCCACAGCCTTAGGGAAAAGTCACTTTGTCTACAGTTGTATTATCAAAATGCTGTGCTTACAACTACATTCCCTGTTGCAAGAATGAATAGACAGGTATTGCCCAACTCAAATGCTCCTCTTCAGTGGCCTGGCATGAAATGGCATCATGGTCCCCTACTCCCACTCCCAGAGCATCGAGGGGGAAATAACCCAGTACAAAGCTAACAGTCCTTTCACAGCAGCTAGGTAGCCCCAGCAGAAATTATTTACCAAGGAATCCTAAATCACATAGGCCCATTTCCACTTCCCTTTTCCACACAGTTCTTCAGACCAACCTGATCATCAGCGTGTCTCTGTATTTACTGTTAATAAACTGGGATTGGTTTATGGTGTCCTCTAATTTACAAGAGTTGCAAGGCTGTGTCCTGGAAGCGCACCAATATTTCAGAGAGTCTGGGCTTTAAAACTTCGTTTGTTTCTTGGCATCTGCAATGGAGCTGAGCTTTCTTCAATCAAGAAAAGGATGTATTTGGGTTTTTTGGTTTTTTTTACCTATCTGTTTTGGGGCAAGGAAGAAGTTACTTTGAACATGGGCTGAATTTAACCTCCTCTCTGTAAATGATTGGCTATATTGCTTTTCAGCTTTATTCCCAAAACAAAATCCTGCACCTGCATTTTGCCATCTGTCACATGAGGGGCCCAAGTCACTGTGAGAAAAGTCAGCTTTCATTTTGGACATGGAAGACAAGATGTGTGGATGTTCTCAGCATGCAAACAGGAGCAAATACAGAAAAATATGTACCAGAATTGGAGGGAAAAATGATGGATCACTGGCTTTTGCAACTTCTCTATACTTCTTTATGTCCAGATTATCTTCCCTGATTAAGCCTTTCTTGGTGCTGTAGCAGAACGTTTATCATCTTAGAAGTTTCTCGCTTCATTAAAAATTACTAAGGCTCAGGTGGCCCATGGCAGAGTGCATGGAAACTTAAAATCATAGAATTGTTTAGGCTGGAAAAGACTCTTAAGATCATCAAGTCCAACTGTTAACCTAACACTGCCAGTCCACCACTAAACCATGTCCCTAAGGACCTCGTCTACCCAGCTTTTAAATACCTCCAGGGATGGGGACTCGACCACTTCCCTGGGCAGCCCATTCCAATGCTTGACAACCTTTTCGGTGAAAAAATTTTTCCTGACCTAAACCTGCCCTGACAGAACTTGAGGCCATTTGCCCTTGTCCTATCGTCTGTTACCTGGGAGAAGAGACTGTCCCCCACCTCACTACAGCCTCCTTTCAGGCAGTTGTGGAGGGCAATAAGGTCTCCCCTCAGCCTCCTTTTCTCCAGACTAAACAACCCCAGTTCCCTCAGCTGCTTCTCGTAAGACTCCTGCTCCAGAACTTCAGCGATTTCATAAATAATGCTCAGCTGCTTAAAGGCCCGAAGTGATGAAGGGCCAGCCAGGAAGGGCTGAGGCTCTTGACACTGCTCTGGGTTCATCTGTGTGTTGAAGTGTGGCATTAGGAGTAGGGTAGCCTAGCAATACCCTTTCAGCAAAGGGCAATTCTGCTGGCATCTGCACTTCGCTGTTTTTACTCAGAAAAAGTATAATTAGAACCAAACCCCAAACTACTGACATACACAGTGTGGTTGTAGAGCATCATAAATGTCTTATCCACAAATAAAATGGTACGACTCCCAGATTGAAGTTTGTCTTGTTGGTTTCTGCACCGGCTGGACTTCTGAAAGATGGTGGAATCAGAAGTTAGAGCATAAACCTCAAAATTACTTGATGGATGTTATAAACCATGCAAGATGTTAAGCTAGTATCTAGATAAACCAGGAAGCTGTCCTCTTTGCCCCCGTAATAATCATGACTTAAATTATAACAATAGCTAACGCTACCAAATATTTGAATTCTGTTCCATTTCTCAGCAGAGACTGTTTCCGCTTGGATCCTGACAATTTTAATTGAATGTGAGCTGGTGCCGTTTCAGGGAAGCAGTCTTGAAAATCAGAAGTGCAGTTCCAGAGGGCAATCCCACCCCATAAGAGCTACACAAAAGACCCTTAAGCCTGCCTTTTCAAAGACCTTGAGTGTTTGCACTTCCCAGATTTAAGCTGCATTTACGCCTGACTCTTGTACGTAGGATGACTTAGGACAAGCAGAAGTAACAGGCAAAAAGCAAGAAGGCTGTTTCTGTTCGGCGTCAATGAACACGCACTTTCACGCACTTTGCACTCGCAGCTTTATCATGGAAATCATTCCGCACGCTCCTGCTGCTAATGATCTGATTGTTAGGAGAAAGGCGGACCCCAGTCCTATTGACTGTTTACATCTTAATGTGCCCTGTTTTTGAAATCTATTTCCAAACTAACTGAGGTTCTATTGTGTGATACTTCCTCCGCAGCATCACACATTTGCAATCAGCATCAGCTCCTCAGCCATAATCACTTCCCGCCTTGGCTTCTGTTCAGCACTGCAGCTCGCCGCAAAACCGAACTCCCGTAAATCCAGTCTGTATAGATGAAATGGTATAGACGCAGTGGTACTTAGGTGGCAGTTGGCAAGAAGTGGTTTTATTCATTGGAAATGCTATAGACTGAGTTTGAAATGGTTGTAAAGAGCTAGGGTTGTTATTGCTGCGTGGTTTTTCCTGCTCTTTTGCATGTATGTTGCCTTGAATACAATTTTAGCAATCTATCCCCTGTATCGGAGGACACCACATCACCTGCATGTCCCATTGGTGCAAAATACTGCAGATCCTTGCTATATGCCACCAGCAACTCTGGTTGGAGTGTTTGCAGAAACATCACAGCATTCATCTGCATACAGGTGTCCATCTGCATCATAAGCGGAGTTGAAGTCTGAAATTATACAAGTGAGAATTCCCAAAGACTTAAGGACAAAAAACCAAAGCAAGAACCATATAACATTTTAGGATAGGAAGCTTCTTCATGAAATTCTAGTGCCTTAAAATAGTTCTAAGTAGAGAATGTTTTCTCACAGTTTCGCAGTATTTCTCATAATATGAATGACATGCACAATAATTGTATGTGTTAAAGAGAACTTCGCTATAATGAGCACTGCTGTGAAACCTAACTTTGCCCACATTCAACAGCAGCTTCCTATCCTGCTTACCTCTATTTTTTATGGATTTCAGTACTTCAAATCCAGCTTTTTTGATTTCTAACTTCCACTCCAGTTTCCATGCAGAGCACTGTAATCATCACTGCAGGAAAAATTGACACTGAATCAAAGATGAGATAAATCTAGAGCATAGAACAAGAAGATGATGGTGGGCCAACCATTAAGGATGTTTCAGTGGACAAAACCGGTACATGCACATGCCCTTGTGCTCCCTCCAGTAACAAACACCTTTTATCTGAAAGTGCAAGCAGCGGGCAAGAAGTTCAGCAGGGAGTGAAATTTCTTGGCACTCAGTGGCACCGTTACTGATGTAAGGCTGAACGGCAGCAGCACATCGTTCAACGCAAGTTCCAGAGTTCCTGGAACGTGCTGCAAGGCTCCAGGAAGGAAGATGTTACCGCCTCGATAAGGTCAGGCTTTTAGAGCTAGTAAGTAGTTCTTGGCAAAAGTCTGAATGCTAGTTTCCAAGCTTTGATTTCTACCTGCATCAGCGGAGCTCTTATTTTCTTCAAGGAACATGCTGCTGCTGGAAGAAATGTCAGCATTTCTGCCTTTACTGTAAAAACGACTGTAAAAAAAAGGCCCCTGAAAAGGACCCCAAGACAGAATATAGCACACTAGAAGAGGCTATGGGGAACAGGATTGCCAGGACAAACGCCTGGCTCTTCACTATCTTTTGTCGCATGTTTTTAACCTAAGCCTGGTACCAGTTTTCCCTCCCTCACCTCGAGGCTTGGTCTGTACAGATACCACCTTCTGGCACATCTGGGTTTTGTGAGGTTTTGTCTGTGAATAGCCGATACATGAAGTATGCCATATTATTTAAACAACAGGGGAGCTGAGACCGATTGCTATGACGCAGCTTTTCTAGATCTTCACTGTGACTGAGGAACTCTCCTCCACTTAAAAAAAAAAAAAAAAAAAAACCTTCCCCAAGTGGAAAGCAGAAACAATAACACAATTAGTTAAAATTAGTAGAGTTGTATACACAGGTACCAAAAATTGAGACGGAATTAGTATTGTCTGCCTCCTTGCCTTGTGCTCTCTTCAGTTGGCATCGTGACTCCTTAGACCTCCAGCTCGAAGATGCAAAAGGGACAGACATTTTCAGAAGTGCCATAGACCAAATATAATGAGAAAGCACAAGCCATCTTGTTGCTTCACTGACGTGAATCACATTTGTAGTTTCTGAGTCTCTCCAACCGGGGCTTGCGCCTTCATGGTCATTGTCATTCAGTTCCTAAAGGAACATACTCGTGGGTTGGTATTTGTCCTGTTAAGCGTGGAATAAATTAAATTCTCTCTTACCAATGCACTGAGAACACAACCTTGGTATTTAGGATCATTTCTGTAGGGATCTGCAGAATAAAATTCTCAGCGGAGTGCAGCTTCACGCAGCAGAGGGGAAGAGATGGAATTACGTTACCGCAGGTAGAAAGCACCTACTCAAGCATACAGATCTGGTACATTTGCTAAGGAAGTAGTATGGCAACAGCCATGAGATAAATCTGTCAAACAAACGACCCACGTTTTATCTTCAGCTCTAGCACAGCACATTTGATAAGTCTCTCTGTTGCTTTACTTATAAAATGGGTTGGAGGACAAACGCTAACTCCAGGGGCTAAGCATAACAGGCTACAGTTGATAGTGAAGGTTGAGTCGTACAGAAATTCTCCACTGTGAATGTCCTGAAAACAGAATCCGTGTTCTTTCAGTCCAGTAACCTGCCTGTTGACCACGTAATATCTGAAGAACTTTGACTGCAAATATGTGAAGTGGACAGGGAGGCACTTCGCATGGATTGCATTTAGGAAAGTTGCCCGTCGACCACAGAAGATGGCTTCCGCATTACTTCATGCGCATCGAATGAATTTAATTAATCCCTTTATAAGCCAGCTCAGTCATTTCACTGGAAGCATCCTTTTCCAGTACTAGTCAAGACTTGTCCTTTCACTCCAAGATCTCTGTTAAACAAACAAAAGGAGGAAGTGACCAACCTAGGGCAATGCAGGAAACCTAATGGAATATGATGATTACCTCCAATTCAGCGTTACTTCCTTTTGTCCTTAGCATCACTTTTCTCTGCCCTGCTCATTTTTGTAAAATCGGTTTATTGCTCTGCAAGGACACATTAGATTTTACTGAGCATCACCTGTAATTTATTGCCTCTTTAATCTAGGCCCTTTGCAGGAAAAGGCAGTTTCCGAGAACACTGTGGACTACGACCCCTTTTTCCCATCTCAGCGGGGCTCTTCATGTACCCTGAGGAACCAGCGGACGGTCATATGGCCACAGTGGTCAGAATTCACTGGGAGTGCCTTCCAGTCTGAAAAGGGAGTTATCTTTTTTTTTGAGAATACTTCTCCCTCCAGCAAGAACGAAGCAAAGGCTTTCTGCAGACAATATTACTCCTCGTCTCCTAGGAGACATTTGCTTTGCTACATCTGTGTGATTAGTGGGAAACAGCAAGGAGAACTTTCGCCCCAGCCAGCTGGCGCACACTGAATGGCATACTGCTGCTCAACACAGTAACGATCAGTGGTGCTTTTTCCATTCCAGTCTTCTTTCATACCTCCTCAGATGCTGAGAACTTCTCTCAAAAATTCAGCTCTGCATCATCGTTTCCTCTGTATTTTACCTCTTTATTACTTTCAACACTTTTGCTATGCTCCCTGCAGTGTGGGTTCACCTAGAGTCAAAACACATACACAGCCTTTGCTGAGCTTCCACCCTAGACAACAACTCCTCCTCCTCCGGGGACTAATATTCTCTATTTTTCTTTTTTAGAATGACTAATACAAGGCCATCACTCTATGTCCACTTTCTGGTTTCAGTCCCATTTATTTTTCCTACTGTGATTCATTTTATCAAAGTAAATTAATGATATAAAAAAATTAACTTTCATTGGTGAACTATTTTTTAGCTGGACTGCACAATAGGTTTGATTCAATAAAAATAGTGTTTCAGACTGGGTATAATTCAACTTCCTGCATCACATACTGTTTTCCTGAGTGCTTTCTTTCCACCGTATCCTTACAGGGACCTGGTTAACCACCATAGATTAGAGCTCCTGTAAATTCACAAGGCTGTAATTTCATCTTGCAATTTTAAAAGCGTATTAGGACCTAGATTTGATTTCAAGAAACCCCTTCTGACTGTGTCTCCTGCCTTTGATCCCTCCACCAGTACATCCAAAATTTGATGTAGAAACTGACACAAAATTTGAGTGTAAGCCAAAACATGCAGTCTGAAAAGCTTTACATTGCTGCTGTCTAAGCATGAAGGTAAGCAAACACCATAGCTGCCTGGGTCAAGGGTTTAGACAGAACTTTGCTTCTGAGCAGGCTCCATCTCAGCAGGGCTGTTACTGCCCACAGCCCATCAGACCCGTGAGCTGGCCGTCCTTTGCCTATCTCACTGACAAAGACTGATTTGAAAATGCACTGCAAATCAACCCATTTGTGCAGCCAGTTTCTGTTAGGATCCTTTTCTGAAAGGCAGTTTAAACTTATCTTTCTCAGTCCCTCAGAGAACGCCCTAAATTCAGGCTGGCCTGCGAGTGGTGACACACTTTAACTTCTTTAAGGTGTAACCCCTCACCCCCGCCCTGCACATACAATTTCACAGCAAGAGTGCATGTGAGAGCTGAGGCCACTCACCTGAAAGGAAGAAGACAGGGTTTGCAATCTGTGTTTTAACACACAACTGCACCAAACTATTATTTTCCAGATCATCTTTTTCCTGCTTCAGCAATTCCTGAACTACTTGGAATTCTCATCTGGTCACTCTCTGAATTGTACTGACCAGCATCACCACCTTGGTTCCACAGCTTTGCATCTGAAACCATCACTTTAAGGACAAAGAAAATAGTTCAAACTAACATCAGCAGCTCATCATGTTTTAAGTCCTCAACCAAACACCGGACCGAGGAGTTGCACTGCAAATGATGTGCTTGAGGCAGATGGTCTCCAGGTGCATTAACATGCCGTAACTCAGCTTCAAACATAATTCCTCAGCTGTAAAGCAACAGATTTCCTTAGTCATTCCAGTGCTTCTACAAGTATTCAACCAGTGTATTCCAACTATAACTCTCCTAATACACCCACGGCTAAGTAGTGCATTTAAAACCAGCTCATCCTGATTCTACTCTTTGCCTCTCCATTTTTTTCTGCTGAGCCCTAAAGTAGCTAGTTACATCATCTGCTTTATTTGTCCTCTATCAACACAATTTACTTTCTGTACTTTCTTTTCTCTTGTGCAGATATCAGTGTTTCAGTAGCAAAAGGGCTTTTCATTATACACAATTTTGTTGACTGTTTAATGAAACTGGTTGATTCTTTTGACATAATGAATTATAACCAGACTTTACTGGCTTATTTGATGTCTGCTCAGCAATTCCCTGCAGAAATGTGGACAGAAAAATACAAGACATTACTTTACTAGGTCACAAGATGGATAAAGGAGAAAAAGAGGAGGTCTGTTACAGTTACATGTGATCATTACCTTCAATATTATGGCAAATTTCATTCAAAGGAAGTAATTTCTCTATCTAAAGTACTCCTGTGCCTTCTAAACTACACTCTAGCAAGGCAATGGTTACACATCAGCAAACACACAATTCTCTTCCTATAGATCTTACCCAAATTTTGAGCAATGCAACAGCTGCTGAGAGGAAAAGATAGAGAATGAGTTCGTCTGGAATTTAATGGGCTTCAAAAAATGTGTCTATTTGGTTTAGGTAGTGTTCCTGCTCAAAAGCCTTTCTTTCTCCAGTTTAATTTGTCTGCAAGCATTAAGGCACTAAGAACTCCCGCACCTCTAGTATAGTCTCGGGGACTAGATAAACAACAAAAAACCCTAACATGCATACGTCATGACTGACAGTGAAAGCTTTTAACATTCCTGCTTTCTACACTACACACACAAAATCACAAGAAACAGTTTTCTACTTCCAGCCAGAACTACATTTAGAGATGGTTAAATTGACTGTTACACAATCTGCCTCCAAATAATCCTGAGTTAGCACAAAAAGCCTTGGTTTACTTTCAGGAATGAGATCTTATTTTAAGAACAGGATCAGGACTATCACTGATATTGCTTGATATCCCAGTATCTATTTTACAGAAACTATGCAGCATGAAACCCCCAAGGAAATTCAATGAAAGCATCTTTAGTAAAATGTAGAAACTTTAATTTACATGCAAAACTACAACATATTCTGAATAAAAAACTTGTGACTAAACAAATTACACACAATTTGTAAAAATCTTCCACGTTGTTAAATAGGTCTGTACAACCAAAGATTTACAAAGTCCCTGTGCATTTTCATCTTCTCAGTGCACAACTGAGTTTAAAGGTTCTGCTCGAATATTCCCCAAGTCAAGAGCTGAATCTGTCTCTTCATCAATTTCACCAATGACAGCACTGCAATGAAAAACAGGTTATCATTTGTTGAAATCCCCTGGTGCAAATCGGAGTCACAAAATTAACTTGCTAGTGAAGACACCCACCCCCCCCTTTTTTTTTTTCTTTTAAGTTGTAGAGCTCTATCCTTTGAACTTCACATTTTGATGGCTATAAGTAGAGTCTAAAAGATTTTTTGGGGGTGGTTTTTTGTTTTTGTTTGTTCTCTAAAGAAATAGGTTATAAGAACTAAATACTCCCAGCCTGATTTAGGCAGTAGGTTAGCCTTTGCAACAAGAACTGGAAGCCTTTCAGAAAGAAGACCTTTTCAGGAGTAACGTCTAACTGTAGCAATTTGTAAGCACATACAGCATCGGATAAGCAACACCATTTCCTTCAACACAGCCCAGTGAAATCTTATTAATTTATCCATGGGAGAATATATAGTATTACACCTATGCTATGTTAAGACTTACTGGGACTAAAACCCTAGCGTACTCAGTAAAACTGCCTTAAAGAGAAAAGAAGGTGAAGGTAACAGAAGTCATGCTAGCTCAGGGTGAGAACTAACCCAGAAGGAACATAAGAACAAAGAGTCCAATCTTTCTAGAACCACTTCAGAGACTTATGAGCTAGTGGCTGTATCCACAAAATTACTTAACAGCTGCCAGAAACTATGTTATATTAATCCATCCAATCGCTTTCTGAACAAATTTGTATTTTTGGTCTTTGCTACATCCTGCAGCAATGAGTTCCACAATTAAGTTTTATGGTGTGCAATGAAATACCTTATACATAACTTGTCAGATTATCTTCCTTTTTCAAGAACAGAAAAAGCTAGATTAAATTAAATGAAGCAATCATCTCCCCATCTCCTTAAACCACTCCCGATTTCACAGCAACCAATTACTTCTATAGCTGTCATCAAAAATTTTTTTTAAAAAATTGGGAATAATTCTGTATTCATGCAACTTTTAACATACTGAAATTTAGCATCCTTATAGGAAGAAGAGTATTAAACAATTATTTGGCTTTTTATACACTTTTGTACTGTTAGAATGAAAAGTTACTGTTAGAGTAGCATGCTTAGCTGTACCTTTGTATGTTTGTCACTTTATTCATTTTTGCTGAAAAGCTTAAGTGATGAAAGCTTTCCAAAATTATCTGCTTTCTCAAAGTTAGATAAACACACCTAGATATAAACCTAAGTCATGACATTTCTTTGTACAGAAACACGCATTAGAATTAGTGTTAAAATTCCTATCCAGGCTCGCATTGGTCACTGTGACATGCTTGGTTTCTAGTTGTGATTAAAAAACAATCTCCTTTTTTGCCATCAGTTTCAGAATGCTGCTGCAAAAATTATCTTCCCAGCAGGCCCACTTACCAGGCCTTCTTTCCACTTCTCCTGTAACCCTCCCATCTGTTTGGCACATCAGCTGCTTTTTTCTGCATTTAATGAGCTTCTACTATCATTCTGTCATGGCATTTTACATCACACCTTTGACCTGTCATAGAATAATAAAATCACCTCGGTTGGAAAAGACCTTTAAGATCATCGAGTCCAACCGTTAACCTAGCACTGCCATCCCACCACTAAACCATGTCCCTAACCTGTCACTACATTGGCTTTGACTGTCCAGCTGTTACAGTGTCAAGCCAGAACTTTCATGCATTGTCCAGATTATAAAGTATTTGAGAAAATCTCGTCTAAAAAAAAATCCTGTTAAAAGTTAACTTTGTATACCAGATTGCTGACTTGTTGCACACGAGTTCTATCTCGTCTTTTATTCATTCTTCTTTCTTTTCCTCGGTTGACGGATCCTGCCATTCACAGACTGGAATAAAGAACATCTACGCAATGCCTAGACTCAAGCAAGGAAAATGCCGAGCTATTTACTGACCCTTCCTAGATTCTTATCAGTGTATGAGCTGGTTAATTTACAGCTCAGTAAATCTAGACCAACAACATCTTAACATTATCATGCAATCACTTCTGTAACAGAAGCATAGCTATTTGCTATTTAATTTGCCTCAGCTCTGATAGTACAATCAGTGCTACCACAAATACAAATATGCAAGATGTCTGGGGCTACCAAGATGTATACAGATAGAGAAGACATACATATATGCACACACTGAATTTTTATTAAACAAGAATATGCTATACTTACACATTATCACCTCTTACGATGTATAATCCCAGCACTACTTGCTCAACTCCTTGTGAAGAGCTGAACACTCGTTCATGGCTTTCATCCAAAATCAAGTTAATGGTCTGATCAAAACCTTTGAGGGTACCCTGAAAAAAAACCACATAAAAATAAAAGCACTCCAATTACTTTTAAAAATCTATCATCTTTGCTCTCAAGGGTATCTTAAACAAGGTGGCAATACTAAAGTACTACAGAACAGATGCTCTATTTATTGTTAGGCTTATAACACAAACAACTGGAAAATGAAAGCTTAAATTAATTGATTTTAAAAAAAGAAGTATCTCTATTTACTACTGAGTTTTCATGCGAACAGCTACAGTAATCTTTAGCATTAAAAAAAGTAAAGTTTCCCTTGTACCTCTAGACAACTAATTTTCCTATTTCTATACTTCTACTAAGTCTTCCTTGTATGCAAGTATCCAGAAACCAAATAACTAAATAAATCAAAGAACAGAATAAAAAAATTCTTTTGGTCAGCAGTACTGAAAGCATTCTTAACATGTGATTTTAAGTGGCATCTTTTCGAAGGAGATTAACTTCGTTCCACAAAATCACTCAAAAACACCACCAAAACACACAAAAGGAAGAATTTCTGTGACACTTCAATATGCATTTGGAAAAATAACATAACCGATTTGTGTAATTTACCATCAGTAATTGATTAAGAAATTTAAATTCATGTAAGACACCACTGTTCAAACAGTAGTAACACCCGTTTATGCCACCTAACTGTGTAACAATGAGTCACGTACACCAATTCCATTCAAATCTGTTTGGTAGAAAGTACCTCATGTCACAACACAAAGTTTACCGGACTGACTTCAACCACACAGATTTGGTGAAGCTAGTAATCTTCTCCTAAAAGTACCGTTTTCTCTTTCCAGTGGCTGCACAAAGCTAAGTACAGACAGACTGGAGATATAATCCTCATGCAAAGATCATACTATTAAGTTAAACTCAAAACACAAGAGAATAAAAGATAGAGGGGAAAAAAAAGAATACAAGAAAAAAACAACACAGAAGCAATAAACCCCAAACATTATACAGTCTAATATATAATAGTTTGCCAGTCCTCAGCTTTTCAGGCTTAAACAGAATCCCGTAAAAATTCTTCCACAGTTATCAGCTGATGCTTTTCTATAATCATATGGAAGAAACGGTTTTAGCATGAAAGTTGAAGAGCTTACTGAAGACAGAGGACATTTTAGCTGGAAACCAAATGGCTGAACAGAAAGAGAAATTCATTTTCTTGTGCATTCCTACAGAAAAGGCCAATGACAAAAAGTCAAAGCATTTGCATGCACAACTTTAACAAAAGACAAAGCTGACAGGCAGCAACCAGCAACTGTTTAAATCATACAACGTAAAATAAAGGCTGTTTAAAAAAAACCAATTGTAAACGTGTGAACATATAAATGATAATATCTTAGCATGGTTTCTCTATGTCCATGATGGAAATTCTTCACAGGGGCAAAATATGATGTGAAAAAATATAAGTCTCACCACAATCATTCTTCCATCAGAAGTAATTACCGCAACAGTACCTAATAGCTCATTCAGGAAATTATTAGATATCTGAAATAGAACCATTAGCATTTTCTGAAACATTCATACATTACGTGAGTTTAAAGAGCCATTAAGAGCCTGTCAGCATTTCAGTTTTTAAAAGAAAGCAGCATGGTTGATAGTAACATTTGACAACACAGTATTTTTTATGACATTCTGTTTTGAAGTTTCACTTTACCCAACCAATGAAGAGTCATACACTAGTGTGAACGCCATTAAACACAGACTAAAGAGTTCACCTCTCTTACTAACTGCACTACCCCAAAACTGAAGCAACAGTTTTATAAACACTAAGTCCTTGAAAACAGCTTAGCAGTGGGGATCCCAAGTCTGGTACTGTATATCCAGTCACTGTGCAGGTGCGACTATATCAGTTTGATGATCACATATCAGTCACGCTGAATGATTCTGGGTTAGTACTCCGCCGTTTGTCAACAGAACTGAAAATGCCTATAGATTATTAGGAGTATAAAAAAATATTAAGAAAAGGGTTCCAAGGACACCAGCTCACAGCTTTTTGAGCAAATGATGTAAAGCTGATAACTAAGCACGTGTTAAGAGCCCTTTAAGGGGCCAGGCCCATTGTGAATCTCGTTCCTCGTGACAGGTTTGCAGCACTCGGGGCTATAGGGGAGCCCCCTCTCTGGGGTCTCCCTTAACTTCCGTTCTACCTGCTAAGCCAGTCCCACGTAAAGAGAAGCGGGAGAGCCAGCCAGGAAGGGCCAAAGCAGCGCAACGGCCCGCGGCAGCGGGAGGCCAGAGGCCCCAGCCGGTATGCTTTTCACAGGCCCTTCGGCAGCCTGCCGAGGGCTGGCGACCTCCTGGCAGCTCACACTTTGCCGGGCCCGGAGGTACCCTCTGCCGCCCAGCCCCGCGCCGTGCTGCAGCCACCAGCCCCCCGGGGCCGGGTGCCGCTGGGCCCCCCCCACCCGGCCTCCCCTCATGCCCGCGGGCGCGAAGGAGAGCGAAGGCCGGCTCCCGCCGCCCCTAGGGCCGCCCCGGGGTACTTCCGCCCGCCGGAAGGATACGGTTGATGTAGTTCTCCAAGGAGAGGTCATGGCGGTGGCTCCCGCGCTTCGCCTCACACCGGCGCCAGCAACCACCTCCCGCGAGACGGCGACGGCGGCGGCGACGAGACTCCCGACGCCACCTCCGGCGCGCGGTGCTGACGCGCACCCCGCGCGCAGGCGCACAACGCCGCGGGGGGGAGGGGGGGGGGGGGGGGGGCGCGGGCGCGCAGCGGCGCCGAGAGCCGCCGGGGGGGTGGTTACACTGCCCCCTCGGCAGTACATGGCGCCGTCCGTAGGGACGCCCGTCGGGCGGGCGGCGCAGGCGCAGTGTGAGCCGTCGGCGTTTCTGAGGCGAGGCGGTCGGTCGCCATGGCTGCGGGGGGGCGGTGGTCGGAGTGCAAGAGGGCTGCTTCCGTACCCAGCCTAAGGGGTGACTTCCAGGGCCTCGGTGCCTGGGTGTAGCGTTTCTCTTGCTAACACGGGAGCCACATAGCCCTCCCTTGAGTCGGAGAGGCTCGCAGCAGGGCTGTGGGATGGGTGCCCGGGGCCAGTGCTTTTTATTGAAGCCCCATGGAGAGGTGCTTTCTGTAGGAGATGGTGGGTGTGTGACGTGGGGAAGACGAGGCTCCGGGAAGGTGGTTTAGTTGTGCCCTGATGCCATGCTGTAATGTGCAAGGCACCACGCTGCCTGCTTGGGCCCAGGCTGCAGTCTGCAAGTGGAGATTGTGCCACTGCTTTAAAGAGAAATGCAGTGGTCAAGCTCTGCAAGCCAAGCAAAACTCTGCATCTTTTTAAAAAGAGGTACAGTGCTAAGTAAGTGGTGATTCTTAGGCAGAAGTGTGGATTTTATGCTTACAGGAATCTCCTTTTGCCATAATCTGTAAATGTGGGAATGACAAATAAGGGTGCCCTGAAGCACTCGTGCTTTTTCATTTTTGTATGACTTTACCTGTCACTAGCATTCTTCCCTTTTGGTGGCCTGTCATTTCTTCTGATGCATCCCTGATTATTATTGCCCTCCCATACTTTCTGGTCACTCTACCAGATACACGCAGATACACTCTACGTGGTACACACAGTTTTGCCTCAGTCTCCTTAAGAGTCCTGTGAGAGAGAGGACTGTATGAAATCTGCTCGATTCAGTGGCAGCCCTGGCAGAGAGTTCTCAGGAATGTGGGAAGCTGGACGGGAGCTTCACACAAGAAGAAATATCTCAGAGAAATTAAGTTCAGATATTCAGAGAGAGAAAACCAAGTTAAGCTACAAAACTTACCCTGGTGCTTTAGCCATCTTTGCCTGTGGGAGATAATGTTGTTAGTACACAACAGGCTTTCAGAAAGTGCAATATGTTGTACATACAGGCATCCGCTGCATTGCAATATATTCAGCCATGAATGCATCCCTCTAACAGTATTTAATAGTATAGCAGTCTGTTGGTGATACCTAAAGTCTTACACAGGTATGATAACAGTCTATCTACCAAGCTTCTCAAAGCACGAGGTCAATGCTGCTTTTTCAGCACCACTGCTCAAATAGGCTTTGTGGAGTCACATTAAAACAAATTTTCTTCCACTTGCTTTTTTGACGGTACTGGCTATTCATTGCACTGGATGCCAGCCTTTTCAGATGTAACACTGTGTGGGAAATATTCTTTCAAAGTATAAAACAGTAGGCCATTTCCAGTAGAGCATATTGTGAAATTAAATGTTACATAAATTCTGGATTAAAAAAATACTTATTGTAAGTTCATGACCTTCAGTAGACAGAAAATTAGCTTGGGACTTAGAATATGGAATTCCCCTTTTTGTCAGTTTTTGGAGAAAATGCACTGAGTAGACATTCACAGGAGAAAGCTCTCACAAATAATATTTGGAAAAAAATGGGAGGAAATGAATTTTCAGAATTTATTATCTTGATTTCCAGGGCTTTCACCTGTAAATTTCATAAATCTTCTTACATTGAAATACTGAGAATGCATTTTTTAATAACTGGAAGGTACAATGAGGTGTTTAAGACAAACTGAAAATTCAAAGTTGTCTACTCCCAGTTTTGCAGAAGAAACACTGAATAACTCGACATGGATGAGGTACCAGCCTTTGTTCTCTGTAACTGATGGAATCCTATAAAAAGAAGTCTCAGACCATGTAGCAAAAGATGCAGACAGAAATGAGGCCAAACTGGTGTTGCTTGGAATGTCTCAGTTCTGCATTCCCTGATTCCACTGTGTCTGCCTTTCAACTGTAAAAATACTTTGTGGTTTGTTTTTTTTTAATTATTATTTTACTATACAGATGCTGCTTAAGAATTTAGATTGTCCTTGTGAGTACTAGTCCAACTTCCTTTTATTTCAGTAAAGATTCCAGGGACAAATTGCCAAGAGGTGCAACCTGGAACTCGGTGTCCAGCCCATTGGTTTAATTCCCAAGGAGAATGCCATTTCTGGAGAGCAGAACGCAATTGTTTCACCCTCTTCTAGTGTCCCAGTTGTTTCCTTTCACGTTGTAGCCATCACAACTACAGAGAAAGCAAAATGAAGGGGTTTTTTTAAGGCAAATTATCCAGAAAAAATGGATAGACATTTCCTGGCACCTCTGAAGGTAACTACACCCAAGTAGTGTCTCAGGAATTTGTCTAATGGCTCAGCCTTCATCAGAAACATGACAAGAGATGTCAGAGAACATAAAATACTTTTGGAATTGGGCATTACATAATGCCTGTCCTCTTCAGCTCTTATTTTAAAAAACTTAACAACTGCCACCAACCCCTATACCAGGATTGGGAGTAATTATTGTATATTCCATATAAGAGGCTGAAGATTTTTGTGTGTGTGTGCTCAGATGTTTTCTTTTTCATACTCTTCCTTCTCCCCATATAGACATTTTCAAAGGCCAGAAATATGAGATCTTTAGGATACAAGGATGTAGGATAAAATCTTAAAATACCTGCACCATGACCTTACCTCAATACTTGATCCCCTGAGAATCTCTGTTCTATTTTACCAGTGTCACTGAAAAGCAGAGAAGGATTTTTTTTCTTATTTTATAAAGGAGAACTAAACCCCAAAGAGTAAGGCTTAGGTCTAGGCTCCTGAAGTCAGCTGCCCAGGTTTTGCCAAACTAGGTGCTTAGCAGCAGTTAGCACTCTTGGTATAAAGGAACTCTGAAAAGAGAATTCCTGGCTTAATCTACTTAGGTGCTCTCTGCCTTTTCCTGAAGGCAAGCAGCCGTGCCCTTCCTCCCACAGACCTAATTGAAGTTCAGTCTTCTGTTTAAGCCGCCACTACTATGATTCTCCTCTTACAAAATAAACCTCCACATAGGAAGTGGAAAACTCGAATTTAATCCCTGCATCTTTGGGGGAAAAAAAAAAAAAAGATACTGCCTGCCTCTCCCCCTCAGTTGCAAGTTTTGGTAGACTAAGTTACAATCTGGGGCCATAATTGGTCTTTTTGTTGAAGCTGTGCCACACACAGAGAAAACATGGATTCATTAGGCTAGGGTCTAAAGCTGTGGTTAAGCTAGGTGTCCAGTAGAGGGAAATGTTAGCTTCTGGTTGCTGTTACAAGGCCTCTTTTGGTACAGAAATTCAGTGGCATTTTAGATTAAATGAATAAGCAGCCTTGAACATCTAGCTGGTCAAGATTACTTGAGGCTTAACTTTAGATGTAGAAATTCAGTATCTGAAGTCTAAGCATGACACCCTGGTCTTTACAGAGAAAAATAGTTTTCTACCATAGGATGAGATGCGTTTCCACTAGAAATGTCCATGTTCCCCCAATACTTACAAAGTGAACCTAGGGTGACTAACTCAGACACAGACATTTCACAGGTTCACACTTATATTAGGCCAGAAAAATTTTATTCCTGGTGACCATAGTTGCCAATAAAACATTGGGTTTAGCATGAGAAACTTGAAGCTAGCAACCCTTTGCCTGTTTCTTCCCTTTAGTTGCTGCAGAGCTGCCCATGACAACGCACTGAATAATTGAATATGAGCATGCGCTAAATAACTGAACATAAGCATAATGCCCATTAAGCTCTCAATTAATTGAAGAAACGAAAGACCTTTGTAAAAAGGCTTTCCCTTTCTCTTACCTTGTCCAGATATAGCTTACTTGCCAATTACATTTCATGGAATCATAGAATCATTACGGTTGGAAAAGATCTCCAAGATCATCAAGTCCAGCCATCAACCCAACACCACCATGCCTATTAAACCATGTCCCAAAGTGCCACGTCTACATGTTTTTGGAACACTTGCAGGGTGTTGACTCCACCACCTCTCTGGGTAGCCTGTTCCAAGGCTTGAGCAAAACTCCTGTATTTTAATTAAATTCAGTTTAATTAAAATCAGTTTATTTCTGCAGTTGATTCTCCATATGTTAAGGTTGCTGTGGCAAGCAATTGCTGTATGTTACGCTTTACGCAGAATACATAACCCAACTAATCATGCCCTGGAGTGTCTCTGCACACTTTCCTGCTTCCTTATAGTCTGCCAGGGCAGGAAGGAAACCCTGCAATGGTAGTTGTAGGGTGTATGTGCAAGCACTTACTCTGTGTAAACTTCTTATCTAGCCTAGGGCAGGTGGAATGGATGACTGAATGTTTTGTTGCTGCTGTCACTGTATATTGCTTATCAGTTTTACATCTCTGTCCTGGTTTTGGCTGGGATAGAGTTAATTGTGGAAGAAGACTGTCAGATGTACCTCACTGAAACCATATGATGGGGAACAGACACTGCTTCCCTGGCAAAGTAAAAGATGTCAGACTCGGGGCTACATTTGCCCCAAAGATTTTCACTTCTAAATAGCTGTCCTGGTGTCGGCGAGGATAGGGTTGATTTTCCTCCTAGTAGCTGGCATAGCACTGTGTTTTGGCTTTAGTACCAGAAGAATGTCGATAACACACTGATGGTTTAGTTGTTGCTGAGCAGTGCTTACACTAAGTCAGGGACTTTTCAGCTTCCCCTGCTCTGCCAGGTGCAAGAGAAGCTGTGAGGGGGCACAGCCAGGACAGCTGACCCCAACTGGCCAAAGGGCTATTCCACACCATATGGCGTCATGCTCAGTATGTAAGCTGGGGGAAGAAGAAGGAAGGGGGTAACGTTCAGGGTGACAGTGTTTGTCATCCCAAGTAACCGTTACGCGCGATGGAGCCCTGCTTTCCTGGAGATGGCTGAACACCTGCCTGCCCTTGGGAAGCGGTGAATGAATTCCTTGGTTTGCCTTGCTTGTGCGCACAGCTTTTGCTTTACCTATTGAACTTTTACTCTTCCGATTCTCTCCCCCATCCCACCAGGGGAAAGTGAGCGAGCAGCTGGGTGGTGCTTAGTTGCTGGCTGAGGTTAAGCAACAACAGTCTCCCAAAACATGCTAGCTTCTGGTGTCTTTGTTTTCCTTGGTTATTAAGAAGTAGCCAGGTTTTATAGATTCAGCCATACTGAAGGATGAAATGGCTTTGTGGAGGTCTCACAAGAGGAAATGCCTAACCGGTACTACTGTGCCATGGCATGTCAAGTCACATCCCTGTCGGATCAGATGGAGAAAAGTGCACGGCTAACTCCTCAGGCTTCCTTGAAAGCTGAATCTCTAATATAATCACCTGACTGTTGGAACAGTAGCTTTAAGAAATTTCTTGTAACAAAACCCACAAAATCTGTAACATCTGTCAGCCTGCTCAGCAAGAATTGCATCCTCAGGTTGCTGCTCAAGAAAAAGTAGCACCTGAGGTAGGGAATAATGGAGTGGTATGTACTGAAGAAGAATAATCAGACAGTACATACTCCAGAAGAGAACTAAGCATCCCCAAATCCCACACATTTCATTTACTTAATCCTTCTAACAGCCTTTCTCATACTTTCTGGGACTCAGAGATTTAAATCTCTGATTTTCGCCTACCTTCCCAGAATGCCACTCCATAAAAAGAGCCTAGCTCTTTAGCTCATCTTTAGTTTATACACACCCAAGCTGGCTAAACATTATTCGTTTCTCTTCATGTGTTCAGGAAAAACAGAAACATCCCTTCACCTCTGGTTTGTTCCTCTGAGTCTGTGGAGACTCTAGGATCCATTATCAGCAAAGCAAGGACACAGATTTTACTTGGTAGCTGGAGAAAAGTAGAAAGATCTTGCTCCCCTCATACATGACTAACTGCAATCAAAGTTGAGATGTGTTTCATGTGTATTGTTGTATGAAATGACCGAGGTTTGCAGTGAAACAACTGGAAAATATTATAAAAGGTTAACAGTCTGAAAATTGCTGGTAGACTCTGAATATA
Source organism: Gorsachius magnificus (assembly GCA_034008185.1). Taxonomy (NCBI): domain Eukaryota; kingdom Metazoa; phylum Chordata; class Aves; order Pelecaniformes; family Ardeidae; genus Gorsachius; species Gorsachius magnificus. The sequence goes on along the minus strand of CM067081.1, from coordinate 190,886,553 downwards.
AGTTACAATGCATTAGAAACAAATCTGTAGCGTGAGTAGTCCCAAAGTGCTTTTTATTTATCTTTAGAAACTCGGTGTTAACAAACACCTGATCTAAATTTTGTTTGTTATGATAGCAACTGCTGCTATCATGGGAAACATTACAAAAAACCTAATTTTGCTCAAGGAGCTCCTTTATATAAGAAAGTGTATCTTTTTTTCCAGCAATTTTTGCTAAAATATACAAAATATTATAGCAATCTTAATGACTACATTCCTACTTAATGTGTTAGCATAAAAAATAACTGCATGTTTCTGTTTGCAGGAACATAAACTGTTTTCCATTTTCCTATTATTCTTTTTTAACAGAAGAAACTGAGAAGAGCTGTAGAAGTTCAGTACCATCATCCTTTTAGATAATAATTTTAGGGGATGTTATGAACTATTGGTAGGAAAAATGCCATGGCTAATGGGTCATGTACCTACACATATGGAATTACAAAGCAAATGGATTCTTGTTTTCAGCTGCTCTAAGTAGAGTAGTAAAACAATTCTGTTGTACATAAAATGAATAATAAGCTTCAAGTAACTGACATTTACTAGCATGTCAGGTTCATCATTTTTTACAGTCATAGCTGAAATTGCATTTGCTAAATTGCTCTCATGAAGCAGGCTTTTCGTTCTGATAGATTCCCTACTTCTCAAAGTATAATTCATCTTCCTGTAAAAGCACTGATCCTAATCTTTAGCCTGTGTTAAGATGACTAGATCTTCCAGTTTTAAATATAAGGTCCTTTATCTTAATACTCTGCAGGGATGCCGATTTGACCCCATTCCACTTCTTGTTTCATTTGCTCTGCAGCACACGATCACCGTGTAAAAGAAATGGCACATGGTCAAAGGGCTCTGTTCAGAGGTGACTTACACACTGCCTGCTGCCAGACACATTGTAGATTGCAGTAAAAAAATCAATATAATTCTGCTTTGTAGCTTATATGGCATCATTATTTTGTGAAGTAGATTATTCATTGTACCACAGAGCAGTCTTTTGGCACCAGGACCTTTAAATCAATTACAGAAATAGAGAAAGAATATACTGTGGATTTGGTCCTGCCCAGAAGAGGTGCCGAAATCCTTCTTGTTAGAAACATGCCAGTGAAAAATGATCAACAGGAGAGGAGAGGAAATAAATAGGAGAACCTGCCTTTCCTTTAACCGGCACTGAACTGCATTTTGTCTAATAAAAGGCGTAAGACCAAAGAGCCGGGAGGAGGCTGGGTTTTTTACCAGTAGGCTACGCTGTGAAAGGCAAAACTTGAAGTGCAAGCAAACAGAATTGCACCAACAGCAATGAAGAGAGGTGGCACATGAGGATGGCAGATGCTATGCTTTCTTCATGGCCTTGAAGGGGGCTGTCAGTTTTGTCATTATTTCTAGCCTAGGATTTTGCAAGCTACCGCTAACTGGATATTTTCTTATCCAACCCCCAGAATCTCCTTTGTAATCGCAGCTGGCATCCTTGTTCATGGCCAGAGTATGTGCTAGCTCGTTCACTTGGTGCTGTCAGGTACTCTCTTCACATCCTCTGGTTAGTGTTTCTTCTGGTGTTTGAGATTCATGCTAGTAATGGGTCCTTTTAGCTGTTAGCGTTCAGATACTGAGGTTGGTTAACTTACAGGGAGAAGAAATAGCTTCAGGGAGCTTGTTTGTCCCAGCTGTGGTAGCTCATGATTCAGCCAAGCAGGCAGCTGGCACCGATGCTGGGCTCAGTGTTGAGGCCTTGGGTGTGAAGAAGATGACTGTATATGCTGCACCCTGGAATCTGGGCTGCAGACAGCACAAGGGCATCTGGAGGGGAAGGAGGGATTGCGATTACAGAGATTAATAGGGGTAAGAATGACTGGCAGCAGAAGAAAGTCTTTCTGTTGACTTACTGTTTACATTGTTGGTCTAAATTGGGGAACACCTTTGTAAACAAAAAACCCCAGGGCTCTGGGTCATGACAAGGTGTCTTCCTTGTTTGAAGAGGTGTCCCCATGGGTAAAGCTTTTTGTTTGAGGCAGATCTACTTCACAGCAAGAAGTTGCACTGTGCTCAGGGTTTTTTTTCCTTTTAATCTCAGACAAAATTTGTTCTCCCCAGATTGACATGATTGCATGACCAAGGCCTAATTGCCATGATGGAGTGATGGAGCACAGAGAAGCTCATGCCCTGAAATTTCTGGGCTGCTTGGATGGGTACATCTAATGCCTGAAAGTGCAAGTTAGTTTTGCAACTCTATTCTAGTTCTAGTAGTTGGGAGGGAAATGATAAAAGGCCTTGAGAAATGTCCTCCTCCTACTGGAGTGCACGCTTACCTGGCTGTGGTGTAGAAGGGTTACCATCACCACGCAGTGTCTCACGTGAGAGAAGAGCAGTGTCTCAGAGAGCTCAGTGCCAAACATCAGTAACTGCCGCCTTTTCATTATCAACCACTGTGCTATTGCGTTATTGATTAATGCTGTTGAAAGCCATTCCCACTGGTCCCTTATGTTCTTCCTGAAAACCACTTAACATATCAGCCACATCTAATTGAAAAGCAAGAAGACTGAGTGAAATGTCATTCATAAGCACCCCTTCCCTTTATAGTCATTGGCAAAAGTATGTATGTCACTTGAATATTGAAACCACTCCAAAGGCATCGAGTTTCCAAATCTAATGCTTTTTTAAAATATTTTACTCAACTTGTGCCTAGATATGCTGTCGCTGCTAATGTTCTGGAGATTTGCATGCTTCGCTTATTGTAGGGACTGAAAGTATCCTGTACATCTTAGTTAAGCGTTATCATATCTAAGAATGATTGGTAAATATTATTCCAATTATTTACTAAATCTGTAAGGTGAATCACATAGACATTCACTGAAATATCAGAATTTCTTTTGAAATCAGTGGTGGAACTGTAAATGGAAGTTAGCGAATTTTTGAATATTGGTATTACAATGACACCAGAAGGCATCAGGCAATATTGGGTTATGCTGAACTCTCTACATAAGCATGTGAAGAGAGACATTAAGTCTTGGCTACAGGGAATTTGCACAGTGAATAGCCAAGAGAAAGTGCAGAAGGAAGAAGGTATTAATGTCTTCATTTTAATGCCTTTATAACATGCTTCAACTTTTGGTGAGCCCTGGAGTGGTCAGGCAGTTGGACTAGAGGATTGTTGTAGGTCCCTTCCAACTGAAAATATTCTATTTTATTCTATTCTATTTTACAGACAGAATGCAAAGACAAGTGTTTTGCCCAAGGCTCCTGTGTACCACCAGTAGAAACCAGATTTGGATTCCTGAACTATATTCTAGGCAATTTCTTATAGTTTATTTTACAACACCCTTTTGGTCCTTGAGAAAGATTTCCCCGCTTCCCCCTCAACATGTAATTTGCTACAGAGCATGTATGAGCACTCCCCATCTTGCCCCTTCTTTTCTTCTTTCCAGAGACTCCAGTGCTTTGCTAATCACCTACATTCTCTTTCAGCCTCAGAAGAAGTTCCAGAGTGGGATATGGACTGCAGTATGCAACACGTGAGGTAAGGCACTACTATCATCTGCCTCACCTGCTTGTCTGTCTTTTAATTTAAAAAATAAAAAAAAAAAAAAAAGAGAAAAATAGAGAATTAAATGCATCTGAAAGAAGATCATTAGAATGGAAATAATATTCATTGCTATTCCTGGTGACACTGACGTGACATATTAGGGTATGTATATATCTTTCAAAAAATGGTCTGTCTTCTTTTAGTCAGATAAGTGATGAGGCAGGCACGTCTCCTAGGCAAAACAGGCTGCTGCAAATTGAAGCACAATATCAAGATAGGACTGTCATTGTGCAAGTCTCTGTTGCCCCGAAACTAATGTGCATAATCTGTTTTTGCAAGTGCTTTCATATTTTTGTTCATTATTATGAACGTACACAGCATATAAGTGCTTTTAGTATTGGCTGACTCTGATATTTTGTAGTCACGATTGTGGTATTTAAACAGGAGGTGATCTGTTCTGCACATGGAAAAGGGGCTGTGTTATAGAGGAAATAATTAAAAAAAGTGTTGCTATTTTTTGGCAAGAGGGCGTTGTGATTATTTTTCAAAGAATATGCCCAGTGTTCATTATGTTCATGTACAAACCCATGGTGATTTGAATCTGATTTCTAGTCTGTACCTGGGGAGCATTATCATTGTGTTAGAAATGCAAGTATGTTATTAAATTGGAAAGCTCTTACATATACATAGCCTCATCTATTTCTTTTTTAGCTGCTGTATAATATTGCTTCCCAATTTCAGCCTGTGTGTCCCAATTTCAGAGCTGTCATTACTTAGATGAAATGAGCCATGTCACTTGAATAGCAACTGTTGTAAATAATGGAGATCTTTTATAAAACTTCGTCATATTGTTAATATCCAAAATTCATTCTGTATGATAAAGCAGCACATTGCCCTTGGTTAAGGAAATTCCTTTCAAAGAGTTTGCCTGGCAGTGATTTTTAAAAAGCATTTCAAGACTTTCTGAAAATCTTGAAATACAGGTGTGATATGATTGTATTATGAAAATGTGTTTGGTGAGGGACACATAGTTATCTTCAGTTTCCAGATGAAGCAGAGCTGGTAACTTATCTCCAGTCACTGCTAGCAAATTTGTTTAGACACTTATTGAATGCAGGCTATTTTTTTGTTTTTAATGCTGCACCACTCTTGTACAGAGAGAAGTTATTTTTCCAGGAGGCATTACGCCCAGGAAATATATATCTAGCTGAAAGTTGTCTCAAGGTAGGAAAAACTCCTGAAACATGCATCCCTCACATCTCAGGGATACAATCTCTCCAGGAAAATGCTCAGCTTTAGAAACTGTACATCATGGCACCACGTGTGTATATATTGGAACACACAATGCCAAGTATAATGCCAGGTTTTCTGAAGCAGGTCTATAGTTTAAAGCATTGTTGGGCTGAATTGGTGGTTAATCAGTAATGTTCCCGCTGAACAAAGCCTCAGCTCAGAAGGGTACAATTGCTGCTCCAGGTTTAGACATTGTCCAGCAAGGGGCCTCTATGCAGTGCAAGGATTCCAAAGGCAAATGTTTGAACATAGAAATAAAAAGAGCATGGAGGAAGCTGGCAGCAAGATTATGCCAGCTAATGCTCTTACAAACAGGTTTTGAACAATGCTAGTGCACTGGATTTAGGGGATGGGTGGGTTACAATCCCGGTATATTGTTTCATGTTGGGTATTTTTTTCTCATGCAGGTCTTTTCCTTTTTTCCCTCCACATGGTTACCAGGGAATGCGAAGCAAGCTATCACTGTGTGTCAGATGCAAGCAAGATCTAAGAGCTCTAGAGCAGCTGAGAACATGGATACAGCATCTTGGGTGTCAGGATGACGCTATACTGGCAGAGGAATCTGTAAGGGGCAAAGGCTTCCATTTCCTTCTGAGTTTTGTCAAGATCCAGATCTGCAGTGTTACGCAGAGATAAAGTGTTGTCTGCAAGATGGGAGTGTGTCTCTGTAGCACCTCACAGACTGAGGGGGATCACTGCCTGGGAGTACAGGACACATTATGGGTTGCAGGGGAAGAGCGTTTTGGGATTGTGGAAAACTTATTATAGGATATTTAGGGGAGGAATCACAAGCAGGGAAAGGAAGGGATAGAGATGGTTTGGGGAGGAAAAATCTTGGGAAAACAGAGGGATAAGGAGCTAAAAGGGGGTAGTCGTGTGTAAACAGGTAGCTCGTCAATGGACTTGTCTGGCCATGCCCTGCACTTGATCAGCACAAGTCTGTCCTGTCTTCTCATTAAACTCCATTTTTATTTTCCTGGGTGCAGGGCTCTCTTCTGTGTGTAAGGAGGTCTGAGAGGCCAGCAACTAGAGTGGGACCATAGGATCACAGGGGCCCCTGTTTGTGGTGTTAGCAACTGGAGTGGGTGAGGGTATGTAAGTCAGTGTGTGATCTCTCCTGAATATCAATGTGGGCTTGCAAAGTAGTTGAAGTGACCGGGCCTGGAGGAGCTGGGGGTCCCAGCCATGTGGCAGACAGACTGTAGTGTCTGGGGTTGACTGAGAGATCAGACGTGTGTGTGTATGTGTGTTCAGACATGTGTATGTGTACGTGTGTGTGTTTCTCTATACATGAGGCAACTGAGGACCCAGGACCAGCTACTGGAGGGACTGAGTGTACTGAGGGACTCCAGGTACTGGAGGCAGCTAAAGCCAATTCTTCACATTTTTCTTGCCAATTTACAACTCTACAGGGTAGGTCTCATTCTGATCCTATAAAATCAGAGAGTTTCAATTTACTCCTCCTTTCTTCTCAGCCTCCATAGAGACATGTGTCATGGTTTAACCCCAGTCGGCAGCTAAGCATCACATAGCCGCTTGCCTACCCCTCCCTGCCCCCCGGTGGAATGGGGGAGAGAATCAGAAAAAAAAAGTGAACCCCATTGGTTGAGATAGACAGTTTAATAGGACAGCAAAAGCAGACAAAATAACAACAACAACAATAATAACAGTAAGAGAATATACAGAATATACAAAATAAGTGATGCTCAATGCAATTGCTCACCACCCGCTGACCAATGCCCAGTCTGTCCTGAGCAGTGATCACTACATCATCCTATGGTCTGGAATAGCCCTTTGGCCAGTTGGGGTCAGCTGTCCCAGCTGTGCCCCCTCCCAGTTCTTGTGCACCTGGCAGAGCAGGGGAAGCTGAAAAAGTCCTTGACTGGTGTAAGCACTGCTCAGCAACAACTAAAGCATCAGTGTGTTATCAACGTTCTCCTCATACTAAATCCAAAACACAGCACTATGCTAGCTACTAGAAAGAAAATTAAGTCTATCCCAGCCAAAACCAGGACAACATGTTTCTGTGCTCTGTATTTGTAGTGGTGATGTAGAAAGCGAGATGCAGAGATTGCACATGATGTGCAAGTAGATAGAGAATTTTGGTGTTCCTGCTTTTTACAGCCATTTGTTCTCACTCTGTACAGGTACAGAGTAGGAGAAAAACAGACCCTTTGTGTCTGGAATGCTTAGAACCACTTTTCTATATCTTTTCTATAAAATAGACCTCCATTCTGCATCCAGTTTACTTGCTGTAGTTGTTTACCCAGGAAATCTCCGGGCTGGGAATGTCTGTAATGCACTGGGTTAGGCAGACAGGCATGTGAATTGTGACTAAACAGCCCGGATGAGGAGAGGAAGTACTGACTGGTTTCTTCCCCATGCTCCTGAGGAAAACCCCTTCATAAAGAGTTGTATGAAATATGCGTTGCTTGTTGACATGTCTCACAAATAATAGGTCTGTCACAGTGTCCCTCAAAGATTGCTTCAGGGTTCTGTCACACCAAACCTCACCACTTCCTCACAGTGAACTACTGCCAAGTCCAGTCTCAAGCAATACATGGATATATTTGTGCAAGGTGTGGCAAACGGTATAGGCGGATGTATATGCTTGTATGCAATACAAGTTTCAATATATGGTAAGGCTTCGTGATAAGATTTGAACAGTTCCTTACTAGGTGAGAGAACATTTTGCCTTAGTGTGGGCTAATGATTTTTTAACATTTAGTCAACTCTGTGGAGTGGCCCTCATTAACAGGTGCTGCTTGCACTAAGGAGAAGGATGCCTGCACCTGGCCTCAACAGGCATGCCAGCTGTTTGAGGAGGTGAAAGCAGTGAAGATTTTGGGGGAGCGAGTATTGACATTGTCTCCTGAATAAATTAAGAATCAATGAGTTTCTTGATGGGGAGCAGGAGTCAGGGTGGAGATGAGAAGGACAAAGCAAAAGAGGCTGTAGAGGTGAGAATCCAAACAGATGCTAATGGAGGGAGGAAGTACACATTTCCTGGCTGAGGTCTTCTTTAGGTTTGCTTCCACAGGATGCACAGACTTGCATAATGGCTGAGTTCTGAGCAACGTGGTCATGGCACTGGTTAGGCATACTAGAATATAGGAAGCTTTCTGCATGTGATCTAAAGATAGGTAAATACAAACATCTTTTATTTCTGTTCAGCCATTTTGCTAACTTCTGTTTCTCTTCAGGAACTTTAATTGAGACATACAGTGCCCTAGGCACCATTTCCTATCAGCAGATGGGTCCTACCAGGGGGTGGTGTGGATCTTAGGAGCTGTGAAAAATTAGGTGGGATGATTGGACCCTGAAGGAATCTAACACTCCCTCTCACTCCCCACTCCCCACCAAATTCAATAAATCAGTGCACAAAAGCTGTTTGGAAAGCAACCAATTCAAAACAAAACTTCCATTTGTGGTGTTGTAATTATATGAATACTAAGAAAAACCTACAAAGAAGCAAACTGTGTGGTGGTGGAGCTGTTGTGTCCTTTCAGAAACATTTAATAGAGTTCCATTTAAGAAAGAGAAAAAAAAAAAGTCTTTGATAACAAATCTAGTCTAGAAACTTTCCACAGCAGCTTTCCATGATGGCTTCAGAGTTACTTATGATGACAAATTCTTCATTATCACCAGAAAGGGTTCTTGCCATAGGTGTAAAGTTACTCAGTGTTATATCATGGTGAATAATGACACAGGAACCTCTCTTACACTCATGCAAGTAGGTGTGCAAAACCAAAAAAATCACTGAATTTCAAAGACATGATTCTGTCATAGGTATTAGCCCATTTGGCCTGAGATGTTGATATAAAATTGTGTAGTGTCTTTTGATTTTGTATGTCTTTTGCAGTTTATGCTTTCTGAAGCTGTGTGCCAGCCAGAATATCACCGTCTTTCAGTTCATTTAAGCAGGAGATGGGTAAGATCCATCACCCTTCCCATGCATTCTGGCCCGAGCCTGTCCTGGAGAAGACAGTGAAATGTGTGTGCATTGGCTAGCACATCACCCCAGCAGACACAGTTCCAGTGCTCAGCTGTAGTCTTTATCACGTGTACATTGGTAATTCCTTTCTCTCCAGTGGAGTTTCACTGCTGCTGTAAGGAACGTCAGCTACAATTCCTAAGTGTTGGAAAGCAACCAAAAATTTGGGTTCTATAGATAAAACAATACTTTCAAACAGCAGTGGTCTATCTCAGATTCACTACGTCTTTGAATATCAACAGGAAGCTTGATATATAAACCTAGGTTTTATTGCTTTAATCTTTATAATTTTAATATAGCTTTATTTATAAAATGGATTTAGTTCATGTACTCACTGTGTGGGAATGTTTTACAGGCACTGTTAATTCCTTATCCAGGATTACAAATATGCCTTAGAATACAATGGAAGTGGATGTTATGGTATTAATTAATGCATTTTTGGAAAACATCAAAGTCACATAACCTTATGTCTAATGATTTCATTTAATTATACAGTTCTACATTTTCATCTTCAAAGAAATCTACAAACAATGACTAATTAATCCTTGCAGCAGCCCTTTGAAATAGGTAGACAGACATAATTAATCCCATCTAACCGATTCCTTGCCCAAGGAAATACATTGAATCAATATTTAAGCCAAGATTAGAACTCAGTCTTACTTTGTGGTCATGCTTACTCTGTGGTCTGCTAAACTTGTAGTTCCCAAGTTTCCTTAGATTGGGCTCGCTCCTACCTTGCTGTGATAGTTTAGACAGACATATGCCTTGGCCTGCACCAAGCCTTAATCGTCTGCCCTCCACCTCTCTGCCAAAATGCTTTCTCTCCCTCTTCCCCTCCAAAATTACTTCCACTCCAGTCAATCCAGCTGTGGAACGTCTATCTTTTCCCCTCCAAAATCCTGTACCTGGCTTTCACTTGCTTATGCCTGTCACTGCCTGACCAGCTCGTTGCACCCACAGTCTTCCTCCCTCAAGTTCCCTGTCCTCCAGCTGCCATTGCCCGCCCGGCAGAGCCCTGGTTCTGCGCTTGGTGTGCATTAGCATTCCCCAGGGCAATCTCCTCTCTCTTCCCCTGCTCCTGGCTCCCTGTGGCAGCCAGGAGGAAGCTCTGCTGGTTGGGCTGGTGTAAGCTGCTTTGTATCTTCTAGTTGGCTTGCTCTTGTACAGTGAGCAAGGAGAAAATTGAAGGGTACGCTTTGTACTATTAAATAGCAGACACTGTTCTCACAGACCATGACCCATACCAAGGTGCAGCCTATGGTCCATGTGTCTGCTATTGTAGGTGGAGATTCATGAAAGGTTTTGCAGTGCATTGTGAGTTACAAAAGCACGTTATAGGATCAAGGGCAGGCATTGTTGTTCAGTTAATATTGAAAGCTAAGGAAGTTTGTGAGTGTGGAACCGAAGAGAAGCTGATGTAACAAAGAATATTGCTTGCCTTGAAAACGGCCTAGTGATAATATAGGTGGAGAGAGGCAGTTCTGAACAGTATAGCGAGCAGCAGGGATTGCAAAATGACAACAGTTGTCTTTGGCAGACTGTGATAAAGTCCTGATTTGATAGAAGAAACTAATTCTGCATCAAAGAATGGCACCAGAACCTGAGAAATAATGCCAGAACCTGGACTTCCCACCATGGCGGTGTCTAAGATCTGGTCAAATCTTACTTGGCTGTAGCTTTTCTTATCTGGTAGGAAAGAGAGTTAATGTGATGTATCCTGTAGTTGATAACAAAACGACATTTGTATTTGTGCTTTGATGTAGTATGTAAAACCAGAAAAAGTATTTGCCCTGACTATAGGGATTCTGCTCCCCAACAAAGCAGTGAATGGACCAGAAATATTCCTACAGGCAGCTGATCTGACTGCCCTTGGTTGACATGCCACACTTGCCTTGTGCTCATCATTTCCTTTCCTTTATAGACAGTCTTTATGTCTTTGTGTGCAGGAGAGGGAAAAGAAGAGGATACACAGAGGACCTGAAATTCTCCAGCAACATTGCACAGTATCTAAAGATACACTCCAAACCCGGTGCACCGCTGCAAAAACTGATTTATCTCAGCATTCCCAAAAGTGTAATTTTCTATGGGTAAGATTGCATAGCTATGTCTGCTGCTTGATTCCATTTTCTTTAGAAAAATGTTTGATGCTCTGCCCCATACTTTCCAGCTCACTGCAGCTCACTAAAATGGCAGATATCTTCCTAAAATAGATAGCCCGCTTCAACCTCAAATTGATTGGGCTTTGACTAGATAGAATTGGTGCAGAAGGTCAGATGGATGATTGTAATTGTCCTACTTGGCTTTAGATCATCGGATTTACCTGGGTACTAAGTCTCTCCATTCAGCATGATTCAAGAGGGTAAAATCCAGAGCTCTATAAAATAGGAATTGTACATTCAACCAAATGGAGAATGGCTGAGCATAGACATATGGCAGATTCATTTTTTCAGGCTGTTGATAATCTCAAAGAACATGTAGTAACAGAACAAATCAGCATGTTGGTGGAGGTTCCCCCGCCACCCACAGCGAATGATATTTTGGGGCATATAAATAGGAGTCAATTACAATAACACATCCCTTTCAATCTGAGTAATTTCTGATGAAATCCAAGATGACTACTGTCAAAAGGAGATGTACAGAGGCATAGCGTTCTTTCTGCTTTAAAATAATTATATACTGCAAATACATGCAGGAGAAGGCAAATCACTTAAGGACTCTCCTGGAAGAAGTAACTTGGTGGAAATAGGAATGTCTGTCAGTTTCCTGACATAGCTTAAATGTTAAATGACAGATGACCTAGGATCACCCAAACTAGACGGCAAAGCTTTATTGTATGATACTGTCTGACAATGAAATCCTGCATCTTGACAATTGAATTAAAACATTTCTTTCACAGCCACGTTGCAGGTCTCTGTTCTGATATTTTCTCTTGCACTTACATGACTCTACAAATGTTTAACTTACGTAGAGCCAATGTAGCAGTGAAGATTTGCTGCATAAAATCTTGAAGGAAATTTTCTTTTAGTCTAGGAATATATTTTTTTTATCTGTGGAATTAAGAGCCCGAGGGCAGCTGAGGAGCACAAGGCAAAAGCCTAGCCCTGTGAAGTGTTACTGTGAAGGTACTTCCCCTGTAGTGAACAAAATCCTCTTAAGATAATGACTGCTGAGATATATTCAGTGGTCTTTGTCTCTCTCAAGCAGAGA